>JAPCWY010000002.1:2691666-3980000 GCA_028455895.1 Rhodomyrtus tomentosa | reverse complement strand
TAGGATCCGGCTTTTCAAGTCTTCAAACTGAGGTGAACTAAATATCCCTAGAATTCCTGGGAGGTTAGAATATTCCCCATATGTTCAGGTGAACTCATCATCAGTATAAGAGCAGTCAAGTCTCGAAGTAAAAAGTTAACGAAAAATAGCAGACTGAGAAATGATGGGTTCCCACTCGTTCACCCCTGGCTCATCCGGGTTGACGCATTGTTTGGTGGTTATTGCATGTGTCCTGATCGTTGCTACGTTCTGCGATGGAGACACAAGTCCCTTTATTAGGATAAAGTGGCCGTCTATGGATATGCCTTTCGACAGTGATGTCTTTGCTGCTCCTCCCGGACGTAATGCGCCGCAGCAGGTGAGATTTAGATTTTTCACTTTTCCTCTACGTTCTACCGAGGTCAGTGATCACTTTCAACCTCACGTCGAGTAATGTGTTTCAGGTTCACATCACCCAAGGGGATCATATCGGCAAGGGAGTGATTGTGTCGTGGGTGACCCCTGATGAGCCCGGATCTAATAAAGTGCATTACTGGAGCGAAAAGAACCCCCAGAAGAAGAAGCACTCGGATAACACCGTAGTCACTTCTTACAAGTACTACAACTACACTTCTGGTTACATCCATCATTGCACTATCCAAGATTTAGAGGTGAATGACAGCTGCTCGTGGGATTTGCTTAATTAGAGCTTGTCGTTCCACTACCTTTGTTTCGAGTGGAAGCGATACCAGCTTTGGCGGCTTCTTTTTAATCCATCTACATGTCCATCTAAATGATTGCAGCATGATAAGAAGTATTACTATGTGGTCGGGTCTGGACGCGTACGGCGAAAATTTTGGTTTGTGACCCCTCCCGAAGTTGGCCCTGATGTGCCGTACACTTTCGGTCTAATCGGTAAATTTCTCTGTAGCATGGGTTAAAGAGTTGGTCCTCGTGTCGATTGTCAACATTTGAAGCAAGACATTTCGATGATTTGGTAAAGGAAAATTTCAGTCAGACTATTGTCCAAAACGCAACGCTACAATAAATTCCTGTTTAAGGCTAAGTAGCTCTATAGGCACTTCCCAAGATTCTCTTTGCAAATTCGATATCCGCTCTTAACTTCTGTCCATCTCATATTTCTTGCAGGAGATCTGGGTCAGACACATGATTCGAATGTCACGCTTTCTCATTACGAGAAAAATCCATATAATCCAAAGGCTTTGTTGTTCATGGGGGACCTCTCTTACGCAGATGATCATCCATTGCACAATAATTTGAGGTGGGATAGCTGGGGGAGGTTTGTCGAGAGAAGCCTGGCTTATCAGCAGTGGATCTGGTGTTCAGGAAATCATGAGATCGATTATTGCCCTGAAATTGTAAGCTTTTTCAAAGAAGTCTGAACCTTAATCGAAAAGCATATATATATATGTTGTTTCTCATTCTCTCATTATTTTAAAATTGTGAATTGTTGGATTCTGAACCATCGCATTGGAGGACTAATTGTGTTTCAGGGGGAATATACACCATTTAAACCGTATCGGCACCGGTATGAAGTCCCGTATAGGGAGTCAAACAGCACCAGCCCCTTGTGGTACTCAATAAAAAGAGCTTCTGCTTATATCATAGTATTGTCTTCTTATTCGGCATTTGGTAAGAATCCTTATGATTATGATGATGGAAGTGTTAACAATTGTATATTACACTCGATTGCTTGTCGCTTTAATGCTCCATGCCACGTACTTCCAGCGATATACACTCCTCAATATCATTGGCTTAAGGACGAGCTACCAAAAGTGAACAGGAGCGAGACGCCGTGGCTGATCGTTCTCATGCACACTCCATTGTACAATAGCTACAATTACCACTACATGGAGGGAGAAGCCATGAGAGTAGTTTTCGAGCCGTGGTTTGTTGAGCACAAGGTTGACGTCGTGTTTGCCGGTCATGTGCATGCTTATGAAAGAACAGTAAGCTTCATATTATCTTTGTGTAAAGTAATGACTTTATTCTTGCGGCTTCTTGAAATATGATGCATTTACCCGCAGCAACGCATATCAAACATAGCATACAATGTTACAAATGGTCTGGCTACTCCCGTATCTGATCCAAACGCACCTATCTACGTAACCATTGGCGACGGAGGGAACATAGAAGGCTTAGCAAACAAGTAATAGAATCGCCCTATTTTTGTCCCGATCCAAAGTACATTTGCCTGCATTAAGTTTGCCTGGGAGAACTGAATGTATGATTTTGTGTGGAGCAGCATGACATGGCCACAGCCCGAGTACTCTGCCTACCGTGAAGCAAGTTTCGGGCACGGGATTTTCGACATCAAGAACCGTACGCATGCGTATTATGCTTGGAACCGCAACAATGATGGAATTGCTGAAGAGGCCGACTCTTTATGGTTCCATAACCGGTATTGGAATCCGGTCAAGGAATCTAGCTGAGCTCCTCGGTTCTCTTGAACTTGCTGCAGGGTTGCATTGGCTTCTTATGATTGGAGTTACATGTGGCGTCAATTCAATTCCTCTGTGCTCTCTCATCTGTGAACCATCATCTCTTTCAGGGCAGCTTTTTGTTAGAATAATCTTCTTCTTCTTTTTTGGCTCTTCTCATATGTAAATAATCATCTCTCTCGGTTAGAATAAACGCCACATTTTCCTCTGATCTTTCAGTTTTCTATATTTGCCAATTTACTCGTCTATAATTTGCTGGATGGAACGTCTTTACACGCTTTGCGCATCAATGCACTCCTACAGCAAGATTTAGATTCAAGAGATCAGCACCTCTCTGTGCTTGTTGCTCCATGAGAGCGTGTCTTAACACAAAAATGGAGAGTTTTGAACCTAGTCCGACACAGCTCTTCAACTGATTCAAGTAATTCAGTCGGTAGGAATCTCCGTAGCAAGCGAGCTTCCCCGGTAGTAGCCTCCCGAATTAGTCGAGTAGCTTCCTTCCCGGCAACACCTGACGGAATGACGGGAACTCAAACTCAGTGCCCTCACCACTTCAAGGACCAGGAGAGTCCATCTCTTAAGGTCTTCTTTTTTCTTCAATAAGCTCAAAAAGTCCCAAAAGGAAAGATAGATAAAGATTCTCTAGTTGTCCCCAGACCGAGGGGCCAGGCTAGCAGCAAATTACTACAACCCCTGGTGCGACACTTGACTAAGCTTCAAAGGAAGGAGCGAACTCCACCTATTTTTGAGCTATTGACTTAGACGATCCAAAAATCAATCTCTTTCTCACTCCCCTCTATTACTACTTATGCTAATATAACGCTAGGAGATTTAGGATAGGAAGGAATGTTTAACAAGCAGAGTTAGAAGGAACGAAAACCAACCAAAACCAACCAAGGACTGGAAGAGCTAATCTTTGTACGTGGAGATCTTACTTCTTTTATGATATTGTTGTTTTGTTTTAAACCTAAATGACCATGATTACCCCAACATGAGCTTCTCCTGCATAACAAAAAGAATGAACACATTCCAACTACCACAGAGATATTTGGATGTTCTGAACTTATCTACTTTGGGTCGCACTAATTCGACCCCTTATGTAGCTAAATGCATCCCATTTTTCACTAAAAAGGCAAAATTAGTAACTTACCCTCAATTATTTTATTGCAATTTAAAGTGGTAGCCCCAAATTTATTCACTTTCCTTCTTTTTATTCTTTATCTGTTTTTATTTAGAAAATAGTTGTCGTAATTAAGCATTTCACATGTTTTATGTTAGTTTAATATGGATATCCCGTGTATACTAAAGACATTATGTATTCTTTTTATTTTTAGAGTTTACATCCAAGAAACCTAATTCTCTTTAATGTCGTAGAGCAAATTTATGTTTCAAGTAAACATAAACAATCTTGTAAAAAACAATCTTATCTTTGTAAACTTTTGCTTTAGTTGTGCATATCACCATCAAACCCACTTATCTTGATATTTTTTTGAAAACATGACATGGAAAGGACTATTTTTTTTTTAATCCAAATGATGTGATCTCACTGGAATTTTAAATATATATATATATATATATTTTATGAATGTTATAACGTAATTACATTTCATCTGTAAAAGTTTCACATTGGAGAATACTACCATGATTTTCATTAAAAAAAATTATAGAGTTTTTTTTTTAGGGTTGATCAGACCATTATACATAGGCTTGGTTATTTTGACTCCCTAATTGGCTCTTGACAACCCTTTTTACATTAAATTGACTACATTATCCCTTGCTGGTCACGCTCTTGATTTTTAATATTTTCTCTTATCCTTTTTCTTCTTTTACAATTGTCTCAATCTCATGCTTTTCTCAAACAACATTTATTAAGGTTAAATGTGGGGTATACTCTTGATTTAAGACTGATGCTTGCCTTCTTTCTTTCTTTTCTTTTCTTTTTTTGACTTTTGCCTTTTCTTTCTCCATTTGGAACACAAATTGTGTACCTCTTTTTCAAAAAATAGTTTATTTGGTAGATGACTAACTATTATTGTAATTTTGACCAAAAAAAAAAGCTAACTATTATTTGTATATTTCTTTATTTTTTGTACTAGGAAACTATTATTGAAAAAATAACTTAAGCACAAGACATAATCTACGAGTACATTGTATAATGCATACTTCAACCATGGTATTTCATTTGCTTTACCAAAAAAAAAAAACATAGTATTTCATTTTTGAGCAGATTCCCATAAATTTGATTCGAAAATCAAAGTTAAAAAATTCACGAGCATGAGAATAACCTAAGGAAATCATGTAAACAATTTGCAAATGAAACTAATATTTCTATACTCTAGTACATGATTAATGCTTGCTTGGACTATAATAATCGAGAATAAATTTAGAAGAAGACAAACTTGAAGCAAATGTTGAAATATAATGCTTGTGGACAAGGCGGCTTGGGTGAGGAAAAAAAAACAAAGTTGTTGGGAAGGAAGTTTTTCTTTTATTCAAACTAAAAATGAAAGAAGAAAAAAAGGTAAGAAATAATCTTATATCACGAATGGGACCCACAAGGGATAATGTGGTCAAGCTAATAAGAGGAAATAAATAGCGCGAGCCTTATACATGTATAAGTATAGAAGAGTAACCCATAAAAAGAGCTTGACGGTGATGTGCATGACAAATGTGAAATTTTATGAATAAGTGCTTGACTTTAAAAAGGTGCTGATGCAAAGCTTTTTTCTAGATTTTGCTGTAAATTAATCTGACAAGGTTGAACAGAATTAGGTTTCTTGAAAGAAAAAAAAAAGAAGTTTTTTGTCAAAACTAATTTTTGCATAATTAAGTTAAATCTAACAATAAATTGAAAACATAGCACCTTTAATATGCATGGGATTCCCACAAGGAAAAAGGTAAAGCATATGAAATCTTAATTAATTATGGCAACTATAGATCAAACACAGAAATAGAAAAGCTCAAAAAAAAATGAAATTAAATAAGTTTGGGCCGCCACTTTAAATTGCAATTGAATGATCGATGGCAGTTTTGTCTTTTTGGTGAAAGTTGAGTGGATTCGGCCATATAAACGGTGAAAATAGCGCTGCCAACAGTGGGCAATACCACAAACCGAAACAATTTCTGAAACAATCTATCGTAACTGCTGAAACCGACAAAAACGGCGTCGCAGTTCGTTTGATTGCCGCAAAAAATGTCTTTGCGCTTCATTTGGAGACAAAGTAGGATTTTCTGTTAGTGCATGCTGGTTTTGTAATCTCGCCTCGCACCCTTTTTCTCTCAAGAAAAGAGGGAATCAGAGTGATACAATCCAGGATATACCCGCCATGCCAAGTCAACACGAACCAGAGTTTAGGTGAGCTAAATATCCCTGAAATTCCTGGCAAGGTTAGAATACTCCCCCATATTCAAGTGAACTCGTTACCTATATAAGAGCACTTTGATATTTGACTAACAATTAACCAATAATCACATGCTGTGAGTTCACACTCGTTCGCCCCCCCGGCCCATCCGCCTTGACGCATTGTTTGGCGGTTCTTGTATGTGTCCTAGTTGTTGCTGTGTTCTACAATGGACATACAAATCCATTTGTTAGGAAAAAGTGGCCGTCTGTGGCTATGTCTTTTGATATTAATGTCTTTGCTGTGCCTCCCGGACATAATACGCCACAACAGGTGAGATTTCGATTTTTCGCTTTTAATCTTTGACAAAAGAAAAGAGGTTCACGTGCTGCAAGATCAGTGACTAATTTAACCTCATGTCGAGCATCGTGTATCGTGTTTCAAGTTCACATCACTCAAGGAGATCATGTCGGCAAGAGAGTGATTGTGTCGTGGGTGACCCCCGATGAACCCGGCTCTAATAAAGTGCATTACTGGAGCGAAAAGACCCCCCAGAAGAAGAAGCACTCGAATAACACTACAGTCATTTCTTACCGGTGCCACAACTACACTAGTGATTATATCCACCATTGCGCCACAACTACACTAGTGATTATATCCACCATTGCGCTATCCAAGATTTAGAGGTGAATAATAGCTTCTTTTGGGATTTGCTTAATTAGATCTTGTAGTTCCACTACTTTTGTTTGAGTGAAGCGATACCAGCTTCGGCGGCTCCTTTTTAATCCACCTGCATGTCCATCTACATGATTGCAGCATGATACGAAGCATTACTATATGGTCGGGTCTGGACACGCACGGCGACAATTTTGGTTTGTAACCCCTCCTGAAGTTGGCCATGATGTCCCGAACACTTTCGGTCTAATCGGTAAGATTCTCTAGAGTGTGGGTCAAAGCGTTGGTTCTCGTGTTAAATATTTGAAGCAAGACATTATGATTTTTGGCAGTGAAAAAGGAAAATTTCAGTCAGACTACTGTACAAAGCGCAACGTCACTAAATTTCTGGTCTAGGCCTAAGTACCTCTGCAGGCACTTCCCAAAATTCCCATTAGAAGTTTGACATTACCTCTTAACTTATGTCCATCTCGTTTATTTATTCTTTTTTTTTTTTCAGAAGATTTGGGTCAGACACATGATTCGAATGTCACGCTTTCTTATTATGAGAAAAATCCATATAATCTAAAGGCTTTGTTGTTCATGGGAGATCTTTCTTATGCAGATGATCATCCATTGCACAACAATTTGAGGTGGAGAAGTTGGGGGAGGTTCGTTGAGAGAAACTTGGCTTATCATCAGTGGATTTGGTGTTCGGAAAATCATGAGATTGATTATTATCTTGAAATTGTAAGTTTTTCATAGAAATCTAAACCTTAATCGAAAAGCATATATCTCTGTTATTTCTCATTCTCCCACTTTTTTAACATTGTCAACTGTTGGATTCTGAATAATCACTTAAGAGATTATTGTGTTTCAAGGAGAATACACGCCATTTAAACCATATCTACACCGGTATGAAGTCCCATACAAGGAGGCAAACAGCACCAGCCCCTTGTGGTACTCAATAAAGAGAGCTTCTGCTTATATCATAGTATTGTCTTTTTATTCGGCATCTGGTAAGGATCTTTCTCTTGGTGATATCGGAATAATTTCATCACTTACGAGAAGAAAGCATCTATCATGTTGATTATGATGATGAAGTTTCAGGTTTAGCAATTGTATATTGCACTCAATTGCTTGCCACTTTAATGCGCCATGTCGTGTCCTTTCAGCTATATACACTCCTCCGTACCAATGGCTTAAGGACGAGCTGCCAAAAGTGAACAGAAGCAAGACGCCATGGCTGATCGTTCTCATGCACACTCCATTATACAACAGCTACAATTACCACTACATGGAAGGAGAAGCCATGAGAATAGTTTTCGAGCCGTGGTTTATTGAGCACAAGGTCGACGTCGTGTTTGCCGGTCATGTGCATGCCTATGAAAGATCAGTAAGCTTCATTTCATCATTGCGTAAAGTAGTAATTTTACCATGTGGTTTTATGAAATATGATATGATGCATTGTCTACCCGCAGCAACGTATATCGAACACAGCATACAACGTTACAAATGGCCTGGCTGCTCCAATGTCTAATCCAAGCATGCGTACTATGCTTGGAACCGCGACAATGATGGAATTGCTGAAGAGGCCGACTCTTTATGGTTCCACAACCGGTATTGGAATCCGGTCAAGGAATCTAGCTGAGCTCCTCGGTTCTCTTGAACTTGCTTCAGGGTTGCATTGGCTTCTTATGATTGGAGTTACATGTGGCGTCTCATCTGTGAATCATCATCTCTTTCAGGGCAGCTTTTTGTTAGAATAATCTTTTTTTGGTTCTTCTCATATGTAAGTGATCATCTCCCTCGGTTAGAATAAACGCCACATTTTCCTCTGAATCTTTCAGTTTTCTATATTGCCTAGATACAAGTTCCTCTCCGAGTGTTACCGCTAGACAATCTCATGCCTCAACCACCGATATATTAACAGATTTACTTGTCTACAATTTACGAGTGGAACGTCTTTAGAATCTTTACACAGCCTTGCTCCAGGAATGCCCGCCGACAACAAGATTTAAATTCAAGAGATCGATACCCATCTATGCTTTTTGCTCCATGAGAGTGTTCAATACGCTGGGGGGAGGGGGGGGGGGGGGGGGTGGTGGGTGTTGTGGGAAAGAACCATATGAGCTTAATCTTATCTTGAGGTCGACGCAATCGGATTGCCCTTGCATTGAACCAAGTCCAACACAGCGCAATTTATTGCCTTCTCTTTTGCTCAAATTAAGCTTTCAATTTATAAATCTCCCTTACCCTGTGCCCACATTTCATAGGTGAAGTTCACAGTACAAGTGAGAAACCGAGAACTGCTTCATAGACCGGTGAGAACAAATACTCAATGAGAAACCTAAGCTTGAAATTAGTGAACAAAGATGTTAGCTTAAGGCCTGTAAGAAAAAGCAGCAATTCGTGGATGTATTACCCCACCAAAGACCTTGAGAAGAACATACCTACATCTTCCTGTTAGATCTTTCATCAGTAGGTGATTCTCGAGTTTGTCCTTAAAATGAGACTGAACTGTCACGAATTCCTATGTGTTGTGCATATTCCTTTTCGTAACTATAAAGTTATCAAATCCTATCCATTTCACAGAATGTTACTTGTATGAGAATCATGATATTCATCACTGTCCTAATCCGAAAACTAGAAAGAGACAAAATGAACTACTGCATCAATTTTTCAGTAATGATACACAGTGCATTTATGACTTAGCATTCTCACCAAATCAATAATTATATCATGAATTCCTCAGTCCAAGAGTGACTCAAACTTTAGAGGCATCAATTACCTCTATAATCCAGATGTTTCTTACATAGAAATAAGTCTACTTGTGAGAATACACATGAGCTACGAGGTGAGATATAAACAAGAAAACCAGAAGAAAGGGAATCTAAATAATTACAGATGATTAACACGTTTTCTTCACCTAAGCAAAACAGGGTTGACTCCCAATCAAACAAAGTACAGACCACAGATTTTCACACCAGTTTATCCTCCTACAGACTCCAAACTAAAACGGCAGATTTTGTCATGGGGTACTTTAGTATCCAATCTTAGCAGACATCTACCCATTCTATACAGTTGTCACCTCCGCCGACGTTTCGTATCCACCTGAAAATCAGCAACAGAAGTAAAATTATGATGTCAATTAGGGGAATAAAATGGACTTTGCCTTGGATGCATTGAACACCAAGCAAAATAGAACTTCATTATAGGCACACAAGGATAGTACAAATGATAGAAGAAAGCCTATCTCAAGTATCAATCTATTCTAGGGCATCATTTGTTCGGGAGGACAATGAAGTGAACTAGTTCGGGCGATAATGAACCAAATAAGTAAACAGACCATTGCAGAAATAACTCAGCTAACCTTTGTATCAGCCACAAGCCTAGAAGCAGAGTGAGAATTTTGCAGCTTCTTTCCTTCTGCTGAGCAACTTTCACAGAAGAAATGGTCAAGTCTTTTGGCTTCGTCTACTGACATCTCTATACAAGTAGGATGAAACCTGAATCAAAAGAAGACCATGCTAAAGTTTGCACCGATCATTTTCTTAATGTCACATGCATACTTAATCTTCACATGTCCTTTTCATGAAATTGCTAATTCACCGAGAGTGCTTTGTGTGACAGTAGTTATGCAACCACTTGGCTTTCTTTCTTTGCTTACTCTTATGGTGCAGCAGGGGAGGGACTCACTACTCTCACTACACATTTTGTCTATTTCACTAGGCTCCAGCTAATAAACCCACTATCAGTATTGTCTTCTGAACCGTATCAATAGACTATAACTGCTCACAAGAATATCTATTGGACCAGTGGGAAAACAATTTACATATGAGTCCTTCCAAGACGGACTCCATGAATGATGCCTATTTGGATCGGATAAAGGTAACGCCGCTAAAGGCTCTTAACCTGCACACTTAATAGGGAAGTGGTTTATGTATTGACCGCTTGTTATAAAGGAACAGTGATAGCACTAAAGATAATATATCTCATCTGCTAATGTCAACGGAACTCTAATGACTGAAAGTAGATGATCGCAGTGTCCACTCTGGCACTAGCCAAACTTACAAAAATCAAGAGATTATACACCAATTGCGGTTCCAACGATATTGGAAGGTCAGTCATTTTCAACATGGGTGTTGAATTACTTAGCTATAAATTGGAAAGTGACCGAATAAAAAAATGGACTTGTAATAGTAGAATCACCAGCAATATATTGAATATCCATACAAATTACTCTTAAGACTTGCTCAAAAAAAACTGTATCTTTTTCCTCCTTCCAGTGGCCCTTCACAAGAAATACAATATTCGGGACACTTAATCACTCATCGTGCCAAAATTCCCCAAAATTACACCAACATGAGCTTCTCCCATATAATAAAAAAGAATCCACACATTCCAACTACCACAGAGATATGTGGATGTTCTGAACTTACCAATATGATTAACTTTTAGAAATAGCAACTGTGGGCAATACCACAAAGCAAAACAATTTTTGTAAAAGTATTGGACCATAGAAGAGTAGGACGCTACATTAAAAACTAGAAATAGCATGCTTAATAACCATTTCTCCATCCATAAACCTTTGCATAAATAGTCTTATCCAAGACCTTAACATAATGCTTATTAACGGAAACATTGTCCACCCATTCAACCTTCCAAAACGTACATTGCATATACAAGAGTAAAGATTAATACTTATCCAACAATAACTGACCACTTAGAGCAGCTCAGTCAGGGTTAACACTGACATCATGACGAACTTTAAAACATGCGGTGAGAATGACCAAAAAGTCTAGTAGTAACAAGAACAACCACTAAAGCTTGCATCCATTGTCCTTAGATTCCTCCAACTAATCCTCCCTTCCCCCTTGCATGGATAATGCGACACATACACATGCCAAAAGATGCATATTGCCAGCTTGTAGCATTATCCCGAGTGTATATAATGTTGTGAAAAATAAAAGGAGAACACAGGCTCGAGGAGATAGTGTCAATATAAAGGTACAATTAATATCCTCTGGAGAAGCCCACTGTTATGTACAGAAGTAAGTGAAAAGCACAAATCTACTTCGCGTGTTCTTTTGGCAATCGTAAGCATTCACAGATGTCACCGGATATTGGGCAAGAGAGCGTCAAGGTGGGAAGAATAGATATTAATCTTCATCAACCCATGCTATAAATAACTGCTGAAACCGACAAAACGCAGTCACAATTCCTTGACTGCTGCAAAAATTGCCTTATGTTTAATTCGGAGACAACATAGAACTTTACATTAGTACATGCTGGTTTTGTAATCTCGCGTTGCACCCTTTTTAAACCCCCCTCCCCCCCAAAAAAAAAAAAAAAAAAAATCAAAGTGCTATGATCCATGATATAACCCTGAAGCTTCATGGAAATGCCTCTGAAATATATCCCGTATATAGATCCCACCAAAATGTCAATTCCCTTTTATGCCTTGGGAGGGGTGCTTTATTAGGTTATCGATCTAGATGACTGACAAACGGCATTAATGAGACCTTATAACCAGGTCAGGTGGCACCTGTAATACCCAATCATTATGATAGTCTCCTAGTCTTAAAGTCTTTTGCATTGTTATAGAATAACTAGATTTTCTAACAATTGTCTTTTCACCAAAGAGGACTACGTTTCCAATGAACTGATACTTGCCTTGTTCCAACATAACCTGCCCAAGGATATTCAAGACCTTTCAGCAACATTCCATTTCAGACTCACAAAAAAACAAAAGAAAGGTAGATTTATCGTTCTTTATACGAAATCCACTTTCCAATCTCCGCCACAGATAGATCGTGGACAAATTTATTCACGTGACGAACTTCTGAATTCTTGTTAGCTAAGCTAATACTAGCTGAGGAAAGTTTCCAGATGCAGGAGGTAGAATACGAGAAGAATCATTCCCAACTTAGACTTTCAAGCAAAGTTGTTGAGGACAAAAGCCAATACCATTATACAAGCACCCAGTGCTTATTTTTCTCCTTTTTTTTTCTTTTTAAGGGGTCATTAGTCTCAGTGTTAATCTAACTCTGCCCTCATCGACCAAGTAAATAGTACCACCAACTTGAGCCATTGAGAAAAACCAAATCAACCCTATATTTCTAGTAGCCTCATAAAAAATTATTGGTTCTATCTACAATGGATCAAGAAACATGTCCAAAAGCTTCCAGCTTACCAATCAGTACAGCCCTCACACTGAACCATAAGATCGTCAGGATTATAAGGCATTTCACACTTGCAATACCTGCCAAATCAACATGAACCAGAATTTAAGGCCGCATCTGAGTCCAGCACTAACACTCGAATCACTAAAGAGAACTCGATTGATGAACATATATATCCCGGGTAAAGTCATTTTCTTCACTGAACATAATAAAACACAAAAACCAAGCATTTCTGTAATCTGCAACAAGATGAACATTTGCTTAATCATTTCAGTATAAACCGATAAGGGAAAATCGTTGTGTAAAAAAAAAAAGACAGCACATTTTTGCTTTCCACGGTAACACCAAACCAGTTCGAAGAAAAAGCAAACCTAAACTCATTCAACCAGATGGGGAAAATAAAACACGACCCATAAGCTCAAAAACCAAAATTTTTACTTGAAGAAATCATTCATAGCAACTTACACGGCTACTCTGTCGGGATTAAACGCCCCAGTAGATGAATTATACTCGAAACGGCTAAAGAAGTCCTCATTCCCGACGGCGTCGAGCTTGGTGTAGCTCTTGAAGGAGTGCACCGTGCACTTGCCCTCGATCGTGTCGGCGCTCTGTATATCGTAGTGATCGGAGAGGAACACTTCCTTCGAGCCGTGAAACTGCCTCCTCCCCCCAATCGACTCCTCGGGCCGGTAATACCACCTCACGTGCACCTTGACGTTGGTCCCGCGGCCGTCCGACTCGATCCGCTCGACCATCGCGACGTAGGAAGGCTTCGAGGGATCCGACGGCCGCATCAGGACGCAGTCGCCGGCTGATCGGCGAACAGGAAAACAATGAGGGAGGGAGGTCTGGCGAGTGCTTTCTCGGAAGGAGAGCGAAATTTCATCGGGAAAGGGAGCGGAAGGAGAAAAGCTTACCTCGGATGGTTTTGTTGATGGACTTGACTGTGTAGGAGTCGAGAGTGCGCTTCGGAGCTTTGGCCTTGGCCATGGATTACGGTACAGGACAAAGAGAGAGGGACTGCGGGAGAGAGAAAGAGAGACGGGGGCTAAAAAAAAAAAACAATATTTCGCGTTTTTTCCGGTTTTCTATTTATTTATTTTTTAAAGGAAATAGCTGGTCTCATGTTGGATTGGACTGTGATACGGTGCGACGCGTGAGGTCGGTGCGAGGTAGTGTTGTTCAATCAACATTCACAATTGGGATTTTCTAACCGGGCTCTGATTACGTGGAAGGAAACGATTGGATGAGACGACGCTGCGAGGTTGCTCCCGACCCGTATGAATAAGGAGAGAGGGATGAGAGTCCACGTGAGTCTACTTCCTCCCCTGTCCTAATTTATGTCTGCATTTTTTTTTCTCGTAACTCTTCATTAAAATTTTAGTTGTTCAAGCTCCGCCAATAATGAATCATTTGGAAAAAAAATTAAGAAAATTAATCATATTATTTAAGTTATTTAATCACTAAAAAATATTATCAGCATCCACAAAAATCGTTTAAATATAAATTATAGTTGGTGATCTAACTAATTTTCTGAAGCAATATACGAGATTATTTTCAAGAAGGTGTTTTTTAAATTATTTATTTTTCGCGAAATAAATGAATTTCAAATCAACCTATAAAAAATCCTTTTTTTTATTTTTTAAATTCTATGTATTCACTCAATCGCAAAGCCTCTTTTTGTTGGAGCATGCTGCACGTGTATAAAAACCACGACACTTGAGTGAGCATGACTAAATTGAATTAAAAAGGTTGGAGAATGAAGAAGAGCAAGAGGCTGAGAGACAAGCTTAACTTCATTAAATGGAAATTTGATGGAAGAAATCAAAAAGTAATGGAGGGCTCTCTCTCTCCAAATTTCCCATTCTCAAAACCACGTAAAAAGTAAATAAGAGATAAGAAGCGTGGATCTTATGGATGAGACACTAATTGGATTGAGAAACAAAAAAAAAAATACAGGATTGCATGCAATTTATACCTTTTTGCAATATCAAAAGAAGATGTTGGCTGAGTTGGTAAGATTTCTAGGCCTTAAACAGTTAAACTGATGAGGTCGCCGGTTCAAATCTTTCTAACCGTGAAAAACCTCAATTATAAAAAAATATATATAGTCATTTCATATCGAGCAAAGCCCACAAAAAAAAAATAGCATTGGGGTCGAGAACGAAAGAAGAATCCTCAATAAGTTGTGGTCATTTGGTGATTAGGAATAGGCTTTTGACGGACGAAAAGAATCATCTAATATTTCTTTAGAAGATTAGATCGTATTATTGGAATTCAAACCGTCCGTGTTATAAATAGATGATATATTTTTTTTTCGGTAAGATAGATGGCACAGATTATTATTAATAAAAATATATATAAAAGATTTTAAAAAAATTACCCCATAAAAATAGAAGATTTGAGCCGTACATCCAAAAACGTACAGTTTTGATCCCAAAGGTAGACGCCTAAAATTCTAAGAATAAGTTAGTCAATATGGATCTTTGACGGAGATGTATGCATTAAATATGGCCAAAACTTTAAAGAAATAACGGGCGTGAAATGGGATCCAGCGAGTCTTCTCTACGAGATTGAGTCTCAATCTTGAATCGTGCGATTTCCACACGAAATTACTGTTCTAGTATTTTATCGAATCGCTGGGGATCGTGTGTGCGTTGGCCGCGTCGTAATTGGAGACGACTGACGAGACTAGACGAGGAACCATAGAGCGTGACTGGAATCTCTTTCCTTCCTTCTATGCCAACGTCTAGAAATTAGGAGGTCAGTGCCAGTTCAGTGGTCAGGACCATCATGGAGCCAACCGAACCGAGAATCTAATTTGTTGACCTTCCTTACCCTTTTTTGTTCGGTATCTTTCCAAAATCTCGTGCGGAAAGAAGGCAGGGAGTACCCCAAAGAGCAGATGATCTAATGGACAAGATTAGGCAATCCTTAAATGTTCAGAAACTCGACGGGCAGGGCGGGCCATTTATCTTCTTTAGAAATCAACAATTTCATCTCTCGATTTTGGTATGGTAAGGTCCTCCTTTCTCAAATTAGGAAGTTATTAGAGTATTTTCAAACCGTACATACTTTTAGGGAAGGGAGGAGATCGGAACACATCAAGTTGTGTTACCATTAGGAGAGTAACGGTCTCACATTCGGGATTTGCCCCAATTTTCTTAACCCCCAAAAAAAAAAAAAAATCAATTCGCTAGACCAAATTTACCAATCACCACTCCCTTAGCAGTACGCTCTTGTGTCGTCTCCATCAATTCCTTCCATGACACTTGCTCCCGGATCTTCTCGCTCAGGCTTTTCACGAGTCGCTTACGACGGTTGTCCGGGGAGGTTGAATCCCCCGCCATCGAGATAATTGGAGTGAAGCGGTGGCTCCATACAAAAGTGGGTGTGAGCCTAATTTGATGGGAAGCTTCCGGGTGGAGCATGGAGTTCACGTATAACGTTTGAAAATGGAGTGCCTCGGTTAGTCCCGCGCGGCTACAATGATCGATGTGACGTACAGAAAAGAGCGGTCTCTTTTTTCTGCCGATGGTGGGACACCCTCTTTAATTCCTTTTTTTTTCCCCTTCCAATTTTGAAGGCTGAGCCTGCAATTCATGGACCATTCTAATTCAAAAGCATCGACACAAGTTTTTGCCCGGGAAGAGAGCCGTTGTAACTTTCACCTAAATTTTTTTAAAAAAATGTATAGGAGGTCCGTTGTGCAATTTTAGGATTCACAAAGGATTTTCAGAAAAACTCCATCTAATTCAGAACAACAAAAACGTTGTTGAGTTAAAGCAATATCCTTTGCAGGGACGAGTCGCGAGGAAGTAACATCCTCGGATTCCCTTGATGACATGGACATACCCTTAATTGAATTCCATCTCATCACGCAAATGACCAAGAAGAAGATAACCCGTGGAGGAAAGAAAATCCAAGAACAAAAAGAGAAATATCATCATCAAGCATTGACAACGCGATTAGAGAAATTGCCCGCACGCCCTCAGCACATAACGCAGGAGGAGGACCCCAAGCATCGCCGCTAACGGATTCGTAATAGAGAGAATCTGCTGCAATTGAGGTGGTTGAAATGGTTTCAGCCAACTCCGGAAAGTATCTGTGGATTGATTAATTCCTCCTCGATTAGGTTAAAAATGTCCCATGATGGATCTAACTGCTTATCTCAAGCTGCTGCGACATCTTAGATTCCAATAGGGAGAAGAGATTGATCAAAGTGACGAATACTGGAGATCTTTGTATTTTGATTGTGCGTGGTGACCGCCATGCATGATGCATCCACGAATCCAACCGTGTTTAAGTTCCAAGTATAATTTACCCAACCTATATCCCCATGTTTCTTCGGAGTTGACATGGAAGTCCCGAGTACAGACAAGCAAGGTTCCGTAGATATGAAATAACAGGAGTCTTCCGGGGACAAAGACAGTCGCCAGATCCTCTCAACTATCGCACTCGTGACTCGTAGATCCAACCCTTCCGCACAAAGTTTTGTGCAAAAAGGAAAATGCCAATACACGAAAAGAATACATAAACCGCTAACAATGCCTCAAAACAAAATTAAGATTCGAACCACCTACTTCGCTTCTTAGAAGCATCCTTCAAACTGTCGCTTTTACCAGATCTCTGCTGCGAAAACTTAGCTCTATATTGCTCAATTAACCGATCAAGTTTGTCTACCGCCTCTCTCCCAGGCGGTTCTTTGATTTTCTTCGGCCTCCTACCTGTCTTCAAATTTGTATAGCCATTTTGATCGTCCATTCGATCTTGCAGCTTTCTCTTTCTTTGAGCCGCCTTTGATTCAAGCAATTCGTGTTTGCTGTTCCCTCCGGGTGGGACCTCACCTTTGAACAATCGTCTACCATCAGTTCGCTTCAGTTCCAGTTCACTCCTCAGTTTCCTTTTTGATCCTTGCACTCGATTCTCATTTGAATTCTCCAATTTTTCTTCGGATGGAATTGCCTTTTCCATCTTATTTCCCATATTACGATTCCGCTTCTTACTAGTGGTATGTGCTTTAGCGGCAGCTTCACTAGGTTGCAAACTTTCATCCCAATAAGCCCCTTGCGAATCTTTCTGTGATCTGTCTTCCCTCAACTTCCGTTTCCTAGACTTCTTAGGTGGAGGGGCTATGTCATTATCCTCTGCACCCATGCCTTCAGGATCATTCGGGAAGCTTTGTCGGAAAGCTTGTAGTTTAGCTTTCCTTTGCTTTAGTGTTTGCACATTCTCAAGGGCAAATGCAACAATTGGCCGATGTTGGGGTCCAAAAGTTTCTGAAGGAATCGCGTCACATTAGGTAATAACATCAAATCTAGAACATAAGAAATCAGTGAAGAAACATTACAGGTTGTCGATGCCACCTCTCTATCTCTCTCTCTCTCTCACACACGCACTCACACCCGCACCCCCACACATCCAGAAACCTTCAAACAAAATCGGAGTTAAAGATGATCTTACCTGGATTATTATTCAATACTCTCAGGGCCACAAGTGCATGTTGGTGTTCCGTAAATTCAACAAAAGCAACTCCACGTGAGTGATCCTTCGTGACAACTTTACCTTTCTTGATGTTCTTCAGGAACTTTATCTGCATGAGAAATATGAATACAAACTACATTTAATAGACGAGAAATGTCAACAGCAGACAAACTGTCCTTATTTGGCTATTATTTGTTGTTTTGTCAAATGAAGGGAAACACTTCAATAATCAGACCTGACCTGTCTAATGTCTGGCTTTTGCTTTGTAGCTCGTGAGATAACTGCTTCCAAGCACAGCTTTTTAAGTTCTTTTTCAGTCATTGACTTTGGTAAGTTATAAATAACAAGTCTGGTCCTTGCAACGTGAAAATTTGGAGATCGCAGCTTAGTCATCTTCTCCCTCTCCAACCTGGAAAAGGGCCAGAATATCACTAACAAAATTGATGAAGAGACATACTACAAAAGTCACCATCATTAGCACATACCAAGAAGTGCCATTGTTTCACCATCATAGCATCTTCTTTTACGCATATTTCAGGAAATAATTACATGACACAACATAGGGGATATAAAATGGATGTTGCATGTGACGGATTCAACTAAAACCAGAAAGATGTAAAATGGGTGCAATCACCTATCTTCATGCACTCGAATCCATAACATGTATTCTTGCACCCCATAATAAAAATCACAAACCAGTTATTAGAAACATAGTGGAAGATCCTCTAGAAAAATGATGCAAATGAAGATCCAAGTTTCAATGAGAATAAACTCAGAGCCTAACTTTTAGAAATCTATTGAGTACCGGTGATAAAAGATGTTCCAGTCGAATCCAATCATTAAGGAATAACTTTGCTGAAAAAAATATGTCAAATTGTCGCTATGATAGTTATGAGACGCTTCTAACAAATAATGGTTTGCACAAATTGGTAATCAACCATGTACTCAAGAAAGAAGAAACAAAAGAGGAATAAGAAGGCTGGGTAAAGAGACAAGTTGGAGGTGAAGGTCCAACGCACAGTCAAGCATCTCCTTAACAGAAAATATGACGAGCAAAAGAAAGAATAAAGCTGCAGTCATGATTCAAAAGGGAAGACGCATACGCATTACGTTTCGCCACATCACTCTCTGAAACACCTTCAGCTGCGGCCGTTCCTTCAACAACAAGTCCTTCCTGTTTACAAATTGACAACAATCTGTTAGCCAAGCTTTTCAAAAATATGGTGCACGAGCATTTTAACACACGGGCACACCAAGATTGGGGGGATAGACAATTGGATGAGCTGTCTACCTTTGCCAGGTAAAGGTTGCGGTGGTCGTGATCCTCAGTTTTGGCCTTGTCCAACTCCTTCTGATGGGCTGACTTCTTATCCAAGGCTCTCAAAATAGTTAATTGTCTACCCCTCAGAAATATCCCCACGCCAGATGTTACGCTGGCTGCTGATATTGCACCATCAGCTGCATCCACTGTTTTAAATTTGAGAAAACCCGTGCCTTTCGGCCGCCTGCCGCAAAGAATTAGGTGAAACCACAGACAAACAAGAAATAGAAGTAAATTGATGAAAATTATAGTCCATACTGGGTAATTTTGTGAAGAACCGGAACAAATGATTGCACATCCCCAAATCCAGAAAAACGTTGCTTCACTTCTTCGGCATCAACATCGAAAGGCAGGTTGCTTATGAAAATTGTTCTCAGCAAATCATCATCCATGTCTGTCTGCTCTGCATCTTTCACTTTTTTTTTAACAGAACTTTTAGCTTCACTAACAGATGACCAATTGACAGCCTTAGTTGCAACATCACTGGTCTCATTAGAGCTTCTATTTTCCTCTCTTTCAACCTGATCCAAACTCTCGCTGTCAGGGTGACTTCCTCTACCAGAAGATGACATCAAGTTCTTAAGAACTTTCCTTGCAATATCAGCTTCATCATCAAAATTTAACTCAGCCTGAATATCTTCTTTTCCAGTTGCATCCGAATTCTCCACGAGAACATCATCCTCATCTAGCAAGGTTCCTTTTCCTTCATCAGCAACATCATCCTCGAGATCTTCACTACCACCACCACCTTCCTCTTCTGTTTCTCTTTCCTGACCTGCAAAATCCAGCAACCACATTAAACTGTGGGAAACTAAAAACATAAGATCGCATAAGAACAAGCCATTGAATAGACATATTAAGAAAAAGATTTCTGTAAGTTCCAGTTTTCCGAATTTGTTTTCTCAAAGAATAACATGGACAAAAGTAAAGGAAAAATGTTCATCAGTCAAATTAAAGTTATTGCCAGTTTCCTCAAAAAAGACTCCATTACACGGAGCAAACAAAGCATACGTAATTCTACCATGGAACATTTTCATGCTCTTGGATGTCCACCATGACATCAACGCCTTGATAAAACAAGTTCAGAAACAACTCCATGTCACAACTTCTGAGACACATTGAGAACAAAGGGTAACCTAAATAAACTTAAATTGGCATCTGCGACAATTACATAGAATTCCCATGACTTGGAGGAACAACCAGAATATACAGCAAAAGAAAAGTTAGTAGTTTCTTGGCCAGACAAAGCAACGCCTAATTTCATAATTCCTTATTTACCAATGTTGAAAAGAAATTTATCCTGGACTAGTTACATCATCTCATATGAGGCACAGAAAAATCTGCTAACAATTTTATATAAGCAAATGCTGACTTACCATCCGCAGAGGCAGTGATAACAGCACTGACGCCATGATATACCTTCTTCGGAACAGCCCAATCAACCGCTATGGTTCTTTTACCAAACATATTCCCATTGAACTTTAAGATGGCCTGCCAAAAAGAATAGATGTCAATCGTATAATGTCAACCTAAAAAATTCTAGAAGAGGTAACATGAAGCCATACATTTTCCGCGTCACTTTTGCACGTGAATTTCACAAACGCAAAACCCTTAGACAACCTGCAAAAGCCAATCATAGTCAACCAAAAGACCATAGTCCTAGTTATATTTGATAACAAGTGATGAGACTTTACCCCGACTCAGAATTTAGAGGGATAAAGACATCCCAAACAAACCCTGCTGCTGAAAACTTCTCTTTTATGTCGTTGTCTTTGACCTGCACTGACCAATAGAGATTTGCTCAGAGGACAAGCTCCGCCCAACAGAAAAGCAGCAGCAGGGCTAGGATAATGTATATGATATCACCTTGAATGGAAGATTTCTAATAATGAGCTTCCATTTCTGAGTTTTTGAGCCCTGCCAAACAAATAGACAAGACTCACATCTTCATGAAAAAGGAAGGGATCGGAAAAGCAACAGCCAATTATTTACAACATTTTGACCACAAAAAATTTCTTTACAACATAAAAACAAATACATTGCTGCAGCAACAATAAGAATTATAAACAAAATTTTCTCCAGTGTGCACATTGGGCAAACTACGAACAATAGAATAATATAAGGCCATGCCTTTACCTCCCCACCCAGCTGTCGTGCCCATACAGAAACTCCATTCATCTCTTTTTGATGTAACATCGCAACAACACTTCGAGCTGATTTAACACTTGTAAAAAGAACAGCAGAAGCATCCATTCTACATCCATCTTGTGCAAGACCTAGTATGTTATAAACGACTGGTTTAGAATTGCAATTCAAAAAAGTTATTTTTCCAAACTACAACATAACACAACTTCAATTAGATAGGTGTCTTTGACAAGAAACATCGTCAATCCCACCAGCAACATAGCCCATACTTCTCAGAGGCATGCCCTTTCAAGACAACCGATAACACAAAGTATAAAAACTGTAAAAACTCATTCTTATTAAGTTTAGAATAGCGAATGTAAATCCAGCATTTCCTTGCTGAATGCATTTTACATCATAATGAACGTGCAAATAACAAAGCTCCAAGGTAATATTCACAACTCCTCTCTTCCCCAACGAAGTTCATTAGCTTTATCATTCTTGAAAGAACATATCTATCCTTTTGTCACCGTCGTAAATATTGGCATTATGTCAAGATGATTGTTCTAACTGGTCTCCGAGGCACCGCAGTTCATTTTTAAGTTGTGGTTAGAGTGCCAGCACTAGTGGGGTACTGCCAGCAAGGTTATGGCAAAGCAGGAGATATTCTTGCTGGTGTGAGAAGTGCCAGGAACAGAGGGCGTGCAGGGATGGTTCTGATGGATTGCAATGATGAAAGAATAGCGAGCACTTACAACACTACACGTATGGAACGCACAAGAAGAGTAGGTACCAGCACATTGTTTGTTGTAAATGACTCCTATATATGAGTCCATCAGGAAAACCAGACAAATAGTTTTTAATATCATGTGGACTTAGTTGTCAAGTTATTTCACTCTTCTAAGTTAGTTGATGAAACATTGATTGATGGCATTACTTTAAAGCTGTACAGATAAGGTGTGAGATCTCATCCGGCCCATTAAAATATTGCTATTCAACATGTTTAACTGAAATGCACAAAAGAAAAAGGCCAGAAGGTGAGAGAAAACCAACCATGGAAAGACATGAAGAGTAAGACGACGACGACAAGAAAGAGTGAGCGACAGCAATGGTGCACTTACCATGTTGTTCAAGATCCTTTTCAGGAAGTGGATAAGACACAGAACACACTGTCCCAATCTCCTTTGCCTTACTATGGACCTGGTCCGCCATTTCAGCACTTACAAGACCACCAAATATGACGGTCCTTGCAACCCTTCAGAACACCAACATACAAACTGATGTCATTGCATTCCCGTTAACACACAACATTGTAGAATTTTCTGGATCGGTAATTACATAAAATGAAAGAGCCTAAAAGCATTTCTCACATGGTGAATAAAGTTTCCTCTACACAAACTATCAGAAAGATCATATGCACCAATCATTTGATACAAGTTGAATAAGACTATCCACCAGCACAATCCAATAAAAATAACATAGCCTTCCCCAGAACAAATGAATGGGTCACACCCTAATTCAAACTTAAGATCTATCTACATTCAAGTTCTTTACCCATAACCAATGGCTGATCTAAATCTTGAACTTCCAGGAGATGTTATGACAACAAAGGTCAACCCACCTCGCTACGATTTCACAAGTATCAGAAATCACTCACAACTGTCACTTGCCCCAGAAAAATGTGATGTCGGATGCCAGTGAAGTAATGCAAGGGACACTAATAATTGCCTTTGGGACGAGTAGCATTCACAAGATTTGTCCAATATATATATCTAGTAACTTGATAATCATTACAGTATTTCTTTGCACAAAATTCCAAGGAAGGAATATTTTATGAAATTGACCCAAATTAGTGGGTCATATTTGTTCCTCTCCCACATGATCAATGATCCGAAAAGCTACACAGACCATTATCTTATCCAACAGAAGGTCAAGAAGCTTAATATAAGAATCATTACCTTTGCTTTTCTGAGCATTTCTCAGTATCAGATAAATTACGGCACAATATAGCTGCTTTTTGAGATACAACAGGTCTATCTGAGTTCAAGGGAAAATATATGGTTAATCGAAACCATGATAATGTGTGTTTAAATGGCATACAGTAAATAATGAATAATCTGATAATGAAACCTTGTTCCTGTAACTCCAAAGCAGGCTCGATTGTCCTGTGACTATCCTTGGCTTTTTTTGATTCCACAGCATCATCTGAGAAAAGCAACGAATAGGAATGAGCACATCAAATGCAGAGTGCTTATATTACAATAAAGGCAGCAGCACATCAACCTTGATTGACTTGCGCCCGACGCTGTTCGAGGGGAGCCCGATGCATAGCATGTTTTACTCCAATTTTACGACCCCCAACCAACGAACCATTCTTACTCTCAATAGCATGGTTTGCGTCTTCAGCAACAGCACTACAATAAGGCATTGATAAACATATAATACACGTAGAGAATGTGGGCCTTCGCGAAATAGTCAGCGTAGAAGTAGAGCAATAATTGATTAATCATGTACACAACAGTTAAAACATAGAAGAAATAATTTAGACTCTAAACAGCCCAGGTGAAATTAAGAGATGATTCAAAAATTACCAAAATATGGTCTTTCAACAAAATATCTCCCCTAGAATAGAGAGAGCACGGTATGATGACCACTGCTACATCGTAATAGATGTGTCATAGCAACGACAAACAATGGCAATTTGGCGAATGGTAAAGCAGTATAACTTTTGCATTAACATTTTTATAATTTAGATTTTCAAATCTGCATCAGAAACTATCAAAGTGCATCAAAGAGCACTAAAACTGCAAAATGTCTTGTCGCATCATTATTTAAGGTACGTTCAGTTTATACTCAAATCAGGGCTATCTATACATGCATGAAAGAAAACTGGAAATTGTCTGGTCTGGATGCATTAGGCCAGTTTTGTTCAGTTATTATTCAAACATGAATATATCGACATACATTTTCGTCGATTATAGTAGCCAAGTCTCATCACTTTCTTATGTTTGGGCTTTACAAAGTTGATCTACACATCATGATTCTCATTTGAACCTTAGAATAACTGTCTCTCTTGTTCCCAATTCATGTTACCAATCATAGTATGACAGCCAAAATCATACAAAAATCTAACAAGCACAAATTACTAACAAGTTTTAAAGTTCGAGAAAATCGTGGATAATTTCCAATGGTTCTCTCAAAATTTTTAACTTTAGATCAGCCGATATTATTCTTTCACATCTGTGACCGTACTTTATAGGGAAGATAGTGGTAAATTGGCAACCCAGACTGGAATAGTAACTAAATTGGAATGAGAGCTCATCAGCATCTAGAGTCACAAGAGCTATGTGAATATGCAGAATTACAGAAAAGGATGCAGTAATTGCATTAGAATGGATCCTAAATTCCTCGTATTCAACTAAGCTACCACACCATGTTAGCTCGCTAAATCATGCTCCTCCGCATCCTTTCCACATCCAGGAGAAATATAAAGGAAATGACAGGATGACGACAGAGCACGTGAACAAATTGAAGAAACACAACAGACTCTAGGGCATGAAGATTCAGCTATCATACTACGTCGCAATCAACATCCAATAATCAAATATATCAACTCTTTCTAAGGAAGGCCGCTCCGGGGACTTACAATTGAACAAAGCCGAAACCTCGATGCTCATCGGAACCTGCAATGAGAAACGAGTCACCAAATCCTCTCTCTAGTACGCACTCAACACGTGAAAAACGAAAGAGCTCACGCAAGCACGCCCCGAAGCAAACATAACATTCCCTCACCTTTCTTGGTCACCATAAAACAGCGCCTGACCGGACCGACATCGCTGAATGTCTCCTCGAGCTGAAAGATCGAAGCAGAGAGCCGGGATCAAAAACGTTTCTCACTCAAAGATCAAAACAGAGAGCCGTGGAGGAGAGAGGGCTTACCTGAGCGTTGGTGAAGGAGTAAGGTAAGTTGGAGACGAAGACGGTGGAAGGAGAGTGAGCGCCGGGAGCTCCATCTTTGGTTCGCTTGTTCTTCCCCATCTCTCTCCTTCGTTGCGGAAACCAGACCAGCCCGAAGTGCCAGGGTTTAACGTCCAGACATGGAGGGAGGGAGGGAGGTTCGGTTGTGCGTCCTAGTTATTGACTATTGTTGTGAACGAGGCGGGTTCGGCTTTTTTGCAATTTGGATTTGGGCCGATTCGACCCGGATAGAGATGGAGAGAAGAGTTAGAAGTTTGGGTTGGGCTTAACCGATCGGTCGTGAAAGAATCTTTTCTGGCCCAGCCTGTAAGAATATGAAACATTGCGTTTTTGTACCCGGAGGAAAAGTCCAACTTGGTGCGTTGAATTTTACCAACTGGCGAACAAACGTTTTCGAACGCCAGAGTTGACCGCTTTAAACGATGTGCATATGGCAAGAAACCATTCACAGGAAAGAAAGCACAGAGCCCCAGACAGACATGGCTGACATAACTCACAGAAGAGTCCGAACGAATGGAATATGGATGCACATAGCGGAGAAAGGAGATGGGCCTCTGGTTCTGCTCATCCATGGCTTCCCCGAGATCTGGTCCACATGGAAGCACCAGATACATCGCTTGGCCGAGCACGGGTACCGTGTCGTTGCGCCCGACATGAGGGGCTACGGGGACTCGGACTGCCCCACCGACCCGGCATCGTACACCATCCTCCACCTGGTCGGCGACTTGGTTGGCCTTATCGAGGCGCTCGGTCAAGATCAGGTGCGTCCGAATCGCGGCGTGCTGCGTGTGCATCTGGCTTCTTGTGTAATAATCCTGTGAGCATTAGTATTTGTACTCAATTCATGTGGTTTGCCAGGGAGTGAGGTAACTATGATTCTGCAGAGTATTTCCGGCCAGGAAAGCTTCTTGTTTGCGGAAGGTTTACTGATATGGTTTACGAGTACATGCTTTTTTTTTTTCCTCCTTTTTTCACGGCAAATGCGGACATAAACTAAGTCGTTTGGTTCTGAACATGTACGCTGATGCTTCTATGGTGTGTTCATACTTCTAATCAAAAAGAGCTGATGAAATAAGAACTGGTTTTGGTCAATAGGCGTACGTGGTGGGTCATGACTGGGGCGCAGAGGTAGCATGGCACCTTTGCCTCCTCAGGCCGGATAAAGTCAAAGCGCTCGTTAACTTGAGCGTGCCTTATCGACCACGGTCCCCACAATCGAAGCCGCTTGAACACATGGCCGAAAAGTTTGGCGACGGATTGTACATTACTCAGTTTCAGGTACGTAAATATGTCGAAAATTGAGCTTCGCTATGGTATCTGAATTAGTGAGTGGCCGATTATTAAAGCGTGGTTTTGGCGAGTTGTACAGCACTCAAAGAGTTTGCATTTCTTATTTTTCTTTGTCGCGGCTAATGCAGGAACCAGGAAGAGCCGAGAAGTCGTTTGCCAAGTACGAGTGTTTGACGGTGTTGAAGAAGTTCTTACTGGTGAACGGTCCCGATCTTCTGGCTGCTCCACCGGGTGTCGAGATCATCGATTTCCTGGAGACCCCAGATTCATTGCCACTGTGGACCACCGAAGAGGAGCTCCAGTACAAGGCAGAGAAGTTCCGGAGCTCTGGTTTCACCGGTGCATTGAACTACTACCGCGCCATGGACAGGTAAGTCGGCTCAAAACCGCGGTTCGGTTCAGCCGTATTGAAAACCCAAAGAACATATCTAGGACAAACATTTTCGCATTCATGACTCATTATGGTCCTTCACAGTACGCGTCTGCTCAGCCAGAACCATGTTGTTTCTCTCATTTATGAAAATTCCATTGCCGAGTAAATGCATTCATCTGCTTTGACTGAACGATTGAACATGCCCTACGGACTGTGAAGACAAGCACAGATCAATTCCAGCAAGAACTGGCGGGCACATTTTTGCGACGGTCTCGCTTTCCGGAGTTTCTTTTCCAATTTCCTTCTTCAAATTCACTACTTGCCAATCGGGAAACTCACGCCTGCATCAAATGCAGGAACTGGGAGCTGCTTGGGCCGTGGCAGGGGGCAAAGATAACCGTCCCCGCGAAACTCATTATTGGGGACAAGGATCTCGGGTTCCAATCATTCGGGACCAAAAGTTACATAGAGAGTGAATTCCTCAAGGGTCTCGTGCCTGGTCTTCAGGTTCTGGTCATTGATGGCCACCATTTTATCCAGGAGGAGAGAGCAGAGCTAGTCACTGCAGAGATTCTGTCCTTCCTCGGTGAGAGATCTGGGAATTGAGTGTCAGATGAGTTCGATTTGCGTTACATGTTTGAAGTAGCCTTCGGCGGTTTGATAGTTTCAAATGTCGGGATTATGTAACCTACCCTTTTCGGATGACTTCACTTTGTGGACGGCTGTTTATTTTGTGGTTTAAACACGGGTCGTGTGCCGCGTATGCTGGATTCTAGGCCGGGCAATTTCCTAAAAGTAGAGAACCGGCTTTAGGAGAGTGATGTGGCGAACCCACGACAACCACAGCTCGATCAGCGGGAGAAGAAACGAGAAATGGCTAAGCTTGTCTGGTTCGCCGAAAGACCATTGGACGTGTTGGGGGTGCCAGACTCAAGAAATTTCACGAATATGATTTAATTGTCTTACGAAGGCTTCAACCTTCGATTAAAATCAGGTATAGCTGAATTCTTCGACCGGCTCGGAGTGAAACTTTTCACGTCGGGTTTTTGCTCCATCCACCAACAATGTACATCAAACTCTCTGCGCATGAAATGAATTCTAGGGCTACTCTGATGGTTCTTCCCCCTTTTTTTTTTCCCCTGAATCATCTGCGAGGGAATCCAGGCTTGGGAGCACGGAAGGCGGTCAAAAAGAACTGGGACGTAAGACATAGGCCTAGCACTAGCAGCATTGTCTGAGTGTCCTTTTTCCATCTCCAAAATATGAAAAAGCCTGCGCCCCCCACGGCGAATGGTTGCAGGGTCCAAATTGGGACGAAGTGTTTTACAGTGGAATAACAAGCAACCGAGAGCACGGGCGTCTCGTTGGAAAAACATCTGGGGAAAGAGAATTGCCTGGACCAAAGCTTAGGTGGGCTGCTTTGATCAGAGCCGCCCGATCGTTGGATCAGCGAGATTAGGCGGGACTTGATTGATTGACGATTGAGATCCATCCGAGTCATACGAATCCGACTCTACGTGATAATTCAGGCCAATTCCCTTAAAATAAATCTCATCTTTAGTCGATCCTAATTCTATCCCAACGTTTTTTCTCTTTTTATCCGGCCAAACATAAAAGAACACTAGAATTATATTCGGATTTGGATGGGTAAATGAATCCAACGAAATATAAATCCAGCACAACTAACGATGGTCTTAAGGAAATTACCTTCGCTAGAATTGAAGTCAGACTTGCATCTCGCAGCGCAAATTTTTTTTTTTTTTTGGGGGGGAAGATGTTAGTATTAAAGACAACATACGTAACCCAAGCTTTATCAAGTAATATGTTAGACCCTTTCAACACGTCGGGTAATAAAACAAAGCCTTATTCACTGTTGAGTACGACATCATTCATTTAAAAATAATGGTTTATGATTTCTCTTTTCTATATCGAATAAATAAGTAGTATTTTTAAATTTCAACATACTTGCGAATGAGAGTGTATTGATATTCAAATGTTTTCGGAAATTAATATCAGAGCGCTTACCCGACGTCTGCGTAAATATTCCCGTCTCCACGAGGAGAAGGCATGTTTCTGCACAAAGCCGATCCAGCGTCACGAACCGGGGATGCCCATGTGGCACCCCTCTCCCCCGCCGCGCCCCCCCCACGTCACGATGACGCGACCGGAAGGAGTCGATTCCCAGACGACCATTGCTGCCGCTGGCTCCTGAAATCTTCCTCAGCGCAACGTGTGGGTCCCGCCAAAGTGGCTTGATTAATCGCACGAAAGGGCGAAAAAAAAAAGTAAAACAAACAAACGCTAATTTTTGTTTGTTAGGTCTCGAACGCCCCCAACCTTGGCAATCCCAGCAATCGCCTCTCGCCACGTGTCTCGCCGCCTCCGTCATGTGTTGCTAATCCATTGGACGGATTAGGGGGAAAAAAAAGATTTTATCTATCCCTAATCAATTATTAATCTACTGATTACCGACTGCCTACGCGTATTAACTCACAGCTGGCAACCTCGTCGCACTTACAATATGTTTTTTATATTCTAATTTGTTGTGCCTTTATAATGTCTGGCTAAGAGATAATAATTGAATAATAAATGGTATTTCGGGGATATTGTTGGTCTTACTTTGTCTTAATTCTAGGTGCCGCCCGAGCGCACCTAATCGGCCCCCATGGGCAATTAATTTAAGAGAGTTTGGAGTAAAAGGCTCAACTAACGTTTTTTTTTTTTTCAAACGTTTGAAAATGGTTGATATTGATGTGGGGTGTATAATATACGGACAACGTTGCTTCCCTGGACTTCTCGATTTGTTCTCTTTTGCGGGGCATAACGACTTTCCAGAAAGAGTTTGACTATTCGATTAATATCCCGGTGTCGTGTTTATTACTTTGTTTCGCTAGCGAAAAACCTCGCTCTCTGAAAATTCACAAAATACCATAGCACTTTTTATTATCATTTTCTACTATCAATGGCGACAATTTAATGATATCTTTTAATCTTTTATTTGCATGCATAAAATAGAGTCGTGAGATTTTTTTTTTTTTTTTGTAATCGATATGTCCGGGTTAATTTGTGCTTATTTCGATTATTGTTCGGGATAGATTAGCACAGCAACTCATTGTCGTGTTTTTCCACGTAAATTACAGGTGTTTAGTTGAAAAAATCGAGCCTGAAATCAGTACGCTATAACCAATTGAGCTATCAATAGGTGAGTGTCATAATAATTTTTTTTTATGGTCGAAGAATTCAAGAATAAAGCAAAATTGAAATAGTTTTCAATAGCAATACTCGAGTAGAGGCATGCTCATAAAATCAACTATTCGGAAAGGAAACGGGCATTTATGTTTACCATTTTGACATGGGCAATTTCTTTTACTAAAAAAGAAAGAGCTCGTGACTTTTTTCTTTTGAAATTGCTGCACGCATCTAGCTTGCGTGGAGCCCCTTTGATCCGTCGTGTACATTGACTTCATATAAATCGACTTCAAATATTTTTTTTTTACTACCCAAGTAAGATGACGTGCAAAACTAGGTTCTCCAACATTGTCCGAAATTGACGAAATTGCCTTGATATAAGCTCGTGGATTGGATGCTTGTTATTATTATTATTTCTTGCATCTACTACAAGACGATAGTTGATTTTTACGGAAAACCCTTGATAAAGGTGAGAAAAAATTACAATAATTCACGAGAACGAGCAAAAACTTATAAAAAAATCCCATCAAATTCAAAATAAAATAGAAGTAACGACACTCCCCAAACAAATTATCGAGGATGTGTTTATTCTATGCCTGGAGCAAAATGAAAAAGAATCACTTTTTTCCTTTCTTCGAAATTTAAAAAAAAAATGAAATCATCCAAATTTCGAAAAAGCAGCGTGTTGTGTGTTGACTCGTAGAGATTATATACGGGGAAAGCTTCAAATATTACAAGGCCAAAAGAAGCTGAGGTGCGTTTTCTTGCAAAATTTCTGATAAAGTGAAAAGTAAAAAACAAAACATATCGAAACATACTTCAGACGGTTATAGCCATTCATGGAGGGAAAGGAAATGGGAATTCCTCCCTAGGATCGTCCAGCTAAAGAAAAAGGTGAAATGGCACAAATAGTACTTGAACTTTAGCAAAATATGCAATGTGATCCCTCAATTTTTAATTTGTTCAATATAATTCATGAACTTTAGCCTAGTGTGCGATTTGATCCTTAAATTTTTTATTTGTTCAATTTAGTCCATGAATTTTTATTACATTGAACATTTCTCTATTATAGTTCAGAAATTATATCAAACATGTAGCAAAAATCTAGGGATCATATCAAACAAACTAAAAGTTCATGGATCATATTGAATATTTGATTAAAGTTTATGGATCAAATTGAACAAATTAAAAGTTCAGGAATCACATTATATATTCTACCAAAGTTTCGGAATCATTTATGTCATTATCCAAAAGAAAAAAAAAAGATTTCCTACGAAACAGAGGAAGGGAGAGGATCAAATGACTTATGGAAGTCATGGAAGAAACGCACATAAACAAGATTATCACAATTAATTATGGATCATTAAGCGACAAATGACCCACCTGATCCCAGGGATAATCATAATCCTAATGACAGTCGCCTAGCCTAGTCAAGGCAGGTCTCGGGTCTCAGGTCTGTCGTGTCAGAAACATTTTTTCCTATTTCCCCTCCCCCTTTTTTTTATTAAAAAGGAAATATCCTTAAATTCGCTCTTTTTGCTTTCCACGCCCATCCACCAATCGCAGCGCGTTCCGATTAATCTAAGCCGTCGAAAGTTGTCCTTTCCGCGAATCCCCGTGTCATATTTTCCCCCCACCGCACTCCTCCTCTGCAAACGTAGTTAGATTTCTCCCTGTTTCTGTTCCTCTGATCCTAGGCAGCTTTTTTGGACGTTTTTATTTGGCCCTTTATTTCCGACGTTATTTACCGATATTGCCCCTCCACCAATTCCCGATTAAGTTGCAATTATTGGACCTTCGGTTTGTCGTTTAAGCAACTCAATTAGGACAAAATGCCATGTATTAGGTGCCGCCACCTAATTTATTTCTTTAAAAAAAAAAAGACAACTTGTGGAAAATGCGACTCTTGCAATTCCGTGAATTGGGAAGGGAAATAAAACATGATGATTGTCTACAAAGGACAAAAAACAATTGATAGGCCGAATAATCGTAACAAATATTGATGACTTGCGAAACATATAAGAAAAGTTTCGATGATCATGCAATGTAAGCATACCCGAGCAAGTTAGATAATCGAATGTGTTTGCTTTTTATTGTGACGATCGGCCTTGGATTGTATTTAGGAAATTAGCTTTTCTCGGCACTTGGTATCATTGTAGTGTGATTAAGGGTAGCTATAACCACATAATTGATGGTCATCTTCACCTACTGTTTCTTTTTGAAAAAGTAATTTGAAGGCATCTATAACACGTGGTGCAAAGTAAAAAAAAAAAAAAGGAGGAAGGTGCCTAATTCCCTTTATCAAAGGGGTAACAAACTTTCGGGGTATATCTCCCTACGATAAATTCTTCAAGTTATTAAAAGGGTTCAAAAATTTCTCATAATTAATTAATCCTCGGACGATTATGTTCGACACATTCAAGATACGTGAATCGATCGTATTTATTATTTGATCAATTTGGCTATGTATTTTGTAAAAAATCAAACATTTCCGGAGTAATTAGAAATACTTAGCGTACCGATTTAATTAAAAATAATAATAAAAAGGGCTAACCTAACCACCGGAAAGCAACGCAACAAGAAGTGGTAGGAACAGCAAATCACAAATGTCCCCATCGAAGTAATCATGCGCGATCTTCTTAGAGCAAAAAAAGAAAAAAAAGTAACGACAAAACCTGGGACATCAACCGTGCCTAGTGAACATCATCGACAACTACTCGACTTGCATCTATTCTTGGAGCTTTCCTCGACTTTTTTTCAGGGAGGCGAACGTAGCAGCGCATGTAAAACCCGAAAAAAAAAATAAAAATAAAAACAAAAACAAAACAAACAAACTTATTTAGTATTAGGTGATCTTGAGACTCTATCAATCCACAACCCGTATCTCAATCGATTGGTAACCTAAACTCTGATAATAGTGTTGGGAGTGCGCAGCAGAAGTCCAATAACTTCTTCCGGGGAGATCACCAAGAGGGAGCCCATGTCCAAACCCGTTAACATATTCAGTCAAACTCATTTTAACTCAAAAGTTTAAGCTGATGAGTTATGAGCCAACTTTGATATATTAAATGCTAAATACCACATTAATTTTTCAATGTGGGACTCTTATAACATAACTCATACATACGCATCCTAACACCTAGAGATGTTTATGCTCGGTATGATCGATACAGTATAAAATAAAGGCGAGAATGGTTTTATGGTAGAATTGGAAATCAGAAATAGAACAAGTGGAAACGTGGTAGGTTTTAGGTGTCAGGGTGTGTATGATAGGTTTCAGGTCTTAAAATTCGAGGAATTGTGTGATGGGTAAGTACTAGGTTTCAATTTTCAGGAGATGCAATATAGAATTATTTTTTTTTGTGTTTTTCATGACTTTATTTTTTCGCATAATCCTGAGTATTTCATGATATTTGATAATGAGTGTGTAATAGTGTAATACGAGAGCTTCTCGTTTATCAAATGAGGAGAAGGCATTGCCTTCGTAAGATCAATTATTGCTAAAAGCTTCTCTTAGTGTGGCCAGTTACTGAAAACGTGACTCGCTTATTCGATACCCTAATGTTGGCTGCACACCAGTCACAACTTCGGAGTTAATTTTTAGTTCGAACGGCTTCGAGTTAGGTGAAATCGTCGCAGCTCCGGCGGGTAACATGATTGCCTATTTCATTCTCCCGATTTGATGGTGGAACACGGTCTACTACGGTTGTGTGAACCGCGAAATCTGGCTAGGGTTGACGTGTCCATTTTGGCTAAGGATGGCTACCGAGCTGAAGAACCCAGGTTTCCTCCGTGATTAAGAAGCCTTTTGTTAACTACTAAATCCGGCACGTGCCCCATTAAAAAAGAGAGCACGTATCCGCACGTGCCGACCAACCTTTTCTCTTTGACAAGCAAAAAAGGACAATTTTTTACTTCATCTTCTCAAACCCCATTTAATTACCCCACCCAAAAATGGGTAAGTAATTTTTCCTTTTTGTAAGGGGAAATTTTGGGGCCCACGCTCTGTTTTTTTCACTTGAAGCACTCTGGAACTTTAGAACGAAGGCGTAAAAAAAGCAAAGAAAAGGACCGCCATCATGGCTGCTCAGCAATCATCGGAGCATCCGTGGAAATTTCACGTTCATCAACATGAAAACGATCGTCGTTCCTATTTCTCAGCACGGTTCAGTTGAACATGAGGGAAGTAGCAGACGATCACTGGCGAATTTGAAGGAGATTTTTTTTTTTTTTGAGACACCCAGGCTTGTTTAAAACACTTCGTGGTATCAATGAAAATGTGGCCGGTGTCGCGCTTCTCTCTTTCGCAGATGAGAAAAAAAAAATAGCATTAAAAAAAAATACGTGACGGTGATTATCCTTGCTCTATTGCGGAGGCGATTACATCAACTTCGTTTGTGTTACCAATGTGAAAGATGGGATTTTCAAATAAGCCAGGCCTCTTGGTTGCATGACTTCAATTTGTAACTCATTACCCATTGAAAATTTATCCCATGCACGTGTTTCATCACACGCTAGAAAAATGTATTTAAATTGAATCGATGATATCATGAAAATAACACGAATGGTCTCTGAAATTTATTTCAATGTGTATTGTGATCCGTGAACTTTTAATATATTCGATATGGTCCATGAAATTTTCCTCAATGCGGTTTATAAATTTTCGGTACATGTTCGACTTAGATCTAAACTGTATGTCAAATGTGTATCAAAATTTTATGCATTACATTGCACGTTGAATGAAATTTCAAAGATCACATTAGATAATTTAAAAATTTAAAAACTATATTACATGTCGAGTCAACAATATTCAAGAACATTCGTACTATTTTTCCAGCCACGTCATCTATATGAGGAAAACAGTGGATTTCTTTTTTCCTTCCTTTTGTTTTTTTGGGCACTGCGCTGCTAATAAATGTCGGATCCTAATCTCCATTCACAGGGTTGTCCTATGGAACAAGCAGCTCCAAATCCATCCGGTACGACAACAGGAAACTGCGTACCTGAAGGGCATAAGCACGACACCGACGACTCAACGGGTTACTCAAAATGCCAAAAAAAGGAAGAGCTCGATGCTTGATGCTGACGCCTGAGCCATAATGCTTACGGTAACTTTAAGTCCATTGACATCAACGTGCGAAAATTCTTGTTACAATTAAATGGAAGTGCAAATGCACGAAGAAGCACCCTCCGTCCCTCGGGACCAATAAGGAGTAGTGCAGACATATTCATCTATTATTCATCCACTACGACTTCAGTCTATATCGAGAAAATTGTTAAAAAAAAAATTATAAATTTATTATATTAGTATCAATTAAATCCTAAATATTTTTTTCCGATGCCAATTTAATCTTAATACTTTATATTGATGCCAATTTAGTCATAAATATTTTATATTTATGTCAATTGAGTTTATTCGATTAATTTTAGCAAAAAATAACTGGCATAGACGTCAGTTGTACTACGTGGCACGGCTGGCGCTAACATGTATGTGTGTGTATATATATATTTAAATAAATTTTAAAAAAATTCAAAAAATGCTTAAAAATAATTAAAATGTCCAAATCAGTGCCAATCGTGCCATATAGGATAGTTGATATTCATGTCAGTAATTTTCAATCAAAATTGATTAGATTAACTCAATTGGCATAAATACAAAATATTTAGGATCGAATTGGCACAAATGCAAAAAGTTTAGGACTGAATTGACACGAAAAAGTTTAAGATTTAATTGGCACATAACAATAGATTTATGAATTTTTTTTTACACTTATTTCACTTGATCTCCGACTCACTCTCCGTTAACCCAGATAAAAAAAAAGGGAAATTGAGCAAAAAATGAGAAATATGGAGCCAAATGGACACCTGCAGTTGCGCTTCCTCCATGAACAAAAACATTTTCAGATGGGAATTAAAAAATGGGGCAACTAACCACAACAAACAAATAAAACGAATAGATAAAAGGGAATAGAATATGCTCATGGGTTTATATGGTGGATATTGAAGCAACCACAGAGAGAGAGAGAGAGAACAGAACTTCCATGCTCATGGATGAGAGAGACAGCCACAGGTAGAGAGCGAGAGAGATGGTGTGAGAGAGAGAAGAGGAGGGGTTTAAGGGAGGGTTTAGGTCTACCAACTGGTGGTTAGAGATTGAGCACCTTAACCAAACACCAGCCAAGAATTTAGAGGGAGGGAGGAGGAGGAGAAGCAACATTGCAGGTTAAACACCAACTACTACTGTTCAGCCTTGCTCTGTTTCAAGCAAGAACCCAAAGCTAAGCAATCCTCGGAGCTTTAAAAGCAGCGACCGTTTCGGAAAGAGAGAGTGTTTGTGTGGGTCAAGGAAGAAAGAACCAACCTTTGCGGAGAGAGAGAGAGGCTCTTGTGTGGCTCTAAGGTGGGGATTGTTCGATATGATTATTGCATGCTGGAATGATTTCAACAGGCAACAAAAAGTTCGAACTTTGCCGTGCCTCTGAACTATGAAGAAGTTATTTCTCTCTTCTTCTTCTCTTCTAGCTTTTAATTCATCTGGGTTTTGGGGTTCTTGTAGGCGTGGACTGGTCTCTTCGATAGCTCAATGCAAATTGGAGTCTTTCTTTCTGCTGAATTCTTGGGATCGGAGGGAGTTTTGGTCTGTTGGAAGAGTTTTTAGCCCGTTCTGTTGCAAACCCTCTACTGATACAGGATTCAGAGGTTCTCTTTGTTTCCAATGATCTTGACTTTTCTTCTTCTTCACTTGTTTTTCTCCATCCTGTTCCGTGGATGAGGGGAATTTTCTGTCCTTTTCTTGTTTTATTCATCTCCTCATATGCTTCTCCAACTCTGGAATGGAGACTTGGTGAAGCAAACAACTTATTATACTTCTCTTGTAATTGTCCTTCCGTTCTAGCAAGTGCTTATTGAGCGAGCTACTTCATCCTAAGAGGCTAACCAAGCAGACCTCTTACTTGCCTGCTGCCAAGCTTGTTCTCGAGATTGTCGTGTCCAACATAGCATGTCTTCTCGTACTCGATTGGATTATCTCATCTGATTTATTTTGTTGGTGTTTTGGCGTGTTTATTTGCTGGATTTGACTTCTCTTCTTACTTACTTTGATCGGCGAAACGGGACTTGTCTAAAATTTATCAAAGGATCGTCCTAAAGTATTTGAGTTTTTCACCGTTTGCATCTCATGCCTGGAGGCTGTCTTCTGATTGTTTAGTTTCTATGTTGAGCTGCCTATTTGCTTCGTAAGGAGTGACCTTCAATTTTCCCATTCACTTTAAGCTACTCTTGCGATGGCATCTCTGACAAATCATCCAAAGCTAAACGTAGTCAGCATATGGTAAATTGCTGCAGTAGTCGTTATGCCATCGGAGACGGCAGGGTTGATCACTCGTCTTGAGTAGTTATATTGTCAATTAGATACATAGCCGATAGTGATGCATAAACTTTAGGAATTGAATCTCAGGTTCCTAGCGCATCTACATAAGCTCGACTAATTGTTCTTTTTCCCATTTTTCAGCCCTCTCAATGATTATGAAAGGCTTAATCGGATAACCAGGTGCAAGTAGCATGTCGACTTACTATAACAATTCCAGCGATCAAAGAGATGCTGCGCCTGTTCTATACTTACGAGAACATGCCCCCACATCACATGCTGAGGAACCTCTTCTTCCTGGCCATAATATGATGTACGTAAGTTCCGGATCCTTCTCGAGTGCATTGGCCGGGAATCCTCAGCAGCAAAGTAACGGCATGGATGTGTCGTCCGTTGGAGGGCTGGACTCCATGCCGCAGCACCAAGCCATGTTTTCTGGCCTTGGTGGGTCCCAAATGAGCGATCATGGTTTGACTGGGTGGAGAGATGGGAGGAATGAGATGCTCTTTATGCAGCCAATGGCCAGCCACTCTGCAGTCCTTCAAGATGGTCAGAACTTGCAGGGACAAGGACTTTCACTTAGTCTCGGGACGCATATTCCCTCAGGCATCCACATTCCTTCGAGTCAATATCGGAGTCAGAATTTGGGTTTAACTGGGTTCTTAAGTCCTAATTCGTCGAAATCGGCTGAAAGCAATAGCAGAAATGGCTCCAATGTAGATGAACAACCAAGAAGTGCCGAGTTCTTCCCTCAGAGTCTAGTGGGAGCCAATCAAGACCTGAACACAGCGAACTTTTCTGTAAATGGAATGTCGAGCATGTCAAGAATGATTCCGAATTCTAGATACCTAAGGGCAGCTCAACAGCTGCTTGATGAAGTTGTTAATGTCCGGAAAGCTTTGAAGCAATCTGATAGTGAGAAAATTAAGAGGCCTGAAGAGGGAGATGAGGATTCCAAGAAAGACGCTGCTTCAAATCCTCAAGAGTCGGATGGTAATTCCACTGGCGACCTTTCACAGGCTGAAAGACAAGAATTGCAGAGCAAGTTGGCCAAACTTTCGTCAATGTTGGATGCGGTATGCTTGTTGGTATCGCTTAGATTTTTGTGTATACTCTCATTTTAGTTAATCTGTCTTATCATTAGATCTGTTTCCTCATTCCATGTCTCTTGAGCTGTGGTTTCTGCTCTGAAGAATGTCGAGTTCACTTTCTATGTGTTTGTTTCTTTCTTTCACTTTATTATGTTACTATACTATTAGATGGAGGTGTCATCTTGAATTAAGAATAGGCCCCATTACAGCCAAATAAAGAATGTTAGATCACAAGAGATATCTAGCATTGCAAAATAGACTCGACTACTCAAGGAACTTAAAAGGTCAAAATCAAAGGTAACAGAGGGTGAAATTTGTGGTTAATGGAACATGGGACCTTGGTCTGCTTGCTGATTTGAGATGGAAGTACATAGAGACTCTACTCACTCAGTAAATTTAGCAAGATTAATGCACAATCCTGTTGATTTCTGTGAAGCACCCCTCTTTCTCGTCAAGATGCTGAGTTGATTATCTTCCTCTTATGCATTGGTTGAAGTTCTTTGCGGTGACAGAAAAACTTGGGGGAGCAGAGATAATGCCCGCTGTTTCCTGTCATAGGACTTTCGCCAATATTTCACTTTGAAGATGTCATCTAGTATCCATTGAACCTAAATTGTTGATTGACATGCTTATGTGCCTCTTGTGTAACAAGTTAAAGACATGTTGCATGCATGTTGAGCTTCCATGCTAGTATACGACCGGCAAATATTCATAGCGATCTTGTGGGGACTGGTAATCATTGTGCCATATCCTGCTGTCTTCTTTCATTAATGTGCTGCAAATGGTTGTTTTCTTTCTGGACAGGACCTGTTTCCTTTTGTAGAATTTTTTCTTTACTTAAGTGATAAAATAAGGAGCTGAAAAATAATCACACAAAGCACAATCTTACTGTAACTCTGATGCTTTCTTTTCTACATCTTGGGACATTGATAGCATTGTTTTGTTGAACCTTATCTTCTGTTATAGTGCAATGAGCGACTCTTCTTTTCACAATCTTGGAATCAATGAACCGTTCACGGATGCAGGTTGATAGAAGGTACAAACAGTATTACTATCAGATGCAGATTGTAGTGTCGTCCTTCGACATGATAGCGGGACCTGGTGCTGCTAAACCATACACCGCCCTCGCCCTTCAGACGATATCGCGCCACTTTCGATGCCTGCGAGATGCAATCACTGCCCAAATTCAAGCAACCCGTAAGAGTCTTGGGGAGCAAGATGCTTCTGGAAGCAGTAAAGGAGTGGGGATACCTCGGCTTCGCTATTTGGACCAGCAGCTCAGGCAGCAACGGGCCCTACAGCAGCTTGGGATGATGCAACAGCACGCGTGGAGGCCACAAAGAGGACTCCCTGAGAGTTCTGTTTCTATTCTTCGGGCCTGGCTTTTTGAGCATTTTCTTCATCCGTAAGGCGGCTGCCATTATGTCTTCATATTTCTTTTCTTTTTTTCTCATTGTTTGTCATTGAGTATTTTCCATGCCGTATATTTCTTATTTAAGTCTTGGCCTTTTGTAGTTACCCAAAGGACTCTGACAAAATCCTGCTTGCAAGGCAGACAGGGTTGACAAGAAGTCAGGTGAGAAATGAACTTGAGCTTAATCAGAGAGCGAACATGAACTGGGTGAAGCATGAGCTAATCAAGATAGCCTAATTCCTGGAGCTCTATTCAGAAACATTGCTGGAGGCAAACCAGCAGTTCGATATCATTGATTATGTTATGACTGTTCAGAATGATTAGGTTGGGATGTGAGGGTGGTTTAACATTAAAAAAAAAAAATGGACTCAAGGACCAACCGTTATGAAATCACTTGTTCACAAAGAAAGGCTTGAACGAAAGGCTAAGAGTGTAGCAAATGGGTGAGGCATTTTTTATAGGAGAACAGTCATCTTTGCCCTGCCATGCCCGTTGTTATCATTATTCATTAACCATGGTGTTGCTTGTTTTGTTAATTGTATCATAACCTGTCGTTTAGAGGAAAAGACCTGCAGATTCTCCGATTACTGTAGAAATTAGTTTCTCCTGTGCATTGAGGAACAGCTATATTCTAGAATTTACAATGCCGGAGTGACATTAGTTTCTTTGCGTAGTGTACGACATTAGTTTCTTTGCGTAGTGTACGAGACTTGTACCAGATACGGTAGCTGCTTATTGTTGAATTGTTGTGTATTTAACTGATCAACCGGGTTTTGCTGTGTGCCACAGGTCTCGAATTGGTTCATCAATGCAAGAGTGCGCCTCTGGAAACCCATGGTCGAAGAAATGTACAAAGAAGAGACTGGGGATGCAGAAATGGACTCCAACTCATCCTCTGACACAGCCAAGCTGAAAATAGGCGATGTCAAGTCCTCCATGGAGGATCAGGTGGAAGAAGCGCAACAGAGTTCAACAGCTACGCAGAGATGCAGCTCGGGCCAGCTCATGGACTCGACGTTCGACCGGACTCCGGATGTCGAGATGGCAGGCCACCCCGTGGGATTCAACTACCTAAACGGGAGACATGGAGACGTCGAAACCGAATATGGCCACATCAAGCTAAATGGAGAGCAAGCGCCCGGCGTCGATGATTGCGGTCTCTTCCAGAATCCCATGGTCCAGTCAGGCAGCAGCAGCAATGACAGGTTCATGGCTGCCGCCGCCGCCTACCAAATGGCCGAGCTGGGGAGGTTCGGGGGAGGAAGCGGGGTGTCCCTGACCCTGGGGCTGCAGCATTGCGAGGGGGGCACCCTGCCCGTCTCTGCTGGGCCCCACGGCGGCTTCCTTGCCATGAGAGGGGATGACCTGTACAACCAGGCGGCTTCCTCTATAGGCCCCGAGACGACGGAATTCGAAAGCATCAACATCGGGAACCAACAGCAGAGGTTCGGCTCCACGCATTTGTTACACGATTTTGTGGCGTGAAACTTAGGAAATGACATGTATAATTGTGGCACCAGCACACAAGTCTGTATGATATTGTCGTTTATTGTGGAAGGGTTAGTGAAATCTGTAAAGATTAAAGATTTTCACGTACTGTTTGTTAAATATTTGAATTGGGAATTGTATAATTAGGGCCAATCAAAGCCAAGCTTAGTACAGAAATAATGAAAAAAAAAAGGGGGATGTTGGGGTTGATACTTAAGGATCCTACTCCTTGTAATGGGCATGAATGCGTCCTCCAGAACGCTGGAAACCGAACTTTTGTGGTTCGAACGTCTTTGTCCAAATTCCGGCCAATTCGTGGGGGAGCAATGTGGGGCAGTCATTGCCGGATATAGAATGGACCGGTCATGGGCTCTGTAGCCTCACCGGCGCAAGAGTTTCCTGCTCTGCGTTTGATTTTGTTTTCAGTAAAAAGTGTCTTGGAAATTGGCTATTTTAAAATTTGTAATCTTTCAGTTCGTCGAAAATGTCTTAATTAACAAAAGGTTACTTGCGTTCAACGAAAAATTCATGCATAATTTTTGGCAAAATAAAATTTTACTTTTCAGAATTACTCATTTAGAACTTTTTAAAATTTATTATTTTCATATTTACATTATTCATTTTTATGTGTTTTTAATTTTTAATTTTCTTTCTTTTTCCTCGAAAAAAGAAAAAAAATAGAAAAGAGAAGAAATAATTTTTTTTTGTCTAACATAACGTCACAAGATTAATATTATTTTAATATTAAAATTGTTCACATATCACAAAATAAAGAAAAATCAATCATAAAAAAAAGTTATTTTTAAAAATAATAATATTTTTCGATGCTCGGCTGAAATCTAAAAATGAACTCACTGGTAACAAAAATCGATTTTGATTTTTCTTTTATACATTCCTTTCAATAATTTTTTTTTCATTTTAAAAAGTAAGTATTTTTTATTTTTCTCTTTATTTTTCTTTTTTCCTTCCTTTATTAACGATGGCGAGATCCGACAGTGGCCATGGCCAACGTGAAAAATAAAACGAAGAAAAAAATAGTATTTAAACAATTTGTACTCTTTTAAGTAATTGAAAATAAAAGAAGTAAAGAAGTGGAGAAAGACAAGATAGAAAAAAAAAATGACTCCATCTTTTTCTGAAAAGAGAAAGTTTCAGACTTCAGATATTATTTTCGTGAAAAATATTTTCCTTTCTAAATTGAAATTATTTTCTACGAGGATAACAAATTTCTGAAGCCTAGAGATCGAGCCACGTATTAGGGTAACGTCGCTAAGACAAGCGGGCAAAAACGCACCAAATTTAATATTTCCATCCGACCTTGTCCTCCACATAAAATTCAACGAAACGGAACGGAGTTCTCGACATTAGACGACCGACGGAGACTTTATTACAGCACACACCCCCGAACCTCTCGAGACCGTCTTACTTACATAAAATCCAAGTTTATCCCCCAGCTGCTACGGGCGACAAAGCGACCAACAAATCAAACCCCCATGACATAAATTCAAGCAAAGCACATATATATATATATGCTATATGTTATGTGACATATCTTTAAGACGGAACGCCAAATCTCCTTAATGGCTATGGTGGCCAGGCAGCTTCTCTTTGATCTTCTCCATCATGCTTTTCTTCTCGTGCTGCTGCTCGCATTCAGTGGTGGCGGCAGCGGCGGCAGACTCCTCCGAGTGCTCGTGCTCGTCCCTGTGCTTCCCTCCGGCGATTTTCTCTTTGAGCTTGTCTTTTATGCCTTTCTTCTTCTTCCTCCTCCCGCCTTGCCCATTGTCCTCCGACTGCAAGCATTGAGAAAACATTTATGTCGGTACAACGCGGTGCGCGAGCCCTTGGATGTCGATTGGATCCAAAAGCATCGGACTCGAAGTTGATCGTGCAGTTATTTTACTCTTAAAGCTGAACTCGCCAACACTTTAGCGGATTTATTTGATTAATGTGTTCAGAGAGGACGTTTACAGTTTGGTTTCAACTCTCCCTTTTTCCACTTCTACATTGCGAGCTCAAATTTAGAGACGGAAATCAGAGGGGCGGCCTACAGACTTGATTCTACTGAACATGAAGAAAGGACAAAATAAACGAAATACTACAATATAAATAATTACATCTGAAAATAATAGAGAAAATTTGCTTTAAAAAAAAAGTCATATTGCAATTAAGCAATTCAGTCCTAACAAGAAATCTCTACTGATATTATAACGATCTATTAAATTTAAGAGATAAACAATGACACTTGAATTGTTGACGTTGCAACTAATACCATCAATTTTGTTCATCTCGTCTTCATTGGGACCATGACTTTCGCTATGAACTCCATCCATCTAAACAAGATTAAAAAAAAAATTGAATATGGTATATCTAAAATATATAAATACGACAATGAATATCTCTCACTTTCTTGAGATCAAATGAGCAAAAATTAACGAATTTTTCTCGACTTTAATCGATTACAAAACCCTGCAGTAATTGAAAGTTAAAAAATATACAAGATACGCGCGAAACCTTTATTTGGAAAAGAGGATATTCACCAACTCAATTTGTTTTTTTAGCCGAAGATGAATATTCGCTGTTCTAAAAAATTGAAAATTATTTAAATATCATCAGTTTGATTTGTTTATCATTCTCTTCTCATCGCTTTTGATATATGTACAAAGACATAAAATAAAAAAGCTGTTAAGTGAGTCTCACTTTGCATTTCTACCCTAACGGGGACACGGTTATGAAAGCATTTGCCTTGCGAATCGCAATCCATATTCAATCCATGTGGTTCGATTAGCGTTTTGCAAGCATTTTCCTTAACAGAAGCACCAAGCAGGATTATGAAAAACACACAAAAAATTTCGTAACAATCGAGAGTGAAGAAGGGTCTGCTCGTGACAAAGAGTTCGATGGTTAACGAAGGGTGGAAAAAAGGCCACCCAACACTCACCGAGCTGGAGCTAGAACTGCTAGAGCGGCGGTGCTCTCCGCCCTCACCCTCGCCCTCGCCCTCGCGGCGTTCCTGCTGCTCGTGCGGGTGGCGCTCGCCCCCGACGACGCCGGAGAGGCGCACGGGGTTGCCAAACTCGTCGGTCAGCTCCACGGGGTTGCCACGCTCGTCGGTGAGCTGTATCGGATTCCCATACTCGTCTCTCAAATCAGCCATTTCCCTTTCTCCCACTCCGCCAAAACCAGAAGCTAATAAAAGCCAGCTCTCGCAAGAAGCTCTTCATCAGACGCCCCCTGCCATTAATAGGATGATGCAACGACGGTGGACACATGCAAAACTACACACGTGTCGTCGAGGAGGGTGAAAGCGACAAAATGACATCCCGCCACGTGGCAGTACCGTGGGTGCGTGGCGCATTTCCGTGTGCCGTCCGGTTCACTGAGTCACGAGTTTCTCTGAACCGGCCCCGTTCGTATGTTTCTTCTTCTGTTCCAGCTCTGGGGTGCCGAGCTAACAGATCACGATGATGAGATATGGCAGAAGTTTCAGAGTCATCCGATCGGAACGGATGTGATGAATTGCCAATTCTTTTTACAATTTAATTGTAAACAAGATTTAATATTTAATTAATTTCTCACTTAGTATGGTCCGGTCATTTTTGCTATTAAGCGTAGAAATATTCAATTGGAGAGGCAAGTGAGATTTGTCTTGAACTCATGATGTCGTACTCTGATAACATATTTTGTAGAATTAATATTAATTATTTCAAAAGTTTAAACGGTTAGATTAATGCAAATTCATTATTTATTATTTTAATATAAACATGTCTCAAGAAGTTCGTCTCAGAACACATAGTACAACAAATGTACCTATAGTTTTTTTTTTGGGGTAAGGTAAGCTTTAATATACTTGTCGGATCGTGTACCTATAGTTGCACTCTGCCCAAATTTATATTAAAAACAAAACACAATACTACTAGTGCTCTCCGCCGCTGCCCTGCCATTACTGAGAAGGATGATGGGGAAGTGGTCGGCGGGGGTCACCGACCACAGGCGAGGGCCAGTTGGCCCTTGTTCAGATCTAGGCGAGGATCGCGGTCCTCTCCCAGATTAGGCAAGGGTTGTCGACTCATGGTTGGAGCCTGGCAATCCCCACTGTCCACTTCCCCACCATCACTGGCCCTTTTTAGCGATGATTGGGTGGCGGTGGGGAGGGCTTTGAAGCAGCGTCAAAGACCTCGTCGCTGGTTCTGATCTTGATCCTATTTTCTTCTAAACTTATTTCTTAAATCATTGTAAACAAAAATTATATCAGAAATTAAATTTGGACCAAAACGACGTTGTTTTAACCATGTCATTGCCACGTTGGAGAAAGAATATCACAAAAAGCCAAGTCAACAATTTTTGTTAGTCAAACTGGACAAAGTTAATACAAACACTCGATTGCATTGAATTGATAAATTTTAGAACTCGATTGTAATTTTTGTAAGTTTTAGGATTCAATTACAATTTCATCATAAGTTTTTATTTTTTTACTCTTTTTTTCCATTTATTTCCTCCTCTACCGACCACGAAAACCGGTCGCAAGCTCGACTTGGCCTCACCAATCTTGTCGTGGTTGGCGATCAGCATAGGTGTGACATTCTGGTTTTCCTATTATTTCGAGACTTATCAATGAAAACATATTTATCGATGTATTTCAGTCTTATCTCGCTCAGATTTGATCAATCTAGAGTTAACTGACAAAAAAAGAAAGTCTAATGCAAGATAAGGTACGTGGACCTAGGAAACTCAAATAGGAAATGACACTTTGACTATAAAGATTGCCGAGATAGTATTTAGTACCATTAAAGATCGATATAAGAACGATTAAGGAATTCATTGCTAGCGTTATACGATTGGAGCGCAGGTGATGCTGCTTAACCAATGTATAATTTGTAAAATTTTTCCAAATCGAACGATGGCTGTCGGAGCTAGTAATAAACCCTCGCAATTGCATGACAACCAAAATCGCCATGAATTGACGAGTCCTAAGTGTGATGAGAATCATAGAGTCAATACGCGTAACGTCTGCAAAAGCCGCCCGTTGGTTCGGAATAACCTGAAATTTACATTAGACAGAGAATTGAGTAAGAGATGGATCTCGAAATTGAAAAATGAAAAATGAAGAATTCCAACATTCCAATTGAATTAGATGTCGCCTCATCGAAGGAAATTTAAATTGGAAAAGTGACGTTTCGGACGACGAACGCAAAATTATCATTTTGCCCCTCAAGGATTGTCTTTATCTTAACAATTGAAGAAGGGCAATTTAATCAATTCCTAATTCCCCTAACTGCCGAAAATGAAGGGGCCAAAGAAGTCATTAGAGGTTTTGATATTATGGACAAGAAGACAAGTGTCAAGTTTTGAAAGATTAGCCTTTAATAAACCCCTTTTAACCTACCATTTTTCAAGTTTGACCAAACAATAATTGTGGAAAGCCTTCATTCCCTCTTGCCTCAGCCGAATAACCCTTGCCCTTTCTCTCTTTGTTTTCTTCTTTTTCTCTCCAATCGATCATGCTTCTCCCGACCAGAACCTGCCGATGACTTCGCCGCCATCAACGGCCGTTCAGCCTCGCGTCGGCCACCAACACCACCCTCGACCTTTCCCCTACAAACTCCCATTGACCGCTCGTCGATTGGAGGTCCCATTTTATCCGACCAGCCTCAAATCCAAAACCAGACAGAATTGGATGCAACTGGGAGTAGGCCTTCGTTCGACCACTTGGAGACTTCGTTTACTTCAAATATTCGATGATGACTTCTTAATCCCTAGTACTAGTATTGACTGAGTTGAAATGGTGAATTTGATTGAGGTTAGAGGGGTAACCATAGCTGTTTTGTGATGATACTTCTAGGACAGGTTTGACCGCCGGTGAATCGAGTAGGATCAAGACTGTTCGTTGCCCTTTGTGACATCGACTCACCCCAAAACTCTTGGAAAGACTCCTATAGACGTAGTATGACATGTTAGTAAGCTAATTTTATTAAAAATCGAGGTTTATAAAGGAGTGATGGACCGATTAAGGAGGTGGAGGGCAGAACCGGTTCTGCCCTAGTTCGGTTTGGATAAACCAAACCTTTAGAGGGCTTAGGAGGTGTCGTCGTGCTTTAAATTCGTCATTAAGACACATTAATCAATTGAGGTGTTCCCTGGAACGACGATTAGAAGAGATAAATTGATCAATTGACGAACCTTTGTTAGGTTGAGCCGCTGCCCTATTTTGGACCAAGGTGAACCGAATCTTTGAAGGGTTTTTGGAGGGAATTTTGCTGATTAAAAGGTAAGTGGTTCCTAAACCTTTGTTAGGATGATAGTACACTATTGGACTAGTTGGGGTTAGATTGGATGAGATTTTGTGGATTTATCGCATTGATTATTCATAGTTGATCGAGGTAATCGAGGTGCAAGTCATGTGTGTTCCTTATGATGAGGAATTGTTATTCTCATGACTAAATTGTTGCGTATGTACTGGATTGATACATATGTTATGTGTTTGATGTCACCTTGTGGGTGATTAGTCTTGTTGTCTTACATGATAAAGATTCATAACTAGTTTGATAAAACTGTACTGAATCATGAAGTTTTAAAAGGGAATTGAGACTTGTGAGCTTAAGGGCTTTTGGCACCCTGATGAGTCGGAACGCGGTGTTGTAATAAGTGATATTCTGAGGAGTTTAAACGCGGGATAAACTTTTACGTGTGTCGACACGAGCCTTGTTATGGCATTGAAACTTGAGGCGTTTTAACGCAAGTTTGTTAATTTTTATGGTCTGAGGCGTATTGACGCGGGCCAAGCCTGAGGCGTTTTGACGCCGGCATAGACGATGAAACGAATTATAATGCTAGTACGTTAAGCTAAATCTTATGTCTTCATACATGCTTTGAGTTGTAAACTATATGTCGACTTGATGGTGTATTATGATGATTGTTTACCTTAGGCTGTTTATTGATGGGTTTCTGCTTATTGTTTCAAGTTGTGTCTAGGTGCACTGACGATTTAGCCTAGGTTTGGGAATTTGCCTACTGAGATGCAAATCTCACTTCATCGTATGACTTGTTTTTCAGACCCTAAGTCTTGAAAATGATGCTCGTATGCTTAGGCGATCCTAAGGTTCCCCAATGGCCAGGGTATTGTGTATGTTAGAAAACGTACTATCATTTGAGTGGACGAGAGATGAGAGAAGTGGAAGGCACATAGGTTTGACGCGTGGTATCGTAGGGTTGGAGAAGTTTTCGCTGGTCCTTTGAAGCCTATTGAAGTCCCTAGGGGTGTAGTACTGTTCTGGTGTCATTCGTTACGTGATGAGACAGAGATAGTGGCTTCAACTGTCGAATCGAGGAATGTGCCAGAGAAGACCCTGACCGTTGAGGAGGACATTAAGGTAATCGAGATATCGGCTTCTGAAGACGACCTGGAGGATGATTTCGTTGATGTGCGCACGGAGACCTTTTCTGATTACGATCCAGCTGAGGATGGGGACGAAGACGAAGAGAAAGCAAGTAGCTCATCTTAGTGGTTTTTGTCTATCCTAGGAGTTTTCTTTTGGGATTGTCCTTTGAAGACATGTTAACTTTTAGGGACTTAGGCAGTCATTGTCTTTTGGCTAGTCCCTAATCTTACCTACCCACCTGGAGGTTTTAGTTTGAACCTGGACCTTTTGTATAAACTCGTGTTTACGTAATGTATGTATATGTTCTCGTTATCCCAAGTCTCTTTTCTACTTGTACGGGAGTGTTTGTTTACTTCATTTTCGCATGTGTGTTTCATATTACCCGTACCGCTTGTGTCGTATCCTAGGCCTTAAGTGGTTGAACGTGGATGTAGCGCGCTCCCGACAGAACGCGGGGTGCGACAATAGGGAAAAATGAAATTAAATAAAAATGATTAAAAAGAAAAGGAATGCAAAAAAGATGAATTCATTTTCCCTACTTTGGAAGGTATTTTTTCCATTGACGAATAATGATTTCCTTGAGCAGTTTATTTTCCGTGAATCGAATGCCTAAAAATGCAAGAAAAGATTTTCCTGGAAATTATTTTCCCAGAAATGAATGGAACTTAAGGATACTTTTGTTTCATGAAAAAGATTTTCCTCATTTTCCAACATTTGGATTGCTTAGAAAAATGAGTCAACGAAAAATGTCTTCCTACCAAAGCTTACATTCAGAAATTTGGTTTTCTCTTTAAAAAAATGAAAATAATTTTATGGTCATGGATAAAAAACTTTATGTTTCGGCACAGGAACTCCAACGTTCATTCTCAAACCCATGGCAATGGGGCAAGGTCCTCGGGACCCGATTTTGGGACCCTAGTGCCCTAGCCTAGTTCCATTTAGGCCACTCTCAAGACCCCAGCAACATCGTCGTCCATCGAGGCTGGGCATGGGACGTCAGTGCTTGTGCTCGGGATGATGCTAGGCTCGGTAGTATAGAGGAAAAGTCTCGAGTCTTCAGTCTCCTTTCTCAGATCCATTGAGGCCAATTATTTTTATAAAATAAATCAAATATTTAATTTTCTTATCTTTTGATTTTTTTTCTCTTTTTTCTCTTTTCTTTTTTTCTTTTCCCTCTGCATATCATCGGGCCTCAATAACTGCTAGCAACCAACTACAAATAAGAGCCGGCAAGGCTCGAGCTCACCTGTGGCTATCGCCGACCGGTCGTAGCGGCGGAAGAAGGAAAAAGAATAATATACACAATACAAAATTAATAAAAAAATATTTTTATATTATAAAAAATTATCCACGTTAGTGCCTATCATACCATGTAGGAAAGCCAACATCCATGTTAGTAATTTTTGGGTAAATGATGATGCAAAAAATCAAATTCTTTACCAGCCCATGGAAAATATTTTCCCGTTAAATATTGTCAATTTTTTAGAAAATAACTTATAGAAAATCATTTTTCTAAGATATCACATTTTTTGCGGAACAAATGGATACTAAATAGTAAGTGGTGTTTTGGAATTTTTTAATGTGTCACATATTTAAAAAGTTCCGATAGAAAGATCATAGGGAAAAAAATCATAGGAAAAGACTATTGAAGTGTATAGTTACTCGACTAATGACCGAGTAGATTGGACATCTGCAAGCCCAGCCCGAAGTCTGTGCTTTTAGGCCATGGGATTCCACAAATATTCCATTTCAAAAATAGAAAGGTCGAAATAATTGGATTTTTTTTTATAAATTGGATGCAGTTACTAATTCATGATATGACATGTACATAATGAAAACCTCATTCTCGATTCTACGAAAATTTTTATAAAAACCTTTCATTTGCTTCTTTTTATGAAAGTTTTATTTTCTCATAATGTATCCTAATTTTTGGCCTAATAAAAAAGTAAAGAGAGAGCAAACGCTGATGAATAACATCACAATTTACTATATCTAGCTGGCTAATAAATAATAAGAGTGGAGATTACTATCATATACGGCTAGGTTTCGCTGGGGAAAACTTCATGAAAAAAGGAAAATATTTTTCTAAAAAATAGTTAATTTTTCTATGTTCGTGATATCTGACCGAAAACATTTTTTGGTGTCTAGATTTTATTTGAAAAATAATTTCAATATCAAGATTTTATCTCATGCTAAAAAAATTAAAGATTTGAAATATTTTATTTCCTTTTCCCTCCACCATGACTAGCCGGCACCGGCCACGGGCGAGCTCGAGCTCGCCAGTCGCTGGTAACCCTCAAGCGAAGCTCATCGGGGTCTGGCGAGCCTTAAGCTCATTGGCCCACATCTTGTGGCTAGTTGCTGAGGTCCAATGGGAGGAAGAATAAGAAAAATAAATAATAATAAATAAATAAATTTGAAATGTGAAAAATAAAATTACATAATTAAATTTTATATTTAAGATTTTTTTTCTGTCCTATATCTAACTCTCTCTCCCTGATTTTTGCTTTGCCGCTTTGTAGAGCGCATGAATCAAACACCGTACCTATAACATTGGCATCCCAACCCCCAATCCATTTAGGGAAAAGTGACGAAAAAGTCCTAAATCAATTGTAATAGTATCAATTCAGTTCTAAACCCTTTTTTTTCGTTAATTCAGTCCTAAATCATTTTTTGGTGTCAATTCAATCCTAAATATTTTGTATTAGTGTTAATTCAGTTCTAAACTTTTTATATTCATAATTGGTCGGATTGACTCAATTAGCATAAGCACAAAAGATTTAGGACTGAATTGATACTAATATAAAAGATTTAGGAGTAAATTGACACTAATAAAAGTTTTAATACTAAATAGACACCAAAAAAAGTTTCATGACTAAATCGGCACTAATGCAATTGATTTAGGACTTTTTCGACACTTTCCTCATCCATTTACGAGTTGAGTAATATGTCTATTGGCTATATTTATGAATTCACTTTCTTAATTTTATGCATGAATTTTTCATTGACCAAAAAGTATTTTTTGTTGATTAAGTCATTTTCAATGAACCAAACGCATGAAAGTCCGAAAAATCAATTCCCGAAAAATACATTCACGAAACAAACGAGCCCTAAATTTAAATTCAAAACACTTGTCAAGTATTACGTAATTATCTCGTTTTATCATTCAAATTATATCCTATCTTATTCTCTCGCTTTTTTTCACTTCTTCTTTTTGGCATGCATCTTTAGGGCTCTTTTTTAGTACAAGTGGCTGCACTTCTGACTTTATCAGCACGCATCTTCGGCTCCATTTATTTTAAGGAAGATAAGCGATTTGAAAGATTTTTTCTTAAAAATAATTTTTTGCGAAGATGAATCAACGAAAGATTTTTTCATGCATATACATGAATTGTGGTTGATAATGAAAAAAAAGGATTACCTACTAATTATTTCAAGTAATACAAGCGGTCATTTTAAGAAGAATATTTTTCAAATCACTCATTTTCGCAAAATAAATGAAGCCTTCGAGATCAATACAGATCCCTATGTCATAAAGATTCAAAATTTAACTGCACACTCATTATGACGACCATATTATACAATAGTACAAGATTCCCTATTACATGTGTATATATATAGATATTAAGGTTTACATTATCCATAATTAGGTAAATTCATACACGTCACAGCTTATTGATTTTGCACAAAAACAGGCGCCGGCTCTCAGTTGGGAATGAGCTTGTAAGGGGGCCTAACAAGAGCTGGCGCAGTATCGTACTTGCCATAGTCGTTGGTGCTCACTTTCAGAATCCTTCCATGAACAGCGGTTGCCTCATCTTCATCCTGTGATCCCTCCTAACAATAACATCACCCATTAAACCATCAACTGAAAATCAGTAAGAAAACCTGTGTAACTTGCACGAAATTACTCTCCGTTTCTCGTTGAAACTATAATATAAAACTATATGCTTCATCTAACATTTTGAGCTTTTGGAGCAAACAATTCAGCATATAGTTTCAAACTGAACTTCGGTGAGAAGAACGAAAAAGAAAACCAGCTTGGTGATGCCGTCTCAAATGGCCAAGTGACAATTAATAAGCCGGAAGAAGGTAGAAAAAACCTAGGCAACCACGCATGATGATCATGAGCGCGGCGGCACATAAGAATTAACCAGAATGTAACAAATGATAACCTCATAAGGAGCAGCATTTCGATTCACTTCCTTGGCCAACATGATCTTGGACCGTCGGCCTGAAGAATTCACAGAAAGCAAAAAAATGATCACTCAGTAGACAGTCTATGAAGATGAGCTTCAAAGCTTTCGCTTCCCATGCATGCAGACACGTAGAACATGAACATCTCTAGTTATCAGAATGTTAGCAGGATTTCCAACTCCTGATTTTCAAGGTGGTCGGTCACCTTATTTGGTAACTAAGCTCGAATAATGAAGGAACGAAGTAATTTGTGGCTGAAGAAAGCCGCGAAAAAGAGACATAAAAAAAGACGAACCTGCCAGAGAAGTTGATAAAAGAGAAACCGAGAGGAGGAGAAACAGAAGACTAATCTTCTTCAGGAGCGCGAGTCCCATGTCTGATGGTTCCTTTCTTGTGAAATTCCCAAGTCTTTTTGGCACTCACAGGTGTGTAAACTCACTCAGAGAGAGAGTAATGTTTCTTTTCCTCTATATCTTTTGAGAAACATGAAGACAACTCTTGGTGGAAGTGGATGGAGATAACGGGAAATTAATAGTTTATTTACCTTGACAAATGTCGTTGTCCGTGCTTTGGAATATAAAACTTAAAAGCGAAAAGGTGAAAAGAGACCACTTTTCTCTTGGAAAATCAGCACTATAAGTCTAAGAAGTTAGTGGATTGATTTACATGATTAATTTATAGTGAAGCTAGTCTCGAGCGTGATGACCCCTCAAATCTAATAATATCTAAAGTGGGCCATTATTCTGGTTTAACCACATCTTCTCCACCCCCCCCCCCCCCCCCCCTCAAAAAAAAAAAAACCCATATCATGGTCCAAAGTTTGGTATGCTGTTAGGAACCCTAGGGACACTCCCATGGTGATTATTCAAGAACCGAGCTAAGAACACAAGCGACTGTGAAATTTTTTCTTAACTTTTGCGCTTATCTTTGCAATGACCCAAACGCCTGCCAAGGAATAGTAGTATGTTCGACACAAACAGAGAGAGAGAGATTAGGTTTAGATCTCAGTTCATGTGGAATTCATTTATATAACAAGTGTAAGACAGAAGAATGTATCAGCATTAAGATAGTATTAATCACCGGGAGGCGTGCTGGTTAAAGGGGATGGTTAGGTTGTCCTAAAAGCGCAATGTGGACGACCTGGGTGCTTCCAATAATCCTTCCTTCCGCGACAAGGACAACGCACCAAACGTCACTGAAAGGACATTGGTGGGAAATAAAGAGGAGCACTTCCATGGCAACTCCAAACTTAAACTATTCATACCGGCGTCTCTTTTAGCTTAGAGAAAGATCAAGCGGCGGGGTGTTAGTTTATGGACACGGCCACCTTTTTTGCAGACAAAGTCATGAAAAAGGAGAAAGGGGAACCTCTATTATCTCTCCGCCTTCAGCATTCTTCAATCTTTTTTCGCTACAGGCAGGGTCTTCTTGCCAATGAATTGCGGGACACGAGTAGGAAATGAATGGAGAACAGATAGGTCATGCGCGTTGGACTTATCGTAAACACTTGACGGTCATGAACCCATCTTAACTATTTGCGTATATAGGCTGAAGCAGCAATTGCCCATGGGACGTTCTTCGAGATTTGCTCTTGAAACGCCAAAGAGAACCGGCACTCCCGGCGTTGTTCGGAGCAGCATTCCGTTGCTCTTGACACCTGACTTCTTTTCCGGATAACTTGTTTGTACTTGAAACCGCTTTTACAAAATTATCAACTTTTCCTAGACGGTTCATAAATTATCGATTATCTTTCTAACTAGCTAACTTTTATTTGAATATTTTTCAATTCATTTTCCGAGAGTGACGAGGGGAAAATCAAATCCAATTTTTCATACCAAATCGTGAGAAATATTTTTCAATTCATTTTCATATTTGGACTAGCAATCGGAAAAAATTATTATTTTTCTATAAGATGACTTTCTGTTCCAGAAATACTAAAATTTCTGGAAAACGTAACCAAGAAGTGATGATGGGCTTACCCGTTAGAATGGATGGATCCGGACGCAACATTCTCCCTTGTCGGGTTGGTTTTAGAGAGGGAACCTCAAAGTGTATCGTCCTAGGCTAAATTGTCCCGACCCTGTCAGCATTTGAAGCTCTCGATACTTCAATTGTTTGAAAGCCACTACGCACTCACCTTCACCTCCCTCATTAACGATGACTTTTGTCAACATTTTACAATTGCTCATGCTCAATTTTGTGGCTCCACCAAATTTTATGCTATTGTCGGTGTGAAAATATGGGATAACCCATCACAAAATGACACGTCGAGAGTTCTCAGGTTTCGAAAATATACTTGATTTTCCCAAATCATCTCGATGTTGCCTATTGCAAAGATATGTAATGTCTTCAGGTTAGGAAACGCAACCTGCGAATTCACAAATGGCATTAGTGATTCAATTAAATTAGGGACTCACCAAATTCCAAGATGTAAATATAGATAAGTGCTATGGAGGCTAAGGGGGATTACTAAGTTGTACAAAAGGAAAGCAAAAAGAATAACACAAGAAAGGAGTAAAAAAAAACCCATCTCAAGAATTTCTCCTTCAGAAATGGGCTGGCAAGTGATGCATAACATATCTCTACACTTTCAACCTCAAATTTGACCCAAAAAATTCAGGTTATATCATGAATTGATCGAACAAATTCGCCCCTTTGACGGTTCAGGTGCGATTCACAATTTCGGAACACCATGGCCCAGCTCAATAAACTAACACTAGTGGGCTGGGCTAGCAGCTATCCGTGTTTTTCTTGTCTGCAAGAAGACGAGAAGGATGAAGGAAGAAGCAGCAGCTGCAGGAGGAGACGGCGACCGAGTAATTCGTTCACAGATGCGCAATGGAGATCACCACGATGCCGCAGGTCATGCAACTCCATGCACAGATCCTCAAATCGCCCGCCACCACCAGCCCTGACCTCAATCTCTCCAGGCTCTTCACCTTCTCGGCTCTCTCTCCCCATGGCGACCTCAGCTACGCTCGCCTCATCCTTGACTCGCTCTCCGCCCCAAACTCCTACTACTTCAACACCATGATCCGCGCTTACTCCCAGAGCCCCGACCCCGACCACCCTCCCCGTGCTCTCTCCCTCTTCCTATCCATGCTCCACGAACCGGAATGCCTCGCCCCTGGACCCGACAAGTTCACTTACCCTTTCATTTTCAAGTGCTGCTCTCGCTCGAGGTCGACCCGCCTGGGAAAGCAAGTGCACGGGTTGGTTGCCAAGTCCGGTCTCGCTTCGGATCAGTATATAGAGCATGCCCTGATTCATATGTACTCTGCTTGCGGCCAGTCGGCTTGTGCGTGTAAGGTGTTCGATAGGATGTCGCAAAGAGATGTCATCTCGTGGACTTGCATGATCGATGGGATGGTTGATGATGATAGTCCTGTCGAGGCGATCAGGTTGTTCGAGACGATGAGAAAGGAAGGAGTAGGGATTAACGATGCGACGGTCGTCTCGGTTTTGAGAGCATGTGCTGACACCGGGGCATTGGGAATGGGGAAGAAGGTGCATGTCATTGCTAAGGAGATTGGGATTGATTCGAAGGCTAATGTCAGCACTGGACTCGTCGATATGTACGCAAAGTGCGGAGATTTAAACAGCGCGAGGCGAGTTTTTGATGACATTGCAGAAAAGGATGCTTTTGCTTGGACTGCGATGATATCCGGGCTGGCCAGTCATGGGAAGTGCATGGATGCTATCAATTTATTCCTCGAGATGAGGAAAATGAGCATAAAACCAGATGAAAGGACGATGACTGCAGTTTTATCGGCCTGTCGAAATGAGGGCTTGGGTAATGAAGGTCTGCGGTACTTCAAGAACATGAGAAGGAAATACGGCGTAAGACCAACAATTCATCACTATGGATGTATTGTGGACATCCTCGCCAGAGCAGGGCAATTGGAAGAAGCTGAGGAGTTCATAAGGAAGATGCCTATTGAACCAGATGCAGTGATGTGGAGAGCTTTGATTTGGGCTTGTAATGTTCATGGAGACATAGAAAGAGGGAAACGCTTAATGAAGCATCTCCAACTCTTGGAGACGAACGCTGATGAGTGTGGGAGCTATGTGCTCATCAGCAATGTCTACGCGTCAGCCGGAAAATGGTGTGATAAGGCAAGGGTTAGGGAATTGATGGATAAGAAGGGACTTAGGAAACCGCCAGGATCCAGTAGGATCGAGGTCGACGGGTTAATTCATGAATTTGTGGCTGGAGATTCAAGTCACCCTGAAGCAGAGAAGATATACGAGAAATTGGATGAGATTGAAGAGAAATTGATCGCAGAAAATTATAGTCCTAAACTTTCGCAGGTACTGCTCGAGATAGATGACAGGGATAAAGCGTTTCAGTTGCGCCATCACAGCGAAAAGCTTGCCATTGCATTCGGGTTGATTAAGACCAATCTGGACTCCAAAATACGGATAGTGAAGAACTTGCGGTCTTGTGAGGACTGCCATGAAGTCATGAAATTGCTGTCCAAGATCTACCAAAGGGAGATAATAATGAGGGATCGCATACGCTTCCACTATTTCAGGCACGGGGAATGCTCTTGCGGCGACTGCTGGTAACTGACAGATTGTTTCTGTTACATCGGAAAGCGGAGAGAATGGAAGTACCCATCTTGAGTATTCCTGTGACCACTGACTAGAGATGGAGGAGATTTGGAAATATTTGCAGCCGAGAATGTGGATAGTTTGGGTTACCACATGTGGATGACTGCTCCTGAATTCCCCCTCTTCAACAATTTTGCCATTGCTTTCAGATTTTTAAGAGATGTGTTGCAGACTGGCAGTGCAGCCTCAAGAGCATACGATATTACAATCACCAAAGCCTAGCAGGTGAAGCATGAATTTGACAAACTTTTCCTTGCTTCTTTGACAACATTTTCTTCATTGCAGACATGATGAATTGTCGGTTAACGATCATGAATTGGGGAACCTTACTGGGCCCAAGAAAAGTTGACAATTTGCTATCAATCGCGAGGTCCGGCCGGACCCAGTGTTAATATTCACTGCCTAAGTAGAAGGGTTCATGGCTGGAGCTAACAGCAGAAGTTTTGTAGCCCAATCTCTAGCCCATTTAATCTGGATGAAAATTCACCTGACTTGCCTGTTGACCCACGCTTAAATTACCCCGTGACAATGCTCGTAAACCAATGGTACAGTGATCATCCAACCTTTAATCTAGCCGGTCATTTCTAAGCGACGACGTAGGAGTCTTGGCGTGGTGATCCAAGATGACACATTGCTCCCTCCCTCCTAAATGAGAGCCAGCCTACCTGCGTCCGAGTCAGCCACGCTGCCCGTTATGTTGTGAACTCATTCGACCGGACACAACCTGTCGTTTCAAATCAATCGGAGCAAAGGCACGCTCTACCTCGTTATCTTTGCAAGCTTCAGATCAAAGTAACCATCAGAGAGGCCCCAAGGAGATGCAAGTCATTCCGCCATCAACGCTACATACAACGGGAAAAAGAGAGGTGGTGGGCTATGATGAGGACATATAAACCTTCAAAACTTACCTTCACTGATTAGATTTAGATTTCTACTTTGTACTAGTGTAGAGTTTGGGGATGAGTTACATACTAATCAACGGCTCACTTTTCACGGAACAGAACAGAGCATGGCTGGCCACATGATCTCACCAGCATGCAATCGGATCCAAAAAGAGAAAAAAAAACAAAAAAAAAAGTGAAAAAAAGGAAAAGAAAAGAGAAAAGTGTGATGGGTGATTTCGTCATCATGATTTGCCTTTTTTTGTAGTGATTCCCTTTACTAAAATGAGCAGAAAGCTTTTTGAATTTTTTTTATTTTTATTTTTGTAAGCTTTCCATAAATTAGATTTGAAACCACCATTTACCTAATTGCACCAACCCTTCTACTTTACTCAAGAGTGTTAGTACTTCTCTGTGCTTTTGTGCTGGGGCGCATCATGAGTACAGCATCACGTTTTCCATTTTTATTTTTCTTGGACTTTTCTCATGAGCATTTTCTTGCTCCTTTCGAATCATTAAAATCCCACATTGAACAATTGTTTTTTTTTTTTTTTTTTTTTGCTGGACTCTTGTCCCCTTACATCAACCGAGTTCAGCTAGTTGAATCATCGAATTTACGGATAGCAATTCAGTCTGTATAATTTTTTATTTTTTTTTAGGATTCACCGTGATATGATAATGATAAAGATTTATTATGCATATATGCAAAAACTATCGATAATACAAGTCACTGCTTGCGAGTTGCCGGCTCATTCTTCAACATGCACGTGCACGCGGTCAGTGTAAGAGTCCTTCCAATTCCATTAATTTTTCTAGAACACTCTTTTCTTGAATATCAGTCAAACTAGTTTCGATTGTATCACATGCTTTATTTACATGCCTAAACTAATTTCCCTTGGTGCCTCTTGGTGTGTGTGTGTTGGCGTATATATATACTGGCGAGATCAAATAATAGCATTCACAAGATCCTTCCATTCTTATATTTCTAATAGGATGATTCGATCATTTTCATTTATGTGTATATCCCATAAAATAGAGTAGAAAAATAAGATTTAATTAGGCCTTGTTTGGTTCATCATTTAACCAAGAGATCTTGAGAAAATGAAAATGCTTATTGACTAGAGGTCGTTTTCAAAATACAAGTAGTGTTTAGTAAATATTATTTTAAAAACACATTAAAGAATAAATTTGATACAAATGATGTTTGGTGAAAAATAAACTTTGTAAAGTATTTTTACTTTTTGAAAAGAAAAAAAAAACAACTATGGATAGTCGGCATCATCAGGATTGGCAATTGGGATCGGCATCGGGGTCGGCGGCGGCAGCTATCGGGATATGCATTGGTAGTGGCGCGGGCGATGGTGGCAGCCGATAGGGGGTGGCAGGTGGCAGTGGGTGGCGGCATTGACGAGTGGCAACAAGCAAAAGTGAGAAAGTTAAAATAAAAAAAAAATTATTGCATTTCGCAAAAGTCCTTTAGCCCTCTTTGGAGAACATTTGAAATGCAATTACATTTTTCGAGAGTGAATTTAAAAAGTAGTCAAACATCATTTACATTTGGCTAGATGACTTTAGTGCCCTAATGCTCATATGAAATACTGAACCAAACAAGACCTTAGTCATCGAAGGAAGGAAGAAAAGAACGGCATCAAAGCTACAATTCCCTTCTAACTAGTTTAATTTTGTAAGTACCTAGTGGTGTCGGTATCGATTGCAAGTTGGATTGTGACTAATTATTGATATATCAAGCAAGCCCTTGTCGAGATAGGATGTCGAAATCTCGAAATGATTCCAAAATGTAATATCGATATTGTGTTCGATGGAATAATATTCTGCTCAACAAACAACTCATTTATTAGAACTTATATTTGTAAAGCGTTTTGGTGTTTAAAAAAAAAGAGTTGATCTAAGTCGTGCTCTTTCCTCTGCTTATTCGACTTTAAATTTGTAGTTCACTAAATAAAATATAAAAAAAAAATTGAATTTTTTATCCTATCCTAACTAGTATCGTTTGAAATAAAAATTCCACGCAGTATGGGGTTTTCATTCTTGTGACGATGCTTATGGCTTAATTAAGTCTCTTTCGGTTGTTTTTTGAGAGAGAGAGTGCTCCATTCATGGCTCGACACTTCATCTGTCTTCAGGGGGGACTAATCAGTCCATTCACCGAACTTTAGTTAAGAGGATTTGTCCGTATCGAGGGAGAGAGAGAGAGAGAGTATCAAATTAGGATTATTCTTTGATAAATTTTAGGACGCAAAGAATATGGGCCGCACGTACGAGAGAGGCTACGTATCACGAATTTCAAAATCAAATCAACGAGGGCAAACTTGTCATTGCATGATAGGACAGCTCTGCTTTTATGCGACCATCCACTTGATTCATCCACTTGATTGACGAAGTTTGGAGAGGGGCTCTCGACTCTCCGGTCAAGGGAGGAAAGCGAGGAGCAATGGCATCTTTTAAATGCTTACGAAACTAAGATTTTAGTGTTGTTCTTCGATTGCGACTCAACACAACACCCATCGTCTCACCGCGGTTCATGGTTATCTTTTATTTATATACATATATGAGTGGATCACAAAATAAAATAATAAAAAATTATTGTGAGATCCATCCCGTTAAGAATTTATAGCTCATAATATATAATTATCCTCACGGCCATTCAAAATTATTATCTTTTAAAGCGAGAAAAGAGAGCAGGGTTAAAGGACAAAAGAACCTAAAACAAAAGATGGGTCTTGACCCGTTTTTGAGGTTCTCGATTTTCAGAAACCATTTTGATTTTAAAATTATTGCAAAATAAATATATATATGCGCGTGTAAAAAGGTCGCATGTGGTCATTTTGGCCTTTGGGGAAGTACAAAAAGTAAAGAGAGAATCTTAATGAAGACCAAGAGCCTCCGATGATGTGCCTATGATAATGGGTGCGTTTGGGAATAGCTTCCCAAACCCCCTTTAGACCCCTAAAATCCATTGAGAAAATATAAAAGACAAATGTGGTGTTTGGTAAAAAAAAATTTTAAAACCCCTTAGGCTCACTCAAAGTGAGCCTTGTGAAGGCTAAGGTTGGGATTTCAGCATTTTCGGTATGCAAACGACACTGTTCAAGTACCCAATTTTTCTTCCGAAACTACCCTCGTCTATTTTTTGATTTTCCGACTTTGGCCTCGTCAGTCCACTGTTCATCGTCTTCTTCATCCAACTCTGCACCGGCGTGGCTGTAAAGGAAAGGCGAAAGGCGACCGGCTGGAGGGGGGACAGCGTTGTTGTGCAACCAGCGACCGTCCCCTTCGTCGTTTCTTCAACCAGCGACCGGTCTGAGATCTGGGTGGCAGCCGTTTAACCCAGGTGGGGCGGCGCGCGCGAAACCAGCCACGCGACGTCAGATCTGGGTAGCCGAGGAGGATGGCGGCCGTCGTTCAGGGTCGAGCGACCCCCGGCTACCTAGATCTGTTCGCCTGGGTTTCGCGACCCCGGCTACCCACATCAAAAGCTTTGTTCGTCTGGGTTCGCGACCCTCGTTGAGGGTCGCTCGACTCGAGGCGGCCCTCGTCGATGGTCGCCGGGGGTCGCTCGACCTCAAACGACGGCCGCCATCCTCTCTCGGTGGCTTTCCTTTCGGTTTCCGATTCGAACTTTTGTCCGACTCGCCACGAACTGCGAAGTCAGTTCGATCCCCTCTCTCTCTCTCTCTCTCTCTCTCTCCTCTAGAAGAGCGCCGCGCCGGCGAGGGGTCAGCCGCCAGAGATTAGCGATTTCACCGTCGGGATTCCACTCTTACTTTGGTTCTCGACCCTCAGTTGAGGAGCGCTCGACTCGAAGCGGCCACGTGCCCTTCTCCGGCTGGGGAGGGTTTCAAAAATTTTTTTTTTGGTAAGAAGATATTTTTTTTTGGTAAGTGGGTTTCAACTTTTCTGTTAGACAAAAAATGAAAAAAATTGCCTTATAAGTATAATTTTTTAAAATTTTTTTCCGACAAAAAAAAAAGTATAATTTTTCCGAAATCTATTTCACCTAAATTTGTTTTGGAATGAATTTTTAAGTTACAACTTACCTAACAACTTTCACATTTTATCAAATACCTTCGGACCAAATCCATTTATATTTTTCCAATGAATTTTCCCAAAATTATTTCCAAACTCACCCAATATCCAGTTGGAGCCCATTTGCAATGTCCCCCTCTACTTTTGGCTTTGTCGTCACTCCCGCACCCAAGTGTAGCGCTCTCTGTCTTTGTGTCCTTTTGCTTCCCTTTTTTGACAAAATCTGGTCGCTGATGAACTCCATTGCCTCTTGAGAGTCGCATGTTGTTTTGAGCACATCTTCCAAATTGTCTGTCCCCATTTCCACCGACCAGCATGTGGGAGGGGGAAGAGACCTTCTCCTTCCTAAGGATGCATTGCAAAGATCTAATTGGTAGTCGTCATGTTTCGAAGCGATGAAAAATTACCGCCGTCGCCCGCTTCTTTCGACCAGGGGAAAAGTTCACCTCCTGACGCATTTTAGCCCCCTCGCCCCCGCATCGGACATTACGGCGTCCTAGCCGTGCTCAGGAGCTTATTCTTAATCGCTCTGAACTTTGAGGAAATGAGAAGTATGATTTTAAAAGGTAATCGATTGCTATGAAGTTTTAATGTTTGGGTGGGTAACAAAAGGTGATTTTATTGGAGGGGTGTAAAAATAGTTGCATTGATAGGACGGGCCACTTGGATTGAAGGCTGGGGGGGTCCAACATGAAAGGCCATCTGTCCTACATTATATCAAGAAAGTGACATCTCATCTATCTCAATTTACAGTAACATGCATCCCCCTTTTTTTTTTTTCTAACTTTTCGATCATGTACTAATGTGGAGCTTTCGTGCATGGATTTTGTAGATTATTCAACTTTCGATTTCAAAATGTCCTTTTGTTTCCCCCTTGCTTGGATGGTGATGAGGCCCTTTCTTTGCTCATTGAAAAGTTGAATTGGAAGGCTCGAGGAAAAGGAGGAGAGAAGGAGAGGGAGAGATTAACATGAACTGGTGAGGCTTTCCTTTCATCGTCAGACATTAATTAAGCAATGTTTATCTTGAGATGAGGTTAAAACAAACTCATTGACCCTATCAAATCCTAGCTTTTAGCCTTACTAAGTGAAAATCGAAAAAATTACAAAAAAAAAAAAATATTAACCCTATTACAATTATACCAATTCAATCTCTTTTTTTTTCCCGACTCGTTCCAAAATTTTTTGTAATTGTGTCGATTCATTCCATTTGATTGGCGTTGCTAACATTCCAACTTTTAATAATATTATAAAAAAATCAATTTAAATAAAAAAATAATCAAAAGTTCGAATTTTGTGGTAGTTTTCTCTCGAAAAAACAAATCACATTTTCCACGCCAAATTACGGAAAATATTTTACTAATCATTTTAATGTTGTAGCCATACATAAAAAAAATATTATCATTTTTTAAAGAAATTTATTTTTAAAAAATAACTTTTGAAAAATATTTTATTTTTTCACGAAATAAATAGAATATTAATGTGGTCAAAATAGTACTTCCCATTATCGTCATGAAACAGACTCAAAGTGGGCGATATTCACTAAATTCACCAAATTGCCACTTTGTCCACTACGAGGTGATATAGCAATTCGTGAAATTGTTATTGCCAACTACTATATTTACTTTGTTAAATAATATTACCTGCAAATTGTTTCCTTTGTTTTAGGGTGATTAGACGTTTGTCTTCCATATGCATTGAAATTTAATATGATTAACAATATTATATCATAACTTAATATAACCCATCAATTGAATTAGAATTGCGCATGGCTAGGGATAAAAATTATCCAAACACTTCATATCACATTTTCCATACCAAATTACGGAAAATATTTTTCTCTTCATTTTATTTTTTGGCGAAATAAACGGAATATTAGTGTAGTCGGGAAAAAAAAAAAAAGGAGGGGGGAGGAGGGGCGCGGGAAGGAACCTTATTGGGAGATCAATTGTTGCACGTTTCGTTTGGACAAATTCATTGGTTACACTTTGACCAAAAAATAAAAAATAACCCGCCCTTTTTTTTCAGATGGGTTTATTACTTTAAGTGGCTTCTATATTGCATTTCATAAATAACCATCATATGACTTCAGCTCTTAGATGGAGTTGATTATTGACTTTTGACTTTTCTTGGCTTTATTTCAGAATTGATTTAAGTGAACACCACCCCCGATGAAGGCTGGATAGACTGAGAAGAGATAAGGCTCCAACCATAGAAGGAAGTTTCACTCCTTCGCTAAATTGATTTGATGCGGCATGGGCATCGCATATACTGAGCCTAATTTTTAGCAGCATCAGCTTTGAATTTTCCGTTAGACTATGATTCTCAAGATGCAGTTAAATTGCATTTCTTTTTTCTTTTCAAACCACCCTTCTCGTTAAAAAGAAAAAGATTTGATTTAAGGTAAGCTAAATCAATAATTTGTGCGACGGAAGGTGATCGAAATATTTAAACCTCTTCAATCCCTTTGGAATTTGCTTTAGCGATGGTGTTTCGATAATGCATTTTGCAACGGCCCCTAAAAAAAAAAAAAGAATTCGGAGTCGAAGAACGAAAAAAATAAAAAAAAAATGTAGTATAACACGGGCAAGGAAAAATTAAGGACTAAATGTGTTGGTTTGGCAAGAAAAAAAAAAGGAAAAAAATTAAGATTTAACATCTAGTAGTTATCATTACTGAACTGGCCAAATACAGTGCATATATTTGTTCAATCAAGAGCGAGCAACATCCCCAATTACAGTACTCAAACCCATTTATCCTATCACACTATTCTTACCAAACAAACTAAAATTCACTGCCTAGCTCTGCTTCATGAAATATAGATCAGATCTCGACTTCTCTCTCTCTCGCGTCTGAGTTTAATGCTGAAACAAGTCTGCAGATGCCAAGATAGGCTGGTTCACCACATAAGCACAACTCATTGGGTTGAAGAAGCAATCGATGGGCTGATCTGCCACGCCACCGCCACCAAGTTCCTCAGACGATCCGAACCCACCGTTTCCTGCATTCTGGAAGCCGAGGATCTCGTTCAGAGACTCCAACCTGTGGGTGAGCTCGTTCATCTGGACCCTCAAGATGGAGTTCTCCGTCTCCAGGCTCAGGTAATGCTGGCTCACGATGTTCACGTTGTTCCCCAGCTGGTGGTTCTCTTTCCTGAGCTGAGCCACCTGGTCCATCAGCTCGTCCAGGTGCTTCTGCTTCCTCATCCGAGACCGCCTCGCCGATTCGCGGTTGGAGAGCATCCTCTTCTTCTTCCTCTGATCCATCAAGGCTTTCAAGTTCTCCTCCGATCCCGAGTTCTGGATCAGGGTTGACCCTGAAGATGTCCCGCTCGAGGAACCCATGAGATTGATTGCCAATAGTTTGTGGCTTTGTGCAGATTGTTTGAGACCCAATATCCAGCAGATAGGAGATTAACTATGAGGAAGGCTTATAGCAGGACCCAGCTAGTACTTATGCAAATACTTGGGATTATTTCGGGGGAATAGATATGGTGATATAATAGGGAGATAGATATAGAGGCTAAATTAATGGGGAATTTCTGCAGACGTTATGAAACGTAGTACAACCAGTAGAGGAAGACGACGGAGAAGGATTGAACTAGGTGGGTCCTGCGCCTGAACAAGGAACTTATCATACACCCTGAGAGGAGGATTTCACAGAGAACTGGAGACATGGATCTCAAACATCAAGAACAAGAGATTAAGCATGAAGACAGAAGAAGAAGGAGAACCGCAACTATTCACGAGAAAAAGAAAGGTGGGGTAGTGGGCGGACGGACTGGGCTCGGAATCCTCAACCCAGCATGGAAAATCAGCTCAAGATTCAACTTTTATGAATCGAGAACGGATATCTCTCCAACAATCTGGAACTGCCAGGCAACCAAGAATGGTTAAATAGGTTAACGGAGCAAACGGGTGGTCCGATATCTGATTCAAGAAACCAGAATGGAGACCCTGAACCAGAGAGATCAACGAAGAAGACGAAGAGGGAAGAAGATGGGCTGGGCCTCTTCGGCAGAGCGGGAGCGGAGGGGAACGGAGGGACGATGCTGCAGATTTATCACTAGTGAAATGGGAAAAGCGGGGGAGAGTTCATCAGGGTGGAGCGTGGATTTTATAGACAAAGGCCAGCGAGTCGCTCGGATGAAATTATTGAGGGAGAAGGGAGAGAGAGAGAGAGGGGGGGGGGGGGAATTCTTTTGTGAAAAAAAGGAGAAAATTTTGGGGGGTGAAAAAAAAAAAAGCAAGTTTGGCAAAAGGTGATGGCACATGTGAGAAGACGCCACAACCGTCCAGATCCAGCTGGTCACCAACAACAACGAACGCCCCCCTGCCCCCCCTTCTCCACAGATCACCATCGCAGCTCCGGTTAAAAAAAAAGGAAGAAGAAGAAGATCTTTGCATCAGTTTTAACTGTCGATAGGGACACTGACCAAAAATAAAAAAGAAAAAAACTGTCGATAGGGAGAAGCCAAATTGCAAGAAAAGTTGCGAGTGCTCCATCTCCATCTCCATCTCCATCTCCATGTTTCTAGCGATTCTTGCTCGAGAACGGATGCTAACCCCGGGACCAGGTCTCGACGGTACCGTACTGGCCAATAAAAGTTTTCATCTTTACGACTGACCGCGTCGTTTTCATTGAAATTGCAGAGCACTCTCTCTCTCTCTCTCTCCTCCAAGTTCCTGACGGTCTGAGAAAGACGATGTTAATTAAGCACTCGGAGTAATTATCTTACCAAGGTTTCTCGACACTAATCATAAAGATTGTCACTCCAAGTGACGTCCTCCTTTTTTTTTTTTTAGATCAAAAAAAAAAGTGACGTCGTTTTTGAAACCCGCTCTGCAATTTTTCTGAAATTCAGCTGTTTCGAAATTACGCTTACGTTTGTTTGTGAACGCCTGCGGAAAAAAGAAAACGAATGGTAACGTATGAATAATTTAGGGCACGTGCAAAAATGATGGATTTAAGGAAAAATAAAAATATCAATGTGGTGGGCTTGATTTTGATTTTTATTGTTTTTTAAGAATTCCCAGCTTTCCAATCCCCTAGGGGCCGGGCAGGGCAGGGCACGGGCACAGATGCGCACATTCATATAATGGGTCAGCTGATTTTTGTCGATAAATACTTTAAAATTTTTGGCTGAACTTGCGTGACCCTCCCTTAACTTATTTAACCGAACAGCATGTTGTCATAATGTGCGGTTAACATGTGATTTTCGTATGGTCTTGTTAAGCACTTTTAAGTCTCTCGTGTAGCCCATCAAGAGTCATACAGAATTTACGTTACGTGCGCAATTTTGACGTCATGAGGACCAATCAGGCTTTTGACGAGATAGAAACGAGACGCTAAAATATCTTATGCCAATTGGAACTGCCTAATATATAGATCAAATCTTACAATTCAGTTTGGTACATCTGCATATATATAACGAGAAAAAGGGGATCATCATATAAATAGCCATTGAACTTTGATTTAATGTGGAATATCCATAAACTTTAGCTCAACGTATAATATGGTACCTGGCTTTCAATTTGGCTAACATGATCATGGACTTTTACAATATATTTAACATAGTCACTAAATTACAGGAAAATATTTAACGGTGTCCTTCTATTAATTCAAGGTTGGGGAAGACTTTGAATATTTTTTTTATGATTTAGGAACTAAGTTGTATGTGTTCGAAAAGTTCGAGGGTCATAATGAAAAGTTTATGGATCACATCACATATTGAGTCAAAGTTCAAAGATCCTATTGATTCAAATTAAAATTAATAAACCGCATTACATATTGGGCCAAAGTTTATGAATCATTTGTATCATTTTTCAAAAAGATGTCAGGCAAATATGACATTCTTTTCACCCGGCATTTAATAAAGAGTTGATATCACGGAAAATCTAAAATTGATACACTTGTAATAAATTTACCTTAAACTATTTGTTCTATTGCAAAAAATCTCAAATTAGTACATTTGTGACAAACTTACCTTTTGTTTATTTTCGTTAAATCTAACGTCAAATTGTTGAGTTGAATAGTAAGCAGCATTTCACGGAATATATCGATTTTGAGTTTTTACCCTCTATTTACCACATGCATCTATTTGAGGTTTGTTATGGTATCAATCCAATCTAACAAAAGATAAATTTGTCACAATTGTACAAATTTATGATTTTTCGTTCTAAAAGAATTTGGAATAAATTTATTACAAGTGAACCATTTTAAGATTTTTTATAATTAAAAAAATAATTTTGAACATATTTATTATAAATATATTAATTTGAGATTTTTCGTAATAAAAAAAATAATTTTAAGTAAGTTTATCACATGCAAATTAATTTGCAATTTTTTCGTATCGGTTGGGGGGGAGGGTTTTCGGGATATTAATCATTTAATCAATTTATTTTGGGACATTTTTGTTAATAAGATTTGGTTTTCAAATTAGTTTAATAGCATAGGATAGAGGGTAGAAGGAGAAAAAGGACATGGTTACCTGTGTTTCACCGCAACTGCAGCAGATTCGGAGATCACTCGGTTTGGTTGGAGCAACAAAAAAAATTGGGTAATGAAAAAAGGACGTACGCTGAAATCAGCGACGCGACGCGATCACTTTGGGAAAAGCAAAATTTAATGCGAATGTAGGGACGGTGCGTAGGTTCGTGTCGGGTCGGGGCCCCTTTTAAATTTCTCGCCCAGTATTCGCATCCATCCCCAACATTATTTTCATTACAACACTTATTCCAAATTTCTGAGCATAAATTGATTCATCTGCTTCTATTTCAAAACCAAAAATTAATTTTTCTACTTTTACTTCAGATTAATTTATAATTAAAGAAAATTATTTAATAATAGTTAAAAAATTATATTTTTAAAACATTATTAACAAAATATTTAACGTCAGCCAACAGCCAGTGTCCAATCATGATTGGTGGAGATGGTCAGCCTAGGCTCGTGTATTTTAACTTCTCAAAATTATTCAAAAATCAAATCAGAAATAGAAAATCATGCCATAAGTCAATTTTTTTACCAAACGTACTTCTGCTTCTGGCATGAAAATTCTACTTCTAGTTCGTTATCATGCATCACCTTAGTGGCCACATCCCGAGAAAATGCATGAAACTATGTTTTTTTTGTTTATTTCGCAAGAAATATTTATTGAGAAAATATCTGCCCCGTTCCGTTTGATTAAGAAAATGAGCAAACAGAAAATATTTTTCTAGTCAATGAAAAATATTTACTCATCAAAGCTTAAATTTTGGAAAATGACTTTCTCTTTAAAAAGAGAAAAATATTTTTCGAGCTTGGACAAGTAACTTTTTGCACTTGGGCATGGAAATTCTAGCGCTTGTTCTTGCTTCTCTTAGCGGCAAGATCAGATCTTCGGCGCCTAGGCCCAGGTCCATCGAGGCCGGGCTCAGGACGTTGGTGCCTATGCCCGAGACACCAAACCTCGAAATACATTGAGCCTCGGGTCTTTGGCACCCGTGCTTGGATCCATTTAGACAAGAAGAAAGAAAGAAAAAACTTCTTTTTTACTTCTTCCTCCACTAGACACCGAGCTTCGACGACGGCCAACGATAGCCATAAATGCGGGCAACACCAGTGAGCTCGAGCTTACTTGTGACTGTGACTAGCCAGTTGTCAATGGCAAATGAAGAAGGAGGACAATAAAAGGAAATGAAAGAAAAAGGAAATCATAACATAAAATTAAATAAATAATTATTAAAAATAATCATTAAATAAATTATCCACATTTGTGCCGATCGTGCCACGTAGGATGATCTATATTCACATCAAAATTTCTGACTATACGAATGCGAAAAATGAAATTAGATTTTTCTTACCAGACGACGGAATACACATTCAAAAATATTATCGTTCTTTTAGGTATTATCTACATATCGAAAAGTATTGTCATTTTTTTAAAATAACTTCTGAATTTGTTTTCGAAAATATCGCTTTTTTTTTTTTACGGAACTGTATTATGCAATTAAAGGAGTCCATCCATGTAAGCTGATGTGGTGAACGACGTTGACATGCACAAATGGTATGTTGGGAAGGCCAGGCCAGACGGCGTCGCTTTTCTCAGTACTAAAACGCGCCGCTCTTTGATCTTCGGACACGAGAATTCGTTTGTTTCGGCGAGAAAAGGAGTGAGGAGCAGCACAAAACCGATAAGAGTCGAGGTTCGTGAATCGGATTAGTGTTCCAGATCGACGATATCGAGCGAATTCGCGACCTTGCTTTGACAGAAGAAATCGAGGGTCGGAAAATCTTGTCTCGAAATAGAAAGCTTTTTGGTCGCCTGAAAACTGGGGGTATCGTTTTCTCGCGGCTGTGAGTTTTCCTTCCTTTTTTTCTTTTTTTCAAAATTCGGGCCAATTATTATTATTATTATTTTTGTCGAAAGAAAGATTTTCATTTCGTATAAAAAAAGATACATTGCTTTGAAATAAAAATAAAAATTCGACAAAATAGGTAAATTTGAAAAGTAAATCAATTTGGTACAGATTGCAAAAACACGCTCATTCCTCAAGGATGGATATGTCGGAGGATCCAATCACAACCGATAGTAGATCATTGAATCTCACATCATCATCATTGATGAACACACACACTGATAAATCCCTATTCATTAGCTATGACTTTGCTAAAAGGGGGTGGGTGCGCACGTAGGTTCGGCGTTTTTAGCATCGTCATCGTACAATGATAAGAACAACACGAATAGATTGAGAAAGTTCAAAAACTATTAATTTGTTTGCTTAGCGGATACAAATCCGACTTCTATTTTTTATAACAAATGTGACAAATTTACGCTAAATTAAAAAAAATCAAACTGGTACACCTATACTACAAAAAATTTCAAATCGGTACACATGCGATAAATTTACAATCCGTTAATTTTTTGTTTAATTGAATTAACACCACGAATTAATTTTTCGTTTAATTGAATTAACACCACGAAAAACTTTAAACTGACATATCTAAAACAAACATAAGGTAAAAATATTAGATGAACACACCCGTCAATGGATACGTGTCATCCGCTCATCAATTTAATAGCAAAATTCAATGAAATCTAATAGAGGGTAAAAAATTATCACGGTTATACCGATTTGTGATTTTTTGTAGTAAGTAAATTATGTTAACTTATTTTTATTTATTTTTCGTGATATTAAATCGAAAAAAATATGTAAGATCAGAGGGGCATTTGAAAATTAAATAACTGAAGAAACTCAGTACCGTGTGTACCAACGTTACTCGTCTCCTGTTCTGAGAAATAAATTGAGAAAGATTTACTGTGTCCTTAAACATTTACTTGCAGATTCACCTGGATTGGACCGTGCGCCATTCATCGCACGGACTCGGAGGTCCCCAGGAAACACCTCGGTGCAGTGGCCGGTGCTGAGGCTGTCAGTTCGCAGTTTTCGTGTGTCCCTCTGCCTCACGCTTCGGAGTTCGGCCGTCTCCCTTTTTTAACAATTACGATCATGAGCCTATTTCTCACGCAACTTTTAGGTAAGAGTACAAAAAACAAAATTATAAATTATAAATCTATTGTAATGATATCAATTTAATTTTAAGTATTCTAATTAGACAAATTTAATACTGAATACTCTTTTATTGATATCGATTCAATCTATCCAATCATTTTATCTGAAAATCGCCGATTTAAACATTCTTTGATATATTTTGTTAAAATTGGAGTTTTAATTATTATTATTTTTTTCTATTTGTGCTACCCTCACTAGCCACTGCATGAGGGCCAGCACGCCATCGCTAGATCTTGGCAAGGCCTTTGCAGGTAGCGAGGGCTTGTTGGCCCTCCCCTAGCGATCAACGGGTATTGCGGACCAAGATGAAAGGAAGAAAAATAAAAGAGAAAAATATTAAAATTCATTATTTTAAAAAAATGTCCAAGTGAACGCCGTTCACGCCACATAGAACGGTTGACATCCATATTAGCGATTTTCGACTAAAATTTATCAAATGAACTTAACTAGTATCAATGTAAAAAAAGAATTTATGACTAAATTGGTCCAAATGAAAGGTTTATGATCGAATTGACATCGACATAATAGGTTTACGACTTGTAATTCTCCCCAGCTCGTTTTCTTCACTTGACATGCGGTATCTTGACTAGTGAGGATGGTAGCGTGGATGCATCGTTGGAAATTTGACACAACAAACAAAAGGAAAGGACATGCACACGTTCATGCCAAGTGATTTGGCGATGAAAAAGGAATCTCTTTCCCCTTTTCTCCTTTTCCACGAGCGACGAAAAGTATGCCAACGTGTTTGCTTCTTTGGAACATCACTCTAAGTCGAGTTGGATGTTGACGCAAAGCCCACCACTTGTTCTGGTTCATTCGGATCTTGAAATTTCAATTAGCCATCGGTTCATCGAATAATTTAAATGGAATGGAATGGAATCGAATCGTACCGAGGATTCATTCGAATTTAGAGAGAAGACATGTCGCGAGGCGAGTCGCCAATCGGACCTTTCCGGTCGAAACGTGCTTTCGAAACGAAGCAAATTATGTACAGCTGCAGAAAATATGAACGGGATACCCCGAAAGGAGAGAATATGCCGCGCGCGAGCGAAGGCCGATCGTGCGAGATGAGACTGGGCCCAGGCGAGCGGGGCCCCTCGCCCCATTCAGCAGGGTCCCATCGAAGGGCCCTCTGGGACCCACACAGGACTACCTTTCAGCTTTCGAGACGCGCCAATCACTCCCTCCCTCCCTCCCCCCCCCCCCCTCCCTCCCTCCCTCGCTCGCCTTTTTCCACCTAGCTTGGAGGTGACGTCATTGCTTACAACTACGACGAAAACAGAAGAAGTGGGAGAAGGTCGCGGGAATCAGGTGCTGCGCCCGACAGGAATTTAGTCAAATCAAATGAGCAGCACCATTCAAAGGTTCTTCTTGTTCCGTCTTCCTTCCTTTTGTTAATTGTTTGTTTGTTTGTTTGTTTTTTTTTTTAAATTGTTCTTATCCAAGGTTAAGCAATCGTCATGGCGAAGGAATGTGGAGCAAATCCGCGTTACGTACTCCTCTTTCGTCGGAAATGCAGGAACAGCGGACACCCCCATTTCGTTCTTCGGCACCAGAAGTAATCGAACGTCACGGGAAACAAGATGGAAAAACTTGGGGAATCTGCAGTTGACACAGAGCGAATTCTCACGACATGAAGTTTTCATCTTTCTGGATGGAGGGAATGGGAATGTGGAGAAGGTGTGATTCTGGAAATGCTTGGGTGGGGAACTTACCTTCACAGTGAAGAAAAGCATAACGGGGGCACCATCTGGAAAACGAAAGCGTCATCCCTCGAGACTTTTCCTCGTTACTCCCTTTTTATTTTTTTTTTGGTAATGCCCACTAGCAAGTAACAATCTCTTCCTTTGTTTTTGGCTTTTTCTATTACTTTTGGGCAGAACTTCCCCGTCCGAGGAAACGCCAAAACGCAAGTTGATAGGCCATCGAGTTTGGTAAATGACAGCATCATTCCTTTTTTTCTCCACCAATCTATTTCTTTCATAAGGATTTTCTGGTTCCTTCACCATTGGCGGAGCCCCAACTTTTTTCCTTGTCAGCACTGTTGAGGTCGTCTGTGACTCGGGACATCAGCTGGTCTACCATCTATTAACTCACCATCTTTAAAGCTTCAAGCTCCAGCAATCAGGATCTGAGCGTAACTTGGACCGACCTGATTGCTCGGCCTAGTGCGAGCCTCTCTGATTTTCGCCCCATAATGCTCGAGCGTGACGCCTGGAGTCCTATCAACTCTCGCAGTATCCCACCACCAGTAGACCTCACTCTCTAATCTAGCAGTGATGGGAGCTCTGTCCTTCTGTTGATACTGTACTAGTATATTTATAATCTCATGTTTGTGTAACTTCATCGGCTTATGCCATCGCGAGGAAAATGGTAATGGTAGATTCAACCAGGACAAGGAGAGGAAACACGAGATGGTGGTATTCTGTAGAGGACCAAACTTAATGGGTTGCCGGTCAAGTTAGTAGATGATGATGTTGCGTGTAGCCATAGGTTGATATTGCCTCCCAACGAGACAGGGAGAGAAGCGCGGAGTGTGGATACTTATTTCATCTTTACAGACCAAGAAATATTGTGTGACAAACTCTCGGCATCTTCAAATCGGGAAGGGTTTCTTTGATTTCGTAGCATTTACAGAAGATCGAAATTCTCAGTTATCAGCAAAGCGTATGAAAACATGAATACAGATTTGAGACATTTCATATGTTGTTTTCACATGCCTTCAGGGTCTCGATGTGCTAGGCCGGCCGGGCGAGACGCACAGTGACCACAGTAGTGCATCCTATAGAGCTAAGCTTAGAAACGACTTGTAATTCCAGATCTGTCATGAATCTCTCTATTTTCCAATCATGTTCTACAGGTTTCTGAAGTCTAGACACCTCAGATCCCTAGTGGACAGTTTTCCCATGTGCAAAAATAATCAGCACTTGACTAGATGAAATCACCCAATCCAGCTCTATACATATGTTTTGAGGCGAATAAATCAGGCATCATGCGAAGCCTTCTTTTTCCCTGGGTTTAAGTGCTGAGAAAAAGCATTCACAAAGGTAGGAATAGCAGCGCAATGCTGTGACTCGGTCCAAAGTCTTGGATCGAGTCGCTCGATTGGGCGACCAACTGCTTCGCCACAGCCGTCAAATAACTTGTGTACACTTTAACTTTGATTGAGAAATCCATTTTCTACGTTGCTGTGGAACGGAAGCAAAACTCTTCTCCGTTTGCAGTCACAGACATCATCTGTATCACAAAAGGTTCAAGGCGCCAAAACCAGGACGCATAGCCTCATGAAATGTCAAACGGCAGATTAATCAAACTACAATGGGGATTGATTCTTGGTTGCTGCAATTTATCCAGGTTCAGAAGTCTGAGGTTAAGACCATAATCACAGATCTGGGGCTGGTTAGTCTTGCTTCTATGTTCTGCCACAGCTTGCTGGATGACTTATTTAGTAGCTATCTCTCTCCCCCCATGAATTCAGGTATAGTGCGAATTATATTTTGAGAACATGTGTTTTTGTGATGCCTCAGTGGGAAACTTACGCACAGGCGGGTTGTGTTAGATAAGTTTCACATTGGAAAATTAATGTGGTATGGAGTAGTTCATACATCTAAATTGGCCCATAACTCATTAGTTTAAGCTTCCAACTGGATATGTTAACGGGATTGGATTTGGGCCAACTCTTGACAATCACCCTAGTTCAATGTATTGGACATAATTGGGTTATCCTTCACGCTTTTCTTCTTCTCCATTTCTTGATGCCAGCCAGCAATCGTCGTTAGTTTTTTTTTTTGAGGAGGCGATATCTTTCGACCCCTAATGCTTGAGTCTGAGGCCTCGAGTTTTATCAACTCTCGCAATACAGCACCAGCAGACACAAGTAGGGATTTGTACGAGCGAAAACACTTGATCCTATAGTGATATCATTTCGGACAGCCAACAAATGTCATGTCGTGCTCTGCACCGGCGTATGCCCTTCTCGTGGAAAATGGAAATGGAAGATTCAAGGAGGACAATGAGAAGAAGAGTGAGATGACGGAATGATGACCGATCTCAACTGGTTTCGGTACGCCATTTTAGGTGGCGATGTTGCATGTGTGGCAATCGCTTGGCGGTGCCTTGTGTCAGTATTTCTATCGTGTTACCAGGAAAAGTGAGTGTGAAAAATTCAGACATGTTCACAGTGAAAAGGGTCTCTTTTCCTTTCGTAATAGCATGAAGAGAAAGATCGAATGATTTTTGTAGTTTCAGATGTGTCGTGTTAATGGACTCCTTTTGACAAACAGTTCCTTAACCAAATCCAGCGATAAAGATGCTTTGAGGCAAATATCTCAGGCGTCGTCCAAAGCATTATTTTTCCCCGGTTCTGGTGCAGTGAAAAGTATTCACAAAGGTAGGAATAGCGGCGAACGCTGCGACTCGTTGCAAAGTCCTGATCGAGTCAACCGAGCAGGCGAACAATCGCAAACAATCTGTATTATAAAGGCTCAAAGCGCCAAAACCAGGACGCGGCCTTATCTTTACAAGTATAGATTTACGGGTGATACAAATATGAACAAATTAAACAGCTTGTGTTTTTCATGAATCGGGAACAAATATGGAACAAACTAAGGTCAGACGAGTTAATTTCAGTATGGGAGCTTGGAGTCCTGCAATCCACGCCCTTACCAACGGAAGATGTTCTGCAATTACGACCGGGAAAACCATCAGTAGAACGCACGAGAACAAATCGGATAGATGCGAAAAGTCATGATGGAGGAGTCTCTCGACTCACCAGCTTCTTCTTCTTCTTCTTCTTTTTCTCAATAAAGGCCAACAGCTCTTCTTGTCGGGCAATGGATTCCTCCAGTGCCTGCATGAATTCAGGGGTCAATGCAGATTATGTTCAGAATAAAATTGTCAATCCTAGGATTTTTGAGCAAGCAAAAAAAGCAAGCGGTCACTGCAGATTTCGTCCTCATAACTTGATGTATTAGGTGGCATACATTCGGCAAAAGGCAGAGAACTTAGTGTTTGTAAGCTCAAGATGTGCATGTACCTTCTTGGTTGAAGATAGCTCTTGTTCTAGAGCTTCAATGCGACCGACTGCAGCAGTAAGCATTCCCTCCTTCTCAGGTGACATGGATGCTTGTTTCGTGCTGATAACAGTCGCTTTCTCTTCTAGTTCAGCCATGCGCTTCATCATGTTCAGGTAATCATCGCGGGAAATAGAAGGCTCCGGCAACCGATGCCCCTTTTTCATTGTGTCAACATTATACGAGGAAGTAGAGTAGAGGATACCATCTGTGAGCTTTCTTGGCATGTCACGGGTCATGCGGACCATAGTGAAAATACCCATGACAAAGGCCAAGACACCATTGAAGAGGTGGCTGCTTATAGCTTCAGGAGATTTGCAAGGATCAGGCGGGACAAAACAACCTGGTTAACAGGTGACATATGATTAGCTCTGGAATTATAATGATTGCCACATTGAAAACCGATGCAGTCGGGCAACCTTGAATGATAACAAGCTCACAAACTTTGCTCTCACTTAAATGCATAAAGCATTTGTGATCTTGTATAAATAAAAGGTTTCAGAAGCATTTAAATAGAATTACTCTTGAGCATGCATCAGATTGCATACCTGTCTCCAGTCCAGATTTGGAAGTTGCTGATGTGTTGATCCAGTTATTGTCAACTGTTTTGTCAGTTACAGGTACAAAGCAATCATAAGCCTTTTCGGGTTCGCGCTTTTTTGTGATGAAAATCTACACAAAAGAAAGATTATCAAGCATTAAAAGCTCCAGTGTCACCCTCATGAGATGAAATGCCATAGAACTCACTTAAAAGACATGAGAGAGTTTTGAACGCACCTCCTCTTTTGTCACACATGGAGGTTCTAGATTACTCGCGTTGGGAACTGCTGTTGAGTTGGAAGAAAAGCACTTCTGCATTAGGGGACGCACGTTGATGTTATAAGGAAGAAATGTCGGCCTATTTATTGGCACGAGGTAGGAAAAGTTTCAATATGCAAGAGGAAGAGAGGCCCGCTACTAAATAGAACTCAGAAATCGAGCCTGATTCCCCTGGCATTAGTTACCTCTTCTTGAGAGATCGTCTTTTCATCGATGTCTGGCAATTTTCTCACACATTTCGAATCGCCATTGTGAACCATCTGAATATAGATGAATGAATAATGAGATTTATTTGCTCCAACATGGATAGTGGTACAAATGGCGGGAACAGAAAAGCAGCAGCGAACCTTCAATATGTCGGGATTGTTCCATGGGCCCTTATCAGAACGCATGCAACCACCTTTGTCGGCACAAGTGCATGAACCACCAAGGAACTCTGGCAGCTCACTAGTCAAAGCCACAGATTGAAAGCATAGTATTTGGTAAATCGCAGCTTTTTATTGATTGTACGACAGAGATACGCAAGAACACTAGAGGACACAGTGAAAGCATATAGAATAGACTAAAGAATGTCGGACCAACCTTGCGTCAATTATTTCAAGCAACTTGCTCTGGTATTTGTTCCCCAGAACCTAGTAGAGAAAAAGCATCAACATGCTAAGGTCAGCTAAAGTAGAAACGGACCACTCTTGTGTAGCATATCTGGGAAAGGCCCTCACATGGATTTTTGCAGCAGTCTTTGGGTCAAGGAAGGATTTAACCGTGTTCCACAAAAGCCGGAATCCGGAGCCCGCATTGATGATGAACATGCGGTTAAGAGTCTAAAATTGGTTCAGACACCCGTGAGCATCATAACGACAAGCGAATTGAGCCAAGAAGGCAAATAAATAGCTTGAAAGGGTTGAAGTTTGAGTTTGCAAAGTACCTCAGGATAGTTATCCCCATCTATTTTTTGGAGACACGAGACAAGATCCCTTGCAGCTTTATTGAAATTTTTTAGCCCCTGCATATGCAAATGAAGCTAACATGTAAGTTCTCATCAAAGACCACCTGCATAATAGTTTAACCGATCATGTGCTCCTAATACCACAGATGGTGTTAAAAGTTTACGCTGCCTCAGTCACCACCTCCTAGAGATGGTGTTCTACTTCGATGACCTCCATAATTGCTCAACATCTTTCTTCGCCAATGTTTAGGAAACACAGCGTCGGTGATCACAGCAACCATTTACAACGCTAACAGATAATTTTCTTTGGATAACCAATCATTGTAAGGGTGTCCTAGCGAGAAAAATTCAACATCATCAACATCAACGTCGCCTTGATCTTAAACTAGTTGGGGTTGGCAGTCGATGAACCCAAAAATAAAAATAAAAATAATAAATAATAAATAATAAATAAAATAGAAGCAAGATCAATTGAGAAAAAATAAATAAATATATAAATATAAATAGGAAAAAGGACTAAAAAGGACATTTCCTACTAGAAAATTAAGGGAGTATTTTACGCACCACTCCTTGGACATCCAATATGGTTGTGCTCTGATCTATATGCTTTTTGGCCGCGATAGAACAAGCTGGGAACTTAACAACAAAAGTCCTCTCGAACTCCCGCACATGGTACTTAACGTAGCGATCCATTGTCGTCACTTGCATCAGTTTAGCAGGGTCAACTTTACCCAGCCTCTCAATGTAGACAGGTCTTCCATCCTTGTCCACACCATGGTGTCCTTGTGGATAATACTCTAAGACATTATCAATTTCCTTGAAATCGAAGTCCTGAACAAAGAAACCGAAGAAAGGAAGTCCAAGAACCGGGTATGATGATCTTATAACCAAAATTATGTACTAAAGCAGAAGCATTTGACACAGAGGCTATTGAGTTTTCCATTGGTACCTCCATGATTGTGTCAGCACCAAACTCCTTCCTCCATTGTAACATGTCAGCCCACATCTGCTTTGTCTTCTCTATATCGAACTTTCTGGCCTTCAAAAATCTGTGTCAAAGAGCAATAGTTGATATTACACGGTATAAAGTCCATCCGGGATGGGCCCAAAAAGGGAATTAAAAGGAAAAAAATGCATCCTGGATACATCTACATCACTAGATTAGTATGCAATGATGATCATGGCAAGAAGTGTTGCACCCTCTCCATAAGGTGTTGAATTACACATTACACAGGAAGATACATGCTAAGATTTCAAATACAAGAGAAACTGGAGCGTCTATAGAGTTATCTGAAATCTAAAATAAGTATGTGACAAAAACATGGCAAAACAAAGAACTTTCTTCAATGTGTAGTCAACCGTCAGTGCTTGATTGTTTGCCTCTGTTTTAGCTTGCATATGTCAATACCATTGTGTTCACATCCTACACAGACGCACTAGACACATCTAATATTCAGTGCAAGAGCAAGGAAGAGACCTGAGCATCATATGAGGGTCATCATGTCTGGATGGTAACAATTCGTCAAGAATGAGAGCCTGGCGAAATGAATCAACTGCCTGGAGTTCTTCTGTGTCAATATCAGAGTCGAAAGAGACAGACATGACTTTACTGCTTCTTCGACCTCGCTTTGTCCAAGAATGCCTAAACTTGGTTGAAGCATTAATTGCCTTCTTCTTAAGAGATCCGAGCCTGGTCTTCCTGTCATCCTCAAAGTTCTCCAAGTCAGGCTTTTCAAGAACTGTACAATGAAATGACAGAACTGTTAAAGCTACAGCAAAATCAATATGGTGAAGTTTTCTTTGATCTCAACCATATGCTATGAAGCAATCAGAGTCCATGGGACAAAATTTCCTCTATCCTCATGACATGTTCCCATTGTGTAGACAGAAACGCGCACAAAGGAACTTGGAAGAGCAAGTTCCCGCTGCTACAATGAGGAGAATAATCGGCATTTTGACAACTATGAGATCAACTGTCAGTATACCGTACTGGATAAATATGGTGGGAAATTCTCGACATTTCCTCGAATATGTAAAGCATGCAGTTGTTCCAACTTTCCATTCACTATCTATAATCCTATCTACTAGATAAATAGTCATATGCTAAAACCACATTATCTCTCTTTGTTCATCTTCGATCACCTAGAAAACGAACCTGTGTAGCCTCACAATTTATTCGCACAGATGGAAACCAGAAATCAAAAACCCTCCTCTCAATTATGTAGCTTCTGATGGCTAAAGCAACGAGTATCCAGAATTCAATAAGTGATGGACAACCTCGGTTCGTGAATATTTACTGCTTCCTTCAATACTTTCTCAGAAATTTTGCTTGCGAAATTATATGTCCATAACATGCTTAGTTAATTCAAACTCGCAGTACAACCAAGACATTCAAGCCTCCATTTTAGATGATTGTCAGATCAAAGATTTACAAGGGAAACATTGGAGGACGAGAGGAAAACCGGTACCTGGTTTAGCAGTGCGATCAAGAGGTCCCGACATTTTGTCACACATGATTAATCTATCAATGAGAGCACAAGGCACAAGAATCAATCAATGAATCAATCGTTTGTGACAAAAGGGGGGTCAAGTCATCACCATTTGCATGCAAATGGCCTACATTGCACTATCAAACAGCTTAAGAATCCAGAAATTTACCTTGTAATGCGGAAACACGAACTTCAGACAAACCAGCGCAAAACTGACTGCGGATTACTCAGACACCTTCTCATATGCACACGATTGTACAAGAGACGAGCTTTTCCCATGAAAAGATCAAGTGGGAGTTCTAAGCAACCGTACCAGCTGAAAAAATCCCAAATGGGTAGCCAAAAATGATGAAATATCTAGGAACTATCTCCATCAAGAAGACGCAAATCGATTGAAAAACACAAACCACAAAAGGAAGATGCTTTTTTTAGAGAGAGAGAGATACCTGTCTGGACAAGAATTTAGGGAGCCTGAAAGAGAGAGTTTATCTGTGATCCCGAATATATCTACGAAATTCCGAGGACGGCCGGGACAACCTGTCCAGAGAGAGGGGGAGAGAGCGAAATGCAAGCCACTCCGTTGAAAGGTTTGTTTCCTGTGCTCTCTTCCCACGCAAATTCACCAACTGACAAAACCGACCCTTTCGTGTCCGACACTAGAAAAAAGGAGCAAAACACAAAAAAATCTAAACCGGGTCTCTCCCTGGACCTTCAGCAGATGTCGAAAAACACCATCTTTATTCCATTTCAGGAGATACTAGCACAAAAAGAGGAAAGACATCCCCATGAAAACCGTCATAGTGAAATCAAATTTGGCTGATCTAATCACGCTCTTAGTTGGCCTGATCCCATCACATACAAGTCAGCGATTTTATCCGTCTCAGCTGGAGAAAATATCTGATACAGTTGACCTGTGGACACTTCTTGATGCTTGGAGTTGAAAGGTTCACTTTGTCATGCCCTGTCTGGGAATTTGAATAGGCGCTCGGCTTTGAGTTATGGTGCTCCACTAAGAATTGGTACGTTGATCTTTCAACATGTTTGATTCACCCCCTTCCAATCTCTGCCTCCTCTTGACTGTCTCGATTTGTTTCTTAAAAGATAGAATTGAAGGGACCAAAAAAAAAAAAAGAGGAGGGATAATAGGGAAGTCATGATAGAACATGAGAGTGATTGTCATTGAGTTATCAATTGACATGGGGTGTGATGAATGAACTCTGCCGGGACCAATATTTCGTACTTTTACGAAAAAAATTACATGCACACACGATGATTTTGAATAAAACTTTCATCTCTCGCACATTTGCTGAACTTAACTAAGAAAAATACTCGCTCTTAGAGGAAAATGCACCGATGTCATCTTCGCATAATTAAAAAAAAAAAAATCTTTGTAACAAATCATCAGATACACCAAATAATAACAAAATACAATTGTTTGTCGCGATAATCTTTTAACTTCGGAACAAAATAGCTACATATAAATATGTAAATTTTACCGGTTCATGGTACATTCTTTGTAAACTTGTGATAGCAATAGCTATTTGTAGAGGTCCGTATAGCGTGTTGTTTAATTTTCGTCCCGAATATCATTAACAGAGAAGAAGAATGTCATGTATGATATTGGTAATCAAGAATGTTGTCATACATCACATCGGCCGATTAGGCAGTGTGTAAACTTAAAGCCCTCTGAATGTTTTGTCGCAGACTTCAATCCTCCTAAATGGCTGTGCACGCTCATTCTTGATGGCTGGTCCGATCTGTATTGCCAAAGAGGCCTTCTAAATCTGATAAAAGTTCTGAACTTTTGGTCTAAATTGCTATTTGCTGTCCAGACTCACATAGACAAGCTGGATGGATTTAGTCATGAAACGTGCATTTTGTACATGATGAAAACTCTGCACCCTATACAAAAAAGATGAGCAATGCCTTCTTCTCCGAGTATGTCTGACGATTTTCAGGAGTCTGAATCTGCATTGGAACAGTAGGATATTCTCGAGGCAACTGAGGGTTTGCCGTGCAAATATCAAACTTAAGATGGCTTCGAAAATTGACGAAGAATTAGCTACAAACATACCTTTTTTTTTACCCTAAACAATCGATCTGACATGGTCTCACACACAACTTTCGTTTAGTCTGTACTAGTTCTCTAACTTCTCTTGGCTGTCTCTTTTATGGTCCTAGTGGGAATTTTCGCTCCTCTTGGTATAGAGAAATCCAAGCAGTCCTTGGAGGGCCATGTCAGGATCATCATTCTTCAGCAATTGCTCCCCGACTTCGGCCGGGGTGACCAGCACAGACTTCAATAGCTCTTCGATTTCAGGCAGAAGTGGGTGGTCAGTCGTGCTGAGATAATTAGCCGCCAGGGTTTGGAACCCACAAGGGGTGCAGTATGACATGTGAATGTGCATGTCCATTCGTCCCGGGCGCAACAAAGCAGGGTCGAGCTTTTCTTTGTGATTGGTCGTGAACACTATGATTCTTGCATCGCCGCAGCTCGACCATAACCCATCTATGAAGTTGAGAAGTCCTGACAATGTCACCTGTGAGCAAGAAGAAACGTCATGATACGAGGAAATGTCCAGGAAGAGGTAGATCATTAAGTGATAAGGTCCTTTCAACAACCATTCAATGCATTTTCAAAGAAGCTTAAGGGAATATGTGTTGAAAGAGTAATCTATGGTTTGCATTTACCTGGCTTTGTCGAGGTGAGGGGCGTTTACCAATTGACGCTGGTGTTTCGTTGTCTGCTTGTTGATCTTTCAACTCGAGGCTGCAATCTATGTCCTCGACGACAAGTATGGATTTGTCTTCAGTTGCCAACAATACTTTACGCAGCTGAGAGTTATGGGAGATGTTTGTCAGCTCCAGGTCGTAGATACTGAAATTCAGATAATTGGCCATCGCAGCCACCAAGCTCGATTTCCCCGTGCCTGGTGGACCGTACAGTAAATACCCCCTCTTCCACGCCTTCCCTACTCTCCCATAATAGTCCTTCCTCTTCACGAACCTATCGAGGTCCTCCATTATTGTCTTCTTGAGGTCTGAATCCATCGCTAATGTGCCGAATGTGGATGGATGGTGAAGGTTCACGGAATGCCATGAATCTTCCCTAGTAGGGTATCCTCGAAAGTAATCACTTTGCAAAGTATACAGTTTCAAGGTTTTCCGTGCTTCCTGCACATTATACCCTTCTTTTAGTATGAAAGGGAAGTAAGAATTGAAGACCAAATCCTTGTGCCTCTTGTGAAACTTCAGCTGATAATACCGCACTTCTGACAGCTGTGATTGCTGGCCTTCGTGTGTCATCTGCTTCGATTCAACTTCTTTGGTAATCTGTCTCCATTTGAAGTTCACTCCTTGGAAGACATCTGTTACTTCTTGATTCTTTGCCATGAAAACAGACATCTTTGTCCCTTTTACCGGCAAACAAACTCTATAAGACTGAGTTGTCGGAGATATTTTGCTACCCAAGTAAAGTACCGCGGCCTTGTATATTTGGTTGCCGGCTAGGCCATCGAATTCTTCAATGACTACAGTCACTTCAGAGGAAAAGGACCTGAAGAAGCCCTGGATGCTCCTAAATAAGTAATATTGCAGCTCATATGGTACGAGATCGCGAAGTAAAGACCGGATGACCATCGTTGAAGCTGCGACGGAAGCTGCCGTGGATACAATAGTTTTGGCAGAGGGCATGTTAGCATCAGAAAACATTGTTTCGGCTGACAGAAGATATTTGACAGTTTAGAATGGGGTATCGAAATTTCGCAGAAGATTGTGGGTACTTATTGTTCTCCACATCACAGGAACAAGCTAGCTGCAGGCACAAGAAATAACATTTGGCCGAGACGGCTGTGTCCTTACTTGTCTTAGGGGTCAAGTTCGAGTTCGATTCTCCCTAAGGAAGTTGACCTGTCTTGGCTGATCATGCCAAAGCAATAATTTATGTTGTCATTAACAAAGCATTATAGGCTAACATTTGGCAGTGCTTTGCATCCCATCAAGAGGTTCGTGCATTTAGTTATTTCAGTTTTAAGGCAGCCTGACAAGTGACAGGTTCGCAAGTTTGGATACTTTCATTGGTTTTTAGTGATGAATTCGTATGGAAAGTGAGATACTTCGTCAAATTTTGGGTTGGTGTCCATAACTCATAACGCGGCTTCAACTTTGAAGTTGACGTTTCTTGTCCAGACATACCAAGCAAACTTTCTAAACTTGTATTTACAAAGTTGGCCGGCACATACTTACAAGTTTCATGGAGGGAAATTCTTGCAAGACATCCTATGATTATTTTGGACTGGTTCTTTGATCCTGTTCCTAGTTGAGAATCATTCTAGCCCTCGCAGCTGAATTTGGAGAACGAAATGCCGGTTCCCACAGCATTATGTCCGATAAAGCTCTTAATCATTTAAAGTTCTACCTGCAACAGAAATGAAACCCTTCTCTTGCTCTCTTCTGCTTCAGCTTTGATGATAACTTTTGCCCCCAAAACTCTGGAACACTAAGTCTGTGACATAGAATGATGGCAAACGCAAATTATCAGGAGGGAAAAAGGATCAAACATTACGGGGTAAGAATTCCAGAAATTCAAGCATATTTTAGGACGAATTTGCATCGCCGACACATTCCACCCTTGCATTTGCTATGAATTGCATGCCTACCTACGAGACCTTCCAAGAACTGCAACATATGCAAGTACTTTCTATGCTGTTATTCTTTTGCTCGTGACTCAGGGCAGGGCCACCCAGCCCGAGTCCCAATCGGATCCATGTCGAAGGACTTCTCATGGCCCGACAAGTTTAGCTGGTCATTATTGAAAGCAAATCCACTTGAGAAAGCAAACACCGGACCTCTTAGCTGCACATATTGAAAACAACAAATCACACTTCAAACTAAAAAGTAAACCTAATCTTATAGATCTCCAAGTTGGTCTGTAAAGTCTAATGTGCTTCATATAAAAATGGTGCGTTCCGCTGACTGTTTTGGTCACTTGTCCTCAATTTCAGTGCTGAGATGCAGCAAAAAAAAAAAAAAGGGTGAGCAATATGATGGAAAAGAGGCGAAGGAAAATACTAATCTTTCTATTGGGAGTGTTGTGGTTTGTTACTAGCTAGTGCAGCACTAGGGAGAAAGCTAATAATTTTCTTGATTGATTAAAAAATCCACTGGCGACCAAGTACAACATGAAGATTGTGTCTTATTGCTCCATCAGCTTTAACTTTGTAGATGGACCTGTGTGCGATCGTACTTGAAATTTTAAAAACAGCAAACAGCTTTCTTGGCTTAGATTTACCTTGTTGCTCGTGTGCTGGAAACACCGATGATTTTATAAGCACACAGCATCAAAGCATACTATTCCTGAGAATTAAATTCCTGGGATATATTCCTGCCTATTAATCTATATTATTCTCTCGGTGATAAAGAGCGTCCCCTACTTCTATTAGTCGAAGTTCCTCCACCTCGCCGTCTCGATTGGAAAGGCAAAATCTAGCGATCTTTGCAAATCCGAATACCTTATCTTTGTATCCAATGTCAATGAAATTGATGGAGTGAAAGTTGCATCACTGGATCACAGTCGGCCTGAAAGCATACATTAAAAAGTTGTTCACATTCCAAGAACTCAGTAAGAACTCGGCTTGTTCACATTCTTTGCATCAGTAACAGATTAGAGGGATGGAAACCAGTTGCTCGACGTGTCCTACCCGATGAAGTAAAACAAATAGAAAAAGAAGAAGAAGAAGAAGAAGAGAAGACACACAAGGGGAAATTGCTTACGATTCTGGAAATATACATATATACCGAAGCCATGTAAGGAGTAATACATACTATGTACTACTACCTTATGATCTGACAAGCATTTTACGACACACACTACTCCTCTTCCCTTAGAGACCTCTGTTGCCGAGCGATGAAAGCCTCCACCGTGCGACGGAATTCCTCATTGCTCAAAGAATCCTCAGGGAAGGAACTTTTCTCCGATTTTCCGGTCTCGGCACAAAGAGCACTCTCACCGCATTTCTCTGTCATGGAACGCCTTAGAATTCGGTGCAATTTCACACGGTTCTCGTGATGCAAGTTCTCTGATTGGCTCCTCCTATAAGTCTTCACCGCCCCAACCCGATGAACGACATGCTTGTCATCACTCGTTTCCTCGCATATAATTTGCTTGTCCTGGAATTGGGTTTCGGTTTGGCAGCCGTTCCGACTCTTTTCGCTCTTCTCTAGGAATTCATCATAAAGATCGTTCTTTATGGTGGGATCCCGAGCAGAGAACTGTCCGGACTTGACGAACAGAGTGACGATTATCACGTTCCCAAGGATGAACACGAACCGAGGACTCAACAGAACCACCTTCAAGCCCCGGAAATACTCGCCCGAGTTCTTGACGGCCGTCGGCAGGTGAGTGGAAAACCTGGAGAGCAACACCAACAGAACACATATCTCCATGATCCTGAACAAACCCGCGATCTTTCTCAGTTGGCACCCCTTCCCAGCACTCCTGTAACCCCTTTTCTCAACTTTGATGTTCTTAAAGTGAAGCGAATCCATCAGAAAACAGTGGCTCGGGAACAACTAGTGATCTCTAAAAGTACCACCGGGATTGAAAACTCAACACGCTCTCACTCGCAAGAGAAGGGATACACGAGGAAAGCTTGGGCAGAGACCCCTTCCCCGATCAGAGAGAGCAGAGACAGTAGCATGATCAAAGTGTTCATGGAGAAGATACCACTGCCGCTGTTCATGGAAGAAACTGGTGCAAACAGAAGCGGAAGAGAATAATCACAGTCACTTGAAGGAGAAGTACTGAGCCAAAACAGAGTTTGAGAGTGTATGAATTGCTGCTTGGAGAGTAAGAATGTTCTTCTTTGCAATGGGTTCTCTTGAGGCAATGTTCGTATGTTTAGGCATGAGCTTTATATAGACTCCAGAAATTAAAGATTTTTACTTGTTTCCTTTCTTCTTCTTCTTTTTTCCCCTTGTGCTTTTGCTTTACCGGAAACTTGCCCGTTGAGGGATCAGCACCATAATATGCTTTATCTGTCCTCAGGATACATTTCCCATGTAAATTTCAGTTAGATAATAAGATGGTGGAGGAGAATATGATGAGGCTGGTTGACAATCCGATCTAAACATTGTTCGGTTATTCTTATCCTCTCCAAAACTAGCTTGGAATCAATCAAGCTCTGCTAATCTTCTCACAAAGGTGATTGAACTGACCGTAACGGTACCATATCCTAAGAATAAGATTACTACCATTACCAGAGCTTATCATCAAGTCCTAATGATATATTTAATAAACATGCAACAACATCTAAAACGGTGAGATACGCGCGCGACGGTTGTGTCCGTAAAGGCGTGACAATCGATCCGTTTGCCAACCTTTGGGAGCGGGCTTTGTCGGATGCCCAATCTTGATCTGGCTGTGAAAATCAAAGGGTCTACATATCGTGATCGAAAATTGAAATGGGGTTAGTGTCGGATAGTTGTTCCTTAAGTATCAGGACACTAAATGCTAACGCGAATCTTTTTCCCGATAAACTTTGATTCTAATGGTCAATTTGGGACAAAATAATGATACTAAATGCTCCGTTTGTTTCATCGAAAAAAAAAAAAAAGGGTGATCCTAGGAATACCTACCTAAAAATGATTATATGCATCACATTAAATAATTAATTAATGAAAATATTCACATTAACATCATTAATTTTTGTGTAAACATTTACGTAGATAGAAATATTTTCTGCTCACGCATTTTTATAAAAATTGTAAGAGGTCAACTTTTTTGCAAGATGTTTTTTTAAAAATTTTATAATTTTTTCGCTAAATGAACAGGATTTGATGATATTTTCTACTCCATGGCTTTGAAAGCAAGAATTAAACTGTGGATCATGACTTTTGACGGTGATTAAAAACTGGGATTGACGCTCCACACAGGTGGCAAACGTACAAGCCTGCCCAATCGCCATCAGTCGGATTCGCCCGTTTCCAATTTCTTACTCTCTAAGAAATCGCCACGTGTCGCCCACTCTTGATTTCTCCCTCTTTTTCGTCTTTTTAAGTTTCACCAGGAGCTTTCGAACTTTGGAGAAACGGGCTTTCAGTTATCGATGTGTGCCCTAAGGCCCACCAGACATATAATTATCTAAGACCCACCTCCCTTTTTTTTTTTTTTTTTTTAACTTTTCTTTAATGCTACTGCGAGGTTTGTCCCGAGTCATTATGCTTCCACTCGCTTCAAAACTCGTCTTCTTCGTGGGTTATGTAAAGACGGGACTTTTGTCGCGAACTTGGTACATTACCGCGGGGGAATGCAGCGAGCCTTGAACAGCATGCGGCTCGAAAAATGACGAGGTCGGGGGTCAGCAAAGGGATCGGAACTGGTGGGCCCGCTCGAAAATCGGACTTGTTAATTTGCTCCAAACTCTGATGCAATGAGGGAATTTATCAATTGAGGAGAATCTTCCCGCGACGGATTAGCAAAGAAACTGAATATTAGAACGACACTTCTTGCCATTGCTAAATAGCTTCACCATCGAGGCATCCTCTCGACATCTTTGGCCAATCCTATATATATACTGAGCTTGGCACATTCAAGGAGCCCTCACATGTATTATTGTCTTAAACTCGTTGTTGCAGTATTCAAGAGTCCTGATGAGTGTAATTGTTCTTTGATTTATATCCCGATTTGGGAATGATTCTTGTTAGTTTGTTGACTCGTGGCTGATTCCTAGAGCTACCGGGAAATTAGATCAAAATTAGTAAGCCGATTCCCAAGTGGGCCTAGGATCTAGTGGACTGTTTTCAATTCCAAAATGGGAACCGATCCACCTTAAAATTGATCACTTCTAGCTAGGACTACCCATCATTTTAGCCGGATTATGCATGGGATTGGGAGTCTTGACCCTTGACTCATAAATTAGACCCAAACTCGCAAGATCACCACTCCAAATTCTTACTTAATCTATGATGTTTTCTTTTTTGGTCAAAAACTTAACCGATGATGTTCACGTGTTCAAATATGCGGCTGATGAGTAGCTATCAGGAAACACTCGAAATGAAGCAAGGTTGTCTTGCAAAATTGGGAGGATCATTGTGGGGGAGAATACTAATCTTGATTACCTTTCTAAATTTTGCAAGAAGAGAGAGAGAACGAGAGATTAGACCAGAGAAAAAACCAAACAATTATTGAACGAACCTGGCCCACTTGGAAGAGGCCTTGTCCGAGAAGCATGCTATCCCATCTTTCAAAGTTGGTCCGATGTGTATGTGGTCTTACTTTTCTCCTACCTTTCATTCCATTAAATGAAGTTTCAAATAATTTCATTTTTTGTACAGAGTCTACAGGTTAGTAGATGCACGATCCGCATATTAAAAAAAGGCATAAACCCATTAAATGATATATATATATATACACACACACATGTACCAAATAAAAAGCCTCGCTTTAGAAAGTGATAAGGATAAATATGATAATGGTAAATCATAAAAAAAGGGCATAAACTCATTGTATGACGGCAATTTTCATCATAAACCTTTCAATTTTGGTTAATTTAGTTTTAAGCATTTTCACGATTTGTCAAATTAATCATTTTGGTCAATTTAATCGGAAATCGCTGGCACGAACGTCGATTGATGACGACGCGAATAATTTTTGTCATTTTTTAAGTTTCTGAATTATTTTATTTTTTTATTTTTTATTTTTCCAACTCTGAACCTGCGAGCTCGTCAGCAAACCTCCTTCGAGCATAGGCAGCGATGCCGTTGCCCATATCAATCAAGGGCATCGCGGACTTTGTCGGGCCATAGTTGTAAAAAATAAAGAAAACAAGATAAAAAATGTGAACGAAAAACTAATAAAAAAATTTGCAAAACTTATACAGTACGACCATCGTTCAGGTCAGTGATGCCGGCCAACATCTGTAAAAATGATTATTACATTGGCAGATTATTAAAAAAATTATATTAGGACTGAATCGGTTGTCGTACGATAAATTATGAATTTTTTTTTTTTTATAATCTTCATGCTGATAACGCTACACATAAAATGCATTTCGACCCAAAATATTTTCAGGGAAATCTTCTTTTTTCGAACAACGAATGTCCGAGACAGATGGCATCAATCCGACGTCGATCCAAATCAAAAGTATTTATCGTCTTTTCCCTTCGTCCACAGATTGTCTAACTTTTTTGTGGCCGGGGATTAAATTATCGGCAAGGACCTAAAAGCCCCACTCTTCGCAACAATGTTCACCTAATTAAATTATATGGTGCGAAAAGATCATATTCTTTCATTATCGCATCATATCCACCTCGCTAAGTGGGACAAAGATCCGAAGATCCGGTCCCTCAGGAACTTACACATACCTAATCACTCCCACGTAAGAAGGTCCTCCAAATTAGGCACTCCCAAGCTCACCAAACCACGCTACACAATTGAGGAAATTATTAGTTAATTCTAACTTTTTTGTGAGCACGAGCTAATCTAGTCGTAAAACTCTATAGCTTTACTAAAATTTGCGCAAAGTTTCGATGTGGTCTTTCTAGCCAATTTTTACCTAAAATTCGCCGACGTGGCGGTGCATTCGTCATTGAGTAGCGCACTCTCATGTGAAAGTTGAATGGAAGTACGATAATTGGATTTCGCAAAATAAATAAATAATTAAATATATCACTGAAATGTGCAAAATTAGAAAATTAAGAAAATTTTGAAGTGAATCCAGGTTCGCGAAATATGTTTGGAGCTTTTGCCATCGAATAAAATTGAATCATCTAATTCCGGAGAAAAAGAAAAGTAAATTAATGAAACCCGACCCACTCAAGCGTTATTCACACGAACCGAACACGTAGGAATCGGTGCTTGTTGAATCGGATTCCATTAATTCTTCATTCCTGGGCAAAAAAAACAAGAATATAAGACAAGAACAAAAGGCACACAAATAATTGCTCACGACACACTGTTCACTCCTTGGCCTATAAGTTCAGTAAAAGCAACGCAATTCTTTTTTTTTTTTTTTTTTACTTTCCTCTTTCAAATTTTTGCTCGTTTTAAAGAGCGATAGTCTAACCTCGCACCTATGATATTAGCGTTTTTACCTCATGATCCTTTTATTAGCAGAGTCGCATGCCTATTAGCTTTATTATTATTATTATTATTTTATTTGTATCTTTTATATTGTGTTTTTAATCAAATGAAATTCAAAATTAGTTGGAGAAAAGGCATGGACCTCTAGATCAGAGAGAGTGACTTCGCTAAGTAAATGAAAAATGGAAGATTATTTCCTAAGGACTGTTGCATTTGCTGGTCATATCACATGGGACGTTAAAAGTAGAGTAGGCTCTATGGATGTCATGTCAACTGTCAACCATCAATAATCTATTCTTCACCAATCTTGCTTGGCCAAAATGAGAAAAACAAAAAAATTATCAGATTCCAATACTTCGTAACAACAGGTTAAAATCAAATGATATTAAATTATTAGAAAATATGTCCGACTCTGGAGAAATAAGTCAACTACTTTCTTTGTTTTGTATTAGTTTAGTTCTTGCATTTATCTAGCAATGTACGCTCGGCCCCCGCCGACCCTCGCCCAACCATTGTTGGCCCTTTCAACAATGGTTTTTGGGGGACGGCGAGGGCTTGCCTTCTGGCCCTTTGATGTTGTTGTTGTTGTTTTTTTTTTTTTAAAAAATATATATATATAAATATAATTTAATTAATAAATATTAAAAATTAGATTTAAACTAAAATAATGTCGTTTTAGACTTATCATTCTTGTTTTAGCCAAATCGGGGCTACGTAGTAGAAAGGAATTAATAAAAAATACCATGTCAGCTTTTTTGGTAAGCTGAATTGGACGAAATTAATGGAATGATTAGATTTTATCAATTTGACAAGTTTTAGAACGTAATTGTGCTTACTGAAAGTTTAATGACTCAATTGTAAGTTTCTAGACTTCCCGTCAACGCAATGGTTTTTTGTTTAAAGTCTGGGCTTTAGGTGGTGACCGGGCCGTTAATGACATGGGCTCGCCGTTCTTGAGGCCCAGCCAGCGCTTGAAACGGTGCCGGTTTTGGAGACACAGCGAGCTGGTCTCGACTCTTGAATGACCTGAAACCCTAGAAAAGCCTCCGTCTTACGATTTTTCTTGCTCCCCCCGCTTGCGCCATCTCTTCTTCACCGCCGCCGCCGCCGCCGATCGGGATTCATGGTATTCACCACCGCACTTGGCCACTTCTTTTTGCTCATTTTCCTTGTATCCGCTTGGTGGTTTTGTTTTTGGGTACATGTTTACAATATCCGCAACGACTGATCTCCTTTTTGGTGCATGGAAATCTGAATTGATCTTGCGTTTGTCGACAGGCTCCTAAGAAGGATAAAGCTCCTCCTCCGTCTTCAAAGCCTGCCAAATCTGGCGGTGGCAAGCAGAAGAAGAAGGTTAGCCTTTTCGCAACATAGAGGCTCACAAAATATTTCCTTTTGTTCGTTTGGTCTTGAGTTCTGGCTCAATTTGGTTCGTTTTAGTTGCTCTCTGCTATTTGTTTTTTCATCAATCCGAGGTAGACTGTGGTTGCAAAATGATTTGCCAGTGTTGGTCTCGATGTTCATGGACTTATGGTAAAGTTGGGTAATTTTTCTGCTTTGTCATAGCCGCTATTGCTGGTTTAGAATTGCAAGTTTGTTAATGACCGACGAGATGGGTCTGAGGATGTTGGTGCTCTGTGCATTTCCGGCTCTAAAGATTGATTGTGTTTTGTGGGGTCATGGACCTGACAATTTTCTTGTTTGTGGGGGGAGCAGAAGTGGAGCAAGGGGAAGCAGAAGGAGAAGGTGAACAACATGGTGCTGTTCGACCAGGCGACCTATGACAAGCTTCTCTCCGAGGCGCCGAAGTACAAGCTCATCACTCCTTCCATTCTCTCCGATCGTTTGAGGGTAATTTTCCTGTATTCTTATTCCATAAATGTGTTTCTAGTAGCTTGAATGGTGTGCCTATGTTGTTACTGGTTCCATTGGAACTAATGAGCTGCTGTTCTCTTCAATGGTATGTCCGGAGTGAAAGATTATTGGGGTTGAAAAGTTAGATTGGTTTGGTGAAATGGGAACCTCTATATTTCTTTAAAATCCATCAAGAGTAGCTGACTATTAAGGCTAAAAGGTTTCTGTTTGTCTCTGCGTAAGCTCTTTTGAGGGCTCATGTGTTAGGGAATCTGCTTTGCATAGAAGTATGGTGAATTTTTGGTCGACAATTCATATGTTTTCCATCAAGCAGCTGACTCGTTGTATGCTTTTTTCTTTGGTTCATCATATAATTTTTTTATCTGGCGTGAACTTTTCTATGACTCATGGCATTTTCACTTGCTGGATTGATTTGGAATTGCACCCTGTCGAGTGATCATGCAACTATGCAAGTGGCTTTCATATCTCTGTTCTGACCATAATTTAGCTTATAGGTCTAATTTAATCTGAATATTTTTAAAATATAATATAATATATCAGTGTTCTATAATGGGAAATTTGACACTCTTTTCTTGCTAAGCCATAGAATGCACGCATAATAACTGCTATTGGATTTGCCTCACCAGGTTAATGGTTCTCTAGCAAGGAAGGCTATAAGAGAACTGATGGCGAGAGGTTTGATCAGGATGGTATCTGCTCATGCCAGCCAACAGATCTACACAAGGGCTACAAACACATAGATGTTTTGTGATTTCGTCTCACTTCCAGTTGTGGTGTACGCTGCTGTTCTTTTTATGGTCGTGTTAAGACTTTTTAGAGCTCGATTCTTGTTTCTCTGATTTAACATGCATCGTTTTGGATTTTCCTTGTTGATGTGCTGAGCTTATGGAATTCTCTGAATGATTTTGAATTGAATTGGCAATTCGGGGTCATGAATGAGCCATCAAAAGTAATCTTGTCTGCTAGAAAAACCATGTCTTAAGAAAATTGTTGGGAGCACTTATTAAAACGGGTTCTATGAATTGAATGCAAGTTTTCTTGGACATAGGTTTGATGAAATCTTACTTAAAGGGAAAATCCATGTTCCTTTTTTCGTTTCATTATCGTGATGTCGTCTATAGTATCCTATACAGATTGAGTGAAAGGCCGGGTTTCAAAACATTTGTGCTCAGCAATCAACATTCATGAATCCGTGGGAATCACTCTTTCCTTTGTTTTTGAAACAACTGTGGTTAAACAGTCGACGCTTAGATGTCTTGAGGGGGTTACGACTAACTGCCCTCCTTGTTCTTGCACGGAGGTGAAACAGAACAACTCTAGTTTCTTCACCAGTACCAAACGATGGTTATTCTCCAAGAAGCTCGCCTAAGTAAGGGTGAGCATGGGCCGAGTGGGCCGGGTTTATATTTAGATCTTGAAACCAATCTTGTTATAATCGGTTCTTAGTTTTTTAAATTGAGAACCAATTCCGTTTGTCTCGGAACCGATCTTTTTTTTTTATTCGATTTTATAGTCTATCGGAGAAATTTTTTTTTCCCATCAAAATAATGAGTATCGATGAAATAATTAATAAAAATTACAATTCATCAAAATCAACAATCTAAAATATAAACAATGGACTTTTAAAAGTAACAATGTAAAATTAGTTTTATGATACTAATTGATTTAAATATTGTTTGATTTTATCAAACTGATTAAAACTTAACACATAAACAGTGAACTTTTAAAAATAAATAGAAATAGGTTCTAAATTTAGTTGGAGTAAGTCTCACCTAGAACTTTGAACCGGATCGTTTTTAATCGGCTTCCAAAAATTGAAACCGGTACCCGGATCGGTTTGAGTGGGAATCGATTTCCGATCCTATTTTTCGAATGGGCCGATCCAGATGAACACGGTCCGATTGCACACCCCAACGGCTGGATTCCAGTTGAGTCATGGACGTGCGGCACTCGCGCTGTTGAGCACGAAAAGTTACTATCAAGCATTCATGATGTAACTGGAAACATCTACTTTGCATCTATGCCTTTGTTTTCAGGAAAGCCCGTTGATAATCTGACAAACTCTGGTGTTTCGAATGAAGAATGTTGGGATTGGTACATTGGTGATAGTAATTCGAGCACTCGGTCTCGAACCCTTAGCTCAAGCAAATTTCTCGGCGGCGGCGCCACTGTTTTGCTCAATCGATGCTATCTCATCGAATCGGGACATGAACGCGCGTGAAATTTCTTTCCTGATCAATGTACACACGATGGGATAGGAGATATCTACCCTATATTTGTCGCTGTCTCTACTAAATCAAGCACGCGCGAGCCTTCCTTTTATCTGTGCCCATGTCTCTGATCTCTTTATAATCCAGTAGCACACACCACGTGAATTTTTTGTCAGCAAGTTGACGTCCATTTCCATGGATTAGCTGTTCTCGGTCCGGTCCGATTCTTTTCAAGAATCGAAAACCAGACCAATGGTCCCGGTTCTCATCTTTCGGAACTGTGGACCGGACCGGCCACCCCTAGAACCGGGAATCGAACTGGACATTCGGTCCGATCCGGTTCCGGTTCGGTTCCAAAGAACCAAAAACACAATCAAATTTCATTTAAGAATATGATGGAAACATCTTCTCAGTACAACCAACGGTGAGAAAATAGTGAAGAATTTTTTTGAGAATATGACGGAAACATCTTTCGCTTGAGATGTATATTTTTTCTGTCACCCACTGACTCTACCGCAGTTCTAGAAGGTAATGCTCCATTTTATTTTGAAGCAATTAAATATAGAACAAATATGTGAAACGGTAAAATTTGGTTAGACTCATTTGTCTATCTAATCTCTAATTGTTTATTTTACCTTGAAAAGTCATTGCATTCTCTTGTTGTAAATTAGAGGTCAGGACTTTATACGGCGTCCACTTTGATAGAACTTTTTTGTGCTTAAAAATTTGGTTGGTTCGGTCCGGTTCTATGACCTTAGAACTGGGAACCGACCGCCCGATCACCGGTTTTAATTTTAGGAATTGGAAACCGGACCGGACAGCCCTAAAATCGGGAACCGGACCACTAATCCGGTCCGGTCCAATTTGAGCGGTCCGATTTGCTCACTACTATCCATTCCTCCCTCCTCCTCCTTTTCCAGCTCTTAACATGCATTTCGATGGTTGGAATGCATCCACTTCTCAAATCGGTCCGTTCGGGGGTTGATTTATTGCGTCTTGCTTTCTATTGTAACGCTCTTGGACATTGCCCTTGGGGATTCTTGTCCTCACGCATTCTTCTATCGGGTCCGTTTGATTTGGCTTTGATCATGTGATTCGATCAAAGGCACTATCCTTCAGCCTCTAGCCGAATTTTGATGTTCTATTCCTCATTTGATTGTTGAATTTTGGTGTTCTAAAGTATTTATTTGGGATTGAATTTTCCATGAGATCGATCATGTACGATGAGTTCACGTGAAAATTTCACACGAGGGGTAGGTTGAGAAGGGCAAGAATTTAATGGAGTTTCGAGAATAGACTGTATTTCCTCCTGTGACGGCAATATAATCGAAAGAAATTTTTTTTCTAATCTTTTTTTTTAAATTATAAGTTACGGGCTGTGGCCATTGACCTATGAAAAATTAACTGAATATCAAGGTGAGTTTGTTCCTTATTGTAAACTGCTAATCGTAAGGGTGATTAAAAGAAGTACCCTTGGAAAAGAAAATAGCACTTTCGTGATGAACGCTTTTGCAACGGAAATATTGAAATGTATTTGCTGACAACGTATTGGACATTTGCATAAATAATCGAGACAAGATTGCTTTGCGCAACTTTAAAAAAGGAAAATTCAAGAAAACAGCCGTGAACCTATTATATGTGGTCGATTCAGTTGTAAATTTTTCCACAAACCTTTTAATAGTGTCAATTTAGCCCTATATTTTTTTTGATGATTTGTCATTTTAATCATAAATCTTTTGACGATTTGCAATTTAGTCAATCCGATCAGTTTTGGCTGGAAATCGCAGACGGAGGTATTCTAGTCAGCATTGACCATCCTATGTGACATGATCGGATACTGAAATGGTCAATCTTTGTAACTTTCTAATTTTTTATTTTTGATTTTTTCTTGTTTTCTTCCGCTGGCCGCCTCTCTCTGATCGATTGTCTGGGAATGGACGGCGGAGGGGAAAACCGAATAAATTCGGGCTTTAACATGTCCGTTCGGTGAAAGTTAGACCCGACGGAACTCCGGTTCATTTCACTCTTATCAATCACGCCGGCCCCGAAGCATATCATGTATGGTCACCTGTTTATAAAACCCAAACATAAAGAATTCCCAATTTTCATCTCCTAGCTGCTGCCCATTTGTTTTTGGACAAGTGTGCCGTCAACAAAGCCCGACGAAACATTTTTTTTTTAATTAAATGAGTTGGGTCACAAATCGAAGTGTCCAGTCCCAGTGCCCAACTAGTTGCACATGAGTAAAAACAAGTAACACCTCGGAATCATCCTATTGGTCTTCGATTGATCATTGCAAATTGGCCTTAGAACTATGAAATCATGTCTATCGCTTTTTGGTTGACATACTCAACCAAAAAAAAAAATAAGAAAAAGAAAAAGAATCGCTGGATAGCAAATCGGCCCATCTCTTTCGCCGATCTTGATCTTTTCATGGGTTGTTCCTGAGTGGGTCTTGAGGCGATCCCCTCTCCTCGGATTTTGTCTGGTTCGATGCTCCCGTCTAATAAAATATCTGGTTACGAATGGTCTTGTGCGCGATATGTGTAACTGGCACGTGAAATTTCGTTTTGATCTGGGTTCGCGGTGAAATGATCTCGAAAGATACCATACAGCTGAAGCAGATTGCTATGAGGGAAAATGTCGGGGTACAGACGAAAATACAATCTTTAACCATCCTCGTCATCTTATGCCTGGTTCATACTTTTCAATAGAGATTCACGACCTGACATGTAGAGAGGGAGAGAGAGACAGGTGGGGGTCGAATTGTTGTGATCCACATCAATGAGGTTGAAGACAGACAGTGGATGGCCCGGACATGGTGGCGATGGGCCGGCGGTACCACGTTCATGAGCCGTGCAAAAGGCGAGATGTGAAGAGAAAAGAAGAAGAGGGGGTGCTTTTTTCTCCCCAAAGGACATTTAATTTCCTTTGCTTGTTGAAAGATAAATTTATTACACGTGATTGATCACTCTACTGACATCGAAAGAAACAATCTTACAAGCGAACCGAATGGCTCGAGTTGTTGAGTTTTTGGACCCTATACATACAAAAAGAAAGAATGTTCTGATAAACGACAGGATTATCTGAGTCCATCGTATTAGAGTTTCTGCCTATTAGAAGAAGCTGTTGCTGAGCGCGCTATGTTCATTTCAGCTAAATGCATCATTAAATGTTTTGGATCACGTCGACTCCACACTCATGCTCTAGCGGCTCAAATGAATTGCATGCACATTCAATAGGTACACCACATATTTGGATACGGATTCGGCTCTAGTTTATCGGAAAAATTATAAAAAAACGTCATAAGACTTATTATACGGATTTCATTTTGGTACTAAACTTTTCGATTTGGTCAGCGATTCCGATCAAAATTGATTGGAATGATCATATTCCAAATTGAAAATTTTTAAAATCGGATTCACGTCCATATAATAAATGTAAGATATTTTGAAAAATTATCTCGTAATCAGTGAAAATAAGAATTGCGACAAGGAAAACATGGTGCCCCTGATGACCATTACCTGGCAATGATAGAGTTGGCGGGACCCACCAAATGTTTTTACAACGCTTACAGAGATTACATAAACTACACGACGAAAAGACAAGATTGAGTCGGGTCCGCATCATGGACCGTAGAGTGACAAGTATAGCGCAGTGCACAATCTAGAACGTCATAGCAACCGTCCATGAAATTTGGTGGAGGTACATGTCTCGAATCAAGTGGCAAGTGCCCAATTGATCGGCGGGATCTATTTGTTTGGACGTGTTTCCGTGGGGCCCACACGAAAAAAAAATAAAAGATCATTTCCCACATTAAACTATAAATTAAACACCACGAAAATTCCGGTGACGAGTTTATCATGATATGATTTTTTGATAAATAAAGATCTAAACTATCATACCCGTGATAAATTACCTTCCGTTGATTTCTCTCTAAATTGAGTTAATAAAGAACCTTCAAATTTGTATATCGTTGAAAAAAGACAGTCAAAATTCTAAACGGGTGCACTTGTCAACAGTCACGTGTCATCCAACTCAGAAATTTGACGATAATATTTAACAAAAATTAAACGAGGTAAATTTATCACACGTGTATCAATTTGAAGTTTGTGGTTGCCACAAAATTAATTTGAGGTAAATTTATAATAAGTATATCAGTTTGTAATTTTTTTCGATATATTATTAACCCTTAATTATACACACGTTGGTTTTAATCACGAAAAAAACCCTCGTGATGGATCGAACAAACGTGGTAAAATATCACATCCGGGGTCATGATGTCGTCGCCATCTACATCAATCAATTGGTGGCGAATTCGCTATGATTTCTCCTCGCGTGATGAGCATTTTTTTTTGGTTATGAACGATTTGTCGAAGGCTCTTTTTTCGTTCGACAGGCCCATTTTCATGTACGACCATATGCCAATTTTGCGACATAACTCATTGAGTGTTACTTTACTTAATCACTTGATGCGGCGTGGAGGAGGACTAACCTTACTCTCAACGGCACACCTTAATGCAAAGTGAAACGACGAACATCGTATCGTATGATGGTTCGCGGCTCATAAAATTTTAATGCGCTTTCTATTTAGGTGAGAACGACTCGCTTTGTCCGTCGTTAAAAGAAAGAATATCAACAATAATGCCGGTCGATACAAATGCCACCCGACTAGATTGAATAATAGGCCAAATACCCTAGAAAATTCCAATTTTGAATTCAGTTCTCCTAAACATTTTTTTTTTTTTGCCCCATAAGAAATTCCCAACATTAAATTTAGTTTCAATTCTGCCCTCAAACATTTTTCGTCAGGTACATAGCCATCAATTTCTACTTGAGTCCCAAATGTACCTTCCGTCCAAAATTTCTTTTTGACAATCGAGAGATGAAAAACTTGGGTGGATGAGTTGCACGGGCGTCCCGAGCCAAGGGTCTCAACCGCGAGCTCCTTGATCGCGTGAGATGGAACACTTTCGAGCACGAGAGGTTGAAGATAAAATGAGATTGAGCTAAAAAGTTTAAAGATTTTTTTTTAACGAGACAAGGGAAAAAGTTGAGGACAGAACCAAGGTTGATTATTGGAGTGGGAGCGATGGTATGAAACGGACAGGCCTGGAAACTTGGACGATCAGAGCGCCGTGGACTCAGGGTCACGGCCACGTACACATCTCATCAAATGGCGTTTTTCAGCGAAACGCTCGGAGAGCAAGAACTTGAAATTGTTATATAAATACCGGGCATGAACCCCCGGCGTTTCTCGTGAGGAAAGCTCACATTCACCGGCCGCTTGAAAAGCAAAAGCCACCGTCTTCCACGTTACTCACGCGCCATTCCCTTCCCCCCTCCAATCTCCACTCCGTCCGCTCTCTCCGCCATCTTTCTTTATCTGAGTTCTCGATCTTTCTTGATCGCTCATTTGAAGTCGCAAAACATCGAGGCTTCGAGTTCGGAGCTTGCTTTTTTGGTATGTAATCATCTCTGTATCTCTACTTCAAGATTCGTAGTCTCTGGGCGCTTGAATGCTTCGTCGCCACCTTTCTTTTTGATTCCTCGATATGGGTTGGTTTTTCAGTCTTTTGCTGTTTTTTTTTTTTGGGTTGCTTGGATCTTGTTTAATATATGGATTATGGCTGCTCTGCGACTTTTTAAGCATGTCACTCAACTTTGACTCCACTCCTTTTTGATTTCTTTATGTAATGCGCACTTTACTCGCTTGCTTAGATCGAGTTGGCCTTACTTTAATCTGTTCCTTTATGTTCTCGTGGGCTTTTTGTGCTCGGCGGGTATCTTAACTTAGAGGTTGTGATTTGGTGTTGCAGTGAGAGGCGACGGCAATGGATTCTTGCTCTGTGGCCCTCAAGGCCAACACCCCTTTGACTCAATCGAACAAGAGCTGTCTGAAGAATGCAGATGATGGATTCTTGGGTGAGAGAATCAGAGGGAGCCTAAATAACAGTGCTTGGGTTAATCAGGTTGCTAGAAATCTGACAGTCGAAAGAAAGTTCAAGAAGGTGAAACCTGGTGCGGCTTTTGCTGTTATTACATCGAACAATGCCACGGAGACCTTGGTGAGTCGATCTTGTTTAACAGTCGAAGCGATGATCTTTTAAAGGAGGCATCGTTTGATGAAAATAATTTCATCGACTCCATTGTTCTGCTAAATTCTCACGTTGTTGCATAACCGGGATCAAATGAACTTATTCGGATTCTGTGTTGTTGGTATCAGCCTATTAAATCTCCGGTGTTTCATAGACCAAAAGCAGACCCGAAGAATGTGGCCGCCATCATATTGGGGGGAGGTGCAGGGACCCAACTCTTTCCACTCACCAGAAGAGCAGCCACGCCCGCTGTAAGGATCAGTTTATTCGCTTGTACCAGACAGTAACCATTAGCGCATAATTGCTCACGCATACAGACATACTGTTTATATAACATATATTTGCTTGTACGTATGTATACATATTCAGAAATTGATAATATGTGTAGGTTCCGGTTGGTGGATGCTACAGGCTGATAGACATTCCAATGAGCAACTGCTTTAACAGTGGCATAAACAAGATTTTTGTCCTGACCCAGTTCAACTCTGCTTCTCTTAATCGTCATCTGGCGCGCACTTACTTCGGAAATGGAATCAGTTTTGGAGATGGGTTTGTTGAGGTATTTTTTTTTTCTTGTACGCAAATTCATTCAGCTTCCATAAAATATGCTTTGCATCTGCATCCCCGAGAACAAGAGTCCAGTCGTTAACTTATTTGATCGGTAGTGTCTGTCTTCATACCTTTTCTGTCTGGAAAGTGGTTTGTATTAGTAATTGTTTTCTGATCAATTGATATCTAGCATCTATCCATTACTGCGATTTATGGCCTTTTTTGGTCGGTGTCTAAAGTACAATCAATGTATAGGTTCTGGCTGCTACTCAAACTCCTGGAGAAGCAGGAAAGAAGTGGTTTGAAGGAACAGCAGATGCCGTGAGGAAGTTCACTTGGGTGTTTGAGGTTGGTGTCTCATTATTGTTGGTTTTAGACACTGAACTTTCTTATCTCAGTGGTCTGCTTAACTTTGTCTCTTCTTAATCCATTGCTTGATGTATTGAATTTTGAAGGATGCCAAAAACAGAAATGTTGAGAACATACTAATTTTGGCGGGGGATCATCTTTACCGCATGGACTACATGGATTTTGTGCAGGTATGTATGGTGGTCCCCAAATGAAACAGGTTCTTGATTGCAATCCTAAATCATATTTCTTATGAATTTTCAATTGCTTGACAGAATCATGTTGACAGAAACTCTCAGATATCTGTGGCGTGTACTCCGGTGGGGGAAAGGTTGGTTGTGATTCATTTTGCTACCAATTTTGTAGTTTTCTATTAATGTGCTAATTTACCTTAGGCATTTTATGTAATCTAATATCGGTGAATTGTATATCAGCCGGGCATCTGATTATGGATTGGTGAAGATAGACAGCAGAGGCCAAATTGTCCAATTTTCTGAGAAGCCTAAGGGTCCTGATCTGACGGCTATGGTGAGCGTTTGGTGCTAAGATGACTGATTTAAACCTTATCTATGTCTCAACTTTGCCAAATCACAATAATTTATAACATTTTAATATTATTGAAAGCCGTTCCAACTCGCTTTATTTTATGAATGTTGTTTGAATTTCGCCCGGTGTGGTAACAAGTTATATGCTGGTTATTGTAGCAAGTAGATACCACCACACTAGGATTGTCTCCTCAAGAAGCTGCAATATCTCCATATATAGCATCAATGGGAGTTTATCTCTTTAAGACGGAGACTTTACTGAATCTTCTGAAGTGGAGGTACCCTACGGCCAATGACTTTGGATCTGAAATAATTCCCGCGGCTGTAATGGAGCATGACGTCCAGGTAAGCGACCTCTCTTATCTGAAAGAGTCTTTCCTAAAAGAAGAAATGAATCCGCCGACAGCTCTAATTGCAAGCTTAATTTCTCTTGACTGCTAGGCTTATATTTTCCGCGATTACTGGGAGGATATAGGGACTATCAAGTCCTTCTATGATGCTAATTTGGCCCTCACAGAAGAGGTGGGTTTTCATATGCATGCCTATTTGTGGTCTCGCTTTTATATCCGTCACAAATCAAATTCATGTTCTTAGGAATCCTGAATTGAACATGACATCCATTTTATGCAACACATGGAGCTGCAATTATGATTTTCATTTGAAACAAGATCAACTGATGTGGGTTCCCTTATTTTTCCTTCTTGCAGGTTCCGAAATTCGAATTTTATGATCCGAAGACGCCTTTCTTCACGTCCCCTCGGTTTCTTCCACCGACCAAGATAGACAACTGCAAGGTGTGCAGCTCTTCTCAGTATTACTTTTGCCTTTGGTCTTTTAACCTTTCTCTGCTTCTTATGCTTGCTTTGTATATTGCAGATTAAGGATGCGATAATTTCCCATGGTTGCTTTTTGAGAGAGTGCAGCGTTGAACACTCCATAGTGGGTGAACGCTCGCGACTCGATTCTGGAGTTGAGCTGAAGGTAACTCATCTTGAGTTTCAACTTTTCCTGTATCTGAGTCGATGTCGATGGGAGAATCTACAATTGCTGATTACCTGTGATCTCTCTCTCCCTGATAGGACACTGTGATGATGGGTGCGGACTATTACCAAACAGAATCCGAAATAGCTTCTCTGCTAGCGGAGGGGAAGGTGCCTATCGGGATAGGGAAGAACACAAAGATCAGGTAAAAAGATTGATTAAAAAGCCGTTCATTCTTTGAAGGGTTGGACATTAACTTTTTGGAAGGTGCTATGACACATCACATGAACTGACACCATTTGGGGTTTTAATCTTGGAAGGAACTGCATGATAGACAAGAACGCGAAGATTGGGAAAGATGTGGCCATTGTTAACAAAGATGTGAGTGTACTTGCCCACAGCGCTCTCTCTCTCTCTCTCTCTCTCTCTCTCTATATATATATATATATATATATATATATATATTTCTGTATTCTACATTCCTAATGATTCTTTCTTTCCTCCAAGTTTGGCATATGCTTTAACAGACCGAAATTGATGTATTTGCTGTTCAGGGCATTGAAGAAGCAGATCGGCCAGAGGATGGATTTTACATACGCTCAGGAATAACAGTGATACTGGAGAAGGCAACAATTGAAGATGGTACGGTTATATAAGCGGGTAGATTTTGAGTTAATCTGCAGATGTTCCCGAGATGGAAAAGTACACGAGAAGAGATCTAAGCACGTAGATCGAACAAGTTATACAGAGTTTTGAAGCAGTTTTCGCCCCGGAGAGCTTGCGAGCTCCTTTCTGCTGTATGTATAAAAAGATAGGTATCCCTAGTCCTCTCCACAGTATTAAGATGAGCTCCTGTCCTACAACGTAACTGCTTCTGATTTTGTAAATGAGGTGATCCGCGAGATATGGAGAAACTTGCTGGTTGTATCGAACTTTCGACTAGCGAAATAAATGGGCTGTTGTTAAACAAAGTAACTAGTAGTTTTCTGTCAATATCATCTTTGAATTACTCGAGCATGTGAACTAGTTCTCTGAACGTGGCTTCTAAACTTTCGCATTGGGGATGTCTGTAGCTGAATTTCATGCGTACATTGTGTAGACCGATACTTTAGATAAAGAAAGGATTGACCGATACATTAGACGAAGAAAGAATCGAATTCAAGAACGTATGACAGGTCATTGAATTGAATTTCCGGTGGTATGTGTCGACTGAAGTATTAGACAAAGGAAGAGCCTTTCGAAATAATGCCGCAGGATCATCCTAGAATTACTTCTTTTTCGACTGACCGGCCTTGGATTGCTGCCTAATAATAATCCGACAAGCTCAACACTGAAACTTGCCATGGTGGTCCAAAATGTTACCAGACTTTTTGCGCGAAGAGACTGCATTTTGAATTCTTACAGTATGGTTTGGTGTCATGTAAATGTAATACAAGGTGTAATATCTTGTCTGAAAACTCGATGCACCGTAGAGGTGATGATCTGAGAGTCCCATCCGGGACTAAGTAACTGCTTCCCCAAGCCAATCCACATGGTCTACACCCAGAATTCGATGGTCTCAAAGCTTTTACAAGTTTGATGGCCCGGACCACAATCCAAGCTCGAATAATGCATTTTGACTGCATTACGCCAACCAGGGAAAAAAAAAAACGGCACAAGCGAAGATGGCGGATTTTGGCGGCTAGCACCGACTCCAACGTCAGACGACACGGCAGTGAAAAAGCTACCGTCGCCGACGGCCGTCTGATAGACTCGGGGACTGCACTTCAATCCAACCGGTGCGGTCAACTTTTTGGCGATCTCCTCTTTTAGTGTAAATGCCACAATGGTTGCGATGAAGATTGAAGGTTTTTGACGAGGGTGATAGCGCGTTTGGTGGATGGGCGAATGGGTCTTCCTCAAGATGCTCGATCTAAAATCTTCAAATTGGACCGAGAGGCGCTCTCTTGTGGAGGGACCTGAATTGGAGGATCCATGGCCGGCCTCTTTTTTGATTTTGTGGAAAATTGACAGAAACGGTCATTGAATTCTCAAACTTTATTTATTTAGTGTGGTCCTTGGACTTTAGCCTAATTTCGAAATGCCATTTCTAAATTTTAACTTATTCAATATGATCAGTGAAGTTTTCAAACATGTGCAGTTTTATTTTCGAATTATATAAAAATGTTCAATATCGTCCTTGAACTTAAATTCATGAAATAGCAACATTATATGTTTTTATACAGTTTAGAGACTAAATTAAATTTATATCAAAATTTTAGATATCACATGACGCATTACAGTAAAGCTAAAAAAAAAAAAACACGGGGAAGTCATTTTATGCCTTGATTTTGACTTTGCCGTAGCACAAACTGGTTGTCGTGTACATGGGCATGGCTGTCCAGGCCCGAACGGGTCAATAAGCCCGGATCACACTTATGGGCTTTAGAAGCTTGGCCCGGCTGGCTCGGGCTTTTCCCTTTTCCTAAATGTTCTCTCAATCCAAGAAACGGCAAGTCGCTCGTCAAGTCGGATAATCACAATCGCCCGCCCTTGCGGAAAAGGAGAAGAAAAGCACAGCTTCATAAACCCTAACTGCAACTGCGAAAGTGCAAAAAAAACTCGGAAGAACTGCTGCCATGGGCAAAGTGAAGGGCAAGCACCGTCTGGACAAGTTCTACCGCCTCGCCAAGGAGCACGGCTATCGGTCCCGAGCCTCATGGAAGCTCGTCCAGCTCGACTCCAAGTTCTCCTTCCTCCGCTCCTCCCGCGCCGTCCTCGACCTCTGCGCCGCCCCCGGCGGCTGGATGCAGGTCGCCGTCCAGCGCGTCCCCGTCGGCAGCCTCGTCATCGGCATCGACTTGGTCCCCATCGCCCCGGTCCGTGGCGCCATATCCATCGAGCAGGACATCACCCGGCCGGAGTGCAGGGCGCGGGTTAAGAAGCTGATGGGGGAGCACGGGGTCAGAGCATTCGATTTGGTGCTTCATGATGGCTCGCCGAATGTCGGTGGAGCATGGGCGCAGGAGGCTATGAGCCAGAACGCGTTGGTCATTGATGCGGTGAAGCTCGCGACTCAGTTTTTGGCCCCGAAAGGCACATTTGTGACGAAGGTGCGTGTTCAGTTTTCAGCTCCGTAGCTTTGCGGTTTTGATTGGAGTACATATGTTATGGGTTTAGTAAAATTGAGCTTCGATGAGATAATGAGTGGATGATCGTTTGTGGAAATGAGAAGCTTTTAATGCTTGCTGCTTCTTCATATTGGATGGAAGAAACGAAATTGCATCTACTGTGCATCTGATTGCTTATTAAACTACTGTTTCTGCGTAGAATTGCTCCATCACATCGCCATATCTCATTAGGCGAATGAACTTTTTTATCTTTAGCATCTACCTTCTGCTTCTTGGGTTTTAACCTTCCGAAGTCACTTATACTAGTCCAGCACATAGGTACTGTGATATGCTGCAGGTGAATTCATTTTCACTCTACTTACGTTCTACTCGACCTGTATCAGGTTTTCAGGTCCCAAGACTATAACTCTGTTCTGTATTGCCTCAAGCAGGTAGTTTTACGATCCTCGTTATCTAATAATCGATTTATATATTCAGACCTGATCTAATATTTTAGCAATGGAATGCTCTCCAGTTGTTTGAAAAGGTTGAGGTGGACAAACCAGCTGCTAGTCGGTCCACATCCGCTGAGATATTTGTTGTGGGATTGAAATACAAGGCCCCTGCAAAAATTGATCCGCGACTTCTTGATGTAAAGCATCTGTTTCAGGGATCTATTGAGCCCCCTAGGAAGGTACGTGCTACTTAATCTACTGCATAGTATTGAACGACTTTCCCGGGGACGGTCATCTCACCATGAAATACGGCACCTCTTCTTGACTTTGTTTTGTGTCTATTTGGCATAGGTGGTCGATGTACTCAGAGGAACAAAGCAAAAGAGACACCGTGATGGGTAAGCATTCTTTGGATGATGATGTTAAGCTAATTATGTCTGTTTCACTTCATATATATAGATTCAATTTTGACGTGAAGTGGAAGTGCCTTCCTATTTTAAAAACCATGGCATTTTGCAGTGCAGCAACTAATCGATGCAGACCATACTGATGATTTTCCAGTTGCCTCTTGTATGCAGCAACAAAAGTAGTATTGTTCTCTTTTAACTATATTGTTTTCTCACAGTTATGAAGATGGGGAGACAATTTTCAGAAAAGTGTCTTCAGCTGCAGATTTCATTTGGTCTGAGTCTCCTCTCGAGATACTTGGTTCAGTAACTTCAATATCATTTGACGATCCAACTTCTTTGCCGATTAAGGAGCACTCTTTAACTACCGTGGAGGTAATTTCTTGTTCTTCCTTGTACAATTATGTATTTATATGTGGTCTATTACCTCCTAAAACTTAAATCCTGTTGTTTTCTAGGTCAAACTTCTATGTGAGGATTTGCGGGTCCTGGGAAAACAAGACTTCAAGCATCTTTTGAAGTGAGCAATCTGCATCCTTCTTTTCTCTCTGCTATCATCAATAGAATCATTTTCAAAGTTTTACATGCCATTTTGCCATTGTAAAGGCTAGGTGTCCTTGCTTCTTTTTGCGGCTCTATCACTTTCATTCTATTGTGAAAACGATGTATTTAATTTGATTTATTTGCTTCGTTTAATTGATGGAATTTGTTTTGGTTCTAGCATAGATTGATTGTTACTTAGCTTTATTTTTTTTCCCCTTCTCCTGGAAGTTAGTATAGGGCTTAACCCATTCAACGGCTAAACCAATGTAGATATTGTTTCATTAGTCTAGGGTTTATCTATTGACTGGCCATTTTAAAATAGATGACCAGGTGCACCCGTTATAAGAATAATAAGGACGTTGAGGAGCTGACTTCGGATAGCATCAATTAAAGCTCGATGAACTATCGAGTAGGCGAGCCCAAAGTTTCTGTCAACTTACATGTCTATTCCGTAAATAAATGTCCCAAGTGTGACATTTTCCGGATTTGAGATATTCTATGTTGACATGCAGATGGCGAATGCAAATAAGGAAGGCTCTGTCTCCTGCAACAAAGACCGATTCTTCCGGTCCTGCACTTGGTGACAAGGAAAACACAGTAGATGAAGATGATAAAATACTCAATGAGATGGAGGAGCTGACATATGCTATGGAGCGCAAGAAAAAACGACAAAAAAAGCTTCTTGCAAAAAGAAGAGCGAAGGTTTGGTTTTATGCAATAGAATAAAGGACAAAAGCATGTCACCTGCCATTTGAATTAAAGAACCAAGCTGACATTTGATTTTGTCAGGACAAGGCACGGAAGGCCTTAGGTGTGCAAGTGGATGCTTTGGAAGATGGATACATGGATCATGAATTGTTTTCTCTTTCTTCTATCAAGGCAAGTTGTTAGTTTTGCATGCTCTCTGTTCGAACTGTTTTATGATTTCCCTTGCTTGTTCCATGGTCTTGCTTGTGGAATTAGTTTTCCTTGCATGTACTGAAGCTATGTATTTGAACATCCTCCTCCTTCCCCTGGTTGGAGGAGGGGTTGAGGAAGGCACAATGTGGATAGATACCCGAGTGTTTTCTGCATCCATGTTTACTTAGAAATGGTGGGTTATGTATCATCTGGCAATTTTTTGTTGTTTTCTTCTCGATGGGATCCAAAAGCTTCCATGATTCTCACTTCATGTCCTTTTCCCGTCCTTGAGTTCGTCAGTGAAATGATTTTCTTTCCCCCTTCTTTTTTTTTTTTTTTGGTTTTTGGTCAGACATCCCCCCTTCCTCAGTCCATATGTTTGCTTATGTGTGATGAGTTTCTGTCATTAAAGCACAGATAATAGAGCTTTGGCTTCGAAAGATGGCTCTCATTTTTCCCAAGTGACAATTTGTCAAATATTAGAGGAAGGAGCCAGAGAGGGGTGGATCTCCCTCATACCTTTCTTGGTTAGAGTAAAATTATTGGCTAGGGAACTTTTTATCGAGCCTCAGTTTCTTATTGAATGCTTTGCTTTCATTTGGAGAGCAAAAAGGTTAGAAAGAAATGCAAGCTATGCTGGTGTTTCTATAACTGTAATTGTCTGACCAGTGGTCATATTCTGCTTCTATAGGGCAAGAAAGATTTGATAGCTGTTGATTCCAATGAACTTGATGAGGAATATGTGGACTCACGGAATAGTGACGATGAAGGAACTTTGAAGGAAAGTGAGGAGCAATCTTCAAGTGATGCTGATTCAGAGGAAGAACGCAAAAGGTAACATCCTGACTTTCCTCAGTTGCCGATTTATCAGGCATATTTAAGAGTGTTTATCTCATATTATGATCTCGTGGCAGATATGACGAGAAGATGGAAGAGTTTCTTGATGAGGCTTATGAACGCTTTGTAGCCAAAAAGGAGGGTAGCACAAAACAGCGGAAGCGTGCGAAACAAGCTCATGAAAATGACCACCTTTTAGAGGTACAGAACCCCTATCTCCGAGTACCAGTATGCATGGACTTTTGTACAGATCTCTTTTTCATTTATGTGATTTGCTTTTGGGACAAACAGACTGTGATTAGATTAAATTCTAGGGGTACAAACTTTCTGTTCGTAAGGTGGTGCTTGTGTAGTTAACGGGCGTAGCATAAACTTGGTTTTACGCATTAGCTTGTATTTGTGGCGCATAGAATTTTTTGTAGCAGGCGGAAATTGCTGATTCTTTATTTTTTCATCACCACCTTCAGGGCGGCGAAAAGGAGGACTTGATCCATTATGATGAGGACTCCGACAAAGCTGAGGGTGATAATGAGTCAAATCCACTTATGGTAAACCTTGATAATGGTGAAGTGCCTACTCAAGAAGAGATAACCAATAAGTGGTTTAGCCAAGATATCTTTGCAGAAGCTGTAGAAGGGGGAGATTTGGGGAAGTATGAGAGTGATGATGAGATGCAAATTGATCAGCTCGCAAAAGAACTTCCGACACCAGCGAAGGTCAAGACAGCAACTCAAGTTGCAGCATTGGACACAGTTCAAACTTCCAAGGGGAGAGATGATTTCGAGATAGTTCCTGCACCAGCTACTGATTCCAGTGATGAGTCCTCATCTGATGACTCGGAGGATGAAGATATTGACACAAAGGCTGAGATCTTGGCTTGTGCAAAGAAAATGCTAAGGAAAAAGCAGAGAGAGGAAATCCTAGATGATGCCTACAATAAGTACATGTTTGATGATGAGGGGCTGCCTGAGTGGTTTTTAGATGAGGAGAGGAGACACCGACAACCAATTAAGCCTGTGACGAAAGAGGAAATTGCTGCAATGAAGGCGCAATTTAAGGAGATAAATGCCCGCCCAGCTAAGAAGGTGGCAGAGGCCAAAGCACGAAAGAAGAAGGCTGCCATGAGGAAGCTAGACAAGATACGCAAGAAAGCGAACTCCATATCAAACCAGACAGATATATCTGATCGTTCCAAGAGTAGGATGATCGACCAGCTATACAAGAAGGCAGCACCCAAAAAGCCTCAAAAGGAGTACGTGGTTGCAAAGAAGGGGGTTCAGGTTAAGGGCGGGAAGGGGAAAGTCATTGTTGACCGAAGGATGAAAAAGGATGCTAGGAGTCGTGGAAAGGGCAAGCCAGGGAAAGGAGGTTTGAAAAAGGGAAAGAATGCAAAAGCTCGATCCGGTAAAGGATCTGGAAAGAGCTCTGGACAGGGGAAGATGGGAAACAAAGCAAAAGGCGGGCGTGCATGAAGGAGGGCATGCATAGCATTTTACTGATCTCTCTCTTCTTGATAAAAATTTTGCCACCTGTTTAAGTAATGACTTATGTTATAAAAGGGACCTCAGTTCACAATTTGGCACCATTCTTAACCTCCTCTTCTGACACTCTTTTCGCTGTTCTAGATCAATACGAGATTGAATGAGGATAGTCTTCTTTCGGAACAGGTTATATATATTGTTGGAGTGTTGAGGAGTATCATAGGGACAATGATATATTGAACTGAAGTTTGCGAGAGAGGGGTCTTCCAGCTAATGGTGTTAGGAACATGGTGAAATTTGCTGCACAACTAACGAAAAGTGGCTAACGGCAGAAGATGAGAATTTTGGCGAAATGACCCAGAACTTTATGTGGTTTGGCCGATAGCCTAAGCACATGGCCTTATGAGTATAAGCGCATTAAACGAAAGATGAAAGCGAAAACTCTCTTTGACGATTCTCGAACTCATCATTCTCTTTTTCCAATTCTAAAACTGATGACAAAAATTGAAAGCATCGGTAACTAGGGATAATACTTCAATGATCCATGCATTTTACTTCAATGTACAATGTGATCTCTGAACTTTTAATTTGTCTAAATGATTCCTGAACTTTTGAAATATGTTCAATTTAGACCTTTTATTAATTCAACTAACATAGTCATTCCATTGATTCAAGTTCGGGAATGACTTTGAACATCTTATCGTCCAAGGACTAAACTGAACATTTTTAAAAAGTTTATGGATCACATCGAACAAATTGAAAATTCAAAGATGCACATCGCATACTGAATTGAGGTTCAAGATCATATTGATCAAATTGAAAGTTATAGGATCATATCACGCATTCGGTCAAAGTTCATGAACTATTTATGTCATTTTTCCTTATTGCAACGAGTCACAAATTAGATGGGGTCCACCAAAGAAAAGAATCAAGTTTATATTGACAAATGGTAGCAGTAGAACACTCTGACACTCATCCAACTTTTGTGCATTTCACTAAATGTAATCTAATGTGGATGTCATGTCTTTGGAGACACACCCGTAATTTGTGTATCCCCATGGATTAATTCTATTCAAGAATCTCGAAGGATATAAACCAAAAGCTATAAGCTTTGAACTGAGTCCATGCCTTCACGAATGGTTGGGGGTCAGGTAATGAAATAGTCGAAGTGGTACAGCCAGTCCCACGGGGGGTTTTGGCTTCCGTACTTACTATTCAATTTTCTTTTCTCAGAAGGAATCATATGGTACCGTTTGGTCCACTTTTGTCCCAATTTGTTGATTCCCCCTTACAAAGGAAAAAGACAGAAGCTTGAGTCATAACACAACTCGTGTAACAACCTTACTAGGCCAGTTGATAACACGAGTCACAAATTGGATGTTGCCTACCAAGAAAGTATTTTTAAGTCACGACACTATCCGTGTAATCTTCATGCGGCAATTGTGCTTTTCCTAGTTCTAATCCAATGTGGGTGTCCTGTGCTTGTAGCCGATCCGTGATTTACAGATCCCATTACACTGTGTCTCGAAGGGGCACAAAAGGGTATCTGTGTTCCAAGGCCCTGTAATGAAAGAGTTGCAGACTGCAGTGGTACAGACCACCCATGGGGCTGGCGTATCTATTCTTCAGTTTTCTGTTTTTGTTTTTCCTCGGAAAGAACCATATCTACTGTTGGTACCACTTCTTATCCCTAGTCATTGATTCCGCATAAGAAGTACAAAAGACAGAAATTTGAGTATCCCACGTGTATAGAGCCAATTGAAGTTATCTACGTGGAAAATAAATCGTTTAAAATTTCTTTAAAATTTTAGGCCCTAACCTTGCAATTTGGACCGTTTATGTTATGAATGAATGTCCGGATTATAACAAACAAAAAATAAATAAAAAATTTTAAAAATTGCTCCCTAAAAATCGGAGATCTGAGCCATCCGTAAAAAAATGGACGGCCCAAATTGTAAAGTTAAGTGACCAAATTTCTAAGGAAAGTTTAGAATATCCGGATTCATCTGCATGGGTTTACCGAGAGAGCGGGGGGTGGGTGGGGGGGGGGGGGGGAAGAGAGAGAGCGAGGGAGAGGAAATTTCTGAAAGTTGATGTTGGGCCCAAGGAAAGGGAAAAGGCAAATTCACCTCTCAACATCCCATGGAGCAAAGAGAATCAAGGAGATCTTGGTTAATGGATGAGGCCAGGTCCATCCCTCTCACTCCAACCTATGGCTTGAAAATGCCAACCCTGCGGTTCCTCTACTTTGCAATCACACCCGGAGATGATCAACTTCCTCCGCAGGCAACTTCTCGCGGTCCCCCCTCCCCCTCGCCCCTCCATTGAATGAGCAAATCTGCTCGCCTCTTGTTAGTTGCAAGACAGCGAATTCTCCGCTCGATTCGTGGGAGGAACATTTTTAATCATCAGTGGACTGTCCTCGGGTAGATTTCGGAGTAACCGGAGCCTCGCGGAATTGTTAATTTAGTTGCTTATGAATATTAGAAACACAGTCACAGATGGAGGATGATGATGATGCAGATATTATGGTATTGTAACCAAGGAAGAAGACGGAGTCCAATTGTCAATTAGATTTAGCAGCACTGTTCGCAAAAAGTTGGTAAATTGCACGACGGTACATTGAAAATGATGGGGGCATTATCGCTACTTTTCTTCACACAAATTGAATTGGTCCCTCTCCTCCATCACCATCATCTTTTTCCCAGCGAAGCTGTTGTACTTCTATGTCATTTAGCATGCTTGCTTCTTGTGATGGAATGATCGTAAAGCCAGAGAGGAATCAGTTCCTGAGGGACACGGACGGCTTGAGCTGACTTTTCTGACAGGTCCCCTGAAATTTACTAACTCTACTTGTAAGCCACTATTAATTTAAGAGTCTTGACAGATTTCTGATAAAATGGTTTTAAGCACTTCCACAGTTCCTCTGTTTGCTCCTCGCATCAATAATGCTCAGGTCTCTCTTGTTCTAATGCTGGTCATCCTCACCCCCTCCTGACATTTTTCCATGTAAAAGAGCATATGACCAGTGGCGAAGTGAAGGTTCTTGGCTACAGAAAGATAGGCAAGGAAAGGTCGGGACTACTATTATTCATACAATTGGCGTAAATGTACGTACAAATATATCTTTCTATACATAGGCAGGAGAAAAAATCTGGATCCCAGCAATTTGGAATGAAGTCATAGAAGTTATGAAGACGACATGCTGGTTCACATCTCCGTCTTCAGATTACTGCCCTCAGCCGAACCTGCAAAAATTTGTAGAAGCAATCATCAGATTCGAAAATGTAACCAGAGAAGCGGTTCTCTTTGCAAAATAATCAACCACCATTTAAAATAAATTTTGTTGGTTTTAATTTTATCAATCACTAAAAAATTGGACTTCTGTGGATTCTGAAGAGGAAAAAGGGAGAGACTTCAAGAATTGCCATTACTAGTTTGTTCGAGACTTCCTTTGGTTGAGAAAGTCAAAATGCACTAAAGGCTTTATTGCCTTTCTTAAAGGATCAACTTAGTGCTGTCATATGGCCTTCAAGGATCCACTGTTTGGATGACTTTTAAGAGTGTGAGAAAAAGAAGCGATACAGGAAATATCCCTGTAATCCATTACCCTTCATCACAATTAGAAAGATACCGCTATCAATGAGCACAATCATTATAGGCATGTGGGGTTCCTTTTCATATCCATCATTGATAGTCGATCTCACTTTACTTCAATTCTCTCACGATGAAGACATTTGGTGATCATTAGAAGGGAGAAATATTACCTGAGAACTGTTGAGATGGAAAGGCCATTGTTTTTCCTTGGTGGAATTCCATGTTGTAAAGATCCTGCAAACCGAGATTCCATGTTGAAGGTTGCTGTAATTGCTGCGTAGTCCAAATAATGTAAGTGAAAAGATTGATGAGTTTTATGCTGAGGATTGGGGAATGTAGCTCAGAGTTCAGCAGGAATTACAGTGAAGCAGGATGAATCGACAAAAGCGTCGGGGATCGACAAGGGGGCGCTTATCGACCTTCGGAGACCCAAATCGGGACTGATTCCCATTTCCATGCCAGAGCATGACACTACCGTTTGTGTTGGACTAAAAGGAAGGTAGGCTGGATTTGCCATATCCGACAACATGTCAATTGTCGGAAAGCTCGCCGTGCATGCAGGAATCATCTGCAGATGTTAAAATAAAAAGAGCACGAGGAAACCTCCAGCTCGTGAGAAAAATTTGAGCTTGCTTCATCTTAATAACGCAAATGCAATATTCGGGAGATGACTCTAAAAATGAGCTTTCTGAGCAACAAACATTCAGGCTTTCCTCATATAGGTAGGATTACATCTCTCTTATGCGGTGGGTCAAAAACATAATTGCCAAGATCAGAAATGTTATCAATTCTGCTAAAAGATATCATAGTCAACCCACAAGTTGCCACAAATCAGGAACGTTGCAAGTTACCAGCTTCATAAGGATATTCATCTCTAGATAACTTTTGAAGTGATTAACACAATAGGAGAACTCTAAAAGTGAATTGCATCTCATAATTCCTTAAAATGCGATAACTACCTCTTTCACAAAGATGCTGTCGAGGTCTAGGTCGAGTCTCGGATTGACAGCAGCCAGCTTCATGGACAAGAACTGCGCGAAGGATGTAGACAAATGATTTGGATGCTCTGAGAGTTAAAAACTCCAACCAAGAGTGAAGAGCATTACATCTTCCTAGATCTTTACCTCTACTTGTCTTTGCAGAGATTGGACATAGTTAATTATCTCATCAAGCATTCCCGCCTTCCCGGTTATCTTGTTACACCCAGGGACTAAATCTTGAAGGAACTTCATTCTCTCGCTGATCTTTTCCCTCCTCACCTGCGATTAAACAAAATTACAACACCAGGAACTTCCATATTAGGTCCGATGAAACCTTCAAATTTCGAGTGTAACCAGAGCTAGTAGGCCTAAAGGAGTAAAGAGAATTTTCGAACTCCAAGGCTTACTCTTTCGGCTAAGCTGTGGCTATCTGTGGCTTGACCGCGACGAGCTCGGACATGGATATAATCAGGCTTTGGGACATCGGAGACCTTTGAGTTTTCCTTTGAGGAGCTTGCAGATGCTTCTTTGTTGTTGTTGTTGGTGGTGGTGGTGGTTTTGTTGTTGCTCTGCTCAGTGATCTTTAACTCTACGTCTTCAGGGCACCCTTTGATCTTTTTATCTCTGGATTCATCTTCAATCTGCAAATTGTGATCAACATGTCAGCTAAATTATCCATCAAGATCCCCACAAAATCACCCATTTCCTGAAAAATTTCAGCTTTCTCATAATTGACCAGACTACTCGGGAAAGACGAGAAAAGAGCCGTTTCTGTTGAAGGAAGAGGGAGGAAAAAATCATGAACACATCTAACGTTAGAGATGCATGTTGTAAGATGAGAGCTCAAATGGAGTTATAACACCGACAAATGAAAAGGAAAAGAAAGAGAGAAGAGATCAAGTACCCAGAAGGTCACGTAATGATCTAACCTAAAACCGCATTTACACTTGGAAAAAAAAGTTGGGAAATTTCAACAGATACAGAGAGAAAGAACACACCTTTGCGTTGTGCACTTTATCCACTTTCCTCTTCTTGGAATTTTCTCGCCCAGCTTGGCCAATCTTCTCCGAAACAACCGACTCTTTGCCTTTCTCCAAAGTCACCGCCGGCGTCGCCGCCGAGACCGCCGCGGCAGCCACCGCCGAGGGGCAGCTCGAAGTCCTGTTAATGGCGAAATTCACTGCCAACCCACTCCCACCCCCAAACCCACAAGCCCCATAGCCCAAGCCAGACAAGTCGAAGCCATTAAGCCACCCGTTTTCCACGCCCGGGTCGGGCTTAATCGGGTGGTTCAGCACCTCTCCGAAGACCGCCTCGGCGCCGCCCCCGCCCATCAAGCTCTCAATGCTCTGCCCCCAGCTAAAAGTACCGTTCAACTCGCTCCCACCGCCGAAATAACGCCTCTGCCCTTCGCCCTGCACGTGAAGCTGAAGCTGGTCCGGTTGCCACTTCATGCGAGACCGCTGCCGTTCGAGGACCGTCATCTCCGCGCAGTGAAGCATCTCCGGCAACGACGGTGGCGTGGTCATCACGTGCGAAGAGTCGCGAGAGATGCGATGTGCGAAACAGAGATAAAGGTGGTGGTGGTGGTGGTTTCGGGTACTGTGGGGGTGGGGGGAAGCTCTCTTTTTCCGCCTAACACCAGAGTCTCAAAAGTACGATTCTTGATATTATTGGCGATCAGCTTTTATAATGCGAGTCCCCCTCTGTGTAATTGGTATCAGTACTCTGTATGTACTGCGACCTTCGAGTGCCAATTTGAATGGCGATGGAAAGAGGAGGAGAAAGAGATGATGTCGAGATCGAGAGAGAGAGAGAGAGAGAGAGAGGAGAGGTGAGGCAACAGAGGATGTGAGGATGCAGATATATATAAACTGGAGTAAAGTATGATTATCCAAATCCAAAAACATGTTAATCATCATTACATTGATTACATCGGAATGACACGCCATCTTTGTTTAAGAAGAGTAACCCACGTTTTCGAGCTTTTCAATAGATTAAAATGAAGTTAATTGGCATAAAAATAGAGAGTAAATACTTTAGTGAGATTCCAAAAAATGAAGTCTTTTTTTTTCCCCCTGAATGCCGGCTAATTAGTCATTTGTTACAGAACATGGGACATCCTTAATGATACGAGAAGGATGCTAAGAAGCATTGTAACGAAGGGAGAGAAGGAAGGAAGGATAGATTTCTCAGATTAGAGAGAGGCAGGGAGGGAGGGAGGGAGGGCAAGTGGGACAGAGCGCCATCAAAAATGTATCTCCCAATGACCAGAAGGCCATGGAGCGTGGGCCCCAGAATGACATGACCGCCACGTGGGCGTGTCCGGAGCTCCGAGAACGGGGGCCCAACGTGGTGGTGGGGGGCGGCGGGATCCCGTTACGGAGCTTCGAGCGGAGCAACCCTCGAACCGAACCGAAGGGACAGTAACGTTGCTTAACACGTATCATCATCATTCCTCATCGCCTAAGCTACGCTGCTTCGTTATCTTTCCCGATTCGTATAATAAACATGCCATGTTAGTGACAAGAACCCCTTTTGATGGCAGCCCTCGACCCCTACCCTCATTCATTCCTCTGTGTTTTAGCTCCAGATCCATTTCTTGGATTTTCGGATGCGAGGGAAATTTCCTGCCTCTGAAGTTTTTTTCTGGGTCCGTGTTTATTATAGCGACGTGAGGTGTTTCCGCTATCACCGTCTCAATCGATCCACCACTACACTAAGAGTTCATTATCTTTGCCCTTCCTCCCGCCCAAACGACTCTAGCTTGTAACCCAGCAACATGTTTTAATGGTCTTCCGTATATATGCCTAAGCCGCTACATTGCGTTTACCCTAATGTTGACGACCTGCCTCACCATAGATCAGTTCCGATCATCGAATGATTCGAATTTTTGGCGACCGACGATAATGACACCACTCTCTCTCTCTCTCTCTTCGACCTCCGTTCCATGGGGAGATGCGTCGTACTTGTCGTGCAACAGTACATGTGTAAGAATAGTAATTACAAGGTGTGTGAAAACAAATCCAAGGAGGGGAGATTCTTGTATCGACCAGAGTACGTGGCCGCCGTCGATGTATGCGGGGACGTCGAAAGATGGTGTGTTCGCCCGCAATCGAAAGTCGCGATTGACTCGGATGTCACCGAACCAGTCCGAGCCAAGCTTCCTGCTCCGGAGTAGCAAGGCCGGAACATGTGCATGGGCAGATCTAGCAAAGAGCAGCTTGGAAAAAGCAAAAATGGGAAAGGGCAAAAAAAAAAATGGAAAACGTTGCCATTGCATGCCCGCATCCGCATGGGGACTTCCTTCCAGTTAGGGGCCCGAGAAGCGTGCCGGGAAGCTCGCCCCAAAATGCTCCGTTGCTTTGCATGGCCTCCCCACACGTGGCGCTCTCCAGTACACTCCACGTCGGCACGATTGCGTGGACGGTGACGTGGACGGAACGGGGTTTCTACTTCTATTCTACGGCCCCGCTTTCCTTTTTTTTTTTTTTTTTTTTGCCCTTTCCCTGGTCCTGGTCCTCGGCAGCGTTTGGTACCTCGGAAGTTGAGAAAACGAGAATGATAACCTTATTATTTCCAAACGAGGGGAGGAAGCCTATGCCTATACCCCTAAAAAGGCCAAGCTCCGGGAGGGTGCAACTGCCCTCCAATCATAGGACACTTCCCCTCGCTTTTTCCTGTTCGCGCTCCAAGATCCTGCGTTAATTAAGGCCCGACCTCTTTTCCCTTTCTATTTTTAGAATCCGACCATTTTTGCTAGGAAATCATAGGATGATGATGATGAGATTTTTGTCCACCTAAAAACATTGTATTTGAGACCGACGAAAGCGGTTCAAAGGATCCATCCTGAGCCTGGGGATGCTACTTAGCTAAGCTATTAGCTGTTTGCTTTGCTTCCCAGGCAAGGAAGCATCCCTCCTGCAATTGCGATTGACCGTGATCAGTCGCTGCTCTTGTTCTTGTCTCTTTTGTCGTCCCACTCACCAAACTCGCTAGCTAAGCTTGAATCCATTCTATAACCTAGACGTTACAATTAGGCCTCGTGAGCAATGGAAAAAGGTATTAGCTTCGTGGCGATCGTGATGCCGGTCCGTCGCAAGCGTGCACGTCATTTTTAACTGTTGCCCTTTTCCTCGGATCTTGTCGGATCGTTACAATCTGTTTCAGGGGAACAGTGCGGCCGTCATCCCCCCGCGACTCGTCCATCAATCCGCTTGTCGATGTGTTGGGTTAAGCGGGCATAAAAACGGCATCTGTTGTCCGTAATGTCGTGCTTAGAAAGCGATTGATTGGGAATTAGGGTAAAACCAACACTGCCAGACCCGAGCAGTCAAAGATTAGAGTCGAGATACTATGGATGTCCCCTTTTTTTTTTTGTTGCGGCGAAGGCTTTTCACCACACAATGACATGATAACGAACCATCCAGCCACCCTTTTCCAACAATAAGTATGGAATGCTTTTAAGCTGTCGTTGTCTGTGACGTCTTCAACGCTAAGATGGACACATTAAGACAAGCTGGAGTTTGCTTAATCACGTTGCTTACGCCCTAATGTGTAGCAACCCCACGACAGCAGAAGCCCCTGTCGCGTCCTTCTACGTCTTGCATCAATAAGGAAAAACTGTTTCGTGGACCATTTTCCGCTATTAATGTTGGGTTGATCCCTTTCGGCCTTTGGTTCTGTTGATATCGCTCCTGGACCAGGATCCTAGAATTACCCGTTTTTCGTAGTCGAATTATTTCCAGGACGGAATGTTATTTTGCGTGCTTTAGCATGTAATCGCAGAGCTCCTAAAGTGAAAAAAAAATTGAGTTATGAAAGAAGCTGTAATGTGGTATGTGTTGCTGGATAGATAGGGGCTATTCAGCTGGGAGCTGGAGGGATACGGAAGAACATGATTTTTTTTTTCCAAGGGATAATGATATTGGGAGAGATAAGAGGAGGTCCAGTTAAGGACATATGAGGGCTATGTCCACTATCACCTAATGAGGGCCCTCCTCCCCCCCCCTCTCTCTCTATATTCCAGTTCCTTTTCTCTGATGTCTAGGTCAACATAGAACTGTGCTCTGTGCATCTTTCCCTTCCCCGTTCTTTTTCATTTGGTTTTTAATCTTCTCTGCTGCATTTCAAAGCCTCTCTTTCACCTGTTCAATCCAGCTAGACTGATTCCAAAAGTCGCGCCAGGGTTTTTGATCGTCTTCCGTCGTACTGCCGTTGACAGATGGACGGACATGGAGGAAGAGATCCAGTACATCTTAGGCGGAATCGGTGACATATTATCAGCTCAAGGATCGCATTACCAATCCTTATCGTCCGTCTTTCCTGATCGAATGTCTCTCGTTTCGGGAAAGGTTGGAAGCTCCTTTTGACATACTAACCGGTAGAGAAGTGATCGGATGGTTTTGCAATCGTAAATTTTCTTTAACAGGTCCATGGTAAGGTGACTTTGTATCGGGAGTTGTAACCTTCTCAAAAAGACTACAACCTTGGCCAATTTCATCATGTTGTTCAATGGGTCCATTACTTCTTGCATGGATCGATATTGCAATATACTAGGTTGATAAAGAAGATGGTTTTTTCTTTTTCTTTTCTCTTTTCCTACACAAAGAGCTGCGTTGGGATAAGACCTGCTTCTTGAATCTTGATTGACCGAAGGACCCTACTTGGTCCCGAAGCTTGCCTCCCGTTGCTTCATATTATAAAAGAACAGTACACTAGAACACAACTTCTCTCATCTTATGTGCCTTTAATAAAAGAGCCCAGATATAAATAATAGATGAGACAGAGACAAAGACAGAGACACGGACCTTGATTGGGGAGGCAATGGAGATTGCTGCAGATCCGATGCTATTTAAGAAATAGAGCTGCTATCCCGATAGTCTTATAGTACTTTCATTCTTTTTGACTTCACGATTTTTCAATTAATGAATGTCTAATACAAAACACGTGGTGATGATATGCGAATTTACGATCAGAAATAACTTAGAGTCATATCAAATGTTAGGCAAGCATTTTTCTTTAAGAAATTAGTACTTGTCTATGCATTCCATTATATGGATAATGATAAGAATTTACAAAAAAAGAAAAGGAATTATCAGTTTCCAGGTATTTGGCGACTTGGGCTTTGTTTTTTCCCTTCTTAATTACTTTATGACACCATACGGAAAAAGTCGGGCCATTTGGAAAACATTTAATTCCATAAAAAAAAAAATCTCAAATTGGTACACTTATAATAAATTTATCCCAAATTATTTTTTCGACTGTCAAAAATATTAAATTGATACAATTGTGATAAATTTATCCTAAACTGGTATAGTTGTGATCAATTTACCCTCCATTAATTTCCGTTAAATTTTACCATCAAATTGTTGAGTTATTATTGAGTGTATACGTTACCCTCTACTTATTATAAGTGTATCAATTTGGGATTTTTTGTGATATTAGCTCAATTTAACGAAAGTTAACATATGATAAATTCATTACATGTGTACAGGTTTGGAATTTTTTGTAGTAAAAAAAAAGTTTTGAGTAAATCTGTCATAGTTATAAGAGTTTAGGATTTTTGATTGGCAAAAAAATAGATTAAGATATATTTGTTACATGTGCATCAATTTATGATTTTTCGTGGTATTAAACTTTTGAAAAAATATGTCAAATAGACTCGTTTTATGAAAGATGATAGAGAGTTTCAGTCACAGAAAAATACCCGAAAAGACACGTTCGACGACGTACTCATAGTTTGTAAGAATACCATGGGCTTTCTTGTACCCATCAATGGCAATGCGAAGAATCTGCCTGCTGCTACTAGCTAACTACTCCTGCTGTAACGTCTTTTAGTGCCGAGTCGGCAAGCATTTAGGTTGGAAAAAAAAATACTAAAAATCTCATAAACATTTCAATTGAATCAATTCATGCCGAAATCTACTCGTCATTGATTTTACATGGCTCTACCGGGGCAAACGTGAACATCTTTTTTTAATAAATTATATATATTTTTCTTTCATTTGCTTCTATGGCTTGTATAGGTTGCTGCCATAAGCTTGGTTGTCGAGGGTTGCCCGTACTGCCAAAAGCGATGGTCGGCCCGGCGGATACTTGCCCTCACCTAGAAGAGGCCGACCCTTACCGGGAAAAGAAAAAAAATTATTTAAAAAAAAAATCCACGTCAACGGCGGCTTGCCACGCAAAATGATTGACATTCACCTTAGAAGTTTTCAGCTGAAATTGTCCGGATGAATTCAATTGGTAAACGTGAAAAATTTTATGGCTAATTGGTTCAATTTAAATGTTTAGGACTGAATTGATAGTAATGCAATAGATATAAAACTTTTTTTTTGTACTTTTTTAATTAGTCGGTTCAAGTTACGCTTCAATATTGTGAAAAGAAAAGGGCAAACGTTTAAATGTAGCCTTATTAAAACTGAGAGGTCGGCCGTGACCTAATTTTGAATTTTTCGCCTCGTGAATGAGCTATTTCTGTGACTTACTGTTTCGTGAGAGCGAAGTGATGCATCTATTGCTAAAATTGACGATGTCCTTATTGGTGGGATACAACTTAGGTTTCCGATAAACTTAGGTAAGCAGCCATGTTTTAGCTCGCAGACTTTCAGGGATGTTCTAATGAGAAAAAACGCATTGGGAATGCTCAACTCTTCCATTAGAACAACATTGAATTCATAGATTAATAATTATGGATTTTTGCTGGACAATGTATGACTCATGGTATGCATAAACCCACCATCCGAAAATGCAATTAAGGGATATGTTCGCTATAAGTTCTAAAATTTGTCACGAAAATAAAACTACGTACTAAAACTTACAAAAATTGCAATCGAGTCCTGAAACTTGTCAAATTAGTGCAATTGAGTCCTTTTGTTACTTTCATCCAATCTAACTAATGAAAAATGGTAACATGACTTTTTTTTATCATTATTATTTCCTCTCCTACGTGGTGATGACGTTGCTAAAACGACATCATTTTTGTCCAAATTTGATTTTTTTTCAATTTGGTGCAAATATATTTTTTATTTAAATTGTTTTAAAAATAAGATAAAATTTTAAGGAAAAAAATCACAACCACATCGACACCATGTAGGAGAGAGAAAATATGAAAAAAGTCACGTTCTCATTTTTTGTTAGTCAATTTGAACGGAGTCAACAGAAAATAATTTTTATAAGTTTTAGGACTCAATCGTAATTTCTTAACAAGTTTTAGTAATCATAGTGAACACATCCCTATAACTAAACAACTAAAAATAAAATATACATGCGGAAAAAAACCTCAATGGCTCGAAAGGCCAGTTAAGTCTGGGGACCCTCAGGCCATCCCAATGGCACAACAAGCAGACATACCAATGACTTAATCTGGTTGCATGAACAGTTGTTGATAAGAATAGTTCAATTCGATTTGTTTAATAGTACTTTGTTCAGGAGTTTAATTAGAATAAAGTGTCGGAAGAGTTGATGTTCTATGCTATGCTGCTCATCACGTGAATCGGATGAGTTGACAAACTAAGGTCGGTGGCGCAAACACGAAACTTATTTGTACTCGGTTAGTATCGAAAATCAAATTATTTAGACACTTATCCGTTGTTTAGTCAATAAAACAATTAAATGAATATGGAATTGCTTTGAGTATATTTCTAAAGTGATGGCCAGTTCTGAAGTCTGAATCTCAATCGTGGTGCTCAGGATCAGAAATCCGAAGGAATCGAGTTGCGAAGAGGCTAACGAAGCCACGCCCAAGACGCAAGCCAGTGTGCACATAAACAAATCAAACCCTAGGAAAGTTTCGATTACAGCAGAAAAGAACATGCAAAATTATGATATAGAGGGAGGTAAGAGTGAAGCACAATTGGATCTCGTGTAATTAAACTAACAAATCCAGACTCGGGTCTAATTGTATCGATCCGTATTAGATACCATAATTATGTTGCTTTTTTAGTCACTACCCATCGAATAGCTCATTAACAGAGAGGTGCGGGATACTAATTATAATGGAATCATCTGCTGGACTGGATGTAAACCTAATTTAACGGTGAACTAAGATAAAACCTCGTATTTCGATTTCTCTTTTTTGTTTTTACGCTTTACTTTGTTGTGATTGTGCACCAAATCCTAACAACAATAGCTCCGGACTAAAATCGAGCTTATTATCTAATTAAGGGTTTTAGATTTGTTGACAGTAGTGTGCCCTAAAAGCCAATGCACTAAGATCTCAATTGGTTGATTTCCATTGACGCTTTATTGTCGGGATCATATGTATTATCACTCGTTCAAGATTCACAAATCAGACTGCTGCTTCATATATATATATATATATATATATATATATATATATATATATATATATATATATATATATATATATATTTATGTGTCTAAACATATGCAAGCAAATGAAAGACAAACTTGTGTTGTACAGTCAAACTTTGTTCTCACGCACATTGGACTTTGTCCAAGGAAAAAAAGAAGGCTGAACAAGGGAAGAGGGATCATTCTAGGGCTTGGACCTACAGCTTTCTCAATCTTCAGATGCAATTTTCTCTCTTGTTATTAGTAGGAATCAGCTGTCATGTGAGCTCGAGAGCCCAACTTTTTTCTGTCTTTATACCCATCATTTATGCCATTGTCCGACATTTCTTTAATAATACAATGTACATCCATTGGATTTTTATCATTCTTATGCGATGTTTGCGCATATGACCCAGGTCATGACCCTACTTTATTCACTAAAGATCGAGACAAATCATTACATTTTTCTGTATTACTTTCTTAGTCGTTGGACATTCTTCTTAGATATATTTGTGTTTACGAATACACACAAATACGAGATAATTTTATTTTCTTGATTTTTTTTTGTCTTTTCTTTTCCTTTTAGTTATTTTTTTTAATCATTTTACTTATGTGAGGTGATAAAAGCTTGTTTATCTCTATAGGCGCGTTTGGTTTGGTTTTGGGAGATGGTCTTTGAAAAAATGCCAAAAAAAAGGGCTAAAAGGGTTTTTCGAAACTTAAGTAATGATTGGTAAAGTGTATTTTGAAAACACATTAAGAAAGAACTTTAATTTAAATATCGTTTGGCAAACACTACACTTTCCAATCGCCCACCGGCTTGCCACCCCTGAGGTTGGGTGTTGACAACCAGATTTGGCCTCGCTGGAGGCCTGAACCCTCACTTGTGAAGTTTCGTGAGATGAGGATTTTCGATATTATAAAAGTTGAAAAAAAAAATTGCATTTGCATCCCGAAAATGTAGCATTTCAAAGTGCCTCCAAATCTGCCATGGGCCAAATACCTTTTGAAAATACAATTGTATCTCTCTAAAGCTCTGGGAAAAAAATGTCAATGGGCCTTTTGGATTTTGGCAAAGCCGAACCAATAGCGCGCTGAGTCCAGAAACAATATCCAAACTCTGAGCTTCACCAGCCACATTAGGCACGAGGCTAAGTTAAACAGCGAGTGGCGTCTCCATGGCCTATCTATATCTTGTTATTATATCATTTCCTTTCTGTTGATAGCGAAGAATCAGCTAATAAAGTAAGCGAAAGCGACGTCTCTCTATATGATTGCTGGTGAAAAACACACCCAAAAAAAAAAAAAAATTTACATGATCGGCTACATATATTCACGGATGTTGTCGGTCCAGATTCATGCAGTTTTTCGCTTTACCTTAGAATCAAAAGAGGGTTTAAGATAATCTGTTCCTGCAGGGTTTGATGGAATCACATCATTCAAACGTGAAGGGGAACGAGAAAAAAAAAAAAACGGATGGAGATTGACAGGTCATCCGTTCCTGGTTGGAACAATGCTGTCTCCGGGTGATAGCTGTAGCATCAGGCTAAGAAGGAAAGAAGCAGAAGCTTCCTTTCGTGGCGAAATCTTCCTTCTACCAGTAAAGAGGATGAAGAGGGGAATTAGAATAAGCAAGACGAGGAACAGTGTGATGATAAGAAGGGATGCTGAGTGAACAGTGGAAGATGCTCGGAGGGATTCTATGTTCATGCATCATGTGTAAGAGAAAAAGAACTAGAGAGAGAGAGGGGTCAAAAGGACAAGGGTATAGTGCCAGGCTGCAACAGCAAAAGAGACAGCATTAGATACACAGGTTGGTTTCATGTCTCTCTGAACCTGATCCACTATCGTCTCTCCTTTCCCCATTCACACACCACCCATAAAAACTTGACCGAATCACAGAGCTCGGGAAAAAAAGGGGTCCCTCGAAAGGGTTCTTGTCTGAACTGGCCTTGCTTAGGAGGATACACGATGTCGAGTGCACTTCATTTTCATAGCACGGAGTCGCCGCATGAGGATTATCTTTTTTCTTTTTGAAATTCCGCGATCTCCAAAAGGATCAAGGCCTATCTTGATAAAACAGTAAAACTTAACAAAAAAAAGAAAATCTAAACATATTGTAATTGCGCCAATTCATTCTTAAACTTTTTGCATTTGTACCAATTCAATCCTTTTGGCCAACTCTGACTTGTCGGCGCGTACTTGAAAATTTTTAGTAGTATCATTTAATAGTATTTTCAATATTTTTTTTCATTTTTTCTTTACTTTTTCTTTATTTCCTAGCTTAGGGTCGACGAGAGTGCGTGGCCCCTCACTTTTAGCCGGCGACGCTCGCTACCCCTAAGCTAGACAGGAGGAAAAAGTAAAGGGAAAAAAATATAGAAAAGTGAAGTAGTTATTATAATATTATTGCCAATTGCCATGCCAGCGCTGACAATTCGCATCTACCGGCATCCACATCAGCACCGATCATTCAAAATTTGCTAGAAGGACTCGATTAAAAATTACTTAATACTCAATGGCCATAATTGTAATAGATATAGGATTTTTTCAGCAATTTGTTCTGATAAAAGGTGGGTAGTGATTAGATATACAACGATATGCATCGTATGAAGAACAAAGCATGCTTGCATGCACATGCAAGTCGTGAGTACCAGCACATTGATGATCAACGCATCCCAAAAGTACGATTTTTTGTCCCCCGTAGTCATTAACACGCGGAACCCTATCAAAAGACTTTGGCGAAGGACACACTAACAAGAAGATGAGAATTTTTGCGTACACGAATACTTACGGATTAAAGGGGAAGAAAAGAAATAGAAAAATTAAAATTTGAAAATACTATTAAAAATTGCCATGACAACGTCAGCGCCGACCGATCAAAGTTTGTTAGATGAATTTAATTGGTAATATTTATGACTAAATTTGCACAAATGCAAAAGATTTTTGACTGAATTAATTGACCAAAAAAATAGTTTAGGGCCTACTCGACACACAATTGCAAAGGCCCTGACTAAATTTAGGCGGCGAAGGCCTCGCCCTCGGCCTTTGCGGACACACCAAGAGTAGTCAGGAATCCTCGTCGGCACAAGTAAAAAAAACACATAAAAGAAAAGGCAAAGAAAATAAGAAATTATTAAAAATTATACATGTCAGAGCGCTCTGTGCCATGTAGATAGGACGGTCATAATTTAAGTCGATAATTTCATGTCAAAATTGACAAAATCGTGACAATGAGAAAAAAAAAAGTAAAAATTTGGAAAACTTTTTGGACAAATGTGGTGTACTTTTGGTACTCCACCAAAGGACAGCAAGCATGATTATGACTTCCCTGTTATGTGCAAAAAGCTGGATGGGGACTTCTGTGTATGTGCTGTTGGAAGAGCCCTCTCGATTGCGGGTGTCAATAATGACCCTCTTTCTTCAGTCCACCAGAAAATGGATGCTCATCTTGACCACCAAATTTGGCATCTCCACCGCACGGCGCTCGCTCACGATGTTTGGATTCGAGAGGCCCCTTGCCTTTTTAGCCCGATGGGAAATGATGGGCGTTTTTGATTGAGCTCGAAGCGGGAAAGACAAACATGATATCGAGTGGGAAAATCTCTTTTAGCTTCTCATGATGGCATCATGAATGGAGTAGGAAAAAAGAGAGGGGGCGGGCACGCATGTGCCTGTTATCTGCGGCCAAGGCCGAGTCCCGTTTGCCGGGCGCGTGTTTCCGGCCACACACAACCTGTCGGCAGACCCGGAGGTCGAGCTGTCGTTAAATCGATCGATGTACTAGTAGCACTACGATCACGAAGCTCGCTTTGGGATGTCGATCGTGTTGGAACGGGGGAGAACGATGGAGGGTTTGGTTTGATGTTTGGTTGTCACTAATCTTTGGTCCAACCAAAAAGCCACAGGAGAAGAGGGCACTTTGGATAGACACGGCCCAGCCCAATAGTGAGCCACTGTGGTTTGGGCCTCAATGTCGCTACGTGTGACATAAAAGCTAAGTTAAATTTCCATAATTTTTACGTTACTTTCGTTATCACCATAATTAACATGGGAATTTGGCCAATTAGAGCTTACAATTTCTAGTGACGTTTTATACTTGAAGAGAATTGTAGTTATAAAGTGAGATCAAAACACCCGAAAACGTTGTTTTTTTTCTCGAGCTTTTAAGTACACTATCGAACACGATTTTTGTTTTAAAAAAAATAAACGTGTCCTAAATTTATGCACAAAAAAAAAAAAATCGGTTACCTAATATGTGGGATGATAATTGTACTACTTTCTTGATCTATAGTAGTCACATTCGCAAAATCCTGTCAAGACTCTTGTCTATGGCAAAGAGGATTGTCAACTTTACATCAGATGAGTTTATAAAGAATAAAATTTCTAAAAAAAAGTCGCAAATTTATTGTGCCTATAACAATTCAGTACTAAACCTTTCAATTCGATCGATTTATTCTTAAATCTTTTGACAATTTGTCAATATTGTCTATCTGGCCAATATTGGCTAATAACCAAGACATATGGTCGCTTTACGTGATACGACTGAATTGACATGAAAAAAATATAATTTTTTTCGACATTTTAATTCATTCTTCTTTAATTATTTTATTGCCAAGGGCCAGTGACCCACCAATTGAGGTTTGGCAAGGGCTTGCGAGAACATGCAAAGGAGTTGGCGAGGGTGATGGCTCTCAACACTGAAAAAAAAATAACAATTTAAAAAAATGCATGTTAGTATCGAATCATGCCATATAGGACGATAACATCTACGTGTTAATTTTCAATAAAAAAAATGACCTAATTTAAATTGGCTAATGATTTCCTTTTTTTTCCATATATCTTCATCCGACACCCATACACCCTATTCCCCGCGTACGAATTCCAAGGGATTTTTTTTATTTAATTATAAACAAATTATTTACAAAATTAAGTTAAAAAAAATATGTATCGATTTGGGTTTCGCACGCTATTTCAAGTTGCACGCGAGTAGTGGCGCGCTGCACAAAGCAGCGCGCCACTAGTACAGGCAAGCATTTGCTTGCTTGCCTGCTTTTTTTTTTTAGCTTGCATTTTCTTTTCTTTTCTTTTTTGTATTTGTCACGAGATGAATTTTTAGGGTTTTTTTAGATTTAATTTTAAAAAAATTATTTACAAAATTAGATTAAAAAATAATTACCGATTTGGGTATTGCGCGCCACTTCAAGTTCGACGTAGAATTCGTCCAACGACACGTTCGTCATAGAATTCGTCGCTAATAAAATTCATCCCTAATAAAATTCATTGCAAATTCATTGCTAAAAAAATTAATTTTTTGTATTCATTGCCAATTTGCGACGAATTTCTATGTTATATATTTTGCGCACATTTCGTCGCGCGACACGTTTGTCGCATGATATAAAGTATACATTTTCAACGACACATTCGTCGTAAAATATATACTTAATGTGCTTCATGTTGACGTTTAATGTGTCGTTGGGAATGTACGTTTTATATCATGCAACAAACGTGTCGCACATTTCGTTGCAAAATATATCCTTTGAGTATTGCAGAAGACCCGTGGCAAAGTGCCTCACAATGCGCTTGCGACTTTTGTGGGATTAAAGTATATATTTCACAACGAAATTTGCGGCACAATTATTGCAAATATATAATTTAGAAATTCATTGCATATTAGTGATAAATACAAAAAAATAATTTTTTGCCTAAAAATATAAAATAATTGGAAAAAAGGAAAAAAAATTTACCTAAGAAAATTAGTGAAGAAAAAAGAATTTGTTGCTAATTTGCAACGACACATCATATTTTTAGCAAATTTCATCGGAAAATATATAACGTACATTTTCAACAACACGTTCGTCATAAAATTCGTCGCTAATAAAATTCATCGCATATTAGTAACAAATAAAAAAAAAGAAAATGCATGAAAAAAAAAAGCAAAAAAAAAAAAACAAGCAAATGCTTGCTTTGTCTGCAATAGTGGCGCGCTGCTTTGTGCAATCTCGCATGCTATACAACCAGGGCGCGAGACTAAATCGGTAAATATTTTTTTTAATTTAAATTTGTAAATAATTTTTTTATAATTAAATAGAAAACAAAAAACCCAATTCCAAGAGCACGGACGTGTCACTTCAGCATCTTCTGCACTTTCTTCTTCCTCTCACCAAAAGTCTTCACACACATTTCGGGATAAATCGTGTGCCATTAGAAACTCCGTTTGCTTCGCGAGAACTAATAACGAGCCCGATCAACAAGAGATAACGTGTGGGAGTGGTCCTTCTGATTGTTAACCGGGGACTCAAAGCCATCTGCTCTTATCCTCAAAATCTGATGCGAGTGCTTCGCTTTCCCAAATGGACCTTCTGATCGAGCGGCGGCGGCGGCGGCGGCTTCTTTAAGCCGATGGACTGAAAAGGGCTTTTTTTGCTTCAGGGAAAGCCATGAATGAACCAGGCTCTAGAGCCATGGTGACCACTTTCATTTTCAGCAGGACCTTTCATTCCAACTTGTTAGGGTTTTGAAGGACCACCATGAAGTGATAGCACCGTCCATAAAACTTTCTCCCTTCTTTCCTTTCTTTTTCTTTTCGGGTGTCTTCATGAGGACCACTGAGGATTTCTGAGCCTTATTCCACATTCTGATATAACACCGGCTTGACCGCAGGAGCAACCGCCTCTAGCTAAGACGTAGCTTGTAGATAAGATAGATATATACGTGACGGTCCAAGGTGTGCGGCGCGCCATGATTGATTTTGATCTTCGCGGCGTCTGAAAAGTAGGATATGAAGTGCACGACACCGGTCTTGCTGAAGCAGCAGATCTGTGCATCAAGTTCCAAGTAAAGAGAGGACCAGGGGCACCTGATAAAAAGAACTCGTGCCTGCTCAAAGAAGACAAAACATTGTTCAGTGGCATCATATGTGGTTTCATAGTACACCGCAACACCAAGTGAAACCCAGCTTTCTGATCTGTTGTTGCCGGTCGTGCACCAGAACAAGCATCCGAAGCTCCAATTCCGATGAAACGAAACAAGAGCGAACGTGATTTCTTGGCTCTATTCGTTCCCTGTGATCAGATCGCCACCTCTCGCCGCCAGTCCCCTCCCTTCTTGTGCCTGCATTTTACAAGACGATCAGATCGGATTCTGTCTTAGTCGCAGATGTAAGAAACATGTTGATCATGCATCTGTGGTTCTTCAGAAGAGCCAGAATTACGCGGGAACTTGAAGTTGTTCCCTAATTTGCGATTTTATCTCCCAAATAACCTCATTTGCCACACACAAACGTATGATCTTTTAGAACAGGTAGAACCAGCTTGAGCATGATTATCAAAATGCAAACTTTATGCATCGTAAGGCCACCAACCACAGGTGAAACAGAGAGAATCATACTTGACACACAGAATCCAAACGCTCCCTTGGTCGTATTCTCATCAAAACCGATTTATGTTCATCTCTCGGTTCTTCATGTAATCTGGAATCGTGTGGGGGTTCAAAAGGACGCCTACTTTTTGGGCAATAGTTATTTGACAAGTGGCTCCATTCTAGTGCCACCTTCAGCTGCTTAAAGGCCAACACTAGGTCAATTTTCTGTTGCAGATCAAATTATCCACTCTTCTAAACTTGGCCCTGTGCAGCCGAAACACTTCTTCTTTTGATTAGTTGGCTTTGTCTTTTACTATTTCATATGGCATCGAATTCACTTAGTGGGAACCATGGCTCATCATGGACACCTATGCAGAACAAACAGTTTGAGAGGGCTCTGGCTCTGTATGATAAGGACACGCCAGACCGTTGGCAGAATGTTGCCCAAGCTGTGGATGGTAAATCGGCCGATGAAGTGAAGAGACACTATGAAGAACTTGTGGAGGATCTCAATCATATCGAGTCGGGTCGCATTCCGGTTCCGGACTACAAGAAGGGTGGGAGCGGTAGCAGCATTCAAGTTGGTAGTGCAGGTAAAATAAGCTAGAACATTATGCTTCATGCATGTGTTTTACATGCCGTTGAAAGAGATTTTACACATAACCATTCCAAATTGCATGATACATTGAGGGAGCACATGCGCAGATATGCATTCGGACCGAGTGCGATCTGCTTGCATGAAGGCTTTAAGGGCAACCTTTGTGCAAATTCTGTCTCAAAATTATCAGTCAATGTCTAATCACACCATTTTTAGCAAAAGCTAGCACTGATTCCTCTCTGCGGATTGTACAGGCTTCTGAGGAGGCATCTTAAGCTGCAATGAAGAACAGAGTAGCTAAATTGCAGGAAGGAGATGGAGAAACTACGATTCAGCTATCAAGATCTCTCTCTCTCTCTCTCTATCTCTCTCTCTCTATCTTCATGCTCTTGTTCTTGTACTATGTGAAAGGTTTGTCTGCAGCAGTCGTTTGTTCTTTGCATGAGTCTCCAAATTACACCAGCCGTTTGCATAGTAAAATGGTGAAGCATAATCAAAGGGCGATAACTGACAGACGAGGCATGTGCAGAGCCATACCTCTGACCATGCTACTTCCGCTTAATAATACAGTGATGGAAACCACAGAATCGGCACATCAACCGAATCTACGAATCGTGTCCTAGAATAGCTTGAAACACAATCTTCAAAATTCGAATCTTTTTCTCCTATGAACAATGTGGACCCCGAAGAGGATTTGAAAAAGTGAGAGCAAATATATTCTGGTTTTGCTCTGTCCGCTGGTATTCCCTCTTGGACGAGTTCTTTGGCACCAACCATCGTCTATGAAATGGAGGGTCATTCAATCAAGCAACAGAAGAAGTCAGCAAAAGATCTCTATTTCTTCTCACCCTTTCTAATCCAAAAAGCTCTTAAAAAATTCCTTCAAGAGATTCTCAATGTCCCTCCACAAAAATAATTAAAGGGTCCCTGCACCAACAACAGTTCTCGAGAAAAGGCAGTGCATATGAGACCCTACCGAATGAAGAATATGATCAGACAAGCTTTTGTTTGGAAACTAAAGGGATCGTGTTCGAGACGACATCTTCTAACCGAAAGAAAGGAAGGAAAAGAATTTATTCTGTACTTCGTCAAAGCTGGCTACAAGAAAATGAGAACGGGAATAATGACCGACGTATGAACACAAAACTTGACTAAATTAATCCAAATCGAATTCAAAGAGGTAACTTTCTAACATACCACCAATTCATACGATTAAAAATCATCATGACTCTTATTGAAGAGAGTGAAGCATAAGCGTCACTTCAAACACACAGCTTTTTAGGATAGCATGATAACTGTTTTGCTGGTAAAATATGCAAAGCTAGTACTTCTGTACTTGCACTCCCCCAGAACAAAAAAACACGCCCCAACTGATGAACAAGTTGCACACCTACCAAAGAGTCATGACACAGCAGCAATAAACTCCCCTGTCCTCCCTCGCCTGCTCAGTTGAGCTGACATTGCAATTGCATGACCAAGCGGCTGCATATATCTGGTTTATCTGGTTGTACGATATCCGAAACTCGTTTCACACATTCAAATCCCCGATCAGCAAATGCAAAAACACCCCGAGCTGGTGCAGAGTAACATTCACAAAAAATGCATGATCTTAACAGAAACATTTTCTGGCCGGGGTAGAGCCAGTTGAAATTTGAAGTAATTTACCACGGATGCGATATTCTTGAACGTGGAGGTGACTATGGCTAGGAGAAGATTGTGGTGCATATTTGTTCGTACTTCAATTAGTAGTCTCCTTTGGGACAGTTCCCATCTTATTGTGAACTCTACAAGTCTAACTTAACAAGGAAATTTTGCACAAGCAAACATCAAAGCTAGACACGCCTCATTACAGCCAGTTTGATTTTTTTCTTGCATGCACGATCTTTCTAACGCCGACCCCAACTAGTTTGGGATAAAGCTATTGTTGATGTTGATAATGCACGATCGTTATAAGGTTAAAAAAAAAAAATCTCTCTTCCTTAGTTTTAGATTCCTGTATAGAATGACCGCTCACCGTGCAAAAACGATGTTGTTTGCAGCTTCAAGATGTGAATATAGATTCTATTACTCGAACACCAAAGGTCTTTCTGTTTTTGAAGAATGGTAGTTGACACCTTAGAGATTTGCGTTGACTATTTACCTCACTGGCTGGGATGCCGAGAATAAGCTCTTTTAGGAAACCTTAACTTAAGCCCAAGGAATAAGTGGTCTTATCTGCTGTTGAGCGCGCAGCGCTCGTGTTGCTTGAGATCCTCTCTAAACCGGCACTGAGCCTGATCTCCAACTCGGATGTAGATGTCCAGGAACAACTCATTAACAACCCATATTTCAATCGTATCCCCCAAGTTTCATTGTATATCTTCTTAGAGTATTAACCATTTCTTCGGAGCAACACGCAAGCACAAGGTATTTCCTGTCCTCCACAAATGATAGCTATGTGACCAAAAAACGAAGCTTTTGCCCTTGCAATGCTTCCCATCAATGACAGCTATGTGACCAAAAAACGAAGCTTTTGCTTTTGCAGTACTTCCCATCTTCCAATGCCACACATCCCTGTGGAAATATAATGCGTTCATCATACACGAAGGTTCCTCTTTGTGCAATCAAACTTGCAAAATCATGAGTAGCCACATGTAGGTTTAACATGTACGGTGATTCCCACTGCCAAGTTTCATTTGACCCGTGAGAACAAAATAACTTCAGAAAACAGAAACACCAACAATAATGCATTCATCATACACGATGGTTCCTCCTGTGCAATCAAACTTGCAAAATCATGAGTAGCCACATGTCGGTTCAACATGTACGGTGGTTCCCATTGCCAACTTTCATTTGACCCGTAAGAACAAAATAACTTGAGAAAACAGAAACACCAACAAACTTGGCAAGAAAAGAAATCAAAGAGGTTGAAAACATGCCGTGAGGACATAGAATGATTGCCACTAATGTAGGGCGAACGAGATGGGGGTTGAAATCCTTATGTCTCATCAATTGCTAAAACCAACAACAGACCCTTTGAGACAGAACCGATGCGGACCCCAGCTCTCGTCCTGATCAGAGAGAAGTTAGGTACCAATCACCAAAATCAAGGGCAACCCTCACCCTTAATCGGCTAAGTTAGTTCAAGCGCTACCGCATAACCAACTTACAGTTTGAGGGAAGGCCATATACCGATGCAGCCGTGTTTCATCCTTCACAAGAGATCCATGTATTCCCTCCAGCAAGCCAATCCCACGTGCCCAGTTAGGTTTAGAATGCCATAGATGATTGTCTCCATAGCTATCAATTAATCACATTATCCCAAGATGTCGTGATACCCAGAAAAATATATAATTCCATCCGCCCCAATTATCAGATCATGCAATGATTTTCAATAAAAAAAGATTCAAATCCCAGAGGCTGAAAGTTTCTAAAAGTGACTAAATACATTGATATAAGTACAAGAACAAGTTCCTCAATATCACAACATCATACTACAGGGGAAAAGCATTCAAGATTCCGAACTGTTCAGAAACCCAAAGCAAAGGAAACAAAAAGCCGGCTAGTGACTTTTGAGCCTAAACAACACGTACACAAACCGGATAAATTAGACTCTCGACGCAATAAAGACAGTGGCCTAGATGCTTTTTCTAGCTATATCTTCAACGGCATCCTCGCATAAATTAGGAAACCGCCAACTGATCCGTCTTTAGCAGTTATAGCACTAACTGCACCGGATACTTGTGAATGCAATCTTCCCAGGGACTATTGGGTGAAGGGGTCACGTTCTGGAGTGCCTGCCACACTGCACTATTACATTTGAAACCACTTCCAAAAGCAATTTGCCAAACACGGTTTCCTCTTCGCATCCTCCCCTTGGCCTCCGTATAAGCCAGCTCATACCAGATCGAGCTTGATGACGTGTTACCGAACCGGTGTAAGGTCATTCTAGAAGCTTCGACGTGAATCGGAAGGAGCTGCAGATTCTTCTCCAGCTCATCAATCACAGCCCTCCCACCAGCGTGGATACAGAAATGATCAAAAGCCAGCTTAAAATCCGGAATGTAAGGCTTGACTTTAGCATTAAAGAACTTCTTAGCTACCAATGTAGAGAAAAACAGGAGTTGCTCGCTGATCGGCAAAACAAGAGGACCCAGTGTAGTGATGTTAGTCTTAAGTGCCCCGCCGGCAATCGCCATCAGTTCCTTTGATAGCGAAACTCCAGTTTTGCCCACATCATCCTGCTCCTGATATACACACTTAAACGCCTTATCATCGGCCCCACGATGAGTCCGAACCACATGGACAAGCTTGTACTTAGCCCTCCTCCTATCAGATGACTTGTTGGACAACAAAACCGCAGCTCCCCCGACTCTAAACAAGCAATTTGGAATCAACATTGACTTATTGTTCCCAAAATACCAATTTTGGGTAATATTCTCAGTGCTCACAACCACAGCATAAGTGTTCCTATGAACTTGTAACATGTCCTTAGCAAGATCAACAGCAATCACCCCGGCACTACACCCCATCCCCCCCAAATTGAAGCTCTTGATATTACCCCTCAGCTTGTACTTGTTAACAATCATAGCAGACAGCGAAGGTGTGGGATTAAACAAGCTACAGTTCACAACGAGAATACCAATGTCCTTGGGCTTAACATTAGTATTAGCAAACAGATTATCCAGAGCACCAAACATCACCTGCTCTGCTTCTTCCCTTGCGGCTGCCATGGAAGGCCTTGGCGGAAGGAAGTGCATTGCCTCGGGCACGTAAGTCTCCTCCCCAAGCCCTGATCTTTCGAGGATCTTCCTCTGGAACTCGAGCGACGACTCGTCGAAATCGCCGGTGAGCTTCGAGTGCTCCATGAACCGACGAAACTTCACTTGCAGATGCTCCGGGGGCTTGTAACACGAGTAGTCGACCAAGTAAACGGATCTCGGGCGGGTCATAATGTAGACGGTGGATCCGAAAACAAGGAAAGCAGAGCAAATGATGACGCTGACGAGGTTGTACTTGAGGTGAAGCCACAATTGGTTAATTTCCTCCGGGTTCATCTGCGAAGCTTGGATGATGATGACGGCCATTGAAGGCACGAGCAAGAGGGTCAAGAAATGGGTCATGAGGTAATGATAGCCCAGTTTGACGTACTTCAGGTTCACGCTCTGGAGGAAATCGGGCAACCTCCGGGACGCGTGGATCTGGACACCGCCGGCGGAGGCGGACGATGCGTCGGAGTTCATGGCGGACGGGGGAGTCGTATTGGGTCAAAGTGTCTAAGGATTCTACGTCGATTGGGGACGAAAAGGACAGATTTTGAAGGAGGGTTTATATAAACGGCTAAAGACGAGAGGCGTACGGATCTGGGAATTTAATGGTTTTAAGAGATGGAGATGGAGAGAGAAAGAGGGAGGAGGGGGGGCAGAGAATGAGTTTGGTGGTTGGATACAACGACGACAGCAACCCCAAGAACGAAGACGAGGCGATGATCGACCACGTAGAGGGGAGCTTGACTGTGTGCCTGTGTCTCTGCGTGAGAGAGAGAGAGGTACAGAGTCGTCTTCTGGTATGTTCTCTCTTTCCCTGCACTCTCTCCCGCCCCCCCTCTCTCTCTCTCTCTCTCTCGCTTCCTCCCCTCTCTCTCTCTCTCTCTCTCTCTCCTTTTTGGCTGGGAATGGTGATTTGAAAGGGGTAGGAGAGGGAGATATAAACTAGGAATAAGAGTACGAATCTTCCTTACGAATTCAGAGATAGACAGAGAGAGATGAAGGAACGGAGGAGAAAAATATGAAGGACAGAGCAAAATATGAAAAAGGGAAACTTCTTACGATAAGATAAAAAAAAGGGGTTGGGGTTGGGGTTGGGGTCTGGATTCCCAGAGAAGGGAGCGGAAGCTTCAAAGCCGGTTCCTTTCACGCCATTGACTTCGTGCTTCTTTGGTGCTTAATCTAATCTGAGCCATCTCTCTCCACCTTTTCATCTCCCTCTCGGTTTCTTTCACGGTTTCACCTCTTTGAGGAGCCGTGCCCAGCGTCCCAAAAAAATCACGGGCGGACGTCGTTCTCCGGATCCCAGCTCATCTCATCGCATCGCCGCCGTCTCACCTGCCGTCTTGCATTCCGGGAGTGGTTTGCCATGACTCATCCGGTGAAGGCTCTTTCCTTTCCTTCATATTTAATGGTATGTTTTAGTTTTGGTATTAACCTCGCTTTAAATGTTAATCGACCCCTCCAATCCACATGCGATCGGTAGATGCATCTACTGGGTCAGGAATTAACCGATCCGGATTGAAAATTGTACAAGCGGGGAGGACCTTTTTTTGTTAATTGATTAGACTTTTAGATGATATCATTCCGTTCCCATCTTCAACGGTTAGGGGTCCACTTAATGCATAGTATCTATCTAACTATCAAAATTTTAGTTAAAGAAAAAAAAATGTGCTCCGAATTAAGAAAAAAAAATGTCTTGCTTTTTCTTAATGTATTCTTACTTAACAAGCATGTTCTCCATTTTTAACGATAATCATTCTCTCGCACCGTATAAAACAAGCCAATTATGCCGCGCTAAATCTCCGAATTAAAGACTCTAATATCGGATTTTAAATAAGCCACGACTAGATGACGATAGTGTTAATCGTTCTATACATGGTACGCATGTAAAAAGATTCCATCTTTTTTCCTCAAATAGACATTGTCCCAAGCTGCCACACTTTCATGAGAAGGTCGATTAGGCCCTTTTCTACGGCTTTGGAACGACCAATTCGGGCATGATAAAATAGATCTATCTGTCGTGGCGTGGCCTATTTTTAAACAAATGAATTTGTTGACTCGACAATTTCAAAAGAACAAAAATAAAAAGAAGAAGAAGAATAAATAGCGCGCAAAATGTTGCATTTACATTTATCCGTTGAGCAAACAATGAAGGCCAACATACCTTTCTCGAAGGGGAAAAAGAAAGGTATGTCGGCCGACCGACTACTTGATACATTTATGTAAAATGGCGATTTCTTATTTGGCTCTAAGTACCTCAAGTGGTGAGACAATAATAAGAAAAGTTAAAAAAATAAATTTGTGAAATTTTCAATGTGTTTCGATACATTTCGATGGTCATAATGGAGAGTAAGTCAGCTTATTTGTAAGTTTTATGATATGGCTATTTAAGACAAGATGTACCAATCAAGATAATTAAAGGGAGAATATACGTGCAATCTCAAAGGACACATACAATCAGCATAATTAACAAATATTTATATTACGTAAAATTTATTTTTTAAAAAATTCATAATTATCTCTGACACGGTGATTGGCTTGGTACAAGTGCACAATCCACATGATCGATGACCGCGACACGCTTAATCCGCGGCTTTAAGATTAGGCTATAAAATATGACGTCAAAACTGATTCCTTACCCTTTTTATCTTCGGTGGTGTGTTCTTTTCAATGATGTTTTGACGTAACGTGGCTTACCTTTCAAGAGGACTCTTCACGCATGTGATAGGCATTGTCATTAGGTCGTAGGACTACAACTGCGCACAAGAAATCGTCCCAAACATCCTTGTCCGAGGAAACTTAATAGTATTAATGAAAAACATAGACACAAACGACAGTGAAAAACGAGATACGAGAATTCTGCTTCATCATCGATGTTGAAAATTTCTCATGACGTTCATGATAAAATTTTATGGAAATCTTGACAATTGTCTTTTATAAAAAGCCATTCGATCGAGTTGCTAATAAACTCCGCACATCATATATCTAAGTTTTTGAAAGTTACAAGCGGTGATTATTATATCATCAACTTTTCGTATGACCCTTTCCTCAAAATTCTAAAACGGAAACTCCTTTGTGTCCTAAGATTGGTTTACAAAATTGATTCACTAAAGGAAATATAATTATTCTCTTCGCTTAATAAAAAAATTATTCGAATTTCTAAAATACTGATTTTACGGACGCCGCGAACTATTTTTTCTTTTTTCCTTTTTTTTTTTTTCTAGTCGGAGTATTACACGAACTAGTTGGTCCCATCGGAAATTGCAACATATTCCTACTATCCGACACGTGACTCAAGAATCGAGGACCCGCCACGCGCGTGCTTCCCACCACCTCGCGGGATGGTCAACCTCCCGGAGGTGCTTCCAGAATCTTTACGCACGTCCACAGGTTCGCGGTAAAAATTTCCCAGCCTTACCCTACACATTCAATAACGAAAACGGCAAAAGAGGAAAGAAGAAGATAAGGACGTGTTTGGTCACGCGACTGCACCGAACCCCGAGATTTAGCCGGAATAAGCTCGTCCCCAGTCGTAGGTTGGGCATCACGATCGCCGTCCTCGAATTAGCAAAACGCGGCATCAATCGCCGTGCGGCCGTAGGATTAGGCGGGCCCCGACCTTGGCCATTATCCTCATCATTAATTACGTATCGACGGCCATGGGCTTCGCAACGTGAAGATCTTGGCGGAACATCCAATGGTTCAGCCGCTGTTGCTGCATTCATCGTTGTAGCCGACCTCGACTCCTAAAGCTACCTCTTCATGCCCACGATTCTTATATTCCAAAGGACTTTTCAGCATTGAGTTTAGATGATAATGAAGGCGTAGTTTCAGCTGAAGATTTCCTAGCTTTTTTCTTCAATTTGACTCTTGTCCTTGACCTCTGACAAATTGGAAAAAAATCATCTTCGGTTTTTTACGAGAATTAGATAAATTAATTTCTTGTTTGAAGTTGATTAGAATTATTACCATATAGGGACTTACATGCCTATTCATTCATGCCAAAAGGTCCAACCACATTCTATGACCAGGTTAAGACTCCTCAATTCAACCTCGATTTCACAATTTTCATGCCATGAAACCACTCAAGCTCAATTCATCAAATATGGCAGATTTGGGTTTCCTCGCGCCTTCGCACATGGAAGTATTGTGGAGGAGATTGAGATATGATGGTGGTCCCAAGCATGCGATTGGAAATCCGCACCTATTCAAAGATGAACCATCCTAATCTAGTCATCGTTTTCGTTGTGGTGTTCCCATTGTCGCAAAAAAAAAAAAAAGAAGTTTTGTTAAAACCAGAGTTTAGAATCTTGTTAAGAGGTACTTACATCAGAAACCCTCCACATCTGCCACTGCACAGTCAAGTCTCTCAATATGGGTTTGCCAACTTCATTCACAAGGCCTGAGAACACGTTTCAAACTCTTCCTTAACCAACCAAAAACTGGGCAAATCAGTTAAATGGTACACCGAATTGAAGCCAACCCTGAGTGACAAAATCATAGTACAGATAAAGTCAAGAAAAGATTCAAGAATCGATGGAATGTGACTAATGATTCTAAATGATAAAAAATATCAACATAAAATAGAACATCAATGGGTCTATATAACTTAATAAAAGACAAATGACGGGAAACAAAATCCAAACTTCGATTTGTATCTTTGCTTTGTCAAAAGGCCGAAATCGTTGAATATTTTTGCTAATTTGTTTGAATGATCGAGGAGGACGTGATGGAGTCTCAAAGCTTATCTTGAAAACTTTCCTATCTAATTTCATGTTGTCTTTTGGAGTTATTTCGATTGCATCTATCTCATTCTAACTTTAGGGGTGTTAATGGGTTGGGGTCTTGGCTTGGCCCGAGCCGACCCGAACTGAGCAGCACCGCAATCGGGTCCGGTTGGGCCAATTTCTTTCTTTTTTTTTGAATTAAAATCAATTAATAAACCCTTGAAATGAATAATATAAATATGTATATATATATAATTAAATTTAAAGTGAATATTAAATATAGTTAAGCGGTGAGCCAGGCCGGCCCGAGTGCAAAACCTAATCTCAAAAAGCTCGAAACTTCAAGAAAATTTCGAGCTGAATCGAGTCCAACTGAGCCAGCCCGCCCGATGCGATTACGTTTTACACTCCTCCTAACTCTCCTCTTTTTTTTCTGAATTTTGCTTTGCCTACGTAGAAAGCACCAGGGTCAAACCCAGCACTTGAAAATACAAATTCTGGACTATCTGGTACTTTTGGCAACTATCGTGGGTGTACAGGAGTTCTGACGTGGATCTGAATAGACTTTTTTTCTTAAATTGGATTTCTTTTGAAAAGTTATTTTCGAAATAAATCTCTTACGATTTTACCAAATTTGAGGACATAGTGCCACATAGCTCTTGAAGATTAGTTCGTATTGGCTCTCTTGATCCTAGTTATGTTTATCTATTACTATACTTAATTTTTTTTAATTAAAATGTCTCTCATGAAATTGTTGCAAAAAACTTTACCACTTTACCTGATCTTTAATTTTTTTTTTCCACGAACAGATCCATGATAGGCAATTAAAGCTGAAGTATATAACCATTCGGCCTTAATTTATTTATTTGTCATTCAACAAATTTCTTATTTTATGAAGTCCAAACTGAAGAAGTAACCTTTTAGAATAATACAGATTGTACTGAGCATAATTATAACTTTTTTTTTCTAATTACAGATAACTTAAAAAAAATTAACAATCCGACCTGATCTAATTTCAATTTTCATTCCCAACTTTCATCTCCTCGCCTACAGTATACACAGTTTCATTTCCCGGTACTGAAAATGCAAAGACGTAATAAAATAGTAATAATTTTTTTTTACAAGAAAATCAAAACAACTCAACTTATTTTAATGTATCTTGTAGAGGTTATATAAAAGGATCCATTTCATAGTGGGTTTTCCCGTCAGACTTTCATAACACAACGGAATATGTTTGCGTCATAGATTTTTTATCTATGAAATTGGCTGCACATTGTGAGCCACGAAAAATAAATAACAGATAATTAAAAATTATTGTGGATTCTATTCTTTGAAAAATATGTAACTCACAACATGGTGTTATTCTCAGTTACAAAAAAAAAAACTGTTATTCTAATAAAATCTTAATACAAATATGTTTGGTTGGTCTCTTCTAATAAGAAACAGATGAAAGAAAAGACAATCATCCTCATCCTCGTGAAGAAAGATGACCCGCGGACTATCATGGCTCGTATTTTCATTTTGGGTTTATGCTAGTGCAATCACAGTGTTAATAAACTTGATTATACTTAGAAGTGTCAAACAGTTGGGTCGGACCGACTGATATATTAACTCATTTAACCCGTGTTGACACATTTTAATGCTATACAAATTTAGTGGCTCATATCTGATTCAACATATATAGTTGAAACACTGCGATTTTAAAATATAATTTAGAGAAATTTATTATTATACATTTTTTAAGATATTGCTAACAATTTTTTATAATTTTCTTAGCTAATTCCTCCGTGACTAAATTAAAACTCATTTAGGACCCATTAAGTTTCTCAGTAACCTATTTATGACCCACTTTAAAAAAACTTAAATAACTCATTTTTGACCCATTACTATGAAATATAGGCCAAATATGGGTTCTATACTCATTTTCCCACCTTTATTTATACTAAACAAAACATAAAAAAAGAAATAGTTATATTGTAGCACAATTAGTTCATAATATGCATTTATTTTGGGACTTTACTTTCATTAGATCTTCGGTTAATTAAGAATTAAATTTAAAGAGAACCTTTATAAATTGAAAATGCGATATACTTCAAATCATAACCCCCAAAAAAAAACTTTTCTGAAAAGATAAAGCAATAATCAAACCCTGCGAATTTGTTTTTCAAGAGAAATTTCATTTAATGGAATTATTCTACTCCTCAGATGGTAGATCTTATTCTAAACAAAACATGTTATTAGGTTGTTAAATTGTTAGATCTACGTCAAAAAAAATAGTTTACTAAATAATTTCATTGAAAAATAGTGAAAATAAATTAATCTGATATTGCTTTTAATCAAGTTAACCCAACAGAAAATGCGAATAACTTTTTCTCACTCGATCTAAATTTAGATATAAATTTAGGAGCTCTTCTCTTTTGGTCTAAGATACAGATCACATACTTACAAGGCATTTTTTTTTGTACTATTTCATCCCATTGGTGTGGGTGTTGTTGTCTATGCGCTAATGTGTTGGAGATGCCGAACCTAAGTGCTTACCACTTTTGGCAAAGCCGTAGGAGTAATGTTTTGATGCTACGACAGAACCGTCTTTGTGAAATAAGTGAGTCTTTGCAAGCTCTACAAAATTGATTTATTTTTCATGTTTACTTGCATTTTTGTTTCAAAGTTACGTATATTTTTTTTTTCATGTGAAATAGAAATATTCTTTCCAATCAAAAAGAAAAAAAAACAGTGATAATAACATAAATAGTCTTTGAGCTTTGGTCCAATGAGTAATCCTCCTGAACTTCTAACTCGTTCAATATAATCTTTAGATTTTTAATTTGTTCAATGTGGTTCATGAACTTTTAATTTGTTCAATGTCATCTTTTGACTTTTGGTACATGTTCAATTTAATCCATGGACTATATTATTCAATGTTTTCATTTCATTAATTGAAGTTTAAAGACAAAATTGAGTATTATCATGTAGTTCATGGACTAGACCGAATATGCATTAAAACTCAGGGACTAAATCAAATAAATTAAAAATTCAGGGACGATATTACATATTGGGTTAAAGTTCATGAATCATATTGAATAAATTAAAAATTCATAAAATCATATTAGATGTTGGTCCAAAGCTCAAAAAATATATAGATGGTTTTCCGTTAAAACTTATGCTTCAGGGGATGTTGACGTGCCAGTATGAAATGTGTTCCCCAATAATCTATTTCTGGATTCCCACTCTCGAGGACCGCAGATGAAAGAACAAATTAAAGAAACGAAGTGCAGGAGCATCGTCGGAGCATCTCTCTCGGCGTGGCAGCAGCAAACTCATTGAATGGGAAAGTAAAGTTTGACTTGTCTCTCAATCGCCATAATAAATGAAGAGAAGCGGAATCAATCGTTCGTATGCCACAAAAATAATTGTAAAGTCACCCCTACAATTCACTTCACATTTTGCTTTTGCCCCCCCCCCCCCTCATTTTTCTCATCAGACTTTTTGGGATCCAACGCAGACAGACAAACCTTTCCATCGACTCATCACAAGGCTTTGGCGTCCATATCCAACCGGCTCAATTCTTTAGTTTTCTGACCCAGAAGAATTCTATTACAAATGCTGTCGACTTTCAAAAGCATCGCGGCAAGTGAAAGTCAAAAGAGTCCCGGGTTTCGTTTCGTCACGACACGCCTACTCCTCTCGCACTTATTGGACAGGACCGACTCCACGTTGAGCTTGCACATCTTCCGACGTTTTTCAATGCCTGTCGTTTTAATTAAGAATAATTTTTTTTTTTTATGCCAGCTATATTAATTTGTATTTTATAACGAGGTAAAATATAAAAATTATTAATACGACACTGGCTTGGATGGACCAAATAAAGTCCGACCATTGATGCGAGGATCCGTAGCTTCGACCATTGATGCAAATCAGACAGAGCAAATTCCCGCGGCTTAGAACTCCATGTAAATAGTACTTTAAGTTTCTTCTACAACGGTGATGCACAAATAACCACTCATGTAAAGAGCAATTAGAAAACGTGACTTGTGAGGGGCAGTGCCATTGAAACTAGGCGGCTCGACCTGGCTTGAACTGAGCAGTATCATGCTCGGGCCGGATTGGCTTCGGGCCAAATTATTATTTTTCTTTTTTTAAAAAAATATTTTTAATGAAAATCAATTAACAAACCATCAAATGAAAAAATAAAAATAAAAATAAAGTGCAAAAATAAATTAAATTTAATAGAAAAAACGGGTATTTAAAAAATTTGGAGCCGGGACGACCCGGCCCGAAAATGTAGAAAATTTTCAGGTTGGTCAGGCCGGGTAGGGCCGGTCCGTCCGGCTCGGGCCTATTTGATAGCCCTAATTGAAACAATGAAATAGATGACAACAGACAATGAATAAACACTTGAGTTCTGGATCATTGTTATTTTGCAATTAAGAATGATGGATTGCAAATTAGACAGAGCAAATTCGTTTTCCCTCTTAGCATTTTGGATTTTAGCCATGGGGATCTTAGGGCGCCGTTTTCGTGGCTCACGGAGTACGCGCGTAGCACGAATCCAAGGCTCGCCGTCGGTGACGAAGGAGAGATGTTTTCGCATGCTAGAAATGGAGTGAATCCAAGGTCCTCGATGATTCCGTGGCCTTTGTTGGATTATGACAACCTCGATGCGGACGACGCACCATGAATCGCTCGTGTCCGTCGACGGTACTCGTTCGTTGTTTACTGACGCGAAAGAAACGGAGAGAAATAAAGATTGGACGTGTGTTTGCGACGGGTTGTTTTCAGCTTTGACAATGGTTTTATGCGTCGAATTGCGCGGGCGACGCGTGCAGATGCCATGCCACTTCCCAAATCAATCTTATTCTTTTTTCCAGATACCTTCTGGCAAATGTTTCATGGGCTTTCGGACTACTGGAATTATTTGTTGTCTGATGTTCACTTCTCGTCTTATCTCAATTCATTCAAACGGCAGTAAGCTTTCGAAAAATAAATGAACTCATTTTTGTCTGAAATTGGCTTCGACGTGATGGGATTGCCTTCAAAAAAAAAAATTGCTTATGTATTTTTTTTTTAATAAGAGAAAAGAGGGCCATCAAAATATCTATTCCTTTCGAGAGTTCCTATAAGAACATTATATCTTTTATGAAATGTCCAATTTAAGCCGTGCCGTAGATGTATGAGCCCGTCGCGATAATTCCATCGGCATGCGAAACTTGAAAAATCTCTTTAAACGAGATAGTAAGTACCTAAGACGCAAGTCGATCAGCTCAAGGCGTAATTTAAATTTGTGACATATGGGTGACAAGGTGGGGGGGGTTTTTTTTTGTACTTAATGCATCCATAGAAGATTTCATAATCGACAGGAAAGCAACACTAAGCTGGTTCCAGTCTCACCTTCCTATTCCCCCTGATATTATTAAAAAAAAAAAATGGCAAAACAATCCCTTCATAAACGCCACTAAGCACTGAAATGTGTACAAATACAGCAGTAATATCAACGCAAGAACCAGGTTGGGCCTTTACAACCTGTTGGCCCTATCAAGCCCACGAACACTTCGGGCCTAATTTGGAAAGCACTTGTCCAGTATATTAGACGAGCCTCACTTGAGCTTTGTGGGAATTAGGCGCAAAATGAGACTAGCTACTTGATGAATTGAACTTTTTTTCATCTTCTTCCTTACCAATCATTTCAAATTCTCATTGGGATCAAGGCAGGGAAGTGACCGCTGATTAGACTAATGAACATCTTTGAAACCTATTGATCTTGAATTTACCGAATACCAAAGACAAGATAAAAGATACATCCACGGGTAGCTCAGTTGGTTAGGACGCATTTGAAATTATGTGGTTAGGCGCACTAGTCACAAGTTCGATTCTCCCGATGAGCACCTGTAATTTAAGTGAGGGACATGGCGGTGGGTTATTGTACTAGTCTTCTTCGATGAATAGTCGAGGTGCGCGCAAATTATCATGAATACATTAGTTATTTAAGAAAAAAAGACAAGATAAAAGATACGAAATACAAGAATAGTGAAGTATATATCGTTATGCCACAAAATCATTGAAAAGTCACCCCAACATTTCACTTTAAATCATGATTTCCCCGCTACTTTTCTCATCATACTTTTGGGATCCACCACGAAAAACCTTTCTATCAAATCATGGCAAAAGCTACGCAGTTAGTATCCAACCGGCTAAGTGTTGCGACGTAGCTTTGCATTCGACGAAAAACGAGGCGTGACGACCGCATTCACATGCGATCGGAGAATACTTTGACTTCACTTGCTGGAGGCTCGCCGTTCGGCGCTGAAATATGAAGTCGTCCTATATGGCAACGTAGATCCACAAACATTAAATGTCTTTCGCGCGTTAGAAAGGAGTGAACCCCAAGGTCCCCCGTTATCCAGTACATTGTTGGATTACGCGAACATTGGTACCGGCGATGCATTGCGAACCGCTTGCGTGATCACGATCGCAATTACCGACGTGAAAGCAACGGAAAGAATACGGCCCGAGGTGCGCTGGTTATAGCGCGTGCTGTCATGGGAAGTTCTTAGTTTTTCTAATCTTTTGCATTGAATGGTCTCCGGGGTGTGTCGATATTACTTTCGAAATCGATGTTATTCTTATCGAGTATCTTTAACGGATGATTTTCTTCTTGCTAATTCACACCGTGGTGAATGATTATTTATGTAGATGAGCTTTGGAAAAACTTCCATCGCCCATGACAAATTTTTGATTTGTCGTACCTGTTGGGATTTACAATTTTGATTTGTTGGATTTTGGACCATCAGAGTCATTTCGTCCTACTATATATATCGACTTCTCCTCTTATAGAATTCATTCAAATGGGCGGGCATCCCATACTAATCGACATGAATTAATTTTGTACGTGTTATAGACATTTCCTTCCATTGGCGTAAGATCGGCCTTCAACGCATTGCTTACGAGTCCCATTAGATGTAATTTCCCCCTTTTACCCCCGAGCTAATAGATGGTCTAGTGCATTTGTACTTCTGCTCTTGGAGGGCTTGCTAATTGCTGTGATTCTTAGACCCAAAAAAGAAAAAATTGCTGTGATTCAACTTGTTGATGGTATAATGTATTCAGCACGCGAACCGGGTTGGGTCTTTACCACCTATTGACCCGATAAAGCCCACGTGTGCATTGGGCTAAGGTAGTTTGATTCAGGCCCAATTTTGACAACACTCGTCCAGTAGATTAAGCCGAGCCTGACTTGAGGTTCAAGGCATAGAGCTATCATCCACTGCAGGTGCATCTCACTTTGCCGGCTCCAGATCGGAAACTGAATTTTCACCTCCATCGTCATCAAGGCCGTTCAAACTCGCGAGGCCCTCGGTCAAGCGGTCAAATTCCCCCTTTGGGCTTCTAGAACACTCCAACCCGGTGCCGCCACGTGGCGAGCTCAAAGGCGCCCATTTTAGTGGGGGTTTTAGGGTGCGTAAAGGCCGGGGGATTATAAACCCCGGAGTTCTGAAAACATTGCACGAATTGCGTTCTCTTGAATTCGACATAAGCCGTGATCGATCAAAGGTACGTCTGTCGTCGAAGCTTTCTTTTTGTCATCCCTCTGCAGTCTGCATGTCTGGTTTGCGGATCTCCTACTGAGTTTTATTGGCTGCAGTTAATTTGGTTCGCAGTCAAAAGAGCGATTCACGATGTTCGTTTCGTGTTGCGTTATCAAGGCAATGCCATTCATATTCCTGAGAGTAGAGATTCGATGATGTTCTAGTTTGAAAGGTTATGTTATATAGATAGGTGTCCGCACTGTGCAAATGCAATCACTCGCCCCCTGTGGAGGATGCTGTTCTGTGATTAGTGATGTGCGGGTGTGGAACGAAGCGAATGGGTCTTTTTGGTTGGAGATGCATTAGAAAAGATGCATACAGGTAAGATTTTCCCTTCTGGTGTTAGATCGATGATCAGCTGATGTATGGTGATTGTGCCGGTGAACTGTGGTTTAATTACGTGGCGCATTACGTGTAAAATTTCGCAATCAGTGGCAAAGCAATATGGCTAGGAGTTTATAGTTCTTGATGGGCGAGGACGGGGACCAGTTGTCGTGATTTTCGTTCACAGGACTTCATGCTGATTTTTTATAGGTGATTAATTGTTTGGACTGGTCTTTTTTCTTTATTTACCACAGTTTGGGTTGGCCTTTGGCAAATCTAATTGATAAGGAAAGTCGAGAGGCATGAGAATGCATATTAGGCAAGCCACGCTCATGTTCAGAACGGCAATTCGCTTCATCGTTCTGAGTCATTTCAGGAAACTTTTCACGCTTTGAAGCATCTAGTAATGATCAATGAATTTGGCACAAGATATTAAATTTGATAGAGTTGCTTGTGCTAAAGGTTGCATTTGTGGTGCTTTGTAGTGTCTAGGCATGGCGTGGCGAGAGGTAGGAACAAGAGTGTGAGATATCAGATAAATGAACCTTTTTTCGTTTTTTTTTTTAGCTCGCTGATTATGTCTGCTCTTAGCATCTAAAGAATCAACTGCCTTTTTCGTAGGCTGTTTATGATGTGCAATTGTGCATAACATTTGTGACAACATTCATATGGGTGGTGGAATTGCTGCTTAAATTGGCAATAGCAAGGAAACGCCCATTAGTTGTAGGGGAATTTGGGGATATGCTTCTGCTGGCTGTGTCTTGAAATAACCAAATGTACGCTTCAGAGGCAAAGTGAAAGTTTCCTATGCACAGAAGCCAAGAATAGATAAGCTTGGATATATGGTTGCATGATGTCGTTTCTCTGTCGCTCTGTATTCCCGAGTTATTAAGCTCATCATAAATAGAACAGAATGGTTCTATGTGATCTGAAGAGTGCAATCAATGTATACTCATGTGCCTAGGACACTTTACACTGATTCCTCACTCTGATCAATGGATCTTAGATTTGTATTACGATACTCTTACATATCATATGGCATTGTGCGTCAGGATTGATTTGCAGCAGTAAACATGGAAGCCCCGAAAAGCCAGCAGGAAAAGCTTTCGCCTCCACCTCTTACTTCACCTCTTACTTCATGCCGTAAAAATAAGAAGGATGATGCCGCTTTCTTGGAGGATTTGAAGGATCACATTGATGAGTTTATCAACGCATCCATGGAAGAGCATAAAACTTGTTTCAAGAAGACCATGCAAAAGGTTGTTCCCTCGGTACATTGTAAATCAATCCACTTCTTGAGGTTCTTCATGTGCAGTATAATCCATGACTCGATCTATTTTGTCCGTCTCAGATGTTTGGAATGTCGAAGGTTGTTGCGGAAAGGAGTTCTGCCGCCCAGGAAGTTGAAAGTTCTCTGTCACTTCGGACAACTGTGGCAGAGTAAATCATCTCTCTGTGGTGCTAGCTCCACTGTATAATTCTCTTTTTTATGTTTCGATTTGACTGTCAAGGTTTGAATGAACTCTGTTAGCTCTGGTTTAAGTGTCATATTATACAGCGTGAAACAGAATCAGCAGAGTATTTGATAAAGAGGCAGAGCCCAGCAAGAAAGTTATCCGCAATTGGACTATAGATGTCAGAACCCAACCCTCTCAAAAGACGTAAAGAATTGCTGAAAGCATAAACTCGAAATAACTAGTTCTTCGCAATCATTTGAAATCGAAACAATTGCTGCTCATGGAGATGCAGAGATCTACTCTCATTTTGTGATTTATGAAGCACAGGAGTTATGTGCATATATCGATAGACACATACTTATATTTCTCTTTATTGTAATGTTTTCGGAGCTTTTGCTTTTATTTTGCTGCTGTAATTCCGCAGATCTTTCCCACGGTAGCAGTTATGCCGATCAGAAGCATGTTTCACAGTAGACAGGCAACTTCTATGTCCTCTCCCCCACAAAATTTGGTAGGGAATGGCCACCTTTTCATGACCAGAACAATATCCACATCACCATTCACGGGTACATACGTTGGATTTCGCAATCTCCATTCGCATTAAACTCAGATTTCTGAGGGATCAGAACAATTTCTTCGGCTTAGAGCTGTTATTATCCACACGCGATCCAACCAAGGGTGAATTAAAAAGGTTTTGTGTAGGAAAATCACGTTCATAACGTAGATATGAAGGAGAAAAATTGTTAGCCTCGATTTGAAACAAAAGTCGACACTTTGAATTCGTCGGTGAGACAAGAGGGTACCTTTAACTGCAGAATATATTTTGTTATTTGCTTTCTCTGAATACTTTTTTTTTTTCCTGCAATTATTTGGGAGTTATCAGGATTTGTTGTGTACCTCTCGAGCATTATTTTTATTAATGAATGAAATCTTTTTCCGATAAGAAGAAGAGAAAAGAAAAGAAATCACCGGTCATAGGGATGGGGATCGAGATTAAAGCGAATTCAATTTCCAGTGATCATTGAAAAATTCCATGTCAATAATAACGAGAGGGCTGGCTCTAGTGGAAGCCGTACTTGATGGTCTGAGTCTCGACTACAGGTTGCTATTGCCCGGGCGAGGTCTGTCCTCGCCAAATCTGGATGAGGGTCGCCTCGCCGAGGCCGACGAGAGCCAGGCCAAGGGTCGCCGTCCCAAATCCCCTCATGTTTACAACCCTGCCGCGAACGTCTTCTCCGCTTCGCCCCCAAGCCAAGAGCTTGAACATTTGAGCCTTCGCGATCGGGCCACCTACATCCACCCTCGAAACATGCCGCAGATTGCTGAAATGGGCTGTCTGCAGGCGGCGGCGAGGTAAACGTGGGCTGAGCCGCTGAGATCGCGAGACGCGAGGACACGCGGCGAGGGAGATGAAGAGTTCACGGAAGAGGGACAGACAGAGTTGAGGGTCTCGAGGTTGAAAATGAAGGTATTTGGGGAATAGAAAAAGTGAGTGAAAAAGTCGGGTCCTATAATACCACTTGTCAAAAATTGAATGGTGTTATACATAAATGATATGGCGTTTGATGAGCGCTGAATAACTTATCCTATAGAATTGGAGTGGCCACTCCGATATGGTAAATGTTACATCAATTTCAGTGCAGCAGGGGTTTAGAAATCGAAATCGAAATCGAAATCGAAGTGAACCGAACAGAAATGCAGTTTTACTTCGGTTTTCGGTTAGGATAATGCATCGGATTACTTGGTTCGGTTTCTTCAACCATTGCATTCTCCGCAGAAGTCATGCTACTCCCGGGCACCCGAACATGTTGTGCCGAGACCCACCGTCAGCAACCAGAATGTGGTCTGAGTTGGGGACAGCCGCGCAAACGAAGCTCCCACGAAGGGAAATCATCGGGGCACCCGTTGGCGAAGAAACTTAAACGGAACGTCCAGGAAGAAGGCAAAGGGCGATCAAGGAAAAAGGACCGGGCATCGAAATCCGACCCGCCTAGCACATATAAGTGTGGGACGATAGAAACGGAAGTGAAATTGCAGAGACCATAGGAAAAAAAATGGCTACGCGAACTGTTGATGACCGGGAGGGAGAAGAGGCAGAGGGCTCCAGGCCAGGGAGTGAGGCTCAAAGAGGTAAAGGAGAGACGCCAGCAAGAAGGCCCAAAAATAAAAATAAAAAAACTAAATGGATAAATTTCTCGTATTACAAAAATGTAATTGAATCCTAAAAATTATAGAAAGTATAATTGGAGTCCTAGAAATTGTCATGAGAGTGCAAAATTGCAATCAATCGAAGGACTTAAGTAGACAAATTTGAAAAGTTTTAGAGTTCGATTGTAAAAGTTTTAAGACTTGATTGCATTTTCATGACATGTTTTAGGACTCAAAATACACTTACACAAAAATAAAATAAAAAAGGAAGGAAATCCAAAAATTCAGACCTTCGGTTCGGTTAATATTCGGTTCGGTTTAACTACTCACCTTGTTGGTTCAATTCGATTCGATTTTTCTAAAAATTCGAATCAAACCGAACCGTTGACACCCCACCAAATAATGTTCGTTTTCAAGTCATAATAACTTATTCAATCCACCACCCATAGGTGCATAAGCCCGTTACCGCAGCTGCATTCGCGTGTAGAAGCTAGGAAGTCTTTTGTACTTGCTCTGCTCTTGGAGGTCTTGCCATGACTCAACTGCTTGACGCAGTCACCAGCAAAAATCAACACATGAACCGGATTGGGCCTTCACCGCTTATTGACACAATCAAGCTCGCAAAGAATTTGAGCTCAATTGGTTGGATTTGGCTTTACGGGTGGGGAAAAGTATGATAAACTTTTTTTTTTATTGATATTAATTTATTCATAAACTTTTTAAAGACTCATTTCCGCATCAATTACAGCAAAAACTTAATATACATAGCATAAATGAAGTCAGACGTTAATAGAAGGAAGAAGAAAAGTAGAAATGCAAACAGTCGTTTTTATGCTCATCTTGAGCTTCTTTAAGCCTACGAATCACAACCATCAAAGCTTGTTAAATTACTCTTCCATGCACTCATACTCACAAATACTAACGAACAGTTGGTATGCGATTTTATTTTGTAAATATCTCCTTTATGAAACAAGAATCATTTTAATAATGTAGACGATTAATCCGTAACTGCGGTTATCTTTTGACTTCTTCGTATGTAAATGCACATTGATTGCCTATGTGAAAGTGATTGCATGGAAGGTTGTGATTTGTGAATATGATTGCATGGAAGGGCAATTTAACAAGCTTTGACGATTGTGATTTGTAGATTAAAAGAGCTCAAGATTAGCACAAAATATTATGAACAGCTACTTTTGTTCTTCCTTCTATTAACGTACAACTTCATTTTGTATTATGTCTACTAAGTTTTCGCAATAATAGATGCAGAAATGTCATGACTTTTCGTGGTCATCTAACACGAAACGTCCTCGTACGGCTCGAGAAAATAGAAGAAATGTCTATATATACATTCTAATGTCAAATAGATTTATAAAAGCATTAAATCAAATAAATTAGGTTATGATTATTTAATACTTTTTTATTCTTCTTTTTCCAATTCAAAAAAAAAAAAAAAACCTTAGGCATTTGATTTTTTTGAGTGGTCTCTAACCCCTGAAACAGCTGGAGACTCTGCTCTCTCGGCAACCCAAGCACCTGTAACAGGACCCTCGTACCAAATCATACTGAATATGGAAGAGGATGTGTAGTTGGCAACAGACAGAAATTTCAGAGAAGAAATTGCACACCCTTTTAGCAGTGCGGCAGGACTTACCCCCATTATCAAACCTCCTCCCATGCAGTAGTGACTAGATGCATGTCAAAGATTACAGGCATTCAGATGCACAGAAGTTGTCACCCTTGAAGAAAAACGTCTTCTTGGAATTTGAATTGCGAAAGGGTTCCAAACTATCACCCGTCCCTTCTCTTGTAGAAAAAGGAGAATACAACTCCAGAGCATTAAACTGATGCCCATCAAAATAGCTCGCTATATCATCTCTGCCATCAAAAGGAAAGCATAGAATGACTTTCGCATTAGAGACTGATAGGACGCCCTGCAGCCTCTCTCTCGAAGATGTGGTTGTGATACAAGTTCTAAACCCTCTGTTCAAATCCTCGGGAGATGCTTGCTTGACTTCGGATTGAAAGTTATTCGTGAAGTAGCTCGAGAAACTTCTCCATTTCCTTCGTGAAAGCCAGCAGCTTGAGAATAAGCCAGAAGTTAACCCAATAAATAAATGACGGTAAAGATCATGAGAATGACATTGTCTCTCTCGGGCTGCCATCAGATAGGCAAGAATTACTGGCTAATTGGAAATGGACAAGTCTCAGAGTTCTAAGCAGCATTATTCTGATCACATCTTCCGCTTTGCAAAAGGGAACTTTTGGAGCAGATTCCCCTACCAGATCATTTTCAGGAACATCCATATAAGAGGCACGCGGAGGAAGAGTGCCTAGAACTTCTGCTTGCAGCCGGCGGGTACAAGCGCTTTGGCCCCATATCCCATCCTTATTTCTCTCATCACCAAAGAACATGCAATTTTCTCGATGACTTAGGTATTCATTCACCTCATTATGTCTATCTGTCCTTCAAAATACAAAGGACATATCTGTTAATCTTTCAAATATTTTAAATTAGTCTAGTGGGATTAGGCAGAATAAAAAGCGTATGGTCTAACATCTGAAAGAGGAAGGTGTACAATATCAGGAATCCTCATTCTTACCTAGCATACCTGCACCATTAAAGATATATCCCTGCATTCTGCACCTAGACAATGATAATCAAAGCCAACTTTTTCTTGATCATCATCAACTCCAGAAAATTCCCCGAGAACATAAGAGACATTCCAGCATTGGACTCTCTGAGATTAGTTTCTACATGCTGCTGTTCTGTACATTATTTGACAATCCAAAGTGGAACTTTGTCAGGCATTTGCTCTATAAGATTGCCTTCAGTTTTCAGGCATTTTTTCAGAGCAAGAAATATCTTGCTTACTATCATAGAAAAAAAAAAAAAGAGAGAGAATCAGAAGACTCAATTGCACCACAAACGTTACATCCACTATATGTAGGAAAATATTTACAGCTAACTTGACGGTAGAGCAGTCTATCTTCTTTCAACATAAGCTATATTCTTGGAGGCATCTGTCCAACATACAGCAATCAATCAGACACATGTGATAACTATAGCACGAAGGATACATCCAATAAGGTATAAGCAACAACCCCGAAGCCAAAACCGAACATGTCCAGTTTCCCATCCCTCTCCCACCTATGGCTGACTGAGAATTTCTCATTTCATCTGAGCACTCAAAAAATTGATCCGCATTGCGCAAGAGCCAAAGAGGACACAAAAGGAGCATTAAAGTCACTCAGCTTATCCTGAAACTATTTCTCACTGTAAAGACTTTTAAAAGTAAAACGAGGATGCCAAATTGAGAGAAGCTAGATGTTGAAACCAAGTAGAATGTGAGATTTATAGGACAAATAACTCAGTTCTTAAGCCTTCGCCATTCACTTCATCGGCCAAATGATGGAGTTATATGTCCCTTTGCAGAAGTTTGGTATTGCTACTTTCGTGCGTGCTTTTACCAGGAGAGTAGTGTTTTAAAAGCATGTTTTATAAAAAAAGATTGCCATTCAATCCACCCCAGCAGGCCATAAGCACAAAAGGGATAAAACAACTGGAAAATGTCCAACCTTGCCCCAGGAATCATCCTCCTCCTTATCCACGACAAAAGGAACCTGCTCCCTGCCTCAGAGAGGGAGAAAGCTCAACAAATGTTCACACGATCCAGTTGCCGGTGAAGGGCTACCAAATGCAGAACTGAAAGGAACATTGTTTGCTGGCTTATGCTGCATACCACACTCGAGCTCCTTGCCCAAATTAACAAATTTTGCCCATAACATTGTACAACTCGCTGGTGGTGAATGGTGATCCAAAAAGTAATTCAACAGAATCTACCCCTGATACACTCGGAGGGCATGTTTGCCTATCAACATCATCCATGTGAAGCAGCTCAAGAATCGCTCTCGGAAATGCTACATAGTTTGCCGGACGACTGATTCCAGTGAAGTTCTCAATGCCTACGTCACCCATCAAATTGGGATCCTCTGAAACACACGTTCCACACAACAATTTTGCAACTCTAAAATACTATATATCTGTGATGTGTATAGTCTCCACTATTTTTTACTTGAATATGGATGAAATGCAACAATGACTTATTATGCGCCACCTTTGCAATTGTCTTTAACTCCTTCATGAACATCTCCTGAAGAAGGTATAGTTGCATTCCCCGTCATCTCTTTCTCCAGCTTGCTCTGGCTGGGACAGACACTGGCTCGCATCTACGCAGGAACCTTGAGAACCAACTGCATCTGACATATAGTTATCAACATAAGGGGCAAGTCTACGATTTCTCATATTGGGCTCGGTTAATTGGATTGGGCCCAATATCGAAAGCACTTGTTCTGTAGCCCGACTTGAGCTTCGAGGCGTAGAACAATCATCCTCTGCAGCGGCATCCACGTTTCCAGCTCCGGATCTGAAAATCATTTTGATCTCCATAGTAATCAAAGCCGTTCAAACTCTTGAAGCCCGCCGTCAATCGGTCAATGCTCCCCGGGGCTTCGAGAATAGTCCAACTCAGTGCCGACACGTGCCAAGCTCACAGGCGGGTACTTCTCTGGGTTTTAAAGGCAAGTGGAAGTATATAAACCCCCGAGTTCGTGTTCTGAAAACATTGCCCGATTTGCCTCCTCTTGAATTCGATTGTTACCGCGATCGATCAAGGTGCGTCTTCAGCTAATATCGCTTTTCGTCACCGCTTTGGGTGTCTGATGATTGCGAATCTCGTGGTACGTTTCATTTCCAGTAGTTAATGCGGATTGCTGTGGGAGAATAATTCATGAGGTTTGTTTCGTGGTATGTCATCAAGGCTACTGTGATTCCTCTTCCGAATAGTGTTTTCGGAAAGTAGATGATGGGACTAGGTTAAAAGGTTGAGTTTTAGGTAGTTGTGCCTGCAATTGCCTGTGTAATTAGTGATAGTCAGGTGTTAAAAATGAAGTAAATGGGTTTTTTACCGGTTGAAGATACATAGGGAAAGACGCATACCTGTAAGATTTTTCTTCAGTTATTAGATGAGTGATCCGCTGATGTATGGTGGTTGTGCCAGTGAATCGTGGTTTCATTAAAGCGCATAACGTTGGCAACTTTTGGGCGGCATTTTTAGTCGGTGGCAAAGCGATTTGGTTACTGAGTTCATATTTTTTGGTGGGAGAGGATGTGATCTTCGTTGACTGGATTCTGTGCTGATGTTTTATTGGTGATAGTCGGTGGCAATGCATTTTGGTTACTGAGTTCGATCTTCGTCGACTGCATTCTGTGCTGATATTTTGTTGGTAATTAATTGTTTGGATAGTTCTTTCGTTTTCTTTAACCATATTGATTAGCCTTTGATAAATCTAATTGATGAGGAATTTTTGGGAGGATGAGAATGCACATCAGCCAAGCGACTCTTGTTTAAAATGTTAATTCGCTTCATTGTTCTGAGTTGTGTGAAGAATCTTTTCACGTTTTGAACATATTGTCATCAGTCACGAGACAAGCAATGCAATGGAGATGGTTGCACTAAAGGTGCCATTTCTGGTGTTTTGGTGCCTTTAGCATGGGCTGTTCATGATGTGCAATAGTGCATATTGTTTGTTAAGACATTCATATGGGTGGTGGATGTGTTGCTTCAATTGGTATTTTCAAGGGAAACAACATTTATTGTATGAGAGGTTGAGGATTTTCTGCTTCTAGTTGTGTCGAAATAATCAAATGTATAGTTCAAAGCGTAAGAAGTTACAGTATCCTTTAGCACTCTTTGCTAAGCACAGAAGCCGAGAGTAGATGAGCTTGGACATGTGGTTGCATGATCTCGTTTCCCTGTCGCTTTGTATTCCTGAATTGCTCAGCTCGTCATAGAATAGACTGCTGCTATGTGATCTGAAGAGTGCAATCAATTGGTACTCACCTGCTCAATGCACTTTACATTGAATCCTTACTCATGTGCTCAATGCACTTTACATTTAATCCTTACTCTGATCAGAGGATCGTAATTTTAATTACAATTTCTTTTCATGCGATATGGCATTGTTTGTCATGATTGAATTGCAGCAGTATCCATGGAAACCTCAAAGTCCCACCAGGGAAAGCCTTCATCTCCACCTCTTACTTCATGTCGAAAGAATAAGAAGGATGATGCCACTTTCTTGGAGGATTTGAAGGACCACATTGATGAGTTTATCAATGCATCCATGGAAGAGCATAAAACTTGTTTCAAGAAGACCATGCAAAAGGTTGTTGCCTCAGTAAATCATAACGTAATCCACTTCTTGAGGTTCTCTTTTGTCCAGCTTAATTTACGACTCCATTCAATTTTGTTTCTATCAGATGTTTGGAATGTCAAAGGTTGTTGCGGAGAGAAGTTCTGCCACCCAGGAAGTTGAAAGTTCTCTGCCGCTTCGGACAACCGTGACAGAGTAAATCAACTCTCAGTGGTGCTACCTCACTGTATATATGGGTGACTTGTTCTCTTTTCTCTTCTCAAGTTTGACGGTCGAAGTTTTGAATTAGTTTCGTTAGCTCTGGTGCATAAGTCATATATTTTGTGAATTTTGTTCTTCTTTAATGATCTCCAGCTTCGGGGTTGCTAGAATAATTCTCGTATTAGATCTTTATTTGAGCAAACAAGTCGGGGAGTGAAGAACTATGATGGATATTCTTTTATTTCTTCTGGTTGGAAGTGTGAGCGCGATATATGTGCAGTATAGATGTCTACCGAAATAGCTGCCTCTTATTTTCATGGAGGGTGTGACCGTTAATGAGTTTTCAACTCAATTAATATTGTAACCATTGGCATCCCTGAGGACTACGGGGCATTTGAGGAAAGTTTATATTAGCCGACAACCGACCCGAGTTAATGAACCCTAGAGCCTAGCTTGATGAGAAAATAAGGTTGAAAACCCCATGAAAAAAGGTTGACCTACTAAACTTGATCATTGTTTGACCAAAAAAGAAAAAACTTGATCATTGGCATGGCGCCCTTGCAGTCTTGAACAGTGAGGTCTGTGAATGGAGGGGCTTCCGACAATAGAAGTAAGACTAATTGGTGAGGGAAGGCTTGGCTGTTCGACCGTAATTTTCAAGAAGCTCAGACCAGTCTGTCCATGGATAATGTGTTTATGGATGAATCAGAGCTCAAAAGTTCGACAGAGAGATCTCTCTTGATGAGTAGCTTGAATTTTTTTTTTTTTTAAAGTACTCTTCAAATCTTTACGAAGTTCCTCATACGAACTTGGGTTGTAGTAATTGTATTGGTTGGGGATCCATCGTTTAAATAGTTTTATAGAGAAGAGAAGTGTGTGCGCAAATGAATTATAGAAGCTCATTGAAAATGCTAAGCCCGTACGCATAGACCAATTTACGAAATTGGATAACGACATGATTTTTTTGCTTTTTTGTTTTTGTTTTTTTTTTTTTGGGGGGGAAGGGGGGGCGAATGGACAGGATGTTAAGTAGCCCCTATTGATCATATAATTTGATATTTAAACGAATAATCATAGTTTGTCGCGTAGACTTATAGATCGATTTAACAAACTAAGTTTTATTTAGCTATTATAAGAGGCCTTGTGTCAAGCTCATTTTTGGAGCATGAATAATGAGTACCCTGAATATACTCATCGAAATATTTGAAAAACATTAACAGCAACATTTGTTGAGGTTTGTAGTTCTCTCGGGCTGGTGAAAATGTCTGTCAAGCATATCTTTAAAAAAACATTTATTGCACGAGACCCTTTTTTTTCTCTTGCGAAAAACACCCAATTCTTTAGTAAAGCTTAACTTAGTCTCTCGCAACACATTTGATATGTATTTTTTTATAGCCACACTCAATTTTAATCTATCGTAACCCGTTCAATTAATGCTAACTTAATCTTGTATGTCCTCAAGACCTTTTGTTGATAACAATAACACGATTGGCGGGCGAAGGATGATTGGATGGGCCAAGAACGACGCCCAATTGATCTCTCAATCCTCGCCAAACAGGCCATATGGCCAACATCGTACGAATACGGTGCTAGGCACCTCCATTTTCAGTGTAATCTAGCTAATTAATCGGGTCTTGAGCTAAGCCCCGGCCACTTCGTGTCTTGATTCCTATTGCTTAAAAGAGGTCTGTTTCGTACTTTTCGTGGGATTAACGTTGACTTTCGTCCCACACCTGCTAGCTGAAGACAATAATCAGCGATTTAAGAAATGGGAAACACACGGAACGTTTTCGTCTTATCCAAAAGGTTTCTGGAGATGAGGACATAAGAAGTATAGCCAAATCTGTCGATCCGGCTTCTCGCTCTCGGAGATCTGTGCTCCTAATCCTGAGTTATGGTTCCCTAAAAAAGTTATGCGCCTCAGTCTGTCACTTCCTAAAGGCACACATCATTGCCCGAGTGATTACAAAAAGGAAATACATCTGCAATTTAAACCAACTAGGAGAGTTCATGAAGGGGTCCGAATAAGCAGGGGTGTGTGTGTGTGGCTTGAAAGACAAGTCCATTTAACTATAACTAGAGAGGCAGATATTGTGAAAACTTCGTAGGCCACGGAAATTTGTTCCATGGGATAGTAATTTGGAGTAATCAATAAATTTATGTCAAATACCGATGGCAAATCAGAACTGATTGGTGACTTATTAATTCAGTCGATTTGAGATAAAATAGCTGTTTTATCGCCCTCGGATCTAAAAGCAGATTGACACGTACTTTTAATGTTATTAGGTGGGCTCATAATTTCGCTAATTAAGTATATATTTACGTATTTTGTTAGTACTGTTGGTTGACGGTTGAAACTTACCACAAAATAAATTTCAGAAACGTCATTTGGAATTGGGCCTTCATCCTTTTTCTTGACAGGCGGCAACTTCGGCTCATAAAAAAATTGACAACTCCAAATTTTTTTATTTTTTTTATTTTTTTATAGCTCTTTCATCGTGGAGGGCTGGGCGTTTGAACCAGGGACAACGACACCCAATTTTGTCCAAAATAACAGGGCGATGATCAAATATCAAAGTCGAACAAAATGACGACGGCCGCATGCTTTATGATGGTCCGGGCTTTTGATTTGGGCCAAGTGAGCCTTTTCTGCTTTAGCATCATCTACGTAAAAAAAAAGTTTCTATTGTTTTTGTTTTATTATTCACAAAAAGATTAATGCCTTTGCAGCATGACATCCTCATCCACTCAACTCAAGCCAATTGCGACAAGGCCAATATGGTCAATAACAACACTTCCCATGCGGCAATATCAACTCAGATGGACAAAAACATAATGCTTCGAAAGCACTCGAAAGGCTGTCGATATTGATGTATTCTCTCAACTCTATCATAATCTTCGTAACATTTTTGTTCTTTTTTTTCAACCCATGTTGTTTATCTTCTTATCAAAATCATGTTAGTAATTGACGTTTTTGCCCCCCTACTTTTAGTGTATCGCCAATGAAAATTAGTGGTCATTGGAATTAGGGGATGACGTGATAATAATATCTAATCAAGCTTATCAACCTACGAAAAAGAGTTTCCTCACGAAGTTAGTTACCTTAATTGCAGTCCCGGACGTTGTTGTCATCGGTCCTCTGTGTACTCTTGCACACTTCCCAAAAGATTTTGAGGATCATTCTCTATTGGTTGCGACTCAGGACAAACGATTAAATTTCCTATTATTTTTGGATCAAGGACTCTCGTGTTAACTAATTGCCGATGTGTAATTATTATTCTTTAATTTAGAAACTCTCTAATCGAGTTAACAAAATCTGTTTACATTGGTTAGCGACCCCCTTACATTTATTGACTCTTTTTAGATGTTATTAATTAAATTAGGGTGTTTCATGAAATTCTCTCCCATTAAATTGTCACATTATATCGTGTTACCATATCTCATTTAAGTTACTTACCGAGCTTTTTTTTTTTTAATTATCAACTTTTCTTATTTTTCACCAAAATTCATTTGCCGTTCTTAATCACGCCTTGAATTTACCAACTTTAGTGTGAAATTACTAACTGTAGCTTAAGTGATTTATCAAATTTTCTTCCATTAAGTTATCAACCACTTTTGGCCACCACCTCTAATTTGAGTCAGTAACCAGCATTTCTTTGGGGTTTTCTTTCTTTCTTTATCAACTTTACTTTTTCGTTACTTGATCGGGAAAATACGTCGCTCAAATAAATATTAGCAATTTTATACAACAATTGGTCTATTTAAGGTGGCGGTAAGATATATATATATATATATATTCATTTGATATGAGACATTGGTAAGAAGAAGGAGTAACTTTAAATTAGTTGGTAACTTAATCATATGATACCTAGTCATCATTTATTGTCTGCTAACTTATCGGGCCAATCAATAGGGGATGCGTGAATCAGAGTAATTCTTTAGGAGTCAATATGATTTGATTCAAATCATATTGACGAGTTCTACTCTCATCTCAAAGAATCCCTCGCGTATCGCATCCATCAATCCAATTACCAAGATTTAACTCTTTGCATTTGTGCTTGATGAGTGCACCTGATGAGTTGATGGGGGAAACATCGCCAGCAGAAGTTTTCTTACTTCATCTTTGAAATGAGTCCTCTCCTGTTCCTTTTGAATGTTATCCCACCTACTCTCCAAGTGAACAAGAGATTCTTCCAAATCAGGAGCAAAAAGCTGTTGAAGTTGTGAGGTCAATTGTCTCAGAGCCAAAGTTGAATAATGACAAGTTTCAACATCAATTTTGGAATTAGAATGTTCTATCTAGTTAGTCCTCCAATTTGCCAGGGAAAGTGACTAGTGAGACAACAATTATTACTTTGTGCGAAGTGGCTTCAAGACTCGTGAGACGACAAAGTACTTGCCCCCAACGGATGAGGCATGGCGACCCCTGCTGGCCTAGATCTGATCACAGGGAGGGCAGGCAAGGACCGCGACGCCCTTGCTGTGGCCCGCAAGGGCGAGGCCACAACCCCTGACCTTCGACTATGAGGGATTCGTGACCCTCGCCCAAGGACCTGCGGGGTCGTCGGCCCCTGGGCGAGGTCCTTGGGCGCGGCGGAGGTCGCCGGCCTTAAGGCTAGTAAAATATATATATATATATATATATATATATATATATTATCGTTGGCGGTGCCACGTAAGGTGATTGGCGTCCACATCAGCAATTTTTAGCAAATAAGATTGAATCGACACAAAGTCAAAAGATTTAGGACTGAATCGTTAAACTTAAAAAGTTTAGGATTGAACTGATAAAAATGTGAAAGTCTTGGGGCCTTTTTTTTTTTTTTTTTTTTTTTTGTAATTCTCGTCCAAGTTGGGTATTGCTACTATAATTGGGTAGCCTAGTATCGTGCGTGTTTTTTTTTTTTACCAGGAGAGGTGTGTTGTTTCAAAAGCAGGTTTAGAAACAAGATCGCCAACTTTAGAAACATGAAGAATTGCCGCATTTAATCCACCCTAGCAGGCCATAAGGACAAAATGAGATCATATTTGGTAAGTGGAGATCGGACCCTACTGATTGTACTTGGTGGAAACCGTAACTCAATAGGATCTACACAAACATCTGCATCCACTTTTCAGATGTCTAAGGAACCATTCTTCTAAGGAATACTTTAACTTTATAATCTCTGAAAATCCTCCTATCCTACCTCTCATTATTGGCACTGTAGAACTTATTGGTGCTCATCCAGAAAGTAATTTCCCAAAATCTGCCCCTGATACACTTGGACGGCACCTTTGCCTATCCACATTGTCCATGTGAACTCCTGGAAATGTTAGACACTTTGTCTGGCGACTGATTTCGAGGAAGTTATCAGTGCTTATGCCACCCGTCAAATGAGAATCCTCTAAAACACAAGTTCTACACACTAATTCTGCATATCGGAAAACTATAGTTCCGTGATCTATATACTCTCCACCATTTGACTCGAATATGGATCTAATAAAACAATAAATTTCTTTATGGTTACATGATTTTTGGTAAGCAACCATTTCACAATCTTTGCGATTGTCTTAACTCATTCGTGAACATGTCCAGCGTGCTCAGCCTGGGACAGACATTCTGGTTAACATCTAGGCAGGAAACTCAAGTTTCTCCACCTGGCAACCAATAGTTTTTCTCTTCTGCTTGGTCGATTAGCCACTCTTCTACGATGAAGTTCCTGATTTGGATCTGTCAAATACTGTGATTATCGTCAGTTGCAGATGGCCAGATATAGATTTTCCTTTGCACTCTTACACCCACCTCCACCCACGTAGTTTGTCAAATTAATGCACGAACCCTTGATCTCCTTCCATATCTTGAAAAGGACCGTGACCGTTTTCAGTCTTTCCCCCACCTCTACCACCACCTTATCACGGCTGTTTCCCGGTTCCAGAGAACCGATCACGCAGGTGGGTATTTTAGAGGGCAAACCCTAGACTTGTAGAGTTCTTGCACAATTTGCCTTCTCTTTGAATTCGATTATGTAGTCATCTAATCTCGATTTTTGTTGATCGGTGTGATGATTGCGAATCTCATTGAGTTTCATTGCCTGTAGTTAATGTGTTTCACAATCGAAACAATATTTCGCCATGTTTGTTTCGTATTCATGTTATGTTATCCAGTACTGTGTTTCGCATTTCGGAGATTACTCTCGGATAAGATAGGTGGGTGCATTGTGCAACTGCAATCGCTGATGCCGTAATTAGTTATATTTGGATGTTGGATGAAGCGAACGTTGTTGTTGTTTTTTTTTTATTATTTATGAAACATTGCAGTTGTTTCATCAGTGATTAATTGTTTGGATTTGTCTTTCTTTTTGTCACCACTATTTGGATTGGTCTTGGTTAAATCTTATTGATGAGGAAAATCGAGAGGCATAAGAAAGCATTTTAGGCAAGTTCGAAATAGTAATTTGCCTCATTGTTTTGCATCGTTTAGAGTAACTTTTCACATTTGGAAGCGTCTAGTGAAGACTAATGATTTAGACACGATAGGCGTCACATGGTTTGATATTTCCTCAAAAAGTGAAAGTGCTGTTTAGAGCATGTTTCTTGCTAAGCCAATGGGGCGTTTACTACTTTTTGCTATTTGAAATGCCAAACGCCAAATTATCCATCCAATATTGTGAGTTGACTATTTGTAAATGATCTGAAAAATGCTGAATTGCAAAAAGTTATATGTATTGACACATAAATTCATCTTCTTCCTCGCCAATTCAAATTCTTTTTATCCTCGCAGAATGGCCACATTTAGACGTATGCTTCGAGTGGGGATCAAGATAGAGAATTGTCTGATGAGGTATCGCGCACTGAAAGCCCGTTCGACTTCAAGCTCATCATCTTCGAAAGAGTTATAAAAATAAAATAAAAAAGAACGCTCTCGCATCCGGTAATATATGTTTTATCCATGATTCTCCAATTTCTCTTTGAGAAGATAATGTGCTGGTTGATGAATTTTCGTTAAGCCGTTAGATCTCGTCCTTGAGGAGAAACAACTGCCAAATGCTGTCTCTGGGGTTTCGCCTGAATCATTGAAGTTTGGAATGATAGTTCGGAGAACGTGGCTAGTTCTTTCGTCAGAAGAGTGCTTTTTTATCTGTATAAGCTTTGTCTATTTTTCAATGAACCATACACTGAGGACATGGTAAGGTGCTCCCATTCTGTGCTTTGTAGACCGTAATACTTTGACAATGTAATCATTCAAACGTTAAGTTCGAAGTATGGAGTTCTGAGGAATGGACTGTCGTCTGTGTTTCTGCCACATTTCTTCTTATTAGTCTCATGTGCCATGTCTAATTAGCAATTAACATCCCCCCCGCCCCCAAAACAAAAAAAAAACACACCTTATCATTCTACATATGGTAGGCAAATTGAAAACTCATATAAGCAGCTAGTTTTTCAAATTTCTTTCTCTTGAATGTTTTGGTCAGGGTAATCCTTTCTTTATCATCTATGGCTGCATCACTTTAACACATGAGTATTCCGATGTCAAAAAGTAAATTGTCTTGCTGCGAGGTAGACGATATCATGCAATGACTACTAACCTTTTGCAACGTTTGATGCAGAAACAAGAGGCCGCAGATTATAAACTTCCTCAGATGGATTCTTGTCTTGCTGAAAATGCTGCTCGTATTGAGAGGATTAAAAGGGAAGCATCGGACTTCTACAAATCCCAATTGGAAGCATTAGACAAGGACATACAGAAGATACAAATGGGCACGGTTGCCGCCGCACTTGTTATTTGTGCTGCTGCTGCTGTATCAAAGTACTTCAAGGAGGTTCATGGACCGTCACCCTAGAAGGTACTGTGGATGGCAATTCTGCGTCAGTATATGGCATTGGATAGGTTGGACATGCTGATTTGGTAGCGTGGGAGGCCATAATTATAATAATTTGGAGCTTTTACTTTTCTGCATTGCACTGTGCATTTTATTATGAGCAGAAGTTTCTCACTACCTTGTTCAAGTCGGTAGTAACCATTATGTATCGACTCTTCGTCAGGAATCTTATATGAACTTTAAGATCAAAACGGTCGTTAAATAATCTGCATCGAGGTGATAAGTGTTGTGGGCATAGGTGTGGAGTTGCTGAAAATTTGTTGTGGTGCCCTATCACGATTATTACCACCGTTTGTAGGCCTGATAATTTGCACTTCTTATAGAAGAATTTTTTTTTCTCATTTTGGTGGCAAGCTAAAGGTTTTGCAGGCTGAAGGTTTCTCAGTAGTCGTGTTAATAAGCAGTAGAGCTTATATCACTTAAAACGGGAAGATATGTGATTTCATCCCATGCGCAATCAAAAAGATTGTTCGAAATCCAGGATATGTGACGTGCCCAATGATCTCTTACTGGAAAACCAAGCAAGCACTAGTTATGTTCTGGACTTTAGTCATTTGTGCACCTAACAATGCCATTAAAAGCTTTTATGGGCTGGCCTTGTATATAATATGTACGTAGTACTCAATGAATTCTGACTCCAGTTCGTAATTCTCTAGAGTTAGAATATTCGGCAAAATTGAATGATGCAAGATATGATTTTGTAAAGTATACTCTAGGTTTCGATGCAGAAAGAGGCTGCAGATGATAAATTTCCCAAGGAGATGTATTCTTATTCCTCTCAAATTGAGAGAGGATGAAAAGGGAAGCAAGGGACTTCTACTAATCCCAAAGTGAAGCATTAGACAAGGACATACAGAAAATACGAATCGGCACTGTTGTCTCCGCGCTTGTTCTTTTTGTTGCTGTTGCCATAACAAAGCCGAGGGAGGTTCATGGACCATCACCCTAGAAGGTACCGTGGATGGATTTCTGCGTCAGCAAATGGCACTGGATAGATTGGACAAGTTGATTTGGTAGTGGGGGGGTCGTCGTTATGATAATTTGGAGCTTTTACTTTTATACGTTTCACTGTGCATTTTATTATGAGCAGAAGTTTCTCACTATACTTATGTATCGACGCTTCATTTGGAGTCTTATATGAACTTCAAGATCAAAATGGGTGTTAAATAATCCGCGTCGAGGTGTTCAATGTTGTGGCCATATGGAGTTGCTGAAAATTTGCTGTGGTGCCCCCAATCACGATTATTGCCTACATCTGTATTTGCATCTTCATTGTAATTCTCTTGTTATAATTCATTTTAACTAGTTGGTTTTCAACATTTGATATAGCAACAATGGGCTCGTTGTCGCGACCCTCCCGCAAGCGTTTTCGGCGCAGGGCGAGAGGGTTAATGGGCCGTCATGTCTGGTCGGACGCGGACCTCTCCCAAGGCACGTTACTCAAGTCACAACGGAGGAATACGTGTTCCACCTTCGGTGTGTTCTGGTGAAATGTGATATGTATACTTGTCAAAGAGTCGCCATCAATCGTTTTGCGGAGGGTACGATCAGAAACCATATCGAATAGCTGGGAGCTTCTGTTCAATTCTGCGATAATCAGAGAGATGGTATCGGGAATTTAGTTACGCCAACTGTTTGGGAAAAATCAAGAAAATGGTCCCTTGCTTCGTACTTTGTTTCGTGGCATCTGTAAATTCCCCTGGTGCTTATAAATTTCAACATGCAGCTATTGAACATGGCTTCAAGTTAAAGTTCTCGAGTCTTACCGGAAGCTGTTCCTTTCTTTTGGTTCAAATACACAGGTCCGGTGTTCTTTCCTGTGTGGTAATTGTATGCCCACATTTGCAGGCTCTCTTGTGCATTTGGTGCATTGGGGAATCATTGTCAATGACGAAGAGCGAACATACTTCGAGGCAGTGGTGTTGAAAGAGCATGGGCATTGGTGCCCGGGTCACGTTCCTGATTTTTATCACTTCGACTGTGCTATGTCTCTGATAGGCATGTGTTACCCAGAGCCTCCACATATAGGAAAGGACTGATCGCTGGAATTGAGCACCTGTTACTCGCGGAGCATGTCAGAATTTATGGCTAGAACCCTTTTCTGCACATTCCTTCTGCATCATTCCACCACAGAGCAAAAACGTGCAGGTAAATAAATTCTAATATCAATCGAGCATCTGTAGTGTGACATTATTCTGTTATCTCCTCGTCCTCCACTCTGATGTTTTCCTAAGGCCTTGAAATCTATTGGCCTTTCCCCAGAGAATTACATAGTGGAATGCTTTGGGCTTCTTTAGTTCTTTTCTTATACTAGTGTGCAGTTACACTCTTATCATGTCATTGTCATTGCAGTAGCAGAGTTCTGCGGAATGTTGAGCAGGTTGTTTTCTCTGACCCTTACCAAGTATCCCAATACGACCATTGGACTTCACCTTATCCGGATGCTGATGCAGAGGCTGTGAGGGAGGATAATGATTTAAAGCTTGAAATAGCTGAGTTGAAATCCATGTAATGTTACTGTCTAAGAAGCTACTGTATCCTTCTTCAAAAAGGTTAAATGAAGTGGAACATCATCTGTTTGCTGATGATTTTGTGGGACGTACATTTCAGGTTCTGTGAAAGAGCGCAAGCACTGGTAGATGGAGATCTCCACAGTGCTTTGGTCATGGTTACTCGAGATTCAAACCAAGTAATAGATCCAGAATTCGCATTTTATGGGCCGATGGGGTTTGATGTTGGAGCGTTCCTAGGAAATTTGTTATTGCCATTCTTCAGGGTGGGCATGCAAATCAAGGGAACGGCAGTGAAGTATGCTTTAAATAATGAAATATCTTCCTGTCTGTATGCTTAAGTCCCGTAGATCTTCTAGACCTTGACCTTGCAAGGTTCTGTAATTTGGTTTCTCTTACTTACTCCATGAATACTATTGCTTATTATGTCATGATACTTAAGACCTGTTGCTCAGGCAGCTAGAATTTAACTCAAGATTTGCATACTTCTATGTATACAAGATAATTTTTTCTTTTTTCTCTAACGTGACAATTACTTGTGGTTTATTTTACTTTCACGCCCCATCATTCAGTGATTGTGGAGATGAATGGACAATTGTAATTGGTAGATGTTGAGACAATAGTAAATGAGAACATATTATGCTCTCCCCATTAGTCATTTCGTCTCTGTCCCGCCCAGAGACTACTATAAGAGAAGAAGAAAGGAACATAAGAGCTATTTTTACCATCGATGATATGCTAATCAATTGTTCCATAAATGCGCATATTATACAGGCATACAAGGAATGGATTTTGCGAACTACTGAAGAGACAAGGAATCTATTGCAACAGAAGTTTGTAAGCTTCTGGACTGAACACAAGAATGGCTCTGGTGAGGCATATCTACTGGCGATCTATAAAAATCATGTGCTGCTTGAGCTGGTCCGGAGGAGATTCATGAAGAATTTATTCCACGATACCCTTGGATTTGGTGCTGCCAAAATGAAAAGGTGCGACTGGATGATGTGGCATTTCTTGCTCCTTAATGCTTTTGTGTAGGTTACGAACTCGCTAGATATCTTTAGTAGCTTTTGGCACTAATGTTACATTTTGAGTATACAGCTGTCCAAATATTTGCTGTTCGCCTTCGTACATCTTTGATTTCAGGAGAATTTTTGGGGTTGCACATGTGGAAGATTTTGAATCCACAACCAATGCTGATAAGTGTGCAGACCGCGAGCACCGAGCTCTTGATTTTGTCAGGATGCTTCTTAAGGGAAGGCAGAAGTTTGAAGGAATCAGTGAACTAGTCTCATTAGTTCCAATATTGAACTGATCCATGGGCTTAATGTATTGAGGTTCCTGTGGGTCCCCCCGTCCTTTACTGTCGAGAGTCCTCGTGCATTTCAAAACTTATGAAGGCTCTGAAGTTCCAGTATAGTGTCCAATGCACTGCCTGATCAATTCGTCAGCAACTTTATGCTGCCTTAGATGGTTAGTCCCACTGACGAGTCATTGCTCTGGCGATGAATCTACTTGTTACTTTGTCTAGTTGGGATGCATGGATGATGAATATGTTGAGGCTTTCCTCGAATCTGCTTGATGCAGAGCTGGTTATGGAACTACCATCTGCAGATGGCGATTCTTGTTTTTCTTTTTTGGCTTTCTTTTTGGTTGCTGATTGGGGTTCCTCACTGTGTGAACTGTTAGATAGTTGATTGTGGTGATTTTTGCTAATGTTCTTCCGGGCCCAAGTGGTAAATAAGTTGGGTGCACGATGACTTTTCGATGTCCTTAGTAACATTAAGTTATTGAACAAGCGCTTGAGGTCCCAGTCAAGGATGTGCTTCCTCTGCAGAGTTGCTTCCTGCTATTAGAGGAAGGTACTTTTTATTATTATTATTATTATTATTACATTTTTCCTTTCATTGTTTTTACCTCACCTTTTCTTTCTCTTATATGACGCAGCAAATTGAATACTTGAGGAGTGCCCATTAGATTTAACCACACATCACCTCCTTTTTGGACTTCTGTCTGGAGGAAACAAAAAACTTAAGCGACTGATCTCTAGATCAGTACAATACGGAGAATTCGTAATCTAATTACCATATTTGGCCTTGTAGTCACTCCAGAGCTGATCGACTGTCTTTTCCAGGAACTCAACAGAATACTCAGGACTATAACCACTCCTCATCTTCTTGTTCAGGTCTGCTACATATCCACTCAAAAGATCATCACAATAGTTACAGAAAATGTGTTGTGCCATCATAGCTCGGGTCCAACCACTTTCCCTCGCCTAGTTTCACCCAATTGCTTGGTGCATACCTCGCCTTCAGCCTCATAAAATCCGCTAACCCTGTGCTAAATCGGTTGACAGCTTCTTGACTTGCCAACCAGAGTCATATATGCATCTTCTTGTGGTACAAAACCCCAGTTATCTCGTCCTTCACATCATCACTGGAGTAGATTCCTATGTACCCCGAGCCGACGTGGATTTTATTTGCGTCCCCATCTGAATATGTTATTCCATCCATGGGTTTAATGAACACGGTTATGTTTAGGTCAATTCCTGGAAAATTTGCCAAATCAATACAATGGAGGAGTTCATTACTTGTTTGGTGTACTCGATGCCGATTTCACCGTCAAATCTCACTCGCAAGCCATGTGCCTTTGAGCATCTGCCTGTTCAGCCATCATAAGATACTATGCGGCCTAGCAACCATCCGGTCCTCGATTTCTGTTGGAAGTGCTGCGGCAAAGTAGGTTAGTTGCCCAGTTGAGAATTACAACAAGAATCGTAGAATACTCAAGGGATTGCAAAGAGGTAAAGCTGCAAACAAGATTTGGCAGGAAGCTTTGAGAAATTCTGATCAAAATGGACATAAATCTTCATGTCTTTTTTTCTACTTCTTTTAGGTTGGACAATCCTACGGTAGAAAAAAAAAAAAAGACATGAAGATTTATGTATATGACCTTTGGATTAAGGATTTGGTAGCCTATGGTGTCTCCCTCTTTCTACTCTTTAGCTAAATGATTTTCCACGTCTTTTTATTAGTTCAGCTTCTAACGAAGCTTGTTGTTTGTGTTTCTCTATTTCATATTCGCTAGTCATGTTATTTGCCCATAAATCTTACTAATCACCTTCATCCTGTCTCTGTAGCATTTCTGAGAAGCATATCTCTTGAAGCTATGGGGCTAGGGGTACGTTTGGCGGCAATTGCTCATGGTATCTTGCCGCAAGCAGAGTGTATTCTCGCGAGTATTCCACCTTCTTCTCCGTGGCCTCGGCAAAGCAGAGCAAATGCAAATGTCAGATCTAATCACGCTATGGACGCTCAGCGTGGAATAAAGTAGGTTTATATTTATTTGATGATTTATGGTTGACTTTTGTAAAACTTCAGTTTCAGCTTGTGCAGAGCTCCGTAAGTTACTTGAATTGTTCATTCACATCTACCGGTGGAGAGTTCATGCCATGTCGTGACTCGTGACGAACCATGGTCATGCCGTTCTTCTAGGATAGAATCTATATTGGCAAACTCCATAAATTCAAACCCGAACATCAAACAGATACTGAGATGGTCTCCGAACGCTAATTGTCAAATACCAGTGCATCATGTTCACGCCAGCTTGGATGTGCTTCGGGCACCCTTCTTGTACCATCCTTCTTTCATTGGTCTAGAGATTTCAATCTTGCTCATATTGTAAGGGATGAAGTAATTAATTGGTCAAGTCATTCCCAGTAGGTTCTGCCTCAACACAAAGATTAATTCAAACACTAAATGAGATTCGATAATTCAAGAAGTATCTACAGGTCATATCCTTTTTACTACAGTGACTAACTTCTGATATGCATGGACTTGGACAAGTTTATACCACATGTTTTGAATGAATTATTAGTAACTTTTGATTCGTTCTGCTGTTGTACCTTTGCTAAAGTACATATTTTTTGTACATGAATGTTCCGGAAACAATCTATGATTCGTGTTCTATGGCGTTAGACCTAAGGTTGTAAGGATGGGGATCGTACTTAAGATTGATGTGGGGTGTCTAAAAGATCTGGTCGGAAGATTGGGTCTGAGTATTGTAAATCTTCAAAAATGCAGCAACTATATAAAGATCGTGAATGGCAGTGCAAAATTTACTAACTGCGGAAATTGTGTGACGCTACAACTTCAGAATGAGTGGCTATAAAGCTTATGTCATCTCTAAACGAGTTTCACAAGGAAGTCAATATTTCTATGACCTGAACATCTCGTTAGGCAGATTACAATGTTAGAATTTGCGAAAATTAGATCGGTAAGATCCATCCAGTCATATCAATCTATAATTTTCGTTCGCTCAGGATGAAAGGATGAAAACCATGTAATGACCCCAACAAATGAAGGTCTTGCTTAAGACCAAGATTGTTTCTTAACGTTTAAAGAGTAGGATCTTTCTAACCATGGTCAGACCAATCAGTGGATTTTAAACGATCTTTTCTCATCCGTCAATTAGGATCCTGAAGTATTTATGCCTTGACAAAGATGCCATATCTTACATGTAAAAACCAAACAGGGGAACCACTTTGGAAGCACTGTAGGTTGTCCGTGATGACAATAAAGTTCCGAACAAGAGCTGGCAGTTTCATTCAGCTAATAGGCACATTTCTCTCTGCATGATGTTAGGTTGTCTATTGAAGTTTCGTATATTTTATACTGTCAATGACAGACAGCAGTTATAAAGGGACCCGACCCGACCCGACGGTCTATCTCACTCGACATGGTGTCATTAACCCTGCTTATATGCCAAATGCATCACATACTATGTGCATTTTTTCAGTTTTTGTTCACTTATTGATTGGAGGAGTGACCTAAGTTGCTACGAGTAGAGAATTAATGATCCTCGTGATCTTTAGGGAAGTGCAGAGGGGACCACGGAGGATGAATGTCAGCAGAGACAGAGGTGCATGCTAAAGAGAGACCATGACGCTGGTCAACGACAATGGGATTTGTTTAAGGCAGGCTTAGCTGAATTAGACCCCAACTTTTCATCATTTTGGAGATGGAAACTTGCGAATAAGAAAGATATCATGGAGGCTCAAAGGTATCTGGTGAAAACCAAAATTCGTCCAATTTGTTATTGTACCGCCTCATAAAAAGGGGGAGGAAACACCATTTTCCTTTCTCAGATGATGCTAGGATGGACATTGACTACAGATTAACTAGTCAAAAACTGGAGAAGGAAAACGTTGCTGGGGATATGGAAAGATAACGTATCGTGTGGACAAATATTGTACCGAATTTATATGGCAAGCCATTGAATGATGATATCCAGTCTCCCTTGCACCCTTCAGTGATGTCCTCGCCCGAGGACAGTCTGGAATTCAAATCACGATCTGCATCGGCTTGATTTGGGCCTTAGGGTTCACAGGGCGGACGACTTCTATTTTGTTTCGGGGAGGGAAATGAGTTCGTTTTTTGGAAGAGCCTCGATAGGACATCTTTTTCGAATAAGTAAATCCAAAACAGCATCGTTGTGCACACATGGGCCTTTTCACTCTAGCTATTTGACACCAAGGATAGAGAAATGATCAAAACAGGCCGGTATTTTTCATTAGTAATCAAACCTACAGAATAACGATCAAAATTTTCGGCAACCCCGCACCTATGACCATCACACTAATCACCTCGATGCTGATTAATTAACCCCCATTTCGATCTTAAAGTCCATATGAAGATTCAATACATAATGATTACGACCGACTCGAACGAGGTGGGGAGATACTTCTCTTCATAATAAAAGCGAAAAGTGCAACACGAAAAGTGAAAGCTCCAGATTATGATGGCCTCCCACGCTAACTAGTGCCATATACTGAGATAGGATTGCCATACATCCCGTGACGGTCAAACCTTTTTCTTGCATCCTGCTACGACCCCAACGTTAACAAGAACAACAACGACAGCACCAGCGCAGAAGCCCCTGTTCTCAGCTCTCCTTTTTGATGCTTCGGAGAACATTTTGTTTAAGTCGTCGTGGTCCTTTATGATCTTGTCCATAGCAGCAGAAAATTTGGCAAGATAATAACTCTCCTGCTCAAGATTTGCATCGATCCTACCCGCAAAATCATCACGAAAATCTACATAGCCTCATGTTCCTGCATCGAATGTTACAAAAAGTCGGTCCTGGCACGATATCTTCTACTCCGTGGCGAGAAAATTCACTTTTTTGAAGATAGGAACACTCATGTGTTAAGTGATGCAGCCATAGATGACAAAGAAAGGTTTCGTCTGGCCAAAAAGTTTCGAGAAAAAGGAATATGAAAAGCAAGCTACTTATATGAGTCTTCAATTTGCCTACCATATGAAGGATGATGGAAAAACGAAGGCAAGAGATCAGCAGAAGAAAGGTGGTAGAAATACAGACAGCCCATTCCTCACAACTCCATACTTCAAAATTCTTAGAATTATTTCAGACTACAAAGCGCAGACGGTGTCAAAACCATCAAATTAGCAGCAACTAGCAGCATATCCTTTGATGCATGGCTGATTTTCACTCTCGTTATGAAGCTATTCTCCGTGGATTTAATAATACTCAAGAATACTATTAAACATTTGGCATGTAGGAAAATAGACAAAACTTGCATACACGAACTTCGACTTTCGAGACAAAGAATTCACCACCTTCTCCAATCTGTCATTCCAAACTTCCTGGTGAAACCCTAGAGAAACCATCCGGGGTTGGTTTTTCCTCAAATCCATCTGTCGAATACACATATTACCGGTACCGGATGCGAGCGCAATTCTCCGGCCTTGATCCCCACTTTATGAAAGGAATTGTGTAAGAGTCATATGTATTGATTCATGAACCTGGTTTTCGAATTCTCTGTTCTTTCTAACAGAAAGGCTAAAATGCAAGTTGCGTTACTGGAACCATTTGCAAATACTCAACTCACACTATTGGATGGATACTTTACCATTTCAAGGAAATACGGAGCCATGTGATGCCTCTTTCACAACTCATACCGCAAGGGAGTTTACAACCATATTTCGGTCCTCGTGTCCAACTCCATCAGTCATCACCAGATGCATCAAAGTGCCGGAGACGCTTACGTCGGAGGTTACGGAGCAAACATGACATCGACAATTACAGAAGGTCCCCTTTTTTCCTGTTATCAGCAAAGTAACTTGCACGATCATTAGATAAAACTACTTCCTCTACAATTTCTAGCTCAAGTCACTTGTGGACACTTCTTTTTGCCTCATTGTGCAACATGAACCCCTGGTAGGATCCTGCAAGTCTGCTGCCTAGAAACCATATCCTCATCATATGGAAGAGGAACTGCAAAAGACCCAGCGAACTCACCAGCAGCAATAACCTTTAGCTTTGATCTAAAGACAAACTCACACACACTAAGAAATGATACGGCGCAGAATGGCCGAACAAAATCACGGTTTTCCATGTGTGGAGAAATGCAGTCCTGTTCTTCATATGCATTGATTATGCGACTGTCAGGTACGCTAGTTGGAGGTAATACATGCCAACCACTCGTCCTTGATAAGCTTAAAAAGACGAGGCAAGGGCTCAACCATCACATTCTGAAGAATTCCCGGTGGATTTCCATTTCTATCCTCCAATGAGTAAATATCAGATAATTAGGCATTTCTGTCAATTAATCACGACAACAATCCGTACATGGCTACCGTAGAAATTCTTTAGACAGAAGCAAAACTTCTATGTAGCTCCTTAGAAACTTGCCCTTGCATTTTGTTGCAAGACCAACCGAATTTATGAGTTACGAGTCCCTTTCCCCTCATCCATTTTTATGGTGTTGTGCATTTCCGTTCTGAAAGAGGACAATAAAGAAGACCATCAATCGAGCCATGAGGGGCATCATTCTTGAAATAAAACAAAGATAGCTGCAAAAAGAAACACTGACATCAATAAAGGAATTATAAGGAACATTTCAAATTTGTAATTCATCATAGTACCATTCGGTCAAGGTCGTTAGCCAAGAATGAAACCGGAAGTAGAATTCTCGCTCTTGATTCCTTATATTGCAGGGGACTTGAGCCTTATTGGACTACTCTACGTTTGCCCTTCCTGTCATGATCCTGCCTCCTCCTCCTCTTGGATTTACATAAATAAACGAAAGGACAAGTTTGGTGATCCTGCTTGAAGGCGTTATATTCGAGTTTCGCAGAATCTCTCTTTCTTTCATTTTCTTTTCAGGCATGCATCATGGATATACCTGATCAAAGTGGGTGGCAGCAGCTGTCTTTAAGTCTCGGCTACAACCTGATCCATCATCTTGCGCATCACAAGCATCTCATGTATCATGGAATTATATGGAGGCGAACCACAGTTCATAGAGCTTATGTGAGATTGCATAATCTCTGAAAAAAGCATACGCATCATCCTGCCACATGCTCGAAAACATTAGTGAAAAAAGTGAGTATTGCAAAAGAAAACAAGCAAAGAAGCAATGTAAGTCTCTTTTCAGCATTGTGCCCATCACCATGAGACAATTGAAGGAAAAAAAAGCAATTCAAGTTCAATGAGGTGTTCCCAGTTGCATCTGTAGCCTAGAGGTTTCGGTGTCTGCTAGTTCTACAAATTCACAAGACATCAATCGCATCCAGAATCTCCCCATCTGAAAAATCCGCGTTTGCTCTCATAAACTTGAGGGCCAGCAGCAACATCATCACACTCACACAGCAAAAAGCTGACGAGGCAAGCAGAGAGAAGAGGAAGAGCCTCCTCATATGGGATCTTGCCCCATCCAAAGCACAGGAGTACATCGACCGCTCCTTCTCCAACATCGCCTCCAACTCATCACTAAAATTTCTGTTGAATTTTTTCAATTCATGGAGACAGTCATTGACTTTGATATCCACCAACTTTGAATAAGCTTCCTTCATCAGATGTTAGAAAAAAAAGTTGCAATAAGTTTTAAGTAAAACATTAGTTAGGCTACAAAGCATAATTGAGAATGATGCATACATTGCCACTTTTGACGATGAATTTGAACTTTTCCAATTCTATTTTCTGAACTTCTTTGAACTACAAGGAGAGAAAAGACATTAAGGAATGGTATCAATCAAAATAAACGTGTATAGTCAAAATATAATATTTTACCCCCGTCAATTCCCCCTTCATGCAGAATCGAGCATTTATGGAATTTATATGGTCAGAGATCATTTTCAAACCATAATACATTCCTTCAGCTTGCTTTTTTGAAAAGACACCAGCCTCTAACTTGGTAACCTGGAAAAAACAACAATATTATTTTCCTTCTAATGAGAAAACGAGGCAGACAACCAAGAAGAAATACAAATTACCAGCTTTAAAGTATTGAATGGTCCACTACTAGTCGAATTCGACTTGACTCGACCAAGTCCCTCAAATGCACCAACAAGATGAATCGCACGGTTAAGTCTACCCATTTTAACCGCCCGGTGTTAAACCTGCAATCCTATATTGACAGCATATTCAAGAAAAATGTCGATGATAAAAAATGTTAATCAAAACATAGAGGAAAAAAAACACTGTATTTCCGGATAAGAACTATCCACCTAATTTCTCCTTTTCAAAAATATACAAATCATTTGGTGTTTGTCCCAAATTAATCATAATCCCCAAACCTTACTGTCCCCGTTTCATGGTATCTCTCCAATCGTTATCTGATGTGTGAAAATTTCAAGTCTGCAGCATCAGAGAAAAGTACATTGAGAAATCAGAGAAGACGCGCGTTTCACAGCAGATCTTACAATTAAGCCTCAGAGCACAAGAAAACAAACTCAACTAGTTTCGCTTAACAATTAGTCACGCAGGAAATCATAACCTGATCTGTTCATGCAGGATTACTCGTGGGGTTCTTGAAATTCTCTGCGAAGTAACAAAAGTGCAGCATTTCTCAATGATTACAAGTTTACAAGAAAAAAGAAACACTCTGTTTCCGGACAAGAACTATCCACCTAATTTCTCTTTTTCAAAAATATACAACTCATTTAGTGTTTGTCCCAAATCAATCATAGTCCCCAAACCTTACTGTCCCCGTTTCATGGTATCTCTCCAATCGTCATCTGATGTGTGAAAATGTCAAGTGTGCAGCATCAGAGAAAAGAACATCAAGAAATCAGAGAAGACACATTTCACAGCAGATCTTACAATTAAGCCTCAGAGCACGAAAAGTAAACTCAACTAGTTCCGTTTAACAAGCAATCACGCAGGAAATCATAACCCGGTCTTTTCATGCAGGATTATTCATGGGGTTCTTGAAATTCTTTGTGAAGTAACAAAAGTGCAGCTTTTCTCAGTGATTACAAGTTTACAAGAAAAAAGAAACACTCTGTTTCCGGACAAGAACTATCCACCTAATTTCTCTTTTTCAAAAATATACAACTCATTTAGTGTTGTCCCAAATCAATCATAGTCCCCAAACCTTACTGTCCCCGTTTCATGGTATCTCTCCAATCGTCATCTGATGTGTGAAAATTTCAAGTGTGCAGCATCAGAGAAAAGAACATCAAGACATCAGAGAAGACGCACGTTTCACAGCAGATCTTACAATTAAACCTTAGAGCACAAAAAACAAACTCAACTAGTTCCGTTTAACAAACAATCACGCAGGAAATCATAACCTGGTCTGTTCATGCAGTATTATTCATGGGGTTCTTGAAATTCTTGGTGGAGTAACAAAAGTGCAGCTTTTCTCAGTGATTTCAAATTTACAAGAAGAAAGAAACACTCTGTTTCCGGACAAGAACTATCCACCTAATTTCTCTTTTTCAAAAATATACAACTCATTTAGTGTTTTTCCCAAATTAATCATAGTCCCCAAACCTTACTGTCCCCGTTTCATGGTATCTCTCCAATCGTTATCTGATGTGTGAAAATTTCAAGTGTGCAGCATCAGAGAAAAGAGCATCAAGAAATCAGAGAAGACGCGCCAGCAGATCTTACAATTAAGCCTCGGAGCACAAAAAACAAACTCAACTAGTTCCGTTTAACAAGCAATCACGCAGGAAATCATAACCTGGTCTGTTCATGCAGGATTATTCGTGGGGGTTCTTGAAATTATTTGTGGAGCAACAGAAGTGCAGCTTTTCTCAGTGATTACAAGTTTACAAGAAAAAAGAAACGGTGGGGAATCAATGAAGAAGCCTGTGGTAGTGGGCACGTCCTCACTCATCAAGTTTCCCCACAAATCAGAAATTATACCACAGAAGGCGAGGCAAGCTGAGGCGAGGCGAACGAGAGGGCAAGCTGAGGCGAGGCGACGGACGATGCGACGGAAGAGAGCCGAGGCGAGAAGAGCTGAGACGAACTGAGACGAGGCCGACAGTCGCGAGGCGGCGAGCGGAGAAGGCAGATGACGCGTCGAGCGGAGGAGACAGACGACGCGAGACAGAGCGCGAAGGTGTGAGAGAAGACGCGAATAGAGAGGAGGAGAAGAAGATGTGACAAAATTGAGAGCAGAGGCAAAATTAGTGTTGCGTCTTTCAAAATTATAACTTGCCGACCTTACCCCTGGACACACGAGTCCCGCCCGTGTCCATTATGTTGACTGCGTGTCTGACGTCGGACATGTGTCGACCACGTGTCCAAACGTGGGGCGTGTCGCACACCTACAAAAAAAAAAAAAAAAGTCCTAAAGGACTAGTCCGTGCTACATTGCTACATAGGTTCTAAATTTTCATGATGTCCCGAAAAAAGTTTAATTTCATTTTTAGTGAAATTGGAAACTAAATTACATATAAAAATGTGCAAATATATACTTTTGGTCAAAATTGAGCAAATCGTTGAGTAAATGGACCCAAATGCAATTCAAGGCCTCCGATATCAATTCCATAGCTTATGAAAATTAAAAATACAAAATTAAAAGATACAAAGCGTAATTTTTAAGCTCGATTTGAGTTTATGTTTGTAAAGTAACTTAGTGATCCAAGTCGAATTTTTGGATTTTAAAGTGACCAAATTGAATAGGGAATTAAATAAAAATATTGGGTATTTTTTTTACCACAGACGCCTTTTTTCTTTTTGCTATTTTTATAATAAAATAAACTAAAAAATATTAAAATTTTGAAAAATATTTTTTTGTTCAAAATTGATTCCTATTTGTCATTATTATAATTTTTGGCTATTTTGAATTAATTTTCTAAAATATGATTATCAAAAATTAGGTTTCAACAACCATGATCAACGATCTGAAATGCCAATCGGTGATGCTAATGATTCATGGATTATCAGACAGCAAATCCATATCCATGATTCCACTCGTGGAGGGAAGACCAAGAGTCGGGATGCATATGATCGAGTCAAGCACTAAACCGCGACCTTTGAAGAAGCTGAAGTTATAATCTTCAATTGAACATGGAATGCCAATCCATATTCTCTTTCCGGAGGTGAAAAGCTTGCCAACCAAAATTGGAGCGGCCAAACCAAAAAAGGCGCCCGAAGAACTGGGTAGCAATCAAGTCTCGAAGCCAAAGAATAAGTGGTGTCGAGTACGAAAGAAACGCGACGCCCGAAAAATTCGACAATCAAACACCTCGAGAGCACCAAGGACGGTGCTCAAATGGGTGGAGGAAAATGTCACGTGATCAAAATAGACTCATTTGACTTATTTATGACCTATTTTTTTGCAATGCAAATCTAGTGACTCATACTCAATTCAACACATGCCTAGCTCATACTGACCCGACCCTTATTTCTAAAACAATTTCATATTTAAGCAAATATAGAAAAATTCAAAAACAAACTAAGCTAAGAGAGTGACATGAGCGAGCGCAAAATCAAATGTGGGCAAGAGAAAATGAGGAGAGTCACAAAGATGGGTTGAGTTTAAGTAAGTTGTAAATATATTTATGATCTATTTGTAACATATTTAAACTCATTTATGACTCATTTACTGAAAAAAAAAAAAACAACGAACTCATATAATAATTTAGCTCATCGTATATAGATTAAGGAATAAGTTTATGATCCATTTTAACATGTCCACGTATAATTCTCTCATCATGTGAAAATGTTTCTTAAGCAAATCTTTTAAATAAGCATTCATTACACGAGACCTATTTTTTCACTTGCAATAAAAATCGAATTCTTTAGTAAAGCTTAACTTGGCGTCTTAATTGCGCATTTGATATTTCTTTTAGCCACAAGCTCGCAATTCGATCTAGTGCAATTAACGCTAACTTAATCGCACATGCACTGAATTATTAAGGGTAAGGCGTTCACTTCCTTCTTCGAACTTGACCTCATAAATAGCGTCTGTCCTCAATTGTTGATAATACACGATTGGCGGGCGGAAGGATGATCGGATGGGCCAAGAACAAGACACTTTCGATCGGTCTCAGTCCTAGCCAGACAGGCAATATGGCCAATGACGTACGATACGGTGCTCGAGGCACGTGCCATCCCTCGTACATTGCGAGAAGTAGGTGAACTAACTCGACCTAACACTACCTCCCTCGCTAGGCACTTCCATTTTCACTGTTATCTAGCTAATTAATCAGGTCTTGATTCCCGTTGCTTAAAAGAGGTCTGTTTTTGTACTTCTCGTGGGATTAACTAACGATGTCTCTCGTCCCACATCTGTTAACTGCAGACAATTATCAGTGACGCAAGAATTGGGAAACACGTGAAATGTTTCTCATCCTGTCCAAAAGGTTTCTGTAGAAAAGGAAATGAGAAGAATGCCCAAATATGTCGATCCCACATGGAATGTTCTTCGTCTCTAATCATGAGTTATGACTCCCAAAAAAAGTTTAGGCACCTCAATCTGTCACTTTCTAAAGTCATACATGATTGCACGAGTGATTACATTAAGGAAACACATCTGCAATTTAAACCGTCTAGGAGAGTTCATGAAGGGAACAGATTTAGCAGATGATTATAGCAAAGATTATTGCAGCTTCTGTTTTTTTTTTTCCCTTTCCCTTCCTGACCGAACCGTCAAACTAAGGCATTTGGCTAGAGAATCCCATCAATGAAAAACCAGCAACCAGCAAGTTAATGCCTCCAAAGATCGTTTTTAGCCAACTTCAAGCGTCATTATAACCATGATCCACGCTTTATCACTCCAATTCTCACGATTGGTTCTCACATCTTTGATCCATCTCACAGCCCGCATCGAAAGACATGGATGAGAAAAAGAAAAGAAGATAATATGATAAACAGAGCAAGGCTTGTGACCTGTCCGCGTTCTTTGGTTTTTGTTTGATTCCGAAATCTTTTATTCATACCCATCAAGTGAATCTTGGAGGGTACATTCATACTCATACGGTCGTGTACGTAGTCTATTTATGCATGGAACTATCTAATTAATGACGTAGGGATATAAAGGAACTCGTTTATACTGTCAAACTTGTACCTGTAGAATGATCATAGCAGGGGCAACAGTATAGCTAACACGTTGATAATTTATAGTTGTGGAATGAAAAATACGACAGATGGGTACAAACACTAGGAGCACGTAACTCGACGACACTGGAACGTTTAAATCACCGCTTATGATGATTATTCCTAAAGCTAACACGAGTACTTGGTCTTCTTATTATCATATATCTGCTGCGTCTTTGATATATGTCTCTCTCTGCCAAAGAGATCACGCTTCAATGGAGCTTCAGATTCTTCATCCTGCGTGACCGAGAAACATAGACATGAGTTACGGGACGTCACCTTCGTATTTGGTCAGAGTTGAGCTGCTCTTTTATCGTACGCAGAGGGAATAATAGTGGTAATAAAACATAAAGTTTGTATTTTTTATGTGCTTTGAAAGATGATGATGCTCACGAGGAGCTGGAAAGAGAGAGAGAGAGAGAGAGAACTTGATAGATGATTGACGAGGATCCGAGAAGTACCAAGACCAACATAAGCGATGCATGTAACAACAGTCAAAATCATTCTAGAAGGAAGAGCAAAAAAGCCTGATAGAGAATTTCGCTTTTGTAAGTCTGGTCCGCCGGTGCAATCTTCCAGCCCCTCAAAATTGTTTGACATGCAGTTAAAGAAGTTAAAAAGTTTTGATCCAAGACTTAATTAGCAACCATATGCTCAAAGAGGAAATGTATAAAAACTATTTCTTTTCTCGTTGCTGTCAATTTAGTTTAGGTCAAAAGTTGGCGATTTCTGCGCTCTTCACGTACATAGTACAAGGCTACCTTTTGTCCTCATCATCAACGTTTCCATGCCCGGTCGTCGTGTAATTAGGGAAGGGGACGTGGCCAGAGTCAATGTGCTTCACATCCTCCACAAGCAACTCGTAATGCCTCTTCACCTCCTCAGCAGTTTTGCCGCCCACGGCTTTGGCCACATTGTGCCAGCGGTCCGGCGTGTCCTTGTCGAACACAGCCAGCGCCTTCTCGAACGCCTTGTTCTGCTTCGCCGTCCACGAGCTCGAACCCCTCGACATCGAACTGGACGCCATCTTCTTCACAACCCGATCGAGAGATCGAAATGACTGGCTTATATCGTGTGGGGAATGCCGGGGTCGTTTGAAGGGTGTCGGTGATGAAGAGAGGAAAGATAGATAAAGAGGGGTCAAAGCGAAGAAAAGAGAAGAAAAGGACTATCGATCGAGTGATGATATGAGCAGAAGAGGTGGCAAAGGCCTGCTCTTTATAAGCAGTTGGAGAGGAGGAGGTGGTGGGGGAGGGGGAGGGGGAGGGGGAGGTGGTGTGGAGGGAGGTGAGGTGGGGTACAGCCAGTTGGCCAATAAATCTTTGCCAATGTTTGTCAAAGGAATTTCTAATGATTTGTCTCCTTAGCAACCACAAAATGAAGAGCCAGGACAAAGATGAAGAACAATGATGTACGCAAGGGGATATGGAGAATCTGTATCTCCAACAACTTTTTTAAGGATGTTTATCGTTATTAAATTTGCCTTATTTATGTGTGATAAAGCATGTGAATCTACTAATTAGCCCATGTACAAGGATATTACAACTTTTTTGGCGCGGGATTTGTATGATTTCTCGAATGGCCAATTCATCACCCGAAAATCGCTGCATTCAATACCGTTTTAGAGCATAACTCTCAATCACATGCTGCACCCCACAACAAACATTTTGAGAAAAACGATCAGAGTTTGATCTTTTATTATTCAATGGGCACCAATCTTCGACAGATCAGATCTTGAGATATTTGTAGAAGTGCCCCTTGTGGCTGATCCGGGAAGCAAGTAGGAGTACCCAAGAGATAATAGCGTGTATTGGAAAACAATGGGGAAAAGTAAAAAGAGGACAAAACAGAAATCCCAAGAGAGCAGGGTGAATAACTTTTCCTCTTCTTGCTCCCAGCTACAAGGGATTCTGTGCAGATTTGTCCCTCTTGTTTTTACTCTCTGGATCATTGCACAGATCGCATCATTGCATGTTCATGGAGGCGTGGGCCATGCAATGTTCAAAACCCACAATCAGTGCAACACTTTCACGTGTGCACCACAGTCCATATCTCTTGCTGCGGCAAGAAGAACTGTGATGGAGTTCAGTTTCCAAAAAGCTGCCTCTGATCCGTGCCCTTCTGATCTTCATGTTGCAGGAGGAGAGATCTCTCTTGTCTTACATATTCGCTGCTCTGAACAACATTCCAAGCAATTTCTAGCTGGCTATCTGAGTCCGTACCAAGTACCATCACTTGCTCTCCAATGATCTTACTACACACCCCTTTGTCTTTACCCGTGACAAGTTCAACATTAGTCACCTACTTCTCTAGCAGTATTCGCCACTTTCTTGTATTTTTGTTCTCGAGATCTTTCGGTGACAAGGTCCGTTAAAGCGGACATCGAGTCTGGACACTGCATTATTTTCATTAAACGTCTCTTAAGCACTTGGGTCCTTCATTTTCGCGCAAAAGGTTACTTCTCGACACTCTCTGTCTCTGGACAGTAATAGCAGAGTGGATAGGATAAGATTAGATTATGTCAGATTAGAAAATTGGACATAATCTATCTTGGCCGCAGGAGATCAGGGAACAGAGAACAAGATTTACCAGTCCACCTGTCAAATCTGTGGCAAAAACCCAACAGTGTTTGAAAATGTCTGATGTACAAAGGTTTCTTTGGCTTTTCTTCAATTACTCTATGGAGTAGAAGTTGACCTACCAGATGGGTAATCACTTTTAAGAGCACCAATAAATGCACTCTGCACAAGGGAAAACTGTCTTCGGTATAATCTGTTCAATTCTTTGCCATGTGTTCAATTCATTTTAAACTCAATATGTGCACAAGCATTATCTTCTTTGCCATTTTTGGGTGTGACTCTAAGTAGGACATGAAGTCGTCAGAAATTTTTACTTCTCAAGGAGTGAACAGATTTCTTGGAGGTGGACTTGCCCATGTGTCTGTTTCGCGCTCACCCCTCCTAAGCGATGGAGATCCTATCACAGCACATCTGGTTGGTCATGGGCAGCCAAATTGCAATAAAGCATCAGAATCTTTGTATGGTCCATATACAAGGAGTTCTTCTGTCCTTATTGTGTAGATTATTAGTGTTCTTTTCCTTGTTAGCTGCAAAATAAAAAACAGCCAAAGGCCCTTGGTAATTTGCCTTATTAGCATCCAGGCTGTCGAGATTTATGAGTGTATCTCTCCAGAAGAGATCGATTTCTTCTATTTGAATGCAGGGCGTCGTTATGTCATCGAAAAAGTTCATACGGGGGCAATGGGGGGACTCGGGACTCCGTATTACTGCGTCCAGACGAGCCCCTTTCTTTCATCTATTAACTGTCACAGCATACAAGTTCATGTTAATACTAGTTACTAGCTCGCTATTCAAGATTTGTGTTTGGGACAGAACCTCGCACCACATCCGACGTGGCCAGATTGAATTTCTGCAAGAAGATTGGACAACATATTCCATGGAGCGAAAGACTGATCTAAGAAAGCGATCCACTACAAGAGCAAATCGAGATCCCATAGCGCATAAGAATGTTAAAAGAGTACCAACTTTCGGAGGTTGGCGGTGAGATATTATGCGACCCCTAGAGCTGCAAGTTGTATAGCGTTGTCCCATCCTAGAGACCTATTTTTGCGAAAGAAGTCTTACAACTGGGCCTGAGCTCAGGGCATCAACTGATCCAAGAATCAACAAGAAACGATCCATATCGGATTTGGGAAGATAGTTTAGAGCTCCAGATTGCCAGGAAGGGGAAGGTTCAGAGAAGAGAAGTTGCAGGCGGGATCTTTCGTGCTGGAGATATAGATGCTATCATGTCCACTTGCAAAATCAACTAGAACCAAAGCAAACAATGGAAGGTGAAATCTTCCCAGAACAAATTCTTAACTGGCATCGCATTTCCCCTATTTGCATACCTTACAAGAGCTGAAGTTCGCAAACATTGCGACTTATTCAGGTTCTATGTCCTGCTTCTCTTTCCCTCGACTTAAGATTACATGTGGAGATTAACCTTTTCTGGGCAAATTCGTGCTGTTCTAGGACAGTTACATCGTATGCTGTTAGTTAAACTGTATCCCGTATACGTGGCCCCCCATGTCAAGTTGCGACCGTCCCTGTCATTGGATTCTGGCCACAGGCTAATGGGGCAGGAAATGATCATTAGCTGAAAAGAACTTGTGAAGAAATTTTCAGAGGAATCTGTACGGGGAAAGAAAAAGAAAGCGTTGCTTTAGGTACACCTTCCTCGTCCACTATTCGAATCCTTATCATTGAGTCTATCTCCAAACAAGAATGTAATATCTCCATCTCCTTCCTCTCTCTTAGGAGTGCTCCTTTTCGTCCCGGTGGTCCTTCCTCGCAAGTGGAAGGCAGTCGTCATCTGGGCCCGCGATCGATTAATGGCTCTAGTTTTGCTTCGCATGTTACTCTAGTTTCCGAGGTTCTAGTGTTGACAGCATTCGTTTAGACAAGTGAATGCACCTAAATGAAGCCTTTTTTTTTAACATGTTACGGATCAGGGAGCTGGAAATCTGCCGACTTTGGGGGTGGGGGCGCAAAGCAGTCCACACAGACTCAGCCAACTTTGCCCCACAGCAGCCGGAAAAGCGTCGCCTATCGCTTTCTCGATGGAATCTTTGATGGAACAGCACGAAAGAAAGAAGGGAAAGAAAGAAAGAAGGGTGCTTGGTGGATCTAGTTGAAGAGAGATTTTTGGTTTTTCTTTTTGAAATTCCGCAGGGAATATGCAGAGTTAAATGCTGCTTGTATCAACAGGAACCTCGTGTGGGTTTTGTGATAAGCATTTGTTTTTAGCTTTCCTGGGTGGACTTTGGCCTCTCTCTGACGTGTGATTCTAGATTTGAACGGGTTGAAGCCATGTGTAATGGGCACCCAAACTTGATAATACTTTTGTGGCTTGTAATGCATGTGGATGAAAGAGATGGAGCCATAAGAAAATATGAAGCAGGCTGCAAGGATTATGTAACTCACCTAATCAAGAGGAACACATTCCTGAAACTTTTAATAGATCACCAGCAGTTTTTTGCTTACCATTCTTCAATTTTCAACACCATCGTCGAAAATCAGATGTGCTCAAACTGTAGTCTCATCTAAATTACAGATTTAGAAGGTAGGTTTTGGTAGGCACCAATGAGTCTGTTGGGGCAGGACAATCATCTCGATATATCAATCTGATCTTGTCTAAATTGCACTCGAGAGCCAATTGCCGTTCTCGATTTCTGCTGGTTGATCTGCTCTCTTATGTCAAGATGCGAAGAAGTTGCTGCCACACGAAGTATTTTCCAATTTGGCCATCGGTATTTCCGTTCCTGAAATGGGCAAAATCGCTTTTCCGATAAGAATGAGCCGACTAACCTATCCAGGTGAAGCGGCAGAGCAATCTCTTTCAAAACACGACAACGACGATGGGTCGAACCGAAACAAATTTCATCTCCCTTTCATTCTTTTGCAACTTCATCATAATGACCCGTTGAAAGGAAAGGAAACTTTGAAAGAACAAAATCATGAGGAAGCAAAAAATGTGGCTCAAAGTGAAAATGAGCATATAGATGTTGGTTTGAAGAAGCACCGGTTCTACAGTCTGACTACTCTCTCAAATGCAAGAATCAGAACAGATGAGAACATTCCGCAACTTAACCGATCCATTTTAAGGACCTCCGTTTGTCATTCCGCAACGTAATTTCCGCAAATCTTGACGCGGCTCCATCATTCCTTCTTACAGTGTATAAGCGCCTCGAAACTTCCCACTGATTCTGAAGATGTTTAGCAGGCGATGCATGCTGCTCAGGGAGCTGATGTTCATGCATGAAACTCGCACAATCCAAATGAAAATGACAAAATCTGCTGCACACAGATAATTTCCTGTGTGGGTCATCATGGCCCTGAATTGACTTGCACAAAAGACTGATCGAAAACCTACAAAACGTGGCCGACTCATTTCTGTCACGGCTTCTGGGTCCAACAATTGAAACCTTTTGGGACAGAACTTATGGGCTGAAACTTCTTGCTGGTTGGCAATTGGCATGGCCCAGATTTGTATCCTCAAATCTTTCGTCTGTGAATTGCTGGACTGACAGTAAAAAAAAATAAAAATAAAAAGTTTTTGTTTGTTTGTTTGTTTTTTTTATAACTACTGTGTATCAGCAATCCCATAAGCAACCGGTAGGAAGCAGAAAATTCAGAGAGCATCATGAGATTACTGAGCTCAAAAATAAAAAATAAATAAATAAATTTACATTAACTGTTTCTCTGTACTTTGTTTTATTCGCGTATGCACACCATTGCGATCGCGAAATAAAAGCCCGATGACTAAAGCGTTATATCATAGTCAAGCTGATGAATCTGACTGCATGTTGTTTAGGCCCTCAAAAATGGTAGAAGATAAGATAGTAACGAGTAATTTGGTATTTTCATCTATTTAAATCGGACCAATGCTATCAACAAGGCATTCAAAATATGGTTTAAGTGTCCAAAAACAGAACGGTTGACTCGTGAAAATTCTGACTCTTCTTCCTCAGTGGTTCAAGCTCGGCGCGTGCGAATGCTTTGACCTAGCATCGCGTGACGTGATTCTTCAATGAAAGTGGCGTTATCCGTAATTTTCTGATGGGAACTATTTGCTTATTAGTTCATAGGCCGCAATCATTTGACTTAAGAATATTGCGAAAATGTGTTTGAGGAAATTATGTATATTTCGATACATTGACAAATAGTACATGAGACGAATTAAAGGCCTTATTGGATAACTATTTGAGGTAAGATAAGCATAATAAGAAATGTAATCAATATGGATGTGCACCATCAAAGAAGATGTGTGCATTATCTCGAGAAATACGGAGAATCAAGTAATTATTATAAGGATAATCACTAGTCAAATCGATGATTCGTCATTTAAGTTTGCTATTTCCCGCTTGACCTCCCCGACCAAAGCCGTCATGAGGACTACAAGTTGATTCTAAGGGTTCAATTAGATCGCTAGATGGACGGCGATGAAATGTCAAAGGCATGAGGTGCATTATTAGCAGCACAAGAAACATATCCAAAGAGAAATTTCAGTACCTATCTAAGAATTTTGAATGGTCAAAGTCAAAACAAGCACTATTCAGACGAGTCGATTTTTGAAAGATTTCTTTTTTTCCATATGTAGTTTCTCTTGATGTAATCCCTCTCGACATCAACATCAAAATATGAATTGTCGTTTTTTTTTTTTTTTAAGTTTCTCCTTCCTAAAAAGTCGTTTGTTCTCTTCCTGTTCGGTGGGGAAACTTTCAAGTTTTGTTGCTTGACATTCAGGGAACTTGGCAATTAATAAAATTGGAGTCTTGGTAAGGGTCCGTTGATCATTTCATGTAATATCCATGTCCAATGACTCGCCATTGTCGTAGGCCTCTCTCTCTCTCTCCGGAGTGCAACTTTAACAATCAGCTCATTTGCGATCGATTCAGCGTACAACATTGACGGCCGTTAGGTTACGTGATGCCATTTTTCTCTTTTTTTGACGCTTCCTTGAAACCAAAGACCGCCAACAGCAATCCGACTAGATCGGGACATTGGGTAAGGAGTTGGCTCCATTTCAATCATTTTAGCCCTTTTGTCTTGAGTACCAAGGTTGAAGCCGAGGTTGTTTATTCTTGAAGTAGAAGTCAACTTTGGGGCGGGATGCAGTGACTTGCCAGTAACTCAAAGAGACAGGCACTGCTCTTTTCGATGCATCCAATGAAAGATGAAGTTCGTTCGCTTTCATGAACTCAAGAAAAGGGGAGCGGACATATTGCCAAGAGATTGGACAGCAACCGCCATGATCGGTTTGGCTTCCTCTTGTCCGTCAGAATCGATCTTGCTTCCCTCGTTGCCTCGTTAGATGTTAGAAAGGAAAAAGTTCCACGTTGACTCCTAGATTGAAACCGAAGAAAGAGAGACAGAGGATTGAAACTCCCATCCAAATAAATTCTAGGTCGGTTAAAACCGATCATCTGCCCACTTCCGAACTCGAAAATAATGAACTGATTTGAACATAACGTGAGTATCATTAGATGAGCCGCAAATCACAAACGGGTCGTAAATGATTTGACAACTTGCTTAAACTCAACGCACCGCTATGACTCTCTATTCGTTCTCTTTCGCCCTCGCTCGATCTTGCGTTCACTCGCACCGCACTCTCACCACGGTTTAGATACGATTTTTCCTATATTTGATTAAATATAGAAGTGTCTTAAAGATATAGATCAAGGGCGGATCACTAAATTTGTATTGCGATAGATGATTCATTCATAAACGGCTTAAATGAATCTATTCGGATCGGCCCATTTATAATTCATTCCGATCCATTCATTTGACGGGTCCAATGAATATCAATGCGAGGGCACTTCATGAGCATGACCGCGTCGAGAAAGTGGTTCACTCATTCGAACGTGTGCCTCCCACTAATCGGGTCCGCATGGATACCGGACGTGTTCAGGTAAGGGGGGCGGTTGTTTCAAAGGACGGGAGTTGCATCTGTGGCGCACGATGGCGTGTCGTATTGCTAACAACAGCAACAGAAGAGAGAGAGAGAGAGGATTAAGAATTTAAGATTACGTGGGAAGAACCCAGAGCCAAGAGCGTGATTGCAAGTCGCGAAACGATGCAGTGGCGTTTACTTCCGAAGATTCTTCAATCAATCCCCAACTACTTTTTCCCCATTTCTAATACCCATATTAAATTGGCAAACTTGAATAGTTTAGGAAAAAAAAATCGAAAATTGAATTGATGAATAGGAAATAGGATAAGATGTAGCTGTTCCTAGTTGTCGTTAAAAAAAATTTAAGGGTGAATAGCATAAGAAATAAGAACAGACAGAACACGCGAGTCAACGTACGCAATGTCGACTAGGCTTCACCTTCAGTTTCCCCATCGCTAGCGTGCCCCGTGTGGTTATGTGCGAGCTTATGATCGAAACACTATCGTCAAGCCGTTAAAAATAATAATAATAATAATAAATTATAGAAAAATAATATTATTTTTAGGCACTTGTTAATATTGATTAGTCACCAAATTAAGCAGCCGAGTGCGATCTTATTAGAAACCCTATGGAGTGAGATTTGTGTTGGACGCTACTTAATCTAGAAAGAGCAAAAAAAAAACAACATAACTCTAGTAGACAAACCGAGTGTGGTTTTCGCTCTAGCAAGAATCTCATGGCGTCTCTTTTTCGGTGAAAGTGTCTTTAGAGAACAGATTTTTCGGGATTTCACTCTTAAACACTTTTCGATCAGCCGAAAATTCGTACATAAAATTAAGAAAGTGAATTATTAAATCTAAAGAGGCGAGAACACTTTTAGAAATTGCCCATCCCGAATTTTTTTAATATTTTATACAATAATCGTAGATTTTACATTTTACGTGCCACGCCGCGATAGAAGCAGTTCCCTGTTCTAGCTCACCTGCTTAACTGATTTTTACGAAAATTCTTATAAAAGCTGGAGGAGACCGATGGCTGATGGGCACCCGAAAGCCACTGAAATAAGTGCAAGAATATTACTTACTTCACAAGCAATAGGGATCCACTTCCAAAGATTCTGGTCATTAAAAAATCCCAGAATAAAAATAAATAAACGTAGATATGCGATCCCGTTCTTTCCTTAATGAATATTCTATATTATTTCGTGATTAAGGCCTTTTATTTTCCAATTTTCTTTTTGGTTTTTGGTCATGCTAAAAGGGTGATTTTTACTTTATTCCTCTAGCAAAAGCTAGTTATCGATTCGGTAATCAAGCAAAAACTTCTTAAGGACGCGAATGATAACCATTCTGTTTCTTTATTTCTCTTCAAAACCTGTTTTTGAAACAAAAAATTCGTTTACTAATGTGATCTCATTTTTATGTTTCTGAAACGGAAATGTGAAGTTGAATTTTATTTTTGGGTAACTCTGAAGTTGAAATTTTCAACTTCTCTACTTTTAGTAAAAAAAAAAACGAGACGTGAAAATTCTTTCCATCGCTCATTCCCTCCCTACTGTTAGGATTCGGCACTCTTTTGCGAGAAAGAAAAATTGAGACACAATATTTTTTCTTGAGTCACCCATGAACTTAGGGTTACGTCCAACATAGAATTTCACTATAATTAGCACACCACACATCTCGTTACATCATCCAATTAGAAGCGAAAAAAGATTATATATAGCAATAATAATTTATGAGCTCAAACCCAAATTACAAATGAAAAATTATAATCTTAAATCACAAAAATACTCCGGTGTCTAAGGGACGCTCCTCTTTAGACCCCCCTTGGGATGAGTCCTCTGGACCTCCAACTCTCGATGTGGAGTGAGACTCACCTTTCCTGTCGCAAGAAAGTATGAACCGCATCTCAATATTTATTTTGTCTTGATCGTCGATCATCGGCCACTGCCCATTCAGTTGCCGATCGCTATCCCTTCGGTCATCGGTTCACCAACCTCTCGATCCTCCGTGATTCGGATTGCCAATTGCCACAAACGTTAGAAATTTGATGTCGTTATCAAATAAATTTATATTTCGCGTTGTTCTGATTATAATTTGATTTAAAAAAAAAGGATGGTTGCCACGTGCCCTAATTTTGAGAAAATTTTGAAACAAGAACGGCCCCCTTTAATAATTTTGCGAAGCGTGAGGGACTCTAACGCTCGATAGGATGACGTGGCGACCGACATTTCGGAGAGCGGGGAGGCTAGTTCCACACGTCATCAGCTGCATGCAGCTGCAGCTGCGACCTGCAAGGCTGCAACCTGCAAGTGGTGGTTGACTGACTCAATTTTGTACCCCCTCTTTTTCTTTTTCTTTTTTAAAGTCCTGAATAGTTTTTTATTTTGATATAAAGAAAAAACAAAAGAGAAAAAGGCTGATAAAGGGCAAAATAATGAACCAATAAGCAATAACCATAACATGATGTCGGATGTGGATTGTATCGTAGGGCCGGCAATAGGCGTTCGCATCGGCATCGATGTGGAAGTGAGAAAAGAGAAGGGAGAGTTTCTTCTTGCCCCACGGTGAGCTAAAGCTTCTTTTTCTCAGCTTTCATAGAGCCTCCCTCTGCTCCTAATGGTGTACGCGTACGCAGTAGCACAGGGACTTTGAATGCTCTTATTTTCTGCAATATTCTTTGCAGGAGGATCAAACCTATGAAATTTAGGGCAAACTTTATGAAAATAAGATCACACTAGCCTAATCTAAATTTTTTGTTATTTTTTTAATTCTATTTTATTTTAATTAAGTAGAGGGAAAAATGACGAGAAAACTACAATGGAGAGTTCATTATGTTTTGTTATTTTCAAAAATTGATTTTTTTCTAGAATCAACTTTTTTTACTTTTGGATTCTACTCCAAAACTGAAATAGAATCAGAATCAAAATTATTTAATTTACCAAACAGCATTCTCATTTTTACTCTTTTCGGGACGAGGATCGGAGAATTAGAATGTTTACTGTGCATGCCCTAACAAGTAGATTATTGCTTTACCAATGACATTGCTAGTTGAGACAAGCGGACGGGGATGGTGCAACGTGCAAGGCATGAGAGGCACTTTCCTACGCCTTCACATGCTTCCCAGTATGATACGTGCTCTGCTGTGGGGATTGTAATGGACAGAACGTGCTCCCCTCCGCTAGAGGGTGTACGCGTTTTGGAGCAACTGGTCTCGTAACTTCTCTAATGAATGGGACTGGACTTGTGGTGCGGATGTTGCTTGTGCGGTGAGCCCCTTTAATTTGCCGTTGGTGTGGCCATCAACGTGCCAAGAATGGATGGAGATCTGACTGATCCGCAACAGGGGAGGGCGGAAAAAGGCAAAAGAGAGTTTTGACCACTTAAGTCAGTGGTTGACTATCTACTTTCTCCCTCTTTTTTTCCGAGGGCCACCCTTCACGTGTCCCCCCCCTTCTTTTCCCCACCAATGATTCTCGACGACCCTAAATTTTGTTCCTATGTCTTCTTCGCCACGAGTTCGTTTCTTCGGTACTGTGTTAAAGAGTCCAGTCAACTCAGATATTTGTCACGTCCCCTGTTTCGCAAGGACGAGAGAAATCCTTCGGTCTCATGATGTTGTACACGGCTTGATTCTAGAGAAAGAATGAAGGGACGTTGATCTTGCAATTGTAATTACCCTCTCTGCGAATGCAAAGGGAGTGCGTTAAAAATAAGTTATGGAGGTAAGCATCCATAGTTTCCAGATTCGGCGAGCTAGATATGCTTGAAAATTGAGATCGGAAGTTGCAGCTTGTGAGATGCATGGTTAAACACGTAACTCCCGAGATTAAGTGAATTGACGTGACTAAAGATATGATCTCTAGATCAATAAAATTTAAATGAAATTGCTTTTACATGAAAGATTGTTACAGTTACTCAACCTAATCTTTGCGCGCTCTAATCATGTGTTATCATTCGCATTGAATTCGATCCGGATTCGGGACTTGACTACGCGCCCATGGCAAGTGCTATCTTACAAAGCGATTGGCCGACCCAAATAGAAACCTCACATAACTTCATGGAAAATAGGGAATTTTGTGATTCAATTCGTGAAAGCCTCGATGTAAAGTTAATTATGAGAAGTCGCTATCTTCTAGAACGCTAGGATAAAAGAGAAAGGTACATTGTTCCACGCTTGAAGGCAAAGCGTGGTTCTTCCTCTTTTTCTCGTTTTATAAAAGAAAAAAAAATAAAAAAAAAGGGTTTGCTTGAACTGAGGTTTTACCAAGACAAGAAAAAAAAAAATTAAGGTTTTACAAGATAACTTTTTTGCTTAATTAAATTTTACTGCTTAAACGCTTTTGACTCTAGTAGTATCCGAAACGCTTGATTTTTCACGATATGCAAACTTTACCACCCGGAATCAATTTTTTTTTTTTTTGCATAAATTTTAGAGCAAAAATAATGTTATGGATTTGCTCAAAAAAGAAGAAGAAGAAGAGAATATGCTTTTTAATTTTATGGCAAAGTAACGAAGACCCTTTGCCATAAAAATAAAAATAAAAAGTAACTAAATCCCACGAAAAGGTAATCTTTCGGTGGTAACGATCACCAACATAGGTCTCTCCGAAATAGAAGCGACGCTGCATATTTTAGTAGATTCACTGAAAACAGAGCAGGCAAGAAACCTTATTCTTTAGTATTATTGTATTCCCCTCCCTCATCATTCGACGGCATCATAATTCAAGTAGAAAATATATGTTACACGGACGCGGGACACGATTTGCGATACGACACCACATAATACGCCAACACGGCCGTTCTAAAAAAATAGATAATTCCGACACATTGGGACACGTTGCATATTATATATATATTTTTATATATACACGATTTTAAAACCATAAATCTTCAATTATTACCAACCACAGTATTCCTAGAGTCGAGAAAAATGGATCGCCAAAGGGAGGAGTTAAAATTTAGGTTTTTTTCATTATTTTTATTGTCCGGAGCAAAAAAAAAAAACAAAATAACATCCGGTGTCCGACACGGAAAAAATTGAAACGGCGAGTCCGTGTAACAGAGTCGAAAAGCCCTTAAAAAAAAAAAATTCTTTCACCTTTCTATTTAAATCCAGAAGAAAGTTAATCAAAAGCTGGAAATAATCGCAAGGAATTCGATGCAACGCTTATCGAGTTTGAAAAGCGATAAGGAGATGGGGAATTCCCAAGAATAATAAAATCCTAATGTGCTAGTAATAAAAAAAAGAGCGTCTTTGTTTTGCGGTGGGATGAATGATTTTTATAACATTTTCGTAAAATTAATCCTGCAGTATTGAATAATTAGTTAATGGGAAAAAAAATTCACTGTGGGCAACAGTTTTGCAATTTATGTCCAGACAATTTCCTAAACGATTTTTTTTTCGATTGTTCATTTTCATAAGAGATAATAGCTATTGATTTTTCGTAAAACGGGCTACAAATTATTCATTTTTCATAAAAAAAAATACGTGTGCTTGATTTATGTCGGATCAAATTCACCCCGCATCCGAACGTACCGTATCCACGAAAACAAAACACGTGAAAGATGAATCCACACTCGATCTTGATCATTTCAACAATTTGATGACTGCCAGGACGAGATCAATCAAAGGGGTCAACACTCAATTTCCTCTAGGTCGACGATTCTGATTAACTTAACTACCTAATCAATCCGGCGATAATACACATTACAAACCTCAAATTGAGATGGACAGGATCAACTTTGATACTCTCACCATAAATTAACCGCCCGTCGTTATTCCCATAGCTGTGTGTGAAGCTGCACCGCCTCGCCCGAATCTTAATACCATCCCCAAAGGGCCGTACCAAAACAGTAACACCCACCACACTTTTGCCATTTGCCCAACCTCTTTGTCTTTCCCAATGACCGCACCGAGATTGGTAAGTCCCATTCAATTCCATCTCCCCCCCCAAACCACCACCACCCATACACAAAATTAATCATGGTAATATCCTAATTAGATGAGTTTTAATTACAGTGTAATTGCAGCAAGCAATGTAATGAGGTGGGCTTGAGCCTAGTCCAGTCCACTTGTCATATTCTCGGTCGTGGTCACGAGGATCCATAAGTTTATCTAATCCCCGAGCGCGCGTGTTCGGCCGATCGATCAATGATCTTGTTATCGAGAGCCCATGAACAATATTAGGAAAAATCACATTTGATTTCATGACGAGCCTTTTTTTTTTTTTTTTTTTTGGTGGGGGGTGCAAAGAGATGGGAAAAAGAGAAGACTTTCATCATTATCAGGTGCAAAAAATGGACAACGGATTTCTAGAGCTTTACAGCCCAGAAGAGTGCGGCGGGTTTTAGTACTTTCTTTAAACCGTTGAGTGACATAAATTAATTTCATTACGGCTTTACCCCTCTCTCTCTCTCTCTCTCTCTCTATCGACGTGGCACATTTTTTTTTTCTTTGAAAGAAAATGGAAAAGAAGTTCACTTTCCTCTCGCACGAGTCGAGACAAAAGAGAAAGTGAATCCGGGAAAAGCCCATTTAAATTCCCCTCCCCTCCCCTCCCCTCCCTCCTGCCATTTTCAGAGATGGAAAGAAATCAGAGAGAGAAATTTGTTTATGCGCAAGAATCGTAAAGTAATGACAGTAGCAGTTCAAGCTTAGCTGGAGCATGCGGGATTACCGGTGGTCAAACGCCTTCTCGTCGCCGGAAATCGGTCTCCATCACTCCCGGACTTCGATCTCTCTTTCCGGTCGTCCTCCATTTCTATTGCTGCTTCGTTTTTTCCCTTCTGGGTATTTTACAGAGTGTGGGTTTGGGTTTTTGTGGGCGCGCGCGCGCGAGAGAGAGAGAGAGAGAGAGAGAGAGAGAGAGAGAGCGATTGAATATTAGGACTTTCCCTCTTTTTGCTCGCGTGTCGTGAAGCAAAATAAGCGCATTCGTGTAAGAGAGAGAGAGCGAGAAATAAAAATGGAGATGGGGTGGGTTTGTGCTTGAGAGCCTTGACCAGTCGTTTCTCTCTCTAGAATTATTTCCTCTCAATATTTTATCTTTTTTCTTTTGCCCCTCTCTACGAGTCTCCCCCCCCCCCCCTCTTTTGTCAACCGAAGAGAAACTGGAGAAATCTTAGAGAGAGAGCGAGAGAGTAGGTAGAGAGAGAGAGAGAGAGAGAGAGAGAGAGAGAAAGAGAGGTAGGGAGAGGGAGAGGTAGAGCCGCAAAGCAAAGCAAAGAAGAGGAGAGAAGCAAAGGGAAGACAGTGACGCAGATTTTTCACCTACTGCTCTCTGTGAAGGCTCTGGCTTTTGCTTTTGCTTTGTGATCGAGGTGAGCAAGCTCTCTGAGAAGGCAAACGCATTTGGCATCAATCCGTGAGCAAGTTTCATTTTAGTTTGCAATGGGGAGAAAAATAACGAGGAGGTGACTATGGTTAAATTATCAGATCAATGTTGTTTGTGAAGCATGAAGAAGCATACGAGAGAAGTGCCGTTGTTTCTCTTGCTTCTGGTGTCATTGTTTAGCAAGCTGACGATACAGCAGCAGCCGCTGAGTTCGCGCACCGAGCGTGTTGCTCTGCTTCAACTCAGATCTTCTTTGGGGATTCGAAGCAGGGAGTGGCCCAGGAAGGCGGACCCTTGCTCCTTGTGGCAAGGTGTAAAATGCGAGAATGGTAGAGTCACAGAGATCAACATTTCCGGGTTTAGGAGGACTAGAGTTGGTGGTCAGAATCCTCAATTCTCTGTTGATGCGCTCGCCAATTTCACTCTGTTAACGTCCTTCAATGCCTCCAGGTTCTCTCTCCCCGGTCAAATACCTGACTGGTTTGGGCAGCAGCTCGGGTCTCTGCAAGTGCTCGATCTCAGGTCTTGTGAGATAATTGGCATTGTGCCCCCCAGTGTTGGTAACCTGACCAATCTCACTAGCCTGTATTTAGCTGATAATAGCTTGAATGGTACGATTCCATCGGGTTTAGGCGAATTGTTGCACCTTTCAGTCCTTGACCTTTCGAGCAATGTGCTCGATGGATCTATTCCTTCATCCTTTACATCTCTTAAGAATCTCTCCACTCTCGACATTTCTTCCAACTCCATATCTGGGCCGATTCCCCAGGGCATCGGAACTCTCTCGAGCCTTCGGCATTTGAATCTTTCGGGCAATGAATTGTCTGGTTCACTACCTGTGCAGCTTGGGGACCTGGAGAATTTGGTCGACTTGGATCTCAGTTTCAATAATATATCTGGGTCGTTGCCATCAGATTTGAGAGGGCTCAGAAGTTTACAGAGAATGTTATTAGGTAACAATCTACTCGGTGGACCTTTGCCAGATGACTTGTTTTCTAATTCCAGTCGGTTGCAGGTTCTTGTCTTGAGACATAATTCCTTCGCTGGTTCTCTTCCCAGATTGTTGTGGTCAATGCCAGGACTGGCTCTGCTGGATATCTCTAGCAATAATTTCACAGGTCCTTTACCAGACACAGGGTCAAATGCCACTGCTGCAGTGTTAAATATTTCTCAGAATTTGTTCTACGGTAATCTCACACAGCTCTTAGTGGGGTTTGGCTTTATTGATCTGTCGAAAAATTATTTTGAGGGCAAGGTTCCTGAATTTGCCAGAAATAAGTCATCTCTTGGCAACAATTGCCTTCAAAATGTATCCAATCAAAGAACCGCGGGTGAGTGTGCATCATTTTATGCTGAGAGAGGTCTAGTTTTTGATAATTTTGGACAGCCAAATGCCAACCCTCCTTCTCCTGCTCCAGAGACTAAAAAGAAAAGCAAGAGGAAGTTAATTATTTTGGCAGGCCTTTTGGGCGGACTTGGCCTTGTGGCTCTTCTTTTTGTTCTTGCTTTGTTGGTTTTCTGCACCCGTAAGAGGGGATCTGCGAATCAGAGAGCAGTTGGTGTTGGGCCAGCTTCAACAGGTGGAACGCCACTTCCATCCGGTGCATCAGTTGACTTCTCAAACATAGGCGATGCATATACATATCAGCAGCTGCTCTTAGCCACAAATGAGTTTAATGACTCAAACCTCATTAAACACGGACACTCTGGGGATCTCTTCAGTGGCTTCCTGGATGGCGGGATTCCTGTTGTCATTAAAAAGGTTGACCTGCGTTCGATCAAAAAGGAAGTTTACCCTGTCGAATTGGATTTCTTTGGTAAGGTTTCGCATGGAAGGTTTGTACCATTTTTGGGGCACTGCCTGGAGAGGGAGAATGAGAAGTTCCTGGTTTACAAATATATGCCTAATGAAGACTTGGCAAGTTCTTTATTTAGGAAAACCAGCTCAGACGACGATAGTTTGCAATCTCTGGACTGGATTAAGAGACTAAAGATTGCAGTAGGAGCTGCAGAGGGTCTATCTTATCTTCATCATGAATGTACTCCCCCTCTTGTGCACGGGTACTTCAGAAATCACTTGCTTTTGCTTCAATTTTCATGTTTGGGGAATTCTCCTATGATTCATTCTTTTCTCGTGATCAATATGGTATGGCTTGTTCGAATTCCTCCTTTTGTGAAATAGATTAATGTTATGGGACCCATTTTTTTTTCTTTGGGTCGAAATGGGACCATCTGTTTGATAGTGACATTATGTAGGTGTCTTGCTTTAGAGTGGACAGTTACCATTTGCATTTGTTTTGGTTTCTGGGCATTTTGCTTATCTTATTCTAAGTTGTTTTTCCTCTTGCTTGCTAGTGAAGATTTTAATAAGCATATTTTGATGGTAGTGAACAAGCATTCTGGATCACAAGCAATTAAACAGGCTTGATCTTGAGTTAGTTCCTACAGAAGCTAGTCATGGTTCACTAGAAGATGACTATATGCATATATGCATGTTTGTGCGAGTGTGTGAAGAATTGGTCCAAAGACCCTTCAAAACTTTTGCCTTATCAAAGTAAGAAAACACGTGAAAAAGGAATACAGCTGATGTATTAGGAGTGACATGTCCTCTTTTGTGAATGAAGGGATGTTCAAGCGAGTAGTATACTTCTTGATGATAAATATGAAGTGCGTCTGGGAAGCCTCAGTGAGGTCTGTGCTCAAGAAGGGGATACTCATCATAGCAGATTCTCTAGGTTACTGCGCTTGCAACAGTAAGTATAAGCATTCTGCTATCAGTTGCTCAAATTTTGTGAATTCATGCCTATATGTGGAACTGGGTGTAAATAATGTTTCTGGACCTTTTGTATGCTTAGTTCGGTCCACAAGTATAGATGCACTTGCTCTCTTTTTCCATGGCTTTATGCTAATTTTCCGGAGTTTGTCCTTTACTTTTGGCAATCTATAGGATTTATCCTTTGTCTTACGGTCCCCTTTAGGAGGCCTTCAATTGGAATCATAGCGCATATTCTGATAGTTTTCTATACTGGTTAACTTCTTTAGGAATGTTGAATTATTAGATTAAGTTGTTCTTTTGATCAGGCCATTATCTGTTTGGAAAACTTGTCTCCTATACAGAATCTTGTTAGGTAAAGCATGCCTGACAACACATGCCATATACACTTCAAAAGAAAATTGTTCATGATACTTATTTATGCCAACTAGGCGTGACAAGCCGGTGTAAAATAGAGCTATTTTTATGAAATGAACCCTACTTATATATCCCAACTAGATGAGAGCAGGGCTTCCACTAACAGTTGACAGGTGCTGATTGCTGCCATGGATGGCGTTCTCATATAATTATAGACATGGATATGGTTCTGATTTGGGTGTTGCTGACGTTGTTGATCAGAAAACTTTGGGAATTTATGTCAATTGGGAGACAGGATGTAAGCATTTTAGGAATGCAGAAGAAGCGGACTGTCTGGTCTGTGATAGTATGTGCAGATTCCATGGGTAATTATGAGACTTTAGGGGATCGTCGAATTCAATATTACTGTTAGCATCTTCAGCCTACTTTAAGCAATGCAGAAAACAGCAATTAAATATCAAAATCGGTCAAATTGGATTTGGTCAGTTTTTAAAGTACATTCTATGGTCGGAACTTTATTGTTAATTTGGTTCTTGCAAGTCCAGAATGTCCATATTAAGATACTTTCTGCATTTTAGGAATGCAGAAGAAGCGGACTGTCTGGTCTGTGATAGTATGTGCAGATTCCATGGGTAATTATGAGACATTAGGGGATCGTCGAATTCAATATTACTGTTAGCATCTTCAGCCTACTTTAAGCAATGCAGAAAACAGCAATTAAATATCAAAATTGGTCAAATTGGATTTGGTCAGTTTTTAAAGTACATTCTATGGTCGGAACTTTATTGTTAATTTGGTTCTTGCAAGTCCAGAATGTCCATATTAAGATACTTTCTGCATTTTAGGAATGCAGAAGAAGCGGACTGTCTGGTCTGTGATAGTATGTGCAGATTCCATGGGTAATTATGAGACTTTAGGGGATCGTCGAATTCAATATTACTGTTAGCATCTTCAGCCTACTTTAAGCAATGCAGAAAACAGCAATTAAATATCAAAATCGGTCAAATTGGATTTGGTCAGTTTTTAAAGTACATTCTATGGTCGGAACTTTATTGTTAATTTGGTTCTTGCAAGTCCAGAATGTCCATATTAAGATACCTGCTTGAAACCGCAGGTATAATGAGTCAAATTGACAGCAAAAACTGAACTATCAGAGTTAAAATGTCCAAATCTTTCTTTGACAACCAGTATTTGTCTATTTGAAGAAACAATCACATTGTTAATGCGATTACCCACAATAAAATTCACATTAAAGCCAATTTAAATAGCGATAAATATTCCCGCCCTTTTTGTTTCTCCAACAGACGACATGAGAATTTTAATTCCATTTCCAGATATCACAATATATAGTGTGCAGAATTTTCTTGATTCACTGTATCTTATATCTAGCAGTATAATATTTGTCTTATTTTGCCTTTGGCAGGTTGTCGGAGCAAGGTACTTCTGGTAAGTGCCGGTTATTTTGTCCATCAATCCTTTTTTGATGAATTTTAGTTTCTTCATATTTTCATGACCATGTCTTCATGGTGAAGTACTATTCGTTGAGCAGTTACCACATACGTCACTAGAAACAGTCTTTAGGTGTTTTTTAGGCAGGCTAAAAGTTCTCCATTTTCTGCACTACGGCTGCGTGGGGACCTGAATGTTTGACTTTTCTTTGTATGTGGGAATTTCAGATTCTTCTACGGCAAATTGTGCATACGACGTGTATTGCTTTGGTAAAGTTTTGCTGGAGCTGGTGACAGGTAAGTTGGGTCTCAGCGCATCCAGTGATACTGAAACGAAGGAGTGGTTGGAACAAACGTTACCTTACATCAACATATACGACAAGGAACTGGTCACAAAGATTGTGGATCCATTGCTCATCGTGGATGAGGATTTGCTGGAGGAAGTGTGGGCTATGGCGATTGTCGCGAGATCCTGCCTCAATCCGAAGCCATCCCGGCGTCCACCCATGAGATACGTAGTAAAGGCTTTAGAGAATCCCCTGAAGATCGTAAGAGAAGAAAACCATGGCTCTGGAAGGTTGAGGACTACCTCTTCTAGAGGGTCGTGGAACGCCGCTCTGTTCGGTAGCTGGCGGCACAGCTCATCAGATGTGGCCGTTATTCCAGCTTCCTCTGCTACTAAGGCCGAAGGAACAAGCAGCTTTAAGCAGTCGGGGACCACAGGTTCGCAGGGGAGTAATCATAACGGTTCATCCTCGCGCAGACGTCATTCTAAGGATATATTCCCCGAACCATCTGATGTACAGGATGTAGAGAGACAAGATCAACAATAGAGGGGGAGAGGTTGATTTTTCTTCATTATTCTTTGACAATAAAATGCGGTCTTCCCATTCGAGTGCCCAGTTCTTCCAGCAAAAAATGGTCTCGGCTTCTGTAGGGGAAAAGGGGTTCCAAGCAAAGCAATTCTTTTATCTGCTCGAGCAATCAGCTTGAGAATCTAAGAGAATCCTAAGCTGAGGAGCAGAAGTTGCAGAAAGCGAATGAATCCAGTAGCATGGTGCAGCTATTTTTGAACGTTTCTGTGGATCGGAACAGTTGGAATTTTTAGTGGGCGTGTCTCGGTGACAAAGGCAAGGATCTTCTAATTCGTTCGGTCATTGTTCATTGCCCTTTGGCGGTTCTCGAAATGTAAATCGTAATTTTTTTTTAGCTGTCTTCATTTTCATTTTTTGGAGGTATCTTGTTTGGTGCAACTCAGGGAGTTTCAGCTTGGTTGGAAGGAAACATGAGGAATCAATCGGATGTGATTTTGCTACGGAAACTTGGTTTCCCATGTTTCATGTGCTTCGATTGGTTTATGCATTGGGGGAATGTCCGGAGAGAAGGGGGTTTACCAAAGTTTTTGCCTGTGGCGAACCATTCTTATGGTGCATCTGGAAATTGTTGCCTCTGGTGTTCGTTCATTTTTTGAGAGGCATTCTCACGTTCGTTTGGTTTTCTGTTCTTGATGGTTAATTTGAAATTGGGATCTTCGGATCGTAGTTCGGATAGACTGTAAGATTCTGCGCCAGAATCGTGACGTCTCGCGATGAGATTTGGTGACCGGGCCGGTGACCCTGTTGGAGGAACCTAACCAATAGCACTTGGACAAGACGGCCTGTGCTTATAAGCTGAGTTTATTCGAAGACGACTACTTGAAATTAGTGTTAGCATATGCTTGGACGGACCTCGAGTCGGGCTTAAATTGCTGTCCAGGTCCGTCGATAACTAGGTGTTACTTTTCATATCCTTTGGGTTGGACGTGCCTGACCGGGTCGGTTGGCAGCGCTTTTCGACTCGAGGACGCATTTATTTCACCGAAAATTTAGCGACGAAGGAAATTAATTTTCATTGTCTTCATTGATTTGATGGCTCAGGGGAAAAGATTTTCATTTTACTAGAAAGGAGAATTGTTTTGCTCCAATCTAAACTTGTTTTTAACAGCCAATGAAGAATATTTTCCGTAGATTGATTAGTTTTTCATGATTCAAACATCGACAAATTAATAAATAATTATTCTAAAGTAGTTTTCCTTGGCACCTAAATTGTCTTTGTTCAGACCCGTCCCTTGTAATTAAGGGAAAATGACACTTTGGTCCTCAAAATTTTGATCCGATGTGCAATGAGATCCCTGAGTTTTTAATTTAACCAATATAATACATGAACTTTAATCCAATATGCAATGTAGTACATAAATTTTTAATTTATTCAATGTAGTCCTAAACTTTTGGAATAAGAAAATGTCCAATGTCGTCCCTAAACTTGAATTAATAAAAGGATTATGTTGAACATATTCAGGATATTTATATAAATGGTTCCTGAACTTTAGCAGAATGTACACCCTGATCCCCGAACTTTTAATTTGCCTAATTTAGTCTTTAAACTTTGGCAGAATGTACAATTTGGTCCCTAAACTTTTGACATGTTCAATTTAGTCCCTAAGTTTTTAGTGCGTGTTCAATTAAGTCCCTAAATTATAAGAAAATGTTCAATATAATCCTTTTATTAATTTAATATCAAAAATAATGTTGAACATTTTCATATAGTACATGGATTAAATTGATCATTTACTAAAAGCTCAGGGACTAAATTGAACAAGTCAAAAGTTTAGGGATCAAATTACACATTCAGCCAAATTTGAGGGACTAAATTGAACAAATTGAAAGTTCATGGATCAGATTGCACATTATGCTAAAGTTTAGGGACTATTTATGTCATTTTGCCAACATATTCTTATAACTTAGGGACTAAGTTGTACATTTTCTAAAATTTCAGGAATCATATCGATCAAATTAAAAATTTAAAGATCACATTAAAAATTAAGTTAAAGTATTAAAGATCTAGAGATCACATTATATATTAAGTCAAATTTAAAGAATCATTTATCTCATTATCTCTAAAATCACATGGATGGGCGGGCCTGAACGTGCCGCATGGGCCGCCAGGGCGTTGATCAGTAAAACGAACGGGCTCGCTTTTTCTTCCACTTCTTCTTCCTTGTCCAAACTTTTATCTGCTCGGAAGACGAAAATGAATCTGCATTTCAGTTTACACCCGACACTCCCTCCGCTGAGTCATCGTCAAAACATGCTTCTTCCACTTCCGTGTCCCTCCAATTCCACCACCTCCTTACGCTTCTTCTCCTGTCTCCACCACTCCCCCGACAACGCCTCCTCATCCTCCTCCTCCGCCGCCGCCGCCGCCGCCGCGAAGAGCTCGCCGGACCCCCATGTTCTCCGCGCTCACAACTTCAAGTCGACCTCCTTACTCCTTGGTTCTGCCCAAACGCTGGAGCCATCCCCAATCCCAATCCCGAACCACCTCGACATCCCGCCTCAAGACCAAGTCAAGCTCCTGGAGACTTCTCGCTCCGCCAAACGAACGCCTCAGTTCCCCGGCTCCATCTTCGTCCGGTCCATGAGCGACGCAGACGGCGCTTCCCCGCGGCCGCCTCTGCGAACTCTATTTCGTGAAGGAACCGGCGGTGGTGGCGATGTCGGCGACGAGGAGATGATTGTGCGTGCGGTCGAGATTCGGAGGAAGGTGACTGCTGAAATTCTCAAGGGAGCCATGAGGAAAGGCAAGTTCGGGATCACTTACACTAACAATCTGGTGGAGAGGGTGCCGGCATTCATCGATTACGTTATGATTGAGGCTGCCGCGATGAAGCGGTCGCCGGAGTTTATGGAGTCTTCCTTTAATGATCGCGCGAAGGCTGTTGTGGAGGACTCTAAGTTTGTGCCGCTTATAAGGTTCGAGAATCGTATTGGAACTTACTTTCTTTGCTTGTATTTTAGCTATTGCTTATGTGCCTTCTGTGCTTGATCGTGTGTTGTTGTTGTTATTATTATTATTATTTTTTTGACAACATTGATCGTGTGTTGTTACGTGTTTCATAATGTGTGATAATCTAAGATGTTTTGGCATGATATGAGGAAAGCATTGTGTTTTGTTAATGGGTTGTTTGAGAAATTTTCATGTATGTCGTTTTTAAATTAATTTCGAGTTAATTTTGTAGTAGCTAATAATCCTTGCCTTGAATGCGAGTACATTTAATTGCTCCCTGCATCCTCGTGATTTCTCTTCCTTAGATGTTAGAAAGAAGGTCTGTCCCTTTAATGATGTCTTTCGGAGATATGTGAATAGGAGATTACCGCTCCTGATGATTGATATTGCTGATTACTTAGGTGGTTGAAACACAACTCTCTGTCGTACCCGCAGATAGGGAAGCTAATATGTATGTCAAGGGGAAATCTTGAGTCAATAAGACGATTTGCTGAGTGGTTGAAGTCCATTAATGTTAAGGGAAGATTTATTGCGGTTGCTCTCATGAAGGCGGGAGATAATATACTGGAGCGAGGGAATGATGAACTGGATGAGATGGTACAGTATTTAGAGGACAACGGTGTCAGAAGGGAATGGATAGGCTGTGTCATGAGCTGGTCCCCTCAGCTGTTGTCTTACAGCATGGAAGAAGTGAAATCTCGAGTAGCCTTCTACTTGGATATGGGAATGAATGAGAAGGATTTTGGAACGATGGTTTTTGACTATCCCAAGGCACTTGGCAACTTTACGATGGAAGAGATGAATCAAAAGGTATGTGACCTATGCACTTATTTTGACATAGATTGATGCAAATAGGCTTCGTGTAGGGGCTGAGAAACTATGTAACACATGAATTTTTAATCGGGGGAGGGAAGCAAACTAAGTTTACAGCTTAGGGAATCTTGGAACTCTTTCTTGGATCGTGTCTGTACTTTTCCAGTGCCAAAACCTCCCAGTTACTGGATGTTGAATGTCCTAATCAAGTCACCAATTTAGCAACCTGAGCAGGCTTCCATGCTGGAGCTAGACTACAGTAGAATTAAGTTGCCTGACACTGCAGCAAACACTTTGTTTCAAGTAACGTGCGATATTTTAATTGGTTTAGCGGCCATTCATATATGTGCAGGTGCATTATTTGAAAGAGTTTGGTCTTAACATTGAAGAGGTTGGCAAATTGCTAGCCTTTAAGCCTCAACTGATGGGTTGCGGCATCGATGACCAATGGAAGCCTTTGGTAAAGTATTTGTACTACCTTGGAATATCCCGCGATGGTATGAGGAGGATGCTTGTCGTTAAGCCAATGATATTCTGTGTAGATTTGGAGAAAGTTATTGCACCAAAGGTTCGCCACTGCATGTTAGCCTTCTTTTTGTGAACTGCAATCCATTGTGTCCATGGAATTTTGATCTTCAATGAGTTGTCTTGATTTATTTTGGGAAGCATTAAACTCTAAACGGTCTGCTTGTGCTGGATAATGTGAACTGTTGGTTTCTGCTTTGTTCTCATTTCTCTTTAATTTCCATAAATGAGATTGTAAAATTTACAAATTCCTTTTGTTATGAAGGTGCGTTTTTTCCGGGATATAGGCATAAGAGATGATGCTATTGGCAAGATGCTGGTTAAGTTTCCACCATTGCTGACGTACAGTCTGTACAAGAAAATCAGACCAGTGGTTTGTTCAGTCCCCTCGTCCATCACTTCTTTTCGTTCTTTCCCTGTTTTTCTTTTCTAAATGAGTTTATGCAAAGATGTTATGCTATACATCCATCAAGGTACTTAATCTTAACTGTTTGACGCAACGTCTTTCCCGGTTCGTGAAGGGGTGCTGTAGTATGAGTAATAGGGTTGCCTTTATGATCTCTAGTCTGGTGGTTGCATTTTCAACAGCATGGCCAATTGTAAAGGTCTTGTTACACTTTGTAGGTGGTTATGCAACTGAATTCATATGAAATTCTCAGATTTTACCCTGAATGATAGTAAGGCGAAGGGTACTGCAGGAATGACATAATCATTCTATTCTGTCTGTGCCCAAAAAGTCCATTTCAATTGTTGTCGCACCTTTTGGGCTGGTCAAAATGGAAATAGTTAATGAGTGGGATGATATTGAGGTTCTCATGTTCAATTGACTGTTTATTGGCTATAATCACGGAGCTCATGATATATCCCCCATTTTGCCCACGCCATTCTTTCTAAAAAAATCCTCATAAAAATGTCTTTTTGATGATATATTGCCTTATTAATTGATTGGAGGGATTTTTTATTTAGAATCCACTACTTTTATAAAATTGTGGTTGTGACTCTTGTAATGACAACTATCTGAAGACTGATAATTATCTGTTGACCTGAATCTTTAATTGTTGTGCAGGTTATTTTCCTAATGACTAAAGCTGGAGTTACTGAGAAAAATATTGCTAAAGTAATAGCTCTTGGACCCGAGCTTTTGGGGTGCAGCATAGCAAACAAGCTCGAGATCAGTTTAAAGTACTTCTTGTCACTTGGCATCAGAGTTCGACAGTTGGGTGAGATGATCGCTGATTTCGCCATGCTTCTCAGATATAATGTGGATATCCTTCGTCCGAAATACCGTTACTTGCGAAGAACTATGGTGCGCCCTTTGGAGGATCTTATTGAGTTTCCGAGGTGAGCTGTATCATCTGAAGCTCTGAGATGATTTATGTGATTATTCTTTGGTTTCTTATGCTGTTGCACAATATGTATTTGGAAAATGCTTGCTAATGCCATTAAAACTATAGCAAGCATCTAATTTACGAGAGAGATCTCCATGTGCAACCCTGAGTACTTGTGTTCTCCCTGATATCATTCTGGATAACCTTAATATGAGTTGGTGCCTCGTGACTGACTACAAACTTTTATGCAGGTTTTTCAGCTATTCTCTCGAGGGTCGAATAATTCCTAGGCACATTGTTCTGGTGGAAAATAGGATTAACATGAAGCTACGCTACATGTTAGCCAGCACTGATGAGGAGTTTGAGCAGAGGGTTAAGGATGCAGTTGAAAGACGGCGCAATTTCGAGTCCAGGGTTTCAATTGAGAACGTCTTGAATGCTTCTACGGCAGATGGGCGGTTAGAGAGGACTGTGGCGGGTTTTACTCAAACTGAGATTACATACTCAAATGCTCAAGAATCTCAACCCTTAGATTGTTCAGATGATGTAGACAACTCTAGCGGTGATGAGCATCATCCGAGTTCATTATTACATGGAAATTAATATGTTTGTTCCCATAGACGATAGTCCTGATGTACATGAGGCAGATTGGTGTTTTACTTTGTACAGAGTTCTATTTTAAGCGCAAGATTGGTTATAGAGAGTATCTATCATCGTACAGTACTAATTCTGGCCTAACATTAAATTAGGGAAGCAATGCAGATTGGAGAGTTACTGTCTCAGGAGTGGTAACTTTGTTTCCTGAGTCTAATTTTGAACTAGCTGTTACCGTGTATTTACGCCGACCCCAACTAGTTTTGGATAAAGGTGTTGTTGATATTGATGTTACTGTCCATTTACTTCTCTTTTCTACCAGAATTACCGTGCGACGTTGCAAACTTGAAAGTTTTTTCGCTTGATTCATGATAATAGCGTCTTTATTGCTTCCAGAATCTGTTGATTTAAACGACTTTGCACCCATTAATCTATGGAAGCTCAAATGAACCCCATCGCCTCTTTCCGACCAAACGACACGTCGTGGGTTCCTTCAAAACGACCTAGTTCGTTTAGGGTTTAAGGATTCTCTTTCTTGCTTCCTGCCTCCTCCATCCTAAAGCCCAATGACTCGAACTACTGTTTTCGAGGGGCAGGGTCAGGCGCTGTAAAAATCAGAAATGGCTTCCTTCTGCAGACAAGCGCTGACGATGAGTTCGAGGTCAATTGCCTCCAAATCCAGGTCCTCACTCCAGAAGTCCCTAGACGAGACGCGTATCTCAGCTCTTCTCTGCTCAACGTCAAGATCCACGCCCCGCCCTTCCAGGTAGTCGCCTTCGTCTATTTTTTCCGAACGTGAACGCTTCTTCATTTTGAATTCCTGTGCTATTATAGCTGTTGATGTGCAATTTTTTTTGCAATTCTTTTAGTTCTAGTCGCAGTGTCGATTCTTGCTCACCCTTTATCTCGTTGTTTTATTTGGTTCAAGGGTGGTTTCGGTTTTGGGCAGTGTGGAGTCGCTAATGCCTCTCCACAGTGCCATCGCCTCGGCTCGGCTTAAGTCGAACATCGCCGTCGATACTCGTTGTTGGAGCTGGCTTTCTCAGGGTATGCATTCTCCTGTTCCCTCTGTGAAATTCTTTTTCCCTTTTTTTTAAAGAAAAATCCAGTCTTTATGTACTCTTGATGTTCTTGAATTTGCTTATTATTTCATGTTGTGCGTCTGTCCACAAAACAGTGATCTTTAGTTTGGTTTCTGCGTCTAGTGGTAATAAGCTTCGGTGTTCAGGACTGAGATTTACTTTACTGTATATGGCATATTTGAGGATCTAGGAATGGCTGAAGACATTCCTGATTGGATTTTACTTTTTAATGGTTGTGTTCTGCGGGATTTGATATTCTGTTTCTCAACTGACATCGGGTAACTTTGTTGGCCTTGAAGTTGTCTCGTGTGATGCCTACACTCACTTGTTTAATGGTTCGTATAGGAATGGCAGTACCATTGTGACAGAGCGTTACCTGGTTTACACAAGGCGATCGAATGCATGACATCTTCTCTTTTATAAATTTCTTGAAAGGGAAATTGTCATCTGGTTGATTCTGCAATGCAGTCTATTTAAATTGTTAGTAACGAGCTACTTAGCACATTAGATTAGTTTCTCCCTTGGATTTGTTTACGCCCCTCTCCTGGTGGTGGAGATGGGATCTGTTGATCTGTGATCGTGATAATGTTTCTTCTGATAGCCATTTGGGATGATAGAGAGTGGAGAACAAGCACAGCCTTGTCTTTTTCATAATGATTCTCTGATGATTTCGGCTAATTGCAGTTGTGCCCCTAGGTCATTTGGAAAAAAATGATTTTTCAATTATTTGGATGCACACTCATTGTATTGTTTTCCGAAAATACATGCTTGTGATTTATCTAAAGTAAATGATGACATATCTATCCCTCTTATAGTAAGAAGTTGCTTATTTGTCCGCCGGAGGTGGTGGAAGAATTCCACCAAATTACACAATTCAAAGAGTTCGGAGATGGCGTTTATTCTTGGCCATCGTTTAGCCTGTGTAGGAGATGAACCACTTATTCCTTGTCTTCTTAAGTTTATCTGTACAATTGACTTGGTTCTCCATGTCTTACGCTTCATGCTGTTCAAAATTTTTCATCCTCTTTCCGTTCTTCCCTCCATTGATTCTAGTTTGTGTTTCCTTTGGCGTCTCCTAGACTTTGCAGTTCCTCGGTGACAGGGCATCTTTCTCTTCAAACTGTAGGAGCTCACTCCGAGCTGTTTTCTTTCTACTCGTCTTGGTCCCTCAACTCTTTGCCATGTCTTTTCAATTGTGGCCACTGCCCATTGTAAGTGATTAAATTATTCTCGGCAACATCTTTTGTTTCTCTAGAAGATCTTGGCCTCTCTTCATTTACAGAGGAAGAGAAGATTCTTATATCCCCTCTCTCTCTGGGGGGTGATGCTGTTTGTCCCAAGTTTCACGCTTCAAACTAAACGGGACACATCGCCGATGGTTTCATGCTGAATGATTTGACTGAGTTGCTGGTCAGGATGCCCTGATGGCCCGAGTATCTATGATGGCCCTGTTTGGTGTTCAGCACGTGCACTTCAGCATTTGGACAAGATACTTTGGGAAAATATAAATAACTTTGGGCTAAAAACCTTTTTTAAAATGCAAGTAGTGTTTGGTAAAGTGTATTTTAAAAATACATTTAAAAACAACTTTGATGTAAATATTATTTAGTGAAAAATGAAGTTTGTAAAGTATTATTACTTTTTAGAAGAAAAAAAAAAGCAGCGGCGGTGGCAACGAGCGACGATCGATGGGCGGTGGCGGCGGCGACGGGTGGCGACAAGCGAATGTGACAAAGTTAAAATAAAAGAATTAGTTGTATTTCGGAAAAGTTCTTTAGCCCTCTAGTGATAAGGATGAGCAAAAAAAAATCATGATTCACCCAAATTGGACTGGATCATACTCAATCGATTGTTTTTGGACGGTAGTCGATGGTAGTCGACGGGTACAGTTCGGATTCCAGTTTCAATTTTCTAGAGCCGGTGGGTACCAATTTGATTCTCGATTTTGAGTGAGAACCATCCAATCGGTCAAATCGCATTGGATTTGCGTATAATACTAATATATATTCTTTTCAAATAACTTTGCAAATATTACAATGTTTATTATCTTGCATATTAAAAAAATTTCATGTGACAATGGTACTAAATCGTTTTTCCCATTGTTATATTGCATTATTAAAAATTTTCCTCCTTCAACCGCTAGAAATTGTTTCTTTTTTTCTTTTTTCAATTGATGTTGGTGCTCGGTAAGACCGTAATCGAAATCCAATCAGAATTAGGACTGGACTGGTGGTTCGATTTTCAAATGGATTCATGAAATAAAAAATGGATGGTTCACGGTTCACATTTTGCGAAACCGGTCTCTAACAAGCGGTTCTTAATTTTAAGGTGAAAACCATCCATCTTAAAACTGATCACCCATATCTAGAGATAGTTTGGGCTAAAGGATTTTGGAGAGCATTTGAGATGTAAATGCATATCCCCAAAGTGAGTTAAAAAAGTGGTCAAACACCATTTGCATTTAGCTGAGAGATGTTAGAGCCCCAATGCTCTTCTCAAATACTAAATCAAACAGAGCCGATATGTCGTGAAAGGAGAGCTCGAGGTAATTTCTATTCATCTCGTGGCAATTCTACTAAACTATTTTGAAGGCCAATGCCTGTGAAGGATTTACGAGAAGAAGCACGCTTGTGGCCGGGGAAAATCTTCCAAAAATCTCTAGAGATTTCATCTGGTCAATTTTTGCTAGAAATTACTAACGCGAATGCCGATTGTTCTACGTGATACGGTCAACATAGGTATAGATAATTTTTAATAAATTAATTTATTTTTTTATTTTTTTATTTACGACTGTTGCGCACGAGGTAGCCTGATAGGGCCAACGACCCTTGCTTGGTATTGGTGAGGGTGATGCAACCCTCACCAACCAATTAGCCAATAGGCAAGAATGTCGAACCTCACATGGATCTGGGCGAGAGCTTCACACCCTTGCTTGTGGCTGGCGAGAACCGCAACGCCCTTGCCCAAACTAAGGAAGGGGTCGCCGGCTCCGGTCACAGATGCAAAAGGAAAAGATTGCCCAAACTAGGGAAGTGTTGTCGGCCCCGGTCACAGATGCAAAAGGAAAAGAAAGAAAAGAAAAAAAAAATAAATAATATTATTAAAATTTATTCACATAATCAAAGTTGTCCCACGAAAGAGTAATAGGGTCGGAGGTATGAGTTTTCCGATCAAAATTATTTAATAAAAAAATTAGAATTGGATGGACAAAAACTGCAATAAATTTAGAATTTTTAGGACGATTTTTCCGCAGTGAAGGACCATATGCAAGAGCACGTGAAGGGTCGGCGTATCCGTTAGGCGTGGAACAGGAAGATCCCGATTCCCGAAAAGCATCCAATCCCGTCGAACCCACCAATTTTGCAATCCCGATCCACGCGTCTCCCTGTACCCCCTTTCCTGCAGTGCAGCGGACCACTTTCTCACGAATGCTCTTTGTACTTTTTCTCGTCTTATCTTTGTGCCCGAATATGGCACGCGAGATTTTTTTATTTTTTTTTAAAAAACATGTTGGTAAAGCTCACTGGATAACCAAACTTATTTCGCCACTGGGGGTCGATTTCGAGTGCGTAGGTTGGTAGATAAACGAAACGACTGTTGTCTTCTGCTCATTGATTTGTTGACCGACCTTTGAGGTGTTTAATCACTTTGATATAGATAGCTACATAAATCATATCATCCTCCAGAGCGTTGACCATGTGGGGACATTGGATAACTTTGAAATTTAGTCATCCAACCTATGAACAAAAGCAACGTATTCAAAGCTCTAACCTTCGACCTGTCTAGATGACGGCCGGCGTAAAACTATCTTGTGAGGGCAGATTCTCATGTTGGGTGATAATGGGCGACATCGAACCGAAGGAAAGAAGCTTGTGTTATTGGTTTTCACCTCCTGTGGAAACATTAATTTTCGTTGGCTTTTGAAATAGAGTTCATGAACTTGCTTTAATGATGTCGTTGGTTGTAATGGGAAAGACGAAAGAGTCACCCTTTTCAGTAATTTCGGGTTGAGGGCCAATGGAACAGTGAAGATTATTTTGCCATAGTTCGGCTTTGGCGTTGTTGGGGAATGGGTTGTCGCTGTTGCCCATCATTTTCAACGCATCGGCCTTGGCGAACCCTGTTGTAGGCTGTATTGCTCCTCCTTCTCGTGGATAAGATCTGCGGAGCATCAGACGCGCAGTGACCCCACAACCCCAATCTAATCCTACTTAATGACCATAAACGCGACAAATTATATCGCGGAATACTCCGGCGGATAAACAAAACGATTCCCCCACCAAATCCAACAACAAACCCATCAAGGTCTTCGTCAATTAACACATGAGGTAATCGAAGACTTGATTCCTTCCGCAGCGGGAAGAAAGCAGCTTTTCACGAAAACCCCAACTATTCATTCGGAAATCTACGACTTGGGTTGTCCTCGGATTTTGTCGTCCCTCATCGTATCTTCGCGGGGCGTTTGATTGATCGAGGGTCGATCAGAAAAGAAAGTGTCGTGGAGTTTTTTTATTTGGGGTCCTCTTGTTTTTCCTCTGCCTTCTCCCCCCGCCCCACGCCCCGCGCCCCGCCCCCCCCCCCCCCCCCCCACAATAGAGGAGGAGGAGGAGGAGGAGGAGTGGTTTAAGACCCATCACTTCGGATTCTGGAAGTCACGACTCACAAGTGGGAAGCAGAGAGGGCCGAGGTAACGTTGGATAATTGTGTCAAGCTTTGTGGTTTTTGTTAGAGATTTTGATTCTCATGTCTCCCTTGTTTTTGCTCGCGTTTTTGTGTGTGTGTGTGAGAGAGAGAGAGAGAGAGAGAAGTGAACTGGTTTTGTCTGATTGTATGACGTGACTCCCGCGTCGTTTATTGCTGGCTATTTTGGAATCTGTGGGTAATAATTTCGTGTTCATTGCCTTCTCAATCTGAGACCTGGTAAGCTATTTTTTTTTTTTTTAAGCTATGAAATTTCAGCTGGTTTTTATTGAAGTAAGTTTACGAAACAAAACTCGCACACGCTGTTGTCTCTCTCCAAGCAGACAATACAGAGACTTTCGAGACTCTCTACTTTTTTCTGTTCTTGGTGGAGCTTGTTGCTGGTTCATTTGATCATCTTTCATAGCCCTTCAGACTGGTAAAATTACTTTAGTCGGTGCTGGTTTTCAGCTGTCCTGTATTGGAGTTCATCCATTTGGGAACAAAACTGATTAATCTTGATTCAGCTGAGAGTATATTCTGCGTATAATATTGTTTTCTCCATGTTTTATCTTATTATCCTTCTCTGTGCCTGGCTTCAATTTTCTTTGTTTAACTTTGATGTGGTTATTCACTCTGCCGTGGTGGGTGTATTGGTTCGACTGAATTCTTTTTCCTTTTGGTCACCTATTGGTTCGTCTGGATTGATTTTGAGGAAATGACTGCATTTTAACGCCTCTATGTTGAACTGCATGTACTTTCTCCATTCCCTTGCTGTCTGAACTGTTCATGGCTACATAGTAAAGATTGTTCTCTTGTTGGACTGTCTTCGGGAGAAAATGCTCATTGATTTGGTGTTTTCTCTGTTAGCCGGTGCTTGGATTTTGGTTTCTGCTTTTATGGTTTCTGACGCCCATTTGTGCTGAATGAACATCATTCTTTGCAGGAATTCTGTGCTCATTATTACTCATATGGGTTTCTTGAAGTCGCGAGCAAGGTGGAAGGATTTGAGGAAGGTGGAAGAGGAGAGAGATTAACTAATAGCGAGCCATGGATAATTCACATGAGACATCAAATGGACATGGACCGACTGATAATGGTCATATGACCCCTGTGAGGCACACTCTGTATCAACCCAGTATAAATCCGGCATTATCTTGGTTAGATATAAAAGTCTTTTATGTCCGCATTAGCAAATGTGAGGTTGATGATTTGACACCCGAAAACCTCACTTTGAACCATATCCCTCTGAACCGCGACACTCTATTAGAAGTAAATGGTGTCAGATCTGGGATTTATTCCGATGGAGTTTCGACCATTCTTAGAAGGGATCGGTTGGATAAGAAGTCCGAAGAAGTTATATTTGTGAGTACTGATAGCATAAGGACGACGAACAGTGTGAAGTTTGAGGTTTTTGACCGGGATGCTCTGGTGTTGTCTGGAGTTCTACAATTGTGTAGCACAAACGGGTTTGTCCAAGAACCAAGAAACTTTGTCCATGGATGGAGCTTGATTTGCGAGACAGACATAACTGTGGGCAGTGGCTTCTTCCGAGACTCAAGTTCACCCACAATTGAAGTTTATGTAACAGGGTCGTTCTCAGGCGCACCCATTATATTGACTAAGACTTTGCAGATTTGTTCCCGCAAGAAGCACGGTAGGAATGGGATGCTAGATACGATTCCAGAGTTTGAGTCAACCGAATCTCAGATAGATGTTGCTTCTGCGCTTCCTTTGCAGGTAGTTATTGTGAACGTGTCGTGAGCTGTTGACTGTTGATGCTGATCAAATATCGAAGAGCTCTGGTTTTTGGCACATTTCCACTATTTTATGCAAGCACAGCAGAAATCCCTTCTTCTTCTCTGCCTATTAGGATTAGCACACTGAAAAGAAAGAAGAAGTACATGGAAATTTTCCCCCTAAAATTCTTAAGATAGAAAGAATGGCAGTTTCCCGTTACTTCTACTAGGATAAGAAAAGATCAGTACTCCACATTATGATTTCCTCACTTGATATTGACAAATTGATTACCCAATAACACCACCATCTAGTAACAGACGTATGTCACTGCAGGTGCTCAAGATCAGTTCTTCGGCAGAATATTGCAAGACTAGATGAAAGAGGTCTAACTGTGTTGTGATTACTATCTGATCCTAAGTTTGACTTCAACCGTTTTTTATATTTTGTATTAGTTGGCCTGAGACACTTAAAATTTATGAAGCAATTGCAATTCTTATTGTTAACTCTGATTGACCAGGACATTACTTGCCGGAAGCATCTTGATATGACAGCTTTTAATTCATTTAGGGAATATCTAGTTGCGCAGTGGCTCCTTCAGGATCAGGTCACTTAATGTGAGCAAGCGTAGTGATGAATTTGACCTGCTGGAATTAGTTGATCATATATTTTTTTAACTTGGGTGATATGTGATTCCATCCCTTGTTTGGATGGTTTGCTTGGGATATCAATTCTCTTTGAATGTTGGTGATGGTCGGGTTCCATGCATGATTTGATTCTCTGATCCTATAGACTACCTGTGAACAGATATAGCGGTCGAGACAATGGCTATGGATCCTTCCCCCTAGTTATTCTCAAAAATCAATCTTTTGCAGCATGTGTATTTAAAGTTGTTCATTCACTGTTATCCTATAGAAATCAAGTACCATTTGCAAGTCATCTTATTTCCCAGTGCTTTGCAATACTTCTTGTTTTCTCTTATTTATGTTTCTCTTATTTATGTCTGTACCTTTCAATGTCATTATGTCCTTGCAGATGGAGGAGTACCCATACCCGGACCACAAACCGGAATGCGAGGAATATGACCACCACCTGTACTCAGGTTCGGAATACTTAGAGGGCGAAGATGGGGAGCTCTCATGGTTCAATGCAGGCGTGAGGGTGGGCGTTGGGATTGGTCTTAGTGTTTGTCTTGGGGTTGGATTAGGAGTCGGGTTGCTCATTCGAACTTATCAAGGAACGGCCCGCACCTTTAGGAGGAGGTTACTCTGAATTCACCACGGTGCCATGCAAGCTGCCATGCAGGAGGATCTCGACTCTTTCTGTTTGCTCCTCGCAACGTCAAGCATCCTCTGTGTCTGCAATTTTGGATATTGCATTGTCCAACTTGCGGATCCTGGTTTTACTTGGTTTGCAACATGTTTCCTGAAGAAAAGATGGGTAGCAGCGTGGTTGACGCAGTTTCTATCACATGATTTTGTAGAAATGAGTTGACTCGTGTCGTAGAGATCCTCTCGATTTATCGCAGAGATCTTCTCTATGTATCCATCGTCAGATTGTTACTGTGAAAATTTTAATGTTAGTGTTAGTTTTTGTACACGATTTCGAATAATAATCACTTCGGAATGATTTGTCTCTACGACTGAGTCCTATACACTGTTTTTACTCGGTTCATTAGAATTTTGCCTTTTTTCCACCAGATATTGCCCTTGCCGATCACAATTAGAATGTCGATCACAAAGGTGTTGTTGATGTTAATATCGCCCTCGCCGATGACAATCAGAATGTCCTCCGCAAGTGGCCCCAAAACGACCATGTGCAGAAGGAAGACTGACCTCCGATCATTGCCACATCAAAGTAAACCCGGATGTGGCACTCCACTCAGGTTCATCAAACATAAAAAGAGATGAACAGATAAAGCACGAGAAACTCCATTTGATTTCGGCATTAGCTCTGTTTCCCGAAACAAGATGCGAGTCTCACAATTACTAAGGACATTCAACTCTATGAACGGAATAGCCATATGTACAATCTATATCACATGAACGCATCAGACGTTTTGCAGCAATGGCACCAAGAGCGGCAAGAATCCGCCATAGATATGCACGCTACTGTGGATTCTCTGAAAGTGCGGTTCGATTCACACGGCGAAACCACGTGCTAAAGGCTGTGACCAAGTGAGGGCAATCATCGGTACTACGAGTAGAGAAGCTGAGGCACTTTTGCAGCAACAACTGCGCATCAGACATGGGCAGCGTCGAAATTATCGACAAGAATGTTTCCTCCAGATCTGAGTACAGAGACTTTGGACTGCCAAGCGTAGCCAAACCACAGTCCTTGCACACAATTACAACCGGAAGCCAATCTTCCACAAGCTTCGTCCGGACCTGTATTGAAACAAGACCAATGGGTGTAAGATCTAAACCATGCACACTAGTGTGTCTTTGCCAAAGATGCGCTAACTTATTGCAGCGAAATTCAATTTGATAACAGAGATTTTAAGACGAAAGTCAATTTGGATATTACCTAACATGCGGAGACATGATAAAGGATGCAGGTTTCTTGCTTTTCAACAGAAAACAAGTAACTGTAGCGTTATCTTTTAACGAGAGCTTCCCACTCGGTGAACTAACAAAAACCGGCATCCCTAACCAGCTATTGTCGTTCTTAACTCACATGTAAGAAAATGCCTACAAAAGTTGAGTCCAGTTTGCAGTATGTCATTGTTCTTTGTCAGAGTAACAAGCACCGTCAAACAATACTAAAGAAACTCCCCATAAAGGCTCATTCTGATAACCAACTAACAAGCAGGTAATGGTATCTTCTTCAGAAGTTCTATCAAATATCCTCAGGTTGTAAGAGACAGAGAAGGCTGGGACATGGACATGGACATGGGAGGGTGCGTAGTGTCCAGCACAATCTTGTTCAATGCCTCAAGACAATCCTTTTGAGATTATGTATCCGTTACATGTGCGGTCGGTGATGTTTTGAACACATTGGTCGCCCTCTATCCACTATCAATCCTATGGCTAAGCTTCAACGCTCTTGAACAGTAATATCTGATCCTGACTACAGTAGCTACACTCCACCATGGAAGCCGGATGTCAAACAAATAGGTTATGCATCAAGACCTTATAGGACTGCCAAACTATCCTCTGCTACCGTAGGAAGACATCAGAAAGCCTAAAAACCACAACCGAAAGCCACAATCATAACTCATTGCCATCTCAACATACCACCACCACCATGCATTCGAACAGATTCAAACAGATTTCAAGGAAAGCCAAAACATTTTTATCGATCAATCGAAGGATTTCCATGAACCCACTTCCCAGTTGAAGGTGGTAACTTCTTGATGAGCAGAACAAGACAGAGCAATTGGAGTCGCCATAGTCGTAAGCCCTGATTAAGCACGCCCTCCAAACCCATCGATCATCGTGCAAGATAACTGCAAATTCTAGCAATGCAAAATGACATTGGACATACCTGTCTAGCAGCCAAAATACTCCCGGCAGCAATCGCTTGAGCAAGCTTCAATGTGCATCGCATGATCACACCCGGGAAGCCTGGCACGATGTACCTCCACGAATCATCCCTGAAAGCCTTCTGCAAATCGGCGGTGAAATTTGGCTGCTCACTCCACTCCTTGGCAGCCGCCTCCGCGACCCGCAACTCGATCATCCTCTCCACCAACCACAATAGATGCCTCCCATACGTCGTTGCCTTGTGCAAGTTCAGCCTCTGCATGGCCTCCGTCTCGTCATGATCCTCTCTGAAGTCCGGACTCGAATACTCCTCCAACAACTCCTTCACGACCTTGAGCCACTCCGTGAACGCCCTCTCAAGAACTCTCCGTGCCGCGTCGCGGTTGGAGATCTCCCTCAGGATCTTCGCGACAAACGCCTTGGAGGAGGCCGTGTTCGCCTGTTTGTTGAACGCGGTCTGGATTAATCCGAAGAGCATTTCCTCGCAGGAATCCTTGCTTTCCGGCGAAACCCTAGCGAGGAGTTCGCTCGATTCCTCGTCTTTGAGCAACGGGGTGAGGTTCATGACCCTGGATTCTTCCTCCTCGGTCCACGGCACAGCTTCAAGAAACTTGACGCAAGATTTTACGCAGTCCTCGAAGAGCAATTCCAGCGCGATGGGAAGGAGATCGAGAGCGGTGGAAGCGGAGGTGATCGCCAATGAAAAGTCATCTGTGTAGAGGAGGCTGAGGACGGCCACGTACGAGTGGACCGGGCCGGAGATGGGGAGGCTGCAGCGGAAGACGTCGTCTGAGGGAGGGGAGAGTTTGCGGTTCTGCCACCGGCCGGAGAGGAGAGCGTCGAAGTATTGGGAACGGTGGAGGACGGTGGAGTGGAGGTGGATCTGTACGGGATCGGAGTATTTCGAGTCCAAGTTGGAGGAAGACTCCCCGGCGCCGAGTGGCGAGGTCTGGGGGTTAAGGCTGAGTATGACGTCGGCGGTGGAAGAATCGTTGAAGGACGGAGAGGGCGAGGGGGAGGGGGCAGCCGCGGGGGTGCCGGAGGTGAAGGAGGAGGTGGAGGAGACGCGCCTGATGGCGGACGGGGAGGTGGGACCGGTTGCGATGGTTGTGGAGGCGACGGTGGCGGTGGTTGTGGAGGCGGCAGCGGCAGCGGCGGAATTGCGGTGTCGCTTCCTCGTGTTGCTGGCTGGCGCCATATGCGCGCGTCGTGTGTGCGAGAGAGTGAACCAAAAGCCGCGATGTTCTTGAAATGACGAAGACCAAAAAACTCTCGCTGAAATCAGTGGGTGGGTGGGTGGACACGTGGCAAAAGGAAAAAGCGGGGTTTCATATTTTGTAATAAATTTCTTCTCAACGCGATCTTAGGACCCCACAGACAATTCACTTGCATATCCAAACAATGCTTTTCTTTTCCTTTTTTTTTTTGTGGCCCTTCTGCAGCGACAGGTGTTGTAATGCTTAAATTATCACATTCTTTGGCTAATAAGAGAAGCTCATTACTGATGCTATGGATTAGATCAGTGATTAGTGATAATCCTGGGGATACGACAAGACTGTCCATAAGCATAATGCAGGACCCCTACACTGCACACTCTCTTTAGCTGCTGAATTATTCGGTTGAAAAAAAAATAAAGGTTTCGAGATCCAATCACTGATTTTGTGATTAATGTGCCCTAGCCCATGTAATGTTCTCTTCCTTTTGGGTCATTTGGCCCATATACTCGTTCTACTTTGTGCATGATAACTTCTAAATACCTTCGCGACAACGTAAGCTCAATCATTCTTGTCGTGCGTTCTTTATATATCTACAGACCCAAATTTTTTAACATTCATATCGTGAGTGATGTAGAGAATCGTGGCTAAGAATGTGCAAAGGACTCAAATCGAACTAAAAATATCGAGTTCTTCCAAGTCGAGTCTTATTTTGATTCAAGTAATTAGTAGAAATTTTGGAGATGTTGATGATTCAGTTCGGTTTCCGACTCAAAACACATAAGATGCTAAATATGAAAGGGAATAGGAGTGAGCCTCTTCTCAGTGTGTCGCTGTGTTTGTAAAGAACGAGCAAGCCAGTGAAGAAGGTCTCAAAATGGTACATCGTGACTTCCTCTTCCTCATCGTCTCTTCAATCTCTTCCCAATCCCACCCCGGAAACCACCTTCATCAAAGTGTTATGGGCCTATTTTGGGCTTTTTGGTCCATGTACTCTTCCGCTTTTTTATTTGACCATTGCTAATCCCATACATGGTAACATTTCTAGCCAACTTCTCAATTTGTGACCATAAATTGATTCATCTATTTTTCATCAAAATCAAAAGTTGATTTTTCTAATTCTACTCCATATTGACTTCTGATAAAAAAAGAATTCGTTTGGTAACGGTTGAAAATTTTTATCTTTGAAATATTATTAACAAAAAAATTTATGGCGGCGGCGGCGAACAACAGCGGTGGCGGAGACTAGGGACTGGCGGTTGCAACAATTGCGGTAGTGGGCGGCGTCCGGCCATGGGTGGTGATGATGGGCGACTAAGGCTCGTGTGATCGAAAAAATGGTTATAGAGCTGAGAATTAAAAATTTCTAACTTCTCAAAGTTGGCCAAAAATCCAATAAGAAGTAAAAAAAAAATATGACCAGAAGTAAAAAATCCTACTAGAAATCAATTTTTTTTTTTTACCAAAACTCGTTTTTGGTTCGGAATTGATTTTATCAAATGAATTTTCCCGCCAAATCAACTTCCGGCAAAAAAAATTTATTTCTTGAAATGTTATCACGCAGCCCTTAAGTACCTCCATGGCGATGTCATAGGAGTCATTCTCATCGCTACATTGACCTTGTGCCCGCATTACATGCTTATACGCGCGCATCGTTTTTTTTTTTTTTCCGTCTTCTCAAGATCGGCCGTTGGGGACTTTGTCTAAGTCCAGTTTTAAATATCCGGCTGCTTGTTTCACAGTTTTAATTTGGGCTGCAGGCCCTATTCTGAAAACAATAAAGTCAGAATTTAGGAGCAGCCGTCAATCATGCACCGAGCGAGAACTCATCGATCCTCCATGCGTGTTTTGCGGACGACGATGTCTTAGGGTGAAGACCGAGAGCCACTCCCCTTCTGCCCGCCTCTTCGCGGCATCTTTAGCGATTCTCAAATTATTATTATTTTTGTCGTTAAATAAATTGAGCTTATTAATAATAACACGAAGGAAAAAGGTAAATTTCTAAGCGGATGACGAGTGGAGGCTCGATTTTTTTGGCCCTTGAGGACGGATTTTTTTTTTTTTTTAAGGTCTATATGAAGGGACCTAAAGTAAAAGTGGGGAAATGATGACTAATAGTGGACGGACAGAGACTCTCCATGGGACGGCAGGTTCCATGGCATGGATCGTGGGCAAAATGCCAGACCAAGTTAAGGATATGTTTGTTCCCCGAGATTGATTTCCAACAAGATACTAGTGAAAAAAAGGAGAAAAAAAAAAGAAAATTATTTGGAGGACCAGGAATCCTTTTCACGCGATGGGCGTATACAATTGGTACGATCGAACGTTTAGAATTTCCTTAATAAAGATGGTGATTATTTGAGGATTACGGTTTACAAATAACAAGACAGGCAGGGGGTTCGACACAAAGTGGCTCCTGTGCACGAGGTTATTGACCAGCGCAATGAGATGAGATCTAACGTGCTACTTTTGATTTGAACTACGGAGGCAGGCTACCATTTAGATGGTTGCCTAAGAATTGCAACCATCTCGACGTTGGTTGTGCGGGAGTTGTGCCCGCCGGGAAAGGATGGCAAGCTAATTACATACCCAGACTTAGAATATTTCATTTGGAGTTTGGCCACGACTTTACGCAGATCCGAAGTGAAACGTAGCATATATATTCTATCAAGGCCTTTATTTGCATGTTCAGGCCTATGCTCAAAATCACAATATGATATTTAAGTAAGCTTTCAGTAACTCGATCGCCGTTCAGTGGAATTACATTTCTATTGACCTAGAAGGCGAAAACATAACATAGAGAAGAGTGCTATTTTACTATGACCGATTTACAAAAAATGGTTCATGAAGCGACGTACGCGTCTTTAAGCAAACTAATTCTGTAAAATCAATCTCGACGAATCTTAAAAGAAAAAAGAAAAAGAAAATTCTGAAATAAGGGAGAGAGTGCTCTCTTTGGTCTTTTCCTTTTGGTGGTAATGGTTTGAGTCGATTCTCCAAAAGGCCGTTCTGTTTTTTTAATTTGGTTCTAATCGTGTGTTATCAAAAGAGACGTTATCTCGTCCTAGAAGGGGAAAAAAACATAGGATAAAAACAAGAGGGAGGACCGTTAATTTTGTCCCTGTTCGGTTCTGATCCGTGACGCGTGATCCCTGCTGGCTCATTGGTTCGGCCGCAGCAAAGCAAAGGACCTCTCCGGCTCATCGGTCCAATCGCTTCATTGGACTGGAAACCCTCGCTCGAACTATGTATGATTCGTTTGGCAGTTGGGAGTTCCTTGCCTCTTTAATGCCCCCCACTTCTCCAACCTCAATAAATTTCAGTGGCTTCTCCCCCCAAAATGCTCGTGAATTTTCCATTTTGAAATTCGAAAATCCCATGCACGGACCGACAGCGTCAGCTGACATTACTAGGTAGATTTGATTGAGAATCGCGCATTCGTACGACGGAAATGTGAACCGACGACACGATGTTAGTTCGAGCAACTCCATTCTCGGCGATTCTTCACCTCGCATCGTCGGGTTGGTTAGGTGTCGGCAGGAGAGAGGCTATGCCCCTCTCAGTCGAAACAATTTGGCACGGGATCGATACTAGAAGTATAAAGTTCGGGTTTACAGAGTTTATTGGAGTTTCTTGTCGTTGGTGAATGCTTGAACGTGGCAGCGTCACTCTGGGTGTGTACGTGCCTCCCTTGTTTTGTTTCGCGTGCATAGTATGAAAGCGAATTGGAACCGCCCGTAGGTCCCGTACTAAAATCGCCAGCTCTTGGACTCGATCCGGTCGGAGGACAACAATGATTTGAGTTGAGGGAAAGATGTCCCCATGAGAATTTGGTGCGGCTTCCGAGGACAGCGAGGGAGGGGATTACTTGGCGAAGTTCGAAATTAGTTGGGACGTGAACGTTGGACATTCACCACAAACTGGTCGTGACAAGGGACATTCTTGAAGGGAGGTTTTTGACGTCGAGCGTGGTTTGCTGGCAAGTTTTGTGCTCTACGTCATAGGTTTGAGTGGGCTATCTTGACTCACAATTCTCTTTCTTCGGCATGGGACGCTTGTGCCATATTGACTCGAGAGGTTTAATGCGTAGTTTGTATTGATGAAAAAGAAATGGGTATACGGCTGCCTTTAATTCACCGTCAGATTAACGGCTTATCTTAAATCATAAAAAAAATTAAAAAATTATGCCCAATCATTTAAGAGTATGCGTTCTGTTATATGGTCAAATCACCCAAAAATGTTATGTTAATAAGGCTCTAAAACCATCTCTCGTGATTGTTATTTTTATTTTATTTTTTGGTCGAAGTCTCCCACGATTATAAACATGTCAATTTATGCACGGGCTTCACTTCTCAGCCATTGAAAATGGCCGATCTTGAGGTCTCAAGATTTTCGCGCAATGGGACGGGCGAAGACATGAAGAGCTTTTTTTTCCCCCCTCAAAACACGGTGATTTTCTTGCAAGCGTCGTAATGAGAAGTAACTTTCAACAGTGAAGAAAAGTGTAGTTTAACGAAGAAGTAAACTCAAATGAAGTAACGTTCAACAGCGAAGAAAAGTGCAGTTTAACGGCACTCAGGAAAAGTGAATCTTACCTTCTTCTTCTTCTTGTATCCTTCAGCTTTTTAGTTTAGTCAATCAACTCCAAACCAACCAAAGTGACTCCTCGTCCCTATTCATCCCCAAATGTCCAAAATGCCCTCTTATCCTATTCTCTTATGGAATAATTACATAAATAGTCTATCAACTTTGATAGAATATACAATTTGATCTTTAGACTTTCAATTCATTCAATTTGATCCCTGAATTTTGGCTAAAATGTGCGATTTGATCCTTAAACCTTTGACTTGTTTAGTTTAGTCCTTAAACTTTTAGTGCATATTCAATTTAGTCATTGAATTATAGAAAAATGTTCAATATGATACTTTTGTTAATTTAAGATCAGGGATAATGTTGAACATTTTCATATAGTCCATGGATTAAATTGAATATTTACTAAAAATTCGGGGACTGAATTGAACAAGTCAAAAGTTTAGGAATTAAATTGCACATTCTGTCAAAGTTTAAGGACTAAATTAAATAAATTAAAAATTTAAAGATCAAATTGCATATTATGTCAAAATTCAATTACTATTTATTTCATTTTGAATTCTACCGCAATCCGTAACCTCGGAAGCAAGAAGTCACCCATCCAACGGGATGGCAATTTCGTAATATAATGGCTAAGCGAGACTCTTAACAACGTACACGAAGCTCCCTCGCTCTCTCTCTCACACCCTTTTCCCTTTTTTTCCTTTGTGTCCGTTGGAAGGGACTGTACTGCTCTGTCTCTCATTCCTCAATTCTCTCGCTCCTGGCTCCGCTGGAAGCATGGCGGTTTCCGGCGAGCAACGACCTCTCGACAGCTCTCTCCCTCACGAGCTTACCTCCAAGACTCCCTTCCTCAGCCTCAAGCTCTACGTCCTCATCGGCATCCTCGCCCTCTGCGCGCTCTCCGTTGCTCTCCTCATATACCTCTGCGCCCGTCTCAGCCGGACCTCGAAGAACCGCAGAGCGCTGGCGAAGAACAGCTCCGGGCTGATCCCGCTGGTCTCCAAGGAGATCGTGGAGATCAAGGCGGTGGATCGAGCTGACAGGTGCGGCAGAGAGGCGGAGAAAGTCGAGAGCGTCGTCGTGGTGGGGTTTAAGGGAGAGAAGCAGAGCGACGCTGAGATCGCGAGCGGAAGCGGAAGCGGATATGGAGGGAAGAAGAGCGGAGAGAGCGACGGCGTTTCCAGCGGAAGCAGGAGCGATGTGGCGGCGGCCGAGGTGCATGCGAACATCGGTTGGGGGCGTTGGTACAGCTTGAGGGAGCTGGAGGCCGCGACGTGCGGGTTCGCGGCGGAGAACGTGATCGGAGAAGGAGGCTACGGAGTTGTGTACAGAGGGGTTCTGGACGATGGCAACGTCGTTGCCGTGAAGAACCTTCTCAACAACAAGTAGGCTAAAGTTAAAACTTGCCTGTTTTGAAACTGCTGCATTTCGGGAGCATTTAAGTGAGCATTTAGTATAGCGATAGAAAAGACAAATCTCTATTTAATCTCTTCTGTTGGGCCATTCATGGTTCACCGACTGGGTTAATAATGTCTAGTAAAAACGCTTTGGATCACCTCTTGAGTCTCAATTTAGATAGAATGCGTGTTCTCTGGATCCGGAGAGTTCTTTCATGTGTCGGTGGATTCTTGGGAGTGTTTCTTCGTCAGACGAGGCTTAGGAGCGTTTGGCAAAGTAGCAGGTTGCTTTGTTCTTTATTCTCTCTTTTGTTTTTCCATGATTACTTTCACTTTCTCTTCTTTTCATCACCATCTTTCCGATCTCGGCAATTCAACTTTTCTTTCCTTTCCCAGCAGATAACTGAGGGGGAGCGTACTCATTTACATTCTGAAAATCGAAGTAGTAAAAGTCAAGAATGGCATCACTATTCGTTTGTGATATCTCGCGAAGCCATTACTCGTGTTTCTCCCTATGCAATGCATGTCTATAGTTTCTGAACACTGAATATGAAATGTCATTTAAAAGTTCTCTGGCAGGGGGACAGTCAAGGGATGAGAAATTAACTGTTTAAATTGTTCATTGATATCTCAGGGGTCAGGCAGAGAAAGAATTCAAGGTGGAGGTAGAAGCAATTGGGAAAGTAAGACACAAGAATTTGGTAGGTCTAATTGGCTATTGTGCAGAGGGGGCTAAAAGGTACTCATGTACTTATCTCACACATTCTTTCCCCAATGATTTCCATGCTTAAATGAGTTTCGACAAAGGCAGCCCCTCATGTTGCGTTCTGGATTATGCCTGTGCAGAATCCTGGTTTATGAATACGTTGACAATGGCAATTTGGAGCAGTGGTTACATGGTGATGTTGGGCCGGTTAGCCCTCTGACCTGGGATATTCGAATGAAAATCGCCATTGGAACAGCAAAAGGGTATGGTTCCGTTGTCTTCTCTTGCTATTGGCTGCATCTTGTTTGCTTACATAACTTATGAAAATTCGAAATACTTTCGGTTTCATTCTTTACGTCTGATTTGGTTTTCTGGATTTAGAATGTCTGCTTTCCACCACGTAACTTCATTTTGATTATCTTGGCTCTTTTTCGACATAGAGCTACTTCCCTTCTTCCATCTATTTGCTTATCACAAGTTTGAAAATATGAAAAAAAACTAGTATAAGCAAAGCTCCCAAATCTTTAGATACCCTTCTCTGTAAGCCGAAGACACCAAGAGGCCCACAGGGACCAGAATTTTTTTCAAAATGTATGTACTTTGGACTGCAGTGCTCGACTCAATTGAGATCATTGTATCATCAAGAGTCCTGATAAAAAAAGAATTTTCGGATAAATAAACCTCTTGGTGTTTCAAATTTTGATGTCCATTATAGTTCAGCTTTCATTTTGAATAAATCTCGATTAAATTTATTCAACTTTGCAGGCTAGCATATTTGCACGAGGGTTTAGAACCCAAAGTAGTTCATCGAGATGTAAAGTCCAGCAACATTCTCCTAACTAGAAAATGGAACCCAAAAGTATCAGATTTTGGATTGGCAAAGCTTTTAGGACCCGAGGCAAGTTATGTGACTACACGCGTAATGGGCACCTTCGGGTCAGTTGGTTGTTTGTTTTGTCCAAGTGATTTCAATTTATTTTGAATCCATCTATTTCAATTAGGTAACAAACTGCTATTGATTGCTTTGGCTACAGCTATGTCTCTCCTGACTATGCAAGTACAGGCATGCTTAATGAAGGGAGCGATGTGTACAGTTTTGGAGTTCTGCTCATGGAGCTCATTACTGGAAGGAGTCCTGTTGACTATTCTAGACCAGCTGGAGAGGTGAATACAGGGCCATGCTCTGTTGCCACTGCTGCACTGTATATATTGTTAATCATAAATTTCTTTGTACGGCCTAAGCTTGGCATCTGCTGAATATTTTCAGATGAATTTGGTGGAGTGGTTTAGAGGAATGGTAGCAAGTCGTCGAGGAGAAGAAATTGTGGATCCACTAATTGCAGATCCACCACCTCAAAGGGCTTTAAAGCGCGCGATATTAGTTTGCCTTCGCTGTGTAGACTTGGATTCTATTAAGAGGCCGAAGATGGGACAAATTGTTCACATGCTTGAGGCAGATGAATTCCCTTTTCGTGCCGTAAGTTTATTTCTACACGCTTCCCGTGTGTAAATTACTTTGTCATTAGCAGAGCTACCATACGATGGACTTCGTAGTTGATTTTTTAACTTTCTTGCTCTTCATTTGAAAGGGCTCATCAAAGATAGTCACACCCGAGATGCTTCATTGCCCTCTGGTAAATGAATAGTCGTGATAATCGTACAGGAAATGTCTTTGAAAACTTGCCAGACATAGCTCATTTGCTGCTGCAGAGTTGAAGATGTTTAGTTATTTTCCTCCAGTTCTCTGTACACATTCCGCATGCGGATATGTCCTTCAGGCTGTCTTAATCTTCATTCTCAATTTTCTTATCACACTTACTTAAATAGTTTGCAAGATTTCATTCTTCGCGTGTCAATTTGTCTGTCAGATGAACTGCAGTATAGGATACTTTTATCCCTTTGATTCTTTCTTAATGTTTTGATTGAACTGTAATTGCACTTTTGATGTTCTACAGCAACAGAGATTGGCTGACGAGAGAGATTGCCTCACACCGCAGGAAGCTCAGCTTAATAGAATTCCTAAAGTCCCAAGGCCACCCAAGCATGCTGGTGCTGGTGATGCGGAGAGATGAAGGTGGCGACACTTGGAGCGACCCTGCGATTACAGTGTGATAGTAGCTGAGGCCGGAATTCTTGTGGTGTAACATTCCTCTGGGTACATAGGGAAGAAAATGAAGCCGCCGATGAGTTTATTATATGTCCTTCTAGTTCTCATATTGTTTCATTCTAGGTCACAAAGTTTCTCGTGTGTAATGATGAGGCTGTTTCATAAACAAAGCCCTGTAAATATGCAAGTATATCTGGAGCATCGGAAGGACTTTCTGACATCGTTTGTTGACACAAAAAGAAAGAAGAAGAAAATAATCCAATTTCACAAAATGAAGTGCCATTGTAGGCTTGGGGAAGATCTTTATGATTGAACTCCCAAATTCCGCCTCAAAATATACCCCCATTGACATCCATTATGGGCTTCGTTTTCTCATGAAGTGCTTCATCCACCGGAGTATATCCCCCGTTCGAAGTTTCATGGCTCATGAAGATGGGCAGGATTGCTTTCGTCCGCTGGCGAGTGGCGACTCGCCTTTGGGACAATACATGTCCTGTTCCATTCACTAAACTCGCAGCTCTTAGCGATGGTGCTTTTTCTCGTTAACACGGTGTGTCAAATGATAGTGAAGAATTCCGGTTGAGCTCGACGTATCTCATTCCACGGAAGTCATGATTGATAGACCCAATGAAGCGGAAGCAGCCCGCGGTTACTGCTCGCGTGTTCAAAAAAAATTCTTCAATTCAGCTTTGGGCTCGATCTGCCTGCCCGTTTGCCGGCGGCTCCACCATGAACCATTATCAGGCTTCACGCCCACGCCACCACGCACTTGGGCCGACCTTCCTTATTTCCTTCCCACTTCCTCGTGCACGCTCGCCAGGAATGTCAGGCACGAGCCACGACACTTCATTCCAACTGGAGAATGCCCCTGCAAGCGGGCAACAAATCGTCAATACACTCACACTCACTAATTTACGCCGTAATCAAGTCGCTGTAATCTAAACTTGGATTGCCATTACTGACTCGCCAACCTAGGATTTCTTAGTTTAGTTTAGTTTAGTTTACTCTGGTCTGTAAGATGAGATGGGAGCCTTATCCAGTTGGTCCCGACTTTATTTTACAGCGTCCAACTTTCCTTTTTTTTTTTTATTATAAATTTTCCCCTTAGGACAGACCAATTTTTGTCCAGTTCCACTTGGCGACAATTTTCGATCAAAAAGAAAAGTTGGCGACAATATATTTTCCTTGACACATCAACCGCCAAATTCTAATGTGCGGACACGTGTCCCGTTATCCCGCTCAACCCCGCGCAAAACCTGAGAAATTTCGCCGCTCGCTCACTTTCGGCGATTTTGAAACAGCGCAAAAAGGAGCTCGAAAAGGAACATTCTCTCCCAAGACGACGACGCACCTTTTATATCAGCCACCACACACCACCACCACCACCACCACCACCACCACCATAGCCTTCCCTTTCTCTCCTCAGATCCAAGCCATCCGGAGAAGAGCCGGAGATAGCGAATTCGTGTACCGAGATCCGAAAAGTTTCAGAAGCTGATCTCTTCTGAGTTCCGTCCGGATGGAGGAGAAGCTGATCCAACGGTTCGAGGCGGCGGTCGCTCGACTGGAGGCGATATCTGCCGCCCGAGGCGTTTCCGCCGCGGGTGGTGCCGGCGGAGATGCGTCGGCCGCGACGGATCCGGCGATCCTGGCCTTCGATGATCTGATGGCGCAATACGTGGCTAGGGTTTCGAGCGCGGCGGAGAAGATTGGAGGGCAGGTGTTGGACGTCACAAAGGTGGTTCACGAAGCTTTCAGCGTCCAAAAAGAGCTTCTCATCCAAATCAAGCAAACTCAGGTAAGTTTGATGTGGATTAGGGAGGATCTTTTGGACCTGTGTTGAGTTTTCTGAGCTAAGAATTGGTGATCGATTTGTCTCTTTCTCTTTCTGAATGTTCGTGTCCATTTCTTCAATCCGTTTGTTGATATGAGGTTTGCGTGGCCCCTTTTGTGGTTATTGGCCGTATATGGAGCTCGCGTACCGATGAGTTTGTGAGTTGACTTGCTCAATTGAAACTCGTAGTACTTGACTAGTGGTATGAGGTTTGAGTGGCCCCTTTTGTGGTTATTGGCCGTAGATGGAGCTCGCGACCTGATGATTTTGTGAGTTAACTTGCTCAATTGATACTGGTAGTGCTTGGCTAGTGATATGTTTAGATCTCTTACGTTAGGTTCGTTAACGGCTTTTCAGGCGCTGAAGCACTTAGCTGTCCTGCATTGCCTCATATGTTTTGGGTATAATCTTATATGTGGCCTTTCGCCTCTCTTTCATTATTAACCCTATTTATACTCTTGAGTTTCAGCGGGAGGAGAATCTAATCATTTTTTTTTTCACTCATAATGAAGCCTTTTTCCCTTCTAGTTCGTTTCAATTGGTTGGGCAAGGACAAAAATTGTTTCGCTTGTTTGACGAATGCCGTGTACTCAATTTCAAATCTGGATATAAGACATTGTCTATTATTATTCATAGCGAATTTCTATACTCTAATTTAGATTGAGGCAGGAGCTGGCGTTAGATAATAAAAATTGGGTAGTGTGAAACTCTCAATGAAGTGTCTGTGGTAAAATAGACCCATGGGATGTACGATGAGAGCTTATTTTATGTACAAGCCATATATGGCATCTGTTTGCATCCCTGGCAAATCTATACTGATGGTTGGGCTAGATAATACGTTTACATGGGTTTTGTATTTTATGCAGAAACCTGAACTCGCAGGGTTGGGTGAGTTTCTTAAGCCACTAAATGAAGTAATCATGAAAGCAAATGCATTTGCCGAGGGAAGGCGATCTGATTGCTTTAACCACTTGAAAGCTGCTGCTGACAGTCTTGGGGCATTAGCATGGATTGCATACACAGGCAAAGATTGTGGTAATAAGTTAAATCTTTATGTCCATCTACAACAGATCATTGTGGAGTCTCCTTTTTGATTTCTTTTTCCTGTTCTCCTAAGGTATGAGCATGCCAATTGCTCATGTGGAGGAAAGTTGGCAAACGGCAGAGTTTTACAACAACAAGGTAATGGGAATATATGTATGCTGAATGTGATTAGCTGACTTTGGTAGTCAGTGGAGGATCCCAATGCTGTAGTAATTAGTATCTAAAGAGTCAGATATCTTTTTTCCTGTGACTTGTGCTACTAGAAGTTCTCCTAGATGCTATAATCTTACTTTGAACCATTATTTTGGAGCACTACTAATGGAAAAGTGTGAAAGAGCTTGTTGGTTTTATTTATACATATTACTTGTATCATGGGTAGGGACAATATTGCCAACATATTTCATTGTCATGTGGACAATGTGGCAGGATACATCCCTTGTCTCACTAGCTGTCGTCCAACTAACTAGGACTTTGACTCTATATAATTTTCACTGTTATCGCTTGGTTATAGCGTGTGTTGATCTCGTCTCAACATTGTAGGTACTGGTGGAGTACAGGAGCAAAGACCCAGATCATGTGGAATGGGCAAAAGCTCTGAAAGAACTCTACTTGCCAGGTTTAAGGGAATATGTGAAAGCTTTTTACCCGTTGGGTCCAGTGTGGAATCCTAATGGAAAAGTAGCCACTTCTGCTGTGTTGAAAGCTCCAGCAAAAAGTGCGCATGCACCTGCCCCTCCTCCTCCCCCCCCTGGATCGCTCTTCAGTTCCGATTCTCCACAAGCTTCATCATCACGCCCAAAGCAAGGAATGGCTGCTGTTTTCCAGGAACTAAATTCTGGGAAGCCTGTAGCTGCTGGTAATTGCGTCTTTTTTCTGCATTCTTTTCATCACATTTAAAATGGTGCATGAGGAATGATATTTATTATTCGCAGGGCTAAGAAAGGTCACTGATGATATGAAGACAAAGAATCGTAGTGATAGAACTGGAGTTGTTGGTGCCAGTGAAAAAGAAGGTCGTACTGGTTCATCATCTTTTTCAAAAGCTGGACCTCCTAAATTTGAGCTACAAATGGGGCGGAAGTAAGTAAGTTGGTTTGTTTGATCTAGTGTTGGAAATAAGCGCAACAATATGATTTACGTACTTGTCAATGTTTGGCAGATGGGCTGTTGAAAATCAAATTGGAAAGAAAAACTTGGTTATTGATGACTGTGATGCAAAACAGTCTGTCTATGTGTTTGGATGCAAAGATTCTGTCTTGCAGATTCAAGGTACTCTATGTGCTTTGAAATGTTATCATATTATTATTCGACTCTTAAGTCTGGGCTAGTGGTTGCTGAAGTTTTGAGAGCTCTTCTTACTGGGCAGTTGAATGGAGATGCTATAGGCAACTGATTTTTGTTTGACAAATTGCAGGGAAAGTTAACAACATAACTGTTGACAAGTGCACTAAAATGGGAGTTGTATTTGCGGTTAGTATTGGCTTTCTAGATATATGCATGTTTGTATTGTTATATAAGAGATGCATACTGAGGCACATGTTATCGTGCTCTTTACTTATTGCAGGATGTTGTTGCTGCTTGCGAGATTGTGAACTGCAGCGGTGTTGAAGTGCAATGTCAGGTATAGAATTTAAGCGAGTGTGTGCATTCAGACACTTCCCAAATTGACTTTGCTTCCTAGAGTTCCAATAGCTTTGCCAAGTGAAAAAGATTATCTTCCTTGGTGACATTATCCATCTTGCAATTTCAGGGATCTGCTCCAACGATATCTGTGGATAACACCGCTGGCTGTCAGTTGTATTTGAGCAAAGATGCATTGGGTGCATCCATAACAACAGCTAAGTCAAGCGAGATAAATGTTTTAGTTCCTGGCACAGAGCTTGACGGTGATTGGGTACATTTATGTCTCTTCAAAATTTTCTTCTCTAGGCAGCTTAAAATTGTTCAAGTGCTTCCATTTCTTTTCTGATCCGTGATTTGAGTATATAACGCATTTTGGCAGCTTAAGAATAGAGTTCTAGTGTTCACTTATTGTCATGTGCAAATGCCCTCTTCATGAGCTTGTCTCCCATGGAATAAGTGTAGGAGGAAAATGGTTTGTGACTAGCACATATTCTTTTTCGGTTGACATTGCCTGGATTAGGTGGCTCTGCACATCCTCTTCCAGTAGAAGACCCCTTTATCATGTTATATCAACTCCCAATGCCATTTCTTACCTCATAATAAGCGATCTTGCATTAGCTGGCCAAGAAAAGAGGCTTAATGCATGAATCAATTTTTTGCGTCACTTCCTTCCATGGTATTTGCTTTCTTTGATGCCTTTTACCTTTAGTGGAGAAATAAATTCATATGTGCTTTGGTGAGTTAGCCAGGAGTAAGCATAGAAAAGGTTATGAGTGGCAGATGCATGATCTAGGTTGAGGGGACAGAAAATTGACAGGGGAGGGATGGAGGGAGGGAGAGGACTGCAAGCAAAGTTTGTGGATTTATGTTTCATCATTTATTGTGGTTAATTTATCGAAGCCATTGTGTTGCAGGTTGAGCATGCTTTGCCGCAGCAGTACATACATGTATATAAAGATGGGCAGTTTGTGACTACTCCAGTCTCTCACTCGGGAGGGTAAATGCGATTTCTTCGGTTGTCCGGTGCCTTCATGATTCTTCCATTCTTTTGGCGGTTGATGGTGGTTTTATAGTTTTTCTTTTGCCTGATTCATTTGCTATTAGAACTCGACTACATGGTTGTATGCTCTCCTGCTTTGCTTTGTCCATTGAGTTCTTCATTCTTGATATATATGGTTTTGTAGATCTGTTCCTTCACTGTTCCTTCACGGGTTTGGTAGCTGTGAGCCTTTTTGTCTGTGCCCTCATATTCTATAAGAACACACTCTGTGAGGTGTGCTGCTAATTTCAATCTCCTGACATTGTGATTAAGATGTTGCCGTGTAGTTTGCCTAGGTATGTAGAAGTTCTGACATGATGTATTTTTCGTGTTGGTAAGCTTCGTCGTGTTTAGCTAGCGTCTACTGGCTATAATTAATATTTTGAGCCATGGATTTGGTCCACTTTTTGCCCGTGGTTTCATGGAAACTTCTGGAAGCTAGACGTTCGTGCATTCAAGTGCGAGTGATACGATGATACATGTTAATATTTGCTTTCTATGGCGCTGGCTCGTAATGTCTTTTTTGTGGTTGTATTCCATCCAGATGATGTCCAAAGACACTAAGGGTGCGTTTGGTCGTCCGGATTTTTAGTCGGATAGGATTGGATAGTATAGTATATGAAATTTAGGAATTTTGCCATATTTTATTTTGTGTTTAGTGAATTGCAGTAAAATAGCCGAATATGTTCATATCATATTCATTGTTTAGTATATTCGATATATCAATGTAAAATGAATTTGAAAATATACAAACGAAAAATATAGGAATCTATTGTAATTTAATGTTGAATCTAATAAAAGAAAGAAAATATAAATATTTAATTTTTGCTGAAGAATTTTGCATTTTTCGCGACATTCGTTAAATTTCAATATGAAACACAATGTTATGAAGGAGAGATATATTTGAATCTCTTTCTGTTTTTCTTAAATTTTTGATGTGAACCAAAGAGTAAAGAATTAGATTAATTTTCAATTATCTCGTTATTTTTGTAAATTTTTTTATAAAAAATAATAAAATTATGAAGCAATCATGAAATTTTCACATGAACTAGAGTTAGAGATGAAGATGAAGATTTTATTTTTTTAGAAATTTTATTATTCATTTTAGAGAAATCATTTTTAAGTTTGAATATATTTAATTAAAATCTAGTTTCTTCTACTTTATTTTTATTATTTTTTGATTATAAATATTTTATTATCATTATTTTGACTCCATTCTATCATTTTTTAATAAAATTTTTCATTAAATAATAAATTATACTATTATACTTAAAATATTTAATGATATAGATACTAATGTACATATACAAATTATATATTATAATGAAGAAATAAATTAAATTATAAATATAATTTATAAAAAATAAAAAATAAAAATTATTTTTATTTTTCTTTCTAACATTTAATTCAAAATTATTTAAAAATAATTACTATTTTAATTTATTATATAAGAATTTTGTTATTCAAAAAAATAGTTTTTATATCATAAACAAAATAAATTCTATTTATCTTTATTCTACCTTTCGTCATAATTATATTCAGGTTATATCTTATTATATCTTGCTATATCCTATTTTGAGTAGGAATTAAATATAAGATATAATAAAATTTATTTTATCCTGATTTGTATCCTGGCTGTCAAACGTTGCCTAAGTGAAATATAACTTGGAGTAGTGAAGGAATGAAAAGAGAAGTCGAAAGGAGGGTAAACATACGGAGTCAAAATACATATTGTTGATCTTGTTAGGCCTTAAGGCCTATGTAACTTCAACACCGCCAAGGATATGTCTGTAATAATCGCTAGAAAAGTACTAAAGCGTTTTGAGTTGACTAAGGTGATGTATGGTAACATTTTTTTTTTCCCATTTCCTTGCCGTAAGTCATTCTGGTAGAGAAATGCGTTTGGTAAAATTCAATCTGAAGTAGAAAGCTGTTTGGTAAAAAAATTGACTTATGGTGGGATTTTCTATTTCTGGCAAGATTTTTGGTCGATTTTCAGAAGTAAAAATTTTTAAATTCTCCATTCAAGAAGTCATTCTCGTAGGGTCGGTCGTCGACGGTCGCTATCATCGAACATTTTTTTAATAATGTTTTGAACATTTTATTTTTTGATTCTTGTCAAACGTATTTTTCTATTAAAAATCAACTTTGAAGTAGAATTTGAAAATTCAACTTCTATTTCAAAGTAAAAGTTGAGAAATCCATTTTCCCGCCAAAATCACTTTTCGCTCGAGAATTGTTATCATGCACGCCCTAAGCTTGCTGACTTTTTGCCTTCAAAGTCATTAGTTCATTAAACTAGTTGCTATGATTCGATGTTTTCGTCAATTCGATTCGAAAGATTGGACATGTAGCCTTGGATTGGATTCGAAGTTCGATCATATACTCGAGAGTCGAGACCAACAATTTCTCTAGTCCAGACCATATACAGTGCAGTAAGCAAACCAATGCGTGAAAGGCCGAAAATAGACGTGGACGGTTCCACCCAAAGGGGGAATTGGCAATTTTGGGCTAGTTTTCGGTTTCGAACTTTTAATTTTATTTTTAAAATAATAAATTAAATAAATTAAATAAATTATAAATTATAAATATTAATTAAATTGTACATTGTAATAAAATTTGAAAAAAAATATTATTTTTTGTGAAACATTATTGTTTGTGTAACAAAAAAAACATTATAAATTATAAATAAATTATTATTTTTTTTAAGTGACGGTTCGAAACTGGCTCGGAACTGCTTGTTCCGGGCCGGTTTCAAAAAATCAAGAATTGAAATCGACCCGTGAATTCCGGTTCTGGATCTACACTTTCAAATGATCATGCCTAGCGGAAAAGAATAGGGAAGAAGGATGGTGGACCCACACCAACAACTTCTGTAGTCTTAAACATGTATAGATGTTTGCCGCCGTGCCTCAAGATCATGCGACTTAATCCATAGCCCCTAAGTTTAATTCGCATGGATCGTGGACCGGGGCATGGAAAGGTAAAGTGGGCTCTGCGCAATTAAGAACGCCCAATCGGAGCACTGATTAAAACGTGAAAGCGAGACATTAAATTCACAATTTTGACCCTTGAACCCCGAAAACAATGCCAAACGTCCCTCATGCCCTGCTTGTCAACTTTGGGTTGTAACAACCTCAGCTTCTGCCAATGGGGGACGACCATCTCCCTTGTGCTAGTATTTGTTCGCTCTATGGCACTCAAAACCTCTTCGTTCCAACAGCTGCAAGCTCCGAAACCTCGTCGAATCTTCATCGTCTCCATCTCTTTTCACTTAGCAGGAGAAAAAAGATCACACTGGTCGTGAGAAGGGATTCATAGGTTGTTCCGTCTCCCATGGCGTCCTCCCCCCATTTCTGGCTCCTCACGCTCTCCTTGGTTGTCACGGTACTACGAGCATCTCGTGTCGCGACTGAGTTTTTCTCGACCCCTTCTCGGAATCTCTTGCTTCATCCCTTTGTGTGAGCAAATAGCAGAATGCTTTCCTTGGAAAAGAACTTGACAGCATATATATGTATATTCGGTGGCTCTGTCAAGTGAAAGAAAATCCTATGTCGTGAAAAAATTTATGCTGTTCTTTGAAGTTTCTCATCAATCTTACAGTGGAAGCCAAGTCTCCGACGTTCTCTGTTCTTTGCCGGCCACCAGGAAGCTCCTTGGCTCCAGCTCAATCGGCAAAGTAAGACATGAAACTACTTAACACCGTGCTCATAGAACTCGTCACTAGCCAATTACAGACATGAGAGAACCCTATTTTAGGTGCTCTAAGTTACCTCAACGGTCGATGTACCTTGTTGAAGAACTAACGGCGGCTTTAATGACATGATTTTCCAAAGCAAAATAAAGCTTGTGAAGACAATTGGGGCTCAGCAAATCGCCCGAAAGATAACGAGTTGGTGCGGAAGTTTTCTTAGTGAATTATCCTAGCCTCGCAATGTAAATGGATCGCATATCTAAGTGAATTACACACATTTAGACCGATAATGGTACGTACCTGGTATGCCATCAATTATTGGCAACTCACTTCAAGTGAAGTCCCTTCACTTCAATGCAACCAAGTGATAACGACCTCAATAAAATCCCATTGAGGTTAAATAAACCCTCGTCATCTCCTGTAGAAATCAGTGGCAAATGGAGGACCTTGGTGCCGGACCCTCAGTTGCAAGGCAATATAGACTACGCGTGCATTCACGGCGCTTGCTGTCCTATCCAACCGGGGAGGTTCTTGCTATGAACCCAACACTGAACGGGGTCATGCCGCTTAGGCTATGAACTCGTACTTCCAAACCTACCGCAATGATCCTAGGAGCTGCGATTTTAGGGGCACCGGAATGAGGACTTGCAAGGACCCGAGTAAGCCTTCGTTCCTCTCATCCTGATTAAGGAAGTCTCCACCCACTCATGCCTGTCTTAGGACCGGATTGATTTGGACTAGGAAGATGAACTTAGTCATTAGTTGTGCATGTCTCTCTCTTGAATGCGTGATTACACATTCCTTCAGTTGATTTGCTTGGTTGTATGGAATGTTTTTGTTCCAGGCTATGGAAAATGCAAATATCCTGACTGAGTTGGGTCTGAAAGGTCGATCGACGACTTCATTTGTTGAATAAAGAAGAGAAAAGGAGAATTAGAGTTGCTGCTGTATCATTTGAACATTGCAAATGCAAACCCCTTTCCTTCTTCCATCACGTGGTCCAATAAAATCTGACGTTGTGCCCTTTCCCTTCAAAATGGTCATTGCTCTTTGGGATAGCATCAGAATATTTCTGCCATTTGAAATTTTATCGGTATGCAGGTCGTGCCGATCCAAAAGAGAGTACTTAGGTTCTCCCAATAACTTTAAGTCCAGCGACGGATGCAATCCTTGTGTCTAGATGCATATTAAGCATACTCAAATAAAGAAGGGCTCAAATTTTTCAAACATTAATCGAAAGTCGACACGTACAGGGAACCAGACACTTCACTTGATTTTTATTTGACAAGTCCTGGGGACTATGGATGAATAAGGTGCAGTTTGGATGAATCTAGTCGTAGTCGTCAAACTAAACCTAATTGCAGAAATGCGGCATGGAAGAATCGAAACATAGCAAACTATTTCTGTAGTTTGATTTGGAGACAAAACCAACGGTTTTTCTTCTTCTATTTTTTCTTTCTTCTGGTAAGTTCAAAAACGTAAATTCGCTAAAATGTGTTAGACGGAACAATAGTTTCGCGGAGAAACTAAAGTCGAACGACAAATCCACACAAAATAATAGTCTAAGGGGAGAAGAGGTTACTCTAAATACAAAGACAGGAATAAATAAATGGAATGAATGGATTAATAAGCATTCAGACACTTCCCAGATTAATGGAGATATTCTTTGATCCTCTTTGCTTCCAAGAGCTGCAATAGCTTCTCCAAAGAACTAAGGGACACATAACTCGTTCGTACCACTGAAGGACAGAAAAGAGAGGTCGGCAGCAGGGTAAACTAAGGAATATAGAAAATCCATATTCGTTGATCTTTTCAACTCTCCTTTCTGAACACAATTCGGGAGTGAGTTAGTCGTTGAATGCAGTTTAGAAGCCAGAAATTATGGACAATGTTGTTACTTGTCGCTTGCTCATTCTGATTTCACGGTGTCATCGAATGCAGTTCAGAGGCCAGAAACGATGGACAACATTGCGACCAAAAGAAAGAAATTAAGGCCGATGTAACGTCAAGGACGTGTGTCGTGATTGGACCAACTGGTACAAAAATACAAAGCCTTTTTGAATTGTTGACTGAACCAATCAATTTGTTTTACTTTTGCCACCAAAGCTAACAGTTCTAAAGGAAGTCACTATGACTCGATTTTTGTGGCAATTAATAAAAAAAAATCCTAAGAAAAATTATTAAAACAGTCTCCTAAATCTAGTGCAATTGTCTTAATTCAGTCCTAATTTATTTTTTTTGTCTATTGAATCATAAATCTTTTAGTTATATCAATTCTATCCATTTGGTTGTCCGGCATTATATCGTAATGTTTTAATTATTTTTATTCAATTTTTCTGTGTGTGTTTTTTTAGGGGTTTGGATCGGTGAACTTTGCTTGAGGGTTGGTGACCCCTGGGCAAGGGCTTGTAGGCCCTTACCCAGTGATCTGAAGAGGTTGCTGGCAACCTCCTACCATTTCAAACCAAAAAAATAAAATAAAAAATAATTAAAAAATACATCACAATAACTAAAATATTCAAAAATATTAAATATATTATTTAAAAATTGGCATGGAAGTGTCGGTTAGTCAATTATTGACTGAATCGACATAATTGCAAATGGTTTAGGACTCAATAGATAAAAAAATTATTTATGATCGAATTGGTATAATTACAATAAGTTTATATGTCATCCTATATCATTTCTTTTGCCAATTTAGTCCGCCCATCCATTTTTAGTCGGCCGACGCTAACGTGGCACTATTAGCTAAGGGTGAGCATGGTATGGGTGTGACATTCCCTCCTTGGAACTGAGAACTGCCCACTAACGGCGAATTCCAAAAAATTAAAATTGGGAACAACTCGTAGTTTCCATGGATCCACACGGGAACCAGACCAGTGGATCCATGAAATCGATCTCCAATCCTTGACAAATTGTATTCATCAATTGATAGTTGGAAATTGAAATAGTCGTTATATAATATAACCAACAAGCGTTACGAATACACTTATTAACAAGACCCTTTTGGATACGAACCAATCTACTTTCGAAGTGGTCTAATCGTGGTTGCTTATAAATTTTCAATTAGAAATGAAATCGAAGATGCATTTAATGTAGGTGGTCGAAAACTTTGCAAGTGTTAATATCGCACTTTGTGATTCACCGGCCATTCTTGTGATACATTTTCTCGTTTGGTATATTGAACTGTATTAGGTTTGCTTCATGGCCTTCCCTAGAGAGATCATACTCAGTGGCCTTGAGGATCACTTTATCTTGAAAAGAGCGTCTTATCGAGATGAAAGTAAGCCCAAATTCGTTAATATATTCACTTGAACTCATATTCATTCAAAGGTTTAAATAATTTAATTATTAGTTATTTAATATATATTACTTGCTCAACCTCATATTAATTTTTGGGTGCGAGTATTATCTAATAAGATTCACTCACATGTGACAGGACATGAAAAGTCAAGTGGGTTTTGCGCAATTAAGAACGCAGTCGGATCTCTGATTAATTTCGAGGAGCACCTTTGACCCTAGAACCCAGAAAGCAAATGCCAGACGTCCATCATGCCTTCTTCTTATCAACTTCGGTTGTAACAACCTCAGCTTCTGCCAATGGGGGGCCGACCGTCACCCTTTGCGTCAGTATTTGTTCGCTCCAATTGCACTCAAAAGCTCTTCGCTCCAACGACTGCAAACTCCGAAACCTCGTCGATTCTCTATCGTCTCCATTTCCGATGGCGTCCTTTTTCCGTCTCTGTCTGCTCACGCTTTTCCTGGTCACGGTGCTGCGAGCATCTCGTATTGCGGGTGAGTTCAACGTCGATTTCTCTTTGCCTCTTTCCTTCTGCGAAACCTCTTGCTTCTTCTAAATGTGTAGATACATATGTCAAGCGAAAGTAAATCCTATGTCATGCAAGGGATTTATGCTGTTGTTTGTAGGTTATCATCAATCTTACGACGTCAGAAGCCAAGTCTCGGACGATCTCGGTTCTCTGCCGGCCACCAGGAAGCTCCTTCACTCCACCTCGATAAGCAAAGTAAGGCATGAAACAATTTAATACCGTGCTCATAGAACTAGTCAATAGTCATTGACTCATTAGCTACTTACATGTACATTAAAAAAAGTGGAGAAATTTTTTTCCTCTATTTTGAGTAGAGAAAAATATGTTTCCTCATCTTTCTTTCCTCCGCTCTTTCGCACTCCTTTTCTTTTTAATTATTTTTATTTTATTTTACAAAAAATATGATTTTTTTAAATTTTAATAAATTAAAAATTAAAAATAAAAAAAAATTGCAAATGAAATTTTTTAAAATGAGCCTATGGAGGAAAATCAAATTCGATTTTCCATGCTGAATGACATAAAGTATTTTTCAAGTCATTTTAAGGTTTCACCGAATATAAAATATGTCATTTTTGGAAAATGATATTACTGAAAATATTTTTTCAAAAATACCTCACTTTCCACGAAATCAATACCCGAACAATCACTGTTCCTCTATTGAATAATTAACAGCCACTTTAATGACATGACGCTCCACGCTAAAAAGACAAGAATGGCTCAGCACGTCGTCGGAAGATAAGGAGTAAGTCTATACACGCACGCTTCTCTCGTGTAAAAATGGTTTATTGGACCGATGATAAACCTCAATAAAGTCCCATAGAGATCAAATAAAAACCTCGTCATCTCCCGTAGAAATCAGAGGCAAATAGAGGACCTTGGTGTTTGGCCAAACCCGGCGTCCCGGACCCTCTCTTGAACGGCAATATAGACTACACGTGCAGCCACGGCGGCGAGTGCAGTGCGATCGAACCGGGGGGGTTCTTGCTACGAACCCAACACCATGCCGAGTCATGCCTCTTACGCGATGAACTTGTTCTTCCAAGTCAACCGCAAGGATCCGAAGAGCTGTCATTTCGGGGGCACCGGAGTGACGTCGAGCAACGACCCGAGTAAGCCTTCGTTTTGCTCCTCCTAATTAAGGGGAATCTCCACCCACTTACGCCTGTCTTAGGACCGGATTGATTTTGACTAGGAAGATGAACTAGGTCATTAGTTTTGCATGCCTCTATCTTATGCACGTAGTTGCACATTTCTTCGGTTGATTTGCTTGGTTGCATGGATTTTTTTTTGGTTCCAGGCTATGGAAACTGCAATTATCCTGGCTGAGTCGGGTCTGAAAGATCGATCGACGCCTTCATTTAGTCGACGTTGAATAATGAAGAGAAAAGGAGAATTAATTATACAGTTAGTGCTGTATCATTTGGACATTGCAAAATTTATACCCCTTGCCTTTTCCCATCGTGTAGGTCTGAATAAAATCCGATATTATGGACTCTGAAATGGTGATTTGCTCTACGGTGTAGCATCAGAATCACGCGATACTCGAAATTTTACTATTTGCTTTTAAAAAATCAATTGAAAGTATATAGCTAGGACCCCAAAAACTTCACTTGATTTATGTTTGACAAGTCTTGGGGAATATGACTGAATAAGTTACATTTTGATTCAATCTAATCGTCAATAATCGAGATAATACATGTTAAAAAATCAAGACATATCACACTATTTATGTAATTCGGTTCGATTTAGAAACAAAATGAACCTTCTTTTCTCCTTCTATTTTTCCTTTCTTTGGTAAGTTTACAAACTTCTAAAATGGGTCGCGAGAAATTAAAGTTTATATACTCATTCCAAATAAATCCACACAGAGTAAGAATACAAAATACAGAAATAAATGAAAAGATTAATCAGCAATAGATTTGTTTTTTTTTTTTTTTAAAGTTGATGTTTGACCCAATAAAAAGTTGATACTTTTAAGGAGTAAGTAGCCAAAAGTTATTTTTGTTAAGTAATTAAACGAGAAAAGATTGGAAGCTATAATGGCGCTGATTGATATTTTTGTTAAGTAATTAATTGCTGTTGAAATTGAACCAGCTCTCCTCTGTGTCTTTATATGTTAACTCTCCTCTCACGCCCTCTCTCTACACCAGCAATTGCAAAGCTCTGCTTCTTCTTTTCCGTCTTCTTCGTCTTCTTCCATGGCGTCTTTTTCACTTTTCTGGGTCCTAACGCTCTTCTTGGCCACGGTACTGCTAAGTTCTCTATTGGCAAGTGAGTTCTACCGCGATTTCATGACCCTTTTCCTGAGAATTTCTCGCTTGATCTGGATGTATCCATGGAAGGATGACGCAATGCTCTCATGGAAATAGTAAACGTTTGTGAATATGTTAAAGGCGAAACATGCATGCGCTCAAACTGATGAACAAGTGTGTGTCCCCTGCTGACTCGGGTGGTTTCGCCGTTCTCTGCAGGTTCTCACTCATACGACGGAGGGCGAGTCGCCCGGGATCTGCCGTGTTTTTTGTCGGCCACCAGGAAGCTCCTCGACCAACCGGCCTTATTTGGCAAAGTAAGATGTGAGGGGCAAATATTAGAACAAGCTCACATAATGGCACTTGTTGCAAAATGCAATGCGCGTCGAAGAAATCCCCGTGGAAATAAATCCTCGTTTCTCTCCTGCAGAATTCAGTGTTAGATGTCGGAATGTGGTGCGTGCCCGCGGATGGCGTCCCGGACCCTCAGCTGCAGGCCAATCTAGACTTCGCCTGTGCCAACGGCGCCAACTGCGACCCGATCCAACCGGGCCGCCCTTGCTTCGAACCCAACACCCTGCTGTCTCACGCCACTTACGCCATGAACGACTACTTCCAATCCCATGGCAGGAATCTTGATGCATGCAGCTTCAGCGGCACCGGAACAATTACGAACAAAGACCCCAGTAAGCTGTCGTCTCATTCGTTACAGTTATGAAAGTCTCCAACGTATTTATGCTTAGTCTTAGGACCGGACTGATCTGACCAGAGAGATGAACCTAGCCGTTGCACGTTCACTCGGTTGATTTACTTGGTTTTATCAATTGGCTTCTTCCAGGTTACAAGAAATGCAAATATCCTGGTTGAGTCGGGCCCTAAAGATCGATCGACGACCGTGTGGGATCATGCTAAATAATGAAAAAACAAGAAAATTGCATAGTACTGGTCAGGGGTCCTCATGATCATTCGGGCTATGCAAATGTACAAAGCTTGGTTTCTTCATGATATGAGGTAATGAAATCCGACCATTTGATGTCCAAAATGTTCATTACTCTTTGGGATGGCCTTCGGAAGCAATGACACTGATGCAATCAATTAACAACGGCGAAATTCCGTTGGATAATTAGTCACGCTACCGCGCGTAGGCTCGTATTATGCGTACTCAAATAAGGGGTTGTTCAAATTTTACGACATTCATTAGGATGCGAACAATCTCGATCCATAAGAAAATTAATGCAAACTTTACTCATCTGAAATTTTAACGCGAGCCATGAAATAGAGGCGCGATTGTCTTTAATCTTACCGCGATTAAGGAATGATTATGTGTAATAAACTTTACTCATCTGAAATTTCTTTTCTCATAGAAATGATTATGTGATTGTCTTTAATCTTACCATGAGATTAAGTGAATTACAAATAATTTGTTGTGGGATCCACTCTTATGCTATGGCTTTGACAATTAAAGAAAAACTGTTATGCTAACAAAATCCTTTTTTTTTCCTCTCTCGATCTCGACCTAATGATTATTTCCCTTGCGCGGCCAAAAACTTCTGGCCGAAAATTGAATTACCTTTCTTTTTTCTTTTCCGTTGATGTCATTGTTGTGCAAATCTCGAGTCAGTTTTCGGGCGACACATTAAACTCATCTTTCGAACCAAATGAGGCCGAGTACTTCTAGTTGGGAGGAATTACTTTATTGCCATTCCTGATCCAATCCTTTTAATAATTGACACGACATGATACTTGATATGCGAATCTATGAGACATAATGTCGTCTTTTTTTCTTTTTTTTTCGTGGGGAGAGGGGGGTAATTTCCAGAACCTAACATTATCCCAAAAATCATATGCAACTCGTACTAGAAATATTGAGAATCCATAAAAAAATGGATACTTTTAAGGATTAAGTAACAAAGGATATTATCGTTAAATAATTAAATGAGAATAGATTATGTGCTAATACATCTTTTAGTCAAGTAATTAATTGCGATTGAAGTTGAACTATCTCTCCTGCGTTATATATTCGCACTTCTTCTCTCACGCTCTCTCCACACAAGGAATTGCAAAGCTCGAAACTGTCTCGCTTCTTCCATCGTCACCATTCATATTCTTCTTCGTCCTCTTCCATGGCGTCTTTTTCACATTTCTGGCTCCTAACCCTCTTCTTGGCCATGGTACCGCTAGGTTCTCAATTGGCAAGTGAGTTTTACCGCGATTTCTCGACCCTTTTTCTGGGAATTTCTCGCCTGATCTCGATGTGTCCATGAAAGGAAGATGCAATACTCTCCTGGAAATAGGAAATGTTTGTGAAACTATTAAGTCAAAGCATGTGCTCAGAGTGATGAATGAGATTGTGACCCCTACTGACTTGGGTGGTTTCGCCGTCTTCTGTAGGTTCTGACTCATACGACAGAGGGCGAGTCGCCCAGGATCTGCCGTCTTTTTTGTCGGACCACGACGGGAAGCTCCTCGACCCCGTCTTACTTGGCAAGGTAAGATATACGGGGACAATATTGGAACAAGCTCACCCAATCGCACTTGTTGCAAAATACAGTGAACCTCAATGAAATCCCCGTGGAAATAAACCCCTTGTTCTCTCTTTGCAGAATTCGGGGTTTGATATTGGAATGTGGTGCGTGCCCGAGAACGGCACCCCGGACCCTAAGCTGCAAGCCAATCTAGACTTTGCTTGCGGCAACGGCGCCAACTGCGACCCGATCAAACCAGGCCGCCCTTGTTTCGAACCTGACACCCTGAAGTCTCATGCCACTTACGCCATGAACGACTACTTCCAATCCCATGGCAAGAATCTTCAAGCATGTAATTTCAGCGGCACAGGAATAATGACGAACCGAGATCCCAGTAAACCCTCGTCTCTCACGTTACAATTATGAAAATCTCTTCAATGCATTTATCCTTGTCTTAGGACCGGACCGATCTGATGAACTTTGCCATTTGCACATTCATTCAGTTGATTTACTTGGTTTTTTGGATTGGTTTCTTCCAGGTTATGGCGACTGCAAATATCCTGGTGGTCGGAACGATGGATCTACGACCGTGTCCGATCGATGCTAAATAATGAAGAAACAGGAAAATTACATTGTACTAGTCAGGGTCTTTATGATCGTTGCGACTATGCAAATGTAAAAAACTTGGTTTCTTCATGATATGATGTAATAAGATCTGCCATTTGATATCCCAATTGTTCATTATTCTTTGGAATGGCATTCGGAAGGAATGACGATGATCGAATCAAGTCATACGAGCCTTCGGTTGTCAGCGTGCAGATAGAAGAGAAAAAATCGTTGCATTCAACAGGAACAACAAATCCATTCTGGTCCAGTGTTTGGGTTTTAGTGGAGATACCCGATTCCAGTCCCGGCAAAGGAATTTATTTTTCCATAGAGAAATGATTATGTGATCGTATTTAACATTTAATCTTGTTGTGATATTAACAACCCATTCTGTATTAGGAAAAAAATAATAAAAAATTATCGTGGACTCCACTTCTTCAAGAATTTGTGCTCCATAACATGTCCGGTTATCAAAACACTGTTATGCTCGCAAAATTATGTTGTTTATAATCTCCCGCTATCCAAAACGTAGTGAAGTCTCACCATCTCCCATGTTTTCAATTGTCTCCGAGATATCTCTTTATTTTAACCTATTCTATCGAATCAATTTGCGATATAGGTGGGGAAAAGTACCAAAAAAGTCCTAAATCTCTTGTATTGGCACGATTAAGTCTTCAACCATTTAATTGAACCATTTTAGTCTTAAAACTTTTCGTATTGGTACCAATTCAGTCTATCCAGTTAATTTTGACTGAATATTGCGGACATGGACTTCGGCGATTCCACCTAGGATGGAAGACGCTGACGTGTAATTTTTGTATATTTTTTAAATAATTTTTTAAGTTTTATTATTTTTTTCTTACTTTTTTTTTCCTTTCTCTTGTTTAACTATTGGTGGCCGGCGGTCGCTGGGCAAGGGTTGACCTCGCCTAGGAGAGGTTGCGTTGGCCGTCCTCAAGGGGTGGTCGGCCTCATCAGGCCGAGGGGGAGCACCAGCAATGTCCCCCTTGCTAGATTTGGCGATGCGAACCCTCGGGGGAGGACCGCATCAATAGAGGAGGAATAGAACGAGAACAACGGCAATAGCGGAGAGTGGGGAATCATCCAAGGAGACAGGAATTGCGGCAGCAACAGCAAGGGAGGCTGAGTGTGACGTCCTGAAAATTGTACTATTCTAAGGAAAATATAAATGCGAGCGTGAAAGATGAAGTTTGGCTTTGGAAGATTTAAACGATGATGATTGTATATTTCGCAATAATTGTTAGAAAAAGTCAAGTTTGAATAGTCAAATTATGACTCGTAAAATCGAGACTCGTCGCTCGTAGATTTAACCATTAGAGAATCCCGAACGCGAAATTCCAATTTTATCATCAGTCAAACGACTTAAACGACCGACCGATGCCTATTTGAGAAATTACATTTCTGACGTTCGTTTTTATTTATTCAAGACAAAGTTGTTAATTAGGGGAGATTTTATTTCATCCGTGGGTCCTACTGGGATGTACTTCGGCCGAATTGCTCCTCCCTCTTTTGTTCTATTTTGCAACAAACGCTAAATGATTGAAGGGGGATGATCAATGTGGGCCCCACTAGTACCTCAACTTAACTGAATGTTACTTCCGGTTATAGCCGAACTTTCCCGTAACCAGCAGGATGTCCTCTTCTTTTTCGGGTAAACCTCAGTCCCCACGACGTCATCCAAGGAGATGAGGCATCAGAAACCTTTTTCCCAAGACCTCCTTTTTGTAACGTGATATTTTCCCTCTTCTCTCTCCTTTTTGTACGTGGATGGATGACTGTCCTCTTTGTCTCGTCTTCTTCATCATCACTCATTCTTGTTTTTTTAAAGCTTCTCCACTTCGTTCTTTCAGACGCAGGCTCCACTGCCACTCGTTCCGTCGTCTTCCATCACCAGTTGCCGCCCGGCTCTACTCCGACGCCATCCGCCTCGCGTCTCCATCTCATCTCATCGTATTCCACCTCTGGCCGCGTCTACCCCAGGCCATCGCACCGCCCACAGGCTGCGACGAGGAGCCAACGCGGCTTGCGCCGCCGTGCTCCGCCCCGAACTCTTTTGTTCGCACCTCACCCGAACCCGGCGATGTCCCAGCAGCCCGTGCACCACCGATAGACATCCTGTGACTCCGTTTTTCGTTCGGCCTCCAGCGCATACGAGCTGTCGATGTTGAAAGCTCACCATCTTGCCACTCGGAGCTGCTGGTCTGAGCCGCTTGAGGTTGTCCGAGGGCTAGCGACCCCGACGACGCTGCTCCGACGACCTTCTAGCTCCAACTTGGTCTCGCTCGTGCCCGTAGCCGAACTGTCCAACCACCCAAGACCTTCGCTCGAACCACCCACAGCCGACCACCACCTCCTCGTCTGAGCGCCGCCCAGTCCCGACGTCGGACCGCTGCAGATTTGCCACCCAGAGCTACTTACCAGCCCACAAACTGAAGCCTCGACGTCCGTCCGACTACCCACGTCCATCATCACGCCTTGTTCAATCTCTGACGTCACTGGTTGTTGTCCCCGACTCTTCCAGCTTCTGATTTGGCCCTGTCCGAAGCTTTTAGCTAATGTTTTAACGTTGGGTCTTCGTTGTGCAGCCACACGGAGTCGCTGTTCCGCGCCCTCGACGCCTCTCGTAATGTGAATAGCTTAGATCCGAGCTTCCCAGCGTCCGTTTAATCACCCGGGCCCGGTTCGGGTATGTAGTAAACAAACCGACACCAAGTTCAATTTAATACGTGACGTACGTGACTTCCGGAGTTATTGCAAGTTTTCGCGGATTCGAGTTCAGAGCTCACAATTCGGATTTGAGATCGTGGTCGTTATCCGACCCCACACTGATGGTGGAGAATAGTGAGTTTAACCCATAAACTCTGTCTAGGGTTTTGACTGCGCGTTCGGGGATTAGAATAATAAAATTTATCGCGGCTAATAATCTAAATTAATTAGTTCCGAGCATGTTTATTTATAATTGATTTGCTTACCGAAAATCTGAGTTAATAAGCATTTTTTTGGAAAATTAATTCATATTGACAAGCCGGACAAAATAATATTGCCTGAGTAAATAATGGATTATTAGTTTATTACTCTGTAAATATCTTATTATTATTATTATTATTATTATTATTATTATTATTATTATTATTGAATTTTTAGCATTAAGTAAATAACGTGATTTTCTGGTGATTATGTTGATGTATGGTTTGTGTGGATCGAGATGAGTGATTGTAACGTTATGGATGAATAGTTGAATGGGCGATAATTTTTTTATATGTTATCACATGAGAAATCAGTATTGGGCATGAAACGGCCTCAAGTCTTATTTTCACACGGCTAATAATGCAAGCCTTGGATTAAATAAAAATAAAATATTTTGATGGTTTGACTGTTATGCGTGCATGATCACGTAATGGTTACAGTCTTCTCCTATACGTGAAGATGAAGTCGATTCCTGGGTACGAGGATTGAGCCTGGTAAGTTCATGCCGAGGGTACTTGGAACCACATGGTTTACTGAGTGCCGGTCGCGGCAAGCTGCGGGCTGAAGCTCCTTACAGGAATGCCCGACTGTTAATCCATACCGAGATTACTTGGAACCACATGACTTGTCGGTAGCTGTCGCCGAAGGAAAGGGACGAAGTTTAGTTTTGTTGGAATAGCATGGTTTTGCTAGACCGGGAACGATCATTGTAACTGATTTACGCATGATGCATATGTGTGCAGTCTGTGATTAATGTCCTAGTTATATGCCTTGATGGTATGCATTGGCTGCATGTTTTAAAATAATCAGTTTTTGTATGGCTAACATGGGGTAAGGATGCGTGTGGTCTTAATTTATGCATGCCCGTATAATATTCCTTTTGGTAGGAAATTTATATGTCGTAATTTTGCGTGTTTATCTTACTCGGACTTAGGCGTTAGACTCACGGAGATTTTATATCACACCCATGGTTGTTAAATATTTTTCAGGTCCATGATGTCGTATTTCTATCTAGTGAGGTACGGAGCCCCTTTAGAGTATTCCTACGATATTTCTTCTGTACCTGTTCCCAAGTCAGATTTCATTTGGGAGCTCCATGTCACTACACTTTCGGTACAGGAGGGACGGGATTTCCTGGTACCGCATGTATTCCGGGCCTGGTTCTTTCGAGAAGGAGCCACTTTGTATGAACCAGTCCAGGATTTTGACGGGCCACTTTCTGCAGCCTCGACCCAGACTTTTGATGCTATGGACTTGGATACTTCCGATGGAGAGATTATAAACTCGGAGAGTACATGGATACGAGAGACTGACCCAGAACCCTGCTGGATATTTTTGGCTTTTTGATGCGACCTTAGTGATGTTTAGACAGCTATTATAGCTACATGGTGACGTTGGCCCCACCAGATGATCGATATGAGTTAACCCTAGTAACCCATTATCTTTTTTATGGTCCTGTGGAGTAGCCTTAGAAACGGGACATGTTGATGCTACTAACTCCCGAGGGTTAAGAAATATTTATGACATATATATATATATATATATATATATATATATATATTATGATGCTAATTATCCTTGTTTTTATTCTACCTACTTTACTATTCCCATTAATTGATATTTTAGAATGGAGTGTGAAACGTTACGTCTGCGCCAATGAAATTAGTTGTGATACAAATAAAATAATCAAGATAGTAATGGGTTAAAGACGCGCCTGGGATGTCGTACTTTTATGACCTGAGGCAAATTGATAGGGTAGTTGCGGGCCCGGGGATCGGGGCATGACACTGAGGCTTGGGGCATTTAGCGCAGCCCATGCACTTTTGGGGGCCTCTTCGGCTGCGCATCTGAGACCCATTTGCAAAATCTGAAGCGATAGAATCAAACAACGGTGGATTTGTGAAATATGCCCACTCAATGTCTCCGACTTTGCCTTTTGAGATTGCATCTGCACAACTCCTGTTCACCTTTTTTTTTTCTCTCTTTCTCAATTTTTGTCATCCAACGCTCCTTTGTCTTGCTAACTATCTTATCGAAAAAACGAGATCCGGTGACCTTGCCCAGGCCAGCATTTGCCTCTCTATATCTAGCAAGGGAGGCCTCATCGACGCTCCCCCTGTCCCGGCGAGGCTGACCCTTGACTGAGGCCGGCGAGCACGACCTCGCCCAGACGTGGCTAGCCTTCGCCGGGCCTTCAGCTGGTGGCCATCCACAGCAAACAAGGGAAAGAGGAAAAGAGAGAGAAGAAATCATAAAAAATGCAAATAATAATAATAATAATTCAAAAAAAATTAAAAATTATATATAAAAAAATACATGTTAGCACAGGTCATCGCATGTTCGATGTCCACATGAGCGTTTTTTGATCAAAATTAATCGGATGAACTGAATTGGTATCAAAATCTCTTGCTTTTCAAAAAGCATTGAAGTCTCACCATCTCCCATGTATTCAATTGTCTTTGCGATATCTCTTTATTTTTTCGTATTCTATCGAATCAATTGCGATATAGATGTGAATCGTTCCATAATTACCTTTCTCACACCATTAATTAAGATAGACTTATTCAGTCATCTTCAATGATTCGATTTTGAACCCCCCATAAAAGAAGATACCCATCATTAGGGCTGTCAAATGGGCTTGAGCCGAACGGGCCGGCCCGGTCCGGCCCGACCCAAAAATTTTCTTGCATTTTTTAGCATTTTCAGGCTAGGTCTGGTACTTGGGCCGGGTTGGCCCGGGCCAACTCGGCGCCAAATTTTTTTAAATACCTGTTTTTTTAAAAAAAGATTAATTTATTTTTATACTTTTTTATATTTTTTTATTTGATGGTTTGTTAATTGATTTTGATTAAAAAAATTAAAAAAAAGAAAGAAAGAAAACACAATTCGGCCCGAGTCCGGCCTGCCCCGCCTCGATCCGGCTCGGCCCGAGCATAATACTGCTAAATTCGGGCCGGCTCCGGCCGGGCCGGGCAGAGACCCGACGCGACCTGGCCCATTAACACCCCTACCCATCAGAGGCTCCATGACCAAGCCATGATTCGGCTAAATCTATCAAGTCAATCATGACGCGAGCAAGAAATAATTTTCTCTAAGTGTGAACTTCTCGACCATAGTGAAATCAAGAGCCATGTGAATCCACACATTGAGTGCTCGTATTTCTGCATAAGTCAACCCATCTTGTTAAATTTACAAATTAATTAATTTCGATAAGGCAATTTAATAAAAGAAGATGGGCCATCATTGTTAATGGTCTTCCGTATGAATAATTTTCTCTCTTCTCACGGGGAAGTGAAAAACTCATTTCTTTTAAAGATAATTTTCTTCTTATGTAAACAAAATTGCCTTTCGTTTGGTAGGGACAATTGATTTCCAAGTGGGAGATTCCTATCCTCAAGTCGAGAACCGCCCACTAAGGATCGAAAATTGCCCACTGACTTTTGCACATCCCTTTTGATTAGGATGCTGACCAAATATTTCGATATTATATTAAAAGATTCACCAGAAACCAAATTCTATGCTCATAACAAGTCCTACATCCACACAAAATGAAAGTCGAAGCTATTTTGATGAAATCCACTCGACAATTATATGAGAATATAGATAACTCAACTCGCGTTCCGTGAATTAAGTGAGGGTCGCGGCTGGTGATTGTCGTGCTAATCCCTCGAGGAATAGTCGAGGTGCACGCAAGTTGGCCCAGACACATCGATCATAAAAAGAAGAAGAAGATAACTACGGTCTTGAAGATAGAAGAGAAAAAAAAAACATTGTTTTAACCACGAACAATAATTCCAATATGATTTAGTGTTTGGCTTTGAGTCGAGAGATCCGGTTTGACTTCTCCCAATGAAAATTATTTTTCGCCGTAACGTCTCTCTCCAAAACATACTGAAATTTATCTCGTTTTTCAGCTGTCTTTGAGATAATGTATTTGATTTCGCCTATTCAATCGAATTAATTTGCCATTCATTTAAGGTGAAGATAATGTAGACCTATCCAATTGTCATCCCTACTCACGATTCAATGATTTGACTATCGTAATTAATTTCAACTTCTAGTGAGAGAGAAATCTAATCATTTTGACTTTTTACCGTTTGACACCCCCACACAAAAAAGGAGGTACACATCATAGGGCTCCATGACCAACTCATGATTTGGCTAAGATATGTCGAGTCAATCACGAGGCGAGCAAAAAGTAAATTTCTCCAAGCGTGAACCTCCCGACCATGATGAAGTCAAGAATAGTGTGAACATGTACATTCCCACTCCATGTTCATATTCGTGCAGAAGTCAACCCCTACCTTGTCAAATTCACAAATTAATTAAATTTTGATTCGGAAATTTAATCAAGATTACATTTCGAATAGGATTCCAACCGAATATTCCTATTCAATCTAACGAAATTCGCGAGGAATTATTCAATTATAGCGAGTTCAACTTGATTTTTTTTTATGTGATTAAGTATAAATTGTAAGATGAGACGATTGACTAAGTGACTAGGGGGCGACCCGGGTTTTTTTTTTTTTAAATTGAAAATTAACCGGGTTAAACGGTTAAACCGGTGACCTGTAAAGAATGTTTGTGACTTCCGCACGGCCCGATAAAGTAATCATCGGAATTTCCACGGTGGAAAAGAGGTGGGTCCGGCGGCGTCAGTCATTTCAGGTCCTCCTGCATCTCCGTCCCACGCACCTTCCTCACGACCGACTCCCAGTCAGTGCTCAATTCTGTGCGATCTACCTCCCCTGTCCGTACCTCTCGAAACCCTTACCTGCTGAGCTCGCTCTTCCGATGCTTCATCGCCGTCGCCCTCTTCATCGCCGAAACCTAACCCGCAGTCCTCGCTGATGAGCCGAGCCGAGCGATGACGGCTTCTGTTTAGGAAGAACTTTGCGCGCACGAGACGATGTCCGTGGCGGAGCTGAAGGAGCGCCACAAGGTCGCGACCGAGACCGTCAATTCCCTGCGGGAGCGTTTGAAGCAGAAGCGAGTCCAGCTGCTCGACACCGATGGTTGGTGTTTCGTTGATCGATTCCTTTTTCCAACGCCTTCGAGCTGTTTATGTAGGGTTTGGCTTTGCTTTCTGTGCGATTTGTGACTGAGTGCCTCGATCTGTTTGGTTTTCGCGGTTAATTGTGTGCAGTTGCCGGCTACGCGAGGGCTCAGGGGAGGGCTCCGGTCACTTTTGGGCCGACGGATCTGGTGTGCTGCCGGACCTTGCAGGGCCACACTGGCAAGGTAATATTGGACGGCTTGAGATTTTTAGTTGCATGTGTGGTGTGTTTGATCTCGTCTGGATGTTCTCGCACCTTTTGATTTTGAAGGTTGCTTCTTCAGCTTTCTTGCCGGTTTTCCTTATCGTTGCGCTTCGCAGATTTGTGGGAATTCGAGGGTTGGACCCTCGGCGACAATGAACTGCTATGTCCTGTCGAATTCCGAGTCTCTGTGAAACTACCACGTGTCAATTCTTTATTAGTTCAGTTGGACTCACAGGGTCTATTACCGTCCGTGTTTTTCCCCTTTTGAATGTTTCCTTTCCAGGAGTGGTTCTGCAGTTCACCACATAGTGGTGAGGATATTCTTTTCAAATTGTCTCTTTCGGACAATTCAAGCATGATGTTGGTCTTGAGTTGTAATTCTTTTATGATTTCATTGTTGACCAGTAGTGATTTATAAGAATGCTACTTTAGAAGGAAATGAATGAAAACAGTAGCAGACGCATTAAGATATAACTGATTGACTACAACTTCATGAATAAAGTGAAGAATGAAACCTGTGGTCAAGCTTCTTAAGAGGTTCTCAGGGTAATTGCATCGAAATCTCATCCTGACCTTGCGTAACGGAAGTGTGGCCTGTTCAGCTGACAGATGGTGGCTTGTAATAGTTTTAAGGAGTCAAAGGAGTGTTTGAGTAGATCTAGTGAAAGTATTCACCATTGCTGCCATAATTGCTTCGCCTGCTCCCTACACACGTGCGCAAATGTTTTTGTCTTTGTTTCGTTTGTCTCCTTTGTCTTGCTTTAATTATTTATTTATTTTTTGGGGGTGGGGGTGGGTGTTCGCTTTGCTGGTTGAAGGATAATTTCTCCGATTGTCCTATTTTTGAAATTGATCTGCGTCGTCTTGTGACATATCTTGCAGGTTTACTCGCTAGATTGGACCCCTGAAAAGAATCGCATTGTTAGTGTGTCTCAAGATGGGAGATTTATAGTCTGGAATGCTCTGACCAGTCAGAAAACTCATGCTATAAAGCTTCCTTGTGCATGGGTAATGACATGTGCTTTTGCACCAAATGGTCAGTCTGTTGCCTGTGGCGGTCTTGATAGCGTTTGCTCTATCTTCAACCTCAATTCCCCGGTTGACAGGGATGGTAACCTACCGGTATCAAGAATGCTTAGTGGGCATAAGGGTTATGTGTCATCATGTCAGTATGTGCCAGATGAAGACGCTCACCTGATTACAGGATCTGGTGACCAGACATGTGTCTTGTGGGATATTACTACGGGTCTCAGAACTTCTGTCTTTGGAGGAGAATTTCAATCAGGGCACACGGCTGATGTTTTAAGGTACCATATTATTCTATGCCAAACTTATTTTCCCCTTTAATACACTGAAATTAGGATCATCTGTACGCAGTCTTGCAAACTGAGACACTTGTTCGAAATGAAACCTATAAGTTAATTATTATTCGAACGGACTTTGTCTTATACACTCAAGTAGCTTCAGATTGATTTGATAAGTTGCAATGGATTGTGTAGTGCCTAGAGACTTGTGCATGGATCTGTGATTGCCATCTCCTTAATCAGAGAGTAGCTTATTTCATGTATGTATTTCAAATTGCCTGTCACCAAAGGTTTATCGATCCCCTAGCAATCTGGTGGCCGCTACCTAGAGAGTTAAGGTTATGTAAATTCGAATACTGAAGCTAATGTATGTTTATACTTTTCAGCGTGTCAATAAATGGATCGAACTCGAGAATGTTCATTTCTGGTTCGTGTGATTCAACTGCCCGGCTGTGGGATACTCGCGTTGCGAGTCGAGCCGTTCATACATATCATGGACATGAAGGCGATGTAAATGCCGTAAAGTTCTTTCCCGATGGAAATAGATTTGGAACTGGATCTGATGACGGTACTTGCAGGCTCTTTGACATCAGAACAGGGCATGAACTCCAAGTATACTATCAGCAGCATGGCGTCAATGAGATCCCGCATGTCACTTCCATTGCATTTTCCATTTCGGGGAGGCTGCTAATTGCTGGATACTCAAATGGTGTCTGCTATGTGTGGGATACGTTATTGGCCCAGGTAATATGTTACCGAGTACAGAATGGGAAGGTCTGAATTAGTTGCTTTAGATTCTTGCCTGGAACGCCATTAAACTTATCAGTTTGGGGAGAGAGACTTGTGATTCTTTGTTGAAGGCCATTTTGACAAGTTGTCTGAAGTATTGGTATTCGATCTGGCAAATGAATTCTTCTTGTGAGTCATCACTGAAGTCTATGCAATCAAGTTCATTTGCTATCGGGGGACATCATGCACATCCTGTATCATCTTTTCCATTGGCATGGAGTAAAATTTTTTTATTTGTTTATCTATGCAGATGGTGTTGAACTTAGGAGCATTGCAAAATTCACATGAAGATCGGATCAGCTGTTTGGGTGTGTCTGCTGATGGAAGTGCGTTGTGTACTGGCAGTTGGGATACAAATCTAAAGGTTAGAATTCTTTAAAGCATGACCATTTGACATCGTTTTAGGCCAAACTGATACTGATATTAGGGATTGAAGTGCAGTGATCCGTGCTGCCTTTTTTCTTCAATTAGTCGGCATCTGAGCTGCATTTTGGTTGAAGTCCTCTTCCACTCTTCTGTCATCTGCTTTGTCAAAATGATAATGGTCTTTTCAAACACTATTGTATCTGATGTACTATAGTTTGTGGTACTTTGTGTAAGCCCAATTTTAGCCTTGTTAAAGTTCTTCTCCTTTCTACTGTATTTATGTATTTCAACTCAAGATGATTTTTGGAATATCGCGCCAGAATTGCTCCTTGAGGGAAGGGATGCTAATTATCTGGAATATTTAGTTCTCTGTTTTATTGAACTTTTGGAATTTGGTCAACTGTTCACGGTCTTCCTGTGCAGAGCATGCAGCCTGTTTCTTGCTTTCATTGTTGTTCTCTAAATTGTGATACTTTGATTTTATTCATTCTTTTACTTTAAGTCTGTCAAAAGTTTCAAACTTTTCAGGGTAATTGTGCTTCCATTTGTGAGACTCTACTAGCTACCTGTAGCTGCATCCAAACTAAATGTTTTCATTAATTTTCGATTGGAACAAAGTTGTATGTTACATGTTCCAAAAGCTTCTGCTATTTTAGAAGCCCTACGTATGTTGTCCTCCCTACGTATGTTGCCCAGGACGTATCTCTGAATGGACTTTGTGCTAATTTCCTGAGTTACGAATGTTTGGCACATACTCAATCCTTTTATTACAAGGAGTCTTGCTAGAGATCTGTTCAGTGATAGAGCTTCATGGAATTTTCTGTTTTCAGAACCTGGGTGAAGTCTGTTATTAATTTCTGGGTTCAGGATAACTCATGCATCCTTTTGTTGATTGGGGAATTAGCTAAGAACATTTCGTTTCTCTTCTGACAGATTTGGGCTTTTGGAGGGATTCGGAGGGTGACTTGATTTCTCCATGAGCTGCAGCCTATGATTTCCTCAAGATTTCTGTCATTTCATGTCATCTCGGCCGTTTAATTAGTTGCTCATAATTTGTGGAAAAATAGTTTGAGAAGCCCTAATCCTGTGATTGCATTATTGTAATTCTCATGATGAAAAAGAAAATGACCTGGATGCAATCAATCGTCTCATGATAACTAGAACAAGGTTCCTGTGGTTGTAATTTTAATTTTATCCTCATTGTTTTTGTGCTTGCTCTATTCCCAAAGGTCATTCTTATGAACATCTTCTTTCTCTATTGTACATTTGTTTCCTGCATTTGTATTTCCGCTTGCTTTCTATTGAGATGTTCATCAGTTGCATATCCTTAAGTGCTAACGTTCGTGTGCAAAATGGTCAATGACAGGCCGCCATCCCGGATTTATGATTTTTTTGAATGGCCCTTTTGCCAATGCTATCGTATGTAGCCGCCGACCTCCCGACGCACACGACGCTATCGTCGTGGGCCGTATCTCCCAAAAAGGGCCTCTAGCGAGTGAGCTGGTAAGTCACGTCCCTCTATCAAATGGGCTGGGACTGCTTATAACAGACTGCAGGCCCATAACGTGATGGCAGTGTGCCACGGCCCCCATAAACAAAACGCTGGTCTGATGAGTAGGGGTGTGCAAACTGGACCGGTCGGGTTGGTCTGGTACTTGAGGATGGCGGTTTGGTCCCTAGTCCCAATAAATAAGACCGGTGATTGGGCGGTCCGATCCCCGGTTCCATGGTTTGGGACCTGATCGGATTGTCAATTTTTTTTAAAAATTAATTTATATCTAGACTTAGCTTATTTTTAACATTTTGAGAATCTCATAAATCTCATCTCAAGTATCTTAAGTTTAGTGGTGTCATTATATGTATTATTTAGCAATTTGGGTTTTGATATTACATTGGGATAAAATTAGGTCTTAATTGACGATAAAATCTGTTCTTTATGATAGGCACGTGCACGAAGAATAATCACGTATGTGCATGAGGACATAAACTCGAGTTATTATGCAAATTTGAGAAATTTTTTTTCACAATAAAAAATAAAAAAGAAAGAAATAAAATCCGAGTTCGGTTCCATCGTCCACCTAAGTTCAGTGGGCCACATGCGGACGTCGATTATGAGCATAAAAGATCACATGAACCTTTCAAGACCAGATCGAACACACATTAGGTGCTCTTAATGTGGTTATCTTGTCATAGGTTGATTATATATTGTAAATTAATATTGCATTATAATTTCTAAGGGCTAGATTTTTATAAGTAGTTAGAGTCAGAGGTTCTACTGAGTCCGGACCGCAGGTCCTAGTTTGGTCTGTTGTCCGAAAAATATGGGGATCGGGACTGTTGGTCTGGTTCCTGGTTCCATGTCAAGACCAGACCAGCCCGGACCATGCACACCCCCACTGATGAGACCCAAATTTGGCCCAGATTCGACCTAAATAAGGCTGAACAAAGCTCATACGTGCATCAAAAGCCTAGATCGGAAAGGCCCATTAAGGATAAAACGGCGAGACTACCCACAATAAGAAATTTAGTTGGGCTTTATAAGGGTCCAATATCAACTCGAACGCCCAAGTACAACCATGGGCCACAGTAGCACCCAGCTGGGCTCAATAAGAAATTTCGTTGGGCTTCATAGGGGTCCAATATCAAGCCAAGGCCCAAAGAAGGGCCCATTCTTGATCAATAAGGCGCATTTTTATTAAGGCCCACATGAGAGCATCTCAGGAACAACAAAAGGCCCAAATTGGGCCCAAAATAAAGCCCTTTTAAGGACAGGACAGCCCAATAAGGCCCACACCAGACCATAAACAGCCAAGTCGGGCCAAACCTGGGACCTATATGGCCCAAATTGAGGCCCAACAACAGACCATTAAGGCCCAAAACAGTGCCGTTAGGCACATCCCAAGTCTGGACCAACAAGGCCCATTCGAATTGAGGCCCACTCCGGAGACCAACTTCACATCCAATGCAGGCCCACGTTGGGCCCTACTACGCCTATGTTGAGTCCCAACTTCAAGCTCAATAAGGCACACAGACCGGGCCAGCAAGCGCACCACTATTTTGGACTGATAATGTCTGCCCAGGCCCATGTTGGGCCCTTAAGGCCTATGTTGAGGCCCAATTTCAAACACAATAAGGCACACAGACAGGGCCCAGTAAACACATCACGATTTTGGACTGATGATGCATCCACACAAACCCCCCACCCCCCCGGGCGCAAAAGGCGTGGGACGGAGTGTCCTAACGGAGGGCCGTAACATGACGCCCCAGCCTGCCAGAGGTTAGCCCGATTCACTGCGCCACCGCGAGAATTTGAGATTAAACAGGGTTCACCTCTCCCCATTCATTTACGCTTGTTCGAGTCATTACTCAATAACAAGAACTGCATCCACAAGTAGGCCATGGCAAAGGAAAATACATGGCGAGGAAATTAAAACAAAGAATCTGAATCGAGTAAAGAAAGGCAAAGACTACCACTTGTAAAACATTAAGCTATATCTAATAGCTCAGATCGCGTTACATTGCGCATGAATAATCAAATGCAGACACAACCGCTCCGAACACCTGGAATTAGACTTTACCGATGTGCCTCCGTCCACCTGTAGTGTAGTCTCTTTCGATGTACAAAATTTCAAAGGTTGAATATCTGACAAAAAGTACACCCACAATAGCAAACTAGCCGCTCGCCACGATCTCATGAATGGTCTTGCTGACATCTTCATCCTCGGATCTGACCGCTAGTTTCATTGCAACCTCATTATGACCACTGATTCCGAACGATAGTCGCACAAGAACCTTCACATTGCCGATAAATACACCAGACAACAGGCACGTATGTGACCTAGAATTGCTTGGGACGGCATCGGTGCCCTAAAACAAGGGGAAAAAACACTAATCAAGTCCACTTAGAGACGAAGAATGCAAGCCTAGAGAGTGAACTCCCTGTGCAAGCCTAAAATTAAGCTAACAGAGGTCCTCGCAAGTAAGTATTCAGCCTTTTTATTGTAATTGTCTTTTTATGGATAGCGAACGCAATGTTTTGACATTCACATCTCTAAATCTAGGATAAGTTCTTCTGACAGACATCCACATCTCCAAATCTAGGACAAGTTCTTCTGACAGACATCCACATCTCCAAATCTAGGACAAGTTCCTTAACAGTAAAAGTAGATTCCTCCAAGCTCACCAGCATCGCCTTTCACAGGTCAAAATTAGGTAGAAGTTCTAGTGGTTCGCGAATAAGCCCCCGTCATGTTCATGCCATTCGAAATAACATTAAAAAAGAAGTTGCATGACCGCCAAGAGATGCAATTTTTAATAGTACCTCGCATGGCTGCATTCCAAGAAGGCTGATGACGGCATTCACAGCCTCAGCAAGACTTTCCCTTGGGCCCAGGCCGTATTCATCTACCTGTTCACACTCTGGGTCCATGCCTTCCCATGCATTACGGAAATTGGACACCCCAACTTTTTGCATGTAATCTGCTGCAACGACCTCAAGATCCTCCAGCTGATATTCATCTTCTACACCATCTTCCTCTGCCTCACCACTAGCTGGATCCACCTGATTCAAAATCAAGACTCCATAATAACGAAGGAAAAGTGTCCTCAAACACTCACCGTTGCTTTATCTTTGACAACAAGAACTGAAAACTGTCGTACCCAAAGATTAATAAGCTTTTGGCCGAGAGCTTTCTATGAGTAACAAATAAAAAGCGGCCAACTGCATCCTTTTCTCTAACATGATATCGCTTTCCGAGAGCAGATAGTCTAACATGAGTTGACAATGAAACTGCAAAGAACTATGTATGCAAGGATCTCTGAAAAGATGACAGCTAAAACAAGTTCAAACAGTTTTCTATGAAGGATATCTACCTATGTTCAATTTTCATGGTCCTCATGCATCCAATAGAACTGGTAAAAATCTTTCAGACTGCGTTTGGTAACGTTTCTGTTTCTGGGAACATATTTGAAACATAAACATTTTTTAGTGTTTCTATTCCCGGCTACGATTTTTGAAAACAGAAATGCGTTTGGTAAGTTAAAAAAAAAACACTTTTCTTGCTAAAAGGAAGGGTCGATGGCAGCATACGACCGGTGGAGGCGGCGAGTGAACGGCGGCGCCCGGCGGCAACGGCGACGGCGACGGCGGGCGGCCGGTGGCTTGCAACCGGCGCCGGCAACCGGCGGTGGGGGCCGATGACCGGTGATGCCGGTGGTCGCCCCCGCGGCCGGCGACCGGCCCCCGCAGCCGGGTGGTGGCCGTGGTGGCGAAGGACGGTAGTGGTGGCTTGCACGAAAGTACTTCAAAAGTGTTCCAAAATTCAGAAACAAGTTTTTTTTTTCTTTTTTTGGGGTCAAAAGTGTTCCTTTTTTAAAAGTGTTTCCCGGAACATTTTTGGAACATTTTTTTACCATACGCGTTTCTGTTCCAAAAGAACACTTTTGAAATAGAAACAATTTCCTTAAAGTGTTACCAAACGCAACCTTAGCGTATCCTTGTCCAGGACAATGTTTTAGTAGAACCTGTACCTCTTTAACGATGAACTTCAACACATTAGAGAATTTTCCTACAGAAGGAACTCCATCTGGCTTTTCAAATGCCACAAAGGTCTGTCCAGGTGAATCATAAGGAAGAGATTTTAGAGCCTTGGATGCAGCTTCAGAGAATTCCTCAGCTTCTGAGGCATCCACAACAACTGTGACCTGACATGTGAAGGAAAAATAGGTCATAATCCCAGTCAGTCTTGAGCAATGCCGGAAACAAAAGAGAGGCGGTAACAGGATGAACATTACATTCTCCAGTAATTGCTCCGGGATAGTATTTGTGCAGTTGTACTGGAATACGACGTAGCGATCAAAAATGTGCTTAACAACATTAACGGCATACTCGGTTTCAGCTTCCGTCAGTTCAATTGGGGTAGATGACTGGCAAGAGAGAATGACATTGCACTTTAATTTTATTCTTAAGTTTTTAATTATAACACTTGAACGCTTCAAAGAACCGCCAAGAACCTTAAAGAGTTCGCCATAGGTTGCAAATTCAGGAATTGAAGAGAGCAGCCTGTCGTAAGGATCGATAGCGGCAGAAGGGGCAGCGGGAGGAGCACCAAGACCAATAGGCTTTTTCCCTGGTGCTTTCTTTTCAGCAAGTGGCTGAGCCTTAATCTCCTTGGGTACGGAATCAATATCAAATGGCTGATCTGATGGTTCCTGTGTTCAAAATATACCTTGAGTTGACATTTAACAGCTGGCAAAAGTAAGAGGGGTGTGTGCAACTTACATAATTTCTCAGACTTGTTTCTAAGTTGACAAGCGGAACGTCCAGTGAGCCAAAAAGGAACCCTTTTACGTTATTATCAGTTTCAACAACTGGACCATCATCTCCAAGTGTATTCAAGTATAGAGTAGCCCTATCACGAACCTTAAGAGGAAGACAAAATTATATTTAAGTTTCCAAGTAATACGTTTCTCAATGGAAAAAGGGCAAGAAATATAAGGAATTTTCAACTAAGGGTGCAAGGATGAAGGGAGCAAGCACTCAGAAAACATACCTCATCGTCACTGTCAAAAAGACAACGCCTCAACAAGACAAGAATGCGAGGCTGCAGTAAAAAATTTACAATGTTAAATAGAGCAGTCCAAGATCCCAAGTAAGAAAACCAACCATGAGGAGAAGAAAGTAGTTCATTGCACCTTCAGTGAATCAACCATAGCACCAAACTTAGCCAATGTGCTTACAGCACAGGCACGAACAGTTGCATTCTCGAGATGTACACGATTATAGATGTACCTAATAAATTTGCTAGGATCCGAGGTTTTTGGCCCTTCAATCCCCAGGAAATGGAGAATCTAACAATTGCATGAATAAGAAGATTCAATTTCGACACAACTTACAAAACAAGGGAAAACCAGGATGCCTTAGCACAAAAAACAAATGCTTATTCACACCTGTGTCGAGAGGTAAGTAAATTCACAGTCTTCAATGAATTCACATAGATGAAGCAACCCAATTTCTTTTGCCTCTTGTATATCTCTTATGAGTATCACAATTGAATCAACAATTGCCTTTTTATACTCAAATCCACCTTCTTCCCTGAGTATATTACTTAGGAAGTTCATCCTGTCAACATAAAACACCAGAGAAAAAAGCCATTAGTTTATTCGTTACATATGAATATTGAAAGCGAAAATGTGTGGTGAGACCTAATTCAATTGTTGGGAAAGGAAGAAGGGTGGAAAATGTTACTCACAAGGATCTATACTTCAAGGGAAATTTCATGCACAATGATCTTATGGCTTCAACCACAACAATTTTGAATTCATCAGCAATGTCTGACATAAAATTTGTGATCTGTTTCATCAGACGATCAACACTCGATTCATTTCCAGTCTTCAGAAGCGTGGTGATTGCAAGTGTGGCAATGCTTCGGTTCTGGTCAGAAATTAAACTCTCCATATCTATGTTGCAGTTAGTGACAGCCATAGGATGGGTCATTGCCACCTGCAGAAAAGTTCTACCATATTCAAACCACTTATAGAAAAGCAAAAGTCAATCAGAGCTGCATGGAGAAGAATGCAATGTATCTCAATAAGCAGAGTCTTTAGGACATCATGTAGCTTTCTTTTGTATTTGTAACAGTCTTGTTTCGAAATATCCATTGAATATCAAAAGGGAAAATTATCATGACAAAACCCATATAAGTGGTGTATGTACTAGATAAGTAGCCTCAAAAGAAGAGTTCAAGTTTAAGAGGTAAAGAAAAATTTGGCAGTGTTTGCCAGAATAATTGGGTGCTGGAATGCCATCCCAACTTCTATTACTTCTCCTGCGTTTTTTAAGCGCTTTGGAAGTTAAGGACAGCTGTACAAAAACGAGCATCACTTACCCAATCGGAATGAATACTTGTTAACACAAAACACAATAATAATCTATTTCCTAATCTAGCCATGGTTATTTTTTCCCCTCTCTTTTACACTTCTTCCAATCAAGGTATTGGAAATTTTGACATTGATTCTATTGAATCCCCATGTCATTTATCCATCACAATCAAACACCGAATTGGAATAGCCATTTCATTTCATCATATCTTTTGCCATTCCATTCCTTTATCCGGCTTCTACCTCATCCATTTGCTCATGTTGTGTCCTCAAGTTTTGGGTACGTAGGAGCTTCCAGCAATACAATCACAAAAAATTTACTCAATAACCTTGTTATCAACATCTCCTTCTCTTTTACATTGTACTATGGGGGCGCCCCACCATATTAATGTCTAGTTAATTATTTCTTGTTTTTCATAAAAGCAATATTGGTCGCTTGTAAATTCTCTCTCTCTCTACTTCATAAAAGTTGAAAATCCCATGCTTAAGAAAGTAATGACAAGGAAAGAGGACTTTTTGGAGCACAAAGGAAACCAGGTCATACCTTGTTCAAGGTACGCACAGCTGCAAATCTCAAAACTGGCTTGGAAGAACTTAAAAAAAGCTGGAGGACGGTAATTGCAGGAGTCAATTCACGGTTTGTCACACCACTAAGCTCTGTAATTGCTCTTGCAGCCTCCAAAATCACCATTTCAGCCTTATGGCGAAGACAGCTTTCAAGATAATCATAAAATGGCCTTTCTCCTGTTTGGAAGTTATTGGCTGACTCACGAATAACCTGTCATAGTATCGTCTGTAAGATAATGATGGGACACTAGGACAATACTTCTATGTCTCATCAGAGGACATACCTGACTAGCATAACGAACTAACAGGCATTGTGCCAGAGGAGAGCGAACAGTACCCCTAGTCAAGCTGGTGACTAACTTGCTAACAGCAAGTCTGTCATTCTGCCGAATCTGCAAGTTATAGGAAAATGAAAACTGAAAAACATTCCAGCAACTAACAAATCTAGGAGAGATACTCATCAATGCACAGTATTTATTCAGTCCATATTTTCTCCTCTCAAGAATCCTCTTTTAGAATCTACATGCTAACAAATTCAAAAGCCAAAAGTAGGACAAGCTATAAAACAAATCAAATGAGAAGATCGATATCTTCGTTTCCATACGAAACTACAAAGAGGACGCAATTAAATCAACTGCAGGGGGTTTCGGGCTCCTAATTACGTTAAAGACCACACACAATTAAGAAGAAGAACCTAGTTTTAGTGCACCAGTCACTCGCCAGTCAATTTAAAGTAAAATTGTTATTTAGGGATAAAACCACCAAAAATCCTGAACCATGATCACTATGACACACTTACTCCAAACTATTTTTTTGTGTCACCAAAAACACTAAACTTGTACCCGTGTGACAAATTTTCCCTTTTTTTTTGGGTGGCACCATAAACTCTAAACTTATACCCGTGTGACACATTTACCCTAAATTATTTTTTTGTGACACAAGAAACACCAAACTTGCAGGCATGTGAAAAATTTACCTAAATTTTTGAGGTAAATGTGTCACACGGATACAAACTTAGGGTTTTTGTGCCGCGAGAAAAAGTTTTGGATAAATATGTCATACCGGTATAAATTTGAGGTAAATGTGTCACATGAGCACAAGATTGGGTTTTTTGTGTAATAAATAAAAATTTGGCGTAAATATGTCATAATGGGCATAATTTAGGGTTTTGGCGGCTTTTTCCCTTTTATTTATACCCCAACCTTTTTTGTCCCTCTCTATTTCCTACGCAATCCCTAGCATAAGCTATAGTCATATTAGTCCTTAGGATATGCTGTGCCTACAACAAAAGGCAATAGCTACTTTTGCAAGATAAAAGGCTGAAAAAGTGGTTCGTTGTGGTTTGTAGATCTGGAGACTTAAGCATGCCGATCTCCTTTAATGCGGAAATGACTAAATTTAGTTTTATGGTGGCTACTCATATTGGTACAAAAACAACAACAACAACAACAACAACAACAACAACAACAACAACACCTTTATTCCAAACTAATTGGGATCGGCGGTCGATGAACCCTAAAGATTCATAAAAATAAAAGCAAAATCAATCGATGGAATATATATATATATATAGACATACACACATTACCCCTCCACACTACTAATAGTCTTCCTCCACTCCGTCCTAAGACAAACTGTACGCCAATTTTTACACACCATTAAATCTTGTTTTACTGTTTTCTCCCAAGTTTGTTTCGGCCGACCTCTTCCTTTTTTCGTGTTATGCTCTTGATAGCAAATTTCTGTTCGTACCGGAGCATTTAGGGGCCTTTGGAGAATATGCCCAAACCATCTCAATCTATGTTCTCTCATCTTTTCTACCACCGGTTCTACTCCAACTTTTTGTCTAATATCTTCATTCCTTATCTTATCCATCCTTATATAACCACACATCTACCTTAACATCCTTATTTCCACCACTCCCATTTTATGCTCTGTGCTGGCCAACATTCAGTTCCATATAGCAAGGCAGATCTTACTATTGTTCTATTAGTAGTCTCAAATTGGTAGTCTCGCATTAAATATATGAAGGGATGGAACATGGCATGCCAAAAGACTTTCTGTGGATTTTTGGCTTTTTATAGGGATATCTTAGTAAAGAGAAAATCCTGAATAGTTGAAAATGAGGAAACAAGATGCGCCCAAGGAAAACAGAAAAATGAACAAAAACAATACACTTAGCTGCCAGCATACTCTGAAAGAAAATCAGCTTAAGGAATCAGATTGCTCGATAGCTGATCAGGCTTCTCGAAATGAGTTATCTTCCGGTTTTCAATAGCAACACAGAAAAGAAGTTATCGAGAAGAAGGTGTCAAAAGGCAGCATGCCAATTCATTGTCAACCCTGCCTAATCAGATGTTGCACACGTTCACTTCCACCCGAGAGGAACAAACACTACAGAGACATCCAACAGATTCTATTTGCTCATACAAATAGTGAATATCCAAATCTGCATAATAAAAAAACCAAAAAAAAAAAAAAACATCCATCAAATTGGATATCACAACTAGGGATGAGCATCCAGGGTACCTGATGAAGCAAAGCCAAAGCATGGAACTGTACAAGGGCGGCCCTTGATTGGACAGCTTCCTGAACTTCATTACTCCACCTTTTCACAATCTCGGGATTTGTCTATAGAAACAAAATAATTGCTAATTGGGCACTTCTCTTGTAATAAAAATATGAAAACATGTATTATTGTTGGTGTATATGTGCCGAACATGACAAAAACAAGCATGATCAATAACAAGGTAACATCAGCAAGAACCTGAAGTATATGGATCCCACTGACTAAAGCTGCACTAGCAACCACAGGATTCTTATCAACTATTGCTTGTTTCAAGTACCGCTCGATCTGGGCTAGAAGGGTTCCATCTGTGATCTGACATAGAACACGAATAGCATTGGCTCGGTACACATCAGTCCTGCTAGTCATGTCTTTCATAAGAGAGCTTGTCACCATGATGACCTACGACAAAACATTGCTTGAGCAAGTTAGTAATACGGCGCAGGATGATATTATGAAAATCAACAAAGGCCTGCTGAATTATAATAATTCAATCATGGCACCTCATCAGAGGAAGGAGAGATCTCCTTGATCATCAGATAAACCATTCTCCTCAATCCAATATCTCTCGATTGGAAAAGTTTCGTGACAGCAAAAAATACTTCTGTGGCTTCTACCTGCATATTAAATCCAGATTTTAACGGAGAAGAACAATTGAACCCATCAATAAGATGAGAATGAGCATACAAACACCCAATGCAGGAAACTTCAAAGTCATGAAAAACCAATATCAAACAACACAGAAGAATCTGACCTTCGTGAATGTTTCCCCTTGGTTCAGTAGATATAGAAGCTTCGTGATGACCTGAAATTTGGGAAAAAAAGGCCATAACAGTTGGCCTCCACACTACGAATAAACACACAGATACAACTGCAAACAAGGAAATAAAGCAGGATGGGCTTCACCTGAGAGCATCTCCTCGGATCTAGCTGGGGATCATGGAAAACCCTGGCTTCCTGAAGAACGGCTCCTTTCTCAATCCCGAAAAAGGGAGAGTATTCAGCTGCATCACATTTGAGCAACACAGTCAAAAAGCAGTAGAGCTCACAGAAATGAGGAGATAGCAATGCACCGAAAAGAGAGAAGTAGTCCAATCAACAAAGGACGTGTATGTAAGTCCCAATTCGTCCGCGACCATTCCACGATGAATTCCAATTGAATCAACACTGATCCGATCAATCTCCAACCACCTAACCGGTAATTTCTACAAAACGAATGGCCTAAAGCAAGGAACTCGCAACAAATACTAATCGGATCGATGAAGATCCATCAGATCAGCTGCCACGACTCCGCTAGCTCATCAAACTGAACCCTCCGCCAAAACGCGCGTCTCAATAGAAGACGGATCTAGAAGACAACCAAAAAGCAATCCTCGCAAGCACAGCCAACACTCGAGGGAAAGGCAATTCGGATCAGGAACAGTACGGCCGACAAGCTTACCTTCTTCATCGCGGTCATCGTCCTTCTTCACGAATGGTTGAGCCATCGCCGAAGAGAGAGAAACAGATCTAAGCGAAACGCGAGAGCGAGAGCGAGGGAGAGGCGCGGTTAGTTTATGAAGATTTTGAGCAGGCTCCAAGATGGACTGCCCCAGCTCCGGTTCAGTGTACTTCGGTTCAAAACGCACTTTGATGAGGTTTTCTTTGGTCAGGCAAACCGTATAAACCGATTCCTTTTTATTTTCCATGTAATCGGACAAACATTATAAATTTTCATATGCAAATTAAATAGTTTATGGTTTGTTCGTATTAAGAGAATTGTTTTTGTGCATTCTACGGAATCTACAAATGGGACCTTATGAACCGACGATAAAGGTGGCAAACTAGGTCTAAAATTCATATTTCAACTCACACATATTATTTGCGTGTCACAAATGGGTTGTCTTGAGTTTTACAAACAAACTTAAGTGTATCATAAATAAATTACCTAACAATTAAATAGGTCATAAATGATTTAAGTAGATAATAACATATCATTTTTTTTTACCTTCCCCCCCCCCCAAAAAAAACATATCCTTTTTTAATTTTAATTTTTTTAAATTTTATCTTTTATTTTTCTTATTTTTCCTACCAGGGCCCCTCGCCAACTTAGAAGAAAAAAAATAAAAAAATAAAAAAAATGAAATTTGGAATTTTTTCTGAAAAATTGCAAGAAAATCGATCATAGTATTTTAGCAATACATATATATAAATATATAATAAATAAATTTTTCTATATTAGATTAAATATAAAAATGTTTCAGCAATATAAGCATGAATCACTAGATTTGTATTTAATGAAAGGTTAAAACGTGCCATATGGGTCCATTTTGATCGGACCCTTTTATCGTTTCACCCCACCGTTCCCTTTTTTTTTTTTTGGGTCACAGCAACCCACCCGTTTGACTGATCAATAGAAGGTATTCATGGCTTTATTGACTTTATGTAATTGCTTTCGTGCAACGGGGGTGCGGTAATTCATACAACGCGACATGGGAACACGATCTGATCCAGACGTGAAAATTGGTGAATGTGGATTTGGGTCAATCACATCACATCGCTATGCTAAAAAGATGAGATTGTGATCCGTAAGAAAGAAAGATGAGATTGGTGCGCCGTGGACCTTTCTTTCTCCGGGAAGAAGTCTGCAATTCGGGGGCAAAAGGAGATCCAAAAAGGAGAAAAACTTTCTAATTCATGACATGAATGCTCATTTATGACCACTTCCATACAACTAACAAGTACAATTGTCTTTTCGAATATCGTTCATTTCAAATACTTCTAAACAAAACTCAATATCGAAAAGACTAAATATTGCAAATGAAGACGATTGATGCGAACGTGCAAAAGTGGTGTATCCCAAGGCAAAACTCGAGAAGGTAGTTAAGTGGTAATCGGGTAAAATGCCAGGTTTAATTTCTATATTTTTCACATGACTTGTACCGAAGAGTAGTGCTTCATCTGTTACTTGTTATCTCACCCAATACCAAGACCACTTCTCCGGGCTCTAGAACTAGAAACCCGTAAATACGTAAACAGGTCGGTGGCCCCATACAAACCCCAAATGTACGTCGTCCTACAAAACACAGGTTTACAAACGAGAACTAGGAAAATGCCAGTACGCGCTTCGAAATGGGATGTAAATCACTTGCGGAAAAAAAAAAAAAAAAAAGGAAACAGATCTCGGCATTGATCAAGGAGCTTCTCGGGATTCGAAGACAAAATGTAAACATTCCACATTGCCGAGTCTACCACATCGAGAGATGCTCGAATCAAAGATGTACTTCGCTCACAATTTCCCAGTCGTGCTCATCTCACGTGAATCGTCGCCGGTCGAAGAATTGGAAGCACTTTGTCCGGAATCACTGCTGACATCTACTTCCCCGTTAGGAGCGCCTTCTCTGAACGTTTTCATGCCCGAAAGGTAGGAACCCGATCCCATGCTGCCGCCTCCGAAAGCTGAGCTGCTGCTTTGCTTCGCCCACTCGTGCACTTCGTCTAACGATACGTCGCCTTCGAGGGCACGGACAACCTGTTTCCAATATAAATTCCCTCAGCTTTCACGGTTTCTTAAGAGCACGTTTGACGTTGTCATCACCGGATCGGTACACACGGTTCGACATGTTTGAAGTATTTCTTCCGGTTTAATCTTTAGGCAAACTGTTGTTCTTATGTAGTTACCTGAATCATTCTGGGTCTTCTCTTAGAAGATCGTCTAATGCATGCTCCGGCACAAGCGACCATGCGCGCCATCTCCTGAGGGACATAGTTGTCCTGCAAACGTGGATCCACCAACTCACTGTAATCACCCTCCGCCAGAGCGGTTGTTATGATCGGGATTGCCTGGTCATGTAGAAATACAAGAGAACTTGTCAAATTCAGTATCAGATGTGAGCAAACGCATTACATATGAGAGCTCATTAAGCCAATGAAGCGAGAGTTTTGCGAACCCATTCCACGAGGCTGTCGTCCATGTCGATCTCGACGGGGCGTTTCCCGGTTATCAGTTCCAAGAGCATCACTCCAAAAGAGAAGACATCAGATTTATCGGTCAGCTTTCCGCTCGCTGCATACTCCGGAGCTAAATATCTGTATTAGTAGACTATTCAGTAAAAAGAATACGCAGCTTGATTGATCTCTCCTTATATACATCAGTTGAGTCTTATCAGTAATCATCAACCAACCAAAGTAGATGTTGCCCTAACATAGATTAATCTTATTCTCACCCAAATGTCCCCATGATCCGTGTCGACACGTGAGTATGATTGTCCGTAGATAGCTTGGCAAGGCCGAAATCAGATACCTAAATCAAGCACGAAATGAAATCATCAGACTGACGACCAGAAGCTGAAGGACATGAAATTCAAGTTGAGCAACCATTGTTCCTACCTTGGCTTCAAAGTTGAAATCGAGAAGTATGTTTGCAGCTTTGATATCCCGGTGAATGATTTTAGGGTGACCTAATTAATATCGGTTGGACAAGTTAAACACGACCGAGGAAAAGAGCATGAAGGGAGTCAATTTCTGAGTCTTATCAAGCAAACTTACAATCTTCATGTAGGTAAGCAAGTCCTCTGGCTGCACCCAATGCTATTCTAAGCCTGATCGGCCAGTCCATGACGGGTCGATCCTTCCCTGTATAGTTTTTAAGTCAAGCAACCGATCAGTGAAATTCATCAACTATGCTTTAAATTCTAGCATCCAAATACATTATCAGTGCATTAGCACCAGGGTAGAAATTTGTGGAACATACCATGGAGATGATATTCAAGGGTGTTGTTGGGCATAAACTCATAAATCAATATCCTTTGGCTCTCCGCAATGCAATAGCCCACGAGAGACACGAGGTGGCGATGATGCACCCGACTGATGATCTCGACCTCGGCTTGGAACTCACGGTCGCCTTGCCCGCTGCCACTCTTCAGCGACTTCACCGCTATCTCCTTCCCATTGGGCAACACCCCTTTGTGCACGTAGCCGTACCCGCCTTGTCCCAACAGGTTCGCCTGCAAGAACCCTCTGGTCGCAGCCGCTAATTCATCATACGTGAAGGTGCTCTGTGTGAACCCTAGTGCAAAGGATGGATGAGGCGGCGGCAATGGCGGGCCATGTGGGCCGGAGAATTCCGAGCTCGCCTGTCCACTGCTTAACGGCGGCGGATGCGACCAACTGCCATACCCTGCGTTGATCGCCCCAGGAGGTGGAGGTACCTTGACCATGTGCTCCATGGGCTGACTGTTCTGCCAATTCGCCTGTTGGTGCTGGGGGCCACTGTAATAGTCACTAACTGTTTTGGAATGGTGTCAAAAGTGAGGAATGTATTTCATAACTTGGGAAACTGAAAAGCATTTGAGGACAATGAAAAGGTGAGAAACATAGTTGTGATGATTTGGTTCGAAGGAGTCGTCTTACATTTGGATCCGTTGGAGTTGTCCCTATAATAGTTCATTTGATCGTGCCGTCTTTTCTTCTTTCTAGTGCATGACCAGAAGATTGCAATAAGGACAAGCAGCAACAATCCTCCTCCAACTGCCAATCCCACGATGAGGGATACATTCGGAGACGATGATGAGCTGGAGCTTGAAGAGTCAGACGGGGAATTTGGCGACGGTGGTGCTAATGACCGTCGCGGAGGAGGAGGCGGGGGCGGAGGCGGGGGCGGTGGTGGAGGAGGAGGCGGAGGTGGGGGTGGGGAGGTGGATGAGTCGCCATCATCAGATGGGGGGGGTGGAGAATTGGATGATTTGGGAGGCGGTGGGGATGAGGCCCCTGAGGGTGGCGGGGGTGACGATGAGGGTGGAGGCGGGGGAGAAGACAACGGCGGGGGAGAAGACGACGACGGGGGTGACGATGATGGCGGGGACGGTGAAGGTGGAGGGGAAGACATCGGGAGGAGACTCCGGTCAAGAAAACCCTGGAGACCGCGACTCCTCCTCCTGTTCCTCCCTCCAAGCGACGAGTCCTGGTGAAAAATGAAGGAGAGATGAACGCAGGAACTGGTCTCTAGGATCCTGGAGACGTGAATATGAATGCCCTAGCCATTTCCAAACACAACAACGACAACCAAAAAAGAAACCGTTGAATTTACAGTAAATGAACAGGTTGGAGAGAGTTACCTGTCACAGAAATTCTCAAAGGAAGAAGTGTAAAAGAGGCAAAAGGGCAATGCTTGGCTGGAGTCTCTTCAACCGAAAGGGAAACCCGGCGTTTGTTTCTCGGTCTCCTCAACTCCTGGAAAAGGGACGATCTTTGGCCTTCAGGCGTTTGCTATTTTCGTGCTAACTTCCCCACATCTGACATCCTTTGCGTCTCCACATCGCGCACCCGACACCCCCTTTTGTCTTCCCCCTCCGCGCCTTCTTCATTCGGCATGCGCAAGCAATTCTAGCCGAACGTTTTGACACTAAGGCAACTGTTGGGTCGGATCCTTAGGTCCAACCTGGAATTCCCAAGCATTATTTCGTTGTCATTCTCGTTGCCTTGGCCGCTTAGTTTTTCTGTTGGAACCACCGTTGCCCTGTAATGCCTTCTCCGTTGCCCAATGTCGGAACATGATTTGGAAAGTCAAACTCGAGGTGCCATCTCCCATGCAATGAGAAAGGGGGCCCATTTAAGGCATCCCATAGTTTCTAACGTACCTTCCAAATATCTTGCATTCGCCCACTTTTACTTTAGAATCAATCAATGCGAAAGGTACACGGGCCGCCTCTCCTCCGTACAAACTAAGTACGGTACTAATCACCGAGAAACTAAGACAACAAATTACGTGAATGAAAGCAAATCCATTATCATGTAGATGTTTTCAGTCTGTTGAATAAGCTAAACTAATGAAATTACTTATTGATAGATTTTTTCCTGTGAATTTAGACTTATATCCCAACACCCCTGATTCGCGTCAAGCTTTTTAATCATATTGAAGTCAATATGAGCTTATCATAATGACAATAATTTGTGATAGTACAAAAAAAAAAAAAAACAGTTCGAGGAAGAGAGGAAAAAGAGGAGTTAAGTGAGAGTTGTCCGGCGAAAAGAAAAAGGAAGGAGAGTTCTTGAGACGGTGACATATGCTCCTCTCCCTTTACCTCTACTTTGGTACATAATAGGGATAAACATATTTCTCGCATAGCACATGGCTTTTGCAGCCCTACTACTATAATGTTTTAGGCACATGACTACAACAACGGTCACATCTCCGATTCAGATAGACGTAACCCATAAATCAGGGAAAATACACGAAAAGCAACTGTAGCCAAAGGAGGTAGACACGGATATTTCCTCGCTTGATCTTGTGGAAGGAGATTAATTGCGAGAACATGATCACATTCACATAATCTTTCATTGAGATTAATTCGGTGTCCACATAGCATGTTTACATCCTAACAAATTCAACCTCCGGCAGTTGATGTGGATACAAATGGGTTAGAAGGGTTGGAAGCCACGTTTCCCGGTCTCAGAAGAGGCGGTCTTTGGGAAGGCATGCTTGTTGGGGCTCTTGGAGCCAGGTTTGCCATATTCATGGGAATTCTACCGGTAGGCAGCGACACCGGATTTGCTCTAGATGAGGAACCTGAATAACCTAGCCGAGCTGCAATTATCTGCGCTCTCTCGTGATACAGCCTCTGTCTTGCCCTCTCCAATTGTTCTCTCACTCTCATCGTCACGTTCTCTACTTCATTGTAAAACGCCAGCTTCATCTCCACTTTATGCAACTATTTCATCAAGGAATAGTTAGAAAGAGATGCCTTGGCAAATTGCAATAGGCAATGGCTTATTAACTCATATGGGATACGGAAATACCTGCTTTTCTGCCAATAATATAGCAAGGTGTCGGATTTGATCTACCTCGCGGTCTGCGAGAAGTTTTGCCTTCACTGCAGCTGCTGAGAGAGCAGAAGCTGCAGCACGTTTTAGCTTGTCCATAGAGTCATATTTTGTTGCTGCATGCTCATGATCCCCTTTTTTCCCGTCTTTAAGTTGATCCTCAGTTGCTGAAATAACAAGAAAGATGCACAATGACTAAATAAAAGCATTCTGCATCTCCAATAGGAATTACTAAAAAAATCCACTAGTTCTGTTCCTTACTAAAAATGATGATTGACTTTCTAATTCTACTCATACTACAACTTCTACAGTCAAATTCACAAGCATGTTGAACAATCATCCTCAAATGAATGTTATAAGTAGCTACACGATAGCCCATGAGAGAATAGACCACTTAGCCCATAAAAGAATAGACCACTTCCCCAGTCGACCCATTCCATCAAATCTTAACACTGGAAAATTATTCTGGCTTTCCCGCTAAATGCAGCATGAACAGACACGTGCGTGTGCCTCACCCAAAAAAAAAAAAACAGACGCGTGCGTGCGTGTGTGTATGAGAGAGAGAGAGAGAGAGAGAGAGAGATACTCGATCCATTTTCCACCACAGAATGTGACTGCTTAGTTCTAGTGGTCTCAGAATCAGAAAGATCCTTTGGTTTATCCTTAGGAAGGGATGACTCAGTAGCTGCAGATTTATCCAGCTGCTCAATCTCATTTGGTGTAACTGGGGGTCCATCGTCATTACTTATCGGATGTTCATGTCCCGCGTCATTACTCCTTGATACCTCTTGAGATGATGAAGTTACTCCAGCTGAACTAGATTCTGGCTTCACAGCCTTCTCTGAAGGTAGGGAATCCTTAACCAAGTCCACATTTGGAAAATGAGAAGGCTCTCCATATTTTTTATTCTCTTGTGATGGTGCAGAACTGGGCGGAAGCTCTTTATCTGATGCCAAGTCATCTGATTCCTCCATGACACGTGATTCGGTGTTCTTCGGCAGATCAGAGGAGCCCACATTAAGGTTACTATGTTTGACTTGCTGCACTGTAGAAACTAACTCTTTTGCAGCTTGTACATTCTCTTCTGCGGCAGGATGATCACTATTTTCACATTTCTCACCATTATTTAGATCCTCCTCACTGGTGATCGAAAGGATTATATCCTCTTTCTGCCCCTCATCTGTATCATTCTCAGGAACATTGCCCGTTTCTTTTACAAGACTGCACACAGCTCATGATGATCAGACACAAACAATAAACAAAAATCCCATGACAGAAAAAAGCTTTCCTCACATGCTACCTACCTCTGAGAACCTCCCAGCTCCTCATGATCTGGTGGGTCTTCCAAAATGAAGCAGTGTCTCATAACCAATTGCAAGCCAGGAGAACTTCCAGAAACTGATTTTAGAGATCTACGTGCAGAGGCAACTGCAACATCAGATCCTACTAATCGTGCAAGAAATCCAGCCTGCAAAAGGACAGCCACATCATCTTTTACTCATCAGGACTCTGAGTAGATTGCAAGGTGTTCAAGATCAAAAGATGATAGCAGAGTATGGTCATAAAACATTCCAGTGCTATAGAAATGACAGAAACAGGGTATACATTACCGAGCCGCTTTAATTCCGAGAAGATTTAGAAAACATTTGAGGAGCAATGTAACAAAGAAATTGCTGAAGCAGAAAGGAATCAAGAATTTTGTGGGGCCATTAATCATGTTGAGAATGCAAGCAAGGAGCAATTGTTTTCTCATTATTGGGTACTGGATAGGCAATTGCCCGTAATATCTAGAATACACAACGTAACAAGACAAAGCAACTCATACAACAACCTGTTCAAGTTCAGTAAACAAGGTGTTGGCTAATCCAGAAACAAGAGATCAAAGGTATGGGATGCCAAAAAGAAAAAGAAAAAGAAACAAAATTTGGGATTCGGAAAGCTGTGCACATTCTTCTGTACCTTATTCAGCCTAAAATGTGTGATTTAATCAGTTTCTAGCACTACGCTGACCATAAACTTCTTTCCAACTGTAACTATTAACCAACGGAAGAAAAAGCAGCAGATACAGCCAGGCGCCGCAAAGAGACGATAAATTAACACAAGTATATCACAGATGACATATTTAAAGAAAGCAGGCCCAGCTCCCGACTCCCCCTTCTTGGCAGAACATGTAAACAGTAGACATCTCAAAGGGGTAATTGTTGAAAATGTCAACACAGAAAATTCATCACCTGACACTGCATCTATAAGATGAAGCAGGCCATGAACATCTTGCAGCTGATGTAGAGGAAGACGTCAAGTAAAATCCACTACAAATTATCACAGGACCAGAAGCCAAGAATGGGGAAGAACAGGAGAGATAAATAATGGTTTTGCATTAAGAGAAATGCCAAGTTGCACCGGAGGCACTCGTCCTGGCAGCCTTTGCAAACATAGGTAAACCTCATATTTTCAAGGACGTTCCAGAATATAAGATGAGATTCAACGTGTTGTCTTACACCTAATAGCCTCATAGAACTTTTAATGCCCTCCCCTGTCTGGTGCCTTCAAAATTCCAACATACTACAGGTTCATTGCAATAATTTGCAAACCCAATATCTAAATCAAAAGTCATTTGCACACATATTCAAAACTCAGGCATAATCCAGACAACCCAAAAACGACATCTGAAGCCATTTTTGCTTCAGAATAGTCGAAACCCATAAATATTCCAAATCTTAGAAACATGAAGTCCCACATACCAGGGCCATGACAGGATTTCCCACTTCAGCAAATGAAAGAGAACTTTCAGGTGTTGAAGAATAACCAAGAGCTTCAAATGCTTCTCTAAGAGCCTTCAAAGCAAGATTTTCCTGTATGTCCTTAACTTTCACTTCTGTGTCTTCAAGCTTTGGAATATCCTGAGCAACCTTTGATTTGTTAGCTTCTTCTTGAGTTGAAGCTTCCTTATCAACTTTCCCTTCATGAGTATCTTCTGCTTTTGATTTATCCATAGGTGAAGTCTGGGGCTGATCCTCAACCGGATCAGTCTTACCTTCAGTCCTTTCTGGGGTATCTCTACTAATAGGTACATCATCACTTGTCGTAGTAAGATCTGTATTTTCCTTAGAAGTCGCATCAACATCATCATCACAATCGAGAAAAGCATCCTGAATTGGCATTTGAAGAAAGTGCAATATGCACTGAGCTTTTGTTTTTGTTGCTACATGTTCAGCAATCTCGCTCCAGTTTTCTTTGTAAAGTTCTAATGCTTCCAGGAGAAGCAGTGTCTCCTGATCAGTCCAATTTCCACCGATTACACCATGTAACTCAGCAGGTTCCATAAGAATGAAGTCTGAAGAAGACATGCCTGACCCAAAATTACCACTATTAAAGCAGTCAGTGCATAAATCGAAGTCCGCCTGCCATATAAAAGCATAATCATTGAGAATAATTTAAAGATAACATGTAAAGCAAAAGTTAAAATAAATTATAGTAGTCAACAGAGTTTCCATTCCACATCAATATTATTTAAGTTGCAGAAGAGTTCCCCGAGTTTGTTGAAGCACATTCAAGGCACTGCTGCTGTAAGTGGCCAAATTTGCTTTTCATTAGATGGAGTCTCTGTTTATCAATATTTTTCTGATATCTATCCAAAAGAATTAACTCCAAAAAAGTGAAAAACAGACTTTTATATCCTTACACCACACAGATAAAGAAGCAAGTTCTGGAAAATTTGCCATGCAGCAAAAACCAATTATTCCAGCACAAGGCTCAGCCAAGCCAAGACCATATCTTAAGTATGCTACAGGCTATGAACTGGCAAGAGGATAATGGACCATCTCTCCCCCCATGGTACATGAGGGAGAAGCTCAGTCAGTTCGCTGTATCATTTAATCTAATGCATGGACCTATGTACCGAGATCAGTAGCCATAATATATATCAATAGATCAAATTTACAATTAGAACCACCATGGGTGGCGATATCTTATCATGATAAGTAATTGCAGATATTTTCAACTTCTCCCCTCTGACCTAGTTGGAGGAGTTGTGATGCCTCCAATCTGGTCTCTGATTGGTGGGTAACACGCTCAAGCATCACCCATGTGTGACTACTAACAAATAGTAAAAAGAAAACCTAATACTAACTAACTCTCTCTCTCTCTCTCTCTCTCTCTCTCTCTCTCTCTCTCTCTCGCTCACCCATTTACCATGCCAAATATTTTTCAACATTTAATACTAGATCAATTTGTATGGCATCTTTAGTAGATCAACATCAACAACACCTTTATCCTAACCTAGTTGGAGTCGGCCATCTTTAGCAGATAATGTGTTATTTTTTAATTGAATAAGCGCATCAATTTTTGTAATGCAAGATGTAGAAGAACCAAGTTTGGGACAAAGAAGCTGCAGCAGTGGCAGTTTTCTGGGGGCAACATACCAAAGCGGGTGAACGGACACGAATGGGTAAGCAGAGAATAGATAGAGAACCCATAACATTAGACAAGACAAAAGTGACAGCATCCTTTGGCTAAAGATTCAGTGGAAAGGAACATATACATGCAACAAACCCTCCATGCACTATTTACCTGCTTTTGACAATGGTAACGCTTCCGAGAGCAATCGGCGGAACAAGAATTGCAGTGGTACTCCAATGGCCCTTCTGGTTTTACTAAGTCTTCAGCAATTGCAGATTCTGAAAATAGCCCAGATGGCATAGGAGGAGCAGCTTGGTTGTTTCTTGGGGCGATAGGAAGACATGGTTGTGTTGCCTCAAACCGGTATAATTTTTCTACCATAGGATCCTCTTTTGCAATTCCAATGACATCAGCGTCAGTCTTCAATGAGTCAGATGGTAAGAAGGGATGGAAATTAATCAAACCCCAGTAATCAAGAAACTCAAAAACTTCCTGCCTAGCTTCCAAGTCCCCCACTTCAAGATCTTCCAGGTCCTTCAGTTCAATCAACGATTTTGGGTTGGCACGGAACTTCTTCATAATTTTATTGCGTATCTCCAAGTACATATTATGTGTTCGACTTTCAGATTTGCCATTGAAAAAGGAAGCTGATGCACGCTCCTCAAGAGGATGAACTTTTGTCCATGAAAACCAACCTATACAACCCAAAGAAATGGTTGACTAAACAAATTCTAAAGGGAAGAGCTCAATGCAACAATGTGACCTCAAAAAGTAGCACATTATCACTCATTCTCAAAACTCGCAGAAACACGATGAACAGTTTTCACCTTAAAGATTTGAACGAACATAAGACCTCATCAAGAGGGCTGTGCTACACCCCAAAATAGTGCTGCAGAGAGTGGCTCAAAAATGCTCTACACTGCACTACAAATCGCATCCAACATGTTTAAATCAGGATGACAGGGAGGCCCGAGGACGAAATATCTGATCCGAAACAGAAAGAATGTACTAGTTGGTATGTCTCGTGAAGAAGAGGAAAGGCTAGGCGAACGAAAGAACAGTCTTAGGGCAATGAATCTGAATAATAAATTAGATAGAGATAGAGGAAGAAAAGATATCTCCATCGAACTAATTGCAAAGGGCAAACCGAATTTCCTTGTAAACACATCAAAGAACATAAGACACGAGAATTCAGCTGATCTAAACTTATAAACGTAAGTGAAATTCAGACTCACACATTCCAATCCTTCTCAAAAGAAATCACCATCCACCTGGTAAGAATTACTTCTATAAATGACGAATAACACATCCCCGGCGAGACTAAGTCATCCGAACTGAACTCACCACAATGGTTAGGAACTACGTGAGCATCAGCATTTCGAGATCTAATCGCCTCGAAATCAGCTTCGATGGCCGCCTCCAGAGCCTCCCACTGTTCGCTCGCCCTCCTCGCCTCCTCGGCCTCCAAAACCTCCTGTGCCGCCTTCTTCTCCTCGCTTTTCAAGGCAGCCAGGCCTCCGGCCGGGGAAGCAGAGGCGAGACCGCCAGGGCCCTGGCGAGCTCTGGTCAGGGGTCCGTTGTGGATCTGGGCGTGGGAAATGGAGCTCTTCTCGCGAGTGACTCGCTTGGACGGCGTGGATGAAGAGCCCGAGGCGTTGAGGGCGCTGGCTTTTCTCTTATGAGCTCCCGCTCGGCGGCGCGTCGAGGCGGAATCCGCCGACTGAGGCTCAGAGGTGGCGACCCCCGCCGGTAGGGTTCCGGCGTCGCGGCGTTTCTCTTCCATTCCGGAAGGAAGAGCTCTTCTATCAGTTCGATTTCGCGTGGGGGAGGAACCAGTGCGAAGATGAAGCTGCCCGCTGAAAACGAATTCTTAGAGAGTTAAAAAGAATTGTTACAGCCAGCGAGCAAGCGAGAGTTCGTCGCTGGCCCAACGGCGACGAGCATTTTTGCGTTTCAGGGGGTTCATTGACTGGCCGTGGCCGGCCAGTGATGACTCATAAATAGTCTGATTCAAATCGATTTTGTTTTTTGACCCAAAAAAAAATTGATTTTGTTTATCATATATTAATGCATAATACAAATTTCTCCACATATATGCCATTTAACTCCGAGAAAAAAAAACTCAAATCCGATCGTATTGCTAAATTATTTTTATTTTTAATCTAATTTATGAAAACTTTTTTTTATGAATTTTTAATGAAATTATATTACAAATGGATATTTTTATTTTTTAAAAGAAATTAAATTTCTTATTTCTTATTTCTCGTTTTTCTTTTGCTTTATTGCTTTTCCTTTTTTCTTCTACTGGCGAGAGTTGCCGATTGACCATTAAATTTTTAAGCAATCCATTTATGACCAACTTAATCCCATTTTGTTGATTATCTGTGTTACCGATAATCTTGTCTCAACATTTAGGGATTAGACTACCAATTTTATGTACATTATCAATTGGGAAAATTTTCTAATCTCAATATTCTTAAAAATCTTGAGACATGTAATTAGATCACGATCTCACGAATCAAGAAATTAAATTGGACATGGACTATTACCCGATTTGAAAATTTTGATTCCAAAATCAAACTCGACTGAAATGGCCCATGATGCTTGACCGGAAAGCAGCTGGTTCGTCCAAAAACCTGCACAAACAAAATCTCGTCGGGCTTTTAAGATCACAACTAAGTTGTCTATCTTGTAAGCCGCGAAAATGGCACTCTAGGATCGTCATAGCACTTGATATGAAATCTATCATTTCTGATGCGGAATAGCGATGATTCAAAAATCAAATACTTCTCCTCTTTCGCATTTTGTAAGTACTTATTTCGTTTTATGTATCCCTAGCTTAATGAGACAGCCCCTTATAACCTGAATTTGTATGTGCTTCTTATGTGAGGTTGTTCATGAGCTTGTAGGGTTAGAGGAAAGGCTTAAACACTATTTGTAGAGTTTGCAACAAGACCTTCTTATCACGGATCCGGCTTAACTCAACTTATATAATTCAAGCCCATATTAGATTGATTAAGAATCATTATATCATACCTTATTAGACTAACCTATTTTATAGTAAATTACAATCTCAACTAATGTTGCACACATTAGGCAGACTTTTATATATCTTTCATGTAATGCCAAAATAGCCGCGACCACAAAGCTCGAGATGGTTTTTCCAAGTTTGTAGTTATACAAACGAGATCTGAATTCAACAATGCAGCCAACTAAAGCATCAACTCATGCCTAAAGGAAAAAAACGTTGATCCCTTCGAACACTATTGAGTCCGAGAAGCTTGGTTCGTGTATGCCGATCTTACTCATTCAAGCTACGAGACTCAACTCTTCGAGCCAAATGAGAGAAATACTAAGTATTTGTTGGTGGTTTGTTTGTAAAAATAAACTAAAATGTGTCTTGTCTCACATCAAAAATATGTGAGTGCACACGTGGATTAGATTTGGCATAAATCAACAATTATCATTATTTTCTAGTGAAACAGTGCGACTGTTCACGAAGGATTCTGATAGCCTTTGAAAGGTCGTGTCTGGTCGTGTATATTCATTATTTTGTAAAGCACTCTTACAACATTTGGAGTGTTCGTGTCTGTTCAGAAATAACTATTGATTCGTAGATGAAAATGTGTGATTGAATATACAGTTTCAAATATAAACATGAAGAGATATGTTACTTTTAGACAAAAACTATTTTCAAACAATGAAAAGGTGTATGAGAAGTAATACTTTTTCGGACGCGAAAATGTATTATCTTCTCATTATATATACATATATTCTACCATTATTCAATAATATCTCTTTCAGTTTTTGTTTCTTTCCAAATAAAAAAAACAGTCACTCTTTTTAATTGTTTCCTATAGAGATCCTAGAAAAGTATCACAATTGATGTATGCTGTTATCATTGAGATTTTGTTGTATCTTAGAGTAAATTTGCCGGAAATCATTAGCAACGTTGTGGGGCGAATAAATCCTTAAAGAGTGTGATTACATGCTTCAAAGTCTGATTCCATTGTTCATCCCATTTACGAAGAAATTTCCCAACAATTTTCAGGAATCAATTTATGTAATAATGGAGTCGAACGTTGATTATGCAATCTCCATGAATTGGAGATGGCGATGACTCACTGTGTATGGCTGGTGATAGCAATTTAGACGATATCGCAATGAGGGAAAGAGGACAAAACAATGTGATGGTTCTTCCAGTAAACGAGTGCAAATGGATATTCAAAGAGGATGACGTTACAGTTCTTTCAACCCTAGGCCTGGACCATTCAGATCCAATAGAAGCAATCTCCCTGTCATTGATGAAGGGGATGAGGCTGAGATAACTAGACGTTTGGTTGACACGATTAGACGATTTTTTCCTATTGATGCACGTGATCCCATGGGAAATAATCTTTCATTTATTTATTGTTTCTATAATCCACCATTTATTATCTGGTTCAAATGTGAACTTTATTAAATAAGCGTATAATTTGTTGCGAAAGAAGTTTCCTGCCTCATCTTTTATTGGAACTATTGTTCTCTCTGAATCTTGGTGTTTTAGAAATGCCAACGACGAACCTGAGTGGAACCACGAGATAAAATTTAACGTGGCAGAGATCTTCATCCGGGAATGTGACCACGTCTTCATGTGTCTGTATATTCCATGAGCACGTGATGTACGACAAGAAGCACATTCGTGATGTCCACGTTTGATAAAATTTAACGTGGCACATCTTTTATTGGAACTATAGTTCTCTCTGATTTTTGGTGTTTGAGAAATGCCAACGACAAACCCAAGTGGAACCACGAGATAAAATTTAATGCGGCAGAGATCTTCATCCGGAATTGTGACCATGTCTTCGAGTGTCGATATATTCCATGAGCACGCGATATTTGACAAGAAGCACATCTGTGAGGCCCGCGTTCGCTCTATGGATTTGGTTGAGCAAGGATCAGAATGTACGGTTCACACAGAGTATACGATAAGGTCGAGTATACGATAAGGTCGAGACCGACACCACAATGTCAATCGAATCGCACGGGCATGATAATCGATGGATATCTAGCTTTTAATCCTCCTCCGAATAGAAGATCGGGCAAAGTCGAAACCTTCGCTTCATACAATCACCCTCATGAAATGAGTTTGACCAGCCAAATCACAAGATTGACGTGTTGTCTTGCTATGAGAAAGATGTCAATTTTGTGCGGTTGGGGCTGTAAATGGATGATTCTATGTTTTCGGTGGTTTTTTCTAGAACGGCCTTTACAAGTGTTTTTCGATATAATACTGCTCTAAAAACATATAATGAAGCAAGTCCCATGTCCATTGGCAAAGCTCATTGAAAGGTAAACACATTAAAAATATGCTTTATGTTATTGCCCACTTGTGCTCATGTTGGCGGAAGGAACTCAAGATTTGCTCTATTCCATCTTACTATGCAATTGAGGACCGTTAAAATAGTCATATTCGACAACTAGAAAGTTTTGCTCTTACTGAAAATGAGAGGAAAATACGTAATTTAGTTAAATCTCTTTATGGATATAAGCAATCACTCTGGCAGTGGCATAAGAAATTCGATTCGGTCATATTGTCCAATGTTTTCAAGCATAACAGTGATGATAAGTTTATTTATTCTAAATTTAGTAAAGACTATGGATTTATAGTCTACTTATACATTGATGATATATTTATCTTTATAACGAATATGATTAGAGTCATTGAGATTAAGAAACATCTAACTTCAGACTTTTAAAATAATTGAGTAAAGTAGATATTGACTTGGGACCTAAAGTTAAAAACATAGTGGGTGCTATTCTTTGAGCCAATGTGATTATGTTAAGAAGATGTTCAATAAATTTAAACATCTTGATTTCGAAGAAATAGTACTCTGTTATATACCAGTATGAAGTTAAAGTATACTATTAGTACAGTAGTAGCACAACCTGAATATGTGATTGCAACTGGGTCTTTAATGTATGTAATGCATTGTACTAAACCTGATATTGCTTTTTTTATGTATGAGTTAAGTAGATATATTAGCAATCCAAGAACATATCAGTGGAATATTGTCACCAAATTTTTTTGGTTATCATAAGAGGACTGACAAAAAAAAATTGGGATTGTTCTATGATAATTTTCCGGGTATATTAAAAGGATATACCAATGCTAGTTGGATTATAAAAAATTGGGTGGATGTGTTGTATCTTGGGCGAGCAAGAAACAAGCATACATAACTCATTCAACGATGGAATTGAAATTCATTGCTTTAGCGGCAACTGGAAAAGAGGCCGAGTGGATTAAAAATTTACTGTTAAACATTAATTTGTTATTTAGTCTTATGCCTCCTATTTTTGTTTATTGTGACAATCAGGCTATTTTGACAAAAGCTCATAGTAGCACGTATAGTAGAAAGTCTAGACATATTAGCATAAGGCATAAGTATGTGAAATAATAGATTCAAGATGGTACATTACAATTGTCTACATAAGGTCAAGTAAGAATCTGACCGATCCTTTTACAAAGGCTCTATCAAGAGATCTGGTAAAGTTGACATAAAAAGAAATCTGACCGAAACACTTTAATTAAAATCACCAGTAATGGTAAATCAACCTGATATTAGCACATCACTAGTTATAAAATTTAATGAGTAAAAACAAGTTACTGAAAGTGATTGTTTGATGCTGACATTAGCCCGGACATGAGAAGTCGGTATCATCTGTTACATTTTAGAAGTTGAGCTATACTCTTAATGATATGTAATACAATTTAGTAACGTGTTTATTAATAACAGAAATATGTGATAATAGTTCACTTATATGGACTTAGAAGTGATGCTGCTTTTTATGAAAATTAGAGTTTCTTTCTAGAGAGCTTATGAAAAAGGTACAGAAACAAGGCCATAATGGTGCTCAGTAATATGAACTTCACAATGAAACAAGAGTTTATTATATGTGCAGTATATTTGATTCTATTACGTAAAGTAATAAGTTTAAAGCTAAGCTACTTGTAATTTTGATAAGGTTTTGAGATACTTGCATTAAATGAATATTTAACTAGAAAGAGACCTTCATGTATGTATTTTAATCTCATGAAAATTTTGGCTGTATTTTTATGAAAATATTTATTTTGTAATTTTATTTTTACAAACAAAGTAGGGGGCTTGTTAGTGGTTTGTTCGTAAAAATAAATTAAAAGGTGCATTGTCCCACATCGAAAAGATGTGAGTGCACACGTAGACTAGATTTGGCATAAATAAACAATTAACATTTTTTCTAGTGAAATAGTGCGATTGTTCACAAATGATTCCGACAACCTTTGAATGGTTGTGTCTACTTAGTTAGCGATTTTTTTTCTAAAGCATTCTTACAACCTTTGGAGTATTCGTGTCTATTCGAAAATAACTACTGATGCGTACATGAAAAGGTGCGATTGAATGTACAGTTTCAAACATGAAGAGATATGTTTGAACTGTACATTATTAGACACGAAGAGTTGCAACTTTTAGACAAAAACTATTTTCAAGCAATGAAATGGTCTATGAGAATTAATACTTTTTCGAACGCGAAAAGGTGTTGCTTCTCATTATATATACATATATTGTAACATTGTTCAATGATATCACTTTCAGTATTTATTTCTTTCCAAACAAGAAAAACAACTACTCCTTCTAATTGCTTTCTAGAGAAATTATGGAGAAATATCAGAATTTCTATATACTATTCTCACTGAGACTTTATTGTATCATGGGGGAAATTTGCCGAGAACCATTAGTAACGTTGTAGAGCGAATAAATCCTTAAAGAGACTGATTACATGGGTTAAAGTTTGATTTCATTGTTCATCCCATTTACGAAAAAATTTCCCAACAGTATTCAATCGTCATCAGGGGAGCGAACTTCTTAAGCACATTGTGAATGTGCTTGGGGCTAGCGGGAGTCGAGGCGATGGTGACAAAGTTGTAGGCTTGATGGTAGTCGAGGCGGTGGTGACAGAATCGTAGGCTCGGCGGGAGTCAAGTTGGTGGCATTGACAGCAGACATAAATCTATGGAAACGAAGAGGGAGAGAGAACATTGAGATCACGAGTTATATCCAATCATGAGTAAGTGAAGAAGAAAAGAGAGGAGTAAACGGGTTAAATGAGTTGTAAATGAATTTAGAATAGACCCCTTTAGGACCCATGTATTTTGATATTCTTTTTTGTAAAACCAATGTGGCTGATTTAGGAAACAATGAGGCGAAGTCCATCATTTTCGCATATAAGGGCTTGGAGTGCCCTTATTTTTTCCCATAAGAAGAATCTGAAGTAAATATTATTTCAATTAACGATATGAAGTTGTCATGAAATAATAAATAAAAAAAGCTTGATTTCAAGGGATTTCGATCTTTTTTCTTATTTGACTTTTTATTAGATTTTTCTTTTTTTTGGTTTCCTAAAAAATTACCAAAAAATTTAAATGAACAAACATACAGAGGCGAGAGTGCACTAGCCGCTGCCTTCCTACCACCGGAAGGGCGTGGCTAAGTCAGGGGCGCCGGCAACCCCGCCAACCAAAGGCGAGGACCAGCAAGGGCAAAAGTACACTTTTAGTGCTAAAAGTTGTGTACAGGAATCATTTTAGTATCAAAAGTTTCAAACGGATCATTTTAGTATTAAGTTTTAGAAAAAAAACGATCAATTTTAGTGCTAGCTTTGATTTGGGTCGCCAGAAAGCTAACATGACATTATTTTACAATTATTTGAAGCTGACGTGTCACCGGTGAGGTCTAATCAGCATTTTTTTTCAATCGGTAGTTAAAAAAGGTAAAATTTTAAAAAAACTAAAAATAAAATAAAAACTTAATTAATTTACAAAAATAACAATACAATTTTTTTTTAAATAATTTGAAAAATTGGGTTAAAAAAAGAAAAACTCGAGAAAAAAAAGACTTTTGCAGATAGCAAGGGCTTGCCCGACCCTCACCGTTGCTCCCTACGTCGTCGGCAAAGGCCAACGGCTGTAAGGCATGGCCAGTGGGTTGTCGACCCCGGCCAAGGGCCGGCGACCCCGCGGCGGTAAGCAAGGGCCTGCATCGCCAGATCAAGCTGAGGAAAGGGGTCGGGTTGGCTCGTGCTCGATGAGGATGGCGAAAACCAAGTTTGCTCCTTTTGACTGAGAGCTCAAAGTTCCCTATTCGTCATCCATTCATGGTGGTTTCCTTGCTCCTTCGATTCCGATGATGAAATCCCCGCTTCGTCGATTCTCAACCCTATTCAATTTGGTCACCGAAAAGCCCCTCCCTATAAACCTCAGCCTTCATCAGGACTTGATCCCAATACTGCACAGGATGATCCTAGAACCCAAAGGATGAGACCTCGATTTTATCAATGTCGCTCACACCTACCTTGTGCACTTCGACTGGGGCAAGCTTTATTTGCTGAGCTCTAAGTTGACTCTCTTTAGACGAAGCATATCTTGCTCAAGATCCAAAAGGACCACAACTTGTAGCTCAAGTTCTTCAACTAGGTGAACCTTCGGACCTCGAGTACCCATACCCTCGAGACCCACTCCTTTACGCTTCACATTCTCACGAAAAATCAGAAAGTTAAGTCAGTGGAGTCGATCGAAGGCGACGGACAATGGTTGGACATGAGTGCCGTCTAGTGATGATGGTGGGTGGAGCGGTGGGCGAAGGCAGCTACGAGCGATGACGAGTGGATCGCACGTGTAAAGAGGAAGGAAGGGAGTCATGGATCGAGAGTAGGAGTGTACAACCGGACCGGGTTGACCCGGAATCCAGATCGGCCCACCCGAAAAATAGGGTCGGGAATTGATTCCTATTAAAATCGGTCCGAGTACCAGTTCCAATTTTTGGGAACCGATTGAAACCAGTCCGGATACTGGTTCTAGGTGAAGGCTCACCCGAACCGATTTTAGAACTGGTTTTTTTTATATCGAGGTGTTGGATTTTTAGTTTCTTTAAAAAAAAAAACTATTGAATGAGTATATTATCCAAGTCTTCTTGATTTTTAGATATGGATTGTCTTATCGAAGACGTTATCATTAGTAAATAGACTTCATTTTGTGGAAACTATGATTTTATGGTAATTAAATAGACTTCATCGATCAGCACTTTTGCAAGAAAAAAAGGGTCGGTTCCAAAATAGGTTTCAAGGAAAATAGGGTCGGGTCTCGATTCCAAAAACCAGAAACCGATTATAACAGGGTCGGTTTCAGGGTTTATGCCTGGACCCGGCCCACCTGACCCATGCTTATCCCTAATTGAGAGCCCTCGGGATGATCTTCGACGACGGCGAGGCAGCTTTGTGGACTAGCAACCGACCTCCTCCGGTAGAGGCAGCAAAGGTGAGGACTTTTCATTTTTTTTTATGTTTAAGTTTTTTTTAAAAAATTGAGCTTGTTTTTAATTTTATTTTAAATGAAGTTTGTATTTTAAATGAATTTAATTTTTAGCTAATTTCTATACTTAAATTTTTCATTTTAATTTATTTTAAGGTGCAGAATCCATGTGGCAGCCCACGTGGATTTATTTATCTTTTTAAATGTCATTTTTCATTTAAAAAATAATTATTAATGATACATGGCAATTTTGGCCAAAAAATGTCATCGGAGGCACTAAAAGTGATCTTTTTGTCTCTGATTTGACACTAAACTGGTCCGTTTGAAACTTTTGGCACTAAAATGATCTCCATACGCAATTTTTGGCACTAAAATGTGCTTTTACCACCAGCAAGCCCTCACCAAAATGGGGAGAGATCTAGGCCCTCTCCCAATTTTGGCCCCTTGTCTCTGGTCCGCGAGATCGTCGGCCCTCACCGAGGCGTCGAAGACCCAATCGGCCTGTGCTGCCCCCGTCGACCCCCCGCTAGCAATGGGTCGGCATCCACAAGCCCCTCCCTCTGTAGCTTTTTTTATTTATTATTTTTTTTAAAGGGAAAATAGAGAAAAAAATAAAATAAGAAATGACGAAAATACTTTTAGGCCAGGTCCTTTTTTGAAACTCCATAGCCACTTCAGACGATTATTTTAAATATATTGTGTCACTTCAAGCTCTTATTTGAAATAAAGTTCACTAAGTCCGCTACTTGAGAAAATGAAAAGATTTCGGGGTTTTATTTGAAATTTTCCCTAAAAATTGACCCATTAATGACTCATTTAAACAAAGTGGGTTCAAAAAAAGGTTTTGGATCCATTCTGGCAAGTCTATTGGTAAGTACCGATGAGAGAGGCTATGTTTTAGCGGGTCAGGTCGGGCTATCTCAAAGATCAAGCCTGCCCGTTTATAGAACAAATATGTTACTAGTAGACATGAACGTGATTTCGGCCGAGCCAATATAAGGTCCACTTACCCATATCGATTGGACCAAAACAGATTCCAAAACATGTAATTAAACGTTGTCCTATTTTGGTCATTAGCGAGTAATGTTACACTTATGAGATGCGATTGGTTTCAGGTTGGGTGGTTTTCAAATTGAAACCGAAAATCGCCCACTAATTACAGATCCCACCAAACTTCACGCGATCAATGGGTAGTTTTCCAACAAGCCACGAATAGATCCCACTGAATTTCTTCTTCTTTCTTTTTTTTTTTCAGGAAAAAAGAATGTCATGTTCTTTAATTGCCCGGTTGTTTGCAAAAAAAAAAAAAAATCACATGTGCAAAGAATAATTCATTGTCCTCTCAATACTTTGAACAGTGAGTAGATTGAAGAAATTAAAAATGGGCAAATGGAAGCAATTAGGGATTACAACAAATGGAGCCAACCGAGAGTAAGAGAGGGAGGAGAGGGCGTGAATCTTGTCTATAGGGAGCATCTATAGGCACGGCCGTTGGCCGATGGGAGTTGAGAGTCGAGAGACGAAAATACCAAAGAAGTTGCCTGAGAATGTTGCATGAGAGAGATCGAGACGAGACAATTGAAGAGTGAGATTAGGGATTTATGGTCATAAATTTTAATATTATATTACTGATCCAGTCCGAGTGGGCAGTTCTATACTAGAAACCAAGAATTAGACTAGTACCCAACGGTTATAGTCTATTAGAATCGTGAATCAGATTGATTTCTTTAGACACGTCGATTCTAGGGCGGTCTAGTCCGATTCTAGGCGTTCCAAGAGGTTATTGGTTCCTCTACACGCTCCTATTGCCTATTTTGATTAATACACAAAATTAGGGTGTGCTTGTTTCGAGAAATTTTTTAAAATTCGACAATGTTTTTACGAAAAATGATTCTTTAGATCTCTTTTAAAAACTAATTAATAAAAAATATTTTATTATCAGTAACAATTATGATTATCTATTTTTTTGTGTGATGAAAATTTTTGTATTAATTCATTCTTGTAACCGATTCAAGCGGTATTTTTTTTTTTTTTGCAAATCTTGAGTTTTGCGAGAAACAAACACACCTTTAATTTATTAAGCGATTCCTATTTGTAATCAATGAAACAAATTGGCCGGATAGACCAATTGACAAAATATGAAAAAATTCAGGGCTAAATTAACCCTATTGAAAGGTGGGAGAATGACATTAGAAGTGTCAAAACTTATATACGGTGCTCACTTTACAATCAATTATTTTTTGGATTTCTTGAGTGTTATGTTTTTTTTTAAAAAAAATAATTATTTGAGTGTAAGCTCCGGTGAGTTTTGCCAAAAATCTTACATGAAAATTTATTATGAATAATCTAATCATATGTGTCTCTCTAGAGGATCCCAATCAACAGCAAAAAAAATAGCTAATAAAAAAATAAATAAAAGACAAAAAGAAAAAGAACGGGATTGGGCTTGCACCGGCGAGGGCTTGCAAAGCCCTTGTGGGCTCATTTTTTATGTTATAAAAAAAATTGTCATATAATATTAAATTTTTAAAAATAATGTCATGTAATCAGTTTGATCGGAATCTATTGCCATTGACACTTAAGTGATTATTTTTCTTCGATTTGGAGCTTAATTATGCTGACAAAAAAATTAAGCACCAAAACGAGCGCCGTACACAAATTTCGACGCTTTTGATGTTCTTTAAATGAAAGATTTAATATTAAATTGATATAAAAATAATATAAATTTAAGATTTTTTTTTAATAACCATTTCTTTCGCAAGATGGGCCCGATTGTTTCTGTCCAGTCCCTCGATGAATTCAAACGAGGAGGAGTTTCGAGTTCTCAATAATGAGAAGCACGCCAGCAGAACCAGGTCCCATTGATTGTTCTCGTCTTATTGCATATAAGCGTCGCAACGAACGCATCGATGATCCTCGAACCCTTTTGCTGGTTCTCGTGATTCATGTGTTAGCGCGATCGCGACATCGTAGGGCCTGGCCTGTCATCCCCATAGAGGTCAATCATTGACATGGTTTATTGCCAAATACATTTTCCCAATGATTTCAATGTTCTGATCTCACCCACCCCCCCCCCCGCCCCCCCAAAAAAAATTGATTTTAATGATTTTTTGTTTCTCTTTTTCTTTGGGTGAGGCCGTGAGATCGACAGCTCCAGCGCACTTCACGTGGGTTTTGTCGAAAGGCTTGTGTTGATATATAGTCACCCAAAAATTAAGACATAATTTGTGTTGCCCGCGTGGGGAAATTGTCTTGGGTGAATGAGTTCATATGAACAAATGCGAGATCTTTGGGAAAATAAGTTAAAGAGATTATATCGTTTGAGAGGAGCGTGCTGGAACAAATTCATCATTCAATTAACCAATTCTAATGCATTTTTTCTAGTATGTTTGATGAATTTCGTACTCCCGATGATAGCGAATTGTGTGATATAATTACTAGCCAAATCTCAAACGCCTTAGTATTTATTTTAGACTATATGTACATAAAGATGGTTACTTTTTTTATTTTTACATGTAATTATATACACCGAACTTTTTTTGGTCAAATATAGGGCCTATTTGGTTAAGCATTTGTCGAAGGGATTTTGAGTGAATGCAAAATAACTTTGAGTTAAATGACTTTCCAAAATGCAAGTAGTGTTGGCAAAGTATTTTTTTAAAACACTTTTGAAAGTAATTTTGACGTAAATGTTGTTTGGCGAAAAATAGACACTGAACTTACTTATGCTAATATTTGACAATTTCTTTATCGAGATAATAAGTGCATTGAAAGTTCTAAAACTCGTTATGAAATTGCAACTAAGTCATAATTTTTTTTTTAAAAAATGCAATCAAGTCCTACTACTTGTCATCAAAACACAATTGAGCCCAAAACTTTCAAAAAATGCAATCAAGTTTCAAAATGTGTCAAATTGATGCAATCAAGTCTTAAAAAATTTATTAGCTTTTTTCACTTGTCAAACTGAGCGAAGTTAATAGAAGAAATTGATTGCATCAACTTAACAAATTTTAGAACTCGATTGCACTTTGATGACAAGTTTCAGGACTCAATTGCGCTTCTTAAAAGTTTTAAGGCTCATGAAACTTTCATGACGAGTTTTAGAATTTTAAGTGTACTTATCCCTTCGTTATATCAAGGGTTGAGATAGATCCACCGAGAAAACTTCTTCCCTTTATTCGAGAAGACATAAAATGCTCGAAAGGGAAAATATAATTCGGGGTTAAGATTATATCCCTCGTTAAACAAAGGTAAGATCAATGTCCAAAGGAGAAGAAACGCATCCTAAATAATTTATGTACCCTGCCTCGTATGGTTACCATGGAAACAATAATATAAAAAAGAGAAGACCTTGGGTGATGAATATGAACAGGGACTCCACTCTAGCATGTAAAATTGCAAAAGCCTCAGCTTCCTCCTCCTCCTCCTCCTCCTCCAAAGTCCAAAACTCTGTGGTTTCTCTGTCTTTTCTGGAGATTTACTTCAGCAAGTTCGAGTCTTTGGACCGAAAAGTGACATGGGGGTCGCCGTCGGAGCTGCTTCTCGGATCGTCATTCTTCATCTGCTACTTATAATGGTAAATTCCCCTTCCCTGTGATTGTTTTTGATCGTGTTCTCCGTGAAAAAAACCAAAAAAAGAAAAAGAAAAACAGCTTCATTTTTGGAGAATGAACAGTATGACATCATTGATTCAACTTCTCCATCGATCTACCTCCTTGAGAAGCAGTAAAAGTCTGTGAAGAGGTGAAGTTTTTCTAAGATTGCTCCGCAATTTCAAGAACTTTTCCGAGTGGTTTCGACAGAGATGGAGGATTCATTTCTACTGTGCTAATATCTTAGTTTTCAATTGACTTCGCAGAGCTCTAATTGCCATGGATGTTCGGCTAGATTGCTGAGCGAAAATGGAGAGAAATTCATGGACCAGAGTCTCTCTGGATTTTCTGAAACCGACGATGATGCTCATGCTAATGAGATGTCCCATATGGATCATCTCATGATGGACCCTCAATCGATGATCTTCTTCACCTTGGATGACCTCAAGCCAGGCAGAACCCTGCCCATCTATTTCCCCAAGAGAGACCCATCATCATCCCCTCATTTCTTGCCCAGAGAAGAGGCTGAATCTATTCCGTTCTCATCCGGAGCCCTCCCTCATCTTCTCGATCACTTCTCGTTCTCAAGCGGCTCTCCACAAGCCAAAGCCATGGAGGACACCCTGAAGCACTGTGAGACCAGACCCATCAAGGGAGAGACCAAATCATGCGCGACCTCGCTGGAGTCCATGCTCGACTTCGTCCACGGCATCTTGGGAGGCAAATCCCCCCGTTTCCGGGCCATTTCCACCAGCCACTTGATCGGATCGAGCACCCTGTTCCAGAACTACACTATCCTAGAAGCTCCGAGGCGCGTGCCGGCCTCGAAGATTGTGGCGTGCCACACCCTGCCTTATCCCTACGCGGTCTTCTACTGCCACAGCCAGGAGAGTGAGAACAAGGTGTTTGAGGTTGTCTTGGCGGGCGAGAATGGGGACAGGGTAAAAGCCGTTGCGGTCTGCCACTTGGACACGTCGCAGTGGAACCGAGACCACCCATCCTTCCGTGTGCTCGGAATCGAGCCGGGGACCCTGCCGGTCTGCCATTTCTTCCCCGCAGATAACCTCGTCTGGGTTCCGGTCGACCCTGCTCTGAGCATGATGTGATTGTGTGTTTGGGAAATCTAATTCTACATCATTAGGCATGTCACTTTGCATCTCTTTCTTCTTGAATAGTCTGGAATGTGTGTGCTCTGCGCAGTGTAGCATATTAATAAAGAACCCTTTAATCCTATGACACTTTTTGCGATTCCAATTTGCCTCTCCAATCCACATGGTCCTACCAAAGTTGAAACTTAACGAGATCAGCCGTCACAACAGTGAGACTTGGGGTCGGGGTCATCCCACGTGCGACAGAGATAATGGTGATTCGGGGCTGCACGACTCGAGCGTGCTAGGGGCTCAGGGGCCACGAGAGAAGAGAGAGGGTTGAGGGAATGGTGGTTGCGAAAATGCTACAGGACTGCGGAGCCAAAGTTATTGCCGCCGGAAGCCGTGGCGGCAGATTGGTGTCGGTGGCAAAGGCATGCCGTGAGCGGCCGACATCACCTTCCCTGATGTAGCGCCAATATTTTTGCTCGGTTGCAGCATAACCTCTCTAGAAATGGGATGACAAAGTGGAGCTGCTTAATGCCTGAATAACTCTTTGACCAACATCTGACCTTGGGTCCGTTCCCTCGAGCCCCTTCTAGATGGGCAACTCTGCTCTTGACTTTTCATAAAGGGATAACCTAATGCCTGTAATTATTTTTGGCTTCACGATTTTTCAATTAGTGAGTATGATAGTACTGTCGGGAAAGCTTTCTATTTTCATAAATTAAAGTTAAGACTGATTAGACATCTTACGTCCATACTTCATGTTTAGGAACAATTAATCAAGGCTAACCTGAAGAGATTGCCTGAATTGCAAGCACGTTCTTTTCACCATCTCTTCGGACTTATTAATTCTATAATTCAAATTAACGGCACAAATCGAGATAGGAATTTTGAGTCTTGAAAGAATATAATTAATATCAAAAGTAGCCCAAGCATCAAAGTATTTTCTTGATTTGCCTAGATAGCTTCTAGTTTGTTATTTTTGGAAAGACTCTACATTTTGTTCATGTCTTTTCATATATTTTCTAATTATGTTCTTTTAGTTTCAATTATTGGCATAAGTGCACTAAAAGTTCTAGAATTTATCAAAAATAATGTCATTAAGTTCTAAAACTTTCAAAAAGTGCGATCAAATTCTAAAAATTGTTATGCAAGTGCAATCGAATTATAAAATTTTCAAAAAATACAATTAACGGAACAACTTGATTTCACTAATTTGACTAGTTTTAGGATTTGATTGTAATTTTTGAAAGATTTAGAACTCCAATGCATTTTCTGACAAATGTTAGAAATTCCAACGTATTTTGTGGTCGTGAGTTAGTTTAGCCTATTTGTTAAGAAGTTTTATTGTATTTATTTCTTCCTAGTATAGAATCCTTCCTATTGTGTATTTTCTCATTAGGTTACCTGTTGTCCTATGTATATATATGACAGGATTTAGTATTGTAAAAGTATAGAAAAAATATTCATTGAATAAAAAAGAAGAGTTTTCTTTTATTCATGGTATCAGAGCCCTAGGGTTTGATCCTTAAGCCATTTGGGCTGTTCTCGTCACGGCGCTGTCGTCTCACGCCGATTGACTTCGTCCTATCCGAGCGATTCATTCTACGGACCTGATTTTATGGTCGACGATCAGCCAATTGTTGCAACTGACCAAGCGAATGTTAGTGCCTCTGCTACTGCCATTCTGGCAGACATGACCGCTACGATGAAGTAGCTCTTGACCCAGCAAGCCGCGCCGCCGCGTGTTGAACCTCCTGCTGCACCGATTGCTGTCAAGCTTGATGGCAAAAATTATGGCGCATGGTCCCAAGTTGTTGAGATGTATGTCTCAGGCAAAGACAAACTAGGCTATTTGAACGGTGGTTCTCTTGAGCCCCTTCTGACTGATTCGTTTTTTCGATAATGGAAGACCGATGATTCGACGGTGAAAGGTTGGCTTATCAATTCTATGGACCCAACCTTGGTACCGAACTTTATTCGGTTTTCTACTGCCAAAGCCGTGTGGGATTCTGTGACAACGACTTTTTTTTTATGGACCTGACACCTCCCAAATCTATGATCTTAAGAGGTAGGTTTCTCGATTGAAGCAAGGCAGTGGACCCATCGAGAAATATTACAATGATCTTCAAGGGATCTGGCGTGAGATTGATTTTTGACGTCCTAATCCTATGCAATTTCCAGTCGATATTCAAAGGTACAATGCTATTGTCCATGAAGATCGAGTTTATACCTTTTTGGACAGTCTCGATGACCGCCTGGACAATGTTCGTGTTGATGTTCTAAAGATGGATTCATTCCCCACTATTGAGCAAGCTTATGCCTGGGTCAGGCGAGAGGATATGCGCCAATCTGTCATGCTCTCCACTCCTGTCAGGGTCACATCTGGTTCCGCCATGATGTCATAGCGGGGCAAGGGTAATTCGCACCTCCAATTAGTGCCTTATGCCTCGGGAGCTCGTCCTAGACCTAGTATACAAATTCAATCTGAGGGATGCTCTCATTGTGGGAATCTTAAACATACAACAGCATCTTGTTTTAAACTACACGGTTATCCAGATTGGTGAGATGATTTTCAGACCAAGAAGAAGAAACTGGGCTCACAGAAAGGGCGGAATGGAGGGCAAGCCTCCTCGGTGACTAGCAGCTTGTCATTAATTCCTATGGAGCCTGAATTTGCTAATGTCGAATCTCCTAAAGGTAATTGTGGGTTTGTCTTTGCTAATGGACATGGTGATGGTCATCATGGGTGGATAATCGATTCCGGCGCTACTGATCATATGACTCCAGAATCTGGTGACCTTCTCACATCGACTACACCACGTCGAGATCATATTTATAATGCTAACGGGCATAACTTTCTTGTGACGGTTGCGAGCCGTGTGTCTATCACATCTTCTCTCTTTATATCTCATACTTTACTTGTTCTTACATTGTCTAGTCGTTTGTTATCAGTTGGACAGCTTACCAGTGGTTAAACTATGTTGTACTTATGTACCCTAATTTTTGCCTGTTTCAGGACATTCTCACCAAGGAGATTATTGGGCGTGGTACTAAGAGGGATGAGCTGTATTTTGTGGATGACATTACTTCTGGACGAACTTATCATTCTCGTGGACAGTTAGCTCAAGAGAATGAACTTTGGTTATGGCACCGTCGTTTAGGTCACCCATCTTTTGGGTATTTACGGCATTTGTTTCCCAAGTTATTTCATGGTTTATCGAACTCTAGTTTTCAGTGTGATACTTGTATTTTGGCAAAGAGCCATCGCACCTGTTTTCCTCCCAGTTTGAATATCAGTTCTACTCCTTTTTCCTTAATTCATTCTAATATATGGGGTGCGTCTCCTATTACTACTGTATCTGGGTTTCGATGGTTTATCGTCTTTGTTGATGATTGCACACGTATAACTTAGCACATTTGATGAAACATAAGAATGAGGCTCAAGCTATCTTTCGGACTTTCCACCGTATGATTCAGACTCAGTTTGGGGCCAAACTTCAGGTTCTCCGATCTGATAACGGTGGAGAATACTTAAGTAAACCTCTTGCAGCTTATTTTCAGGAACATGGTATGATACATGAAACTTATTACCCTCAGACTCCTCAGCAGAATGGTGTTGTTGAGCGCAAGAATCGCCATCTACTTGAAACCACTCGAGCACTGTTAGAGGGTAGCCATGTTCCTCATCATTTTTGGGATTCTGCCGTAGTTACAGCTGCTTATTTGTTGAATCGAATGCCTTTCCACATTCTGCGCTATCGGACGCCAATGTAAGTACTTGCCGTCTATGTGTCTCTTCCTTCGGTTCTTACATTACCTCTTAAGGTGTTTGGATGTGTCGCTTATGTCCATCTTCACAAAAATCAGTGGACCAAACTTGACCCTTGTGCGGTCAAGTGTGTGTTTCTTGGCTATGACCCTTCTCAGATTAGGCATCGGTGCTATGATCTTGCCGGAAAGTGCACATATGTCACCATGAATGTAACATTTACAGAGACGGAGCCCAATTTTCCTTCCCCCTAGTGTCCTGTTCAGGGAGAGACTAAATGTAGAACCAGACATTGGTGGGAGGTTGGGATTGCAAGAGTGACGGATGGGTGTGCATGGGAGGTTGAGACTACAGAAGTGACGGATGGGTGTGCACAGCTGTGCGATTTTGAGGCTGAAGATTTTGAGCTACTGCCTCACGGCCATGAGATAAGCGCACGACCGAGCGGTATAGAAGTATTGGCAACCGAGCAGGTGTCAACAGATGCACAGCAGCAACAGCTCCCCTTGTCTTCACCCTCTTCAATACCACTCCAAGCTCCTAAGAATGCACTTGAGGTAAGTACTTCTACTGTACTTGATTTGTTTGAAGTTACTGATGTGATTACTGGTTATAAACTGCCTGATATGCATAATAGGGGTAAACCACTGAATCGATATTCTCCAGATATAGAGGACCGCCGGTCTCGATATCCTATTGCAGATTATGTGTTTGCCAAGAGGTTGTCCACACCACTACAAGCCTTCGTGTCCTCAGTTTTCTCGGTTCAAGTTCCAAACAAGGTTGAAGAAACCATGAAGGATCCGAAATGGCTTCAAGCGATGGAGGCAGATATGGAGGCATTAACGACAAATCGAACCTGGAAACTTGTGGAACTACTAGAGGATAAGAAGCCGGTTGGATGTAGGTGGGTGTTTACAGTCAAACATAAAGCAGACGACACTATTGAGAGGTATAAGGCACGATTGGTAGTTAAAGGGTATATACAGACTTATGGGGTAGATTATTAGGAAATATTCTCTCTAGTTGCAAAGTTGGATACGATAAGAGTATTGTTATTTATGGCTGCAAACTTGGACTGGCCTTTGCATCAATTTGATGTGAAAAATGCATTTCTTCATGGAGATTTAGAGGAGGAGATCTATACGGAGCTTCCACCTAGATACAGATACGCAGATCAACCGAACATGGTTTGTAAGCTAGAAAGATCATTGTATGGGTTGAAATAGTCCCCTCGTGCATGGTTTGGTCACTTTAGCTCAGCTATGAAAAGGTATGAATACTCCCAAAGTAATTCAGATCATACTTTGTTCTTAAAAGGTACTTAAAGAAGAATAACAGCTCTTATCGTATATGTAGACGATATGATTATTACATGCAATGATAGTGCTGAGATTATGAGACTACATGAATTATTATCTATGGAGTTTGAGATGAAGAACTTGGGAGGTTTGAAATATTTCTTAGGAATTAAGGTTGCTAGGTTGAAGGAAGGGATTTACTTGTCTAAGCGGAAGTATGGTCTTGATCTTTTGACCGAAGTTGACATACTAGATTGCAAGCCTGCAAACACTCCTATGGTACAAAACTGTAAGCTTGGAGAATATCCTAATCAGACGCCTACTAATAAAGAAAAATACCAAAGGTTAGTAGGCCGATTGATTTACTTATCACATACATGTCCTGATATTGCTCATGCAGTAAGTGTGGTGAGTCAGTTCATGCATCAACCTAGTGAGGATCATATGAGTGCTGTGTTACACATCATTCGATATTTGAAGTCAGCCTTAGGAAAGGAATTGCTATTTGCAAAAAATGGCCACCTTGGAGTAGAGGGTTACATAGATGTAGATTGGGCTGGACAGACAAGAGGTCTACATCAGGGTATCATACATTTGTGGGAGGCAACCTTGTTACGTGGAGAAGTAAGAAACAAAAGGTTGTAGCTAGGTCTAATGCAGAAACTGAATTTAGAGGTGTAGCAAATGGGTTATGCGAACTTCTATGGCTTCGAAAGCTGCTAACTGAGCTCGGGTATCCACCAAGTTTAGAAATCAAATTATTTTGTGATAATAAAGCAGTCATAAACATTGCTTATAATCCAGTTCAGCATGATAGAATCAAACATGTGGAGATTGACAGACATTTCATCAAAGAGAATTTGAATGCAAAAGTGATCCAATTACCATTTGTGAAGTCTGAAAATCAGTTAGCTAATATATTGACGAATGCTGTGTCAAATAAAGAGTTTCATAGCTCACTTATCAAGTTGGGTATCAAAGGCATCTTTGCACCCACTTGAGGGGGAGTGTGGTCGTGAGCTAGTTTAGCCTATTTGTTAGGAAGTTTTATTGTATATATTTCTTCATAATATAGAATTCTTCCTATTGTATATCTTCTTATTAGGTTACATGTTGTCCTATATATATGACAGGATTGAGTATTGTAAAAGTACAGAAAAAATATTCATTGAATAAAAAAGAAGAGTTTTCTTTTCTCCACACTTATCCCTTCATTGTTTTTTGTCAAATCATATATTTTCGAAAACATACTAATCAATTCACTTCGACATCGAATCTCGCCAAAATCCTACGGATTTGGCCATCGACCCATGTAACGTGGATAAAATATGTACAAAGTGAATGTTCGGCATCGACCTGTGTAACGTGGATAAAATCTGTACAAAGTGAACAATCGACACAGCAGAGGATGTTTATTTTGCCTTTTCTTTTCTATGACGGATCTTAGTGGCATCTACACTCAAAGTTTTATCGTATATAATACTAGAGGGTCTCGACCAGAAAAACTGAAAATACAAGAACTTGATTTTTTTTTTGGTTGAAACAAGAACTAGATTAGAAAATGTACTAAAGTACATAGACCATAAATATCATCTTGTTGGGAATGTTCCGCATCGATTGTGGAATGGGCTGGTAGTCGATTTATAAGTGTGAGTAAAAGTTTTATATTTTAAATTAGCTTTTGGATATGAGAGTCTCAAGATCACTCAACAATGGTATTAGATACGGATTGTCGCTGCCTCAGATCAACGCCCGATGTGCGAGGAAAATCCTCGTTCATATGAATGAAAGTTTCCTTGGTTCAGATGGTCTTGGTCATGAACATGCCCAACCGTTTCTTTTGACGGGGAACTCTATCTTTCGATGGATTGACCTATACGCATTCAACAATCCCACTGTTTTGCAATCAGTTTCTTTGTTTGACCCTTTCCTCCAGCACTACACTCGAAAAACCACGGCAAGTCTACTGCATAAACATCAGCATTCAGATCGAATTAAGATCAAGCTGCTTCCATATATTTTGTCTGCTCGTTGGCTTCTTTCCATGGAAAAAATAAGAAGGAAAAAAACACTGAAGCTATCCTTCAAGATAGGTTTCCTATTTATGAAGAAGATCAGAAGAGGGGGTTTTCCTTGACATACATATAACGCCGTTATCTCATTCGGTATATCGTATCATATCGTTTTGTCCATGTCCAACTATATGGTCAATGGACAAAGCGACTGAGAAGTAAATGAAAGATCAGACAGAGATAGCACAATGGAAATCATGAATTACTGTAGTTAAATCTAAGAAGTTGGAACTGATGGGACAATAATCTTGACATGCTCTAATTACTAGCATATGCATAATGATACTATGATTAAAAGAAGTTCTACACAAGCATCTATCACATTATTTTTAATCCTTTTTTTTTTTTTTGCCCTTCTCTAGTTTCAAACTAAGCAGATGTCTTCTTCTGATGATGATGATCTTGATCATCAGACATCTTCAACCGCTCATCCTCTCCTTTCTCAGCATTTTCCCTACAGTGCTGTGTGTCTTCAGCATCGCCATGGCTGTGATATATGATTGCATTGGGTCTCATGTCGAAATCTCTCACGAAATTGATGCTGTTCTTCCCGTTCCCGGACGAAGACTCAGGGTGAATGAGATCTCTAATAGACTCCGGCATGGGCTGGTCCTTCATTATCTTCCTCCAGTACTCACCTGGACTCTCTCTTGCATCGTTGACTTCTGCAAACTATTAACACCGAAGGAAGGGAACACAGGAATCAGAAAATCAAGTACCAAGAAAGAACAAAACCGGGTCATCAAGAAGGAAAGAAAGAACTCATTCTTACCAAGAGAAGAGAAAAGAGGAAGATGGAAGCGAAGATAGGCTTCATGGTCCCTGTGCTTGCTCGCTAAGCAACCCCAGGAAGATAGATTTGGCTGCTTAGTGACAGATGTGGCAGGCTTGTCCATGGTTCTGATCCTCTCTATTTATAGTGCAATAACGACGGGTAAGAATTTTCAATTTGACATTGAACTCACAGCTGATGACTCGTCCATTTGAAATTTTTTCTTTTAATTTTAAAAAGGGTATCGACTGCGTATTTACATTATTGCGGTTGATAAACAAACAAAAAAACGATAAAAATTTAAAATGTGTGTTGACAAACAAGGCATGATGTAATGCTCGGTGACCCCATTGTGGCTTTATTTTAGTCAAACCGAAGGAAGGATAGATTTATGCTCCCATGAGAAATCATACTTCAGGTCAGGTCAATATCGATCGGGCATTGTGTGGACCTGTCTAATCTCACAGTAGATCAGTTACGTAAACGTTAGCAAACCACAATCCAAATGAACTGTGGATGATGCGGTGGATCACCTCTCCTTGGACGCGCCTTACATCGGAAAGATTGTGGCTCAATGAATTTCACCGGTCAAATACAATTTTGACGAGATAATTGTTGAAAAAAAGTCCTAAACATATCGTATGGTATCCAATTTGCTCTTAAAATTTTTAATTATGTCAATTTAGTCTTAAACCTTTTGATGATGTGATAATTTAACCGTAAACCTTTCAATTATGTTAATTTAGTCTTAAATCTTTTTAATTTTACCAACTAAATCCTGAACATATTATTTGGATGAATGCCTCTTTCTTTGAACCTAGAAAGCCTTCTTATATGTTTGTCTTGTCGCGAACCTTCTCTCCGTGACATCCTCCTCTTGTTATTTGACCTAAAACGGAGGTATATCTGTGGGTTGTGCCCTTAGGCTATTTTTGCCCTAGTGACAGCCAAAGTGGTCAGAAATAGTTGCTTAGTTAAAGGCGCGTACATGCATGCTTTAAGACCTTTGAACATGGATTGCTTTTCTCTTTTAAAATCACTTCCCACTGGATGGGACATGCATGGATGTAAAAGAATATAATACTATTGGCACATGGCAGATTTTTCAGAAAACAAGCAAAAAGAGAGAAGAACAAAGAAAGATGATGCATTGCATGCAGCTGCACTCGGGCCTTGCTTCTCCACCTGCTCCTGCAGAATCAGACAGTCACAAAACCATATTTATGTTGCAATTGTCAACATGAATATCATAATTATAGTGCAAGAAACTAGCTAAACCAGTGTCGACGAGATTATTTAAATTCAATAGCATCACTTGCTAGCTAGAAGGCAAACGGTAAAGAAATGAAGGCAACTCGGAGAAGAGCGATGTGGTACTAAACTAGGCTTATATATGCGCACACGCATGTGTTTGTGTTCCATACATCTACTGCCTGGTGGTTTGGATTGTCATTTGATTAAGCTAAATAATTAAGCACTTGATCACCTTCGCCAGTTTGCAGCTAACATACAGCCCTAGATCCTGGATTACCAGATCTAACTTGGAAAAGGTGAGGAGTTAACTACTCCGGAGTGAGAACTTTGAATCATGAAAAAAAAAAAAATGGAGCCCTTAATCTCGATAGGGAAGCTTTCGCACAAGAAGATCTATTCTAGTTTCCCCGAAAATATACTAATAAAATTTTATCAAGGTTTTATGTCGTCGAACCCAAAAGAGAAAACCTACATGCATGTGTAGTAATTTCGTAAGAGAAAATAAGAAAAGATGCATCTCCAAGCTACTATAAATGACACTCGTGGATCGAATTTGACCAAGCTTGGAAAGAGGAGACAAATGAATTGAATATATGTGTAAAAGAAAGTCGTGTTATCATCACTTTTCTCCTACGCACGGACTTGAGATCGATCTATTACCTTACCTCTATATTCATTTTAATGGGGAAAACCAATTTGAAAAACGATATTTCTTTCAGGATTTGAGCGTTTTGAAAATAACGATTCTTCGTCACTTGTGTGCAATTTGTCATGCTGCCAACACTTGCCATTTTGACCTAAATGTGCTGCTCTTCGATACAGAAGAAAAGAGTCAAGACAACAATAATAGTGAGAAACACTAGGCTACCCTTTTGAGTCCACGCCATTTGCTCTAAAGCTATAAAAGAGAGAGAGAGAAAGAATATGTCGAAGACTAAAATTTGACAAATACATGCATCATCATCATTCTTCAAAATTGGTCTGAACACTCTCAAAGGTTGTGCAAGCAGATGCAGAAGAAGGGTCATTTTCAACCATCCTTATTTTTTTTTTTCATGTTACTTTTTGTGGTAAGGTCTTGAAAGAGATCGAGATTGCAATAACCCCACGTAGACCCAAAGGGAGGATCGTTTGAGATCATGTTTACTAAAGGGCAAGATAAATGCCAGGTACTGCTTTTTTGACTCTCCCTGCACGGAAAGCCTGACATTTAGGGTTTCTGTCCTGCAAAATTTGTCCAAGGCATTTTTTTTTTTTTTTGAGACCAAAGTAACATGCACGATTCGAATAAAGTGGCCACCCACGACATTAGGTGTGAAAACACAAGCGTACAGCCCTTTTTTCTTTTTTTCATCATTTCCCTTTTCTTTCGGGGAAAGTCTAGTCTAGTATTCTAGCATAATCAAAAGTGAAACCCAAAAACATATTCACTCATTTAATTGAGGCCCCTCTGGCAAATTTGAATATATCCCGACATACATGAAAATAGTATGATGGTATATGATGTTAGATTTGGAGCACCTGACATTGGGATTTTCATGACATGCGTGATATTACTAGAATCAGATTTGTCCAAATGAAAATGTACGGCCTGATTTGAGAGAGAGAGAGTTAAGATTTAATTTTTTTCCTCTCCTTTCAACAAATGATGTGACCTATTTTTTGCTATTCATTTTCATTTGGACAATCTGGTTTGAGTAATGTTATGCATGCTACAGAAATCTCAGTGATCTGGATCCGCATGATGTTATACTATATATTGACGTGATATTGTTCAAATCAGTTAAGTCATGCACAAATAAGAATTCAAGAAATACTTCAATGGTTTGTTGGACACATATTGTGCAAGTTACGTTCCATATGGAGCTCACGGTATGAGAGCATATATTCCCAAGTACTCACTGAGTAATCACAACTGCTGAGGAGGAATCGATCACAACCCTTTCAGATGGGCAAATTCAACAATGTTCATGTGATAACATCCCCCCAATATATGAGTGAATGACGGAAATTTGGAGTCATGCTGACATACGCACCTGAAAAAAGATTAAAATTTCCTTTCCCCCCCCCCCCCCCCCCCCCCCCCCCTTCAAGTTGACCTTTTAAACACATTTTCTTGTCATTTTGTTGTGTTGTGGACGAAGCTGTCCTACTCCTGCCGACTCATATTGTACGCATATGTTTGAAATCACATGAGAGCTCACCACAAACACATACCCAGAAACACACCGGCCAACACGTCAAATACTTATCTTGCACGTCCTTTTCATTTTCCATCACCATTTCTGTGGGTGCGATGATGGATATATAGGAACAGGAAAAGGGTCAAACCCAAGCTTTGTCGGCTTTAGCAAAGATTCCGTAGTTTGATCCTCAGCTGACTATCTCGAAAAAGCCATTGCATGAGAAAGATAGTGGCTGAACTGTGCACCAGAGAGAGAGAGAGAGAGAGAGTTGACTGCAAAAAAAAGAGGTGAGAACTTGAGATTAGATTCTGGATTCCACGAGAGTGCTAGGATGGCGCATTACCCAAAATTCAACTATATATATATATATATATATATATATATATAGAGAGAGAGAGAGAGAGAGAGAGAGAGACAAGTGTAACTAGTTGGGTATTAAACAAGTTCAATAACATGGTGTACTTTGTTGTTTGCATTGGCAACATGCATGGTATCAACGAACTAGCTTTATATTAATGTGTGTTCCCGAGTCGTCCGAGTTCATCTGTCTCTTTGGATTTGTCTGCCGTGGTCAACTTGTTACGTGCACATGAAGTTTTTTGGGCATTCTGGAGGTTTATGTTTCCTTTTCCTTTTAGGTCGATGGTCTCCATATGATGATCGCCCTCTAGACGACCCCTTCAACAACTTTCTTGGGCTATAATAGTGTGTGTAACGTGCAAACTATTGGATTGAGAACCAATTTGGGAGGTCATGATAGCTCGAGAAAATTACCAAAAAAGTCTAGGTTTATTGTAATTGAGACAATTCAATCCCAAGTTTTTTTTTTTGAATCATTTCGATCTTATGCTTTTTGCATTTGTGTCAATTTAGTCCATCCGATCACATCAACGCCCATGTCAGCATTGGCCAGCGTTCACGTTAGCGCCAATCAGTTAAAATTAACCGGATGAAATGAATTGACACAAATGCAAAAGGGTTAGAACTTAATTGGCATAGAAAAAAGGATTTAAGAATGAATTGACATTATTACAATAGGTTTACGTCCTTTTTTTTTTTTTTTTTTGCAATTCTCCTTAATAGCTTCGAAAGGATATGTTAGGATTCACACGAACTAATCCGGATATTAATCATGATTAAGAAAGTATTTTATCGTCATGCATATAGCGTTTGCTGATGAAATTTATGTCGATATGCCGAGACAATCTAACCATTTGACATACGAGACACGCGCACCGATCTCAATCGATCTTGTCTGGTCTCGAACATTAATTTTTTGTTACCCTCGGTTTTGGATTCAAAGGGCTAAACAAGCTGACCTAGATAAAAACACGGTCCACGCTAATTATGATGGTGACTTTTCATGTAGATATAGATTGATGGACTTAAAATAAGTAGTGTGGAAAAAATTACTTCAACGTGTAATCATGCCCCTTTTTTTAAATTCGAAAGCAGCCCCTCGTGGGTGACTCATTGCTCTTCCGGACTTGTTGTGATCTTGCATAAGTCTTCGTCTCTCTCTCTCGTTGATGTCATCTTCAGTTGACTTCGCAACAGAACCAACCTCTTTGGCTAGTGAACCACGTAACTTTTGGGATAAAGATTGATTTTCTGGCTTTTCCTTTTCTATCCCCGCATTATTCACGCCCAAAATATAAACTAAAAATGGTTGAATCTCAGCCCCAAAAAAAAAACAAGGGAAAATCGACAAAAAACGACGTGGTTTTAACCGGGTTAATTAGATGTTAATAATTCCATCCACTGTTTGAAGGGGTTACGCCTTTTAGAAAATCCGCAACGTGAGTTAGGCAGCACAATCTGTTTGATAAAAAGTCCAAAAGAGAAGTGCACATTGTAGTTCCGCAACACTATGGCGTTCAAAAGTCAAGGATGCGAAAGTTAATCGAGTATCCCTCAGAGATCGTATCCAAAGAAAAGACAAGCATAAAGTCGATGATAGGATTTCCGTGGCTCAGGGTCCGTTCTTGTGTGCTCTCCCTGAAATTCTAAAGATTGATATTGCTAGCTAGATAAGGATCGAAGCGAATGGATGTTGCGAAGCCAGATCATCGCGAGGCACGGCCGTCTCGCTAAAGCCTCGCCGGGCTTGGGCGAAGGCGGCCATGGCCTTGTCAGCCGCAGGTGAGGCCGCCTGCGCACTCGCTGGTAGCTAACAAGGGTGCCCTCGCCAAGTGACCGGTAAGCTCCTCGCCAGACATAGTTGGAAGGGGAAAAAAAAGATAAACAAAATGAAAAAAGGAAACATTAAAGAAAAAAAATAAAAAAAAATTATTAAAAAAATATTCACGTTAATGCCGGCTAGTTAAATGAGCTGAATTAACACAAATACAAAAGTTTTTGGCAAAAAGAAGAAGAAAATTTAGGACTGAATTGGCACAATTGCAACAAATTTAGAATTCTTTCGGTAATTTTCGTTGTTATTGTTGCTGATTTAAAATCCCTTGAATACTCCGGAATATGTAAGCAAGCAAGATGAAGAGATCGAATATGCTCGGTGCAAATTTTGAATGACGCACATTGAAATTAAACAAATCCATGTCAAAACACGAGCCTATGTCACGTACGCTGAGTTCATATGCGTATTTTACCATTGTGTATATTTTAAAATTGCTTTCATTTTCACGAGTCAAATGATCTTCTTGGGCATAATCAAGGTGATAATTTTCTTTTCTTTTCTTTTTTTGTTCGAAAGGGTGGTAATTTTCGACATCATCAATTCTTTCTTGAAATTGATTGTTGGAAGATTCATTGCCCTCTCATCACGATCTCGTAAAGACATTAAATCGGCGAAAAGTGTCAAAAATGTCATAAATCTTTTGTATTGATGTCAATTCAGTCTTAAACCTTTCATTTGCCAACTTATTCCTAAATTTTTTACACTTGTGCCAATTGAATTCACCAGTTCAATTTTGGTAGGAAATACGTGGACGCCAGTCTCTTTACCTGGCCCTTACCGGAACTGATGTTGATATTTTTAAATATATATTTTTTATTTTTAATGAATTTTCTGGTTTTGCATGTTTATTAGGAAATCATACAAAACCCTCTCTTAAGCTTGCTTAGAACTTTTGAAAATCCTTCTCTCATTTTTTGTGGTTTAAAATTGCGTGGACAGAGATGTGCACAGGAATTAGACCGCCGATTCAAGGCAGTTCCTAGTTCTAGGTATGGAATCAAATTGGCCGAACAGATGATTTTCTATTTTCATTTTTATTTCTATTTTTATGAGAGAAGTGTTAAAAAAAAGTCATAAATTTACTGCATTACAGCTAGTTCAGTCCTAAACATTTTAATTGTGTCAATTTAGTCCTAAATATTTTACATTTGTGCCAATTGAGTCCATTGGCCAATTTTGATTGAAAATTGCAAACATGAACGCCTCATGGCCAACGTTGATGTGGCCATTTTTCTAAATGATTTGTTTTTTATTTTTCAACATTTTTTCCTTTTATTGTCCTTTTAAGATTGAGGGGTGGCGACAACAAGGGCCGCGAGAACCACGTCCAGTGTTCGCTTGGGGCTGATAAAGGTCGGGCGCCAAGCCTCACTCGAAAAAAATAGGAGAGTAAAGAAACAAAAGAAATAATAATAAAAATATTAAAATAATAACATATTAAAAATTATAAATAAAAAAATATCCACATCAGCGTTGAGCATGCCACATAGGATGACCGGCGTCGACATCAGTGATTTTTTAATTAAATTTGATCGGATTGACTCAATTAGCATAGATACAAAAGGTGTAAGACTAAATTAGCACAATTGAAAGATTTAAAACTGTATTAACACTAACACGATAGGTTTAGGACTTTTTTTTAATACTTTTTCCTTTTCTTTTTAAGAGTAAGGAAAAGAAAATTTCTAAAGCCCTCTGATTTTCGAATCTGATTTGTAACGGTCTAACTTGGAAACTGATCACCCTAGTTGTGGATTGATCAATATCATAGTAATTCCACTGGGTAGGTAGCGAGTGGTCTGCCTATCATCTTGCTCGGTTGCTCCCTCACCAAGACGCGGCATCAAGCAACATGCAGGAAACAACCTATGCCGTACATAAGATGTCATATTATATGGAGAGAAAGATAAACCTGGATCCATGATTGCACATGAAAGAGTCTAAGTACATCTCTTACTCATCAAAGACAGACCACCCAATTAGAACAAGTTACTCGTTTTGGTATGATTCAACCGTTTGAAGGAGGCATCACATACCCAAAATTATTGAGAAATCGTTTCGTTTCTTTAAAGACATCGAATCTTAATCATTTCCAGCTCGTATAGGAAATTCAGCCGACAAGTTCACGGTCGCAACACGAGCACGTTAAATGTCCTAGAAGCTTTACCCGACCTGAAACCCTAGGTTCTTGTAAACCTCCGGTTCCCACAAAAAAACTCGTAATTACATCGACATGAACCCTAGCAAGACTCGTACTTCTTGGCCATCGCAAAAACACCTGTTGCATGTATATGCCTGAGTTTTTAAAAATCTCGGATGGTGGCCTTTTATGCATTGAAAGGTGTCACGAAATCCACGTACTTCTTTTATGATTATCTAAGCACCGACGGGCCAGATTGATGTCCCCGGAGCAAATCAAAACTTGCTAAGTAGTTGATGTTCAGCCGGTCAAAGCATTGTCGCGACGGGAGCATGCAGCGCCACCTGTTTCAGGTTTGACGAGCAAAAATGGACATAGAATAGAGATGGTGGACTTGGTTAGCTTTGCAAAAAAGGAAACACAACTTGATCCAATGAGGACTCTCCAGAGTAGGTACAATCAAATGTACTCGCGATAACTTATAATGCTTTATTTTATTGCTGTTGTTCGATAATCTATTGTTTGACATCGTTTGGCTGCACCTTCCACTTGCGTTGTTGTCCTCTGGGCTCTATCTAATTTTATAAGCTAGATCACAAAATACTTTTTTTCCCAAGAAAACTATAGGTCTCCGAGGTAAAAGTGTCAAAAAAGTTCTAAACCTATTGTATTTGTGCCATTACAGTCATAAACCCTTTTTTTTGTGTCAATTTAGACCTAAATCTATCGCGTTGGTGCCAATTCAATCCTAAAAGTTTTATTTGTGCCAATTTAGTCATAAACCTTTTGCATCGGTCCTAAACCTTTTGCATTTATGATAATTCAATTGGCTAGTTTAGAGCTGAATTAGCATCAATGTAAAAGTTTTAGTACTAAATTGGTACCAATAAAATGTTTATAACTGAATTGACACCAATTAGGACTTTTTTGACACAGTCTCCTTTGTCTTGCTTCCTTGAGCCTCTTCTTTCAACTCGCATTCCTGGTAATGGAGATCTCAACTTTGCTTCTATCTCTCTCGTTCTTTTGTTTGGTTCCTTTCTTGGCCATCTGTGTTGGGGAGTGGTTCATATTCTCCAGCGATAGGAAAGCACATGGGTCCCGCTTGACGCTGAGCGGGCGAGGGTTCGGGGAAGCCGCCCTGGCGAAGGTCTCAAGGGGGCAGCTCCCCCTGAACATCAGAGGGCTTTTATGATTTAAGCCCGTAAATTCTCATTAGTAATTTGGGTTTAGGCTCATGAATAGCTATTGATATATATTCTTGTTCACTTGTAATTGAGTGATGTAACGACAGGTGAGAGGTGCTGATATAGTGAAATCCTCTACTAGACGTAACTATAATTTAAGGATAAATCATGATAAATCTCGTGTCTCGATTTTCCTTTCTCTCATATTTTTTATTTTGCTGCGATTGTGTGCCGATCCTTACAATCCGTGGTTACTTTATTGCGACTTTTTACTCTGGGAGAGATCAAGATACTTGGTTGTAACTTTTCTTGTCGTGATCTTCTAGCAACTCAGGAGGAACAAGGATCAAGAATTGAAGCTAGAGCTTTAAAACGTGTTTCCTTTTAGTGATCATGCTTAGCTATCTTCCAAGGAGATTTAAATTCGACATCATATATAGAGCGTTTGACTTGTTTAGGGTGCTCGCGTCCCATTTATTGCCACAATTGAAAGTAATTTCATCCTTTTGATCTTACCCTTTTTTATATATAATATGTATGCATGGTCTTGATTTTCAGTGTGCTCGAGGCCAGGCGACCGCCGGACAGTATTGGGGATCGGATGCTGATCGTAAGATAGACAGGCACAACATCCACAGGCAGATCGTGGACAACCATGTTCTCCGAGGCATAAGCACGAATCCCTAGTTGCTCACGGGAAGGACCCCATTGATCATGCCCTAAACGTCTTCTTCACATATTGGACGACCTCAAAGTCGGGAAGCAGATGCCCATATACTTCCCCAGCAAGTTAGAAGACCCTTCCAAGTCTCCGAGGCTCTTGAGCAGAGAGCAAACCGACTCCATCGCTTTCTCATCTGCTCTGCTCAGCTCGGCTCAGCTTTCACACCTCCTGTCCTCCCCCTCCATTCCCAATCCCGAGGGCTCTCCTCGGGCTAAGGCCATGGACTACACGCTCAAGCAGTGCGAGCTCGAGCCCATCGAGGGAGAGACGAGGTTTTGTGCCACCTCCCTGGAGTCCATGCTCGACTCGGCGCACGAGGTCTTCGGGCCGAAAGCCCAGTTCAGAGCCTTGACCACCACTTACCTCCCCCGACAAGAAGAAGGCCAGCGACGACCCGCTGCAGAACTACACAATCTTGCAAGTGCCCGATCAGGTTGATTCGACTAGGGTCATAGGTTGCCACACCATGTCATACCCGCACGCAGTGTTCTACGGCTACAGCCAAGCAGAGAGTGAGACCAGAGTCTATCAGATTTCTCTGGGTAGCGGTGATGGAGAGGGTGGAGGAGGAGAGAGATCGGTGGAGCGGCGGCGGTTTGTCATTTGGACACGTCATTGTGGGTCAGAGACCACATGTCGTTCCAAGTCCTGGGCGTGGAGCTCGGCTCGTCCCCGGTTTGCCACTTCTTCCCCGCAGATAATCTTGTGCGGGTGGCCTCTTAGTACAGTCGTATAAGTCACCGGTAAAATTATCTAGAGCTACATATGTTTACAACGAACACCGATATCACGTAAGGTGTCGTATCTTGCCCATGTGATGTGTATGTACTATGCTTGTATATATTGACCGCTCCAAATGTATTATGATTTATGAATCAGTGTGAAATGGTGGGTTCTTATATAGTTTGCTTGAGTATTTGATATCAGGAATAATGACATGAATGGTTCAACGTGCAATATGTTCCCTAAAATTTAAATTTGTTTAGTGGGAACCATGAACACTGGACTTTTAATTCTTTCAGTATTGTCTTTGAAAACGTAATCCCTGAACTATATGAAAATATTTAATATAGTTCTTTCATAAATTTAAGTTTAAGGACATTATTGAATATTTTGATATGATTCAGGGACTAAATTAAACACGTACCAAAAGTTTAAAAATTATATTAAATAAATTAAAATTTCATCGATCATATTGAATAAATTAAAAATTTAAAGATCACTTCACATTGAGAAAAATACCGAAAAAAAGTCATAAACCTATTGCAATTGTGCCAATTTAGTCCTAATTTTTTTTTATTACCGATTCAGTCATAAACCAATTGTGTCATTTCAGTCCATTCGGCGAAATTTGGCCCACTGGCGCTGATGTGGATGTCGACCGGCCGGCGATCAAATATTTTCATATATTTTTTTCAAATTGTTATGATTTTTTTATAATTTTTTCTCTTTTTTCCCCTTTCCCCTTCCCTTCCCTACTCACCTCCGCAGCCTGTTGCTATTGTCTGGCGGCTGGCCAGATGGGCGGCCAGAGACGTCGACCGCCCTGTCACAACAGGGTCAACCTCGCCGTTGTCGTCGCCTCACGATGTGGCGGCAATTGTGAGGTCAAGCCTCGCCATGGGCAGGCGAAGCTCGACCTTGCATGCCCAGATCTAGGCCGGGGAGGTCGAGCCTCGCGCGGCCATGGTTGGGCGCGACCTCATGACCCATATACGAGTTCGACGTCCAAAATAAGGTTTTCATGCACTGGCTTCTTGGGTATGTAATTTTCTCGCGATCCTCCAATTTTCTCACCATCGTCGGGCGAGGGTGACCTCGCGAACCTGCAATTTTATCCCACTTCATTACAAATCAGTTGCGAGCTCGACCCTCGCCATAGCCAGGCGGGGTCGTGCCCAGCCACAATCGCTTGAGGCTCGACCTTGCCGGCTCAGATCTAGGCTTGCAAGTCGAGCCTTGCCCGTCCGTGGCGGAGCTTGACCTCCATCGCCACTTCGCTTGGCAACGGCGAGGTCGACCCCGCCATGTCAGGGCGGTCGACCTCTCCAGTCGCCGGAGCAATGGCTGGGAGGTAGGCAGGGGAGGGAAAGGGGGAAAAAAAAGAAAACAAAAAGAAAAATTATAAAATATAAAAAATCATAAAAAAATTGAAAAAAATATTAAAATATTCTATCGTCGGCCGGTCGGCGTCCACATTAGCGCCGGTTGGCCAAATTTCATCGGATGGACTGAAATGTCACAATTACAAAATATTTAGGACTGAATCGGCAAAAAAAATTAGGACTGAATTGGCATAATTGTAATAAGTTTAGGACTTTTTTAGTAATTTTTTCCTAGATAGTCTGCCAAAATTTAAGAATTATTTGTGTCATTTCCACAGGAATTCGCGTACACCAGGCGTAGCTAGTTACAAAAATACGTGGAAATGCAATATTTTCATCTCGATATCTGCGATAATTCTTTTTTTGGTGATCTCGGGGCAAGAAAACTCCTTGTTACTAGCTTGAAGTGGCTGCCCTTATTAGAAGGAACAAATTATACACTAAGCTATGCTTTGCGAAAAGCAACTATTCATCTGAACACAAAATTAATTTCTTTTTAGCCAAATAAATGGATCACCATAAAAGACTGATCCGACTTGCACTTCTTAACCATTTAAGCTAAGCTCAATTGAGTTCGATGCTCGTTCGAGAATCCGAACGTCCGCTTGACCTCAAGCTCGAGCAAACCGTACGACTGATCATTCTATTATTCGAATATCGAGCTCGAAATTGGATTTTGATTAGCTCGAGTTGACCGAGTCGGGCTCGGACTTCAGCAACTTAATGATCGAGTTAAGTCTGAGTTGGATTACAGATTGCTCGACTTGATTTGACTCCGAAAATGACGAGAAAAGTGAAACCCTAACGGCCTGATGAGATTTTTTTTTTATTATATTTTTTAAAAAATGCCCTCTCGCGCCCGCTAAATCCAATCCCATAACTTTCTCACTAACCGCAACAAACAATAACAAACTTCCCCGATGACTTCGAGCGAGAATCATAACAACCGCGGGCGCAACAACCGTCTCCCCAACTCCATCTCCGATCAATCTCTGCGGGATCTCCCTCCAAAATCTCACCACCTTCTTCCTCCTCGATAGACCCCCACAATCTTCGGCGGAGTAATTCGTAGCCATTGTCATTGTTCCATCGCACCCGAGAGGTGTGTGGTGTGGCAAGATGAGGATGAACAGCGACTCCGCGTTCAACCGGAAGAGGAAGAACAATCAGCCCGCCAGCAGACGGTTCCCCCACCTCGACGGCGAGAACGAACCCGATCACCACCACCTCGCCCTCTCGCTCTCCATTTGCCCCGCCCCGCGATGCCCGCGGCAATCGGAGCTCCTATCCGCGAAATCCCTCTCGTCTCAGCCTAGCAAGCTAACCGCACCTCCTAGACGCCGACGAGCTGCCCCTCGCGGCCGCAGCGGCACGCTCCCTCCTCCTCCCGGCGGTGGCGGAGACGGCAGGGAGTGTATCCCGGCGCCGTTCCCGTGGGCGACGACGTGGCGGGCCACCGTGCACAGCATGGGCCACCTCCTCGCGAACCGAATAGAGAGCATCACGGGAATGGTGCAGTGCAGGAGGTGCGAGAGGGTGTTCGAGATCGAGTACGACCTGAGGCAGAAGTTCCTGGAGGTCGGGGCCTTCATCGCCGAGAACAAGGGGACGATGCACAGCCGGGCCCCGCACGGGTGGATGAGCCCGGTGCTGCCGCGGTGCGGGTCGTGCGGGCAAGAGAACGCGGCGAGGCCAGTCATCGTGGGTAAGGACGGGATCAACTGGCTGTTCCTGCTGCTGGGGCAGATGCTGGGTTGCTGCACCCTCGAGCAGCTGAAGTACTTCTGTGAGCACACCGGGAACCACAGGACCGGAGCCAAGGACCGGGTCCTGTATTACACGTATCTCACACTGTGCAAGCAGCTCGACCCCACCGGGCCGTTCGACCCGTGAACCCGATGAAATGGTGACGATGGTGATGAGATCGGGACCGATTTGATTCTTTCCGTTTCATTTCTGATCGATCTTTAGGCTTTACTCTTTAGGGACTGTGGACTAAGTGTTTGCGATAATGACTGTGTAGTGTAGGGAGATGTTTGCCGTGGCGTTTTTGCGTTCTTTGAGCCATCGAGAACTTTCCATAGATTCTGTAATTCGTTGGGCGCAGGAGGCATCCATGTGTAACATGGCTAGTGAATCAATGAAAACGTTGCATGGCACTTTAGTCGTATCATTTGATATTGAGAGTCCGATCTTATAGCTTGAGTCCTAGTTGGATCTTAATTTTAGATTAAATCATTGGATGGCACAGATTATGTTGATACGCATGAACTGTTAGATATATTTTTGTTCGCAAAAATATAAAATAAGCAGCTTGAAAATATTGAAATAAACGTAGGATGCGCGCTCTCACATATATATATATATATATATATATATATAATTAAGACCCAAATGATACCATCGTTGAGGCTAATTTTGTTGGAGGATGCTACTTCATTACATAGTTAGGTTTCGTATCTCAAATCATATGAAGTTATTAAGTATGGGGTAGCTAAGTAGGAGCAATAATGAAATTGGCTTCATCTTCATCAATGGGACATCCAGTTGGTCGTCTAACATTTCAGGCCCTAACCTTTTAATCTGGGTAATTCGTGTTACGAATGTATGTCTTTGGCCGCCTGAGGAGCTCTGGCCAGCAACAAACAAAAAATCGGATGGATTTTCGGCGAAGCTAAGGTAAGGTCTTCGTTTAGCCACTTCCAAACGTTAATTGTTGCCAAATTTTCAATGGACGGCCCAAATCTTTCAAAATTACAGCTGTTTTTTTTTTTCCTTTCTTTTTTCCATCAAATCAAGGCCGGTGCTGTTACTTTGAAGAAATTAGAGTGCTCAAAGCAAGCCTACGCTCTGTCCTAGGACGGCGTGTGACCCCTGCTATGGCCATGAGTTTGTTGATCTAGGGGGATCATTTGGGGAATTGCTAGCTTGATCAAGGGTAAGTATTCTCTAAATCCGATTCCTAACGATCGCGTCCTTTGGAACTAGCGATTTACCCTCGCACTTACGAGGGGCCGTCGCCTAACCTTCTGAGGGAAGGTTAGACGATCCGGATCCTTTCTGTAAAGCTGCAATGTATTCTCGATATCGTAATCCGACTTATTTAATTCACCAATTCAACATGACTGATGAATACCAGCGGTTCTCTTTTACAATCAATATACGCACGACATTAACTCCATACTTTGTATCGGGGACAAGATTAATATGTAGGCCCTCTCCAGGGTCTCTTAATTTAACAAACCCCAAGACAACCTGCATTAACACGAGAGTTAATTGTCTGGATAAATTCGTGTTGCTGAACTCACCGGTAAATTTACAAGTTTATCCTGAAGGGACACACCTAATGATACCATGGTTTTTCGAGAGAGCAATTATCCCTATCTAGATGATGGAACTTAGTAAACTTGAAAAAAAAAAAAAGATAAAAAGAAGAAGACAAATCTATCTTCTTCTTCTTCTTCTTTGTTAAAATACCAAGACGGTCGATAACTTTCAATCTTAATCGACCTTGGCGAATTGATTCACGACATCAAAGGGATAAAGAGATTGGAGGAGAACTCCTTCAAACGAATTGATAAAGAGTCAAGATTGCGAGAAATATTAGGGATTTGATTCTTCCATCTTCAATCCTACATCTCACAACCCCTTCCATGCGAATTGTTGAGTTAACAGATGGTCGCACCCATTTGACCATAGCTGACTAATCCCCAAGATCGATTGATCGATCTCTCTTTTTCAACAAACCCTAGCTAAAGACAAGTACAACCAACTAAGAAACGAAGAATTTGAATGGTCTTCTTGCTTTCAAATCTTGAAGACCGGGGTGAAGATTACATCCCTTGCGCTTTTGAGTCTGTTTTCCCAATCTTTTCTCTCTCTCCAAACCCTTGAGCATAAAGCGGCGTCTCCGTTCACGCCCTCCTACTTCTTCACATTTTTGCCTCCCTTCCCTCTCTCTCTCTCTCTCTCTACAATCCCTAATCGCCTCCACAAAGGCCCCTCAGAACTGCCATCTCCAATCATGAACGTCGACTCGGAACTCAGTAGAAAGAGGAAAGGTGAATCCGAGAACAACAGCAATGATCCAAATGGCCGCGAGTCCGGTAGTGAAGGCAACGACGACGATTTCCTCGCTCTTTCGCTGTCTTCTCGGCCCTTGAGACCTCGAAAACATTCCCCGGATCCTCTTCCTCCTCCTCCTCCTCCTCCTCCTCCTCCTCCTCTTCCTCCACTTCCAGAAGCTAATCCACATACCCACTTGTTGCCGAGTATGGTGATGTACGAATCTCCTCCGGCGTTAGTTCACGAGCCGTCTATGGTGACGTACGGTCCGCCTGTGATGCTTCACCAGCCGTCTTTTGCGGCTGCGCTGTCGAATACCCATCAAGAAGCCCTACCGCACCTGCTGTCACACGGCGGACGCCGGAGGCTTAATCGGCCAGTGAGGGACGGCAAGAGCGAGACCGTCCCGGTGCCCTTCCCATGGGCGACGAACCGACGTGCCACGGTGCACAGTATGAACTACCTCTTGTCGAACAGGATCTTCACCATCACTGGGGACGTCCAGTGCAAGAAATGCGAGAAGGTCTTCGAGATCGAGTATGACCTGCGAGGCAAGTTTCTGGAGGTCGGCAACTTCATCGCGGTGAACAAGGCGACCATGCACGATCGTGCTCCGGAGGAGTGGATGAACCCGGTCCTCCCCAAGTGCAGGTTTTGCAACCAGGAGAACAGCGCAAAGCCCGTAGTAGCCAACATAAAGAAGAAGAAGATCAATTGGCTCTTCTTGCTCTTAGGGCAGACGCTCGGCTGCCTGACGCTGAAGCAACTGAAGTATTTCTGCGCGCACACGAAGATTCACCGGACGGGTGCGAAGGAGCGGATCTTGTATTACACCTATCTAGGGTTGTGTAAACAGGTCGATCCTACCGGCCCTTTTGAGATCAGCCGATGAAGTTTCTTGCATTCCTAGGGTTTTATTGGGTTTCCTTAAGTGCTTAAAGCACTGTGAATGCTTCCAAAATGGAGAAGACACGAGCGGATTAGGAGATCATAGTCCGCTGTATCTGGTTGCATGTGTAAGTGTTTTCTTCGTACAGTTAGATCTTGAAACTCATTTAGGGTCAAAACTCTGATGATTTCCAGCGATTCTCATCGCTTATGAATATGATGTAGATGTTTTCTTAGTCACTTGGCCATATAATGGAGTCGGTCGTGACCCCATTCGGCTAATTGTTGAGCTCTCTGTTGGATCCGTCACGTTTTTAGTTCTTGCTAATCTTTTCTCTCAAGAAACGGAACATCCCATGAGTGTTCCAACTTCCAAATGCATGATGAAATAGCTGGTTGAATGTAAGGGTTATTTGCAAATTATTCTCGAGGGATTGTTTCTTTGGATCAATCTGTTCGTTTCTTGATAGTCATAATCTTGTTTTTTACCGAATGATTCTGCGGTTGTCTGCCTATTTTCACTTTCATATGCGCTCTGTTAAGGATAAAGAAAATCCATCCGGGAATATTTTTGAACCGCAAACTCTTAGGCCGCGGCTAGGATGAAAGTAAGATAGATATGGCCTTAACCTATTTATTGACAAAATATTGGATCAATCCCTCATCACGTGATTTGAATTCTAGATTCAAACTGATCTCCAACCATTTGAACTCAAATTTCAAAGGTTTTTATCATTTTCGCACATTGGAATTTTCTCCTTTATTTGTTTTGCCGCACTCATTCTTGCAGGTGTGCTCTTTCGCAATTCGTGTTCTAGGGCTGCAAAAACTAAGTCAACTTAGTCTGAAGTGTCATCTCCTCCTCCTTCCTCAGTCACCCTCTTCTCCTTCTTCGTCCTCTCTTTCTCTTCCTATACGTGAGATAAAACCTCTCATTTCAACAAGGATTCAAAGAGATGAACTTAACTAAGATGAAGAGAGAATGCAAACAGAATCTCCGTAAAACCCAAGCTTTCGGAAAATAGCTGACAATTCCAAAGTTTTCTTTTTTCTTTTTTCGTTGTTTTTGTCAAGATATAAAATATATCTCACGATTTTACCGCGTGAACTTTTTAGTAAATGATTGCGCACTCAACTTCATACCTTCTGCTGTATATAGTAAATCATTGCGGCTCGTCGGTCCGCCTCCATAGTTGAAGCGATTTTGCATGGATTCTTTGTTATGACTTGATCCAATTCTATTATTGCTCATAGTGTCCCTATAGTAGCGCCTGGTCAGTTTTGAGATTCCTAAAAAAAAAAAAAATCATTTTCTTTTCATAATGGCATATCCAAAAGATATGACGGGCAGCTCGCCAATCATCATTCAAACCAACATTTACAAGAAATCCCAACTCTCTTAGCTATATGCATCATAGTAGTCCTCAAAAATTTCCCACGGGCATGACTTCGTTAATTTCCGACGACTCCGCTTGCAAACAAAAGCGTGATTTTCTAAAGTTAAAAGTAGAGAATGACGAGAAAACCAAAAAAAATAAAAATAAAAATCCAATGAAGCTAGTAGTTAATCCTAAGATGGTAAACCTCGCATGCAGGCTTTACTGGGCTACATTGCTCCAGTCAGCCTAGAATTAGCCTTGGGCTTCCTCCTCCTCCTCCTCCTTCTTCTTCTTTTCTTTCTTCCCTTCCCTCATGTTGATCGTGGACGTGTGCGTGAACCATGAAATTCCAAGTATGGCACGTGTGTGGGTTCATTACACTTTAGCGGGACCCGCTATGCGTGATGCATGAGTTGATGATGGCTCTCCCCTCCCGTCCCACCCTTTTTCCCCCAAGTAGTGCATCGCATTCTTCAGTCTTGCTCCGTATGTCCTATCACTTCTCTCACTCCCCCTCTTGATGGCAACATTACGAGGACCAATTTATGGTCTGAAATCCACGTTTCCAAAGCTGTCGGGCTCTCAACATTTTGATCATGGAAGAGAAGGGACAGGGATCACTCTGCCTTACGTTTTGTAAGGTAGGAGATCCGAATCCGAAGATAAAAGAATGACTCACTTTGGCCCATTGAGGAAATTATCCCAAAAATCCTAAATTTTTTGTATTTTTTTTAATTTAATCCTAAATTTTTAATTTTGTCAATCGAGTGAATCCGGTCAATTTTGATCGAAAAATCACTGATATGAACCATGGTCGTCCCGCATGGCACATGAATAATTTATAATATTAATTTAAATTTTTTTTCAAATTTTTAGTGATTTTTCTTTTCTTTTTCCTTTTTTTTCCTTTGTTTTTTCTCTTAACATGGCTAGCGATGTTCGTTGGGCACTTGCCAGGCCTCGCCCGTAGCCACAATGGTCTAGGTGGACGGCCTCATGTTGCCGACCACAGTAACACAATAAAAGAACAAAAAAATAAAAATATGTTAAGAATAAGCCAAGAAAAAATTTAAAATGTTATTAAAAATTTGTCTACATTAGCGATTTCTGGCAAAGATTATCTAAATGGACTCAATTGACATAATTATAAGGCATACGGGTAAAAGTGCAATAGGTTTAGGACTTTTTGAATAATTGTCCCTCGGCCCGTTTAGGCTCGATAGAAGATGTCGAAACTTCATTATTTAGTGTGTAGATTAATCAACGAAATTAGCAAAACCCTCAAACTTAACCACAAAAAAGATTATCTTGAATAAAGACGATCGGATGCATGGCTCTGCTTAGTCGATCAAACACGAGTGCAGTTGATCTAGCATCACCATTAAAGTAAATCCGACCCCAAAAGTTATTTATGTTAAAAGATAGAAGAAGAGGTTAGAGCTGGATTGGTCGGGGATAGCTAGTGGGCCGGGTAGACGAAGAGTTTATTAGAACCATGAGAATTGAGACGCTCTCTCGGGTCGATCTCACGAGAGACATCAAACTGGCAAGTGGAAACCCAATCATTCAGTCGTGGACCATCCTTTCCCCGGCCGCGACACGGGCCACAGAGAGCATTTAGCACGTCGCTCCTCCCCATTCGAGATTGGCCACTCAAGCTCGGAGGACAAAAATGTCCCCCTCAAAGCCACGACGCGGCAAGATTTGAACCCGATATTGTAACAAGTGGAGCAGACTCTCGTACCAAATAAACCAACACGTCCCACCACTGGCAATCCCTCGCTATATCGTCCCTCTTTTCCCCCACCGCATGTTCACAATCTCTACACCAAATGCTGCCGGAAGATGAACTCGATTCCATTCGCTTGGTATTGCACGATCATACTTTTCCTTCTCTTATGGTATACTAAAGTAGATCTTTTTGTTTTATGTATGTGATTATCTCGTTAAATTGGATCGTCAAAAGTTAGTGCAATTTCGTCGGTAATTTTGGATCTTAAATCAAACTGTGACATTCTGATTTTCCTGTCATTTCGAGACCTATTAATGAGAATATATCTAACGATATATTTCAGTCGTATCTCGCTCGGATCTGATCAATCTCGAGTTAACTTACCAAAAGGAGAAGGCTAATGCAAGACAAGGTACGTTGACCTAGAGAACTCAAATAGAAAATGATACTTTGACCATAAGGATTGTCGATGGGATATTTAGAGCCATAAAATGCCGATTTAAGAACGATTAAAAAATGCATTGCTAGCATTATATGATTGGAGCGCGGGTGATGCCGCTTAACTAATGTATAATTTGTAAATTTTCATAAATTTGACGATGACGAACGAAATCGTCGGAACTAGTAATAGACCCTTGTAATTACATGAAAACTAATGTCGCCATGAATTGACGAACCCTAAGTATGATATGAATCACATAGTCGATACGCATAACGTCTGCAAAAGCCGTCCGTCAGTTCAGGATAGATTGGAATCACATCTGACAGAAAAATGATTCAGAGACGAGTCTCTAAATTAGAAAATGAAAAATCAAGAATTCCAACGTTATAAGTTGATTGGACGTTGCCTCATCGAAGAATATTTGAATTAGAAAAAACGACGTTCCGGACGTCGAGAGTAAAATTATCATTTTGCCCCTCAAGCCTTAACCTTGCCTTAATAAATGGATAATAGGCATTTTGGTCAATTGCAATACCCCATGACTACAAAAAATTTGGAAAAATGACAGCCCTTGGATGAGGTATTGATTGACATATGGACAAGTGTCAATGGATGCTCAATTGGCATTAATTGGTAACTTTTAACCTACCATTCTTGGTAGTTGACCAAGCCAAATTGGCGTATACACCCCTCTCCTTCCTTATTCTGCCGAACACCACCATCGCCATAGCCATCTTTTTCCTTTTCTTCTTCTTCCAGTCAAGAACTGTCCCGCCCAACTAGCCACTGCCATCGGCTTCGCCACTTTCGACCGCCACTTCTGATGACTTCTAGCCATCGAGCCGGCCACTAACATCAAGCTCATCCTCTTACCGACCAGCTCCAACTTGAATCAAGTTATTTGACCCACTGAGGAGCTCCGGCCAGCCACTTTCCCGAGAGTCGATGGAAATCGTCGCAACTATAAGTAAGCTGCTATTTGGACTCCGTAGTACCTCTAATCGTTTGAATCTTTCGACCAAATTTTGTGGACATCTAGGGTACATGTATACTAAGTTGTGGTAGAAATTTGAATTGATTTTGATGAAGTCTTGACCCTCAATGAGCGTTGTGTTTGAAGGGCAAAAACTGACCGGCTGAGGACTTGGGAAGACCGGCGCCTTTCGTGGACCATTTGCCGTCTCATTGAGCTCAAATTTTTGATGAGGCTTCCCACCTTATAAAACTAATTGTTAGCAAGTAGATTGGTGGATGAATTGAGAATTTAGGATAGTTTAAGGGCTGATCAAGGGAGGTATGCACAGAATCGAAAATGCCATGTTTTGGTTCTGTGCAAATCGAATTGTTGGGAGCTGATAAGAGTTGAAATTGAGCTTGAGATTCATCGTTGAGACATGTTAGGATGTTGATGGATATGTTATTGAGGTTTATGCTTGGTGATTTGATAATTGGACGACGAAGAATTGACGAAATGGATGAAATTCCATTAGGTATACGCTGCCTTATCTTGGAGTGCTAAGGTCAAACCCTTGGAGGACCTTGGAAGGAGATTTTTGTTGAATTTAGCACAAGGTAAGGGGTTTCTAAACCTTGGCTAGGAGGATAAAACTCGATTGGGTGAATTGGGGAGAATTAGGTTGGTTCTCGTGAATTATGGTGTGATTGTCCAATGTGCGTCCTCGTGAGATGTCGATGGCTTGAATGCTTGTTGAACGCTTGTGCCATGAATTGATTGCCTCTTGTGAGTGATGAGATTGATTGCCTTGCATGCCATAGATATCTAACTCGATGCATGAGCTTGTATTCGAGCATAAAGTTTAAGTTGAAATGAACGATTGACATGTTTGTGAATCTTGTGGTACCCTGAGGCGTTAAGACGCGGGGTTGTGTTGAATTGTACTCTGATGCGTTGAGACGCGGGGTTGAAATGGCCAATGTCCTGATGCGTTAAGACGCGGGACGAAATTTGATATGTGTCTACACAGGCCTGGAATGAAATTAAAAACCTGATACATTTACGCGGGTTTGTCAATAGGATGGTCTGAGGAGTAATTACGCGAACCGAGCCCGAGGCATTATAAACGTAGGCGTGAATCAAATGGAAGCTTGGAAGGGTGGAAAGTGTGACCTGACTTGGTTATGCGTGCTTGATTTGAACGATGAGATATGATGCCATGATTGCGTGCTTGACGCTCATCTGTATCCATATGTTATTTAATGACTGCTGAATATTTCGTGAGGTTGCTTGTGCATTTTGTTCATGATTGCATTCACCTGAGTGCACGATCAACCTAACTTAGGGTTAAGACCTGTCTTACTAAGATGTGAATCTCATCCCATTGCGGGACCACATTTTCAGATCCTAAACCGTGAGGATGTTGCCGACCAGACTAAGTGACCCGAAGGAGATGACCGCGTATTTTGAGGAGTTCCCGGACGGACGAGGAACAGTGTACATTAGGAAGTATGCTGTAATCTGGGTCAATAAGGATGGAAAGAACTAGAAGCCTCATAGGTTCGAGGCTTGGTTTCAGAGGGTAGGCAAAGTTACTACTAGATCACTGAAGTCCACTGAGGTACCCCATAGGGTTATTCCTAGTTGGTGTCATCACACTCGGGATTCTATGGAGGTCGAGAGATCAGTAGCTGGTTCGAGAAACATTCCCGAGAGGACCCTAACCTTGGAAGAAACCGACGAGGTCATTGAGATCGAAGCCTCCAATGACGACCTGGTGGAATAGTCAGCAGACGAGACGATAGAGAATACCGTAGAGGTACGCTCGGAGACTTTCTCGGAATACGAGCATACCGAGGAGACTGATGACTCTAGCAGCTCAACCTAGAGGCTTTCTTTTTCTGGACTGTTATTTTGCTGATGACCTCGATGGTCCTTTTTCTTTTGGAAATATTAATGGTTGTCTTTTGAGCTGGTCCTGTTACCCCTACTGACTAGCAGGATTAGTCTACCAACGATTTTATAAGAACTCGTGGGAGGTTATATATAAATGTATTTATGGCATTCTTGCTCTCTAAGTCCCCGCTAATATTTGTACGGAGGAATTTATGTTATCGCTTTAGCATGCGAATGGTTTCTCGATAATTGAATCCTAGGACTCGAGAGTACGCTTGCAGGGTGTCGCACGCTCGTGCTCGGGGTGCGGGGCGTGACACAAACGATCTCGGATCACGCTCAAAACTGGTCGGTTGAAGCGAAAAGGCTGTCTGATTCAAAACCACCGCTTTGCTGTGAGATACGATGAATTTTGGCATTCCGGAGTCATTTAGATTACTTTTCAAGGAATTTTCTAATTTAGGAAATTTTAAATATTCTGATTATCTGTAATATTTGATTTGAATTCTATTAGGATAAGTTAGATACGATTTAGATTATGTTATCTATAGTTATTCTGATGCCTAAAGGAGTCCTATTTCTATATATAGGATGTCCACCTTGTAATCGACATTATCATTTTATCATTCAATCAAAATTCGAGTATTGTTTGGAATTGTTTTCCAAGTTTGCTTCTTTTTACGTCATTTGGTATCAGAGTAGCATTATCCTGTGATGATGGTGAGTAATGTGAATGTCAATCTCTGCGTAATTTGGTATCAGAGCAGGATTATCCTGTGACGATGGTGAGTAATGTGAATGTCAATCTCTGCGTAATTTGGTATCAGAGCATGATTCTCCTGTGACGATGGTGAGTAACGTAAATTTCAATCTACCCGTAGCTGGGGGCCGTTAAAACAAGACTATTACACGAACATAGTTCAACCAATTCGTGGATCAAACCTATCGGAGGTTTCAAGAGATCCATGAGGCCATCCAGCATTTGTCTATAAACCAAGCCCTTGGTGTTCTTCTAGCCGAGCAAATTCATGTCACTCGTGATCCCGAAGTTGCCATGGAGCGTAGAGGAAATCCCTGACATAGACATCAAAACTATGTCGAGGATATTGAAGGCGAAGAGGATTTCTAGGACATGCCCATTCGTGGAGGTCATCAATATAGAGGATTTCAGGATGAGTACGTTCGTGGAGGTCGCCGACAGGGAAGTTATCGTTGAGATCCTGAGTAGTATCAATTAAAGGTAGATCTCTCTACTTTCAATTGTAACCTAGATATTGAAGATTTTATGGACTGGCTTTGGGAGGTCGAAAAGTTTTTCAATGCCATGGAGATCGAAGAGAATCGCCAAGTGAAGCTTGTCGCGCATAAACTGAAGGGTGGCGCTTCGGCTTGGTGGGAGCAGATTCAATTGACCCAACGTCGACAAGGACAAGCACTAATCCAGATATGGAATCTGATGAAACAAAAGTTGAAGAAGTGGTTCTTTCCATCGAATTATGAGCAGTTGCTATTTCAACAATTCTAAAATTGCAGGCAGTTGAATCGGTCCATCCAAGCTTATACAGGAGAGTTTCTTCGACTCTCTACCCCCAATAACCTTGAAGAATCAGATGCCCAACGGACCGCTCGGTACATCAACGGGTTGCGACTCAATATCTAGGATCAAGTGTCCCCACATCGATTGTTTACTGTCGATGATGCCCAGGAGATGGCAAGAAAGTTTGAGATGCAGCTGGAGGGGTAACAACTATTTTGGTCGTGGAACGTTCGGAAAAGGAAAGCAAACTGAAATTTCGAGTTTTTCGACACAGTAACACAGTGATACAAACCAAAATTCGGGGAGCACCGCAGGAGTGTTCAAAGAACCGATGGCATCAAACACACGTACGCCTGATCCGAGTGCACAAAATCCATATGCCAAACCTCAACCGATTAAATGTTATAAGTGCAATGAGCTGGGCCATCGTTCCAGCAATTGTCCATCGCCGAGGATGGCTAATATTGTTGAGCATAATGATGAAGCCCATGAAGACGAGTGGGTGGATAAGAAAGAAGTAGATGATGAAGTGGGTGAGCAGTCAACTGTGTTATCCGACGTCTATTGATTGCCCCGCGGATAGAAGACACCCAACGAAATCAACTCTTCCGCGCTCGCTATCCTGTCAATGGCAAGGTATGCGATGTCATCATTGATAGCGAAAGTTGCGAAAATATAGTATCAAAGGCCTTGGTGGATCACTTGCAGTTGAAGACAGAGCCGCATCCAACACCTTATATGATCGGGGGGATTCGTAAAGGAGCAGAACTTAAGGCAACTCAGTTATGTCGCTTACCTATTTTGATTGGGAAATCATATCAGGATATTATCATTTGTGATGTCGTGGAGATGGATGCGTGCCATGTATTATTAGGGCGACCTTGGCAGTATGATGTAGATATCACTCATCGAGCTAGGGAGAATACTTACCCTTTTGTATGGAAAAAGATTAAAATTACTTTGAAAACAAAGAGTAGTCCTCCCCAGATTTCAAAGAAGCAAGGCATTGATGTTATGTTAAATGTTCGTAAATGTGAGGTAATGTATATGATTGTGGAAAAATTAGATCAGCAAGCTGTGATTAGTATTCTTGATGTTCTTAAGCCTTACTGAAGTCTTTCAGCGATATAATGCCAGAATACTTACTTGACGGATTACCTCCTTTAAGGGATATCCAGCATAAGCTTGATTTCCTTCCAGGTGCCAGTCTCCTTAACTTGCCACATTATCAAATGAATCCTTAACTTGCCACATTATCAGAGCTCCTTAGAAAGGGATTCTTGCACAAGAGCAAAAGTCCTTATGTTGTTTCTGTGCTTCTCACACCAAAGAAAAGACGAAAGTATGCGGATGTATGTTGATAGTCGTGTCATCACTCGGATTACCATCAAGTACAGATTCTCAATTCCTCGACTAGATGATATGCTAGACAGACTTGTTGGATCAAAGGTCTTTACGAAAATCGATTTGCGTAGCGGATACCACCAAGTTCGCATCCGTCCTGGTGATGAGTGGAAGACGGCTTTCAAGACAAGTGCGAGTTTGCATGAATGGCTTGTTATGCCGTTCGGCCATACTAACGCGCCTAGCACTTTCATGCGTTTGATGACTCAAGTTCTTAAATCTTTCATTGGCAAGCTTGTGGAAGTTTTCTTTGATGACATTCTCATATATAGTCTAGATGATCGACAGCACATGGAGCACTTGAGAGATGTCCTGCTGCCTTGCAATCGAACAAGTTATTTATAAATTTGAAGAAGTGTAGTTTCATGACAGAATAGCTTCTTTTCCTATGCTTTGTTATTGGAGTAGATGGACTTCGCGTGGATGCAGAAAAGGCGGCTGCAATCCGTTGTTGACCAGCACCTCAGAATGTTGGTCAGGCTCATAGTTGCCATGGCCTTGCTACATTCTATCGATGTTTTATCAAGAATTTCAGCACTATTATGGCCCATATCACTGATTGTTTGAAGAAAGGGAATTTTCGTTGGGGTGATGAAGCTGAAGCCAGTTTCAAGCTCATCAAAGAAATGCTCTCTACTGCTCCAGTAGTGATGCTCCCTAACTTTGAAAAAGTGTTCGAGCTGGACTGCGATGCTTCTGGAATAGGTATTGGCGTTGTTTTTTTCCCAAGAAGGTAAGCCTATTGCCTATTTTAGCAAAAAACTTAATGATGTTCGCAGGCGATGGTCTACGTATGAGCAGGAGTATTATGCTGTAGTGCGATCTATTAAGCATTGGCAGCCGTATCTCGATTCGCAAGAGTTTGTACTGAATACTGACCATCAGGCTCTTAAGTATATGAAGAGCCAAAAACCTCTGAATAAGATGCATGCGAGATGGGTTTCCTTTTTGGAGCAGTTTAATTTTGTGCTTCGTCATAAGGCGGGACACTTGAATAAAGTTGCAGATGCCCTTAGTCGCCGTGCTTAAACATTAGTTGCTATGTGCACTGATGTCATTAGTTTCGATCATCTTTGTACTCTCTATGCTGACGGTGATGATTTTGGTGATATATGGAAAAAGTGTTCACAAACAGGCTGTAATGGAGATATGGTTCTTCAAAACCAGTTCCTGTTCTTCGGGAATTGATTGTGTATTCCTCGTGGATCATTGCGAGAGTAGCTCATTCGAGAACTTCATAGTAGTACCTTGGGTGGGCACTTGGGTCGCAATAAAACTGTAGCGTTAGTTGATGATAGGTACTATTGGCCCCAATTGAAAAGGGATGTAGGGCGTTTCGTTAATAAATGTTATACTTGTTAGACTGTTAAGGGTCATTCTCAGAATACTGAGTTATATACTCCTCTGCCCATTCCTATTGATCCTTGGATAGATTTTTCCATGGATTTTGTGTTGGGACTTCCCCGAACATAACGCAGTTTCGACTCTATTTTTGTGGTGGTTGATAGATTTTCAAATATGGCACATTTCATTTCCTGTAAAAAGACTTTAGATCCTTCCCTTATGGCGAGCTTATTCTTTCGTGAAGAAGTCCGATTGCATGGTGTGCCTAAGTCGATCACCTCTGATCATGACACCAAGTTCCTAAGCTACTTTTGGCGTACTCTATGGCGTTTATTTGACAATGATTTACAGTACAGCGGTTCTTTCCATTTGCAGACTGATGGTCAGACAGAAGTTGTCAATCGTACCATGGTTGATATTATTCGTTGTCTCTGTAACGATATGCCCAAGCAGTGGGGTCGCTATATCGCTCCTGCTGAGTTCGCCTTCAACAACACAGTCAATCGATTGACTAGTAAGTCTCTTTTTTAAGTTATCTACGGGCGAACTCCACAACGTACTCTTGATTTGGTTCCCCAGCCAAAGATCTTCGGTTATAATGTCGCAGCCGAAAAGTTCACGATGAAACTTATGGAAGTTCAAGCTGATGTGGCTCGACAACTTGCTGCTTCAAATTCGAAATACAAAGATGCTGCTGATAAACGACGTCGTTCCAAGATTTTTGCAGAAGGCAATGACGTGATGGTATTCCTACGCAAGGAGCGATTTCCTATGGGCACTTATAACAAGCTGAAGCATAAGAAGATTGGTCCTTGCTGGATTCTAAAAAAGATTAATGACAATGCTTATGTTGTTGATCTCCCTGCAGATTTGAACATGTCTTCAACCTTCAATGTGGCAGACCTGTTCGAGTATCATCCTCCTGACATTCCGCTTTATGCTGATGTTAACTCGAGGACGAGTTCTTCTGAAAAGGAAGGGAATGATGCAGAACAACTGGCATGTGATTATCTCGTCAAATTGGATCATCAAAAGCCAACGCGATTTCGTCGATAATTTCAAATTTTGGGTCAAACGATCTCGGATTACGCTCAAAACTGGTCGGTTGAAGCGAAGCGGCTATCTGATTCAAAGTCATCGCTTTGCCGTGAGATACGATGTATTTTTGCATTCTGGAATCGTTTAGATTACTTTTCAGGCAGTTTTATAATTTATGAAATTTTAAATATTCTGATTATCTGTAATATTTGATTCGAATTCCATTAGGATAAATTAGATACGATTTAGATTATGTTATCTATAGTTATTCTGATGCCTAAAGGAGTTTTATCTCTATATATAGTATGTACACCTTTGTAATCGACATTATCATTATATCATTCAATCAAAATTCGAGTACTCTTTGAAATTGTTTTCCAAGTTTGATTCTCTCTGGCGATGATCCGACTAAGTTATATCATTTTTCTCCCAACGCCGATCGAATTCTGCTATCCGCACCAACATGATAAGGTATTCACACAGGCATTCATATAATGTGCTAGCCATTTTACGAAAGACAATGCTAGGGAGAACGGAACGAAACCAAGAACTTTGCAAAGATGATATCACTTCATTTCCTTCCCTTTCTCTCTCGTTTTCCCCCTCCATCACTTTCGTAATTGGAAGAGTTGGTACGTTTCCGGTACTCCCATCACAATCCAATTGCACAACCCTACACAGTGCTCTCTCTCTAGTTTATACCCTCAAAAGAAAGGGAAAAAAAGAAAAATATAGTAGCGAAAAAGATCCTATGTACGACTACATGGCTACTTTGTTTTATTATATCTGGTTGTGGTCCGCACGCCCGTTGGTCGCTAATTGAACGCGACCTCTTCCGCCGTCGCGCTCACCATCCTCGACCACTTCCATCTTCAACTTCCTCGCCACGGCCCTCCACCCCGTCAGACTACCGAAAAGCACTTGCATATCCTCCAGGGTCCGCCCCCGTGTCTCCGGCAGCACCGTGAAGAAGAACGCCCAAGCGATGGCCGCCACCGCCGCATACAGGAAGAAGGCGCCTCCTATCGTGATACCCTTGGAGAGCGACAGGAACGTCATCGTTATGAGCCCGCTCGTGGCCCGGTTCACCCCTACCCCGATGCTCGCGCCCTGCGCCCGCAACCTCAGCGGAAATATTTCTGAGGAGTAAACCCACGCGATGGGGCCCAACCCAATCGAGAACGATGCCACGAAGGCCAGCGTCATCGCGATGCACAGTCCGATGGCCCACGTCAGCTTCTGGCTCGAGTGGTCGATGACCGTGAGGCCGCATGCCAGGGCCGTGAGGGAAAGTATCATCCCCCCCACGCTGGTTAGGAGCAGCGGGCGCCGTCCGACCCGGTCGAGGAAGAACGTGGAGACGAGGATGAAGATCGTCTTGCAAAACCCGACGGCGATCGTCGCAAGCAGCTTGTGGTCCGAAGAAGTCACGCCGGCCTTCTCGAATATGTGCGGGCTGTACAGCACCACTGCGTCGATCCCCGAGGCCTGCTGGAAGAAGTGGATCCCGACTGCGGCAATCAGCACGTGGCGGACAGCAGGGGTCGGGTGGAGAAGGAGCTCCCGCCACACGCCCTCGCCGTGGCTTTTCTTACGGGTGACGGCAACCACGTCGTCGTTGCAGTCGTCGGGGATGCCGGCAGCGGACTTGATGTCGGCGAGGCGGAGGTCGGCCTCCTCGGGGGAGTCGGAGGTGCGATGAAGGACGCGCTTGGCGTCTCCAAGACGGCCCTGCATGACAAGCCAGCGGGGGGACTCGGGCATGGCGAGGACGCCGGCGGCAAGGAGGACGGAGGGTACGGCACCGGCGCCAAGCATGAACCGCCATCCAAGGTTGGTGGGGAGCTTAGAAAAAGCGTAATTTGAGACGTAGCCGAGTAACAGCCCCGAGTTGATGAACACCTACAAAGGAATAATAACAGGAAATCAAGATCAGTACTGATTAGAAATTTAGAAAACGACCAACTTATCCAAACTCTGTTGAAATTTTGCAAGTAACCAAGAACATAAATGTTTCAGAATTTCAAAATTACCTCCGGGAATGAGGTGAGGAATCCGCGAGCCGACGCCGGCGAGACTTCGGCAGTGTAGACTGGCGCGATCATCATAGCGTAGCCGACACCGATACCAGCGATGAAGCGGCCGAACATGAGGAAAGCATAGTTAGTGGCAAAACCCATGAGGATGGCGCCAGCGAAGAAGATGGCCCCGGCGATGACCATGGTATAGCGGCGGCCCACCCAGTCGGAGGTCCTGCCGGCGACGGCCGAGCCGAGGAGGGAGTAGAGGTTGATGATACCGACGAGGACTTCGACCTTGACGTCGTTGAGGTGGAGGTCGGTCTTGATGTATAAAGCCGCACCACTCATCACACCAATGTCTGAAACACAAACACGCGCACACCCCCATTTACAGTAAACAAGCATGTCAGATCATGAAAAGAATCAAATAGCCGAGATCAGTCGAACTGAAAGGTCGAGAGATGAGATGTTTACCATATCCGAGCAAGATGGAAGTCATGGAAGCGAGGATTGCGCAGGCGAAGGCGTACTTGTTCCGTGGCGGGCGTTTCTTCGGAGCCTCAACATCTTCGACCGGCGATTTCTCGGGTGGTACGACGTTCGAGTTAGGATCCGCCATGGCCTCTCCCTCGTTCAAAGCTTCAATCACAGAGAGAGACAGAGAGAGAGATAGACAGGGAGGGGATCAAGTGGACAAGAGGATGCGAAAAGGGGAGAGTACTTATAAAGACTAATGCTTCCGCATCAACATCAGATCTGTGTCACCGGTTGATGACCATGAAGTCTTTCTTTCTTTTGTCTTTTTTTTTTCCTGGTTGACGAGGGGAGGAGGATTGGATTGATTCACGTGCCTTCGCACAGTGCTTCTTAAGGCAAAGGCTATCAGGAGCTATAACACTAGCGTATCCGGCAGTAGCCATTTGAAAATGACGTAAAATTTACTTTCTTCACCGTCACCTCAAGTAAATTCTCTTGGTTTCAAGAAATATCCCTGAAGTGGCTAGGGAGCGCGATCCGGTGAGATCGTGGCCGGGAGAAAGCCGGGAGAAATTGCGTCTACGGCTGACTTTATGGGGCTTTCGTGACATCAATTCCGGGCGTGTTTTATGCCATTTACGTGGTGTGATAGAATAAGTCTTGCCAAAACGTCTCTTTATCTGCTCATGCACTACGAGCTTACGGCATATAATCCCAATGGATACCCACCGTTCGATGAGTTGATGAGTTTTACTCGCTTTCATACATATATAAATATAAAGGAAATTCCCAATATTTCGTTTGCCAGAGAAAAAAAAAAGGAGAAGAATGGACCCCCTAGCACTCCAAGAAATCCCTCCATTTTCCCATATTTCTTGAATATCTCGGAATATCCAGGAGGACATTTAGAGAATTGATCTGATTTTAGCCCCCCTTCATTTCACTTCGTTTGAAAAAAAATTATGTTCTTTTTTGGTATCCTTCAATCGAAGACATGATATCAATTTGTTGACAGATTTAGAGCCATTGGGTTTTAAATGAACTAGCTTTGGGGATATTCACTTTTCCCTCGTGCAAGAAGTCAACATTAACATACTTAGGAAGTAGTAAAAGACTGTCTTGCACCGGAATGTAAGAATCTTTAGGATCGAGGAAAGCATAATGTGAATGCGTATTTTAACTCTTATGTCAAGTCTAAGTTTTTAATTATTAAAACTATCCGTGGAACAAACATTTCAACGATGGTTATGGTCTCGGGTTGGAACGATGGAGACGTGTCAATCATTTAACAAGTTGTATAGGGAGAAAATACTTATCATTTTATCTTGTATACAATGACATTTCGTGCACATGAAAAAAAAAAATTGCCATAAACCTATTGTATTGATACCAATTCGGTACATGCGGCTAAATTTTTGTCGAAAATCACTGACATAGATGCCGACGATGCCACGTAGGACGATCGGCGCTGACGTGGATATTATTTAATAATATATTTTGAAAAAAAATATTTTAAATTTTTTTTCTTTTTCTAAAACTTAGGGTTTGGTCGATGAGGGCTGGTTGACCCTCGCCAAGGGCCATCACAACCTTGTCGTCCGTGCCCAAGGCCGCGAAGTACATCATCCAGGGCCGACAAGATCGCAATGACCCCTGGGTGAGGCAAACCCTAAGTTAAAAGAAATGAGAAAATATAAAAAAATAAGTAAATAAATAATTCTTTAAAAAAGTATTAGTAAACAATATCCACATCAGCGCCGGCCATCCTACGTGGAATCTTCGACGTCCACATCAGCTATTTTCTTCCAAACTTGATCTGATAGACTGAATTGATATCAATACAAAAAGATTTATGACTAAATTGATATCAATGTAATAGGTTTAAGACTTTTTTGGTATTTTTTCCATAATTTTCCTACGGCTTTCACCAAAATACCTTAACTTTTTTTTGACCATATGAGTATCATAACTTACGTAAGGTACTCTTTTGAGTGCAATAACATTTTTTCAATTACTTGAGTGACATAAAACTTTTTAATAGATCACTGAGAGCCATAGCTTTTAAAAACATTCATCGTAAGTATGTTGTGCCCGATTTTTGGAGCAAGGGTGAATTTTTTCTAAAATTTTTGTATCCTCGAGTGATCGATTGGGAGTTCGGGCACTCATACGAATGTTTTCTAAAAGTTTGGTATTTTTTTTTGGGTCGGAAGTTATGGCATTTAAGTGGTAGAGAAAATCAACCAAAAAAAAAACCGATCAAAAAAAGTTATTATATTCAAGTGAGCATCGAACGAAATTTGTGATAACTGTGATGTCTTTATCATTGTAAAATGAAAGATATTAAGCTTTTAGTGGACGAGGCATGGCATTTCGTATTACCTCAAATGAACAAGTCTCTTTAAACTATAGTTCACGCACCTAATCATGAAGGCCATCTTATTACAAAAACCAAAAAATAAAAATAAAAAACGAAAGGAAAGGAAAAGGAAATTAAGAAAAGATGAGAAAATTACAAAAGAAAGTTGCTAACCTGATTGATAGTGCAATGAGTTATTTTTTACCACACAATTTTATAATTAATTAACGTGTATTTTATATAAAATATGCGATAATCATGCATGAATTTAAAATTAAGATTCTATGGTCCTGTAGCCCTCGGAAACCATTTTTCAAATCGCAAAACTTTCTCATCCTAAAGTCGGCCACGTGGGCATGCGCTTACAGTCTGCCAGGCAAAGAGCCAAGCCACACTAATGCCTGGAACCCGCCCATGATCCCCCTCGGTCGATGACGCCAAAAATCAAGTCACCATCCTTCAATCAATGACATGACACCCTTTTGAAATGTTTCTCATGGCGTCCGTTTGCCAGAAGAAGGAAAACTTGAACATTCAGAGAAACCGTTCGAAAACCATTAGTTTCGATCCAAGATAATAAGGTTTTTCTTGGGGTCAACGAAGGCGGGCTGATCTCGCAAACCCTAATCTCTCTACCGTAGCCATGCCTGCTCCGTTCACGGCGATCATTTTCCCGACGATCATTTGTCTGCATGCTGGTGGATTTTCTCCACGGTACTAGGAGACGTAGGGTTAAAGAAATGGCACAAAGCATTGCAATCCACATGTCTTCTCTTCATGTCTTCTCTATAGGGACGGTAGATTTCGAAGGTGGGTCGATTCTCACCGACCAACAAAGGTCGGTTTCGAAATTGTAAAGTTAGAAATCGGCCCATCTAGCCCTAAAACCGGCTCGAACCGGCTCTCTCTAGGTGTCACCCTTGATCCTCTCTTGTTTTAATATTCCAAGTTGTTTCCAAAGGGTTCGCAAAAATGGATCAACGAGAGAATGTTTAAGTAAAAACTGGATGGACAAAATGAACTCTATAGAGTCGCGACACGCATTGCCCGCCATGCATAGACTTCTAAGTTTCCAACCCATGCCAAGAAAATGTGTCCTTTATCGTTACAACCAGATGATTTTTGCGGCTCTCTTATTGAATCTAGGTAGTCAAAGATTGACTAAGAGAGTGCAGCTTAATCCTGCAACTTAATCCTTATAGTCCGAGATCTGATGCAATGCACCGCCAGTTTGAAGTTTGAATATACGACCCCCCCCCCCCCCCCCCATTCTCCAAGAAACCTCTTTCGATAACGACATAATCAAATCTCGACGAACAAATAATCGTCTTCCGTTTTTTTTTGTTCTTTGTTTTGTGTTTTCGTCCGCCCTTGATTATATCGACGGTTGGGGTTTCGTTTGTAGATTATTAATTGTGATAAAATGTTGTCATGCTTTCACCAGGGTCGTGGGACGTTGGGTCTCCATGTCTTTAGGTCACAGGTCGAACATTCGGCATTTCCGACCTCGATTTGCCTTATTTGAGTTAAGTAAGCTTTACTTGCTCTGGAGACTGGCGCATGCTCAAGAAACGCAATTTAAAGAGAGAAAGTGCTTACAGAGAAAAGCTCTCGAGGTTGCTTGTGTTACTCGAATGCTTGGATCATACAAATGTACATGAGCCAAAATACTTGTAGGAAGAGTCCTCTAGATACAAGAAGTTTACAGTGCCAATTCATGGCTGCATGTACGGTGACTCCGGTGAATTTATGTGCTTAGCAATAGCACGTGTCTCTGGATCATAAAAAATAAAAATAAAATAAAAAATAAATTTGAAGCCACTACGGCACGCAAACCGCCAAGAAGAGCTAATTCGACCCCAACACGAGTTCCAATATAACGAGCATAGACCCAGAGTTCGAGGGATAAAATTTTGTTTGGTAACGTTTATGTTTTCAAGAACAAAAAAGAATCATAAATATATTTGGTAAGTCAAATGATTCTGATTTTGTTTCCAGAAATATTTTTGAAATCACTTTTGAGAAGTAAAAAAAGTCATTTTTCAAGAAAATGAACACTTTTAAGTGTCTTCTTTCATTCTTATCGAGTTATCACGAGGCTTGACCCGAGTCAACCAGACCCAGTTCGCATAATTTTTTAAATAAAAATTTCGGAAATTTAAAAAATTAAAAAAAAATCAGAAAATAATTAAAATTCCAAAAAAAGTAAAATTCACAAAAAAACTAAAAATTTTGGAAAAATTAGAAAATCTCCAAAAAAAATACAAAAATTAGGAGATTGGTCATTTCAACTAGTCAATCCTATTTTGGACGATTTTGTCTTTTGATTTCTCCCAAATGACAATTTTGCTCCTCATGAGTAAATTGTTCTAAAAAAATCCAAAAATTTTCAAGAAAATTCTAAAAAAATGGGAAATAGGTCTATTCAATTGGCCAATCCTATTTTTGGTGATTTTACTTTTCAATTTTTTGGAAACCTTGCATGATTTTTCGTCGAATTTTATTCATTCTGAGCAATAAAAAAATAAAATTTATCTCGTTAATCCTTGGCATATGCATAGAATCGAGATAAGCATGAAAAAATAACATTTTTAGAGTATTATCCTTCCAAGAAACAAATCTGAAGCATCTCTATTTTAATCAAAAAGATGTCAAGGTGCAAGAGGATAACATTTGTTGGGTCTGAGGAAAGTAATCAAATATGATTATGTAATTATTTGATTTAAATTACAAATTGGGAAGATAAATTAATTTCCAGAATAGAAATTTTTTTGTAGCTACCAAACGCGCTCTGATTTTCTAAAACTCATCTAGAAATATGATCACAAAAACTAATTTTAATCAGAATCACTTTTTGGGAATAGAAATGTTACCAAACAGATCCTCATTCTCTGAAAAGTCCTGAAGCCCAATTCAGTCATATATCTTTAAATTTGTCAATTCAGCCATAAATTTATTATTCGGATAATTGATCGGAATTGAAAATTTGTAAAAATATTTTAGGATTAATTTGACAAATTGTAAAAAAAAATAAAAATTAAGGATTGACTTGACACAGTTAAAATATTTAGAACTGAATTAACTACCTTAAAATAAATTTTAAAAAATTTGGACAATTTTCTCGAACAATTTGGAACTCCGCTAAAGCGATTGCGGTCGTACTGGGGAGCTTAGAGTCCAAGCACGTGTCGTTTGACTAATGACGTCCTTCCGGTGGTCGCCTCATCGTGTGGGTGAAGATGCGTGTTGGTGTTGATGATGGCTTTTGAAATCTCCGTTCATCTTCAGTGTGGTCCAACGAATGACCTAATATCATTTTGTGTTGGTCCTAGGGATGAATTTAGCTGGCGTACATCCCATGAAACACTTGTCCATCAAATTAACGGTCACTAAGGCAAGCCAGGGTGAACAAAAGGGTGTGTTTTTTCTTTTTCTTTTTTTCAATGTGCTTTCGAGTAGGATCGGGATTGATGTTTGCAGGGATATAGTCATGACTACAATGCACGTTCGAGTTTTTGTCATACATTTCGTAAATCATGATCTTGAAAACGGATGGCATGATTGATATGGATGGATAAGATCTGCGTAACACCAGCTTCGATCAAGTATAGACATTTGCTCAAGCAAATTGATTGCGTCGTTTTCACAAGGTTTGAGGAATCGAGATTGCAATTGATCACCTGAAAATTAGGAAATGCCGCTGGGCCGAAAGGGCCGCCCGCCCTCATTCCCGATGCGACCCACATTGTCGCCGGTGGAAGTAAGAATTGGGTTTTTGTGACTCCACGGCATGAGTTCACTTAAGATAAGAGGGAAATGATATTGCAACCGTCCAAACTCAAATTTTCCTGTTTCACAATTGGATGCCCAAATTTTTTATTCAATTCAGTACCGCGATTTTTTTTAAATTTGACTCAATGCAAGGCCCTCATTGAATAAGTTTGTCGTGGTATGTAATAAGCACAAAATGGTGATGTCACTCGCCTATTGAACATTAGTAAAGTGCTACTGGAGGATGTCACATTTTCCAAATGGAATATTTCACCTTATTAAAGTAGATTTATCATGACTGAACAAGTGCCATGGAAAAATTTGTACACACATTTTGCATTTTTTTAAATTCCCGATTACCCTAGAGCCTGAATTTCTGCGTCCGCCATTGCAACCTTGAAAATAGCGGAAAAAGTATCAAAAAGGTCTTAAACCTATTGCATTGATGCCAATTCAGTCATAAGACTTTTTTTTGGGGGGGTAAGTGTCATAAGCCCTTTTTTGTGTCAATTCAGTCCTAAATTTTTTGTTAATGCCAATTTGATTCTAAACCTTTTGCATTGTTGCCAATTAAGTACTAGACTGGTCAATTGAATTAGCATAAATCTAAAAAGTTTATAACTGAATTAGTACAAATACAAAATGTTTAGGACTAAATTGGCATCAATAAAAAATTTGAGACTGAATTGGCATCAATGCAAAATGTTTAGTACTAAATTGATACCAAACAAAAAGTTTAGGATTAAATTAGCACAAATGTAATAGATTTATGACTTTTTTAACATTTCTCCTTTGAAATAGCAAACCGAAGACGTCTAACACGGCCCAAAACAAAAGGAGCAACTCTTACGGCCCAATAAGGCCCACGTCTTATTTTTTTCTGGGCCAACAAAGCCCACGTCATATTTTCAGGCATGAGCAGGCAAGACATAAACTGTTTGTTCTAGGAGTAAAAGCAATAGAGACTGCCAAACGAGCAACATCTCTGTGGCTCAAAGCCACAAACTAGTCCCCTCTGAGCATCTGTGGTTCAGAAACAGATGTAAGGTGTAATGGCATGAGCAGCAGATCGTGCTTCAATTGTGGTTAAGACAGTCAAGTCCAAGTTGGTATAGTAATTAAGCAATTCAAAGTTTCAAGCGTCGCTATTGGGGTTGAGATAACCTTGAACCGTTTGCTTAGGAGTTGTGGCCTCTCAAGCTGGCAACCAAGCTGACTACTGATCCAAACTTGGGCAAATAAAAAGCTGAATCATACAATAATAACAGTGATGGTTTGATCGGATTCCTCAAAGTCTACCCTGTCTACTTAGCATGTTGACATGTTATCTTTTGGTTCCACGGATTAATAATGCAGGAAATGATGATCTGAGTAGAATAGGACGAAAATTGTTGCAAAACTACTTTCATTCATCCACTAAGCACTGGAATGTGTTATATCTGTCAGTAACAAACAAGCATTTCTGGGTTTTGTAATGCTTGATTGGAAGCTGAGAATGATGAGCAGCTTTGTCTGCTGAACGACATAAGCAAAGCATTCTCTTGGTCCTTAGCCAAGCCTCTTCTAATTAATGAAAGTATGTACTCCATAGATGGGGCATCAATTGGAAGCATGATTTGACCATCACATGGAATCCCAAACTCTTCTTCCGATGCCCTGAAGAGCCCCTTCACTATGTCATTGCCGAGAAAAGAGAGAGGGATCACGAAGCGTGTCTCATCTGTTGTATAGACGACGAAGTGACCCTTCTGAGCTACGGATGAACTATTTGCATTTGCTGATGCTGACTTGCTCTTCGTCCGCTGAAACGGAATTCTTTTCCTTCTTCCAGTGGCAGCCATCTTCTGCCACTTTCTTGCCATTTGAATCAGCTTCTTTGCGCTTATCATTATGCTTAACTCCAAGTAATTCTCAATGGAAGAGCCAACTTGCTTTTTGTTGAATTGCGGTGCTATCTCTGGTTGTGCAGAAAGCATCAGCCTTTCCTGAATTTTATACTGAGAGAGCTAACGAATTGGCATTCACATGGTTAGCAAACACATGTGGTCATGTTGAGAAAAATTTCACTGAGTGTTTACATTTTGGTTCTGTGGGGCTTACGAGTACAGGATTCCATGACAGGAGAAGGATTCTCCTGCTATTTTGCTAGTTTAACAGCATAGTATGGTCCAGATTAGTTTGGTTGTCAACTTGACTAACCACATTCTCTCCATGAATCCGAAGATCAACCACAAATTGCTGAAGGCCACAGGTCCACCATCCATTCTTTGCCGGTTGTTATCAATATCGACAGACAATTGAATTTCAGAAACTCCTGGTCTCATTGGAAAGCAGTTCTGCTGGAACCAGAAAATTCATAAATTTCATGCACATAAATAGGTGATATGTTGGGTCTTCCTACCTTCTGCCGAGTTGCTGAAAAGACGTACTGATTTAATTGAACCAATGCCACAAGCAAAGGTGTATATCCACACTTGTTTAGGCTTATATGGAAAAAAAAAAAAAAAGGAAAGGAGGAGAGGAACCATTCATTAAGGGGACAGATAGTCTATTGACAGATATGGTTTTCCTTTTTCTGCATGTAAGATATAAGGTGCTACTTGAATTTTTATCAAGTTCGCTATGTTTCTTTTATTAGTATGTCTTGAACATCTTATCCCCTTGACATTTTTAGAACCAGAAGACCCTGCGTTATGCTTTATGAGGACCACCACTTCATATATTGCATCAAGTGATGCCAAGATCTAGGAACAACGATCGGACTCGGCAAGCATGAGCCACATAGTCTAGGGCTTGTTTGATGTGAGCTTCAGACACCCTGGGTCCAGCAGTAATGTATGGCACATGCCCTAAACTTGCCAAGTCTTTCCTCCACGAGCCGCCAAACTGTCTTCCCAGCAAAGAACATTTCATGTGAATCAAAGGAATCTGTAACTCAAAAGTCCATCATTTGTGTGGTTGCTGCAGTACATGGTGCTACAATCATCTCGAGCAGCGGGGCTATACTTGCCGGGAGACGAATTGAGTGCCTAACCGAAACAGACATCGCCACCACCCCTATCGTTCTCACTCATACCCAATTCACATGGCACTGCACCATTCCCAGGGGCCTCCCATTAATGCAGTGTCCACCTGATGCACCAGTGTTTAACAGACCCCAATTAGTCCATCATCCTCAACTCAACACAACTTTTGCATTTCAAAGCACTCTGGTTCAGGACAAACATTCTCCTATCTCTTCTTCACCCACATTTCAGTACAGGGAAAATGATCAGCCCGAAGCACTTGGTCAAGTTTGCGAGAAAATGGCAGAGAGTAGCCGCCATGAGAAGGAAAAGGATCTCATCTCCACGGGTCGATGGAGACGAGGAGGTGACAGCTTATAGAGGGCATTTCGTCGTCTACTCGATCGACCGGAAGCGGTTTGTGTTTCCGATGAGGTTCTTGAACAACTGTGTCATTCAAGAGCTGTTCAAATTAGCCGAGGAAGAGTTCGGGCTGCCAAGCGATGGGCCGATCACTTTGCCGTGCGATGCCATGCTCGTGGACTACGCAGTCTCGATGATCCAGCGCCACGCCAGTGTGGAAATCGAGAAGGCTCTCCTTATGTCTATTACACCCAACACGTGCTCACTATCTCACACACTCCAGCAGAATCACACCGGACAGCAATTGTTTATCTGTGGTCATTGAAGCTTCGTATTTGAGGCTTTTAGGATGTACATAATCGAGACAACTGCATGGAAATTGCAGTTCGTAATTTGTTGTTTGACAGATTTTAATGAGAACAGATTTTCCACTCATATGATTAGCGTACTTTTCTTTGTTGAGTGAACAGATTTATCCTGATAGTTATTAACAAGCCAAGTTACACTGAAAAAAAAAATTCAAATAATGGATCCAGTCATATGTTAATTAAATATATATGTGTATATATATATATATATATATATATATATATATATATTTGTGTGTGTCCCTCTCTATATACGTATGTATAGGGATTTTTATCACTTTTTGAATGCTCCAAATTTGCCACTGATTATGTTAGGAAAGTGGAGTATTTAGTGTTGTGACTCGCGTATTCAGAAAAATCAGCGTCGTTCTTGATCAGTTAGGTGGTGCATGGTAATACTTCTTTTTTTCCATTTCCTTGCCAGAAGTCATTCTGACAGGGAAATGCGTTTGATAAAACCCAACCTGAAATAGAAAGTCGTTTGATAAAAAAAATTGGCTTATGTTAGGATTTTCTATTTATGGCAAGATTTTCTACTTCTAACAAGATTTTTGATCGATTTTGAGAAGTAAAAATTTTTTACTTCTCCATTTGAGAAGTCATTCTCACGGCGATCTGCAGCAGCCGGTGGCAACGACCAACGCCGACCGCCACTGCCGTTGAACATTTTTTTAATAATGTTTCGAACATTTTCTTTTTTGATCATTATCAAACGCATTTCTCTATCAGATTTTAACTTTTGAAGTAAAAGCTGAAAATTTAACTTCTTATTCAAAGCAAAAGTTGAAAAATCAATTTTCTTGCCAGAAGCACTTCTCGCCCAAGAAGTGTTGTCATGCATGCCCTTATTTTCCATACGGATAGTCAATAGTAATTACTAAAGGAAAAAAAAAGTGTTAAGCTGCATGATTACCCTAAGAATCTGAATTTTTAGGGCCGCCTTTGCAAACCAAAGACCTCTTACACGGCCCAAAAGTGATAATGATTAAAAGAAAACCGAACGTTTCTTACGGCCTAATAAGGCCCACCTCGTACTCTTTGCCGGCCCATAAAGCCCATATCATTCTTCATCAGGCGAAACGGAAGCCCTCTTGCTTTGACAAAGGATTTCCGAGTTTTCACTCATAATTTTGGGCAATAAATTCAGTGAGATTTCGATTCGATTCTCTCTCTCCCTCTCTCTCGCTCTCCTTCCTCGTCCCAGTGTCTGAGGAATTCGCAGCGTTCGCTTTTGTTTCAATGGCTCTTGCGGGCGAGGTGAGCCGTCTTTTTTTCCTAAGATGGTTTACTTTACTATTGGGTGGATCGCCCGTGGATAATTGCGGGTTTTAGCCGAAGAAATTGTTCTGATTCATTAGAAATAAACGTTTAATGGATATGGAGATTGCGAACGAGATTTTAGCTTGCAGTTGCATCTAAGTTTGTGCATTTTTCAGCAAATTTTCTACACCTTTTGAGCGTGGTGTTGATATCTATAGTCCAGTTGCGTTTACGTTTCTTCATGGTCTCTTCATCAGATCATGGGCTGATTCTGTTTTGAAGTGTCTCCCCGAGTTCGTCCTCCGTTAGAAGTAACCATGGTTTTTGATGGGATCAGAAATGTGGACAAGTCACATGTCATATGTTTAACTGCTACTTGCAATGCTGTAGTGATTTGAGTGTATAGCTTTGTCACAATTCCTAATGTCTCCTGTCCTTGTGGGATCCCTTGTTTGGAAAGGATGCTGTCCCCGTTGTGCTTTTGCATTCATTTGACTTGCGGAGGATGTATTAATTTTGCATTGAGGGTCGTGTTTATTTGGATCAGGTCGGGCTACGTTTGCTTCTCTGTCCAATTAGCTCCAACATTGTTGTCCGGACTGCATGGTGAGTTCTAACTCTTTGTAGTTTTCCTGAGCATAGTGATCACTTACATACGTCGCCATCATGTGAGTGGAGATTTGTTCTAAGAAACTGTCGTATTTGGAGAGTTCACTTAACTCCTTCAGTTTACACTTCTACACCAAGCGACTACAATGCTTCCCAAATTGCTATACACTATCACAAACGCTACATTGTTACGTTGCTCAAGCAGCTGTTCTGTGGGGACTGTGTTCCCTGTTTACTCAACATTCAAAGCCATTGAGGAGAGGGATCAGAATGAGCAGCAGAGATGGCTTCTCTATTGGGCAGGTTGGCACCTTTCCATTTTTACATCCTTCAAATTCTTTTAGATGAAAACTTTTAGAATTTTGTTGGAGTTGTTTGGGGCCTTCACACCTAGCTTTTGGCCTTCCATTCTAGAAAAAGGTTGATGGGAATTCTTTACCAAGAACTGTGTTATGTGGTTATAGAGATACTTTTCATATGTGGTTGTAAAGAGCAGGATGGATGGTAGCTGGTTCTGCTAGTCTCGGCTGCATATCTAATATAAACGTGAGGCTATGCAAAGTGCAAAATTTAATTGCTCGAACGCTGTCCATCTAACCTAGTAGTCTCCACGAACTGTGGTTTCATTGTGGAGGCTGATGATCTGAATTGCACGCCCACAATCCTTGTCACATCTTACAGTAGTAGTTGACTATTGCAGCTTATGGAACTTTTAGCGTTGCAGAAGTGTTCACGGACAAAATTCTCTTCTGGTGAGTCTCTGACCTCCAATGTGGTCTTACTCTTTGGTTTATTTTTTCTCTAGGTTTATTAGTTGAGGTCACAGCAGAATGTTGGCCTTTGATACAAGAATATCCTTTCTCTTATTTGGTTTGAAACTATTTATGATATACTACTTAATTATAGTCCAAAATTTGGAGATGCTGTGAAGTTTGACTGCTGTTTATGTCAAAGAAAGATCTTTTACCTTAATTGTATATTTACCTCCATGCGCTTTAAGGTTTATCCATAGTCCCTTGTGCAAACAAATGATTTTCTCCTGTCAAGGGCTTATTCTAACTAGAGAGCCTATTTGTCAGCTTGTACGGCCAGAGCTTAGTAGCATGAAAGCCTCTTATTCCCCTTGAGAGAAAATCTTTTCAGGTGTAACCAATATATGGGGTCATGAGGATGTCCCTAGGAAGTCTGGCCTACTTTTAACCGTAGAAATGTGCTAGATGGACCAAGTTCGTTGTTTTTTAACCTATCCTTTAGCATTGTCCTTTTTGCAGTCAAGCAAGACTGCCTTTTATTTGTTCCCATTCTTTCATTCTTGTTTTGCTCAATGTTGCATTGCTATTTTCCTTTTAATGCAACATCTTCTTTTTGGGCCTTATCCGTTGGATGACTTAGATCTAAGAAAGCTCTTGCTGCTTTTGTTAGGTTTCCAGCTTACTACTACATGAAGTTTGCATTTCTGGTCTGGTTACAATGTCCATCAGGCAATGTAAGTTTGACTTTCTCATTTACGCTATGGAAAACCTGTTGCTAAATCATATTTTTTGGTAGGTGGATTTAAGCAGTCCCTAATCTCACACACAAGACGACTTTGTCTTTAGTTCATTTTATCTAGCCATATGTTCTAATTCTACATTTTTTTCTCAAAAGATGAAAGCATTAATGGTCATCCAATCTAAACGAGGTTGATTAGAGTTCCCATTGTTCATACCGAAATATATATGTATCAAGCGACTTGAGTGCTTCTCGCTTTCTACAGGGTGCAAGGCATTTATACATGAACTGCCTCCGTCCTTTCTTGTTGAAGCACCGAAGAAGACTGGATCAAATAGTTGGGATGTTCTATGGTGAATTGGTAAGTGTTACACTTTCTAGCGACAGCGTAGCAGGATATGGATGTTCGGTTGAGAATTCTTACTCTTACATAGTTGATCCGTAATGCCAATGGTGGGCTAGGGGATTAGGCTGCCCTGCCTGCGTGAATGGGGTGGCATGGGGGTGTTTAGTGCTCACTTAATTCTTATTGAGGTTCTTTATGACCCACTAGTTAAGGGTTTATTGAAGGGAAAGTAGAGGCTCTACCAGTGAACTAAATCCTCGCAAACCTCCTGTATGTCTCATGCTTTAGACATCCTAAATCGAAAGAATTTGGAGGTTGATAGTCATTTATACATTACAGTTCGCTTTTTCTTTTTAACAAGGGAATGATGTTATGCGTGATTCTTACAATAAGTCTATTGCTATCCTGTCATTGTCTCACAAAGATAGAACTATTAATAGTTCTCTCTTCAAGTTTATTTTCCTCTCTCGTACCATGCTCATTTCCTAATGAACTCCAGCTGATTAGTTTTGAAAGCAGAATTTGCTGCTGGAGAAATTTGTTGATGATAGATTTATACATAGTTAATTGGTAAAAACTCTCTTCCCATTTTGCTGGCTCATTCTGTAATATGGACTTGGAGAAATATTTGAATGGAAATGCACAGCTCTGATGGATGTTTGAACTTGCAGAACAAATTCGTGAGTGAACACCAGGAAGAATTTCTTTTTGCAAGAAGACTTATTACGGGGGTTTTCGAATCAGGTTTTTACTTATTCCAACTTGGACTATATATTTCTGTCTGCTATTAGTGATGAGCCTGGACTTGGGCTGATGAGAACTACTTTGTGCCAAAGATTTATCATTTTTCACTATCTGAGTTTTACACTATTTGCTATTCATATGCTTCTCATCTGAAAGCACATAAATTCGTATAAGGTTCATAGCTTAACGCTGGTTTATTTGTTCTGGTGTCTAATATGGTTTACCTTTTTGTGGCCTTTGATCAGCAAATGGGATTCTGACCAACAGTGCTCATCCACGAGAAGGGCAAGATATTGCTGCTATCGAGGGTCCGCGGAACCAAAATCGAGAGTCAGTATCAGGACATGATGATTGATGCATCTTTGCTCGTAACGTACAGATACTTTGCTTGCTTGATATATATCATTAAGTTTTAGTGTTTGACATTTCACAGAGGTTAACGAGGAAGGGGGCCTGGGCCTGCTTGCGTAACTGCAAGCTCCTAGCTCTGAAATGGGATATGGGCTTGATTAATCTAGTATAGCGGACCTTAGTGGGTTTAGGTTGGGAATCGTGAAGTTTAGCTTTATGAGCACTCCCGAGATTTCGTATCCAGAAATCTCCACACTTTGTAAATATTGATGTTTGTTATTGTGAAGGGTATGTTGCCAGTATTTGCGACTTCCACATCTATAAACTGTCGACGATCCAAAACATGGATCTTTGAAGTTCCCAACACGGTAGTCCCTTCTGTGAGACTGCGAACTTGGAAAACAGTTCAGCTCTGTTTCTCAATGAGACAGCGAAGACAATAGTGTTTTTTGTGTTCTTTTCTCTGGTAAAAAGCAAACAGTGAAATAACACTCGTCTTAAGGTCAGATTTGTGCATGGTCATAGCTCATGGCATGCTGGATTGTGGATTTGGGAAAGGATTTAGTGACATAAATATAGAGGTGTCATTAAATCTAAACCATCCAATTCAAAATGGACAGTCCAGATCAATCAACAGTTTTTTTAGTAAAAAATGATATGGAATAATCTGGGCTGTCCAATCAAATTGATCATGGTAGAAAATTTTCAATGGTAAAAAATTCGAATCCTGTGATTCCCATCACCATTACAAAGCAAATAACATCTGTGATCGTTGACTTTCGTCGGTCCAAATGTGATTATGGTAGAGTTTATATGCCAAACGATTCCCCGTATCAGCTGCGAGCCGAGCCCAAAGCGCGGGTTTGGCCGAAATGAGTCCTCCCTTTGTCGCTGCTGGCACTTTTGGCCATTTCTTTCGTCCGTCCGAAGCATTCAGCATGAAACCGAGTTCAATCGCAAAATCGAAAAGCGAACCTTGTATGATTCAGATATTTAAACCGTTCGAATGAGCCATCGTACCTGTTTTGGTCGGAAAAAAAAAAACCACCAGGTTCTACATTTTCTTGGAGAACACCCCTCCCTCTCTCTCGTTCTAATTTGTTGCTCTCGTCCCTCATTCGGAGGTTTGAAGGCACTGAATTATGACATCTTTCCATGATTCCCGGTCAAGATTTTTTATTTTCCTGGGAGGTCTTTCGAGGACTTTACAGTCATGTTGATCCCGGCGTATTTGATCTGTAGACGAGATTCAATTTCCGTGATGCAATAGTTGTGCTTAACATATCAAATGCAGATGTTTTTGCGAATGCTCCTTTATCTGGGAAAAGTGTCAAAGTCATATAGTGCTAATTCATTTCTAAATCTTGGCGTCAATTTAGTCCTAAATCTTTTGCGTTAATGCCAATTTAGTCTTAAATCTTTTATTGGTGTCAATTCAGTCCTAAACCTTTTGCGTTAGTGTCAATTCAGTTCTAAATATTTTATATTTTTATTAATTGAGTCAATTCGGTCATTCTTTGATTGAAAATCGCTAGCATGTGCGTCAATTGTCTTTCATGAAACAACGGGCGCTAACGTAGATATTTTTTAATATTTTTAAAAAATGCTAAAAAATTATGTAAAATTATAGAATAATAGTTTAAAATGTTAAAGTTATTGGAGTTGACGAATGCTTTGAGGACCCTTGTGTCTCACACCGGGTCCGCCTATGTGAGCTTAGGGGCATTGAAGTATGATCCGACAACATGTGATCCCTGCGCGCGGAATGCGGGGATTGGGGGGCAACGCCTCCGAAACAACAACGTATTTAGGCTTTTGTTTGAGTTGGTCCATTTATTGTGGGATCAAAGGGGTTCGGGTATGCTTAGATTTTGGGCCAATTTAGTGCATATACAATATGCTCGTTTTTGACTGATAACTGTAACGAGTTGTGCGGCTGTAAACAGAATCACAGTGAAATTTCTTTACAGGAGGTAACCCTATTCTGAGATGAACCTGAGTAAATTGTACGTCATCTATTTTTCTTATATCATCTGTGTGGTCATTCTGAATCGGTTTGCGATACATTCTATCAAAAATCTGCATTTATCATGCTATGTAAGACAATCGACGTCCGTGTCAGCGATTTTCGACCAAAATTGATTGGATTAACTCAGTTGGCATAAATACAAAAGGTTTAAGACTTAATTGGCGCCAATGCAAAAGGTTTTTGACTGAATTAACACATTAAAAGGTTTATGACTTAATTCACACTAATGCAAAAGTTAGAACTGAATTGTCACAAAAAAAATTATGATTAAATTGGCACTAATGCAATAGGTTTATAACCTTTTTTTTTTTACACTGCTCCCTCCTTTATCTTCGTTACCCCTTATGTTTTCCGTCAACCTTCCTCATACTCTCAGACACCTTGCAATTGCATTGGCTTGGCTTCAACTTTTCATACTTTAATTGTTATCAAATAAACTTCTCATTAATTGATGTATTGTTTCATTATCCGCTTCCGAGCCAGACTCCCCATGATATCTTGCTCCAATTCGAGTACTGTGTTCCTATGTGCAATGCCGAATGTGTTCTCGTTGGTTTTGCTCGAGAGAGAATGTCGTGATGAGCCAATGATCATGCCATTCTTCTGGGAGAGACGGTACATTGGCAAACTCCATAAATCCCAACCTGAACATTAAATTGAGACCGAGATGGCCTTCAAACGCTAATTATCAAGTAGTGCATCAGGTCCACGCCGGCTTGGATGTGGTTCAGGGACCCTTCCTGTAACATCCTTATTTGATTGGTCTAGAGATTGTGATCTTGATGATACTGTATGGGATGAAGTAATTGGTTGATCAAGTCATTCCCAATATATGGACGCCAAAAAAAAAAGTCATTCCCGAAGGTCGGTACTTCGGCTCTAGAATCAGGGAAGATTAGCTTCATGAGCCCTTCCAGGATGTCGGGGGCACTATGGCCCACACTTTGTGAATACTGATGTTCACTATGGTGAAAGCCTAAAGGCATGTTGCACGCAGTCAGGAGTTCCGCAGAGGTTTATCTCTAAACTGGCTCGATCCAGCTTCTGGATTGGCTCTTCAACTTCAAGTAGCTGTCCTATGTTCAGGGTCAACGATCCGTAGCATGGATATTTGAAGTTCCAACGCAGCAGTCCCTTCTGTCAGATGGCAGGCTTTGACAACAGGTTAGTTTAGTTTAGTTTCTCAACGGTAAAGCAGAGACAATGCAGTTTTTTACTTTTCCCTAACAAGAGCAAGCAATGGAGTTAAAACAGTTGTTAAAGGTCACATTTGTGCGTAGTCATAGCCCAGGACAACCTGGATTCGGATCCCATCCTCGTTATACAATGTAATTCATCTCCCATCGTTGACTTTCCTCGGCCCAAAGGAAATGATTGGCTTCAGATGCCAACTTGTCACCATTGACTGGGAAATTGTCAGTCACCATTTGAAGTATTCGTGCTCTCCTCTCACTAATCCGTTGAGATCCATCCGCTGATGGACTTACCACCTACTCCTCTGGCACCGAGACAGGATTCGGGAATGAAAAGGAGATGGGCGTTGAAGGAGTTTACGAAGACTTCATCGGCGCTATTTATGAGATCATCTCAACATGTCCGCTTCGAATAAATTTAGGCACTTCCGATAAATTTTGGATTTTCAGGTCTTTGATGTGATCTGGGCTACGCTTCCCTCAGTGAAAGATTGAACGATTCCAACGTACGAATCTGGGGCCTTCAGTTTTCGCGCCGAGCTAATTGATGTAAGAAGTTCCCGCGGACGTGCAAAGCGCGTATTGGGGGTCAATTTTGTCATTAGCCATCTCCTGCTCCGTCATTTACTTCACGAACCGAGATGCAAAAGATAAATGAAAGAAGACAAAGGGGGGGAGAGAGATAGAGGGAATCAAACTCGAGTCTTGTCTTCTCTTTTCCTGTTTTTGGGCCAGATGGGTCTTCTCTTTGCTGCGGCTGGCATTTTTGGCCTTTCCTTTCATCTGAAGCGTGTTCGGTGAGTACCCAAGTTCGATCTTTGTCGGAGACAGAATAGAAACAGACTTCCTATATGATTCAGACGTTAAACCCTTCAGTTGAATCAGTTGTGCATTTTCTTGAACTGGGTTACACCCCTCTCTCTCGTCGGACCTCCGATTTCGTTGAACTCTTCTCTCGTCCTGAGCTTTGAAGCTTTCGTATTCAGTTGAGAGAGAGAGAGAGAGAGAGAGATGATGATGACTGGTCGAAGAGACGGACCCTTGATGCGAAGCGGCAGCTCCTCCCACTCGTTTCGAAAATCAAGAATCGCCGTCGCCATAGCCGTCGGCATTGCTGTCGGTTGCGTCTTCGCTTTCTTGTTCCCCGATGGGCTCTTCTCCGTCGCTGGGCCTCCTCTTCAGAATGGCCGCCTCATCAAAGCCGATTTTCAGGTTCTTTTCTTGAATTGCAATCTCTGCGAATTTCGCTTGTCTAGTCGCTCTGAATTGCTTTGGGTTGAGCAACTTCCTGGGAGATCGTGAGGGGAGGTTGAAGGTGACTGTTTTATTTGATGTCACGGCAATGTTAGGACAGGACGATTAGGAGAACAAAAATGTAGAGATCTTTCATTTTGTGCTCCTCATTTTATGGAAACCTGAATTTCTCTTGGTTCTTTGATGCTATCTAACTTGACAATCTGGATTTTGACTTTTGAAGGTCGAGACTTATTTTTTGAAAATTCCTGTGTTCTGATGTTACTATGACTTGGCATGAGGTTTAGGTTAGGATAGCGTGAGTTAAGACATCAGCGGAGGCATACTTCATCAAAGAATTGAATATTTTACTTAGGATGCTTTTCCCTGAAGAGCAAATGGACTTTGTAAGAAATGAAAATTCTGGGCTTGTTTTCCCATCTGATGGGAAACAGGTTCTGCTTCAACATGCATGTCCGTCATCCTCTTGCTAGATGAGTAGCTCTTCATGTGCTGCAGAAATATAAGTCAAAAAGGTTCTATAACATCGCGTGTTTTCAGATTGAAATATGTGAACGAGGGCCTGAGAGGTATGAGTGAGACATGAGCCTTGAATGGAATTGTAGTTCATTAATTTGATGGAATGATGAGCATTAACTTGTTTTTCATGGTATCCTGCAAATGCCATAAGCAATTTCCATTTTTTCCTGGCTGCTAGGGAGAGTCCTCTTCCAGCTTCGGTGAATCGTCTGAGCGGATAAGCATGTTGAAGTCGGAATACGTGGCTGTTTCGCAGAAAAATGCTGAGCTGAAAAAGAAAGTTAGGGAGTTGATTGAAAAGCTTAAATTAGCTGAACAAGGGAAAGATCAGGCTCAGAAGCAAGTTCTTGCGCTGCATATACAGCAGAAAGTTGGGCCATTTGGTACTGTAAAGGGTTCAAGAACCAATCCCACTGTTGTCCCTGATGAATCTGTGAATCCGAGATTAGCAAAGATATTGGAGAAAGTCGCAGTTAATAGAGAGCTCATAGTTGCCCTGGCCAACTTAAATGTGAAGGAAATGTTGGAGGTTTGGTTCACCAACATAAAGAGAGTGGGTATACCTAATTATCTGGTTATTGCTCTGGATGAAGATATTGCTAAGTTCTGTGAGTCAAACAGTGTTCCTGTCTACAAAAGAGATCCAGATGAAGGTGTTGATTCCATAGGAAGGACAGGAGGGAATCATGCTGTTTCAGGATTGAAATTCCGCATTTTGAGGGAATTTTTGCAGTTGGGATATAGTGTTCTTCTCTCTGATGTCGACATAGTCTACTTGCAAAACCCGTTTGACCATCTTTATCGGGACTCAGATGTCGAGTCCATGACAGATGGTCATGACAACAGGACTGCTTACGGGTTTAATGACGTCTTTGATGAGCCTGGAATGGGTTGGGCCAGATACGCTCATACGATGCGCATCTGGGTCTATAACTCTGGTTTCTTTTATCTCAGACCAACAATCCCCTCAATTGAGCTTCTTGATCGTGTAGCTGCTAGGCTTTCCCGGGAAAAAGCCTGGGACCAGGCAGTTTTCAATGAAGAACTCTTTTTTCCTTCACATAATGGGTATGATGGTCTCCATGCTGCCAGGAGGACGATGGACTTTTATCTCTTTATGAATAGTAAAGTCCTCTTTAAAACTGTCAGGAAAGATGCCTCCCTCAGCAAAATTAAGCCGGTGATTGTTCATGTAAACTACCATCCTGACAAGCTTCTGCGCATGAAGGCGGTTGTAGAATTCTATGTTAATGGTAAAGAAGATGCGCTAAAACCATTCCCTGATGGTTCAGATTGGTAAAATGCCGTTCTGGTATTCAAAGATGCTTCTTAGCACCTGTTGTCTTCTTAGCTGAAACTTGACTTGTTGGGCATCGGAGATAGCATTTGGGTATGAAAACCTTTCCTGTTGGCCTCATCGTTTTCCAATCATTTTTTCCTTCGAGAATACTAGGATTTTTCATAGGCTGTATCTTCAAGTAGCGTAGGAACTGTTGTTTATGTAGTATGGATCCTTGGTTTTTTTTTTTTAATTAATTTATCATGTGGCTGTATAAAAGGCCTTCTTACCTCTCCGAGGTTTGCGTGAACTTTTCGGTCAAATCTACTGATCTGGAGTCCTCTTTTGTTTCTGAGTGTCCCTTTTATTCTAATAGTAATTCAAACTGTAGTAGAAAGTCTGCATATTTTCAGTCTTAAGACTTCCTGATTCCGATGATAATACCACCCAGGACATGGTTTGATTGAGATGAAGAGAACTGAAAAGTGAGAAGGCGGGTTAGAATGACCAGTTACTCGTAAACCTTCACGCCGAGCCCCTCCTTCTCGGATGGCCTGTTCTGTTTTGCCCTGCTCTGGTCTCTCATTCCTAGCTCAGGTTAAGTAGAGCATGTAGCACGGGAATGCTTTAGTGTCTTGATTGGAGTCCTTTCTGCCCCAGCTGCTATACTCTTGAAGAGCAACATTTCATTCTTGAACAGAAACATATTGTTCCATTTCTTTCCTGTGTTGCATTAGAAATAGAGTGGAAACAGAGGGATTCGCTTTATGACACAACTCTGAATCAACAAGAGAGATTCATAAAGAAAAAAAAATGGATATCACTTATTTGATTCTGTCGCCTGTTCTAATGATAGCCAATTGGTTTGAAAATAATCACGGTCTAGCACTCTCCCTGTTCCTCTGAAATTATGTTTCCAATACCGTGTCGTGTGCAGTATGTCCTGAGCCAGGTGTTGGGTTCTTCACAAGTTGAAATATTTTGTGCTTGAATCTCCGATCATAGCCATTGATTACACGACCCCACCTGAAATAACGTTGATGATTGAGATTGTCCAATGGACAATGTCCATGGAGATTCTGATATATTTAGGAGGAGCTAAACCTTTTTTCTAGCCGATCGGAGCGATTGTCATTAGCTATTGCGATTATTCGAATATTGGGTAGAGATCAAATTACAAAAACAGATAGATTTTGACAATCGTCTATTCAATACTCAACATCACAAATTGACTTTTTTCTTTTTTTCGTGTGTGTTTGAAGAATGGAATGTGTCCTAAATTCACTCCGTGTAACTCCAGTTTTTCTTTCTATTATTGAAACAAAAAGACAAGGGTGAATGCTAGGGGTGAACATAATGGACCAATCAGACCGGAGACAGTTTGGATCGGTGGGTTTGGTCCGGTTTCGGAGTGCTTTGGTTCGATTCTCGGTTTGTAAAGGTGGAACGGTGTCTGGGCTATCCGGTTCCCAATTTTAAGGAGAAATCAGACCGATGTACTATTCATCCGGACTTATAATTTTTTATTTGTACTTATAAAAAAAAGAGTTGGGGCTTCTTCGCCGACTTTTTAGACTGTACGGCTAATCTGTAGAGATGCATTTGTCTTAGAGAGAAGGTGCAATTGAACTTTGATTTTTTCTTCTTTTTTTTTTTTTTTTCGACTTCTGGATACTTTCCAGCATGTTTGATAGCAGACCAAATTATATGCCATGAAGGCTTGAACAACTGACTTACGACAAGAAACTTGAATTTTTCGTAGTTCAAAAGTTCGCTCCTCCGTACAAATTTTTAAGTCCTCCAATTAATTTGTATGATCAAACTATTAACATCTATGTTCACTTCTTTTTAGTCCTATGAAGATTATTAATGTACAAATTGAGAGTGCGATTGTCATTTTTCGATATTTATCGGATTCATTGGAACGTCTAGAAATCGGATCGGACTAGTCGGTCTAGTCCAATACGATCCCAAAAACTTTGATCTGGTGCAAAATTTTAGAAATTGAGAATCGAGATCTCTCTAATTTCCGAGACAATCGAATCGACTCGGATAATGCTTACTCCCGGTGGATGCCGGAAAAAGTCACTAGTGGATGAAAACGTACGATTTCATGAACAAGGCAATAATTCTACCGAAGAAAAAGGTGAACAGCAGCTTCTTTATGCATTTCTTCTGTACATAAAGGAAAAGACAACGTGGGAGCTTCTCTGCACAATCCACTCAGTCAAAGTCAAGCAGATAAATTTCCAACCCGGCCTCGTCCATCCTCTTCTTTATTTTATGCCGGAATGCCAGCGAATGATCTTCCCCGAATCCCACACAGCTCACACCTGAGCTCTGCTTCAAGGACCGAGGGCAGGGCTCAGTTCCAGCCAATAATTGTTCCCTTCTCCTTGTTCTTTAATTCTATGTTGTCTTCCTCCTCCTCTTCTTCTTCTTTCTTCTTCTTCTTCTTGATTTTCAGTGCTTCCCAGTCGACCAGTAAATGTTTCTTCAATCACCATTTCACGTAGCGTAGCACCAGTATCGTTCTCTTTCCAAGAATCCTACACTTGCCAAATCAGGACGAGGAAGTTTGGAAATTTGGTTTGCAATTCAATGGGTAAAGGAGGCGGTTGTGTGCCAAGCAAGAAAAGATCGGTCGAGTCCGCTGATCAAGATCCTCCAAACCGAGAAAGGGACGGCGCTGTTCCTGCCCAGGAACAAGCCCCACCTGCAGCAGCAGCAGAAGTCACTGCCCCGGTCACAGTGAACAATGCGCAGACCATCAAGAAGCTGAGAATTTTCATAATCTTTTACTCAATGTACGGGCACGTGGAGCTTCTTGCGAGGAGGATCAAGAAGGGTGCGGATTCAATTGATGGGGTTGAGGGTGTTCTTTACAGGGTGCCGGAGACGCTGACGTCAGAGGTTCTGGAGCAGATGAGGGTCCCTCAGAAACACGATGAAGTGCCAGTTATATCCGCAGAGAAATTGGTGGAAGCGGATGGGCTGTTGTTCGGGTTTCCGACCAGGTATGGGTGCATGGCGGCGCAGATGAAGGCCTTCTTCGATTCGACTGGGGGGTTGTGGCGCGAGCAGAGGCTTGCCGGAGTGCCTGCCGGGTTCTTTGTGGGCACCGGCACTCAGGGTGGAGGGCAAGAAACTACGGCGTAAGTTGTTCGTTTTGCCTGCTGTTCTTACTGTGAAAATGAGTAGCTTGGGCTGAGAGTCGAGATTAGTGGCTGCCTGGGAGACTAGCTTGAGCTGGCTGATTTCATACCGGCTTGTTCATAGTTAATCCTCGGACTGGTTGGTTTGCTTGATGTTCTCATGTTTATCATCTTGTTATGGCTTGCTTTGAATGTGTTTAAATCGGTTGGGTTGAAGAGTATCCTTGAGCGTAGGATCAACTGGACGAATAAAGAAATCATGGTGCTCGAAGAGAGTCCAGAGATTACATCTTCCAATGGTGAAAATCACTGCTTTAACACGTGCTTTGCTTGTCATGTATGTGTAGGATAAAATTCTGATTTAGAAGAAACTTCGCAACCAAACATTTATGTATTTCCAAAAGTCTTTGATCAGCGCAAATATAGAGTTACGATGTGATCTCCAAACTATAGGATAATCTACAGGATCTTTCTTAAGTTGATAGATGACATATTTGCATTCTAAGGATGTTTTGATCAAAGGAGTGTTTGCTGAAGTCAATTCTATGGCCTACTTGTTATGGTGAGGTCTAAAAAATTCAGCAGAATCAAGCATCTCCAAAAACATGCATGACTTGAACTGACTTCGTGAGGCACGCTTGCAGTTTTTCCTTATCATCTTTCCAAAATTTTCTGTTCTAAAGCATCGGTTAATTTATCGCCTGAGTTCAGTTGCCTCATGTAATAGTCTCAACAAGACCGATTGAGTTGCTTGGGAAGCTACTGAAAAGTCTGATATGGATGCAATATCTGCTTTGTGAGCAATGGGGTTTGAATACGTTGATATGGGGAAAAACAATGTGGTTTCGCTGATTGGAGTTCTGTGTGATGTAATCTCCAAGTAGATTGCTTAGAGGTTTACTTTTATTGTTTAGGACCTTAGGTAACCAAAACTGAAAAGATGTTTAACTGGTCAAGACGCTGGGAACTATTATTGATGGTTCTGCTTTTTCCATTTTAAGCATCTGGAGCGATCAGTAACTCTGTCATCTAGAATCATATTAGGGAGTCTGCTTATGTGTATTTTGTTAAGCGGATTGATTCTATATTGGTAAGAGATTTTTACATTTCATCTATGGTAATCTATACTTTTTGGAAGAGGTGTTACAGAGGATCTAACTAAGAAAAGGCAGAGTTGCAGACTGTTTGGGCTACTTTTAAATTCTACCTCAGCAGAGTTTGACGTTGCAAATCCAAATCTAGCATTCCTAACCTCTAGATGCAATTCAAAGAAGCAGTTGCATTAGGAAGAGGATATGTAGAATTACTTCCAATTCTTGCAAAGCCGTATTTACATAGGCTTTCATGTTTTATCAACGTTAATTTGATAGCTAGAGCGTATTGCCAACTAGAGTTGCACGAGTTTTAGTTGATCTGTCCCAGAAACACACATCAAATAACCAATGAAGTTTCATTATGAGCTAACTTCGAGGGAACGTACTTTCTTGCCATGGTGCTTCTTTAGAAGAGTCTCTTAAGTATCAATTTTCATAGAAATAACGATGCTGTACATGCCTCGCAGATGGACAGCAATTACTCAGTTAGCTCACCACGGAATGCTCTACGTGCCAATTGGGTACACTTTCGGGGCCGGAATGTTTAAGATGGATTCCATAAGAGGAGGTTCGCCATATGGTGCTGGAGTATTTTCTGGTGATGGCACGAGGGAACCGAGCGCGACCGAGCTGGCTCTTGCCGAGCACCAAGGCAAGTACATGGCCTCAATCGTTAAGAGATTTGCCGTGCCCTGTTAATGCATATCATTCAAAGCACCGGTTGTAACATTGCATTTTCCTGTGTGATATATATTCAGAAATGTATCATTTGATTCTTATTAGATCACCTGTTCTACGCATCTGGGAATGGAAGTGTGTTTGACATGGTCCCTCTGTAGCTCAATGAAAATTTTTGTGTTTGATTTATTGTAGACAGTTGAATTAAAGAGCTATTCAGTATAGTTTAGAAGCCCTATATGCTTCCTTTCTTGTCAATGGATCATGCAGCTCTCTCTCTCTCTCTCTCTCTCCATCGATGTGCACGCTTGGCCGCTTGTACATTCGTGTCTTCTGACCCGTTGTGAAATGTCTTTTTGTAGGATGGATATTGGGTTTTAGGAAAGCTTCTGTCTCAATAAGAAACGAAAGACCTTCCCACTTCCACAATAATAGCGGTATATATGTAGATGAATCCTGGAATACTGAGAAAGGCTGAGCCAATCGTTCTAATTTGTCAAATAATTGATCGAAGAAGAAATATAATTAAAGATCCGCTTTGGCGTAAGCGATGATCAGGTATAGCTGGTCTTCACGTAAAACAGGTTAGAAACTACTGTGACTGGCCCTATAAACACTCGCCTACTAACAGGCACTAGTAGGAAGCAAGGTGATGACATGCGCACCGGACAGATGCCCGAGAATAACAACGTCAATGGTTTCGATAGAGATTTAGAAGGAAGCACTGAGGCCAAGGCCAGACAGTCTTGCCATGCTATTTTCTTCAATATATCAAGTACAGATCTCAAACACTGCTAATTGTGATTTTGAGATCTCTATCATATTTAACGTATGAGCGTGAAGCAACAAATCTTTCAAGAGGCAGAAGTCCTGGAAAATGTGCAGTATACAATGAAGTCCAGAAAACCTAAAACTCTCCAGACATTTGCACTATCTATGTAGCACAAAAATTTGAGGTGCAGCAAAACATGAGCTCCCAAATTCGTTTGATAATGCACATTCTTGTCCAACCAAAGAGAAGACATTAGTCTCCCCCCAATATTCACAACAAGATCAAGGAAAGGACACATGCGGATAACAAGGTAAAGTTGAATTCGGACACATTTTCATGTGGCCTTCATCCTTGGCAATTCATGTTCAGAAAATACAACTTGACAATGGAAGCACTACATCAAGATAACAGCCCTTAAAGGCTTAAACCCTCAAAGCCTCAGCAATGAATTTGATGATCAGCAGACATGGACAGCAGCTACATACATCGTGGGAAGAACGTGTTCCCTACATACCCACCAGCCATTGCCCGTCTCACATTAGACTCAAACATCCTCGCATTGTCCCTCAATACCGCAGCTGCATCATGATTGAGTGGATCTTCATAGTTGGGTTGCTGCATGGGAGCAATGGATTGTTGAGGAAATGAAAACCATTTAAAAAAGAAAAACTCATTGAGGAATAAATCCCATACCGTGAAAAGATGGAATAACCCATAGATTATGGTGTTAATGTTCAGGACAGGTTTCCAGTCTTCTCTTAGAACATTGAGGCAAACATTTCCTTCCAAGTCAATATTAGGATGGTATACCTGCAAGAGCAAAGCCATATCAATACTTGAGAAAATTAAGTAGAAGACCATCCATACTTATAGGTGATGGCTAACTTACCTTAGTTTTACACTTGACTTTTGGTGCCTCATGAGGGTAGATGGAGGACACTTGAAAAGTGAAAACAAATGTACCACCACTGCCACAAAATGTGCCTCGTTACTAATTCCTTTACAGGATAATGAAGAGATTGAGCACTGACGGAAAGAAAGTATACTATTATAATCTCATCCCAGACCATGCTCAGTTGCAGTACTGATCTGCCCCAGAAAGTTCTAGCTTCTAGAGTCTGTAGACATATAAAATGAGAGGATATTCCTTTCCAATTTTGTTCTCATTCTAGAGCACCCAATCTATATGCTTGACAGTTTAAAGCCCTTCATACCAGTGATTAGGAAGAGATTCTAAATGCCAAACTTCTCTTATGTAGACATAAGAGGCCACAGAAACAGCCTTACCAGTAATATCCTTCATCTGGACGTATGGTCACCTCAAAGTTCATCAAGTCATCCTTACCATTGGGAAAGGATATGGTACAAGTTTTTGGTAAGTTAAGCTCACTAATATCTGTGAAAAAAAACTCCAAAAATTAGCTTAAAACATGAATATTTGCTGCTAAATTTGGCGCCTAAGATCCAAAGTAACCGCTAAATTGTTCCTTGGACACCAAACAATGCAGTCAATAAGATCCAGAGACAGTGAACAAAGATCAAACTCATTAAACACTTTGAATAGAAAAAGACACCACCAGAACCAGGTAAGGCTACAAGTTACAACTACTTATCATTCTCTCTCGACAAGGACTCTCTTGTTCCATATACAAAACTGAAGATTTGCGATTCATGAGAGCAGCATATAACAGTTCTGTAGCACTAACCCATTTCTGGCACAAGACAGCCATAACTTTGACAATACAAAGAGGATACATGACAAACATGCTCAAATCCGAATCAGGGAAAAGGGGCGGAAAAAGTGTACCCAATTATTTCCATTGTAGAAGTGTGGCTTGTGACATCGATAAATCCAATTACAGATATATCCAAATGCAGCAAACAACTAATAGAGAAACAGTGGCTAGTGGTGGGGCCATTTTGACAGAACATAGTGTAGTAGCAAAGATATAGATGTTAAACCACAAGGAGGTGGAACACGAACCTTTATGGAGACGTAGTTCGCCAGCAGTTTGCTTCTTGACAGGGGCCTTCCCATTAGCATTTTCTGCAATCTCTTTCTGCTTTGCCTTCACTTTGAAAAGATTAATCATCTTCGCAAAGTATAAACCCTAGAGGCATGAAGCACGGTCAATAGCAGCTAGTTTTAATATTTCAAATACTATGAGACCAAATAGTTAAAAATGATCTCAGAACTCAGCAGCATATGTGAAGTAGGAAGAAGCAGCATAAAAGTTGGAAGCGTAAAAGGGAGACTAATTTCTCATCCACCAAAGTCTACATATTTATTGGATGGAGAATTCATCCTCAAAATGGCCATGTGTGAACATCGTCACTGGTGAAAGTCCAAACTGTACGTGCCAAAGAGCTTGACGTCCTCAGCCCAGTTGGCTGCTTCCATTTAGAGAAAAATTGAGGAAAAAAAGAATCCACCCAGTTCACCAAGTCCTTAGCCAAACTAAGCACCTGAAATTCCATTCCAAGCATAACCAAAAAAAACCACGAGAAAACAACACAGCCTCCACGGCATAATCAAGCAAATGAGCAGATAACCTCATCAACCATTACCCCAAGTTCTGTTGCTCAAAATCGTCAATACGACAGGAAGTACTAATTCGAGCTAAGAGCTAGTCGTTCATCCTAAATTCAAACGCATCCAAATGCCAGCAATCGCGCAGTGGATCATCTTAACTACGCAACATATCCGATGGAGCCGATCAATGAAAGCCCTAGACCAATAGCAGCCCAGCGGCGAGCTAAAGAAGGCGACAATCGAACTAACTCAGGACTAGTCAGCTCAATCCTCGATCCTGAGCGCTCAAAATCAATCGAACCGCAAAATCAGCAGTAACAAACGCCGGCGGCGTACCCGACCAGCCGCGAGCCGACTCGATAAACAAACACGCATGCGTAATTGTTTGCAGGCGCGGATTCAGCAATCGAATAAAGCACGAAATCGAGAGGGAAAACGAGCAGATCCGGCATCGAGCTTACCTGCTCGAGCACAAGAACAAAAATTCTGGTGCTTCTTGCAGAGAGACGCAGATCAAAAACCGATTTCGAAGAGATTAAGTTTCTCTTTCTCTCTCTCTCTCTCTCTCTCTCTCTCTCTCTCTCTTTATATGTACGATGGAGATGCGCAGTGAAATGCGTTTGCTTTTCGCTCTTCTCCGCGTCAATTGTCGTCATCCATCGCCCGGCGAATCTTTTGGGTTTATCATATTTTCGCTTTCGACATCTCGGCGACGAGGGGTCTCAATCGCCTGCTTTTGCATGGCGTTGCCTTTCGCCGTGACGCCAATAGGAGGCTGCCACGTTTGCACTTTTTAAGTCAGATACTTGGTGGCAATGGATAAATGCAATGGTTTGATGCCTCTGCTAGCGTGCTCCTTTTCGGGCAATAATTACATAGTAACAAGAGAGAAAATCTTAACCATTTTTGGGAAAATATCAAAAAAGGACCTCAACTTCATTCACATTTTCAAATAAGGGCCAAACGTAAATTTGCTTCAAAGAATCGCCCCAACTGCTTTGTTTGTTCCACAGAAGAGTCTGACTTTTGTCTTCTTCTCTTTTTTTTCAATTTTGTCTTTCTTTTTATTCTTTCTTTTAGTTTTTTTTTACTTTTTCCTTATACTACATCGTCTTCTCCACGATGCCTCCCTCCTCCAGAGTTTCGCCGGGACCACCCATGCTCTCCGCCAACCTCCATGTTTGCATTTGTTACGGTTTTGATCCCCATTTAAACAAACATCCAGCAAAAGTCGAGGCTCAAGGGCCTTAATCGCACGGCTTGAAGCCGTTCGTCGTTGTCCCACTGTTCACCACCGCGTTCATGTCTGCGCCGAGGACCTCCCGATGGTCAGCCTATTCACGGGCGTCACCTACGCCCGCGCCAGCATCCAGCGCTAGCTCGATGGCGGCAACAGCACGTGCCCCGCCACCGTGGAGGTCCTCCGCTCCCGCGATCTCGTTTGCAACCTCACCCTCCAGTGCCTCATCCGCATCTGGTCCGACTCCGCTGACCAACTGCCGCCCTCACCTCCGGAGTCCCCTCCCTACTGCGACCGCGCCCTCGCGACGGCGCGGCCGCCGGCAAGAGCGTGGGCTCACTGTTGCCGAGGATCCTGCGGTTCGCAGGCGAGTCAGAGGAGCACCACGGTTTCCTCACAGGGGCCGAGGGTTTCCCGAGCGTGCTGCTGAGGTTTTCCGAATTCGACGGCCGCAAATCGGAAAGGAGAGTGAGGTTGCTCGAGCTCGTGGAATGGTGTGGAGCAGGCTTGCAGGCATCGCGAGCGCGGTCGCTTCTTGGATTCAATTCTTATGGTGATTGAATGGGGAAAATCGGAGTCCAAGGTTGCCGCGATCAGAATCCTTGAATCGGCTACCGTTGACGCGGAAACGAAACATGCGATGGTGGAGCGCGAGCAACTCTTCCTCCAACTGCTCAACCTGGTCGCTCCGAGACTGATCTCGATCTGCTCGAAGAGAAGCAGAGATATCAACGCCAACGGTGGATGGTGGTTGGGGAAGAGGAGGGAAGGGGAAAAGAAAAAGCAAAAAAGTAAAAGAAAAATAAAATTTAAAAAGAGAGAGAATAAGACAAAAACTAGACCGTTCTTTGAAATAAATAAAGCAATTGAGGCCGTTCTTCGGAACAAATTTACGTTCGGGACCTTATTTGAGAAATTGAATAGAGTTGCGGCCCTATTTTGACATTTTCCCATCATTTTTTGAGGCCCTGAGGGCCTAATATCAAAAAAAAAAAATCTCAAATTTTATCATTTATGATAATTATATTCAAAACTTTGTTGTCTCATAAAAAATTCTCAATTCTATCAGTTTTAATATCCAAAAATACCCTTAGCTTTAATATTTTTTTTATAACCAAATTATCCGAGTCCTTAACTTTAACATTTGTCCCAATTATATCAAAAAAAAATTATTTCATAAAAAAGCTCTTAACTTTCATTCTTATTTCAAGTTTACCTGTTTAAAACAAAAAAAAATGTCAACTTTTACTTTTATTCCAATTATATTGATTTACTATCCAAAAAAAACTTCAACTTTAACATTTGTTTCAATTATATCCAACACTTTTTTGTCTTGTAAAAAAACCATTAACTTTTATTTTTATCTCAATTTTACATGTTTAATACAAAAAAAGCTATCGACTTTTATTCTGTCTCAATTCTACCACTATCAACATTCCGTTCATAATCATCATTAGTTAATCCGGATGTCCATAATCATCATTAGTTAATCTTACTTGACTCAAGTTTTATTACCGAACTTACTAGTGAATTTTTGAAATTTAGAAACATTAGGTTGTAAAGACGACAAGATTTTAGATCGTTAGTCCAGATATCTCCGCGTCTAGCTGTTTTTGGGGCTGCTGAGTATATAAGAGGATATGAAACATGTTATTTTGAATGATTTTGTATCTCCTGATAATATATAAAGGAATCAAACAACATAATAGAAGTTTATAGATTTTTTCATGTCAGCTTTGCTGAGGTATAATTCATTAACAATATGAAAATGCTACATAGTATAAACTAACGGTGATAGAATTTGGGTAAAAATAACAGTTTGAATTTTTTTATGAGACAAAAAATGAGTTTTGAATATAATTAGGACATATGCTAAAATTGAGGATTTTTTTTATTAGGTTAGTAGAATTGAGATAAAAGTAAAAGTTTGAGGTAGAATTGAAACAAATGTAAAAGTTTAAGGTTTTTTACGGGACAAAAAAAATTCAAGATAATTGTCATAAATGATAAAGTTGAAGGTTTTTTTTTTGTATTTTTTTTTTTTAGTTATGATGACGAAAAATTTCATGCCTTGCGTCAAAATCAAACGAACTAATTTCGTAAAAGTTCAAATATTGAAAATTAATCGTGAGATGCAATTTTTTTTTACATTGAATCTCACTTTTTGATTGCCGACCAAATGGTAACGCCTCGTTTGTTCGAGGAGTTCGGTTATTTTGTTAGATTCATTCGAAAAAAGCAGATGAATATCAATAATTAGTGGGATTATTCCCGATTCTATGCCCATGTTTAAGCTCGAGAGATCCAATTCGTCGATGCTAAGTTTAGCAAAGTGTTATCCAATGGTGAAAAGTTTAACTCAGTTTGATTTGGCTAATCACCGATTAAGTTAAACGCGACTCAGACGGATCCACTAGAGAACACATGTTCAATTCCAAAAGAAAGAGCATTCGAACAGATCTCATCATGTCACGCCCCTACACAAAGTGAAAACCACGATAGTAGTTGGGAAAAAAAAAAAAGCAGCTGAAAACAACAACGTTACGTCTATTCAACGCATAAGAAAAGGCACAAAGATCTCACATACGGTGCCAAAAAGAAGAAGAAGAAGAAGAAGTACGCAACAACGCTTAGGCCCGCGGTTTTATTTCAAGACCCCGTGCATCTACGGGGACGAGGAGGACGTCGTCGATTTTTCAGCAGTGGAAGGAGGGGGCGAGGTTGCACTTGACGGGGAGCTGAACCGCCAAGTCGGGGTTGATTTGGTAAGTCTGCATCAACGTCCTGGCATACTTAAAGAAGCAGAGGCAGTTGAGGTCGGCGTCGGCTAGAGCCGAGCAGCATCCACGGGTCGGCTCGGTCGGGTTGGAGATGCTCACCGATGGCTTGCACGCCTCGAAGCCCTCTTTGGACATGCCGCACATGGCTGAGCTTCCGGCTGCCGCCGCGGGATGGCTCGCCACGGCGGCCAGCAGGACCAGAGCTACAATGACGACATTTGTGCGCCGCTCCATGATATGACTCTTCACTATATTACCACTGGCGAGTGCTTGAGCGCGGTGTGTGTGCTTCCAATGAAGGGGCTCGAACTCCGTTTATATAGAAAATTGGCACGTGGGATGGTGGTGAAAAAATATTTGATCGACCCGGTTTCTATAGCGAAAAAAATAAGGATTAATACCACCGAAAATCTCAAATTGGTACACATGTGATAATTTTACCTCAAATTATTTTTTTGACCGTAAAAAAATCTAAATTGATACACATTTAATAAATTTACCCCAAACTGGTACAATTATAATAAATTTAATCTTTGTTAGTTTTCGTTAAATTTTACCGTCAAATGGCTGAGTTGGATGATACGTGTCAATTGTCGAGTATGCAAGTATTTGCTACATATGTATCAATTTAAAATTTTTTATGGTATTAACTTGATTTAACGGAAATTAACAAATGGTAAATTTATCATATGTGTACCAGTTTGAAATTTTTTATGGTAAAAAAATTAATTTTAAGCAAATTTATCGTAGTTGTACCATTTTGAGATTTTTTATGGTAAAAAAATTAATTTTGAACAAATTTATTGTAATTGTATCAGTTTAAAATTTTTTATGATAAAAAAATAGTTTATGATAAATTTTTCACAAGTGTAATAGTTCAGGATTTTTTGTGGTAAAAAAAAACAGGTCACCGTAAATTTGTCACAGGTGAATCGATTTGAGATTTTTTGCAGTATTAACTCAAAAAATAAATACTTAAATCTACGAATAAATAACGATGTTAAAGATGTTGAGAAAGATTATTTCCTTCACAAGACGACACGAATACGGTTGATTCGTGTCTGTCGTAGGATCAAAGAATCGGCAAATTTGCAAAGTCCCGATGATTACTAAAACTTGAAGACTCTCGTGACATGGAATCGATAGATGGGGAGCTATCGGTTTAGGCATTGATCCAAATTTACGGATCTCATTACGATTGGGGGGTGGGGGGGGGGGGGGGGGGGGGGGGGGGTGGTGTGGGGGTGGCTGTGGTGGTGTCACGGGCGGACTTTGTCGGGAATAAACGACACAGTTTATTTGGGTGTTAGCGTGGAATCGAGGGGTAACGTATCTGTCATTTTCTGAAGAGATCTCTTTAAGAAAGTTGTCTGTTCACTCGGGTTGGCATGTGAACCTAAGCTTTGCGCTTTGCCATTTTTTAATAGGAAAATTACCGAAAAAATTCATAAATTTATTATAATTATGACAATTCAATTTTAATTTTTTTTTTCTTTTTATTAATTAAGTCCTAAGCTTTTTGCGATTGTGCCAATTCAATCCACATTACTAGCCAACAATGACGTGAACAATTTTTAATATTTTAATATATTTTTCTCTTCTTCTTTTTTCCCCGTTCCTATTACTATTGTGGCCGGTGAGCTCCGACAACAATGGCAGCCACCTGCCATGACGAGGCCCCCTCGCCCAGCCTCACCATAGCCTCGCCCAGTGGTAAGTGAGCTCTAGCAACCATCATCGGTTACATAAAAAAGAAAACGAATAAGAAATGAGAAATAATAAAAATATTATTACAAACTATCAATGTTGGCGCTATATGGTAAAGTATACTGAATTAGCACACTTGCAAAAGATTTATGACTAAGTTGATGTAAAAAAATTAGGGCAAAATTGACACAATATATAGAGACTACATGCCACTTCGAGCCAGAAGAACCCAGTGCTCCAATGAACTTCTTTAGACTATTTTGTCCTTTTGCCGTACAAATGGTCACGGGAGGCGTTTAATAAAATTGAGTTTGCAGTGGAATGGATTGAAATATGGATAGCTTGGTTGAGCGCAAATTTAAGGTGTATTTGTTTGAGCAGAAAAAATTATCGAATCAGTTTTTAAATTTTCGTCCGCTTGATTTTCTGAAAATAATCCGTCAACGAAAAGCATGCATGTTTAAAGTTAGGAAAATAAATTTCCTACCTCAATAGAGAGAAATGTTTTCTTGAAAATTGATTGTCCTACGGTGTATTTTTCTTTATGGTTGATATCACGAATAACCTTAAACTAATATATGTGTGATAAATTTATCCCAAAAAAAATTAACTAATGCACAGTTGATAACATTTACTCAAACTGATATATTAGTGATCGCTTTTCCCAAATTTGACATGGATTTTTATGTGGGCTTGCTACGACAAATTAATTATTGCCACGTGGCATATGGCTTAGCAATGTCACGATAAGATCTGACGAAAGCTAATATGGGGTAAATATGTCACGGCTTTTATCGATTTGCTGTTTTTGTTTACCTAAGCTTGAACTAAATTTGTCATAAATATATCGGTTTGAGATTTTTTATGATTAAAAAATTAATTTGGGGTGAATTGATCAAAGAAGTTCAAGTTTGAAATTTTTCGTAAAATTAACCATTTTATTTATCATAAATTTTATCCCAAAACATATCTACAGATAAGTACTATTGAAGGGGAATATTACCAAATAAATTTCAAACACATTGTAATTGTGCCAATTTAGTACTAAATAATTTTTTCGATTAAGTTATGATTCTTTTGTACTTATGTCAATTAAGTCAATTCGATAAATTTTGATAGGAAATTACTGATATATACTCCATCATCCTATGGGACATAGCCAACGTTCATGCACACAAACTTTTTTTTTATTATTTCTTTTCCTTCCTTCTATTTTTGTTCTTTTACCCACTGTTGCTGCCAAGGGTGCGTCGCAGCCTTTGCCCGACTTTGTGTGGGGCCGTTGCGGCTGTTCGCAAAGGAGGCCATGGCCTCGTCAGTAGATGGTGAGCTCTGACAACCCTTACTGGCCACAATAGATAACAAAAATAGAAAAGAAGGAACAATCAGAAAAAATAAAAACAAAACAAAAAAATAACACAAATTTCAGGTGCCATGTAGGATACCTAATGTCCATGTCAGCAATGTCTAGTTAAAATTGATCCGATGTGCTGAATTGACATGAATATAAAAGGCTGACGACCCAATTGTTAAAAGAAAAAGAATTAGAATTGAATTATTACCATCGCAATAGATTTAGAATTATTTTGATAATTTTCTCGTCATTAAATAAACATACGAAAATACTGTAGTAGTACTTGGTCACTAGACAGGCTTGGATGGGCCTTGTCGGGTAACCAGCTTAAAGGCATTGATGCATTCCTACCCATCCTTTCGAAAATATTAAAGGTATAAAATGAGACAAAGCCTGAGTGAGCCTTTGCAGCAGAGTTCGAGCCCAAAAGTGAAACGGCCCGTCCGGGCCAGCGCAATTTGCCTTAGGCCTGACTAGAATTGAGTTCTTAGGAAAGAGAATAGATTTGGAAAAAGGACAACCAACCTTTGTTTGTTTTCTTCGAGGGTCAATATTGCCAAAAATCCAAAACTGATACACCTATGATAAATTTATTATAAATTATTTTTTTATAATGAAAAATCCTAAACTAGTATAACTATGACAAATTTACCCAAACTAGTACAACTGAGATAAATTTACCATATGTTAGTTTTTGTTAAATTTTACGGGTTTTTTTTTTCCAAACCAGTGATAAAAAAAAGTATTTACCATTTTAAGTGTGTTTTTTTTTATTTACCAAACTAAGGGCTATTCGGTAGTCATAGTGTCGAGCGGCCTCTGGCTCGGCAGTCTTATTGCTGAGCGGGCACGTAGTCTTTTTTTTAAAAAAAAAAATTCCTTTTGGCGCCAATGAGATTTTATGGAAATTAGTTTCATTTTGGAAGGAAGGCTAGGATTTTTCCTAATTAACTTTGATGGACCCTAAGTTTAACGCGGATTTTCATCGGATGATTTTTCCTTGACTTTGATGGGTTGACCATTTTGATCGCCCCAAAATCAGCATCCATCAAAGTAAATTTGGAAAAATCCTAGCCTTCCTTCCAAAATGAAACTAATTTTCATAAAATCTCATTGGTGCTAAAAGGGGAAAAAAAAAGGGACTACATGTTTGACATCCTTACTGCCGAGCGGGCTACGCGAGACCCGCTCTACAGTAAGACTATTGAGCTAGGGCCTGCTTTGCACTAAGACTACCGAGCGTCCCCCAGTTTTGTAAATAAAAAAAAACACACCTGAAATGATAAATACTTTTTTTTTTACCCCTAGTTTGGAAAAAAAACCCAAATTTTATGGTAAAATCATTGAGTTTAATGACACGTTACAATTATCGAGTGTATACATTACCCTATATTTGCTACAGCTGTATCAATTTCAAATTTTTCGTTGTATTAACTTAATTTAACAAAAATTAACAGATGGTAAATTTGTGATTGTGTACGAGTTTGAGATTTTTTGTGGTAAATTTATCGCATTTTTATCAATTTACGATTTTTTGTGGTCAAAAAACTAGTTTTGGGTAAATTTGTCACATTTGTACCAGTTTTGAATTTTTGGTGGTCGAAAAAATGATTTGAGATAAATTTATCATAGATGTACCAATTTAAATTGTTCATTATATTAACCCTTTATTCAAAGATCGGAACTCAAGCCCCGAAAACAGACTTGCTTACTAAGTTGTCGAGCTAACAAGAGCGCTGTCCTCCAGCCTCCATCATCGGATGTTGGCAACAAGGGCACCTTTTTGCTTCGAAACCGTCCCCGCAAAAGCCTGTAATTGGGGCCGTGGCTATCTAGGCCGGTAGCATGCCTTTATCCACGTTGCCATTCAAGGGAATTTTAGGGAGATTGCTTTTCTAACTACGAAAGAATTTACTTTACTAGAGAGATCACCCGTATTTTAAATCTATTGCAGCACTGAAAGTGTATGTGACTCATGATACTTATACATTGGACTCACCGGAGCTTAATTTCGCACAACAAATTGGGTAAATGACGTATGTAGTTTAACCCGTTCTTTTATCATCGTGTCTGATGCAATTGTTAACAAATATTTGTGATCTTTTCTTACAAAATTTTCATGGCCAGCCTGGAGTGTGACAAAATAACAATAATTATCATTGGTATGATAATCATTATCCGTCTTTTTAAAGGAACTTATAGTGGGTCTAGAAAAATACACATGATTTAGGTATGTTTATTGAAAGTTATAAAACTTGTCAAGAAAGTGCAATTGAGTCCTAAAACTTGTCAAATGAATGAAATCGAGTCCTTTGATTTATTCGGCTTAACTTGACTAACGAAAAATGATGACATAGCTTTATTTAATGCCCACGTGGCAATGATGTGACCAAAACGACGTCGTTTCGGTCAAAATCTGATTTTTCATAAGATTTTCATTTAAATTAGTTTTAAAAAGCTAATATATATATATATATATATATATATATATATATATATATAACAAAATCACGTCAACATTTTTCGTTAGTTTTCGTTAATTAAGTTGGACAGAGTTAATAGAATGACTCAATTTCATTAATGTAATAAGTTTAGAGACTCAATTACACTTTTTATAAATTTTAAGACTTAATTGTAATTTCGTGATAAATTTTAGGATTTTCAGTAAATATATCAAATTTATTGTATCTTCTTCTTTTGGAGCAAGAAAACATGCAAAGTGGCTGATCTTGATGCCTTCATGAGGCACGTGACAGAATGCATCTTTTTCCTGACGACTTTGACGTGGCGTGGAATGTTTTCTCTGTTTCCGTTGGGCGGTCACATACGCCACCAATAGTAGGCCGACACGTACTTCGGTCGGGTCATCGCGAAACCGGTAATGGATGAGAAACAGAAAACGACAGCTGCTCGGAACTCGGCAAATGCCAAAAGGTGTTGCCATCTGTAAATGGCAAAACGACAGCGCTTCCCTCTCGTTGACAACGAAATTGCAAAAATGCCATTTTCCTCTTGCGTGCGACCACTTCCAAAATCTTGAACAAACTTATAAGTGATACAATCATCATCATTTAAGAAAATATTTTTCAAATTATTTAATTTTTCGTCAAATAAACTGAGCTTTTAAAGCTTTTAAATTCTAATCAAAACTGGGAAAAAGAAACACATCTTTCACGTGTTTAGTGAATATCAAGGAAAGCGTAGATTTGCCAATGTGTCACTCGCTGCCACATGATATGATGCAAAATGTGTGTGTATAGTCTTTCACGATTAATTCTTCCGGAATCTAGCGTCGTGCATAGTAACTGGCACACTTAATTGAAATCAAGCTCAAACTTAGAAAATAAATAATGCATCGGAGTTCCTAATGGGCTTTAACGAGTTGTTTGTAATAATGTAAATGCTAGATTCAAGAACTAAGATTTATGTGATTTTACTTTTCAAGAGTTTGACTTCTTGAGCTCATCTTCGATCTGATTAATTACCCAGGATTTTCTAAACTATAACATATCCAAGTTGAGTTAAGCCACAATTTAGAGTTTTACAAAGTCACTCAACCAGAGTTTGATTGCAAATGTAGAGGTGAGATTGAAACTTTCATAATCTGGCATACTCAAATTCAAGTCGCTGTGAAAATACAAGCAGCCAAACAATAAAATTCACCGGACGCTTAATTTCACGTGATCTGTGTGATTTGCTCCACGAGAATAAGGGTTGTGTCTTTATAGGTAACTTTCGAATTTATCCAGACCAAACTCCGCGTTTTTGGTATGCAACCGCGTTTTTGGTAGGTAACTATCGGACTTACCCAGACTAATCTTCGCTGTTTTTTCTGGATGCACTTTCACACTAACCCAAATCGGCAATGAAAAAAAAAAATATCGGCAATGGCCGTCCCTATATGGACTTTCCGAATTTGGACTTTCCTTGTAATCTCCAAATTCAGATATCCATCGTATGAAACCGGACATCCCAAATAGGAAATCTCCCGTGCGAATTGGGACTTTAAGCTTCATTCGAGACATATTTTAACAAATCTCCAACATGCACAATTGCGAATTTGGTAAATTGATGGCATGGAGAGGCACATACGGAACTCATTTACTATTTTGACTGCCTTCTCCATTTGTTTTTTACTTTCTTGCTCAGCAAGTCTCCGCCTAAGGTCAAGAAGACCCTATAAAATGGGATGGCATTCACTCCTCCCTTCTTCACTTCAACGTCCTCCTCCTCCTTCAAGTTCTCTTCCTGGCGTTCCACAGCATTTTGGTAAAGCCCCTTCACTCTTTTTGCGCTCATTTCATGTCAAGCTCTCATCAATTTTTTTTTTTTGGTTGACGCTTTGTGAGTGCAGAGTATTGCATTCCATTGACAACGAGAGATTTGGCCCATTGTAAATATCTTAATAATTAGTCGCTCTATCTGAAGATGCAAATTTTACGTGTAAACATACATTCGTTTAATTTCTCGATCTAGGACAGCAGATTTCCGCGCGCGCTGAGATTTTGCCTAGAAAGGATAGAGGCAGGTCGCGAGTAATTTCTTATGGCCGACCATGACCATGATGGCCAGATGATTGGAAATGGAAAGGTAGTTTACATGTGTAATTTCCTCTTGGGGTCAAGTTTGGCGAGTACAATCACGAAGGCTCTTTTAGGGTAGGCAAAGGAGAAGAAAGACCCACAAGGCTGGTCAAACAGTCAAAGTGAAGACGGAGTCCGCCATACTTGAAGCTGAAGCTTCTTTCGTAGCATTAGACACCAACCTAAGATGTTCAACCTCGTCTTTCCTGAACGTTAATTCGCGCGTCAGAACGGTAAAACGCCAGGGCAGCACACCAAGTTTTCTTTTTTCCTGGAGAGAGAAAGGGGGCGAGGATTTGAGCAGAGCAGTTCATTGCTTCCTGCCTTTCCATGCCCTCCCAGGCTCCCACAATCCTCATTTATTCCATGCGTGCAAGCTATCGTCTTCTTCATCAACCCCTCAATCCTTAATCCTCTCCACCACAAACCTCCTCTTGGCTGTTAATGGTTTCAATTCCTCTTCAAGCATCCTCCCATTTATAATCAGACTTCTCTCTCTCTCTGCATTTCACCCGCAATCCTGTTTTCTCTCTGTTTACGACCAGGTCCGCTGATTTCCGCGGAGCTTCTTGGATCCGATCCGACATTGAAGGACTTGCTCATGGGGAACACTCATGCCAGGGCTCCGCCGGAACCGCCCCATGCGTCGGAGCTGAGCGCCTACGAGGCGGCCTGCGTGGCAGACGCCGACCTCCGGTTCTTCGACTCCAACCTCCAGGGCCAGACCAGCCGCGCTATTGGGGCGCTCGCCGCCGGCGTCCAGGTCCGAGCACTCTCCTTCGATTCCCTCAGGGAGGTTACCGGATGCCTCCTCGAGATGAACCAGGAGGTGGTCCGGGTCATCCTGGACTGCAAGCAGGACATCTGGCGGACTCAGGAGCTGTTCGAGCTTGTAGAGGAATACTTCGAGAACAGCCTCCAGACCCTCGACTTCCTCTCCGCTCTCGATAAGTGCCTCAAGCATGCCCGCGACAGCCAGCTGCTCATCCTCGTCGCACTGCAGCAGTTCGAGGACGAGGACCGTCGGGCCGGAGGGGTCAATGGGTACGCCAGGACGCTGGAGGAACTGAGGAGCTTCAGGGCTGCTGGCGACCCGTTCACGGAGGAGTTCTTCCGCATCTTCCAGGCCGTCTACCGGAACCAGGTCGCCATGCTCGAGAAGCTGCAGCTCTGGAAGAGCAAGCTCGACAAGAAGCTCAGGTGCATCCACGCCTGGAGGAAAGTCACGAGCATGATCTTCGCCGCGACTTTCGCCGCCGTCCTGATTTGTTCTGTGGTTGCGGCCGCAGTGGCTGCTCCGCCAGTCGCGGCGGCTCTCGCTGCGGCAACCTCCGTTCCCATCTGCTCCATGGGGAAGTGGATCGACTCGCTGCTGAAGAACTACGAGAGGGCGGTGAAGGGGCAGAAGGAGGCCGTGGTCACGATGCAGGTGGGGACAGGCTTGGCCATCAGCGACTTGGAGAACATCCGCGTGCTGGTCGACCGGTTGGAGATCGAAATCCAATCGATGCTTCAGAATGCCGGGCTTGCGGTGGAGGAAGGCGGGGTGAAGATTGGGGTGGAGGAGATCAAGAAGCAGCTGAACGCGTTCATGACGAACATCGACAAATTGGGGGTTCAGGCTGACAACTGCAGCCGCGACATACGGCGGGCGAGGACGGTGGTGCTTCAGAGAATCATAAGGAATCCCAACCAGTGAAGGCAAGGAGGGAGCTTCTTGTAATTTCATTCGGTCATGAATTGGAGATAGATGGATTGATCAAGAGGACATGCTCCCAGTGAATAAATTTTCTGCAAATAATCGATTAATTTGTCATTCATCCTGTTTACAACGTAGACTGTAATTATGCCCTACATTTGCAAATACTTCCCTTCTTTATTGACTATTTTTGCATCTGATTAAAGATCATACATGATCTGACGAGAATACCAATTTATGTATCGATTTCAACCAACACCGTCTTGAATCATTCGGACTCAACCGGAGAAGTTAGCTCGTCGCACTTTGCTGCCAACTGATCTCGCAAAAAGAAATTTCAGCGGCATCACGTTCAACACTAGGAAAATTCAACAGTAGTCCCTTCACGTTCACGAGGAATAGTCTTTTTTCTACGGAGAGACGAGTGTCAAAGGAATGTTGTTGATGGTTCGGATGGTGACACCATTGGACCGCCACGGTCAAAGTCAAACTAAGAGCATAATGCGAGTTCGTATCTGATTCTCCTTGGGGGCTCTTTATGGCGACAGCGGATCTTCTCTTAATACGCTCCTGGCCATCTGCAATCGGCCACCCCAAGGAGTTTAACCCCACAGATTAGTCAACTCTATCTTTTGACTACTTTGACTACAGAAAAAGGTTATCCTGGACAACTATTTTGAAGATAAATTCTAATAAGATACGGAGATGCACGACATGTATATTGGACTAAATCATCGTGATTTGATTATGATTTCTCTAATTGTTTTAAGAACAGCACTTTTCCTATCCGTGTCGAATCTAACATACTGATTATATCTCAAACAATCCGCTCAATTTAGTCTATTGAGATTATGAATAGTTATTTAGAACATGCCTTGGTACATGGATTTCTTCACTAGAGGCCTCGTTCCGTTGCAGCATTATTGGCCGATTAGGGACAACGCGCAGTGCACCTCCCTCAAGTTTGCCGTCGAGTGGGGCAACAATCATACTGAGAAGGTCTGCGCTCTCTTCCTTTGTCCAGGTCGCGCAGGCCTAAGCCGCGTGCTGGTGATGAACTGATATATTCTCGATGTCTGATCACAGGCAAATGCCATCGGAGAAGCGGGGAGCCGCTTCATATACGAGGATCTTAAGATGGAGCACGTCTACGATTACATGTATCACCTGCTCAACGAATACGGGAAGCTTTTCAGGTACAAGCCCACCGTACCGAGAGGCGCCGTGGAGCTGTGCTCTGAGGCGATGGCGTGCCCCGCGAGCAGGACATACAAGAAATTCATGTTGGATTCGATGGTGAAGTGGCCGAGGCGAGCGCTGCCTTGTTCACTGCTTCCGCCGTATGACCCTCCTTCGCTTGAAGCTTTCGTCGCAAGCAAAGCTAACTTGACTTGGCAGGCGGAGAAGTGGGAAGATGAATATTGGCGGAGCGTTAACAAGAACGGCGAGAGGCAATAGTTGAGGTTGTTGACAAAGAAGTGATAATTTTGTATGCCAACTTGCGAACTTCTAGCGTACCTTGTTACTAGTAAATCGAACAGACATAATATCGACGATATTCATTGCCGAAGAAGTAACCCCCGGACATAATAATTGAACTCAAAACGATAAGATTAATATCGACAATATTTATTGTTGACCGCCTGCAAAACTCCTTCACCACGTTTGTTTTTCCAAAAAAAAAATGATAAAAAAATAAAAAATTCAACTTGTTTGACCCATACTTACACTTTCTTAATTTACACAAAATTGGATTTTTATGAGCAATTACATCACTCAATTCGACATCAATTTTACCAAAGCTTTATGTTCAAAGATGCACGTTACAGCATGTGATTAGATTTTTGATTACTCAATTCACAGTATGGCATCAATCTTACTATTCGAAAGATCCACGTTACCCTGGAAAAGGTTAGCTAAATTATTTTAGACTTTTGTGTCAAATTGATGTAATATATGTTTCATGAAAGAAAGAATTCTCTTGGCTTGTAATCATACCGGACTCTGCCGATTGTCCTAATAAGTTAGGTCTACCGCGATGTATGAGAGACCAGCGGTTCGCTTGATAGGTCGTTCTTGGGCTTCGGTTCGTATCGTTTGACATAATCGACCGGCGGTCCGAATCGAGTTCTTGCTCAGCATCAAATGCTGAGCCTGCACCAGGAGAATTTCAAGAGCTTGGGCAAGAAGTAAAGCCTCGACGCTGGTTTGGTGGTCAGCTTCGTTTCCCTCACTCATCAACCCTCTCTCTCTCTCTGCACGATGGATATCGACTTCAAAGACTATCAGCTTCGGTGCGAGCTTCGTGGCCACGAGGACGATGTAAGTTCACGCGACAATTTCCGATCATTTCTTCATTGGTGGGATTGTGACGCATTTCCCGTGAAGCGATCTCATCCCGCTTTTGCTTAGAATTGAATGTATTCACCACTCTTCTAATCCTATGTGAACGATCGTCGATTCATCCTTAGGCTCATGGTATATGCGTGTGCGGGGACGGCATGATGTAGAATAACTGGTATGTATTATCTCGTTAAATTGGATCGCCAAATGCCGGCGCAACTTCATCGGTAATTTCGAATTTTGGGTCAAACGATCTCGGATCGCGCTCAAAACTGGTTTGTTGAAGCGAAAAGGTCGTCTGATTCAAAATCACGGCTTTGCCGTGAGATACGGTGGATTTTGGCATTCCAGAATTGTTTAAATCAATTTTCAGGCAGTTTTCTAATTTAGAAAATTTTAAATATTATGATTATCTGTAATATTTAATTTGAATTCCATTAGTATAAGTTTGATACGATTTAGATTATGTTATTTATAGTTATTCTGATGTCTAAAGTAGTCCCATCTCTATAAATAGTACGTACACCTTTGTAATTTGCATATTGTCATTCAATCAATATCGAGTATTCTTTGGAATCGTTTTCCAAATTCGTTTCTCTCTGCGTCACGGCAACATAGCGACTTTGTCGCGGGATCGGACGGTGAGGTCTCCTAGCTTCAACGATAAACGTAAGTACGAGGCGGCGAAAGTGCTGTTAGGGCACAAAAACTTTGTGGGCCCCCTGGCACGAATTTCGCCGGGCGAGGAGCTTCCGAAGGGTGGGATTGTGTCTGGCGGGATGGACACTCTTGTGATGGTTGGGGATTTGAGGACCGGAGAGGCACGAACATTGAAGGGCCATCAAATGCAAGTTACCAGCGTCGCATTGGATGGCGACGACATTGTTTCTGCCTCTGTTGATCGGTGAGTCGAAGTAGATGATAACGTCTCCAGCATCCTAGAGAAATTGTGCATTGTTGGTATATGTCTATGGGCCTGTTTGGTTCAACATTTAGTCAAGGGACTTTGAGTGAATGCAAATACCTTTGGGCCAAATGTATTTTCCAAAATGCTAGTAGTGTTTGGCAAAGTATTTTTTAAAAACACTTTTGAAAGTAACTTTGACATTAATGTTATTTGGAGAAAAATATGCTTTGTAAATTATTTTTACTTTTTTTATAAAGAAAAAGTGGTAGCGAGGACCGGCCGCCGGCGGTGATGGCCAGAGGAGGCGGCGGGAGGCAGCAGTAGGTGGCAACTGAATATGACAAAATTTTTAAAAACCTTAGTTGCACTTGAGATGCAATTTCTCAAAGTACCTCTTTGGCCTAAAGGCTTTTGGAGCATTTGAGATGCAATTGCATATTATTTAAGCAAAAAAATGAACCAAACAACATTTGTATTTGGCCAAGAATTAGTTGCACTTGAGATGCAACTTCTCAGAGGTACTTTGGCCTAAAAGCCTTTGGAGAGCATTTAAGATGCAATTGCATGTACCCAAAGTGAGTTAAAAAATGAACTAAACAACATTTGCATTTGGCAAGGGACTTTAGAGTCTTAATGATCATCTCAAATGCTAAACCAAATAGGCCCTATATATCGTGAGATTAAGTGATTAACATCATAATATTGCCAATATGTGGTTAAATCCATTTGGAGAAATCTTACCAGCTGATTTTTCTTTAGTTTAATTAATTTCGGCTTGGATGTGTTGAATATATCTACTATCTAGCGCCCGTTGCTACTTTCGTGGCTCGAAAGCAGCGGAAAAGTAGAGGACTCTCTATCTTTACGGGTTTTTAATTGTGTAATGCAAGTGTACATTTTCTTCTCAAATTTTCTTCTCTATCCATACTGAACAAGATACCCGACCCGAAATTTACATACACTTCTTGTTCGGGTCTTACTTGTTTCGGGTATTATCAATTATTCTTGTTTTCCAGCTTGGGCATTGTCTGCTATTTTTATGTCCATGTTCGGACCCAAGTCCAAACATGGAAATAAGCCCAAATACCTGATGTTAAAGGTACTAAACCCTAAACTCGACGCTCTCGCCACCCTCTCTCCCCTACTCTGACGTCTACCGCAACCCCCGTCTCTCCGACGAGGTCCACGGACATCAATCCAAGCTCGAACTGATTTCGAGTTCGTTCCTGTTCCTCCATTTCAGCTCTCGAGACATCCCCAACCTCGAACCCTACGCCTCCGTCTCGGATCAACGGCTAAATCATCTCGGTCTTTCTCTCTTTGGGGTCTCGTCGTGCGGATTGCGCTCGCTTCATTTTCGGTGGATAAAGCTTGTTCTTGGTTGATTTTATCTAGGTTTTATCGGGGTTTCCGAGGGAATTTGATTCAAATTTGGTGAGGTCTAGGGTTTGGAATTTTTTTTTTTTCCTTCTTTGTTTTCGTTGGGGGGTTCTTGTGGGGAGGGATTTGCTCGAGAAATGGGGAGCAGAAGGGAAGAAGAGCAGAATGAGAAGATCATCCGAGGCCTCGTGAAGCTGCCCCCGAATCACTAATGCATCAACTGCAACAGCTTGGTGAATTTTTAATCCTCTGCTTGGCGTTCTCAGTGCAATAACTGCTCTGTTATGGGGGTTTGTGTGTTCTTGATGACTCTGAAGGTAAAAGCTTTTGGCTTTTAAAAGAAAAAGAAATTCTCTCCCCTGAATTTTGAAATTTTCGTTTTGTTGGTCTGGTATTTTTCTGTTGACGAAACCTGTCTCCCGAGGAAACGTGAGCATCATCAGAAGTTCGTCTTCTCCTAGCTGATTGTGTTGCTAATCTCCTTTGGGAATTGGCTTACCTAATCTATCGTGGTGATAGATATAGGCATACCTAATCTATCGTGGTGATAGATATAGGCAATTGGGTTTCCAGTGAATTAAGAATTGATTGCTTCATTTGACATAGAGCTGGAAATGAAGTGCTTTGTTTTTCCAGGATGTGATTGCTTATCATTTCTGGTAAAATTGAGGCTCTCTTGGCTGAATTGGTCGATCGACCAATTGTTGATTTGACTCATTTGATTTTGGTCAGGAAACTCTATTTGAATTGGAAAAGGACAATTCCCTGAGTCTGTTGTGATTGGATGATTTGACTCTGAAATTGTTTTGTTCATTTGATAAAGTTGGATGGTAATTGCTCATTTTTCCATATGCTGCATTGAGTTGCCGTTTGTTTGCATGTCCTAGAGTTTGTTTGACAACCGATACATGGATCGCTTGTCAAAACATGAATTACATGTGTCTCACTGTACATTATGTAGATGTTGATTAGAAGTTGCAGAAAATGATCTTAAGTTTTTGTCTAATCCTGGGTCATTCCGGTGAGATAATAGGAAAGGCAATTGAAGAATGCTTGAGTGGTTGGGGGATTCAAAGCATTTTTTCTATCACTATAGATAATGCAAGCTCAAATGATTTAGGAATTCAGTACTTGAAAAGGAGATTTAAGTTCTGTTAAGCACCCGATTAGGAGAAAAAGCTCCTTTTTTTTTTGTTCATTTGTTATACCTTGTGCCCATTTTTGTGGAAAGGTGGCATTCAGAGATAGTGTGTATTTGAGCTGAACCAAGAACTGCAAGTTGTGGCTGCTGAGACTAGGGTTCAGTAAATTAATCCTTCTATGTCAGTGTGCTCTATTTAGTATGTTAGAGAAGGAACTATGCCGTCAGGTTTTGGAACATTACTTGATGCTAATCTCTTCTCTTCTTTGTTGATAATATAATGCCTTTCTGAAAAGATTCTTTGTGTTCGGTGGTGCAGCTAGCTCGGCTTAGAAGTGAACTAGCTGAAGCTCCGCTTGAGTATTTTAGACTCTTGTTGGAAACACTATCTCTCGGGTCAATCAAGAAAGAAGACAATGCAAGCATGTCGTCTTGGCGAAAAGCTCTTTAGTTTCGTCATTTGTAACTCATTAATTTTCAACAGTGTGAGGCTCCCATCTGAAGAAGTTGTCTTTTTTGACTAAATGCGACCAAGAAGATCATCCTTTCATGAAAGGGAATGAATTTTATTTGAAGTTAACATGTATACCTTCCAGCAAAACATGGAGCTGCAACATTTTTTTTAGCCTTTGTTATTTGATAGGCAAATTTTGGTGCGCATAAAAATTGTAGCTATGGATGAAGTTGGCCACTTGTATGATTGCATGTTAAAGTTTTATTTTCATTTGCAGTTTAATGAATTGCCAAGCATATTTCACTTTCAGGGTCCCCCCCCCCCAAAAAAAAAAAAGCACGGAACCCGACCCGAACCGACCCAATTATTCGGGTCATGTTCCATTAAATCTTGTTTCGGGTCGGGTCAAGTGTGCTTGCGTTGTGTTTCGGGTCGGGTATCATGCAGATCCAACCCGATCCATTGACACCCCTAGTTGTCTTTGTTTGAGGTCTTTATTTTACATAACTTCAAAAGAATAAGGATTATTCTTCTAACATTTGGGAGTTTAAGGTGCTGCATGGTAACATTTTTTTTTTTTTATTTCTCTGCCAGAAGTTATTTTGGCAGGAAAATGCGTTTGGTAAAATTCAACCCGAACTAGAAAGTTGTTTGATAAAAAATTGACTTATGGTAATATTTTCTGTTTCTGGCAAGATTTTTGAACGATTTTGAGAAGTAAAAATTTTTTCCTTCTCTATTCGAGAAGTCATTCTCAAGGGGCCCGCCGTCGTCGGTCCGGGCGGTGGCTGGTAGGGGGCGACCGCCGGCGGTGGCGGTCGCCTCCATCGAACACTTTTTTAATAACGTTTCGAACATTTTTCTTTTTTGATTATTGTCAAACGCATTTTTCTATCAGAAATCAAATTTTGAAGTGGAAACTGAAAATTCAATTTATACTTCAAAGCAAAAGTTGAAAAATCAATTTCCTTACCAGAAGCACTTCTAGCCCAAGAAGTGTTATCATGCACGCACTAAGAATTCGGAAAGGTTTAGCATATCCTTCCCTTTTTTGTTATGTTTCCTGCCAACTAGCTGCTCTTTCTCATTGTTAGAAGTGATGATTACTTTCTTTGATCAAGTTGACCAAATTTTAGTCAAGAACATATTCCTCCTCATGATTTAGATTTTAGACTTTGCAAGAGAAGATGTTCCTAATAATGGGTCATTCTTCCTGAAAGATTTTGTGAGACCACAACCAACTGCACTAAAAGTTTAAGCTGTTAAAAGAAAACGTGGTTTAATATTTATATATTCTAACACGCCCAACGAATCATCATCAAATGTTGTGAAAGTTACAGAAGTGCACTGCACTCAAGACTGGACTTTAACATTTAAGGGAGGTCTTGTTGTTTTCATTTTTACGTTTAAATTTTAATTTTCCTTTGATTTTGGTGCTTCTTGGTCTGTTATGATTTTGTTTACAAATGATTCTGTGATCTGTGCTCCTCAATACTTTTCTTTCCGCAACACATGGTGGATTCTTTTTGCTCCTAATTAACGGCTGTCTGCCGTCAGACTCATCTATAGATATATTGACATTCTTTGTAGATCAAGAAGAATCCTATCGATAAGCTGTTTATCCACTTTATCCAGGTTCGAGTGACACAACCTTAAAATTCTGGAGAGGAAAGACATGCACTCAGATTTTTGTTGGGCGTACAGGTTAACCTTTCTCTTTTGTTCTGTTTCTATCTGCTTCAACTAACTAATTTAACAAAAAATAAAGAAAAACTGCTAGAGCTAGCTGATTGTACTATCTTAAATGGTCAATAGCAGTTTAGTTGTTTATAATGCTCCAAAATCTGCTGTGTAGTTGTTGAATTTGATAATAAGCAGTTCGAGAAAACCCCTCTTATGTTGTTACTTATCATCTCAACTATTTGAAAATTGAAGCAGTTCTTTTTTTCCTCTCTTTAATGACTGAAACTACCGATTCTCTATTGTGTTTATGAAGCCTGAATTTCATGGAGTCCTTGTGAATTTGTATAAGCTATTACTCAATTTTTTGAAGCTGAACATTTTGGGCCTCTGCTGCTATGGTATCGATGTTACTTCCGTTTGAAATGATAGAAGTTCTTTCTATCGTTGTCTTCCACCGGAGGATCGTGCAGATACCGTTCGTTGCTTAGCAGTGATGCCTGATCTGGGCATTCTATCTGCATCACATGATGGGTAGGTTCATTTTTTTTCCCCTGTTGATTCACTGAATTAAGTTTATGGTATAGAAAGATTCGTTTGTTTTTTTGTTTTGTTATGTTTTGTTTTGTTTTTTTATAATCAAGGTGTCTGGACCAGCTTGTGCGTACCTCGACTATGTCTAAAGTTTAGGAAAATAGTTAGTTTATGCTCTTGCTTTTTTGCGTGTTTTGAAGTTTCTGTAGGAGTTACTCAAACAACGGAAAAAAGTTATTTTTCAAATTTTCAAGTCTAATAATGCTTTAATCCTTACATCCCTTCTCAACTCAAATGAGGATTTCAAGAATACCATACGGGCTGACAGAAAGGTTAGCTGAGAGTAGACAACTTGCACATACCTTTGAGAAAAACTGCTGCAAACAAATGGAGTTTGTCCAGATCTGCTTATATTAATATCAAGTGCTTCAAGATTGTGTTCCAACTTTTTGTGGCTGGTCTGACCAATCTTGCATGGGTTTGGAAACTTACATACCTAGAGAAAACTAAGTGAAATGCCTAAGCATTTTGGTGATGCCTTGTCCAATGTTTGCCATTGAGAAGTTATCTTATCATTCATAAGGTCTGAGCTTGTGATCCTGGGCTAAAAGTGAGCCTATATTTGGCCTGTCATATCTTTGCATATAGCATATAAGTGTGCATACTGCTATGCTTATTATATTTACTTTCTAGTATGATTTTCTCATTCTAATTTGTCTAATTATGTCTACGGAGCTTTATAATTTGCCGCTTGCTGTTGGTGAATAGCTTTTCGTCCCCTGACAACAGTCTATCAGGTTATGGGCAGTCAGTGGTGAATGTCTAATGAAGATGGTTGATCATACTTCTATTGTCTATTCCGTTGATTCACATACTTCGGGACTTTTGGTGAGAGGCAGTTGTTAAAAGGGTAGTTTAGTATTTTCCATAGTTAGTGAACTCTAGTGCTCACTATATATATAAGATGATGTATTTTGATTGAATTAATATATGAGGATTATGTTTCTGAACATGGTATCAGAGCTATTATCGTAAATCCTCTGTTACCATCGTCTACCACCATTGTCTTCTACGGCCACCATTGTCGACTACCCTGAAGCCCGGAGTCGCACAAGGCCGACGATCTCATCCCGGCGTCGCATGAGACCGGTAGCCGTCGCCTGGCTCCAGCAACCCAGATCTGGTGGCTCCAACAAGCCAGATCTGAAGTCGCCCAAGCCAATCTGACTTGATGAAATCTGTTTCCTTGAAAATGTCGAAGTCCGCAAAAGGAGAGAACGAACATACCTGTGTTTCTTCAAGTTCGAAGGAGAGCACAAGTTTCGCAATCAAGGCCTCAAGACATGCAAGTGCGGCTGTGGGCTATTTGTCGGTTTGATTCAACGTCGATTGGCACTCAACCTTGCTTCTGGCGCTGATTTCCTCTTGCTCAAGATCGGATTTAGTTTGCTATCTAGGCCCGATTTCTTCCACTATTTAGGCGTGCTTTCCCTTGCTATTCAGGACAAAATTCTTCTTCTATTAGGCCTCTCATCATACACGGTTTGATATCAATATTTAATGCGTCAAAATCCCAATCTTAAAAAAAAAAACTTGCGTGGGGGAATTTGGTGGCGAATTGTCCACTGTTCAAGCTTAAGTGGTCGCTGCCCAGCTTGCTCTTTCGCTGTTGATCAGGGTGACTAATGGATTCAGTTTTGTCATTGTCCTACTAGAAGATCTCGCGATGGTTGATTATTGGGTTTGTCAACGCCTCATGCTTGTACTTCTATTTTGATGATTTATTGTGTTTGGTGGTAATTGGTGATAATTACTACGTTTGGTGCACAAAGTGCAAATTTATGTTTAGTTCACTTTTTATATTATTATTGAGTCATGGCCGACAATTCTGGAAACACTGATACCAGCCTCATTAATCTGAAGTTGACCTATGTTAAGCTCGATGGGACAAATTACCCTTCTTGGTCTACGGCAGTTGAAACATACCTTTTGGCCACCAAACAACTGAGTTATCTGACTTTATCTCCACCAATGGATAAAACAAAGATAGATGATTAGCGCTCCGGCAATGCTGCTATTCGAACATTGTTATGGAATACTATGGATTCCAAGATTAGTCTTCAGTTTATGCGGTGCACATCAGCCAAAGCTATTTGGGAGAAATGTGCTTTTATGTTTTCAGGTCGTGATAATATGACCCGTGTTTGTGATGTGTGGGAGGAGCTATTTGACCTATGTATAGGAGGCATGTCTGCATCTGATTACTATTCCAATTTCACTATCTTTTGTGAGAAATTGGATATATATTTGCCTCCCACTGATGACATTAGAGAGTTATCCAAACGCCAACAAGATATGAGAGTTGTGTTATTTCTCCGAGGACTTGGTTCTACTCATTCATCTCTTCGACAGCAGGTTATCTCCTAGGGTACTCTTCCATCAGTAGATGAGGTATTTTCTCGGGTTCTTCGATGTGTGACTGACTCATTATCATCTACACATGAAGCAAGTGCTATGGTCTCTCAGTCTATTGGGGGTCGTGGAGGTTGGAGGCGTGGCCCTTGGGGTCATGGTAGGTCTGTCTTTTCAGCAGGTCGTGCCCGAGATGGTGGTAGAGGTGTTGGAAGTTCTCGCTATTGCAGCTATTGTCAACAAATTGGTCATGCTGAACCTTATTACTATATCCTACATCCTGAGCTTCGTCCCCGGGTTACTTATGCCGAAGCAGCAGAATCTCCAGTACAGAAGGTTTATGACCAGTCATCGGAGTTACCTAGTACCATTATGCTAACTCGCACTGAATATAAGTCTTTAGTGCGTCCCAACCAGGTGGCCGATTCCTCTGCTCCTACAGCTACTTTAGCACAGACTTTTTCAAGTAGTCCATCTTGTTTACTCTCATCTACGCCCACTTTCTGGGTCGTAGACTCAGGTGCCACAAATCATATGACTGGTAATTATAAGTTGTTGTCTGATATTACTTCTATGTCGCCTAGTTCCGTTATACTTGCTGATGTTTCAATGTCACATATCACTAGTCAAGGAAATGTAACCATGGGTCCCTCTCTTACTTTTTCATCTGTTTACCATTTGCCAGCTTTCCCATATAACTTGCTCTCTGTTAGTTCTCTTATTATAGATTTGAATTGTTCCGTAACTTTTACTTCCACTCATTGTATCTTTCAGGATCAAAGGACCGGACGGATGATTGGTGGAGTACATGAGTCCAATGGGCTGTACTACCAGAATAAGGACCTTATTGCTGCGGTTGCTCAAAAGAAATCTACTTCCGATTTATTTCATATGCATTGTCGTATGGGTCATCCACCTCCTGACATTCTTCGTCATTTTTCACCTGTTTCCGAATCTATGAGTCCTATCCATTGTGATGCTTGCCAATTTGGCAAACACCATCGAGTGTCGTTTCCTTTTCATGTCCAGCGTCGTGTGTCGAGTCCTTTTGAGCTGGTCCATTCTGATGTTTGGGGACCGTGTCGTGTGAGTGATATGTCTTGTTATAAATACTTTGTTACATTCGTGGATGATTATTCTCAAATGACGTGGTTATATTTAACAAAAGATCGCACTGAAGTTTTTTTTCTTGTTTTTGTATGTTTTATTTTGAAGTACTTAATCAATATCATGTTTCTATTAAATGTTTGCGTTCTGATAATGACAAAGAATATATGGCTGTTTCTTTTGGCTTTCAATCATTTCTTATATCTCATGGGATTTTGCATCAGACTTCTTGTTCCTATACTCCCCAGTAGAATGGGGTGGCTGAACGAAAAAATCGGCATCTCCTTTATGTGACTCGTTGCCTTCTTTTTCATATGAACCTCTCCAAAATGTATTGGGGGCATGCTATCCTTACAGCATGTTATCTCATAAATCATCCTTCATCCTCAGTGCTTCACGTGGCATACCTTTTCCACTATCAATCCTAAAAGTCCACCTTTTACTTTATCTCTTCGTGTATTTGGATGTGTATGTTTTGTGCATCGTCTTGCTCCTAGTCATGATAAACTCGATCCACGAGTCGATAAGTGTATATTTCTTGGATATTCTAGAACTCAAAATAGATATAAATTCATAGCATTCAACAATTGACTATAAATACGTCAATCTGCAAAAGCATCCTATAATTCCTTAACAGTATCAGTATTATTAACAACAGTCTGAACAAAAATATCCATAGCATTCAACAATTGACTATAAATACGTCAATCAACAGTGTACCATTCATCATAAGTTGGGTCATTCTCGCTCGGAGGAAGCTAGGTAAGATGATGAGATAGCCGCTGTCTGTGCAAATTCTTAAAGACATTCTTCTTCCAAAGCGTGTACGTAGACTGTCTCGTCAAAACACGTTCGACGAGCTTAGATGAAGTAGATATAAAGGTCGGAGCTTGTGATCGCATCACATCAGATTCAGTCACACCAGATCTATTCATAGCTAATCCAGTCTCACCAGATTTAGCAACAGCTATTTGAGTGTTTATATTACTCATGACAAATACTTAATATAGACACTAGATTTATCAGAAAGTCACAAGCTCCACCGTTTCATGGATTTGATTAGATTTAATCAGACCTCGACATGTAAATCAAATCTGAACGGCCCGGGACATGTCCGACCAAGTTGGCCCAAAGCCTTGGGTCGTGGCCGACCAAGATGGCCGAGAGCCTTGGGACGTGGCCTACGTAGCTAGCCAATATGACCGAGAGACTTGGGACGTGGCCGGCTAAGTTGGCCGAGATCCCTGGCCGGGAGCCTAGGACGTGGCCGACAAAACTGGTCGAGAGAGTAGATTAGAGAGAGAAGCAAGTGCTAGATGGTGGTTGGGTGTCGGATAGGGTTTAGATTGGGGCGACTAGGATTAGCTCTGATACCATGTCTAAAGAAGAAGAAAAGAGTAGAATGATATAAATGAATTGTTTAACCATCTATGTTAATATGCTCTCATATTTATAATAATGAAGAGGGTACATAGTAATACGGTGGTCATTCCCACACATGATGATGAATAATAAAATAACTTATAACATCGTTAAGTTGTGAAGTGCAGATTCCAATATCAATCTGCAATCGTTGTTAATTGTTTTAAATGCTTCATTTGTACTGTGTATAGGAACTAGTGATGGCCAGACAAAAGTAATCAGAGAAGGAGACAATGGGGGTGGCCTATACATGGAATTCTACTGAACTAAAATGGGATAAGGTATTTTAATAAATCACTTAAGTTAGAGTTAATTTCACATGAGAAACGACACATTCAATCCGTTAGTAAGAACGTTAAATGTATTATTATGAAAGATAAGTAGCCTACTAGTAATATTGGCAATAAAAAAAAAAAAGGAAACCCAAAAGAAACAACAATAGCAAGCTCAAATAAAAGGCGGTGTCTAGAAGTAGTTGATAATTTAGTGGAGAAAAATCGAATAAATCACTTAAGCTAAAGTTAACGGTTTTACGCAGGGTTGGTAAATTCGAGGCGTTATTAAGAAAAAGCGCGGTAAGCGACCTAAGTAGAATTAGTAATCCCAAATATTACGTGGCAATTTAATGGGAGAGAAGTTCGCGAGACACGCTAATTTAATTAGATACATCTAAAAGGAATTAGGTAAATGTAAGGGTCGCTAAAAATTGTTAACTCGATTAAAAAGTTTCTAAATTAAAGAAAAATTATGAGATATCGGCAATTAACTTAAACGAGAGTTGTTGATCCAAAATTAATACGAAAAATTCAATTGGACAAAAATAGTAAGTTTGGGAATTTTTTTTTTGAAATCTTTAATTTTTCACGAAATAAATAGATGTTACATCATTCAGAGTGACAAATTGCAAACGGATATGCAGATGATTTTTAGTGATAAATACTAAAAAAAGCTTTGGTGGCAATAAAAATAACGGCTCGAAAATTGTCATTAAGGGGCAAACTTCAGAGTTGATCAATCAAACATCGACCAACGCCACAATAACAAGATTGATCGATCATCTGGTAATCTCATCCCTCTTGTAGTCATGGACCGCGCATTTTGTACATGATGAAAACTCTGCAGTCCATACAAAAGATGAGCAACGCCTTCTACTCCGAGCATGTCGATGATTTTCAAGAGTCCGAATCCGCATTGGAACGGTAGGATATTCTCAAAACAACTGATGGTTTGCCGAGCAAATATCAGAATTAAGACGGCTTCAAAAAATTGACGAAGAGTTAGCTACAAACGTGCCTTTCTTTATGTAAACAGTCGATCTGACATGGTCTCACACACAACTTTCGTCTAGTCTGTACTAGTTCTCTAACTTCTCTTTGCTGTCGCTTGAATGGTCCTTCTCTTCATATAGAGAAATCCGAGCACTCCCTGTAGGGCCATGTCAGGATCCTCGTTCTTCAGCAGTTGCTACCCGACTTCGGCCCGGGTGACTAGCGCAAACTTTATTTATCTCTTCGATTTCAAGAAAAAATGGGTGGTCAGTCGTGCTGAGATAATTAGCCGCCGGTGTTTTGAAACCACGAGGCCTGCAGTATGACATGTGGATGTACATGTCCCTTCGTGCCGGGCACAATAAAGCAGGGTCGAGCCTTTCTTTGTGATTGGGCGTGAGCACTATGATTCTTGCATCGCCGCAGCTTGACCATAACCCATCTATGAAGTTGAGACGTCCCGTCAATGTCACCTGCGAGCAAGAAGAAACCTCATTATACGAGGAAATGTCCAGGAAGAAGCAGATATGATAAGGCCCTTTCAACAACCATTCAATGCATTTTCGAAGAACCTTAAAGGGAATTTGTGTCGAAAGGGTAACCTATGGTTTGCATTTACCTGGCTTTGTCGAGGTGAGGGGGTTTACCAATTGGAGCTGCTGTCTCGTTATCTGCTTGTTGATCTTTCAATTTCAGGGTTTTCCGTTCTTCTTGCACATTATACCCTTCTTTTAGTATGAAAAGGAAGTAACAATTGAAGACCAAATCCCTGTGCTTCTTGTGAAATTTCAGCTGATAATACCGCACTTCCGAAATCTGGGATTGCCGGCCTTCATGTGTCATCTGCTTCAATTCAACTTCTCTGGTAATCTGTCTCCATTTGAAGGTCACTCCTTGGAAGACATCTGTTACTTCTTGGTTCTTTGCTATGAAAACAAACATCTTTGTCCCTTTTAACGGCAAACAGACTCTATAAGATTGAGTTGCTGGAGATATTTTGCTACCCAAGTAAAGTTCCGCAGCCTTGAGTATTTGTTTGCCGGCTAGGCCATCGAGTTCTTCAATGACTACAGTCACTTCAGATGAAAAGGACTTGAAGAAGCCATGGATGCCCCTATATAAGTAAGATTGCAGCTCATATGGTATGAGATCGCGAAGTAAAGACTGGACGACCATCGTTGAAGCAGCGACGGAAGCTGCTGTGGTTTTGGCAGAGGGCATGTTAGCATCGGAAAACATTGTTTCGGCTGACACAAGATATTTGAAAGTTTAGAATAGGGCATTGATATTTTGCAGAAGATTGTGGGTACTTATGGTTCTCGGGATCACAATAACGAGCTAGCTGCAGGCACAGTAAATAAGATTTGGTCGAGATGCTGCGTTCTTACTCGTCTTAGGGGTCAAGTTCGAGTTCAGTTTTCCTTGCCAAAAAAAAAGTTGTGTTCAGTTCCCCTAAGGAAGTTGTCCTGTCTTGGTCGATTGGGCCACAACAATTATTCGTATTGCATTAAGAAAGGCTTTAGAGGCTAAGGGCATTTGGCAGTGTTTGGCATCCCTGCGAATAAGATCAGAAGCAAGCATCCACATCTGTGAGGCTGTCGTTCAAGAGGTTCGTACATTTAGTTATTTGAGTCTTTAGGCGGCCTGACAAGTGACACCGGACAGGTTTGCGAGTTTTGATACTTTTAGTGATTTTTAGTGGTGAATTTAAATAGAAAGAGATACATTTTCAGGACTCATAACCCAGCTTCAACTTTGTAGTTGACGTTTTTTGTCCAGACATATCATGCAAACTTTCTAAACCTATATTTGGAAAGTCGGCCGGGACATACTTACAAGGAAGGAAATTCTTCCAGGACATCCTATGGTTGATTTGGACTGAGTCTTTGATGCCGTGCCTACTTGAGAGTTTAGCCACTCGTGGCCGAATTTGGAGGCGAAATGCCTGTACCCCCAGCATTATATCCAATAAAGCTCTTAATCATTTAAAGTTCTACTTGCGGCAGAGACGAAACCCTTCTCTTGCTCTCTTCTGCTTTGGCTTTGATTATAACTTAATGCCCCCAAAACTCTGCGAAACCCTAAGTCCATGATGTGGAATGATGGCAAACGCAAATTATTAGGGTTAAGAATTACAGAAATTCATGCACGGTTTAGGATGAATTTGCTTCGTCGACACATTCCACCCTTGCATTTGCTATAAATTGCATGACTACCTACAAGCCCTTTCAAGAACTGCAATATACAAGTATTTTCATTGCTTTTATTCTTTTGCTTGCGACTCATGTCCAAGGGGCAGAGCCACCCTGCCAGAGTCCCCCCCCAGTTGGATCCCACGTCGACGGACTTGTCATGGCCCGATAAGTCTAGCTGGTCATTGTTGAGAGCAAATCCACTTGAGAAAGCAAACACCGGACCTCTAGTTGCGCATATTGAAAACAACAAAACATGCATCAAACTAATAAGTGAACCTAATGTAAGATCTCCAAGTTGCTCTGTAAAGCTTCTGATTCATATAAAAATGGTGCATTCCACTGACTCTTTCGGTCACTTGTCCTCAATTTCAGTGCTCAGATGCAGCAAAAAAGTCAGCAATCTGATGGAAAAGAGGCGAAGAAAAATACTAGTCTTTCTATTGGGAGTGTTGTGATTTATTACTAGCTAGTGCAGCACTAGGGAGAAAGCTAATAATTTTCTTGATTGATTGACAAATCCACTGGTGACCAAGTACAATATGAAGATCGTGTTTTATTGCTCCGTCAGTTTTAACTTTCTAGATGGATCTGTGAGCAATCTTACCTAAATTTTAAAACAGCAAACAGCTTTCTTGGCTTAGATTTACCTTTTGCTCATGTGCTGGAAGCGCAGATGAATTTATACCCACACGGCATCAAAGCGTACTATTCCTGAGAATTGCATTCCCGGGGATATATTCCTCCCTATTAATCCGTATTATTCTCTAGGAAAGAAAGAGCGTCCCCTACTTCTATCAGTCGAAGTTCCTTTAGATCATCGTCTTGAATGAAAAGGCAAAATCTAGCAATCTTTGCGTGTCCGAATATCTTATCTTTGTATTCAATGTCAATGAAACTGATGCTCTGAAAGTTGCATCGCTAGATCACAGTCGGCCTGAAAGCGTACTTTAAAAAGTTGTTCACATCCCAAGAACTCAGTAAGAACTCGGCTTGTGCACATTCTTTGTGTCAGTAGCAGATTAGACAGATGGAAACTAGTTGCTCGACGTGTCCTCCCCGATGAAACAAAACTTGGGCAGAAGAACATGACAACAAAACAAATAGAAAAAAAAAACGAGAAGAGAAGACACACAAGGGAAAATTGCATATGATTCTGGAAATATACATATGTTCCAAAACCATGTAAAGAGTAATACAGACTATGTACTACAACCTTAGGATCTGACAAGCATTTTACCACACAGACTACTCCTCTTCCCTCGGAGACATCTGTTGCCGGGTGATGAAAGCCTCCACCGTGCGACGGAACTCCTCATTGCTCAAAGAATCCTCAGGGAAGGAACTTTTCTCCGGCTATCGGCACAGAGAGCGCCCTCTCTGCATTTCTCCATTGCGGCACGCCTTAGAACTCAGTGCATTTTCACGCGGTTCTCGTGATGCAAGTTCTCCCATTGGCTCCTCCTATAAGTCTATCCCTATGAACGGACATGATAGCTATAGGCGACGGCCATCATTCAAGGCAAGCAAATTAGCTTTTGGCAACTACTCTCAAATGGCACTCAGCATTCATACGCACTCTGACGTTCGTACAACAAATAACAAAGAGACCCGACCGGACAGGTTGGCTCTGGCTCAAGCGTTGACAAAGAAATGCATTCGATTCCACGGCTTCCTTTAGAAATCGAAAAAAACACTTGTCTAATTCATTGTGATAAAAGGAAGGCCGTCGAAAGCTACTGAAAGTCCTAATCGAAGGGCCATAGGTTCTAGTCCGCATTGAGGAGCCAACTCCAAGCAAGCAAGGGGAAGGTCTATCTCACTCGACATAGTGTCATTAACCCTGCTTATTTGCCAAATGCATCACATACTATGTGCGTTTTTCAGTTTTTATTCACTTATTGATTGGAGGAGTGACCTAAGTTGCAACGAGTAGATAATGATCCTCGTAATCTTTAGGGAAGTGCAGAGGGGAACATGGAGGATCAATGTGAGCAGAGCCAGAGGTGCATGCTCAAGACTGGCCACGACGCTGGTCAACGACAATGGGATTTTTTGAGGCAGGGTTAGCTGAATTAGACACCAACTTTTCATCGTTTTGGAAATGGAAACTTGCGAATAAGATATCGTGGAGGCTCAAAGGTATCTGGTGAAAACCAAAATTCCTCCAATTTGTTACTGTACCGCCACATAAATAGGAGGGGGGGCGGGGTTTGCTAGGATGGACGTTGACTACGGATTAAATGGTCAAAAACTGGAGAAGGAACACGTTGCTAGGCATATGGAAAGATAACGTATCACGTGGACAAATATTGTACCAAATTTATTGAGAAAAATCAGCAAGAAAATGGACTTCCATGTGAAGCCATTGAATGATGATATTCAGTCTCACTTGCACCCTTCTGTGATGCCCTCCCCTGAGCAGTCTGGAGTCCAAATCACGATCTGCATCGGCTTGATTTGGGCCTGAGGGTTCACAGGGCAGACGACTTCTATTTTGTTTCGAGGAGGGAAATGAGTTCGGTTTTTGGAAAAGCCGTAATATGACATCTTTTCGAATAAGTAATCCAAAACGGCATCGTTATGCACACATGGACCTTTTCACGCTAGCTATTTGACACATGGAATAGCGAAATGATTAAAACAGGCCAGTATTTTTCATTAGTCAAGTCAGTTGGAAGAACATAATTACACCTCTTGCAAGTTTTTGACACCCAATTGTACGAGTTTTTCATGGCATTGTAGATGTACAATGACCGACGCCCAGCACATCACCGTTACTCGCTTGGTTTTCATGTAAGAGATCGTTAGCCATATCACATCCTGAATTTCAAACAATCTTCATTTGCACATGGGAAGAAATAACATATCTTCCCATTTAAAGTGATATACGAAAAACAGTTGACTCAATCTCTCTATTAAGACAACTTATTAACACAACTACTCAGTAGAAAACCTTCAGCCTGCGGAATGACCCGCAGCTGACCGCCAAAACGAGAAAATTTTATTCTACAAGAAGAGCAAAGTATCAAACCTACAAACAAAGTAACAATCGAAATTTTCACCTCGATGCTGATTAATTAACCCCCATTTTGATCTTAAAGTCCATATGAAGATTCAATACATAATTATTACCAGACTCGAACGAGGTGGTGAGATACTTCTCCTTATAATAAAAGTGAAAAGGGTAACACGAAAAGTAAAAGCTCGCCTCCCACATTATCCAGTGCCACATACCGAGACAGGATTGTCATACATCCGTGCATTCTTGGGTGACGGTCAAACATTTTTCTTGTATCCTGCTACGATCCCAATGTTAACAAGAAGAAGAAGCTAAGCCTACCATGATTTTACATAATTACATGGTAACTGAGACATTGTTGAAGAAATTAAAAATTCATAAAGAAGAAGAAGCTCGAGATGCGATCATAACAGTATATACACAACAAAGAGATGAGAAGCACGTAGGTGCATTTGTAATTTTCTTCTTCACTTCATTTTTGTGTTGTCTGCTAAGTTTTTTAATAATCGACGCAGAACCTTCAAGTGTCTTCGTGTGATTCTAAGACGAAAGAAATTGTTAAGGAGCATGAGGAATGATAATTTTTTTTTGCGGTGATATATTGAAGGATATGGATGAATAAAAAACACGAATTTCCTCACTACGGAATTTTGTACATGCCGAAGCATACTTTTTGTGGGTCCTTGCCATCACTTCCTTAATCTGTATTGCTTTCGTTGTTATTGGTTTCAAGTCGACAGAGTCGAAGTAGAGGCGGTCTTTGTATAGGTAATTGGCTAATTGGCAGTACATAATGCGAATTCTGCGGGACTTCTTTTGCTATATAGCAGACAAAGTTAGATAGTACTTTTCTGTGACATTCCGAATTTCAACCCATCGGAGCTAATGACATGGATTGATGTCTCGAAATTGGAAACTAGACGATGAGGAATTTCAACATTGGAAATGAATTAGATATCGCCTCATCGAAGGTAATTTAAATTGAAAAAGTGAGATTTCGGACAGAAAGTACAATATTACTATTTTGCCCCTTGAGCCTTACCTTTTTCTTCAGGATTATTGAATAGCATTTTAATTTTTTGGAACCCCCAAGGTTGTTGAAAATTAAAGGCTAATGAGGTCATTTGATGCCAATATTTTTTTTTAGAATAAAGACAAGTATCATCAACTTGGTGGTTTGGCATTAATTGACTACTATTTCACCTATCATTCTTTGTCTTTGTCCAAGTGAGATTGAAGGAAGACCACACACACTATTTCTCTTTCCTTTCATTTTGGTCAGTCAAAACTCTCCTCCTTCATCATCTTCATCTTCTTCTCCTTTTTGATCGAGAGTGTCTTGCCCAGCTCGCTGCCCTACACTAACTAGTCCACTGTTCCGATCATAATTTTGTCATTCGACATCGGAGTGAGGTAAAACCACCTACATTTGAAAGGTTATTGTCTTGTGGTTCTAGAGACATATTATAAGCTTAATTTGGCCCAGTCGTTTATTCTATAGGTATTTTTGAATTGGCAAAGGTCACGATGAGGCAAAATCTGATCGATTTAGGGAAGAACTCATTTTCACCCACTTCAAGAGCTCAATTGGTTTCAAAGTTATCATTTGTTTATGTGTTTTCTTTTTTGATAGTAAGAAATAAAACTATATATACTTTAGTTAAGGATATTCCCAAATACTAAACACATTTGATTGCAAATTTTTTTCTTTTGTTAAAGTTTGTTGTAGTTTCAAAAAGATGAATACTTTAATGTCACTTCTATTGTTATATTTGATACACATATATCATTCTGAAAGTTTTTTCAATATACTTTTTTAATTATGATCGATGCTAGGGGTTTTCTGCTGAGCTTGTATATTGTGACTCAATATTTTACGTATACCTAGACTAGTTTAGGATTTTCTACAATATTAAAGCGCAATTTTGTCTGGCATTTTCTTGCAGGATGGCTGCGAGAAAACGGACTTTTGCTACTATTGCGAGATTTAGTTTTGGAGTTGCAAAAACAATTCCAACCTTGAGTTCATCTTTGTGGCACAGGTTTAAAGCTGTCAATACATGTTGGACTTCTATGTTAGAGATTTTCTACTGAATTTGTACATAGTGACTCTCTAGTTTAGGTATGCCTAGAAAAGACTCAATTTTGTCTTGCATTTTATTGCAGAATGGACACCTTCAAACAAACTTGTAGGTCAAGTTCATCTTCGCTGCGCATCTCGGCTCTGGTAACCTTATTCTCATCAATCTAGATAAATATGGTAATTAGCCCCTGACGTAAACCCAGAAAAAAGGAGTTCAAAAACATGTTCCCTATTTAGAAACCAGTATAAAATTGCTTTTCATTTTCTTTTTCCTTTCACCTTGTAAATTAATGGTTTATGTGAGAAAGGGCTCACGGATGAAGAGGCAAAAAGGATCGCTACGGCTGCTAAGTCTGTCATAATTCTACGTAATTACATGGCAACTAAAACCTTGTAAGGGAAATTAAAAATTCACAAAGAAGAAGAAGGTGGAGATGCGGCCAAAATAGTATATACACAACAAAGAAATGAGAAGCACGTAGGTGCATTTGTAATTTTTTTCTTCACTTCATTTTTATTCTGTCTACTAAGTTTTTCAATAATCGACGCAGAACCTTCAGGTGTCTTCGTATGATTCTAAGACGAAAGAAATTACGAAGCAGCATGAGAAAACGATGAAAATTTTTTGTTGTGATATATTGAATGAGATGGAAGAATAAAAAACACAGCTTTCCTCGCTACGGAATCTTGTACAAGCCGAAACATACTTTCTGTGGGTTCATGTCATTGCTTCCTTAATCTGTATTGCTTTCGCTGTTATTAGTTTCAAGTCGATAGAGTCGAAGTAGAGGCAGTCTTTGTACATGTAATTGGCTGTTTGCGCGGTACATAATACGAATTCTGCAGGACTTATTTTGCTATATAGTTGCCAAAGTTAGATAGTAGCCTTATGTGACATTCCGAATTCCGACCCCTCGGGCTAATAACTTGGATTGGGGTCTCGAAATTGGAAACTAGAAGATGAGGAATTTCAACATTGAAAATGAATTAGACATCGCCTAATTGAAGGTAATTTAAATTGAATAAGTGAAATTTCGGACGGAAAGTATAAAATTACCATTTTGCCCATCGAGCCTTACTCTTTCTTAAAGGATTATTAAAGAGCATTTTCGTCTTTTGGACCCCCCAAGGCTGCCGAAAATCAAAGGCTAAAGAGGTAATTTGATGCCAAGATTTTTTTTAGAACTAAGAAAAGTGTCATTCACTTGGTGGTTTGGCATTAATTGACTACTATTTCACCTATCATTCTTTGTTTTTGACCAAATAAGTTGAAGAAAGATCACACACACTCTCTTTCTCTCTCTTCCCTCTCATTTTGATCTGTCAAAACCCTCCTCCTCCATCATTTTCATCTTCTTCTTCATCTTGATCGAGAGAGCCTCGCCCAACTCGTTGCCCTGCTCCGATTAGTCCACTATATTGGCCATAACTTTATCGTTCGACATCAAATTGAGGTAAAACCACCGTCATTTAAAAGCTTATTATCTTGTGGTTCTAGAGATATATTATAATCTTAATTTGGCTCATCCGTTTATTCCGTAAGTCTTTTTGAAAGGGAAAAGATCATGATGAGATAAAATCTGTCCGGCTTGGGGAAGAACTCATTTTCAACCACTTCAAGAACTCAATTGGCTTCAAAGTTACTATTTGTTTATATGTTTTCCTTTTTTATACCAAGATATATACCTTAGTTAAGGATATTCCCAAATACTAAACACATTCGATTGCTAATTTTTTTTTCTTATGTTAAAGTTTGTTGTAGTTTGAAAAAGATGAATACCTTAATGTCACTTCTATTGTTATATTTTGTACACATATATATCATTCTGAAAGTTCTTTTCAATATATTATTTTAATTATGAGCGATCCTAGAAATTTTTTGCTGAGCCTGTACATTATGACTCAATAGTTTACGTATAACTAGACTAGTTTAGGATTTTCTGCAATGTTAAAGTGCAATTTTGTCTGGCATTTTCTTGTAGGGTGGCTACGTGGAAACGGACTTTTGCCACTCTTGCGAGGTTTAGTTTTGGAGCTACGAAAATAGTTCCAGCCTTGAGTTCATACTCGTGGCACAGATTTGAAACTGTCAATACATGTTTGACTTCTATGTTAAAGATTTTCTGCTGAATTTGTACATAGTGACTAGTTTAGGTATGCCTAGAGGAAGTTTAACTTTGTATTGCTTTTTCTGGTAGAATGACTACCTCCAAACAGACTCGTAGGTCGAGTACATCTTTGCCGCGCGTCTCGGCTTTGGTAACCTTATTCTCATCCACCTAGATGGATATGATAATTAGCCCCTGTCGTAAACCCAGAAAAAAAGAGTTCAAAAGCATGTTCCCATTTAGCAACCGGTATAGAATTTCTTTTTTTTTCTTCTTTTTTTTCCTTTTCACCTTGCAAATTAATGGCCTACGTGAGAAAGAGCTCACGGACGAAGAGGCAAAAAGGATCCCTGCGACTGCTAAGCCTGCCATGATTCTACGTAATTAAATGATAACTGAGACCTTATTAGAGAAATTAAAAATTCACAAAAAAGAAGAAGCTCAAGATGCAACCATAACAGTATATACACAGCAAAGAGATGAGAATCATGTAAGTTCAATTGTAATTTTCTTCTTCACTTCATTTTGTGCTGTATACTAAGTTTTTCAATAATCGACGCAGAACTTTCAGGTGTCTTCATGTGATTATAATACCAAAAAAATTGAAAAAGTAAAATTTCGGACGGAAAATACAAAATCAATATTTTGTCCATTGAGCCTTACACTTTCCTTAAGGATTATTGAAGTGTATTTTGGTCTTTTGGACCCCCCAAGACTGCCGAAAATTAAGGGCTAATGAGGTTATTTGATACAAAGATTTTAATGAGAACAAAGAGAAGTGTCATCTTATTGGTGGTTTGGCATTAATTAACTACTATTCCACTTACTATTCTTTATCTTTGATCAAGTAAGATTGACGAAAGACCACACACACACACACTCTCTCTCTTCCCTCTCATTTTGGTCAGCCAAAACCCTCCTTCCCCATCATCTTTATCTTCGTCTCCATCTTGGCCGAGAGAGCCTCGCCCAACTCGCTGCCCTACTTCGACCAATCCACTGTTTCGGCCATAAATTTCTCGTTCTACATCGGATTGATGTGAACTACCGCCATTTAAAAGATTATTGTCTTATGGTTCTATAGACATATTGTAATCTCAATTTTGGCCCATCCATTTATTCCGTAAGCCTTTTTGAATGGGCAAAGGTCAGGATGTGGTAAAATCTGACCGGCTTGGGGAAGAACTCATTTTCAGCCACTTCAAGAGCTCATTGGTCTCAAAGTTATCATTTGTTTATGTGTTTTCCTCTTTGATACCAAGAAATAAAACTATATACCTTAATTAAGGATATTCCCAAATAGATTGCTAATTTTTTTATTTCTTTGTTAAAATTTTCTGTAGTTTGAAAAAGATTAATACCTTAATGTCACTTCTATTGTTATTTTTGGTACACATATATATCATTCTAAAAAAAATTTTCAATATAATTTTTTAATTTTTAGAGATGCTAGGGATTTTCTGCTGAGCCTATACATTGTGACTCAATAATTTACGTATACTGGACTAGTTTAGGATTTTCTGCAATGTTAAAGCATAATTTTGTCTTGCATTTTCTTGTAAGATGGCCGCGTGCAAACGGACTTTTGCCACTCTTGCGAGGTTTAGTTTTCGAGTTGCGAAAACAATTCCAACCTCAAGTTCACCTTCGTGGTACAGGTTTGAAGTTGTCAATACATGTTGGACTTCCATGTTAAGGATTTTCTACTGAATTTGTACATAGTGACTCTCTAGTTTAGGTATGCATAGAGGAAGCTCAATTTTGTCTTGTTTTTTCTTGCAGAATGACTACCCCCAAACAGACTCGTAGGTCGAGTTCATCTTCACCGCGCGTCTCGGCTCTGGTAAGCTTATTCTCATCCATCTATATGGCTATGGTAATTAGCCCCTGACGTAAACCCAGAAAAAAGAGAGTTCAAAAACATGTTCCCCATTTAGAAACTCATATAGAATTGCTTTTCATTTTTTTTTTTGCTTTTCACCTTGCAAATTAATGGCCTACGTGAGAAAGGGTTCTTGAATGAAGAGGCAAAAAGGATCGCCGCGTCTGCTAAGCCTGTCATGATTTTACGTAATTACATGGTAACTGACACCTTGTTAGAGAAATTAAAAATTCACAAAGAAGAAGAAACTCGAGATGCGACCATAACAATATATAAACAAAAAGATGAGAAGCACGTAGGTGCATTTGTAATTTTTTTCTTCACTTCATTTGTGTGATGTCTACTAAGTTTTTCAATAATTGACGCATAACCTTCAGGTGTCTTCGTGTGATTTTAAGACGAAAGAAATTATGAATGAGCATGAGAAAACGATGGAAATTTTTTGTGGTAATATATTGAAGGAGATGGAAGAATAAAAAACACAACTTTCCTTACTACGGAATTCTGTACAAGCCGAAGCATACTTTTTTGTGGATTCTTGTCATTGCTTCCTTAATCTGTATTGCTTTCGCTGTTATTAGTTTCAAGTCTTTTTTTTTGTCGACATATTAGTTTCAAGTCTACAGAGTCGAAATAGGGGCAGTCTTTTTATAGGTAATTGACTGTTTGCGTAGTACATAATACGAATTCTGCAGGACTTCATTTGCTATATAGTTGCCAAAGTTAGATAGTTGACTTTTGTGACATTCCGAATCCCGACCTCTCGGGGCTAATAACTTGGATTGAGATCTCGAAATTGAAAACTGGACAATGAAGAATTTCAACATTGAAAATGAATTAGACGTCGCCTCATTAAAGGTAATTTAAATTGAAAAAATGACATTTCGAACGGAAAGTATAAAATTACCATTTTGCCTATCAAGTCTTACCCTTTCCTTAAAGATTATTGAAGGGCATTTTAGTCTTTTAGACCCCCCAAGGCTGCTGAAAATGCCAAGATTTTTATGAGAACAAAGTGTAGTGTCATCCTCTTGATGGTTTGGCATTAATTGACTACTATTCCACCTACCATTCTTTGTCTTTGACCAAGTGAGATTGAAGGAAGACCACACACACTTTCTCTCTCTCTTCCCTCTCATTTTGGTCGGCCAAAACCCTCCTCCTCCATCATATTCATCTTTCTCTCCTTCTTTGTTGAGAGAATCTCGCCCAGCTCGCTACCCTACTCCGACCAGTCCACTGTTTCGGCCATAACATTGTCATCCGACATCGGATTGAGGTAAAATTACCGTCATTTGAAAGTTTATTATCTTGTTATTTTAGAAATATATTATAAGCTCAATTTAGCCCAACCATTTATTACATAGGTCTTTTTAAATGGGTAAAGGTCAAGATGAGGCAAAATCTGACCGGTTTGGGGAAGAACTCATTTTCAGCCACTTCAAGAACTCAATTGGCTTCAAATTTTCAATGAGATCTTCTACATTCATAGTACTAGAGTTGGCTGATCTAGGGTTGTAAGTTTATTTGATATTTGAAGAGTTTCCTTGGATGATTTGAGGAGGTTTCTTTAGAGTAGTTTTGACCGTTTGAGCGCCGAAGGAAACTGAGCTGCTCGAAGAACTTTGGAGCGTCACCTTGCTATGGATGCTTGGTAAGACCTCTATTGATGTTGTATGATGTGTTGGCATGAGGATTTTGTAAAGAATTGGAGTTTAGAAGTGATTTGTGGGTTGTTATGTGAAAATCTCCTAGGATCGGTTTTACCCCTGCACCTTATGAGTGAATCGAGTACTTTGAGGGTTCGTGGGGTTGTCGATGTGCCATAAATTTATCGATAAGGTACCTTAGAATGTCAATTGATATGTTGGTAGAGTTTACACTTGGTGCAATCAATCTCTGGTGGAGAAGAACACGTTGGATGCACGAGGTGTCGACCAATCTATCCTTAACGCGCACCGATTTTAAATTGAGTCCTTCTAAGTCGCCCGGTATCCAAATTGAGCTTCATTTTCGTTCACACGTTCGTAAGACATTGAAGTACAATATTCTGAATTTGATTTCGTAAAAATTTGATGGAGCAATGTCAGTTTACCTGCGAATGAGCCTGGTTAGAGAGCCTGGGAAAGGGTAGATGTGGTGAAATGAAATTGATGATGACTTGCCTTGATGGAACGACACTTGGCATGTTTATGAGCATTGAATTAGCATTATGATGACTTGAGAATAAGATGTTGTGTGTATAATGAAGTTGAGAGAATTTTAATGGGCGATTTGTGGAATTTCTTAGGGCCGTGCACTTGCCCTATTTTGGCCGGTTGAAGAATGACCTTGGTGGTGGATTTTGAGTGGAAGAGTTAGCTCAATTAAAGAGGTAAGTGACCCTTAAACCTCTACTAGGACTTTAGGACACTACTGGACATATCTAATTGATGAATTGCTTGATTGAGTGGTGAATTCCAAGACTTGAATGGCATAGTGTGATTTCGATTGAGATGAGGATTGGCTTGGTCGTGTGATGTCTACAACATGATTACCTATGGTGAAATGAGATGGCCAAAGCGCCTATTATGAGATTTATATGGCTATAGTGCCTATATGATTTAATTGGCTATAGTGCCTATGAGATTTATATGGCTATAGTGCCTATGTGATCGAATTGACTATGATGTTCCATAGATCGAATTGACTATGGTGCCCCAGGGATTGCATGGCTATAGTGCCCTAATACAAATCATATGGCCAAAGTGCCCCTAAAAATATATCGAGACTTATATGCCATTGGCGATGAGTTATTATGATATCACTATGATGAGTTTGAAGTTGTGAGTTTATTCTGTGCTAATGCATGAAGTTTGGTCCTCATAGTATGTGATGTGCTTGACTGGATCTCTTAATATGCCAAGTACTTTGAGATAATTGATATTTAAATGCCATGTGTTAATGCCTTGACTAGCTTCTGCATTTTCATTGTATGCTCTGGGAGGACAGATGGCCTAGTTTAGATTTAGGGTGAGTTTGCTGAGATTTATGCATCACCCCATTGGGGATTAACATTTTTCAGGTCCTAGGCAATGGAACACCAAGTTTGCCAAGGATTGGTATTTGAGGAAGTAGTTGGTCGAATGAATATAAAATATTTTGTGGCCTTAGAGATTGTATTTGGTTTGAGTGGATTAGGATTGAACTATTGGTATTTGACCGCTGCAACAATTGAAGTGTATCATATAGATATGTGAAGTGTACCACTTTTGCTCTAAGTCATTTTATTTGTAATTGATGAGTGAAGATGTTTGTCGCTTCCGTATGTGTATGGATATTATGAGTTGTGGGCCGAAATATCCTTGGAGACTATCGAAAAGAAAACGACCTGGTAGTATGTTCGCGTACTTGCCGGGTTCGAGGCGTGACACCTTCTCACTAGTGCATAATTTGGTTTTAGTCTATACTCATGTTGGCTTCACTTTGGTTTAGAATGTTGTTTGGCTTTAATAGTGCATTTTTCCCTTCGGTTAAAGGAAAAGCAAATATTCCGCCTCACTCGCCGTTCAGGTTTGAGAAAGTCAATCTTTGGAATGGAGGAAATCCTCTGTTGCGAACATGTTTTTTTGCATAGGTTTGGGGCCATTGCAGGGATTTATCGATCATTTATATGCATTTTTTCTTATCAACCAGAGTTAGTGCATGCGGTGTTTGTATCGCGCTCTCGTGTACTGAGATACGTGTGCATTATGTCTGGGATTTAAATCAATTTCCGACTTTAGAATCCTTAGCTGGTGTTGAGATACATCTCCTTGTATATATCCATGCGTGCGTGTCAATGGCTCTTTTGGCATGCAATGTAGATTAATGAGATCCATGTTTCTTTAATTGCTTATTTTGTTAATCTCTCTTATAGCTCATGTGATATACAAAGGAAGTTGTTTAATTGCTTTCCTCGAGCGGGTTGGAAACTCACTGTGAGAAGCAATTCCATATATCCTCTTTTTTCCATTTTGGAAACACTTTTTGTTGCGCGAAACCAAGCGATCGTTCAAATAAATAGTAAATCAGACACCAAATGCACGTGGTTCGGTCGTAAAGACCTACGTCCACGGGAAGAGCAGCAACAAATTTCACTATAGAATTTGGAGATTACAAATCACTTTGAGTCACTCAAACACTCTCGGTGTTTTCCAAGCCCCAATTACATCCAAGAACGCACATAGTATTTAACCCCAAATTTCTAGCGAAATAATCTCTCAATCTCGCATAAGAATTAAAACACAAATTTAACTTTAACCGGTTTCGACATTTGAATTCTTGATGTAATTTCGCGAACAAAAACTAGTGAAGATAAGCCCTCTTAAGCACTCGTCGGTTAGACGGCGCTTCAATGTCTCACGATCAAGCACCGAGCGCCTGTGAATATCTACAGACCACCCACGACACTCAAGGAGGAACGACGCTTCAAGATTTCTTCTGCGAGCTCCTAGCCTTTATAAAACGTCCTCCATCACAAACATATATATTGCCCACAGTTTGACCGACTAATGGCCTGACTCGAATCACTTTGCGATATCCACCATATCATGAAGATTGTTCTCCCTCTCTCTTTCGAATTTGATGGGCACATGCATGCATATCTGCCAAAGAAAAAAATAATGCAGATTTCCTTTCTTCATATAAGTCCACCAACAGCAGAAGATATACGTGCCTCCTCCTTTTACATCTTGTGGGTCCCCACCGCTTGATGAGCAAACCCTTGTTTGACTTGTCAGAGAATATATATATATATATATATATATATATATATATATATATATATATATATATATTCACGCCCATTCACTTTTTGTTGTTATCTTCACACGGAAGGAGATCCAATTTTCAACAATCGGTAATATCCGTATCTCAACTAACGTCCAAAATAATTCAATTCAAGTCTAGATTAAACTCGAGGCATATATTTTAACAATTCTATCTTTATCCGATAATATAATTTACTTTTCAATGAATAAGCTTCTAGGAGCACTACATCCACTACTAAGTGTTTTTCAAAGTGCATGTTCAGATTATGAGTCATGTGTATGCTCCTTTAAACGACATGCTGAGACTTCAAGTGGCAATGTTGATATGAAGTGCCTCGCGCTGTAGATTTGTTAATTTTTTTTCACACATTGAATTTAGGGACGGGGAAATTATTCGTAAATTTAGCTTCAGATGTTGGTGATGTGGTTGACATGCCTTACCTGTACCTTGTGCTAAGTATTGCTAATTCTTTTCGTAGTTGACGCCTTAGCCTTTGTGGCTGGAGCATGAAACCTTTTGTGTGATTAAGCATCATATGGTTTGATGTTCCTGCATCCGCTAGAACTATGTTATTGAGTCATAAATCATGCAAATAATTGGAAAAAGGAAACCTTGTTCACTCTTTTTTCAACGAGGAATGAATGGCTAAATTTCACGTTTAGCATAGCTAATAGGAACTAGCGCTTGTGTAACACAGTGGGTGGCACATCACCAGCTTTTTTGCTCATAAGCTAATCCAATTAGTTGTTACTCGGTCTGATGCATGTATAAATGATTGCAGCTCCCATTATTTTATGTCAAGACTGATGCCCCTCATGGCACGATTGATCGTCTTCTTTATTATCCTCTTTCAGAACGGAAATGCACAGCACCACAAAAATGGATGAGGGGAAACGGACTCATAACTATTAAATTCGGTTGGTCTTACAATAAAATGCAAGGGCAAGTTTCTAAGGAACTACATAGAAGTTTTACTTCTATCCAAATAATTTCTACTGTAGCTATGTGTGAATTGTTGTGGTGATTAATTAATTTAAGCTTAGCATGTTCGTAGATGTTGAAAGAGCAATGCTGACGATGGGAAAGAAAAAAGGAAAAATTTTATTGAAAAAAGATAAAATCTGAGGTTTAAATTAAATGGTCACTAAATAAAGTAATTCAACAAAAACTTTTCTCATTATTTATAGTGTTACTTACTGTATAATGGCACATTCACTATATGCTTTCTTTCGAGGCTGATTCTAACTAAAAGCAAAGTCGTCTTATCTACCTAAACATAGAAAAAAAATAGTAAAATGTTTGCAATTAGTTTTTTTAAAAAAATAAATATATAAATCAGAAATAAAAAGAGACTTGCCTTGAGCTTTCTGTTTTGCAAAGGCTAGCATTTGACCAAAGAGGTCCTAAAATAGTTTGCCAAGCACTCAAAATTTTTCCTCGGGGGACTTTGGAGGCGTAGAGTTCATCTCTAAGACTAAACCAAACACACTCTTAAGTATACCGACACAAAAAGCTTTCCCGACACTAGAGCATCTCTTACTTAAAGAAGCGCTATCATCCAAACAAGGAAAGCCATCCAGTCTAAACGAAACAACTCCGGAACAGGTTCACCATTCCGATGCAAGATTCACATCCACTCCAATCCTAACGTAGTTCGCCCAACAGAGAGTCAGCTGATTTGCAACCCAATCCGTTGATGATTTTTACATCTTTTATTTGACGGCAGCACGAGGCGATGGAACGACTACTAGACAGAACCGGCCGAAACAGGGCACGGTTCGGTTCAAAATAGGGGAGTTGGTCGGGGGGGTCTTCGCAGCCCCTATCGGCAGCGATCGGCTTCCACAGACTTCGAGGGATGAGAGAGGAGTTAGGGATGGTCGTCGGAGGTGGTGGTGAGCGGCGGTGGCGATTGATCTAGTTGGGTCTGAAGTAAACTAGAACCAAATCCCAAAACAGAGCACCGCGGCTCTCGAGTCTGTTCGCGGTGGCTCCGGCACTCGTTAGGCAGTGAGGCAACTTCTGAGCGGTGGTAAGGAGGGTGGTAGATGTCGGTGAGGTGGCCGGAGGCGGTGGTGGCACTGCCCAAGGCCGGAGGAGGAGGAGGAGGAGGTGTCTCGGGTTGGGGGAAGCAAAACAGGGGCAGGGACTCCGCGAGCTCTCTCGCGGCCTTTCGGCGACTGGCGATGGCATCAGAGGGGTCGATGGTGGCAGCAAGGAGTGGCTGGAGGTGGTGGTCGACGGTGGTGTGGTGGTGGCGCACAAAAACCCAAGGGGAGGAAAGAGGATGCTTAGCTGGGGTGTCCACCGAAGAAGAGAGAAGAGAGAGCGAGAGAGAGTGGTCGAGAGAGAGAAGAGAGAGAGTGTGTGAGTAATGATAAGTGATTGATTGGTGGAAGATTTGACCAAAGCAGGGGATTACATGTCAAGTCAAATGTGAATATTTTGTCCCATATGCATAAAGTTGAGAGTAGAATGATAATTTGATAATTCATGACTGAAATGAAATTTAGCACACTAGATTAAGGTTATTTCAATCTTTCGACAGGCTAGACTCAATTAGGATTAGGCTCGGACGTGAGTATTTCCATCCTAATTCACAGCGTCTAAGATTTTCGAAACCTAATTTAAAACGACCGACACTTTAGAAATCATCCAAAAATCTTCCCTTAATTTCTTATGATCCAAAATATCTTACCGACTGAAATTCAATTTTAATTCCTTTTTTTGAATTCATGGACTTTATAAAAGGTGAATTTCTGGGGCGTCACAGGTATAGATCTTCACCACTCTCCTATACAATAATTGTGATTGATGTGTATTCTTTCTCTTTGTGATTTTTTGTGAAAGAAGCGAAAGTGTAAGAATGCATAAGAGTTAGAAAGCGTTATACATCCTCCATAAAATAAATCTTATATAGATGGAATGGGAAGAGTTAGAAAGCATTAGCCTTCCTCCACAAAAGAGATTTTATATAGAAAGTGATGGAGCCAACTCGAGAACTGCCTAATTTAAGATATGAATTACAGATCTCAATTGGATGTCAAAAAAAAAAAATATTCCCGTAATATACTTACTTAAATAATATACCTAATAGGCTGCATATTTGGGCGGATTTCGTCAAGTCCAACATTCTCCCACTTGGCCAAAGATTCTATTATCAATATGATTGTTGAGGCTTAACACAACATAATCAAGCATATATAATATCCCTTAAATAAGGTCATGGTTGGCATATATATAGAAAAGAATTGAAGCCAGTATACATGTTCCAATGCCATAGTACTGTTATTCAGTTACTATCCCAGCAAAAAAATCAAACACAACATTTAATTGCTTAGTCATGAATAATAATGTTTCCTAGTATAAACATGTTCATGAGGTCCATATGTAATCATTTGTTTTTATATGCCAAGAAGTAATAAACCATAAAATTAAAATCCATTACATAAGGTGATCACAATATAAAAAACATCGTGTCCAAAATCCTGACCTACCAAACTCATGCTAGCAACATCTTCTCGAAAGAGATTAGGTTGCAAGCCTTTCATCATGGGATTCGCTAACACGGCTTTTGTACTAATACACTGAATGGACACAGTTTGAATTTGAACTCTTTATCTTACAACAGGATACTTAATTCCAATGTGTTTGGATGCATTACTCGACTTGTTGTTTTTCGAGAAGAAAACAGCATCCTGATTATCGCACTGAATCTTCAGTGGTCTCAAAATAGTATCAACTACCTCAAGTCTCATAATGAAGTTCCTCAACTATAGACTATGAGAACTCACTTCATAACATGCTACGAACTCTGCCTCTATAATGAAAGATGTAGTTATGGACTGCTTTACATCTTCTATGTGATGGATCCTTTGGCGAGCATAAAAATATAACATGATATGGATTTTTTGGTGTCAATTACCCAGCATAATTAGAATCAGCATAGCCCATAACCTCAAGGTTATGAGCATAAAAATATAACATGATGTGTAGACTTGTTAGATCATTGTCTGGACTTAACAAGCTCCTAGACAATAGCATGAGAAGTTTAACCGTGCAATGATCCAAAATGGGTATAAAATCAATGAATGTGACAAATGCATGCGCACTAAATCTACGACAATTGGATGTGAACTTATTTGTCTATATGTTGATGACTTGTTTAGTCTTGAAGATAACGTCGAGGTTATAAAAATCACCAAGAACGTTCTCAAGAAGAATTTTGAGATGAAAGACATGTTATACTCAGCATCAAAACTCTAAGGAATTCAGATGGCGTAGGTTTAAAACAATCTTATTACATTGAAAATATATTTGAGAAATTTAAAGGATTTGGCATTAAAGATGCAAATAATCATTTTCTACCGCACCTAACTTTAAGAAAGAATACTGAAAACAGTATTAGACAGTTGGAATACTATCAAGTGATCGGCAGTCTCATGTATATCATGAATTATACTAGATCGAATATTGCATACTCGGGAGGAAAACTAAGCAGATATATAAGCAATCCAGGTCGCGAGCATTAGAAGCATTGTTGGGAATATTATGGTATCTAAAAAATAGCAAATACTATATTCTACAATATGGTCCATATCCAGCTGTGTTGGAAGGCTTTAGTGATGCCAACTAGATTTCTCATTTTGATGAATTGAAATCGACTAGTGAATGTGTGTTCACGCTAGGAGGTGCCGCAGTATCATAGAAATCCTCAAAGCAAACTCTAATAGGGCGTTCTATGATGGAATCAGAGTTTATTGTTTTGGATAAAGCTGTTGAAGAAGCAGAGTGGCTTCGATAATTTTTAGAGGATGTTCCGTTATTGAAAACATATACCTACAAGATGCATTCACTGTGACAATCAAGTAGCTATTGCAAGGGCACATAATGTGATATATAACGGTAAGTCTAGACACATTCTTCATAGACATAATACCGTAAAGCAGTTACTTTCGAGTGGAATAATTTCTTTAGACTTTGTGAAGTCAAAAGAAAATATTGCGGATCCGCTGACAAAAGAATTGTCAAGAGAGCAAATAAACTGCGCATCGAGGAGAATGTGGTTAAAAGGCTTAACCTAATAAAGAGTTTTTGAGGTGGAAACCTAATCCATACTATTGGAAATCCCATGGACCAGGTTCAATAGGACAACGTAAATTCCAGAAACTCTAGAGTGAGCATTGTCTCCCATTCCTATGATGTAACAGTGCTTCCTACAGCGTTTTAAGGATACGCTATGTGTTTAATGGTTCCTATAGCTTGAATTTTTACATCCTGGTAAGGTATAGTAGAATATCTTTAATTGGAATGCACCTATATGCGCGGAGCTGGATGACTCTATGAAAATCTTTAAAGGCTGAATTTTCTAAAGCACACATGAATCCTGAGAAGTTCAGGACCGAAAGAATGAATTCAACCGAGGACCAATCTTGATTCGGATATACTTTGTGGGAGGTATATTGCCTGTGCTTACACTAACAACTAGCGGTTCAAGACCAAGTTCACCTTCCGGTTAAATATGTTCGATAGGCTTTCACTAAAGAAGGTTCAAAACGAAAGCTACCTATGTTGATGCAGTGTATTTCCACATGCACACTTGAAACTGCTCGAGTCTTAGTTTTATTGAGCCATTATGTAAAAGATTATTGTAATTAGTAGTTTAATGGCTCAATTATTGTCAGTGTAACCAACATGCATTTATGTCGGTGTAACGGATATAACCGACGCAGTTTAATATTACGTAACGGACGTAACCGAAGCGGTTTAATGTTGTGTAACGGATATAATCGACGAGGTTTAATGTTGCGTAACGGACATTTTCTCGGTCTATAAATAGATGGGTTTTCGTAGTTCATAATATAACTTATAACTCACAACTCGAAGTTCATTCCTCTAGTTCTCTCATAGTTGTCCTCCAAGTGTACTGGTTTCGAGAAGTGTTCGGCAGAGTCCCGTTTGAATAGTGCTGATACAAACAGGTTCGAGATGTTGTATCTTGGGAGGCATAGTTCGTGAAGCTGCTTAGTATCGTTAGCAAGAACTAATTGCCTTAAGGAGATTCAGTTAATCGCACCTCACCTATTTTCCTATTTTTCGAGTTTACTATCTAGCAATTTTATTTGCTTTGTAATCTTTGAATGTAAATATTGTAATTTGGATTTGTTATTCTTGTTGGAATATTATCGCGATCATTTTCTGATTACAACAAATAGTGTTACGTATTTCCCCCGATACGTTAATGTGTGCGCTTCAGATTTTCAACAGTGTGACATATAAAGATGGATAAGATAAAAAATAAAGATATTCAACGAAAATTTGGAGTAGAACAGGTGGCAGAAAAGATGAGTAGAACATGGATTGAGATGGTTTGGGCATATTATTTGAAGACCCCTACATGCTCCGATAAGAACGGAAGCTTGCTACCGAGAGCATAACACGCAAAAAGGAAGAGAACGACCGTAATTTACTTGGGTAAAAGAAGTAAAACAAGATTTAATGGAGTGAAAAACAGATTCTCGTACGGTTTGTCTTAGGACAGAGTGAATGAAAGCAATTAGTAATGTGAAGATGCAGAATTTTCATATTCTTGACTGTCCTTTTTAATTTTTTCCCATATATATTTATCGTATATTTATCTTTATTTATATTTACATATTTATCTATTTTTTCTTGATCGCTCTTACTTTTATTTTTATGTATGTTTGGGATACATTTACTGCCGATCCCAATTAATTTGGGATAAAAGTATTGTTGATTTTGATGTTGAAATTGAATAAGTAATGTTTGGATCACAACACCTTTATCCCATAATCCGCTCTTTTATAATCATTCCTGATGTAGCTGTTACCAAATATTTGTGATCGTTTCTTACAAAATTTTCATAGGTAGTCTGGAGTATTACAAAATAACAATAATTATCATTGTTATTATTATCATTATTCGTCTTTTTAAAGGAACTTATAGTGGGTCCAGAAAAGTACATATGATTTAGTTATGTTCATTGAAAATCATAAAACTTGTCATGAAAGTGCAATTGAGTCCTAAAATTTATCAAATTGGTGAATCGAGTCATTCTGTTAGCTCTATTCAACTTGGCTAACGAAAAATATTGGCATGATTTTGTTTAATATTTACATAGCGGTGACGTGACCAAAACGACGTCATTTCACTATATGATTTTCATTTAAATTAGTTTAAAAAATAAGCTAAAATTGAAAAAAAAAACAAAAAGCAAAAAACAAACTCAAAAGTAGAACAGAGGCATGGGCTCTCCCATCGTCGCGGCCCCACCACTACTGGCCGAAGAGGTCGATGAGAGTCGGTTGGTCCTCATCTAGATTTGGGCGAGGGTCGCTACCCTCACCCAGATACGGCAAGGATCGGCAGCCCTCGCCCAATTCTAGCAGCGGGTCACCGATAGAATGCCAACCCTAGCGAGTTTCTCGAGTTCAATCCTCTTTTTTTTTTTTTTGGCTATGTCTTCGAACCATGTCAATTAGAGAGAGTGATCAAGATGGTCAAAACAAAGGACCCAGATGGAGGTTCAACGAAGAACCCTAAAGAGTTGAAGGGCGAAGTCTCCAGGCTGCTGGAGATGATCGGTAAAGAAGATTTAGATGAGGGCCCGTCGTCCCTCACCTACGGTCGGCGAGGGTTGCCAACGAGGTCTAAGCCCTCGTCATTGTCTTGCTTCTTGGTTTGTTTGTTATTTTTTTCAAAAAAATTAGTTTAAATATACATTTTTTGTTCAACAAAAATATAAATTATATATATTTTTTGTTCAATATAAATTATATTAAAAATCATATTTAGACAAAAATGACGTCATTTTAGCCACGTTATCACCCGTAGGAAAGAGAAAATATTAAACAAAATTACGTCAGCATTTTTTATTAAATTCCGTTAGCTAAGTTGGATGGAATTAACTAGTTTAGGGATTCGGTTGCATTTTTTTGCAAATTTTAAAATTTAATTATATTTTCGTGATAAATTTTAGAAATTTTAGTGAATATATCTCAACTTTTTTCGAAGAATTCATTGCATCTTCTTCTTTTGGAGCAAGATAACATGCAAAGTGGCTGATCTCGATGCCTTCATGAAGCACGTGACAGAATGCATCTACATCCTGACGACTTTGACGTGGCGTGGAATGTTTTCTATGTGTCCGTTGGGCGGTCACATACGCCACCAATAGTAGGCCGACACGTACTTGGGTCGAGTCATCGCGAAACCGGTAATGGATGAGAAACAGAAAACGACAGCTGCTCGTAACTCGGCAAATGCCAAAAGGTGTTGCCATCTGTAAATGGCAAAACGACAGCGCTTCCTTCTCGTTGACGACGAAATTGCAAAAATGCCATTTTCCTCTTGCGTGCGACCACTTCCAAAATCTTGAACAAACTTACTAACGACTTCACATTCAGGAAACTTGGGAAAACCAGGAGCCACGTCTCGTCGGATAAGAAGAGCGATTGCCAATGATTAAGTTTCCGTTTATTTCGCGAAAAATAAAAAATTTAAATTTTTTAGACAAATAATTTGAAAATTATTTTTTTAAAAATGATCGTATCGCTTAAAATAACTAATCAAAGAAAAATATTTTATTTGTTGATAACAATTTATGCCTAAATAATTTTGCGGATGATGAAAATGATTTTGGTTCATTCATTTTTATAAGTGATACAAACATCACCATCTAAGAAAATATTTTTCAAATCATTTAATTTTTCGTAAAATAAACGAAACTTTTAAATTCTAATTAAAACGGTGAAAAAGAAGCACATCTTTCACGTGTTTAGTGGATATTGAGAAAAGCGTAGATTTGTCAATGTGTCACTCGCTGCCATATGATATGATGCAAAATGCGTATAGTCTTTCAAGATTAATTCTTCCGGAATCTAGCGTCGTGCCTAGTAGTTGGCACACTTAATTCAAATCAAGCTCAGACTTAGAAATAATGCATCGGAGTTCGTAACGGGGTTTAACGAGTCGTTCGTAACAATGTAAATGCTATTCACGAACTAAGATTCATGTGATTTTACTTTTCAAGAGCTAGCATGACTTCTTGAGCTCATCTCGATCTGATTGATTGCCCATGCTTTTCTAACTAAAACACATCCAAGGGGAGTTACGCCACAATTTAGAGTTTACGAAGTCAATCAGAGATTGATTGCAAAATGTCGTGAGGAGTTTGAAGATTTCATAATCCGACCGACTCAAATTCAAGTCGCTGCGAAAATACAGGCAACCGAACAATAAAATTCACCGGACGCTTAATTTCACGTGATCAGTGTGACTTACTCCACGAGGATAAGGGTTGTGTCTTTATAGGTAACTTTTGAACTTATCCAGACTAATCTCCGCAATTTTGGTATGCAACCGCGTTTTTGGTAGGCAACTATCGGGCTTACCCAGACTAATCTTCGCGTTTTTTCTGGATGCACTTTCACACTTACCCAAATCGGCAATGGACGTTCAGCTATGGACTTTCCAAATTTGGAATTTCCTTCCAATCTCCAAATTCGAATGTCCATCGGATGAAGCCGGACATCCCAAATAGGAAATCTCTCGTGCGAATTGGGACTTTAAGCTTAAATTCGAGTCATATTCTAACAAATCTGCAGCCTGCGCCATTGAAAATTTGGTAAATTGATGGCATGGAGAGGCACATATGGAACGCATTTTACTATTTTGACTGCCTTCTCCATTTGTTTTTGACATTCTTGCTCAGCAAGTCTCCGCCTAAGGTCAAGAAGACCCTATAAAATGGGATGGCATTCGCCTCCTCCCTTCTTCACTTCAACGTCCTCCTCCTCCTTCAGGTTCTCTTCCTGGCGTTCCACAGCATTTCGGTAAAGCCCCTTCACTCTTTTTGCGCTCATTTCATGTCAAGCTCTCATCAATTTTTTTTTGTGGTTGATGCTTTGTGAGTGCAGCGTATTGTATTCCATTGACAACGAGAGATTTGGCCCATTATAAATATCTTAATAATTAGTCGCTTTATCGTTGAAGATGCAAATTTTACGTGTAAACGTACATTCGTTTGGCTAGGACTCTAAACCGAGCGATTGGTATCCGTCCGTTATTTCTCGATCTAGGACAGCAGATTTCCGCGCGCGCGCGGAGATTCTGCCAAGAAAGGATAGAGGCAGGTCGCGAGTAATTTCTTATGGCCGACCATACCATGATTGCCAGATGATTGGAAACGGAAAGGTAGTTTACGCGTGTAATTTCCTCTTGGGGTCAAATTTGGCGAGTACAATCACGAAGGCTTTTTTAGGGTAGGCATAGGAGAAGAAAGACCCACAAGGCTGGTCAAACCGTCAAAGTGAAGACGGAGTCCGCCATACTTGGAGCTGAAGCTTCTTTCGTAGCATTAGACACCAACCTAAGATGTTCAACCTCGTCTTTCCTGAACGTTAATTCGCACGTCTGAACGGTAAAACGCTAGGGCAGCACACCAAGTTTTCTTTTTCCTGGAGAGAGAAAGGGGGCGAGGATTTGAGCAGAGCAGTTCATTGCTTCCCGCCTTTCCATTGCCCTCCCACAATCCTCATTTGTTCCATGCGTGCAAGCTATCGTCTTCTTCATCATCCCCTCGATCCTTAATCCTCTCCACCACAAACCTCCTCTTGGCTGTTAATGGTTTCAATTCCTCTTCAAGCTTCCTCCCATTTATAATCAGACTTTTCTCTCTCTCTCTTTGCATTTCACCCGCAATCCTGTTTTCTCTCTGTTTACGACCAGGTCCGCTGATTTCCGCTGAGCTTCTTGGATCCGATCCGACATTGAAGGATTTGCTCATGGGGAACACTCACGCCAGGGCTCCGCCGGAACCGCCCCATGCGTCGGAGCTGAGCGCCTACGAGGCGGCCTGCGTGGCAGATGCCGACGTCCGGTCCTTTGACTCCAATCTCCAGGCCCAGACCAGCCACGCGATCGGGGCACTCGCCGCCGGCGTCCAGGTCCGAGCGCTCTCCTTCAACTCCCTCAGGGAGGTCACCGGGTGCCTCCTCGAGATGAACCAGGAGGTGGTCCGGGTCATCCTGGACTGCAAGCAGGACATCTGGCGGACTGAGGAGCTGTTCGAGCTCGTCGAGGAATACTTCGAGAACAGCCTCCACACCCTCGACTTCCTCTCCGCTCTCGATAAGTGCCTCAAGCATGCCCGCGACAGCCAGCTGCTCATCCTCGTCGCGCTGCAGCAGTTCGAGGACGAGGACCGTCGGGCCGGAGGGGTCAATGGGTACGCCAGGACGTTGGAGGAACTGAGGAGCTTCAGGGCTGCTGGCGACCCGTTCACGGAGGAGTTCTTCCGCATCTTCCAGGCCGTCTACCGGAACCAGGTCGCCATGCTCGAGAAGCTGCAGCTCCGGAAGAGCAAGCTCGACAAGAAGCTCAGGTGCATCCACGCCTGGAGGAAAGTCACGAGCATGATCTTCGCCGCGACTTTCGCCGCTGTCCTGATTTGTTCTGTGGTTGCGGCCGCAGTGGCCGCTCCGCCAGTCGCGGCAGCTCTCGCTGCGGCAACCTCCGTTCCCATCGGCTCCATGGGGAAGTGGATCGACTCGCTGCTGAAGAACTACGAGAGGGCGGTGAAGGGGCAGAAGGAGGCCGTGGTCACGATGCAGGTGGGGACGGGCTTGGCCATCAGCGACTTGGAGAACATCCGAGTGCTGGTCGACCGGTTGGAGATCGAAATCCAATCGATGCTTCAGAATGCCGGGCTTGCGGTGGAGGAAGGCGCGGTGAAGATTGGGGTGGAGGAGATAAAGAAGCAGCTGAACGCGTTCATGACGAACATCGACAAATTGGGGGTTCAGGCTGACAACTGCAGCCGCGACATACGGCGGGCAAGGACGGTGGTGCTTCAGAGAATCATAAGGAATCCCAACCAGTGAAGGCAAGGAGGGAGCTTCTTGTAATTTCATTCGGTCATGAATTGGAGATAGAAGGATTGATCAAGAGGACATGCTCCAAGTGAATAAATTTTCTGCAAATAATCGATTAATTTGTCATTCATCCTGTTTACAACGTAGACTGTAATTATGCCCTACATTTGCAAATACTTCCCTTCTTTATTAACTATTTTTGCATCTGATTAAAGATCATACATGATCTGACGAGAATACCAATCTATGCATCGATTTCAACCAACACCGTCTTGAATCATTCGGATGCAACCGCAGAAGTTAGCTCGTCGCACTTTGCTGGCAACTGATCTCGCAATAGAAAATTCAGCGCCATCACGTTCAACACTAGGGAAATTCAACAGTGGTCCTAGTCCTTCACGTTCACGAGGAATAGTCTGTTTCAAAGGAGAGACTGATGGTTCGGACCACGACGCCATTGGACCGCGACGGTCAAAGTCAAACTCAGAGCATAATGCGAGTTCGTGTCCGATTCTCTTTGGGGGCTCTTTATGGCGACAGCGGATCTTCTCTTAATACGCTCCTGGCCATCTGCATTCTGCAATCGGCCACCCCGAGGAGTTTAATGCCACAGATTGGTCAACTCTATCTTTTGACTACTTTGACTAAAGAAAAAGGTGACCCTGGACAACTATTTTGAAGATAAATTCTAATAAGATGCAGAGATGCACGACATGTTTATTAGACTAAATCATCGTGATTTGATTATGATTTCTCTAATTTTTTAAGAACAACACTTTTCCTACCCCTGTCGAATAGAACATGCTAATTATATCTCAAACAATCCGCTCAATTTAGTCTATTGAGAATATGAATATTTATTTAGAAAAAAAAGTGTCATCAACAAGGACAACGTGAGTAAACACGAGGTAGAAGCTTGAGCAAGGATGTGAAGAGAACGAGAAAGAACGTGTCTTTCCTGAGTCTTTCTTCTTCAGTTTCAACCTCAAAAACATCTGATACCGCGACAGCTTCACGTAACGAAGCATGTTAGGGCGGTTCCTACTTTGTTCCGCCATATAAAACGATCTACCTCCTTTGGTAATTAGCGGCAAATGTCGGTCACGATGCAAATCGGAAGGGCGATAGAAGAAGCACATTCGAGTCTGAAGAAGCATGCATCGATCGCTTCTCAGGTCGTTCTCTCCTCCTTCCTTTTCCTCTTCGTTGGTGTGCTAGTTTTCGCCAGTTGGATCCACACAGTAAGTTGTGCTAAACATGCTCTGATCACATTGCATTAATTGGATATACTTCTCTTAAAACAGTATCTAATTCATTCGAAGCAGCTATTTAACATGGTTTTAAGAAATTAGTGTGTACTAATTTTGATTTTGAGGTAGTCCCATCTCCCTGAACGTGATGACTAAAAGCAAGTGACGCTTTGTGCCCTTCAAGTCCATTTTTCCAGGTTCTCAGATATTTACTACATCAAAAGCACCAGATATCCCCCTTAAATGCACAGAATGGAACATGACTCGAACTTGTCCCGTGAACTATACAACCAAACAGACCCACGATCGCCATCTCCATCATCATAAACACGACAATGAATGCCCGTCGTACTTCAGATGGATCCACGAAGATCTACGGCCATGGAAAGAGACTGGGATCACGAAGGACATGGTCGAAAGAGCTCTACCGCCTGCACACTTCCGGCTAGTGATTTTGGATGGGAAGGTCTACTTGCAGAAGATTAGGCCAGCTTACCAGACCCGGGATGTGTTCACTCTCTGGGGCATATTACAGCTTCTCAGGTGGTACCCTGGAAAGCTTCCTGATTTGGAGCTGATGTTCAATTGCAACGATCAGCCTCTCATCCAATCAGCAGATTTTCCCCACCCCAAATCGGACCCTCCGCCGTTGTTTGGATACAATAAAGATCAGAGGACATTGGACATCGTGTTCCCAGATTGGTCTTTTTGGGGATGGTAATTAATTCTATCTCATCAATATTCAGGAATTGATTTTCCAAACTCTCATTCTGCACACGCCAGTGGACAAAGAACAAAATGTTGACTTGATGTCAGTAAAAAATGTACTCGAATTAAGAATTGCAGAGTCGTGCATTTCCATTTTCCACCGCATTAACCGTCCGAGAGTCCCATTTTGCCGGCAGCACTTACGGTATCATGTTGTTCGTCGCCTTAAGCTTTCACTAATAAAAAAGAAGAAGAAGCTTTCACTAATCCTTCACAACTTATGCATGGGGTAGATGCTGCCATTTGATTTGTCTTTCGTTATCTTGAAGTTCGATTTAGCTGGCTATGTCTGGAGGGCATAGTTGATCAAGAGGGTTATCTAACTGAACTGCAGGGTCGAGACGAATATAAAGCCGTGGAGATACGTGTTGAAGGACATAGAAGAAAGCAATAAGAGGACTACCTGGTCGGACAGGAAGCCGTATGCTTACTGGAAGGGGAATCCGTTCGTGGGTAAAACCAGGCGAGACCTTCTCAAGTGTAACGTTAGCGAAAAACATGACTGGAATGCGCGGGTTTACATTCAGGTAACTATTCGACACATTTCCTATTTAGAGAGTTTAGAAACCCGCAAGGCTGTCTTCTTCGGAACCTGGTGTTTCAGAACTAGGAATAGCAAGCTATTATGATGCCTTTGGATGCACGACAAGCGATCAAGAACTATGACCAACGACAGTTCATCGATCTATGCTAGGACTGGGGTCAAGAATCTCGACAAGGGTTTAAGCACTCCAAGTTAGAAGATCAGTGCACTCACCGGTACAGAATGCTCTAAATCCGACTTTGTATTCGAGGAGTATGTCAGTTTATTGACAATTTGACATACTGTAATGGTTAGTTTACTATTTTCGACAGATACAAGATATACATTGAAGGCTGGGCGTGGTCCGTGAGCGACAAGTACATCTTGGCGTGCAACTCAATGACCTTGCTAATCAGGCCTTGGTACGTCGATTTCTTCACTAGAGGCCTCGTTCCGCTGCAGCATTATTGGCCGATTAGGGACAACGCCAAGTGCACCTCCCTCAAGTTTGCCGTCGAGTGGGGCAACAATCATACTGAGAAGGTCCGCGATCTCTCCCTTTGTCTGGGTCACGCAGGCCTAAGCCGCATGCCAGTGATGAACTTGTATATTCTCGATGTCTGATCACAGGCAAAGGCCATTGGAGAAGCCGGGAGCCGCTTCATATACGAGGATCTTAAGATGGAGCACATCTACGATTACATGTATCACCTGCTCAACGAATACGGGAAGCTTTTCAGGTACAAGCCCACCATACCGAGAGGCGCCGTGGAGCTGTGCTCTGAGGCAATGGCGTGCCCCGCGAGCGGGACATACAAGAAATTCATGTTGGATTCGATGGTGAAGTCGCCGAGGCGAGCGCCGCCTTGTTCACTGCCTCCGCCGTATGACCCTCCTTCGCTTGAAGCTTTCGTCGCGAGCAAAGCTAACTTGACTTGGCAGGTGGAAAAGTGGGAAGATGAGTATTGGCGGAGCGTTAACGAGAACGGCAAGAGGCAATAGATGAGGTTGTTGACAAAGAAGAGATAATTTTGTACGCCAACTTGCGAACTTCTAGCGTACCTTGTTACTAGTAAATCGAACGGACATAATATCGACGATATTCATTGCCGAAGAAGTAACCCCCTGACATAATAATTGAACTCAAAACGATAAGATTAATATTGACAATATTTATTGTTGACCGCCTGCAAAACTCCTTCATCACGTTTGTTTTTTCAAAAAAAAATAAAAAATTCAACTTGTTTGACCCATACTTACTCTTTCTTATTTACATGAAATTGGATTTTTATGAGCAATTAGATCACTCAATTCGCAATACAACATCAATCTTATCAAAGTTTTATACTCAAAGATGCACGTTACAGTATGTGATTAGATTTTTTATTACTCAATTCACGATATGGCATCGATCTTACTATTCTAAAGATCCACGTTACCCTGGAAAAGGTTAGCTAAATTATTTAAGACTTTTGTGTCAAACTGATGTAATATATGTTTCATGAAAGAAAGAATTCTCTTGGCTTGTAATCATATTGGACTCTGCCGATTGTCCTGATAAGTTGGGTCTACCGCGATGTATGATAGACCGGCGGTTCGCTTGATAGGTCGTTCTTGGGCTTCGGTTCGTATCGTTTGACATAGTCGACCGGCGGTCCGAATCGAGTTCTTGCTCAGCATCAAATGCTAAGTCTGCACCAGGGGAATTTCAAGAGCTTGGGCAAGAAGTGAAGCCTCGACGCTGGTTTGGTCAGCTTCTTTTCCATCACTCATCAACTCTCTCTCTCTCTCTCTGCACGATGGATATCGACTTCACAGACTATCAGCTTCGGTGCGAGCTTCGTGGCCACGAGGACGATGTAAGTTCACGCGACAATTTCCGATCATTTCTTCGTTGGTGGGATTGCGACGCATTTCCCGCGAAGCGATCTCATCCCGCGTTTGCTTAGAATTGAATGTATTCACCACTCTTCTAATCCTATGTGAACGATCGTCGATTCATCCTTAGGCTCGTGGTATATGCGTGTGCGGGGACGGCAACATAGCGACTTCGTCGCGGGATCGGACGGTGAGGTTGTGGGCTCCTAGCTCCAGCGATAAGCGTAAGTACGAGGCGGCGAAAGTGCTGTTAGGGCACAAGAGCTTTGTGGGCCCCCTCGCGTGGATTTCGCCGGGCGGGGAGCTGCCGGAGGGTGGGATCGTGTCTGGTGGGATGGACACTCTTGTTATGGTTTGGGATTTGAGGACTGGAGAGGCACGGACATTGAAGGGCCATCAGATGCAAGTTACCGGCGTCGCATTGGACGGGGACGACATTGCTTCTGCCTCTGTTGATTGGTGAGTCGAAGTAGATGATAACGTCTCCAGCATCCTAGAGAAATTGTGCATTGTTGGTATATGTGGTTCAATCCATTTGGAGAAGTCTTACCTGCTGATTTTTCTTTAGTTTAATTAATTGCGGCTTGGAGGTGTTGAATATATCTACTATCTAGGTGGCTCAAAAATAGCGGAAAAGTAGAGGACTCTCTATCTTTACGGGTTTTTAATTGTGTAATGCAAGTTTAAATTTTCTTCTCAAATCTCTGCTTTTGTATATTGAGAAATATCAAAGCCCTACCAAATGGCCTTCATTTGCTATAGATCAACATGCTTTGAGACCTAGTCAATATAGTTTACTTTTAACTTTTCCATTGGCACTGTTTCCCAAGGTTTGCTACATTTGACTTTCTCAGACAAGTCAGAGTAAAATGTGGTTGGCTTGGTTTCAAGGATTTTGCTGCTTGCACATGAAATATGGCCTGATGATCTCATGCTTATTTGTAGTACCTTAATACGATGGAGGAATGGCCAGCCTACTGAACACTGGGAGGCTCATAAGGCCCCCATACAAGCAGTTATAAGGTTGTCCTCGGGGGAGCTTGTTACAGGTTGGTTCTCTCTGTTTGAGGTCTTTATTTTACATAACTTCAAAAGAATAAGGATTATTCTTCTAACATTTGGGAGCTTAAGAATTCGGAAAGGTTTAGCATATCCTTCCCTTTTTTGTTATGTTTCCCGCCAACTAGCTGTTATTTCTCATTTTTAGAAGTGATGATTACTTTCTTTGTTCAAGTTGGCCAAATTTTAGTCAAGAACATATCCTCCTCATGATTTAGATTTTAGACTTTGCACGAGAAGATGTTCCTAATAACCTTGTTTACTGGGTCATTCTCCCAACGAATCATCAACAAATGTTGTGAAAGTTCCAGAAGTGCACTGCACTCAAGACTGGACTTTAACATTTAAGGGAGGCCTTGTTGTTTTCATTTTTACGTTTAAGTTTTAATTTTTCTTTGATTTAGGTGCTTCGTGGTCTGTTATGATTTTTTTTTTCATTTGATTCTGTGATCTGTGGTCTTAGATTCATGTCTCAATACTTTTCTTTGCACAAAACATGATTTAGATTTTAGAGTTTGCAAGTGGAGATGTTCCTGTTAACCTTGTTTACTGGGTCATTCTCCCAATAAATTATCAACAAGTTTTGTGAAAGTTCCAGAAGTGCACTCACTCGAGACTGGACTTCAGCATTTTTGGGAGGTCTTGTTGTTTTACATTTTCCGTTTAGATTTTAAGTTTCCTTTGATTTAGGTGCTTCTTGGTCTGTTATGATTTTGTTTACAAATGATTCTGTGATCTGTGGTCATATATTCACGTCCTCAATGCTTTTCTTTCCGCAACACATGGTGGATTCTTTTTACTCCTAATTAACGGCAGTCTGCCGTCAGACTCATCTATAGATATATTGACATTCTTAGTAGATCAAGAAGAATCCTATCGATATGCTGTTTATCTACTTTATCCAGGTTCGAGTGACAGAACCTTAAAACTCTGGAGAGGAAAGACATGCACTCAGACTTTTGTTGGGCATACAGGTTAACCTTTCTCTTTTGCTCTGTTTCTATCTGCTTCAACTTACTAATTTAACAAAAAATAAAGAAAAACTGCTAGAGCTAGCTGATTGTACTATCTTAAATAGTCAATAGCAGTTTAGTTGTTTATAGTGCTCCAAAATCTGCTGTGTAGTTGTTGAATTTGATAATAAGCAGTTTGAGAAAACCCCTCTTATGTTGCTACTTATCATCTTAACTATTTGAAAATTGAAGCAGTTCTTTTTTCCTCTCTTTAATGGTTGGAAACTACTGGTTCTCTGTTGTGTTTATGAAGCCTGAATTTCATGGAGTCCTTGTGAATTTGTATAAGCTATTATTCAATTTTTTGAAGCTGAACATTTTGGGCCTCTGCTGCTATGGTATCGACGTTACTTCTGTTTGAAATGATAGAAGTTCCTTCTATCGTTGTCTTTTTGTTCCCCTTCCCACCCACCCACCCCCGGTACATTCTGCTTTTTGTCAGAAATGAAGTAGGTTTATGATGGCTATTGTTTTGTTCCATGTGCTTATTCACTGGAGGATCGTGCAGATACCGTTCGAGGCTTAGCAGTGATGCCTGATCTGGGCATTCTATCTGCATCACATGATGGGTAGGTTCATTTTTTTCCCCTGTTGATTCACTTAATTTAGTTTATGGTATAGAAAGATTCGTTTGTTAGTAGTCACTATGTCTAAAGTCCAGGAAAGTAGTTAGTTTATGCTCTCGCTTCTTTGCGTGTTGTGAAGTTTCTGTAGGATTTAATCAAACAACAGAAAAAAGTCAAATTTCAAATTTTCAAGTCTAATAATGCTTTAATCCTTACATCCCCTCTTGACTCAAATGAGGATTTCAAGAATACCATACGGGCTGACAGAAAGGTTAGCTGAGAGTAGACAACTTGCACTTACCTTTGAGGAAAGCTGCTGCAAACAAATGGAGTTTGTCCAGATCTGCTTATATTTATATTAAGTGCTTCAAGATTATGTTCCAACTCTTTGTGGCTGGTCTGACCAATCTTGCATGGGTTTGGAAGCTTACATACCTAGAGAAAACTAAGTGAAATGCCTAAGCATTTTGGTGATGCCTGGTCCAATGTTTGCCATTGAGAAGTTATCTTATCGTTCATAAGGTCTGAGCTTGTGATCCTGGGCTAAAAGGGAGTCTATGTTTGGCCTGTCATAACTTTGCATATAGCATATAAGCATGCATACTGCTAAGTTTATTATATTTACTTTCTAGTATGATTTTCCCTTTCTAATTTGTCTAATTATGTCTACGGAGCTTTTTAATTTGCCGCTTGCTGTTGGTGAATAGTTTTTCGTCTCCTGACAACAGGTCTATCAGGTTATGGGCAGTCAGTGGTGAATGTCTAATGGAGATGGTTGATCATACTTCTATAGTCTATTCTGTTGATTCACATACTTCGGGCCTTATAGTGAGTGGCAGTGAAGATCGTTTTGCTAAAATATGGAAAGGTAGTTGCTTTTGTTGACTTCCTGCCGGTAGCAATGAGCGTTTAACCAATCACTTATTATTATTGTTTTTAAACTCCAGCTGTTTGTTGCTGGTCCTTTTGGTTATGTTAGAATAATTATGTTATAGTAACAGAGCTTCTCACGCGTCGTGGCTTGGGTTCTTTATGCTTCTGGCTGGAAGTGTTCTTGTCTATGCGGTTGGCAGCTTCTATTTGGTATGAACTAATGGCATCTGGAGTGTAATAGGGTGCAGCTGTTTTTGAATGTGTCTCCAACTCTATATAGGTTGCTGTAAAAAGAAAATGACTTCCGTCGTAAAACATCTTAAGCATTTCTTTAAATGCAATAATTCCTCCTTGGATTTAATGTGGATGCTCTCTCAATGCAGTTAGCTGCTTATTTTGTCTCCACCTTTCGGACATATATAGAACCTGTTCAAATGTGCCTATCTATAGCAATTATAGAAATTAATCAACGAGGTCAATTGAAAGATAATGATTAATAGAAATTGGAAGTCTTTTTGCTTGCATCAGAATTTAATTTATTATCTTATGGACTTTGGTGATTCTTTGGGGTTCATCGACCGCTGACCCAACTAGTTTGGGATAAAGGTGTCGTTGATGTTGATGTTGATGTTGATCTTATGGACTTTGGGAGCTTTTGATATTTCAGATGGAGTTTGTGTTCAGAGCATTGAGCATCCCGGTTGTGTATGGGACGCCAAATTTTTGGAAGATGGAGACATTGTGACAGCATGTTCCGATGGGACCATACGTATATGGACCAATCGACAAGATAGGATGGCTGACTCAACTGAGCTCGCGTTATATGATTCAGAACTATCTTCTTACAAGAGAAGCAGGTATTATAATTAATTAGATGCCAATACCTGATGTATACCAGTTCCTTAAAGGTGATATATGCATCATGAAGTGATGATTAAGAGGAAGATTACTGGCTTTGAGTATGTTTCTGTTCTTTCTCCTTCCTCTTCCACCTTTTCTCTGAATTCTGGACTTTTGGGAGCTTTTTGTCTCTTCCTCTTTCTAAGCTGTATAGGTAAAATGATATTAAAATTTTGGCTGCAAGGTCTTCAATTTTCAGTAATTTGACAGCGTTTCATTTGTCATCCATTTCTTTTTATGACCACAACATTCGTTTGCCGTATAGATTGTATGGTAGAATAGTCTGATCATGTTGCTCCACAGGAGAGGTTATGGTGAATCATTTCTTTTGATTAGGTAGTGAACTTTTTTAACTGAAGGGTTAGGGTAGTGGTTCATCTTGCTTTTCTAAAGCACAGGTTAAGACACTTTAGAATCTAATGTATGTGGGTGCTTCTTTTTGCTCTTTTATTTCTACTTCGTCTGTTTCAGGAAAACGGTCGGAGGACTGAAATTGGAAGAGTTGCCAGGGTTAGAGGCTTTACAAGAGCCAGGTAGGATTTTAGATCTCTAATTCCAGTATGGCCCTTCAGTTATTTATATTCTCTATTTTCTGGAAATTACTGTTGAATATGTTCACTTAAATATGGTCATCAAACTAGAGAAGCTAAAAGTCCAGGGTTACATGCGCTTTTAAGCCATTTTGTACGGTCGAAACACTATCTGTTTATTACTTAATTAAGTAGAGAAGTATTTAATAAATTGGATTGAAGTCACAACTATTTAGTTTAAGTAGAGAAGAAGTTAATAAAGTGGATTGAAGTCATAACTATTTAGTTAAAATGCATCCATTTCAAAATGCATATCTTTAGGAATGAGTCGTTAAGGTGGATCGATCTTCCTAAGTGGATCCTTGCTTTGACTGTAACTGTAATTGCATATTCGATTTCAATAAGTTGCAAATATGTTTAGTGGCCTAAGTCATGGTCATCTCAGGAAACTATCACATTGGTGTCCGATGGCCGTCCTTGACAGTAGATCTAGGGTTCTTTAATTTCTTGACTGTTCAAAATTTTTATCTGGTCTTGTTCTAGCTTTGCCAATTACTTTACATGAAGATCTCCACATATCCTGAATTCACTGAATCGAGATCAGATATGAGGAAAATACTGGGGCTTTGTCATCCTATCTAATCCTGTTTATTTCGTTTTGTATACGAGTTACCAAATGCAACCTAAGTAATTGTTAAGCTGCCAAGTGCAGATTCCAATATTAAGCTGCAAGCGTTGTTAATTGTTTTAAATGCTTCATTTATACTGTGTATAGGAACTAGTGATGGCCAGACAAAAGTAATCAGAGAAGGAGACAATGGGGTGGCGTATACATGGAATTCTACTGAACTAAAATGGGATAAGGTATTTTTCAAATTAAAGTTTTTTTTCCGTAACTCTTCTAAATATGATACATTTTTAATCTAGTGCCGCAGCACAATCTTCCAGGTGCAGCATTAGATCATCGTAGTTCCAGAAACATTTTGGCAAGTGACTTGTTAAGTGTGTGGGATTTGACTACTGCGGAATTTCATTACTTTTGGTCAACTAACTGTACTGGCAACTAAGGGCCTCTTTGATTATGCTTCTCAAAATAACAATTTTTTTTTGTGCTTTCCCACCAAAATTTATAATGTCTTCCACTTTTTTTTTAAATGTTGCCAAATAGTTAGTTGCAAATTTATGCGTCAACACATTATATATTGCGAAAGTTTCATTTGTTTCGGGTAGAAAAATAAAAGTGTGTGCATAATTATGTATATCTGGGTGTTAAGGCATTAGACATATATTGGCAATGACTGATTTATCATTGGGTAAAAGGTTCTTTGAAATTAGCCAAAATTTACGCCTCTTTAGACAGATGTTCAAAAGGAAATGTTCTCAATGAGTGAGCATTATGCTGTTAACTTTAAATTTCTTGTTCTTAGAGATAGCTCCTTTTTCCTTTTCTTTTTTATGGGCAATACATTCGTGGAGTTTAATTAGCTATGTGATTTTGAGGAAGAAAGGCCAAGCAACATCTGCTCAGATAGGTTGCCCTCTGATAGCTCCCTTCTTTTATCCCAGTTCAGGCATGCGAGTAACTATAAAATCTGTTAGCTGTATCTTATAGATATGTGGCAACAGAAGAGTTGCAGTGCCTCTGTTGACAATACTTGAGTTCTTTGCACCTATTAGATGTCTTAGTTAAATTGATCTTGTGTCTGCATTGGAGATTTTTTTTTCCCTTTTTTTTGTGATTTTTTATTTTAACAAGATAAGATATCTGTGCATGTCCTTTATGCAACCCTCTTTTTTTTTTGTTAAAAATATTCATCAATCTTTTTTCTTTGCTTTTGTTTTGAGTTAAATATTTCCTTCAATTACTTCTATAGATTGGTGAAGTAGTTGATGGACCAGAAGACAGCATGAAGCGCCCAGTTTTAGATGGTGTTAAATACGATTATGGTATGCTGCTTCTCCTCATATTCTAGATGAATGCTTTGGTGTTATGTGTGTATATTGGGTAAAATCAATGCATTTGATTGTGCAGTGTTTGACGTTGATATTGGAGATGGTGAGCCCATACGTAAGTTGCCCTACAATCGATCAGGTATCCCCATCTCTAACACATTGAGATTTCTTCATTGCAAATATAGCTTTGGCCAAGGACAGGTGATTTTTGTTTCAGAAAATTCTCCAGTTTTATGTTATCAAGTTAAATCAAACCTACTGGGAAATGCTTATGGTTGCCATTTCAATTTTCTGAAAATGCAGAATCATGTAATGGATATGTGGGAAGTCAGGGAGAGCTTCTTTTCTTTCCAATATTTCCAACATAAATGCCAACAAAACTGATTTTTGAGAACAAAATTAACCATAAGAACCTCTGATCAAAATTAGGGTGGAAGATATGGAAGTACCATGAACTACTGAAAATAACTTTTTCGTTTTCTTATAAAAAGTGGTGAATGAAGATGTATAATATTTTTTAACAAAAAAAAAAATCAAAGCTGAAGAGCTGATGATAATTAAAGGCACAGATAACTTTCAGCTTTGGGAAATTGATCCTTTCCTAATAGTGGGTCAGCAGAGATTCTCATTTTGGCCTTGAAGAGTGAAGCTTAATGAAAAATGATTATTTGATGGTCATATTGCGCTTGCTATCAGTTGTTGTCATATGCTTATATATAGCATCTAAAATTATCTTGCTGAAAGAAACTCTGTAATGTCTGCTCTTTCATGTCTTTATGGTACACTGCTAGTCTGCTACTCAGCCAGAAAGAACATTGAGAGCGGTGTTATAGGAAGGGATAGACAACTGTCTTCGTTAATCAATTCTGACAACTGTAACACCTGAATCATGAATTCAGCAGGGCAAATGGTGACATTTTCAGGGATGCTACCCCTTTGGTACCTTTCCAATGGAATGTCTTGCTTTTTTAAGATTGACCTGAAAAAAATATCTCTATGCAAATTACCTCCAGTAATTTTGGGTAGTCTTTGTAATGTATTGTTGATTGATGCATTTCTCTAGAAATGTGTAATTTCTAGAATGTGGGATTTTTCCAGATAATCCATACAACACTGCCGATAAGTGGCTTCTCAAGGAGAACCTTCCTCTTTCCTATCGCCAACAGATAGTGGAGTTCATACTTGCAAATTCTGGGCAGAGCAACTTCAATCTTGATTCATCATTTCGTGATCCTTATACTGGTTGTGAGTATATTTTGGCGACGGTGCTGTGACATATTAATGTTCCAATGGTTGAGGGTTCCATTTTCATTGGTCTCTCTCTCTCTCTCTTTCTCAGCAAGTGCATATGTTCCTGGCTCAACTTCACAGCTGGCAGGTACGCTGTTAAAACAAACTTTGTGTTTGCTCTAACCTCTCGTCTATTGAAGACATATTCTAGTTCTAACACTATGCGAGTTCTTGTTACATGTCAGCTAAACAAGCGAGGCCTATTTTCCGGCATATACCAAAGGTATTTTCATGCAGATTTTTCTTTGTTTTTTTACATTCGGTATGAACTGTTGGGAAGAAGTGTGCTTGGCCCACTAAAGGGCATGGTAGCAACGAGAGATATATGAAGGGATAAATAGAGAGAGCTAAAAAGGCCACCTAATTAAAGGAAGAGCAGATAAGAATGATATCAAAATTTAGTCTTTGCTTTTGGTAATTCCAGAAAACTAACAGTACTCGTACGTTCTTATGTCTACAAAATTGAAAAATAGAACTAATAAAACTTACAAAATCATTCTGGTGGCTCCGACAGTCACTTGTTCCTTTCTGTGTGACTTCAACATTTTCATATATTAGCTTGTGTAATCTATTATTGTTAAATTAGTGATATCAGCATCTCAGAGGGACAATATGCTGCATTTTAGTTTCATTGGAAAGCCAGTTATTGACTCTTTGATTATATAACTAGTTGAGTGATGTCCCCCTAATTTAACTTTCTCACCCAGTCATTGACTATTTAATTATCTAATTAGGTAAGTAATAACCAATTAATATCCCTTTCTCATCCATTCTCCACAATTTCTTTTGCAGAAAGGAATATTGGTCTTTGATGCGGCTCAGTTTGATGGAATTCTTAAAAAGATTAATGAGTTCAATAATGCTTTGCTCTCTAATCAGGTAATTAATTTCTGTTTTTGTTTTTCAACAATTACTTTGCTGCAGTTTGTTTCAGATTACCCTTTGGTGTCTTCCTATTGTATTGCTCTTACCGCAACTTTCTTAGTTTTTCTTCTTTTCTTCTGTACTCTTTTAAAGATCAGCTTAGACCAAACTCTTGAATTCTGAAGTGCTATCTTGAGACAGAATTGCCTTGTTTTATCACATTACTGGAAAATTCTTGATACTATTCCTTGTCTATATGTCATTGTTCGTATAACAGTAATGATTGATTTTTATCCCACTCTTTTGAAGGAAAAGAAGAACTTATCATTGACGGATATAGAGATTTCCAGATTGGGAGCAATTGTCCAAATTTTAAAGGACACGTCACATTATCATTCTAGCAAATTTGCTGATGCTGACATTGATTTGATGTTGAAGTTGCTAGAATCATGGCCAAGCGAAATGATGTTTCCTGGTTGGTTCTATAACCTGTGTCCTTCATGCGCGTTAATATCTGGTGTGGATACTGATGTCTCAGTAAATTTCATTCTATTTCTTTCAAGTTGCATGGTTTGGTCTTTCATCTGGTGTGTAAAACAACAAATCTTTCAGGAAGATGCTTCTTGGGTTTTTGGATGTAAGACTAAGATTTTAGCTTGTGGGGCCAGCTGAAGGAGAGTTACTAATAATAGAGTTAAATTGATCAGAAAGAAGCAAATCTTGCTTAGTGCTCCACAGTGATTGTTCAACCCAAGCGAAGACGCGCCAAGAAGAGGGAAAAAACAAAATGAATTTGGACAAGCAAGAGAAATAGTTCTAGGAAACCCATGAGAAATTTTTCATATTGAACTAATGAGCTTCATGAATGGTTTTGACACAATGAGTAGGTGAACAATTAAACTTTGGTCACTTCACGGGATATGTTGATGCGCTTCAACATCTGGAATTTTGCTCCATTGTCATCAATTTGTTGATGTATCAATAAGAATTTTTCCGTGTTTGCACTCTGTAGTCTGTAGCATCTTATATTTGTGTGGATTTAATGCATTGCGGTTAGTTGATTTATTGTGCTCATTCTTTTGCAGTTATTGATATTTTCAGGATGGTAATCCTGCATCCAGATGGGGCAGCTGGACTTCTAAGGCATCTAGCGGGCACGAAGGGTATTGTCAATTTCTTCTAAAATTAGATGTGATTATTAGACAAGTTGTGGAGTGGATGATTTCTTAGACCAGATTACCTAGGAATTCAGGCCTAGGAATTCAGGCCTACTTTGTTTCAAGCAATTTGTTATCTGTTGGAAATTGAAGAATATTTCATTCTGATGGGATGTTAATTTTGCACTGTGATAGATGTTCTTATGGAATCAATCAAGAGAGTAACTGGAAATCCTTCAGTTCCTGCAAATTTCTTAACCAGCACCCGGGCTGTTACTAATCTATTCAGGAATTCAGCATACTACAATTGGCTGCAGAAGCATCGCAGTGAGGTTATTGCCCCCTTTGTCATGTTTCTTTTAGGTGTTAATGTGGATATCTTACATGCAGGCAAGCAAACATGCATGCATACATGCATGCAGCTAGAGGGAAGGAGCTAAGAGAAGGATTTGTTTCTTGAGAACCTGATAAAAAGTGTGCCATTCATGAGTCTTTATCTTAGTCTAAGAATTATTCTGGAGTTTTTTAATCCAATCCTACATAGCTGGTCAAACGTTTGTTCTCGATGTATTCACATGATAGAATACCATGCTTTGATGATTGTGTTACAATAACTTGTTGGTTGGTACTCAAATATAGTTGTTCAAGCATTTTTTTGTCTTCAGATATTTGTAAACTCGACAAATTGTTCACTTGATTAATTAGTTGAGCTTGAAACCTGGTATGTCATGGGATATCACATGCTTGTTGGACATTATTGTGTTAGATGATGGTACTAGGATATGATTGAATTTTCTTTTAACTTTTTTATTGTTTGATATTATGGCTCAGATTCTTGATGTGTTTTCAAGCTGCTCTTCATCTTCGAACAAGAATCTACAGTTGTCATACTCTACTCTATTACTCAAGTGAGTATATTCTAACTGCTGTTAAGGGCATGCACTTTTCCATTCTTCTTTTAATAATTCATGTTCTTGTTACTTGTAATCTGTTTACTTATTACCGTCTTTATAATTATTTCTTCATTTTCCCTTTGCCTATTTCATCTTAAGTGTAAATTTGATTTGTAATTGAGAAGGATGGATAGCTATTTTAATTTCTCTTTTTTGAATCATGGACAAACATTTTAAAGGTTCTTCGTTTGCATTTCTCGAGTATGATTTAGTAGATGTCAATTATGTTGCTAATATAATCTGGGAGGTACTACTGAAGTTTATTGTTCTAAAATATTTTCTTACTTAAGATCATAATGCCATTCCAAACTGGAACATGATTACTTGTTGAAAATAGGTAAGACTATCCTTGAAGAAGATCAAGCGTCTGCACTATTCTCAAACTCATAACCAAATAGTAGTGCTTTTTCTTTTCCCTGGCTATTCTTTTAGCCGGTAGAGATGGTAAGAAGTTCCTCAAAGTCTTTAATGCCTGACTTGGAACGTTCGGAAAGAACTATGTTTTGGGTCTATACGTTGGATTCCATCATCTTTAAGCAGGCTAGTGTCGTCTGCGTAGAGAATCAGTATGCCTGTATTTATGGCCAAGAGATAATGATATTGCAATAGTTGGATCTTTGATCTTAATGGAAAGTGTACATACACTACTAGCCCTTGATATCTTATTTTCTCTCTTGAGACCCCGGCAATATGATTTCTCTCTTTTTTTTTTGGTTAGCTATAAGAACACTAGTGAGGAGATGTGGTTAGTGGATGGAGACTTGGGCTAACAAAGGCAAGAGAAGACTTGGAAAGACATGAAAGGAGACAATAATAGGAAAAATTACATGTATGTCTTGGAAAAGGTTTGATGCCTAGTCGAGTGAAAATTGGCGTAAAAGGATCCATATAATTGACGAGTGACCCTACTTAGTCTAATGAGGCTTAGTTTGTTATTGATAAGTTTACCAGTGACGTAAGCGCTCATCTTGTTTAGGTTATATGTAGCTCCAACTTGTTACCTTTTTATCATGGTAGCTTGATGGACATGTTATTTCTTCTTTGACTCGGAGTCCAATACTTCCCTTTACAGTTATGCTGTGCTATTGATTGAGAAGAAGGATGAAGAAGGTCAGTCTCAAGTTCTTTCAGCAGCACTTGAGGTAGGAGTTGATTTTTCACTCTGGCTGGATTGCTTAAATTGCTGAAGCATTTATTTTGGTTTTTCATTTAGTGGCTGAAGTATCTCATTTTGATAATTTCCTGCTGCCTTTTTTCAGCTTGCAGAAAATGAATCTTTAGAAGTTGATGCGAGATTTCGAGCATTAGTAGCTATTGGATCATTGGTACCAACAGACCTCTCTTTTCAACCTTGATTTGCAATTTATCTTGATCTGGATACTTCTCTTTGTTTCTGCGATACGAATGGGAAGGGGTTTTCTAGGGCTGTTCACTACTGTCCAGGAAAAAAGTGTTGTTACTTTGTGGTGTGCATCTATTGGCGAATTCAAGTTAATTAAGGGTTCATTAATAATGCTGAGTGTGTCAAGATATTTTTTAAGTGTTTTACATCTATGGTGCTTCCTTATGATGTGTGGGGCTTAGAATAAAGTAAAACTTACACTATAGTGAACGGGCAGTATGCGGCTGGGTTCTATATAAAGGGAAACACATGGAGATATTTGTGACTGGTGATCTAGTGCTTGACTTTGGAATCAGATTCTTTTATGTCAGGTGAACCTATGTGACAGTATCAGAAGCTGTGGAGCCTTGGTCATGATTTTGTTAATTTTCTTGAACAGATGCTTGATGGTCTTGTTAAAAGAATTGCTTTGGATTTTGATGTTGAACACATTGCCAAAGCTGCAAGGACTTCTAAAGAAGCCAAGATTGCTGAAGTGGGAACAGATATCGAACTCCTCATAAAGCAGAGTTGAACCAGTGTTATCTGTGGTGGGTGACAAATTTTCGTGGTTCCTGTCGATATGAACATGGCGCACAGCAATTTGCATGAGATTCCTGGTTGAAAGCATATGATCTTTCCATCTCTAGACTACTGCATTTCTCACAAATGTAGATAATCAGATCCTGAATGTGCATGCATCTTATAGATCCCTATGTTAAATGCTTAATGCCTCAGGTACTTGGATCAAGCCCTAAGCATCAGATGTTAATCTTGTATTCTAACGAGGAAAATGATCTGCAACTTTCCTATAGGCCCTGAAGTGGTCTTCCCCTGACAGCCGTGCAAATTTCAACGCTCATGATTCCATCTTCCAACTTGACACCTGCCATATAGAAGTTTTTCAGAATGGGATTCATGCGATGGGGTCATTTGGTCTGAGAGATGGCCACATTGAAAGGCATTGATTGGTCTCAAAAGTATCTTCTGTAGGGAATCATATACTGTGTGGGAGATTACATGATAACAGATTGAAACTGCACAGGTCTACAATTTTCTTTCTGCCAGCAAAAGCTCTGGGACTATGGTATGGACTGAAAAATCACCATAAGAAGTATGGAAGGAAAAAAAAAAAAAACCAGCGCCATGTGCGAGGCAATGCATGGTCTTTTAGTTTTGCAATAGTCCATTCTTTACCATATCCAGAGAAATATATGTGGAAGTCAAGAGAGTGCTCGTCTATTCTGATGTTCTTGTCCCGAAAAAAAAATATCCTGATGTCGGACGCCAAATGCGTAGGTGTTTTAGAGTTGGTTGATTCATTTCTTGGGTTAGACGGTGAACTTTCAAACACGGTATCTCTCTCTCTCTCTATCTTTTGCGTGCTCGTTCGCTCTCTTTCCCCCTTCCCCCTCCCTCCCAGAGAGGGAGGTTCACTTCTCCAGGTCCCACGCTCCTGCAACTTGATCACTTCTGTACTGATGATTTTTTAATGCTGGTAGTGAAAGTCTTAAGGCTATTCCAAACTCCCCAAAGTGGAAAGGATAGCGTTAAAAAAAACAAAAAAGTGAGATGACGTATATCTCATCATGACCGGGCTATCTTGTTCTCTAACAAGTGTTTTTCTCTTGCGTATGTAGTATAGGAGCAGAGGCTCAAAATTTCATTCAATAAATGCCGAAGCTGTCATCAATCATCTACGAGTTCATAATATCTTCGGGCTTCGACATAGGGAATTTGCTGGTTTTGGATACCGCAGCGGACGTTTGTTTTGTCAAAGCTTCCTCTTTTGCCTTGCAATTCTCTGCCGATCCTAAGCCGTCTCAATGTGTTCCAAGTGGATCCCATTTTGAAAGAGCATTGTGGCGTAGAAGGCGGCATTAGGGAGTTGTTGAGTTGCCATCAACGGCCGAATTTGCCTAATTCTAATGATGAGGATAACGAAACACCAACTTGCTCGATACAAGTCAATAAACATATGATAAGATGCATACAGCATTCAAAGACAACTCCGAAAAGCACCAACCAAATACCAACCTACATTCATGAATTCAAGAGAATTTGGCGAGTTAATATACTTTTAAACTAGAAAAAAAAATGCTTCTTTTAATGCCACGACCAATCTTGTTCACGGCGCATGTGCCGAAGTCCACTCAGCCCCGGAAGAAAAGAGGAGGGTAAGCAGAAATCCGTAGTGGGTCTCACATTTTGCGGATGTCTTTGAGTTCACACGGATTTGATAATTACCAAAATGCCTGTGTGTGCCCCAGCATTGCATTTAAAAGAACATCCTTGTCTTTGGGGTTCAATCAATGCAAGAAAAGACATGCCCAAGTCGATGGCAGGAAGTCGGGGTTTGTTAGAAAATTGTTCCCTCAGATAGGACCTGCGTAAATTTTTCCGCGTCGGTAAGTGAGAAAACAACAAAAGCACGTTGTCCTTGCCCGGGAGGAGTTTAGTATGGGGGTGGGCGAGGACAAGATCCAAGAGACTACATTGCTGGACGAGAGACAACTGAAGGCAGAAGCCTATGCGATAGGAGGAGGAAGAGAGTCTTTCGATATCTGGAGGAAGATGGCAAACCGTCTGCGCGGCGGTAAGGTGACCAAGAGATGCTTGCAAGAGTCCAAGAAGACGTGGGAAATAGCCGCACCTGCTATTCTCACGGCAGTTGCACAGTTCTCCATTGGAGTTGTGACTTCTGCGTTTGTTGGGTACGTTGGTGATGTAGAGCTTGCTGCTGTCTCTATTGTTCAGAATGTGCTTGAAGGCTTTGTCTATGGGGTCATGGTGAGTTACTTTCTTCCCCTGCTATTTCCTCTGTTGAATTTAAACTCAAACCTAATGCTGTTTGAGGCAACGTTGGAGAACGTTTGGTTTTGATCATGTGATTTTTTGTTTTCCCGGATATATGATCTGCTAGGATGTTCGAATGATTTGTTTTGATTATCCCCTTGCGCTTGAAAAACATGGGTGTTCACCTTGTTTAAATTAATTCATTGTGACCGAAAATTGCATGCCTTTACAGAGTGTTGGTGTGCTTGACAAACTAGGAATTCCTGCTAGTTAGACTGCAAAGTCTAAATTTACTGTATTTGAGCAAATCAATCTCTTCATTGCCGCAGCATTTTCTTGTATTTCATCGTACGTATATCGAATCCTTCCTGTATAGGATTGATTTTGGACCCAATGAAAAGTCTATCCTAAGATTCCCATAATTCCAGATATTTAGAATTATAGTGTTGCTTTTCGTCCCAAGTTGATGTATTGCTGAACTTTTCTAGTAGCTAGGGATGGGTAGCGCCCTCGAGACGCTCTGCGGCCAAGCTGTTGGTGCAGGGAAACTGCACATGCTGGGTATCTACATGCAAAGATCATGCATCATCACCGGCGTCACAGCCTTGCTTCTTACCCCTGTCTACATATTTATATCACCAGTACTTCAAATACTTCGCCAAGACAAGCATATTTCTGTCCTTGCTGGGAAGTACTCTTTGTGGGTAATTCCACAATTATATGCTTATGCCTTAAATTTTCCTGTTCAAAAGTTTCTGCAATCACAAAGTAAAGTTTGGGTCATGACCATCATCTCCTTAGTGGCTCTGGCACTACATTGTCTATTGAACTGGGTGTTCCTAACAAACCTTCAATATGGCCTTTTTGGTGCTGCCATAGCTGGAAATATATCATGGTGGCTCTTGGTCGTGGCTCAAACAATATATGTGGTCGGTGGTTTCTTCCCAGAGGCATGGACCGGTTTCTCTATGCTTGCTTTCAAGTCGCTAGCTAGCTTCGTGAAACTGTCACTGGCGTCAGCCATTATGTTATGGTTAGACATTGTACATCAAAATATGCAGACTCAAATTGTGAGAAGCATTTTACCCTGCTGATCCCATTTATGTGCTTATTGTGGCAGCTTGGAGCTATGGTATTACACAGCTGTTATTCTTATGGTGGGATGCTTGAAGAATCCAGAAGTTGCGGTTGACGCCATTTCAATCTGGTTATACATTTATTTTTCCTCCTTTGTTGAGATGATACCCATGTCTCTTTTAAGAATATTTTGAGCTTCAATTTTTTGACTCCTGCCTATGGCACAGCACGAATTTGCAAACCTGGGTCCTGATGATTGCCCTAGGCTTCAATGCTTCAGTGAGGTTAGCTTCTTCAATTCCCAATCTACCTTTTTTCCCCGAACTTTGGGCATAACATCTAGGCCAGAACATGTTTCCCTAAAGCAGCATGAGTTTTGGATAACAAGTTTGACTTCACTTTCTCCTGTTAGATTCATCCATGCTATGGCATTTCTGCAGTGTGCGAGTGTCCAATGAACTCGGTGCCGGAAATGGCAAAGCAGCAAAGTTCTCAATAGTGATCAATATTTTGACATCCACAGCAATAGGAATTCTCTTCACAGCAGCGGTGGCTGCAACGACAAGTGAGTTCCCCAAGATATTTACCAACCAAAAAGAAGTCATAACAGAGACGTCAAAGCTCGGTTACTATCTCGCGGCTGCAATCTTCCTCAATAGTATCCAACCAGTTCTTCATGGTACCCTCTCATTATGTCTGACATGCATAATCTGAAATGTTGCGTTTATAAGATTTGTCTATGTAGATTTGAATCAATCATTTGGGTGAACCATGAACACTTGTCCAGGGGTGGCAGTTGGTGCAGGATGGCAATTCTTCGTTGCTATAGTGAACATCGGATGCTACTATCTTTTGGGGCTTCCAATAGGAGCCTTGCTTGGATACAAGTTCAAGCTCGACGCACTTGGCATTTGGATTGGGATGCTGATTGGCTGTCTAATACAGACTGTCGTGCTTCTCTTTATTATCTTTCGAGCGAACTGGCGTAAGGAGGTATCGTGTGCATAATCTTCTTCTACTGCCTGACCCCTTTGCCGCTCCTTAATTCCAACTTACGTAAAAGTCTCTGCGAAATGATGTGCAGGCCCTGAAGGCCGAGATACGCATGAGAACATGGGACGGACCATCGGAATCTCTAGAAGCTACACCAGAACCCAATGAAACAAGCTGACTCGAGACATAGTATACACACAGTGATTTGGCAACGAAACATTGCTTTCAATTTGCTTCTTTCTTTTCTGAGTTTGATTCACACACAGAATTATACGGATGAAGATAAGTAGGTTAATACAAGATAGGTCACGCCGCTAAGCAGTCAAATGTATAAACCTATGACAGTGGTCATGTCATAATATCATGACAGAGCCCTTGGATTATTAATTGAAGTAACAGCTCCAAAGGGCAAAATCTGAGAGCAGCGAAAGCATAGACTGACCGTGAGGACCATCGTAGTAACTGTGATACATAATGAAGCGTGGGAAGAAAGCGCATAACTTCGAAAAATTTCAGACATTATGGAGGGCACCACATTACTCATCTCTTTCTCTCAGTTCATTTCAAAAAGAGATTGACAATGTACCCGCTTTCTTTCCTTCCCGAGTCATTAGTCTTGTCAGACTCAACAATTGTTGATCTCTTCATCCTCGCAGCTAAAGATCCATCCCTTCCTATTCATACTTTGTACTGTTTTGGATGTGACATATCGCGGAGAAGCGAGCAAGAGTTCAAGACTTAGAATATTATGCTGTCGTTCTAGTTAAGAATCCCCACAGGAAAGGATCATAACGCGTTAACAGACTGCCGACAACCTGAACAGAACGTGTTGAAATAGGGAACCATGGCGTATCATTCTTTTGTAGATCAATGAGCATGTCAAGTCTGCACACACAGATATCACTTTCTGGAAGCTCAGAGATGAACATATGTTTACATCCTACTGTAAAATCCAATCAAATTGAAGCATTGCATCACATCATTAGATCTACAAGAGCGGACTTAAGTTCAGTGGCATATAGGCTATAATACACCAAAATATGCAGGGTATTTGGCCATTATACATCTAATCTGCAGAGCTTCTCGTTTTTTGTTCACACAAAGACCGGCTGATAACTAAGCCACAGTCTTATAGTCTGTGTGATCTCATATCAAGCCACTTGCAAGGCCTCTTCCCTTTTAATGTCAAAGACCTTGACCAAAACATCCTCAACGACCTGGTAAGGAGCAAAGCATAATTACTATTTTGGAAGGATTGGCTTTCAGAGCAAAGTACCAGTAAATATGCAACATACGAATCTTTAGAGCCTCATGAAGTTATCATCTAACTGCATTGAACGATAGTGCTAAGAGAGACCAAATTTTCAGTGCATAATAACTGGACAATGGGCCCAATGTGATAACAAATATGCAAAGGGAATGCTTGATAGAAACCTTTTATCCTGATCCAGTAAATCACACATAACAAGAGTATCTCAAGGAAAACTAAGTCACAGCCATAATGTACAGCAACCATAGATAGATGAGAGGTCAATGGAAAGCAGCCAAAGGAAAGGACTCATGAAGAAGAAAAGCTGTTCAAGCAATAGAATTTCACCAGGCTAGAGCCCACCTTATCTGGGGTAGAAGCTCCTGATGTTATTCCAATTGTTATGGGACCCTCTGGAAGCCAATTTTCTTTCTCAACTAACTCCCCATGCTACCACAACAACAAAGTAAAAAAGTCAATAAAAGGAGGCATAAACACTATAATCAGCTCAAGGAGTGCAACTATGAAGTACAGACTTACATTCAATTTGTAGGCTATTCTGTTTCCAGGACCTATTCTCTGCTCACTGTCAACCCAATAAGAGGGTATGCCACGTTCTTCAGCAATCTCTTGAAGGTGGGACGTGTTGCTTGAGTTCCACCCGCCAACGACTAGCATAAGATCCACCTTCTCCTCAACTAACTTATACATAGCATCTTGGCGTTCCTGAAAAAGGCCAATGTTGAAAAAATTGCATCAGCATCTTGAAGACAGAGCAGAAGTCATGAGTTAGCAATCGACTCAAACTTCTTTCTTCTTGCTACTGTTCACTATTCTTCCTTTCTGTAGCATCTCATTAGAGTTTTGGCTACAGGATTTTGTATTATGCTCCTTTCACATATAAAACTTGGCATGGGAAGATACAACTAGGAAAACTACTTCCCTGCCTTTTAGGCAGCACTCTGCATTTTAGACCTCATCTCTCTGGTTCAATCTCTAGGGTACTTTCAGAAGAGAGCTAGCACACGAGGTCTTCATATAAAAATTGACATTGACTGCTAACAAGCAATAGGCCTTCCTATTCTGACATTGAGTCACTAGACATCTCAACAACGGCTGCCCTTTGTCAAGTTGAAAATTTTTTTAGAGGCCAATGGCCTTGGCAAGCTCTAGTCATCTTGAAAGAGGTTTTGAAACACAAAGACCCGAAAAAAAGCTTGGAGCTTGAGGAAGGGGAAATTACTTGAGTAGCATCACAAATTGTGTTAAAGCTTATGAAGTGCTGATTGACATTTTCCACCCCAAACTTGCGCATCATAGTCCTCTCCACCAACTTCCCTGAAAATTTAACAAAATGTTTAATTTGAATAGCAAGTCGGCCAGAGGGAGAAGAACCTGTAAAGATGTGATTTCTATTTACCAATCTCTTCGGTCTCTCCCTTAAGCATTGTGGTTTGATTTGCAATGCCAACTTTAATAAGATCAGTGTCAGGGTCAAATCCCGGGGAAACAGCATACTTGAATTTCTGCACCAAAGCAGGATTGCAGCATGAACTAGTGTCGTCTTAATCAAAAATAGGAAAAATTAGCAATCTAGCAGTACCTCAAGAAATGCCTCTTTAGTCGAGCTAGAACCATCAAGCTCACCCCCGAGAATGTAATCACACACATACATTGCCTGGACATATGGCAAAAGTAGTTACAGATAAGACATCTCCATTCCACTCTTTGACAGAAGCAGAGATAAGTGTCAACATTACACCGCAAAGCAAATGCATAGAGAGCTTCATCTAAGGCATACCTCTTTCATATTCTTCACGATAATGTACTTTCCAGCAAACGATGCAGTAGCTACTGTTTCTTCATGAGAGTATTTGCCATGAATAATCGAAGTGTAGTCTCCTTTCTTGTGCTTCTCCACGGTGTTCCACACCTTTCGTGCAAAGATCAGAAAGATTTAACAAGGGAAATGAAGGAATATGAACGCGTCACAACAGAGTTAAGACCACAAACAAATGAAATTCAGGCTATATTATCCTCTCTCGGAGCCATACCTTGGATACCCATGGGCATGTCGTATCCACAATTTGTACATTTTTATCGCTCAAAGTCTTCATCTCCTCCACTGCTGCTCCAAAAGCAGGAAGAATGACAACATCATCTTTATTAACGACATCAAATTTTTTTATGCCTTCTTCGAGGGGGATATTCTCCACTTCCATTTCCTCCAAGCGCTGTCAGCGAGATGAAGAATTATCGGTAAGTTAAAGCACATAACACAATAATCACAACAACATCGACATCAACAACACTTTTGACCCAAACTAGTTCAGGTCGGCAGTTGATAAACCCCAAAAAATCATAAAAATAAAAGCAAAATCAAGCGAGGTAAAAGAGAGAAATGTGTAAAAATAAATAAATAAATAAATCTATCTATCTCATAACACAATACTCACAACATTCAAGCAAATCAGCCAAAACAGCACAAATTCTGTTATGTATCTGACCTTGTTAACAGTTGGGTTGTGGATAATTTCATTAGTAATCCAGATCTTCTCATCCGGAAACTGCTTTCTTGCTTCATAGGCAATCTGGACGGCTCGCTCGACGCCCCAGCAGAAACCATAGGCTTCAGCAAGTTTTACAGTAACATTTCCCCAGGTATACTCATTTCCGTTTTCCTTCAAAGTCTTAATAATATCACCTGGTGTGCGAAAAAACACATCATCATTACAAATCACAGTCATTCGGAAACGCCGGTAATTGATATCTAGACAAGTAGTATCGGGGGCAAAAACATCATACCGACAGAGATTGACAGCTAGAAATACGGAATAAACAACGCCGGTACAAGAAGCAGAGTATCTATATACACATGACACACTTCAGCAAAGTACCGAACTATCTTTGCTAATTAAATATGATTGAAAAAGTGTTTTTTTTTTCTGACACAATGACCATAATTATTAGCCAATTCAACAAAATTCATCAGTAAAATGGAAATGAAAAGGCCAAAATCGAAGTCGTCGCGAGCATCGAAGCTCGAAACAGCTCACAGAACAAAAGAACACCAACAGACGAGAGAACAAAACGAAGGAAGGAAGCAACATACTGGTGTACTCGCGGTTCATGAGCCGCAGAGTCTCGTCCTTGTAGCCGAAGCCTTTCCGGTTGTAGTTCTTGCTCCTGGTCAGGTTATGCCGGAACACCTTGGCGTCGAAATCGCCGTCGACGGCCACGGAGGAGGAGGGGGAAGGATCGCCTGCGCATCGGACGGAGAGAGGCCTGCGGCAACGGATGGCCCCGGGGCCGGCGAGGCTCTCCGGGAGGCAGAGGTCGGAGCGGGCGGGGATGCGGCAGAGCTGGAGGGAGATCGCCATGTGCGCGCGTCAAGCAGGACGATGGCGGACAGAGAGAGGGAGCTCTGAGTACCGAACTGCGAAGGTGCGAATGGCTGGCGGTAGTGGTTGGCAATTTATCGTCTACTGGCCCGTGTCCCATGTTTTTTTTTTTTTTTTTCCTTAGCTTTCTGAAACTGTTTTTGGAGTAGATTTTGGCTTTTTGTGTAGGGAGGATCCCTGGCTTTTTTTCTTGGGGTCGATTCCGCCGTCTCTTTCCAATTTCACCAACTCAACGTCTATTAAAACTCAGTTAATTTGCTGCTTTTGTGCTAAAAGTAAAGCTGATTATCAATGCCCCTAAAAAACACCTCACACTACTCTACCGATAAAGTTTTCGCATTAGATATTCTCTCAAAATACAAATGTATAAGTTGTGCCAGATAAATATCATATCGAAGAATTGGCATGGCGTCTACCTGCATAGTATGTAATTTATTAGCTTAAATTTTTAAGTGAATATGAACTCAATTGGATATATCGACAGCCTCAGATTTGGGCTCTTCTATTGTGGACTCAATTTAATGCACCGTATTGAAAACACTATGAGGATAAATAGGAGAAAATGAAATTAATTTACGGGGAAAAAAAAAGCAACTTGCTCTTGCTGGAAATGATAAAAAAATACTCGGAATCGCATCTACAAACACTTTGCGTGCGAATCCACAACGGTATTGTGCAATCGATCATGATGCACAATGAGGTTCATATTCATACTACCTTGCATTTATAGACAAATATAACTTATTTCATTATTTTAAGTGGTTATTCTATTCCGTAGTAATCGTATATGATTCTTCGATAGAAATAATAATAATAATAATAATAATAAGATATGTTGCTGCCATTTTGAAATGATTAAAAATCGCCAAAGTAACGTCTAAAACCCAATGATTCAAGGCAAAGATAAAATATTTTGGAACAAGGAAATATCTTTTTTTTTTATTGTCTCGACAACTAGATCAAGGAGTCCGAATATATTCGAAATGGGACAGAGAAAAAAAGAGGGTTTGGCCTTATTGTGTGGAAATCAGGAAAATTACCATGCCAAAAAAAAAAAAAGAACCAAAAGAAATCAATTTCTCAATGAGGGAAGACTGATACGATCCATGGAAAATCGAGTGTCGGACATGGGTCGAGAGAAGGAAAGACGGGACAAAACCGGGCCACGTGTATGATTCTGGTCACGCATGAAAAAGACGGTTCGAGACCAAACGACCACGAGTTTCACGAAAACAAGGAAGAAAAACTAAAACGATCACGGCCTCACGTCGTTCTCTCTCCCTGCCGTTACCAAAACTTCAAGTCCGACCACCTCAATGGACAGAGCTCCCGTCGTGCTCCACGAGTTCAATGTCGCTGTCCTAGGAAAATCTGGGCTAAGAGCTCGAACTCTTGTGCTTCGCAAAACTTGCAGTTCGTTGCTGGGAATCTAAACTAAACGACGCAATGGCTTGTCCGGTAGAAATAGAACGAACGAGATCGACGTTATCTGTTCCTAGAAGGTACGAGGCCCAATCTCACTCAGAAATGGAGGCTAGTCACGGTCACGGCTGCTCGCGACGTACTTACTACTACTGGCTACTGGGCGACTTCTTTCTTTTGTGGGTATGGCGATGCCTGCGGAGGAGAGTAGGGGAGGCGGGGCGAACCACCTGGAGAAAAGCCTCGGGGCTGATAGCCATTTTCCGAATTCGTGTTTCAAAGCCTAAGAGGCTGATTTGATTTGCTTATCATTTATTTCTTTTATCTCCAATTTTTGGATGCTATTCTGACGCGACGTATCCCAAGGAAATCATAACGTAAGGTGACATCCCAGACTATTAAGCTAATTTGATAAGTTTTAGATTTCAATCATACTTTAGAGCCGTACACTCATGAAAAAATAAAATGTACAACTGTCTCTCTCGTTTTCGCGCTCGGGTTAGCATTTTACTATGTATTTATATGGGCTTGAACTTTGACTTCATTTTGGAGGGGGGGGGGGGGGAGGGCGGAGTGGGGGAAGCCCATGGAAAAGTCGAAGCCTCGACTTCCGGAGCCCAGTCCCGAAGACTCGTGGCTCACCGCCAATTTTGGGGTTTAGGTTTTCGCATTTGAACAATTTTGGGAGAAGCAGGAGGAGGACGAGAAGCAATCTCTTGAAAATGGAGGAGTCAGAGGGCTCGAGCCTGTCGGAGAAGAGAGATGTCGGTCCCTCCACGGCCTTGGATTACCTCGACCCTCGTTATTGGTACCTGCGTTCGTCGGATCGGCTATTTCGCCATCTCCCATGTCGAGAGGCACTTTATTACTACTGTCCGTTGGAGTGGCGTCTGATGTTGTTGTTACTTGGTATTGCTTTAGGGACGAGAGATTCTCTAGCGAGGAGCACTACGAGTGGTTCAAGGACTACTCTCATTTCCGCCACCTGATACAACAGAATGTCAAACCTGATTCTTCTGTGAGCACCGTGTCTTTTCGTGACTTTTGACTCAATGATGCTCTGTGACTGGTCGTCAGACGGTGTTGTGTAAGCAAAGTTCAGAACTTGGCGTGACGGTCTTCCATTTTTACCAAATCCTGGCATTGGTCAATTGCTGATGTCACTTTGCGGCTTGATTACAAGTTTGGCGTTGAGTATATATCGTGTAGATTATCAGGCTGTCGGATTAACTGTCTCATCCGATTTTGAGCAAAGGTTTATTTGCATTAGGGGCTTGTTGTAGTTTGTCCATCTTATAAGTATACTTCAGTTTCATTGTTGATCCTGATTTTTCAGTGGAAGTAGAGGGGAGAATGTTGAATTGTCCAGTGATCTTGTTTCCATTTTTGTTGTGGGAATTAGTATACCCTTTTAGATTTTCTTGGATTTGAATTGTCCATTAAATTGCTTTGATTTTTTTTTCGGGTATTTAGTTGCTGGTTTTTCTGATGACGGTACTTTTTGATGAAGGTTCTGGAGCTTGGTTGTGGAAACTCGCAGCTAAGCGAAAATCTCTACAAAGACGGTGTTACTGAAATAACATGCATTGATCTGTCAGCCGTGGCTGTGGAAAGGATGCAAAAGCGGGTGCAATCCAAGGGATATAAAGGTATACATGCTTTCATCTTTGCAGAAATAATTCCACTCCACTCGCATAGTCATATTAATCATTCGAGGCTTTTCAATTTCAACTAGTTGCGAGTCTGGATATTGAGGACTCCATTGTTGTTTATGGAGCCTTTGAGTTAGTTCATATCCCTGCCTTGACCATGCCCATCCGAAGCCTAACTAACTGGAGATTGTGTGTCTCTGTCACTTCGTCCTTTCTTTGCATAGTCCAAAATCAAGCGAGAATAAAAGCTTCCAGCATGAAGTTGGGAGGCTCCCTTATTCAATGCTGACCCTATGCATGAGCTTATGCATACTTTGTTGCAGGGAGCATGTCGTCGACTTTTGTCAAGGCTTGAAACTTGTTTTCATTTCACTTGACTTTTTAAAAGCTCCAGTGAAGGGTCAATTATGCTATCTCTGACTCTAATCAGCCTTTCTTGTTGAATTTCATTGGGTTGGCCTTGTTTAAAACAGAAAAGCACAAAAATTTATTGATAGAATGGCATCTTTTTTATAGTGGCATGAACATCTGTTTCGATGAAAGAATCTAAGTCTTAAGATATATACTTCTTACATTTCCTGGATATCAGAAATTAAAGTACTAGAAGCTGACATGCTAGACCTGCCCTTTGGCGATGAGTGCTTTGATGTGGTAATTGAGAAAGGAACAATGGTAAATGTCTTGCATTTCTTTTTTCCATTTCCTTGCTCTATTCTTGTATTAAATAACTGTAGCTTTTATCTGAGGTTCTAGCTTTCCTGAGACTGCATTGCAATGATTCTCTTGAAAGGATGTATTGTTCGTGGACAGTGGCGACCCATGGAACCCCCGACCTGCAACAGTAGCTAAAGTCATGCTAATGCTTCAAGGTGTACATCGTGTCTTAAAACCGGATGGAATATTTATATCTATTACTTTTGGTCAGGTGACACCCTATTTTTCAAAGAACACTTCCTACATCCTAATTCATCATGGCCTATCTCTGCTAATTTTTTATGTTTTGTCCCTCAGCCACATTTTAGACGTCCTTTATTTGATTCTCCAGAGTTTACATGGTCAGTGGAGTGGCACACATTCGGCGATGGATTCCACTATTTTTTCTACAATTTAAAAAAGGTTAGTAAAAAATCTTGCGACTCCATGTGACATGCTCTTCTGAAACGGCAGATTGAATGTTGCATTATCTCCATATTGGAATCCGTATTGATTTTTTTTTTTTGGGGGTCAAACGATCGATATGACTGAAGTTTATGTTTTTTGCCATTTTGCAGGGACAGCGATCAATAGTTGGCGAGAGACCTGGAAACAAGCTGCAGGTGCCATCCATTAACATGCTGCATGAGGAACTGGAGAGTGAAGATTATCTTTTCCGGACTAATATCGATGAGATGGACTGCTAAAACAAACCTCAACAAATCTTTTTCTGGTCCATAATTTATCAGTTGCAATCTCACTATAATTTTGACCTGAATTGATAACTTGGATGCAGAAATTTGTGTTGAAAAATCACGATTTCACTTGTGAGATTGTTCATGTACCTGACGAGAAGCACAACATTTTGGAATAGTTCATCTTTGCCAACAAATTCATTGGTCGTGGTCGTGCCCTATTCTTTGTTTTCTTTGAAATCTTGGATAAGCAAATTCCTTTGGTTTTGAGTTGAGTTGATGTACTGTGTAGCTCTGCAAAAATAGGGCTAGGAAATCTGATCTTTGTGTGGTATAGAGATTCAGGACGCAGCTCCCCGCCGTAAACGTATGGGGCCAGTTAATCCAATTGCGTCGAGAGTGGTGTTCACTATATTGTAGGCAACGTGGTAATAAATCTAGGTGCCGCGGGGATGTCGTTGGATATACTGTCCTCTAATTTGCAAAAGCTTTCCCACGTGGGATTTGTCGAAGCTGTACGAGGAAGGAAGGATTGATGGATCGTTCCTTTTGTAAAAGTTATGTATGGATATCCGATAAGCAATGCAAGCAATACTTTGCTTCAGGAGATGGTATGGCCAATATACTCTCCAGTTTCCGTTGGCTTGAAGTATTGTCGTCAGCCCAAAAAAACAAAAGGACAAAAGGGACATTTTCTTTTGTGTTGTATTGCAGATTCAAATTCAACTGGTAAGTCTGACTGAAATATATTAGAGCCTTCGAAAATATGGCAACCGTTTCGCTAGAGGAAGGGCTTGAACCTTCGACATTGTGGTTAACAGCCACACGCTCTAACCAACTAAGCTACTCCAGCTGCTATCATTGTCTTTTGGGTTTTCCCAGATGAAAAAACTATTGTAAATGCTGGGTTTTAACTTTTAATCAGATGGGAAAAAAAAAAGAGAGTCTCTGGCCCGGCCCAGGGCAGTTCAAGCTCTTGCATCGAGGGCCCGGGCTCGGCCTAGGGCTCGAGCGTCAAGGCACGGTTATTGTATTTGGAAAATATTTTTTCGATTGTTAACCGGAAAGGGAAGTTATTTTCTAGGGCCTCAGGGTAGTTCTTCCTTTCAATCGATCCGAATGTGGCGACATGAGAAAGACGTTTTCCGACATTATATTCTTTCGCAAAACAAATGGATTCTTAACTAGGCCACGAGAAGTTGATTTTTAACAAAGCATACGTCGCTTAAGAAGACTACCTTTTGGTAATAATGTGTAGCTACTTTAGTCTCCCATCGTTTTTGTTCATTCAAGTTTCGGGTGGAGGACTTGGCAATTGAGAGGTTTCTCCTTTACCAAAGTTAGAGACTCCCAACGTAAAGGGCAACGTATTAGGGCATATTTACTATTTTAGGTTTTTTACTTTGTGATATTTTGCTCCCAGGTAAGGAATAGGAGAGACCGGCTAAGAAAGGAATGGACGGGGTCAATTTGGGGAATCTATGATGTTGAATACTCCCGATTGTGTTATTGAAGTTGAGAATTGATTATACAAGAGTATTTGGGTGACTGTTTCGCTAACAATATGTTTTTTTGGGTCACAAAAAATAAATAAAAATTAATTTAAAAAATCACGTGTTCTATTTTTATTTTTATTTTAAGAATTCGTGGCTTGCAATATTCTGTTATTCACACAGTCATCGAAAGATTGTTATGCTAACAAAGTTTTTTAATTATATCCGCTGCCAATATTTATAAGTAAATCAACCCATCTAGTAAATAGCATTTTTGCTTTCATTTTCAGCAATTAAGATCATCAAACTACTCAAAAATTGCTCCTTTTATTTTAATTCACTAGTAAACTAGTCAATTGGATAGTTCTTATTGCTCATTCATTTAAAAAAAGGATTGTTAATTAAGTAAATGAGATGGAAAGTTCAAATTTTTAAACTTTTAAGAGAGTTTCGCATAAAGTTGATACGTAACCGACACAATAGCTATATATAACAATATATAGAGAAGATCTTAATGTAAGACAACCAATTTAACCGTTGTATAATTACGATATACCTTCTCTTGATTGTAAAATTGAGACAATTGCAAAGTATTTTCATGAATGCCTTTCGTTTTTCCAATTTTACCACAGCTAATATTCATTTTCCCATAAACAGATGAAATCTCTACATTTTATTCTCTGTTATACCAAATTGAGACTTCCCACGAAAAATAGTGAAAGAGCATGCATGGAGAGGAGTGAAAATCACAGTCCCCCCCAAAAACGACACCGTTCTTTCGCTTCGCAGTTTCACCGTCCGCTTCGCATCACTCACCTAAAACTCGCAAACAAAATATTGTTAAACCGGCACACAAAAATAATCTCTCTCTCTCTCGCTCGCTCGCTCGCTCGCATACACGACCTGTTTGTTATATTGTTCCCACTGCTTCTTCCCTAAGCTTCACTCTCATCGCCGGCAATATCTCACCTGAATTCCCCTCGATCTTGCCGGCAATAGCCTCCCGATCGGAGTGTTCGTGCACGCGTTGGCCGATTACGCGATTTCATCGGGTCGATTGATCGACACACGATTAACTAACTAGTCGAAGATTGCCATCGGCCTCATCGACTGTCGCGGCGATGGATGATTGCTTCAGCTGCGACGAGGGGGAGGAGTACTACTGCTCCGACAGGGACACCCTCGATGGGCTGGAGAACGAGGACTCCGAATACGACTGGGTCCCTCCCAAAGGTCCCTCCACCAGGGTAACCTTTTTCCGTGCTGGGAATCCTCTTAATTTTGTCAATGTTCTTCCTTTTTACCCTCTTTCCTTCGTTTTTAATCTGGAAAACGAAGGATGGGGTTTCGTCCCTTTTTTTGTTCCCTCTAAGTACCAGGGTGATCTCTTGCTATTGTTGGAATGAGTTTCATTCGGGGAGGCTTTGTTGATGGGTAATTTGTGAATTGTCTCGACCACGGTCACGAGAAATCGAGTCATGTTAGAAGCACTGCTGCTGAGAATCCTGGTTTAGCACTTTGCTCCATAAAGTCCTTATTTTTGGTTGATACGCTAGTTGATAGGGTTCAGTTTGTGAACTAGACTGTCGTTACCGGTGAATATGGTTAAAAAACAGTGTCTTTTTAATCGAAGCTCCAATAATGACTGTCTAACCCTCTCTCTTTTCAGGTCATCACAAAAGAATCACTTTTGTCTGCGCAGGTAAGAATTTTGTTGAAGTGTAATTTCTTTATATTGCGAACACTATTGTTTGGTTGATGAGTTATTTCTCTGACTTGCCCTCATTTTTGAAGAGAGGGGATTTGCGAAGGGTGATGGACTTGTTATCACTGAGAGAGCACCATGCACGAACTTTGCTTATCCATCACCGATGGGATGTTGAGAAGTTGCTTGCAGTGCTTGTGGAGAAGGGTAAAGCTTGTTTATTTGCGGATGCGGGTGTGCCTCTGACTGAGGACGAAGATCTCAGTTTGGCCAAGCAATCGACTTCTGTAATTATGTGTGATATATGCATGGAAGAGATACCTGGTGACATTACAACAAGAATGGACTGTAGTCATTGCTATTGCAACGACTGTAAGCAGTGTTTTACAATTGTTTCTTTTCTTTTTTCATATGGTCAGTTGTGGACAGTGGACCCTGTTGAATTATATGGGGCCGCTTTATATAGGATGGGCAGCGGTACCGTAAAGTTGGCGTATGGCGCCAGAATAAGACCATCCGCATCTGAAAATCCCACCTCATATTCTCTGCCCCGAGTCAATTTTTATGCTTCAGGCATGTAAATGCCAATGTGCACTTGATTCATATGTGAAAATGTGAAAGATTGTTTTGTGCCTCTTACTAGCTTAAGCTTTAGATGAAGTACTGGTCTCCCTGTATAACACAACAGCTAATTAGCTGTCCCATGTGTCTTCTTGTGTCAGACCCTGTGCTAATTGTCATGATGTGATGATCCTCTGATGTGGAGTCTCAGTTTCATTGTAAACCAAAGCTGAATGGTTTGGAGTAACTACTCATTCGAATGAGATGTGTACCGCCCTTGCTCATAGTCATTGCCATAAAGCCAAGATTATTATAGTTGGTCGTTATAATTTCATGCAGCTTTTGGATTCACTGAAAAAATGATGGTTGATTTTTTCTATAGGTTGGACTGAGCATTTTGTTGTGAAGATAAATGAAGGTCAAAGCAAGCGGATAAGGTGCATGGCGCACAAATGCAACGCTATTTGTGATGAAGCCATTGTTAGAGATCTAGTCAGAAGAAGGCATCCGGATCTAGCTGACAAATTCGACCGATTCCTCCTTGAGTCTTACATTGAGGATAATAAAATGGTTAAGTGGTGTCCCAGTACTCCCCATTGCGGGAATGCAATACGAATTGAAGAAGATGAATGCTGTGAGGTAGAATGTTCGTGTGGTTTACAGTTTTGTTTCAGTTGCTTATCAGAAACACATTCACCTTGCTCGTGCTTGATGTGGGAGCTCTGGAGCAAAAAGTGTCGAGATGAATCGGAAACTGTCAATTGGATTACGGTCCACACGAAGCCCTGTCCAAAATGCCACAAACCAGTGGAGAAAAATGGAGGATGCAATCTAGTGAGCTGTATTTGTGGGCAGGCATTTTGGTAATTACATCTTTTCTTCTTTGCCATCATTTACATCTTCTTTTGATTCTTTATTCCCCTTGAGAAAAGTTGGTGAATAATCTCTGAATTTATTGCTTTCTACGAAACACCAATCCTTCCTTTTGGCTTGTCCAGCACAAGATTTACACCAACAAGGGTCTAGCATAAGCATATTAGTCATTTTTCTCACGGTGCAAGGTTCTTTGAAACCATGACAGTGGCATTCATCTTACGGCGATCTTGAAGAAGATATCTGATTTATTCTCGTATACTAATTTAGTTTTTTTCCGCATTTAACATCATCAAGGATTAAAATTAATCAACTTGTTACTATGGTTTATTTATTTATTTATTTTTTGTTAAAACATTTCTATCCTTCCCGCCTTTCTTCTTCTTGGCTGGTTAGCCTTTTCATGTGGAATGTGCACTTGATCTTAAACCTTCATGTGATCCTGCTCAATGCAGTTGGCTGTGTGGTGGTGCTACGGGGCGAGACCATACTTGGTCAAATATTGCTGGTCATAGTTGTGGTCGCTACAAGGAAGACCAAGAACAAAAGTCTGAGCGTGCAAAGCGGGATCTGTATCGGTACATGCACTATCATAACCGCTACAAGGCTCATTTAGACTCGTTCAAGCTTGAGACTAAACTGAGGGAAACTGTTCTAGAGAAAGTATCCATATCTGAGGAGAAGGAATCAGCCCTTAGGGATTTCACTTGGGTAACAAACGGGCTCTACAGACTATTCAGGTCTAGGCGGGTTCTTTTGTACTCGTACCCATTTGCATTTTATATGTTTGGAGAGGAGTTATTTAAAGATGAGATGACAAAAGAACAAAGAGACATAAAACAACACTTATTTGAAGATCAGCAGCAGCAGCTTGAGTCTAATGTGGAGAGACTATCCAAGTCTCTAGAAGAGCCATTTAATGAATATGATGAGAAAAAAGTGATGGATGTAAGGATGCACATCATCAATCTATCTGTGGTTACTGACACGCTTTGCAAAAAAATGTGAGTATTGCTCTTCAGTATTTTTCGCGGTTAATGATAGATTGGTTTTATTCATTTAGAAGTTTCATACAGGTATGAATGCATTGAAAACGATTTACTGGGTTGTCTCTTACTTGGCACCCACAACATAGCTCCTTATAAGTCAAAGGGCATTGAGCGAGCTGCTGCTTTAAATGCAAAAGCCGACGAGTCTGATAAGCGCCTGCCCTTGGACTTCGGTAAAGCAGGTAAGATTGGTTGAATTTTCTTCACCATTTCAGTTGTATCTTTGCACACACATGCATAGTGGTGAATAACAACTGATGCAACTATCTATGCGCTCCTTTCATTGCTCACTTCTGAGAATTCCAAAGACTGTTTAGTTCACAGCAGAACAACTTTTGAATATATTAATCAGTAGTGTGGGGCATTCATTTTCGGCATGGGCATTGGCATTGACAATCACTACATCGTTTCATGGTTTTTATTTTGTCTCGTCTATCTGTTACTCTCGTGTAGCAAAATTCGCTTCATCTTCAGCATTCTCTCCACTGAAACTTTAAATAGTAGAATAAAATTCATCTGGGAGGGAGGGATCCTGCGCTGTTTGATGTCCTTCATTTGGTTGATGTCCTCATGTCATGCCCTTGTTGATGTCCTTCATCACCGATTTTTTTTTCTGATCAGCGTGTTTAGGGTTAGAACAGATATGCCTTTGATTTGCTTTTAGTTTTCCTAACTTTCCTCCTATTGTATTTTCTCCTGATCATCCTTTCAGATCTGGTCTGAGAAGTTATGCCTTTGGCTTTCCTCTCTTCTTGTGCAGAATATCACACAAACCTTATGGTTGGTTATATATCCACTTTGCTTCTTTCTTTCTTTTTTAAGTTTTAGTTGAGTATTTGTTCATTCCTCTCTGGCTAAGGATATTTTGTTTCTATTGCTCCCCATTGTCCCCGATGATCTGAGACCTTTCAATGTCATAATTTCTTGCTTTGAAATTGAAACAAGCTAATGAGCTGTTTGGTAGTCTCTCGACCTGTTAAGAATTTTTCCCCTTTCCTTTTACTCTATGTGATACCTTTGAGATTCTGGTCAAAAACTATTATTGTTTTCGTTCTGGTCAATAATTTGATTTGGTATTAAATGTTCAATTCTGAACATATGGCTTGAGTGATTTTCCATCCTATTTTGCTTGGATTTGTTTATTTGAATTTGAAAGAAATAGAAAAACCAATGTGACATAAAAAATGTGATGCACTACCACCCTTACAGACTCTGTCATATTAATTCTCCCACAGAATTGCTAAATTTGCACTCGTGTCTTGCCAGCAGTAGTTTTTCTGGTGTTCTTCCATGTGGACCCAGTTCCCATTCATCAGGGTTGTTATACTTCAGGAGATTATTTTCTCGTGCTCATCTAGAGCCTGGTTCCTAGTTGTCATCCAGGGTTCTCCATGTGATGGTTCTGCACAACCACCCACGCAACCCTCCTGCCCACTCTCTCCTCTTCGTTTGTTGATTTTCTAATTTGGTTGGCTTCTCTGTGTTGGAGTTGGAAAACTGTTGTTTGCTAAGCTGTATTGTGCTATTTCACCCCTATAGGGGACATTGTTTATAACCTTATGATCATGGGTTCATATTAACCAATGGATTTCAGAATGTAGCATGGCTGATGTGTTGAAATTACATACTAGGAGCATCAGAACCTGATCGACCCTCTGGATCTGGAAGTTTGGATGACGGTGGACGCTCATCAAGGAAGCGTGCCAGGAAGGAGGGTTTAGTTGGGCCACTAATTGATCTTAATGTGCCAGCAGGAGGATACTGACCGAAAGTTATGATGGGTGGAATTTGCATATAGTTTGTCCGCGTGCAGCAGGTTGTACAGTCTAGTCTAATTAAAAGAGCCTTTTCTCCTTTGATTGGACATCGTAATTGCTGTCTCCAAATGCAAATTTTTTTTTTTTTTGGACCTTTTCCTAATCTATTTTTGTCCTTAGTTTTCTCAACCTTTCCTGGGGGGAAAGTAGGAATCTGGACTCCACGTTGCTTTTAACTTTATATTTATCTTTTCTCCATAAAACTCCTGTACAGAGTCGAAGCCATTTGGATTTTATGGGGGTATAGTCTATAGATTTCTTAGAGAAGTGCTGCCTGAGGTAGCATGTCTTTTTTATTGTTGCACATATATACTCATTTATGAGATATGATATCAAATATATATTTCAGACATCATTGTGTACTAGATTGGCCCATTGTGACTACGTCCGATCAGGGCCCTGGCAGGCGAGGCTGCGTAGATGTGCTCGTTCATTTTGCTGTTTGTGATTATAACCGGTTTTCCACGATGACCACCGGCTTTCACAATTCATCCTTCCACATTCCTCTTGCCCACCACAACATATCTTCCTCAACTACCACTCTTTCCGTCTTGACAGATTGATGCGGATACAAACAGAAGTACTCCATTGGTGTGCTATCGAATCGATGGCACAAAGATTGGGGTCTGGACCTTTGCATGAGGCTGATGGGCTCATAAGCAAGGTTTGCAAGCATAAGGATGAAGGAGTGGGCAGTTCTCGTGCCATTTGGAAAGTGAAGAGGAGAGAAGATAATGACAGGATTCGTTCAAGACCCAATGTTCCTCATGGCGTTATGTATTTTGGTTGTTACCCCTGATTTTACGGTCAAATTATGTATACACAGATAAAGGAGAGATTAGAGATGTTCTAGCGCAAGACCAATTGTTCGCATCATTCCGTTCGACCCATCACATTGTCCAGAAATTAACCTGTTATGTTCCGACTCCAAAAGGATTATTTTGCTTGAGAATTGAATGTTTAAACTCACGTTTCATAAAATGCAAGCTCCCGGTTCCCTGTCCATCCCTGTCGAAAACAGTGAAAAAAAATTTGTGTAGTAACTTGACTCGCTCTTGGGATTGCTTTTAACTAGGGGTGGTTTATTTCCGGTCCATTTTTGGGCAGTCCAATCATTGAATCTATTGCATTTGTTGTTGTGATTTGTCATTAAATTTTCCTTGTTGACGATATATTTATTGGATCAACTCTCGATAATTACTTCACGTTATCGTGAAACTTAAGTCACAATAAGCATCCAAAGCGTCAAGTAATTACCTTTGAATTTTAGGAATATTCTTAAAATAAAATATTAGTCGGTCCGTTTCCGTCTCTGGATCTGGACTGATCATAACTGATTTTAATTTTATGGAATTGAAATTTATGAAATTGAGAATCGGACTAAATCGATTGTTTTGGTTCGGTCGGTTATTAATTCGGTTGATCCATTATGCTCAAACTTACCTTTCAACCTCATTTGTCCAGGCATTAAATGTGTCGAATGACTTCGGGAAAAAAAAATGAGATTACACGAGAAACCATACGATTCACATGACTAGACAACAGATCCATCAAATGATTTACCTTTGAATGTGCCGCGATCTCTAAATTCTATCCATAAACATTTCAGAAAGGACATTGAGAGTAACCATAGACATTTCAACATACGCCCCGGACTGAGTTGGTGATGAGAGTAACCATAGCCATCGTCCTAAAACTAAGGACATTGAGATCTTCATTGTCAAAAAGGCCAAAATGAAATGGAGTGGCTGCGTCTGGATTAGCAGGCGGAAAAAGCCAAGAGGAGTCATCTGGGGAGAAAGCACCAGGATCACTTAAAAGCCTCGGCGGGTCCAATCCCTACCGTTTGGCGGTTTTTGTTTACAAAGACTGCGTTACCACACCCCACCCACCCAAATCAGGAAAACCCTTCCTTTTCCTGTTCACAAACCCTAATGATAGCTCGTCCCGTTTGACGTTTGAGAACCCACCCCCCAAAGGCACAAGCAAAGAACTTGGAAGGAAAGAAGGGATTTTGAGGGTAGAGTTGAACGGAGATGGAAGAAGAGGGCATTGGGTTGGTGTTGTCTAGAGCCACAGAGCTGAGGTTGAAGATCAGCAACTGCGTCCATAAAGCCACCGGTTCCGTCGCACCGCCACCGGACGAGAAGCAAGAAGATGGCGAGGTCAACGAAGCGGAGGAAGGGGAAGAAGCAGAGAGGCTCTTCAACATATGCAATGCGCTCGAAGCCCTCGAGTCTCAGCTCTCCTCTTTGCAGGTCAAAGCTCCTTCGCTTCATAATCTCGTTCTTTCCATTGCAAAATCTTGCCTTTTTCTCTTCTTCTTTTTCCCCCCACCCCCTTTCTCTAGGTTTTGTTTTTTGTTTTTTCTTTTGCTTGGATTTTGCAAATGCTGGAGCTATCGTTAGCTGCGTATTCTGGAGTGCATCTGTGGCATCATTTTTCACCCTATTTGCTGTTGTTGGTTGTGTTGTATTGTAGTGATTCTACTTTCATGTCCACTGTTCAGCATAGTGAGCCTTAATTGGGGTATTGGTGGTTTTGTATGTAACTATGACTGAATGGCATCGTCCTGTTGATTTACGCGTTAGGTCCTTTTCTCTTTAGTAGCTTGTTGGCTTGCGTACTGCACTGCAGAATCAACTTGAGATAGTCAGTCTAAAACTCGTCTGGCTTATTTGATAATTGTCGTGTTGTTAGCGTAGGAGCTTCTTCATAGCCTTCAGTTAAAAACTGGATGCTAAATGAACTCTTTAGTGAGCACTGACGTTAGAGCATTTTGTTGGCATTTTCTTTGATGCGATAGGATGAAGTTTCTTCTTTTTCATTGCATATGCAAACCTAGTTGCATATGTCCCATGATCGATCAATTGTGTAGTTGATTGCTTTGTCAGGGACAGTTGGTCCTTTTTTTGTTATGTGACACTTCCATCCCTTCTAAACAGAGAGAATGTTCTGAACAATTTTGCTCCATTTGGCTTGACTCAAGCCACCTATTGTAAAATTTTGCTGTACGCATACTCTCCAAGACTGGTCTTCGGTCAAGATTTCATTCTTTTTTGCTGAAGCTTTTCTTCTATCCCTCTATTGCTTTTCTTCTATCCCTCTATTGCTTTTCTTTGTCTTACATGCATGGGCTATGACAGCCACCCTTGACCCGGTGCAAGTTTTGTTGACGTTTGAAATCTTACACCAATGCAATGCAGAACTCGGTTCTGTTCTTTTTTATTGTCATGTGAGCTTGCAGCTGAGCTTTATTTGACCTCTCATTGGTGTCTGCATTTTCTTCGAGCTATCTGTTGTGTTTCAGTGGTCATATATACTAGTGCAATAAATTGAGGTAGCTCTGTAATTTATATTACCTGAAAAGATTGATTTTAATGGCCAGGATATGCAACAAAACCACCGGTATGAGAGGGAAGCTGCCCTTGCTGAGATCGAGTACAGCCGTAAGATGCTTCTGGATAAGCTCAAGGCGTACAAAGGGGAAGACTTGGAAGTGATTCAAGAGGCCTCTGCTTTTGCTGGAGAGACGGTGGAGCACAACGACCTCCTGCTTCCACCGTACCCTTGCCGCCCTCCACTTCATCTTTCAAGCTTTTCCTCACGCAAGTCTGTCCGAAATGGGATGATCTCTTCCGACCTGACAAACGAATTAAAGAAGAATATGAATGAGATTGACAAGAATCAGGGGCAAAGCGGGTCAAGAAACCAGGGCCTTCGACTGGGTCATTTCATTGGTTCAGCAGCCAAGACGGTGGCTACTCTTGTTGGTATGATATCAATTCTGAGCTTGGCTGGTTTTGGTGCTAAGTCTGAGACAAGCAATGGCCCCTTAAAGCATCTGGGTCTGTTTTTGAGACAGGTAGTTAGAAGTAGCGAACGAGCCGTTCAGTGTCCTCCCGGAAAAGTATTAGTTGTGGAGAATGGGCAACCTAGATGCCTCGTTAAGGAGAGAGTTGAAGTTCCATTTGAGTCTGTTGTTGTGACATCTGATGTAAACTACGGTTGTGGTTAGTTTTGGTTTTATGGCATCTTCCTGTACATCAAGTCAGATTGATAATGACATAATGCTGCGCGATTTTGTCCAATTTCCATATATATTTTCTTCAATTTGATTCTATTTGGTCTGTTCTTTTAGCCTGATAATTTGATCTATTACCTGGCTCACAAATTCTCTAGCTTCCATTAGTCTCTCTCTCTCTTCAGTGCGAACTGTCTTTTACCCTGTGTTTGGACCCGAGGTTCAAGTGGTGATTTTTAGTTACCATCAGTAATAGCATGTAAGGGCCATGTTGGTGATGTCATGATCCGGGATGATAACGACATATGAAAACTCCATCCATCTGCTGATGGATCTATCCGGAACTGTCTATGGTGTTTTTATTTGCAATGAGCAATGTCTGCTCTTTGACAAGGGCACGAGCATATTACTATGTTAACATTAGTAAAGTGATGATATTCTACGATAGATCTACGGAAAATTTCATGATGAATTCAATAGTTTGACATCCAACATGGAAAAGCTTTAAAAATTGGGTTTTTTACACGCCGCCCCAGTTTCTTTGGTGGGGAGAAAGGGCATCTCTCGGTCCGTCGCATAAGTTGAACCGTGCAATTTTGGCTCTTCCCAAGCTCGAAAGGACAACCCACTTCTCCAGTTTCTCAAAGGGAACCCAACTGGTGAAGATAACATTCGGCCTCACATAGAGAGAGCGGTACGGTCTTCTCAATAAAAAACATTTGACAACCAGCTCACCTTCGGTTCAGTTCTTCAGTCTCTCTAATCAACAGATCACCAACCAGAAACCAGGAATCCCATGAACATCAAGACTCTCGTCTCTCATGGTATTGTCTCCTTAGCTGTCTTCTTTTTTCTGCTTCTGTTGATTTTTTCCCTCGCATACCTCTCCATCTGCTTAAGCGAACTATGCTTCGTGCTGTAGGAACTGAAGTTCCTGCCTTCGCTTCTGGGACTATTCCAACGCCCAAATCTGGGTTAAGACTCGTGCGTCAGGGTCGGTCCAACGAGCTGTCATGGGTCAAAAGAGATGGATCGCTGGGCGGGCTCAGATGTCGAAATTCGCAGCCTCTTAGAGGTGGGGAAATGAGCTCTTTCTATCTTCTATGCACATGTCATTTTATTCTCCCCGGTCCCGGCCCTTAAGATTATATCTTCGCCTGTAAAAGGTGTGGAGAGGATTAAAAAGTGGGAAGTTAGAGCCTTCACAGAGGAACAGGAAGCTCTAGTCCTCAAGTCATGGAATTCAATGAAGAAGAATGCTGCTGAACTGGGCCCAAAGTTCTTCCTCAGGTGATGAACACAACTGCTAAGCATGCCAGCTTCATTTCTTTAGTACATCACCAAATATTCTAACGAAGTCGTATTTAAATTAGGATCGACCATAATGTGGTTTGATTTCACTTGAATTGAGCAGAGTCTTTGAGATTGCACCGTCAGCCAAGAAGCTATTTTCGTTCCAGAGATATTCAGATGTTCTCAAGGCCCATGCCATGACCGTATTTGTTATGGTCAGAGTTCAGTTTTTTACCGATTCATCATTTTGTTAGGGATGATCCCGAAATTTAAAATGTTCTTTTCGACATTCATTCAAGCTTCAGTTATTCTGATATGCTCATTCATGCTGCTCGACAGACCTGTGAATCGGCGGTACAACTCCGTAAAGCCGGAAAAGCTACTGTGAGAGAGTCCAATTTAAAAGATTTGGGTGCTACTCATTTCCAATACAACGTGGTGGACGAACATTTCGAGGCAAGATTCCGACCATATGTATCTGTCTTGTGTAGTTTTAATTTGATGAAGGTACTCATGTGGAGGATCCTAAGGCAAAAAGGGGTATTGTATAATCCAGTGAACTCAACAGATAAAGATTGTTTTTCTGTCGTTCACGCACTCATGGAGCAATGTTTAACATGATGGTTTGCATTTTGCAGGTTGTGAAGTTTGCATTGTTGGAAATCATCAAAGAGGCGGTGCCAGAGATGTGGTCGCCCGAGATGAAGAGTGCATGGGGAGAAGCTTACGATCAGTTGGCGGCCGCGATCAAGAGCGAAATGAAACCTCAGATTTCTACCTGATATTTACCCATCGCCCGCCATGAGAGAGTTCTATTGAAACTTGAGGAGATGTCAGTGATGTATGAAGTTGTCTGCAATGATCCTGCATAATGCTGCATGTCTTTTTTCTGATTATACAGTTAAATAAATGATCACCTGAATTCTTGCCTTCTTAAGTGCTCGCAGAGAAGAAAACAGATCATGGGTAAAGTGAATGTTGCTTCTGCTGAGGTCATGGCGGCTGTCTTAATTATTGGCCCTAAGCTTCTAATTAATCAAACCAGAAACTAAGAAAAAGTCATCTAAAGTATCTGGATGGTCCTGATCTTTCAGAATGTGAGATTACAAAAGAACATGGTTTGTATTTGAATGGAGAAGACATGGCACTCCTGTATGAGTCCTTGGCTTTTGGGAGCAAGGCTTTACTCAATCTCGAAACGTTAGCAAAGTCCGTTTTAAACCCTAATTGGCCTGAGTAAAATTCAATGATCAAGGCCAGGTGCCTCTTAAGTGTCAAGGGTCATGAGACCTTGAATGACGACGGTTGCTTGACTCAATTTCTCGGGATACTTGTTACGACAGAAAAAATGTATATAGAGAATTTTTCTGGCCCTTCGTGAATGTGCCTTTGGTTTGATTGAAGATAAAACTTAGTTTGGTGGACAAAAACAAAGCATACCACGTAGCCGTGACATGAAAATTTGTTTCTCAAATTGATTTTGCTCATCTGGGTTCGAGTTATTAAAGGGAAACATGATTGGAAATGAACAAAAGGAAAGGGACCTCCTTTACCAGTACTATCAACGCAAAAAGATCAGGAGTCAAAACTGTCAACCAAGGCTCATCACTTGGTCAAAACCTTAAAACAGTGTTCCTTTGGGCAGCAGACAGCCCCTGGTTTTCTTCCATGTGATGGCTCAATCTCAAACATATATCAGCAAAAGGAAAGAAATTGAATCCAAGTTTGACACAAACTGAACATGGCTTCTCAGTGCCCTGAAGAGCCACTCTCCATCTTCAAGGCCTCACCCCATAAATACCTACACACCATTCCAAGATTGCTTCAGCAAACCTAAACCATTTCAAATCCAACCTCTTGATTAGGAGTACCATTTGCTCAGTTTCTAAAAAAAACCCACTTTCCATAGGGAAGAAAGAGAAGTAAAAAGAACCGATGGAAGGAAGATTTTTCACAGAAGAGCAGGAAGCTTTGGTGGTGAAGTCATGGAGTGTGATGAAGAAGAATGCAGCAGAACTGGGTCTCAAATTCTTCTTGAAGTAAGCCCATCTTTGTGTGCGTCTGTGCGTGACAAGCTCGAACGATTTGTAGATTTGCCATCAATGTTCATTTATGTTGCGTGATCTGAATGAAGAGTAAGAGAATGATTGGGCACATCATGTGCAGGATATTTGAGATTGCCCCATCAGCCCGGAAGGTGTTCCCATTCCTGAGGGACTCAAATGTTCCCCTCGAACAGAATCCTAAGCTGAAGACCCATGCCATGTCTGTTTTCATTATGGTAAAAACCGAAGTCCACCTCAATCTTGTCATTCTTCATGACTATTCTGCTAATTCAGACTATGAGCTAAGAGTTGCTCGGATGCCGCAATTTCAAATTGATTTCGGTTTGATCTCGTGTTCATTGCCTCCATCGGATGATGCCTCGTCCGACTTTATATCAGATTGCTCTTCTCTTGATTAACCAACTCCCCTTTGGCTCTTCTCTTGATTAACCAACTCCCCTTTGGCTTCGGCACTCTCTTGTTTCTAGACCTGTGAATCCGCGGCTCAGCTCCGGAAGGCGGGCAAAGTCACGGTGAGAGAGTCGAGCCTGAAGAAACTGGGCTCCGTCCACAACAAAAGCGGCGTGGTCGACGAACATTTCGAGGTACCGTAACACGAATTCGTGCTCGTGATTAACCCCTTTGCTGGTTTCAATTTTTCGGAAGCTTGTTCAAAATTTGCATCAAGTGCTGTTAGTATGACTTGGTGAGAAAAGAAACTGTTGTGACCGTGTATGTCAAAATGAGGCAGGTGACGAAATACGCACTTGTGGAGACCATAAAAGAAGCGGTTCCAGAGATGTGGTGCCCGGAAATGAAGAGTGCTTGGGGGGAAGCTTATGACCAGCTTGTTGCTGCTATCAAATCTGAAATGAAGCCTTGAAACTTCTGCGATTGTTCTTCTGTAAGATCTGAATGCAGAATAAGTATTAATAATGGCAGTGCTGTCAGTGACTTTACAATCTCAAATGTAGACTTACACATCATTATCGTGTGATTTGCATAAAGCACTTGTTTATTAAGAGATCGTGTAGTTAGAAATAACCGACACTGCTGTCAAGCTTGCGGCTTCCATAAATTGTCCTTTTTTTTTTGTGGGGGACAAGAAAGGGAGGATCCGACCCATACAAATGCAACCCAAAATAGCCCCGAGAAGAGACTAAACAGCTCCGGGCAATTAGCAAGACAAAAAAAACCTGAATAACACCAGAATCAAACTCGCGGCAAAACTCTGTCCACACAGACTCCTTTCCCTCAAGAAGCATAGCCAACTTGAATCTTACAGAGCAGAGAACATAATGCAGAACTCTGTCCACACACAAGGAGCAGAACCTGCTGCAAATAATCTCATCTCTTTCATCTCCAGAGATGGTAGATAGATCCCCTCCAGGCTAATTTCAAAAGACCTGCCTTTCAAGTGAAGAACAACCCAATCAAATCCAACTTGCCATCTTCTATCGGCTATTTGAAAACCATTCAAGTGCCCCAAAACTCCTTACTGAAAAAACAATAAAAATGAAAAAAACAAAAGTGTTGCCTGGCTTCCAATGAAGAGCCACCCAACGCACAAGAAGTATTATTGACCCGACAGAACAAAACACACAAGAAGTATCGGCAGCCTGCCACTGAATCTTTCAAGAATCAGCAATATGTTAAGAATGGCCTTCCAAGTTATGATGAAGAATTTAGGCAAATTTGAGTTAAGCCCCACCAATTCCGCCTATGTCGTCTACATAGCCTATCCCAAGTAAAGTAAAGGAGGAGGGTTACGTCATGCGTAGCGAGCCGATTATAAAAAAAGAGCTACCTTTATGAGATGGACCCTATTGATATTTCGTTGGAGCGTACCGTTCTTAGCAACGCGTTGCATCGGCGCCCGGATGTAGCGAAAAATGAGCAAGAGTCTTTGCACCAAGATAGGTGGATGCAATGGGTAAGGAAGCTAGCCTTGGGCCATCATTCCCAGAATGATGTGCCATATCGGTGCCCGGATGTGATGATAAATGAGTCAGGGTCATCACACTTTCGTAGCCGAGTGTGGGGGGCAAGAAAAGCCCATGGGGTAAGAATTAGATTGGGGAGTTGGAATGTAGGAACCTTAACGGGTAAATTGAGGGAATTGACAGATACTTTTGCTAAAAGGAGAGTGAATATTACTTGCTTGCAAGAGACTAAATGGAAAGAAGAGAAGGCTAAGGGAGTGGATGGCACCGGATTCAAGCTATGGTATACAAGCACAACAAAGAGTATAAATGGAGTTTGGATTCTGATCGATAAAAATTTCAAGGATAGAGTTGTTGATATTAAAAGAACAGGAGATAGGATTATTTTAGTTAAACTAGTAGTGAGGGATTTGATTCTGAATATCCTTAGATGTATGCCCCTCAAATTGGACTGCAAGCATCCGAGAAGAGCAGGTTTTGGAAAGATCTGGAAAAGATTTTAAGGCGGATACCACACGAGGAGAAGGTATTCATAGGAGAAGATATAAATGGACATGTCGGTCAGAGTAGTAAAGTTTTTGACAGAGTTCATGGAGATTTTGGATATGGGACTAGAAATGAGGTTGGCGAAGACATCTTGAGTGTGGCATTAGCTTATGATTTGATGTTGGCAAATATTTTTTTTAGGAAAAGAGAGTCACATCTGATCACTTTTAGCAGAGGTCAAAATTGTAACCAAATTGATTTTTTTCTTACCAGAAGAGAGGATAGAGCCTCGTTTGTAGATTGTAAGGTATACCCTGGTGAATGTGTAGCTACACAACATAAGTTGGTGGTCTTAGAAGTTCGGTATAACAAAGCACATAAGATGAATAGAAGTGCACATTACCCCAAAATAAGATGATGAAAGTTACATGAAAAGAAACAAACAGAATTCAAGAAAAGAATACTATAGGAAGGATCGTGGCGACTAGAGGGCGAAGTAAATCTGATGTGGAAATAAATGTCTAACTGCATCCAGACAATGACAAAAGGGGTGTTAGGGGAAAGTAGATGGAATGAACATCAAACAAAGGAAACTTGGTGGTGGAATGAAAAGGTGTATGAGGCAATTAAGCAGAAGAAAGACTGTTTCAAATGCCTACATAACTGTCCTAATGAAGAGAATTTGCAAAAGTTTAGATTGGCGAGAAAAAATGCCAAAAAAGCTGTGCGAGAGGCCAAAGGCAAGGTTTTCATCGATATGTACAACAAACTTAGGAGCAAAGAAGGAGAAAAAAGCATCTATAGACTTGCAAAGTCAAGGAACAAGAAAAATAAAGACTTGACACAAGTTAGATGTATCAAGGATGAAAATTAAACACTCTTAATAAGAGATGAAGACGTTAAGGTCAGGTGAATGAGTTATTTTAATAAACTTTTTAATGGGGAGAGCGATAGAAGTGAGGTGGATTTGGAATATACTTTTGATGATTCAAACATAAGGTTTGTGCGTAGAGTTAAACCACGGAAAATTAGAAATGAATTAAAAAAGATGACGACTAGTAAAGCCTTGAGACCCGATAGTATTCCTACTAAAGTGTGGAGATGCTTAGGGGATGTAGCAATAAGTTGGTCGACTAGTCTTTTTAATAAGATTCTCCATACTAATAAGATGTCTAATGAATGGAGGAAAAGTATACTTGAGTCTTTATACAAGAATAAAGGGGATATCTAGAATTATTCTAATTATAGAGGTATCAAGCTTATGAACCATACAATGAAGCTATGGGAGAGAGTCATTGAGCATCGTTTGAGAATAGAGACTAAAGTTTCTCTCAATCAATTTGGATTTATGCTAGGAAGATCTACCATAGAATCTATTTTCTTGATACGACAATTGATAGAGAGATATCGAGAAAGAAAGAAAGAATGACCTCCATATGGTGTTTATTGATCTCGAGAAGGCATATGATAGGGTTCCAAGAAAGGTCTTGTGGTGGATTCTTGAGAAGAAAAAAGTACCTTCAAAATATGTAGAAGCAATCAAGGACGTGTATGACGGTGCTATTACATGTGTGAAGGCTTGTAATGGCACATCAAATTTTTTTTTCAATCACAGTAGGCTTACACCAAGGTTCTGCTTTGAGCCCTTACCTTTTTACCCTGATTATGGATGAGCTAACAAAATATATTCAATATGAGGTACTGTGATGTATGATATTTGCTAACGATATTGTGCTTATTGATGAGACCAGGACTAGGGTTATCGCTAAGTTAGAAGTATGAAGAAGCACGTTAAAGTCTAAAGGATTTACGCTAAGTCGAAGTAAGACGGAATACTTGAAATGTGAGTTTGACAAGGCAGAAAGAGGGGATCAAGAAGCGTAAATATGCTCGGACAGGAGGTACCCAAGAAAGATGCATTTAAAAAGCTGGAATCAATATTGCAAAAGGAGAAAGAGATTGATGAGGATGTAAGCCATAGAATCAGAGCAGGTTGGATGAAATGGCGCAAAGCATCAGGATTTTTGTGTGATCGCAAAATTCATCTTAGGTTAAAAGGAAAATTTTATAGAACAGCAGTCAGGCTTGCCATGTTATACGAAACTAAATGTTGGCCAGCACAAAGAAAACATAAGCATAAAATGAGAATAACGAAAATGAGGATGTTAAGGTGGATGTGTGGTCATATAAGAATGGATAAGATAAGAGATTCAACGAAAAGTTGGAGTAGAACCGGTGGCGGAAAAGATGAGAGAGTATAGATTAATATGGTTTTGGCATATTCTCCGAAGTCTCTTAGATGTACTGGTATGAACAGAAATTTGCTATCGAGAGCATAACACAAAGAAAGCAAGAGGTCGGCCGAAACTTACTTTGAGGAAAGCAGTAAAACGAGATTTAATGGAGTAGGAAATAGATTGTCATACGATTTGTCTTAGGACGAAGTGGGGGAAGACTATTAGTGTTGTGAAGGGGTAGTGTATAAATAGATAATATATATTTATTTATTTATTTTTACACATTTATATATTTTCCCTCGTTTGATTTTACTTTTATTTTTATGATTTTTTAGAGTTCATCGATCGCCGATCTCAACTAGTTTGGGATAAATATATTATTGATGTTATTGAGTTAAGCCCCACCAAAAAGTGCAAAGTAACTTTTTGCCTCCTTTTTCTCTCTGACTAATAACTTCCAACCCTCTCACCGTTAGTAAAAGCGCTTTGAGCTAGAGCCAGGCATTGAAGATAAACTCTGTCCTCGTAAGCAGAACATGGCTGAAAGTTATGGCGTAGTGCAGCCAGAATATGAGGTAAAAGAATCCGGCCGAGCAGCCGGCTGCATCCGCTTATGTCCACATATTACTGAAGACACGCTTAGCATGCAGAGGCAAGGAGGAATTATAGATGGCCCTTGGAAGATAAACGTCAGATGAGAAAGCCAGTTGTCCAAGCCTTAAATGAAGTGCTTTCCCCCAGTTCCAATCAAGTGCTTAACAATTGACATGAGATTCAAAAGAGACTTAGCTTTGATAATCTTTCTCCAAGCATACGTGCAGTCATGTTTAGGCATTATTGCCCAGACAGAGACCCCCCCTTAAGAAGATAACATTTAGTCCACTTCACAATTTAAAAGGGGGAAAAAAATTTGGAGGAAAATTTTAAAATTTTTTAAAAAGTGATGTGGATCAATCCGAGCCGTCCATTTTTTATTTGGACGGCTCGGATCGATCATGTCACTCCTCAGCAATGTTAAGGGATCCAGATCCGCTCTTTTTGGCTGTTAGCTCTTGATCATTATGATGTGAAAGTGTTGGGCCAAATGTTACTTTGGAGTAATCAATAAGTTCAACAATACTTTAATTTATACTGCACGCATATATGTATATGTACATATATATATATATGTATATACATATAAATTTCACATTGAAAAATTAATATGATGTGTAATAGTTAACACATCTTAAATCGTTGGGCTTAAATTTTTTGAGTGACAATGAGTCTAATTGGATATTTTAACGAGCTTAGACTTGAGCTCTCTCTTGAGTATTGGATTTATGTTTCGTACTCTCTTCGAAATTTGAGATTGTAAAGTAAACCTGTGTGAAAAGTCGACCATATGCAAGCTCGAAAGCTCGTCAACAATATATAGTCATTATAATTAAGCTGAAATTTCTTGTCCACTTTTAGCGGGAAAATTATCAAAAAAAAATTATAAATAATTGCAATTATGTCAATTCATTCATAATTTTTTTTTTTGCAAATTGAGTCATAAATCATTTGCACTTGTGCTAATTCAGTTCATCCGATCAATTTTGACCGGTCGACACTGACATGAAAAATGATAAAAGACTATTAGCTAGTATGCATGTTAAGTTACATTCCTTAGGTATTGCATTGGATGGCCCAAAATAGATATTGCTCTTAGGTTTGCCATATGAACCCCAAAGTTACACCTATGCTGCCATCAAAACTTTGGCCCAAAAAAATGAGAAGTGGCATCGAAATTATTAGTCTTCCTCCGAAATGATACTTAACTTTGCCTTAAAACCGCATCCACGGCGTCCGCCGTGAGTACCGCTCCTCCCTCTTCTCTCCACCAGCAATCTTCCGTCGCCGGCATCCCCGGCACGACAGATTTTATTGCGACGTCCCGTTCTCACATCTCTTGTGCTCGCAAGCACCACTGGCTCGACCACTCTTTTCCTCTCACACCCACATCCACGTGCACTACACGCCCGCTGTGTTTGATCCTTGCTCATCCCCAAGGCCAAGCTCGCTTTCATGGCCAAATCCGCCATCTCGGCCGGCCGGAGCGGGCTATCCAGCCAGCTCACTGGCAGCATGAAGTAGAGCTTCCCCGGCAGGAGATCCTCCTCAGAGTCGACGGCCGAGACTGCGTCGTCGTAGTCCATGTCGTCCGAGTCACATATGAAGCACGCGGGGTTCTTCTGAAGCGCGTGCGATGCCTTCACCGGGTACGAGAATTCCTGGAGCCGCCCATCATGGAGGACGAGCTTCACGGTGGCCACGGACGTCGACTCGCTCGAGCTGCAGATCCCCATGTCTTCTAGGGTTGTGCTTAGTTGATCCGACGAGGAGGCGAAAATGTCAGAGAAGGAATGTCGTGCGCTTTTTTATGTGGTCAGTTGGACAACGACGTAATTTCGTAATCTGTTTGTTCCTATTGTCGTTAGTGTTAATTAATTGCTTGACGGGGATATATTTCGGTACCTTTCCTTGGACGCCACATTAGATTGCTCGCCTTCCTGACTCATGACATAGACCAGGAAAAGAAAACAAAGACCGGGCATTATCATTCTTCCAAACAACGATTGATACAAACTAAGCTATTCATAAATCAGAATAATGGGAAGAGTTTAGGCAATCTCGAGCGTGCTTTTTTTTTTTTTTTGTACATGTAAATGATTAGCTTGGTCTAATAGAACGAATTTGGAAACGATATCCATTGTCTAAATTCTCCAGTGAAAATAGTAAATCTCAATCAAGGTCGAGAATTTAGTGATTGTCAAACTAGAATAACCGATTATAAAGGTAAAACAAAACTGTAACTTACATACACAAGACTATAGTTTAATAAATGAAGATGCAAAATAATGTGAAGGTTCCTTCAAAGTCTGGCTATCAACGCACGCCACGCCAACTACATGGAATAAATCCAAGGGAGGATTCTTCCATTCATTATAACAACATTAAGATATGCAATATGTTCCCGCCATGCAAACCATTTTCCTCTGTCACTTCCCATGATTAAGACATATGCTATCAACAAGTATTGCGACAGTTATTGGATTTTTTTTTTTTGGGGGGGTGAGGGGGGGGGGGGGGGGGGGCGCAAAGGCCATCATAGGAAATTCACATCCATAAGGTTTTCCAATTAAATAATGGACTTAAGAATAAAAATAATAATAAAATAATATCTTGCTATAACGATGAGCAGGACAATTATGACATGCTACGAGTGTTAAGAGGTTCGAGAAAAAAGAAAAGTAATCAGATTCGGCTATATTACGTCACTCAGGTTGGACCGGGTTCGTTCAGTCTCTCTTTTTTCTTTTTGTAAGTTTTTCCACTTGCATCTCGAATGTCTTGAATAAAAACCTTGCTTTGGAGAGAACATGAATGAAAAACTAAAGCACGGCGAACAGGTCTATTCACAGTAGAGGAAAGTTCGGACACTTTGGATTATATCCTACAATAAAGACCGTATCATCATGCATGCGCGCACCATCTGGACACCATCTAGATATCGGATGCGTTATTCACCATGTCCCTTACTAGCAAATTCACCATCCACTCGGTTTAAATCGTCGCTGGTCACGCCCGAGACATGAGCGATCCGATAACACCGGCGATAAGGGTTGTCGGGTCGCCTAACACCGCGGATATCACGAACTGAAGAGCCAGACCCGCCATCTCGCAACACTTCTTTTTCTTGCTCTTGCTCTTGTCGTGTGGTGTCCGAAGTGTGTCCTTCAAGCTGGGGATTCTAGTCGGAAGCCCTCTCCTAGTACCGCCGGCGTTGCCGCCTCCGCCGCCTTTTCCAAGCCCGACGTAAATATCATGCCAACTCTCCACCAACATCTCCCTTACACATGCCACATGCAAATTGTACCTCTTGCAGCTGGACCTGTAGCTCCAGCTCCTGCCTTTCTTCCCGCACTTGTGGCAAGGCGCGCTCACCTTCCTATACAGATAGAGCTTCACGTCCCCGTCGTCCAGCACCATCGGCAGCTTCGCGCAGCACGGGTGGAGGTCGAACCCACAGGCCCGGCAGTGGTATACGAACCCCGCCACGTCTTTCTCGCACGCGTTGCAGTACCGGGGCCCGTCCTCCGCCGGCGGCCTGGACAGGAACTGGAAGGAGCACTTGGGGTAGAAGGGGTGGGATACCGTCGGGGAGGGGAGGGCGCAGTGGGAGTGGAGGTCGAAGTCGCAGCTGGGGCAGCTGTAGCGCGACCCGATGCCGATTTCCTTGCACCCGTCGCACTTGAACGGGAACTCGGTGTACTCGAACTTGAGGACGTGCTGGGGGTGGCTGAAGTGGGAGATTTCATGGTACTTCATGGTTGGAGATTACGGTATGGAGAGAGCAAAGGTTGACGAGGGATTTTAACGAGGTTAATCTCTCTTCTCTTTCGCTTTCTCCTTCTCCTTGGCTTGCTGGTGAAGGAAGGGAAGGAATTATGCTTCCGGGGATGGTGGTGATGGTTGTAAATTGAGTGTACACAAGAGAATAAGTTGCGTCAAGAAGGCAAAGTGGAAACACAAGGCATAAATTTTTTTGGCCGTGTCCCACATGAAGAATTGCTGCTTTCACTTTGCACGATCAATCAGCTTCTGATGCATGCATGTATAAAACCAGACAAAATATTTTAAAAGGGAGTATGCTCGTAATTCGATTGTAATTATGTCAATTCAGTTCTAAATTTTTTTCTTTTTGGTAATTGAATTTTACATCTTTCATATTTGTGTCAATTCAATCCATCCATCCAATTTTGGTTGACCGGCATCAACGTGGACGCCAGCCGGCACTAACATGGCAAACTTTAATTATTTTAATATTTTTTCAAATTTGTTTACTCTTTTTCTTTTTATTTTTTTCTTCTCCTTTTTCCTCCAACCGATGACCAAATCGGCCGAAGGAAAGAGAAGAAAAAATGAAATTCAAAAAATAATAACATGCTATTAAAGAGTGACTACGTGCTGGCTAGCTAAATTGACTGAATTTGCACAAATGCGAAAATTTTAGAACTCAATTGATTAAAAAAAAAGTTTAGGGCTGAATTGGTAGATTTAGGTATTTTTTGGTAATTTTTCCATAATTTAACCTAGGTGTAACATGATAGCATTACTTCTTCGAAATTCACAATCGATGAAAATCAATCTTTTGAAGCGGTAAACTTATAGGGCACACTGACATTTTTTTAAAAAAAACTTTAGAATTATTCAGTAAATTTATTAGCCCGAGCATATTGAACTTTAGAATACTATTGAGGCATTTTTTTCTCGAGGATCAGTGCTTAATCTATGAACTTTCAGGCAAATATAGAACATGGCATATCAGTCGGGTTTTTCATCTTCTCAGCACCTAAAAGCGAATGAAATGGCAGATTTAGTCACTGTTTTTCGACAGAAACAAAATAATCTATATTCGTCAATTAATCATTGTTTATGGGGCCTAAGCGACTAAGGTACATTGGAATCGTATCGATAAGCTAAGAATATGTCGTTGCCCTAATAATAGCCAGAGAATATTTTTGGCTTTCAAGATTACAATTACTTGATCTAAGAACAAACATAACTTAAATGCCACGGCAAATGTTTCTCAGTTCATATTTTTATAGATGAAAGGTTCCCTCCTGTTCAAATATTATCATCTTGGATTTAAAATTACATATGTATACGTACATACGCTTAAAGTAACATATTTTTCGCGTTGAGCGTGCTTTAATTAATTGATTTCTCGTACCCAATATCGATAACTTTGGCCCGAATATCACCTTCTTCTTCTTCTTTTCCCAAGGCTCGAAATCTAATTAACATGCTCTCTTTGGACTGTGTCTTAAGCGTACATGTTTGCATTTCGTCATTATGCTTTAACCTCTTTTGATGCAAACCAAATTCTAAAATGCTTTGACAAGGAAAGGAAAGAAACCTAAAATGCTTCAACTAGCAACCTCTCAATCTAAATCTCAATCTCAATCCACAGGATAGAACATATTCCAAATATCCAACCCCCTCTCACGTACCTAATTTCGTGGCCTCCAAATCATATCGACCATATATTTTTTAATATAAAGTTTTATTACTAGAAATCTTAGGGCATTTTCATTAGTGAGTTATCCACACGTATCTTTCTTATGGCCCATGGTGTGGGAATCTCCTCATTTTATCTGGTTTTTGTTTTCCCAATCGATGCAGCTTCTTGTGGTACCAACTTGGCATTGAATCACACAAAGGAATCGATTCGCATTCAATCCGCATCGCAAAGTTTCTAACTTGATTAAACATTAAGGTCATCAAAGTTGCTTGAAAAAAGCATGGTTTATTAACCTTAGGAAGCATCGCATGCCATGCGCATTTTCATCAATAATTCAAGATGCCCTTTTTTTTTTTTGGCATTTTCTCTTCTTCTTCATCTTCTTTTGGTCACTAGCTAGAGTTCAGTGGTTGTAATTAGAAAAGAAAGGGGGGGCGACTGTTCAATAGTTTAAAATTAGAGAAGGGGAGGCATCAATTCCATTCAGTCAACAACAATGCTTTGTTTGTACTTATCTCTCCTTTTCCTCTTCTTTGGCTCTTTTGGAAACCACCTGAAACATCTGAAATGTTCCTGCGTAGCTGAAGCCTGACGTGAACACTACTCCTGGTTCTCCACTTCGCTTCATCTTGGAATAATTGTATCGTACTTGCAAAAGTGGGAAAGAGATTGTATAATGAATAGTATTTTTGCTTTTCTCTTTCGTGATAATAGCATAAATAGTCCTTAAATATTGATCAAGCATGCAATGTCATTCTGAACATTTAATTTGTGTAATGTGATCCCTGAATTCTTGCTCAATCCGCAATATAATCCCTAGATTTTTAAATTTGTTCAATGTGGTTCATGAATTATTGATAAGTAATTAATATAGTTCATAAACTATATGAAAATGTTTAAAAATTTATGAACCACCTTAGACGTTGGATCAAATTTAAAGGGCCACATTGATCATATTAAAAATTTAGGGACGAAATTGCACATTAAAACACAATTCACGAACCATTTGTACCATTTCTACGGCTTTTTTTTATTCACAATTGCGTTTGCGATCGAGCAGACTGTTATTGCTTGAATGGTTTCGTGATCAATTCTTCTAATCCTTCTTTTGTACTGGCGATGCCTAGTTATGATATGTACGCACTCGCAAATTCAACAAATATGGCTTGGTTTTGATAGGGGATACGGTTTAAAAAAAAAAGGGAGTGGCAAATCAGCCCTGCCTTTATCTTTAGAGCTTAAGTCCTTGGGAACTTTGCGTCCATTGAGGTGAAAGAATTTCTTCTAAGTTGATTGGCACTTACGTATGCTACTTTACTCTTTCTCTCTCTCAATAAAGCAAACCTAAAAAATGGGAAAAATTATCCAAAAAATCCTAAAACTTCCAAATGTGCTAATTCAGCTCTAAACATTTTAATGATTTGTCAAATTAGTCCTAAATCTTTTAAAGAATTATCAATTTAGTCATTTCGGTAAATTACTCAACTAATAAATCTAGGGATAAAATGGCAAAACTTTATAAGATTTAGAACTAAATTAGCACGGAACTAAATTGACACAATGAAAAGATTTAGGATTTAATTGATAAATTATCAAAAGTTTTAGAACTGAATCGACATAATTTAAAGGTTTAAGAATGAATTGACAAGTTTTCAAAAGATTTAGGACTTTTTTTTGGTAATTTTCCCTCGAAAATGATTGCCACCTCAAACTAATTCTACATATAAGTTTCACATGAAGCCTGTAACGTCATTATGTGAATTATATTTGCTTTGTGTTAAATGGTTAAAAAAGAATAAAATAAATTGATTTAAAAACTAAATCAAATCTCTAACACTTGAAATCTCTAGTTTTCAAATTTTCTATAAATTTTGGAATATATATATATATATATAAAGTAACATTTCTTAACATTAGTAAGTGAGATGCTCCCTATTTCATGAACATTTATTTTGTCTTATCGTAATTAGTGTTTTTCATGGTAAGTCGTAAAAAATTCGAGTTCATGGCTTCCTATTTCGATACCAAATTTTCTGACATTGCACATCGGCAATTTCCCCCAGTTTTCAAATTTGTAACAAATTATCCTAACTCGGCCGAAATTAATTTCTTCCCACGTGCGAAGATGCGCTCTTTTGCTAGCACTGTGGAAGAAGAGGCCGAGCAAAAGAAGAATGAACGGTATAGAGATTTAAGACTGATTGAATCAAAAGCTTTTTTTTTTAATAAGTGTTTTCTAGCATTAAAAGAAAAGGAAAACATATCAAAATTTTCGCACCTCCAGTCCACAAACCACAAACTGCCAAATACCCAATGGACCACAATTAAGCTCTAAAGTCCAATTATCTTTTTCTCGTCTGGCCCAAATGGCCCAATCATCTAGGTGTCAAGAAGGCCTCGAACAGTCCTGACAAAAAAAAAAAACCGGATCGATTCGGATCGCATACTTAACATCAACAACACATTTATCCCAAACTAGTTGGGATTGGCGTTTGATGAACCCTAAAGAATCATAAAAATAAAAACAGAATCAAGCGAGTGAAAAGAGATAAATATGTAAAAATAAATGAGTATATATATATATACACACACACACATTACCCATCCACAACACTAATAGCCTTCATCCACTCCGTCATAGACAAACCGTACGCCAATATATTTCTCACTATATTTAAATCTTGTTTTACTGTTTTCCCCAAGTAAGTTTCGACCGACCTTTTACTTTCTTCGTGTTATGCTCTCGATAGCAAGCTTTTGTTCGTACCAGTGCATCTAAAGGCCTTCGAAGTATATGTCCAAACCATCTCAATCTACGCTATCTCATCTTTTCCGCCACCGGTTCTACTTCAAATTTTCGTCGAATCTCTTCATTCCTTATCTTATCCATTCTTGTATGACCACACATCCACCTTGACATCCTCATTTCCGTAACTCTCATTTTATGCTCATGTTTCCTTTGTGATGGCCAACATTCAGCTCCGTATAACATGACAAGTCTGACTACTGTTCTATAAAGTTTTCCTTTTAACTTAAGAGAAATTTTGCGATCACACAAAAATCCTGATGCATTGCGCCATTTCATCCAACCATTTTCTAATTATATGGCTTACATGCTCATTAATCTCTCCCTCCTTTTGCAATATTGATCCTAGATATCTAAATGTATCTTTCTTAGGTACCTCATGTCTGAGCATATTTACGGCTTCTTGATTCCATATTCCTGTCGTGTCAAACTCACACTTCAAGTATTTCGTCTTACTTTGACTTAGTGTAAATCCTTTAGACTCTAACGTGCTTCTCCATACTTCTAACTTAGCGTTAATCTCAGCCATGGTCTCATCAATAAGCACGATATCATCTACAAATAGCATACACCACGGCACCTTATCTTAAATATTTTTTGTTAGCTCATCCATAACTAGAGCAAAAAGGTAAGGATTCAAAGCAGAACCTTGGTGTAAACCTACTGTGATTGAAAAATAATTTGATATGTCATTATAAGCCTTCACACATGTAGTAACACCGTCATACATGTCATTGATTGCCTCGACATACTTTGAAGGTACTTTTTTCTTTTCAAGAATCAACCACAAAACTTTTCTTGGAACCCTATCATACGCCTTCTCGAGATCAATAAACACCATATGGAGGTCTTTCTTTCTTTCTCGATATCTCTCCATCAATTATTATATTAAGAAAATAGCCTCCATGGTAAATCTTCCTAGCAAAAATCCAAATTGATTGACAAAAACCTTGGTCTCTATTCTCAAACGATGCTCAAAAACTCTCTCCTACAGTTTCATTGTATGGCTCACAAACTTGATGCATCTATAATTAGAACAATTCTGGATATCCTCATTGTTCTTGTATATAGACACAAGTATACTTTTACTCCATTCATCAAACATCTTATTAGTATGGAGTATCTTGTTAAAAAGACTAGTCAACCAACTTAGTACTACATCTCCTAAGTATCTTCACACTTCAATATGAATATCATCGAGTCCCAAGGCTTTACTAGTCTTCATCTTTTTTAATGTTTCCCTAACTTTTCGTGCTTTAACTCTACGCACAAACCTTCTATTTGAATCATTAGAAGCATCTTCCAAATCCACCTCACTTTTATCGCTCTCCCCATTAAAAAGTTTGTTAAAATAACTCATCTACCTACCCTTGACGTCTTCATCTCTTATCAAGAGTGTTTGATTTTTATCCTTGATACATCTAACATGTGTCAAGTCTTTACTTTTCTTGTTTCTTGACTTTGCAAGTCTATAGATATTTTTTTCTCCTTCTTTGCTCTCAAGTTTGTTGTACATAACTACTCTATAGATGCCATTTTATCCCAAGTTTTGCCATTTTTCTCCTTCTTGTCCGTTACTTTTCGGGTCGCGTACTCGGGACCCAAAAAATTCGAGTCAACTCGGGTCAGGTCTCGTCCCCCCTGCCTTCGCTCGCTACATCAAAACAAAACGCACAGACAATGATAAAAAGACGCTTTTAGTGTCAAAAGTTATGTACGTAGATCACTTTGATGGCAAAAATTTTAATCAAATCACTTTAATGCTATGTCAGAGATAAAAAGATCACTTTGATGAGAATTTTCAATGAAAAATATGTGAATTTTTTAATTAAAAATTTAATGTAAAATGACCCATGAAAAATCTCATATTGGTTTGTCTGTGACAAATTTACACCAAATTATTTTTTTGACCACTAAAAATTTTCAAACTTGTACAGTTATGACAAATTTAACCCAAACTATTTTTGTTGCCACCAAAAATCCTAAACTTGCACACATGTGATATATTTACCCTATATTAATTTTTTTTACCACGAAAAATCTCAAATGATATACCTGTGATAAATTTGCCATTCTTCAAATTGTATTAATACAACAAAAAATTTCAAATTGATACACATATGACAAACAGAGAGTAAAAATCTCAAATTGGTACATACATCTATTGCCACATGTCATAAACTTAGTATTTTAACGGTTAGATTTAACGAAAACTAACATAGAGTAAATTTATCGTAATATATCAGTTTGGGTTAAAATTATCACAAATGTACCAATTTAGGATTTTTTGTGATTAATAACCCTAAAAAAAAACATAAGTCCACGAGGACTAAGACACTTTAAAATAAAATTAAATTTAGATTCAAAAATAGCTAAAACCTAAATTTATTTAAAATATAGACTTTATTGAAAACAACATAAAAATAAGCTTTAAAAAGCTTAAAATTTTTTTAAAAAAAATTGAAGGACGTAGAGGGGCAGGCAATGATGGTTGTGCATGCCCTTGCCGTCTCTAGCAAAGGCAGGCAAGGGTGGGGTGGGGCCAGCTAACCCCGTCGGCCACAGGCGAGGGCCTGCAGGCTCTTACTTAAATCGGTAGGGATGTTAAAAAAGCTCGCGCCAGCCCAACCTAACCCGAACCGAAAATTTACCTAATTTTCGGGTCTTTTGGGTTGAGCTTGGTACTATTCATTTGGTGGGTCGGACTGGCCCGATTTTGATTTTTTTTTTGCACCCATATTTATTTTAAATTTATTTTTTATTTCTATATTTTTTGTATTCAATTGGCTTGTCAAGTGATTTAATTCCCCCCCCCCCCCAAAAAAAAAAAGAATCCGACCCAACCCGACCAGGCTCGAAAAAGTTGAGGCATATGTAATTCGGGCCGAGTCTAGACACGGCTAGTTGACACCCCTTGTGACGTCCTGAACCTCGATCCTCCTGCTCCAATATCACCTGTGGTAACCTGGAATTAAATCTCGGCTTCGATACCCTAACAAGAGTATAACTCACCTAAAAAAAATGTCAACGAAAAGAAGTGGGATATAAACCTCAATAAGCTGAACCCCTAAAATTTCGACTAGTCAAACCAATACAAGTTTCGAGTAATAGCAAGACCAGAAAGTATGACTCAGCCAGACAAGTCACAGACTAAGCCATCTAAGATCATTGTATATCGTCAACTCGAATAAATAATAATGTAATGCGATGAAATATGATGAAATGAAAATAATACACATGATCCCTTATCGCTTGTGAATGAATTACTTATTCGTATCGTTACATCGTCGTCCCGTTCCATCTCAGAGACCGATCCAAACATATTTTAGGACTACCCCATCACACAGCAGGGTATTCTCATATCTCCATGAGGCATGATTCACTGACACACGACTTGTGTCACAACATTTTACTCGATACAAATTTCTTGTGATAATTGGACATGTAATGAGGAATGCCATGCTACAAAATTATGCCAAAGCAAAAACATAAATTTGTATACACTACTTTAGACTATTGGTCTGACGTCGCTCACAAACCAGTTCCCTAAAGTACTGTGCACATTCAAAGGTCATCTAATCAAGTTACCCCCTCGTCCAAGACTAACAAAAGACTTAGTGTAATTCTTCTGTCACTTCTTTCTTCTTCTTCTTCTTTTAAAAAAAAAACTTCAGATTCACCTCATCACTTACGTACAGCTTCCCATCCCTTCTTCATTCATTTTGTTACTTTTGTTTTTCCCCTTTTCAACATTTACTTCCCAGCCACCTCACTAAACAAACGACCACATTTCTGACCTGTCGAAAACATTGCTCCCCTCACTTGCCTTGAACCGAACTGTTATCTTCACCATTCTACTTCTTCCCCTGACTTCCTTAGTCGAGTCTCCGAACTCTCCGAACCAACTCAAGACATTCGGCAGCTCGTGGCCGCCCTTATCCTCGCCACCGATTCGACTCCACGGTTCACAAATCGACACTATATAAAGCTTACAGAACAAAACACCCAACTGCGAATTCCGACTCCCACCTCGAACCTACTGCCCCTACCCATTCTCATCTAGACGCGACCCCACGCATTTCCGACTCCCATTTTGGCTTGCTCTACATCTCAATCCAACATGCACGGGGACCATTTTCTGTTTCGTCGACCACCTCACCGGCGACCCATCCGAACCCGAGCCTCCTTCCCGATTCACCACACCCAAACCAGCATTGTCGAGACTAGGAAGAGGTTTAGAGGGTCAACTCACCTGTTTTGCTACTCCGTTTATGATCCTTCGTCGCTGGAAGCTGCGTCGGAACGTCGGGCTGGTCGAGCGAGAAAGCTGAGGAGTCGCGAGGGAGCTTCCTCACGAGCACGAGAGAGGAAAGAAAGGCTATTGGGTCTGTTTTTGTTCCTCCTTTGCTTCAGACATTTTGGGCCTTTATGTTTCCATTCGTGGCCCAGCATGAAGGAAGATTTAAAACTGGCCATTTGGGCTCTAATTGGCCTTAACTTTCTACTGACTCTCTCTCGCTCGAGAAGGCCAGTCACATAATTTGCCTTGGGCCCTTAATCAATTTAAGAGAAGTTGGCTGAACATAAGCCCAATAAATGGGCGGCTGCTCTTGGGCGGTTATCACTGACTGATGGCTGACAAGACCCGAAGGTTCCTAGGCCGGAAAAAATTAAATAATCGCTGCTGCTTTTTATTCTTTTCTTTTTAAAATTTCAGCCCGGTCAAAATTGATTGTGTCAAACTAGATTACAGCTATTTACTTTGGCACAAATTAGCTTTCAAATCCTTTTCGTCCTGTTCTCGCTTAATTAGAACTGTCAAAGCGGGTACCACACCCCTATAAATCTAGCAAGGGCAGTCGGCCATCGATCAGACTTTGGCGAGAGTGGTGACACATCGCTAGTGGAGACCCTCACCCGACCTGGGAGAGGGCCGCCACATTCCTACTTGCTAACCATGCATTACCTTTTTTTTTTAGCTTTTTGTAATTTTTAAGCTATTTTTTTTCAATTTATTTTAAATAAATTTTAAATTTTTTTTTCAATTTTTAGCTTTTTTTTAAGATTAATTAGGTTTTTATTTTATTTTTTTCAATTTTTACCTCTTTTTATTGCTGAATGTACCTCGTCGGAGCCACGTTAACTTCGCTTATTAATAAAACAAGGCCACATCAGAATTCAACGGAACAAATTGGCCCGAAATCGGTGATTTTTTAAAAACTTGATTACTAAATGATCTGAACGTAATTTTTGGTAATAAAATGATGTTCGCACATAATTTTTACCATAAAAAATGTCCTTTTCCCGGCGGACAACACTCTAGGCTCTGGCTAGGAGCTAGCTTCCGCTTCGATGAGAAAGGACGCCGTCGACCATTTTTTCAACTCAAACTCCATCCTAATTCTCAACGCCAAATCGAGTCGAACTTTCGAGCTCAGAAACTTGAGAAAATCGAGCGGAATGGTCTGTTCATGGCAATGGCGATTGCGACTCGATTCCCGTTCCTCAACCTGCACCACCATCTCTGTTCTCCATTCTCCTCTGCAGCAAACTCCGGCGAAACGCTCGTCTCCGACGTCGTCTCGCTCCTGACCCACCACCGCTCCAAGTCTCGCTGGACCCACCTCTGCTCCATGTGCCCCGACGGGCTCGCCCCGGCGGATTTCTCCCAAATTGCCCTCCGCCTCCGGAACAATGCCCACCTCGCCCTCCGCTTCTTCCTCTTCACGCAGCGTCGCTCCCTCTGCGACCATGACCTGCGCTCTTACGCTACGACCATTCACCTCCTCTCTAGGGCCCGCCTCAGGCACCACGCCCAGGGCTTGATTAGAGAAGCCCTTAGGATCTCCCCAGATACGAAGCCTGTCGGGGTTTTCGAGGTGCTCGTCAGGACGTACCGGGAGTGCGATTCTGCGCCTTTCGTGTTCGATTTGTTGATCGAGTGTTGCTTGGAAGGACAGAAGGTCGATGCGGCTCTGGAAATCGCGAGGTTGTTGAGGTCCCGTGGTCTGAGCCCTAAAATCAGTAGTTTGAATTCGTTAATCTGCTGGGTGTCCAGGTGCAGGGGTGCGCTGGCAGGTTATGAGATTTATAAGGAGGTTTTCGGGGTGAGTAATGGTGGAAATGTGGGGAATTCGAAACGAGTCGTCGGGATTAGCCCAAATGTGCGTACTTTTAATACATTGATGACGTGCTTCTATCAGGACGGCGCTGCGGAGAGAGTTGAGGAGATTTGGGATAACATGGTGAGGTCGAGTTGTGCGCCGAATGTGCACAGCTATAGTGTCTTGATGGCTGTGTATTGTGAGGATGGGAAGGTTGTAGAAGCCGAGAAAATTTGGGATGAGATGAGAGTCAAGGGAATCGAGGCTGATGTTTTGGCCTACAACACAATCATTGCCGGTTTTTGCAAGCGTGGACTGATCGACAGGGCTGAGGAATTGGCTAGAGAAATGGAATTGAATGGATTGGAGAGTACCGGTGTCACTTATGAGCACCTTATAAAGGGGTATTGCAACGTAGGAGATGTTGATTCGGCATTGCTGGTTTATAAGGACATGTACAGAAAAAAGTTTGTGCCAGAGGCATCAACAATACATGCAATGACCGTTGAGCTGTGTGATCAGCGTAGGGTTTTTGAAGCTCTGGATATTTTGAGAGGTGCAGCAGATGATTCTTGTTTGTTGCCAAAAGGGAAGACTTATGAGCTTTTGATAATTGGTTTGTGCTTGGAGGGGAAGATGGAAGAAGCTTTGAGGCTCCAGGCAGAGATGGTAGGTAAAGGTTTTGAAACTAATTCAGAGATTTATACTGCTTTTATCAAAGGTTACCAGAAGAAAGGGAACGAGGAAATGGTGGGGAAGTTGAGAAAAGAAATGCAAGACATGCAGCAGAAATTGGATTAGCAAAGCAGAAAAGGTACTAGTTGGTTTAACCATTTTTTGGAGAAGCTCTGGTGCGGGCCACGCTTCTGGGATTTGCATCTGCTAATGCAAGATTTCATGCTTTAATGGGATGTGGAATTCATCAGCAGTCTCTCCTAGCTGTTTTGTGATGACTTGGGGCAGAACTATCTTAAACAAAGGCTTATGTGCTCTATGTTCTAGTCTGCTTGGAATTGGCTTCAGAAGGAAAGTTGAATTCACTGAGGAGCTGAATGGAGCGGAAGAGTTGATGTTATCATGGTTTTGGTTGGGTTTTTTGTCCTAGGAGAAGAGCAAGCATCCGAAGGATTGGTTTCGGGGCAAGTCAAGGTAAGATTGTACTTGTGGGCAAGTACGTTGAAAGGTGATCAGAGTCCTGTGTTCCTACGACTCCGTTTTGTAAACCAAGGGAAGCATCTCTTTTTATGCATCTACATTTTATTAGTGGTTGATGGTCTTCAGACAATGGGACCATTGTTTGTGGATGTGAACTCTGTAAGGTGCAACGATTTGACGTTGATGGTCTCTCTCAGTCCGGAGACGACTGTGGTCATGAAGATACTTATATTTGAGAATTGAGTTTGAATCAGGGAGAGATATGGGTGGTTGTGTACGTAGGACTGCGAAGATGAAAACAACTGTTCTCAGGTGTCATGTTTCTTGCGAAAATGAGAGTCCAAACTGAAATAATTTAACGATTGGAAATATGCAAGACTAATCTCCTAAAGAGATTCCAATACACGAAGAAGGCTCAGAGCATGACAAAGCTACACATTTCAGAAGAAAGAAGCTTAATCCTCATTGCAGGATACAAGAAAGCCAGCAGAAAGATCCAAATTGATCGGTTTTTACAGACTCTCTACACTAAAACCTTTGTAGACTATGAAAGAATTGCATTTGCGATTCCTGACGATAAAACTAGGAAGAACTGTGTATATTTTGCTCAATGATCTGGAGAATATTATGCTCCGAGTGTAGCTTTTGGGTCTACAGCTGCACGCTCACTTGTATGATTTCCGTTACAGTATGGCCAGAGATCTCTTTTCTGTAGACATGAATCCAGAACACCATCCACTTGTGTGAGTGTCACTGAACATTTCCAGCGAACTCTGCAAAATCTGGAGAGCCAAAGAATTTACAAAGCTGGGAGCAACCAGAGGTTGAAGAGGGACGAAGCGAGGGATAAAAACCACGACAAGAAGGCCATGGCCGCCGATATTTGATATCTACTGCAGAACTTTGGGGGGCAGTAAAGCCCATCAGCCTGCACCAGCAGATCCACGACGCTGGCAGTTGAGCTAGCCGCCGCTAGTGTGAGAGTGGACAGCACCTGTAACAAAGAACCTTATGTTCAATAATCCAACCTCTCAATTGTTTAATTATGCAGAGAGTATGCAGTGCACACCCAGTCTCCAATTACGATGATGAGTAGAATTCCAGGTTGTCGGAGCGGGCACTTAACCAGGACGGAGTATCCGTCCACCAATGCCAAGGTAAAACTCCACGGTATGTTTAAACCCATGATCGTGACCAAGTAGCTGCATCAGTAACAATTGCAGAGTTCAAAAGTAGTCAAACGGATGCAAATATTACCGACAATATCGATTCAGATTCATTAGTTCATTAAATTGACTTAACCAACAGTTCAGCTGATCATTCTGCGTCTGCCAAAATGGTATCATTGTCAGCAATTTGTGGCGATTAGTCACGAAACCAGCAAGTAAAAAGATGTCGATCTTTCAAAAGGAGGAAAATTGTTGGGGGATAACTGTTTCTCGATGTCATGTCTTAACTACATTCCCGGCTTTGAATATTGCAGGGACGATACATGGAGTTGACGGGGGCGCGGGCAAATAGCCAAGGAAAGACATATGCAAGCAAGAAAAGTCTAATGTGACAAAAGTGGAAGCGTCATTCATGAAGCAAACGTATGAGAACAGCCGCCAGAAAAATAAAGATTGGAGAAAATCATTTATTAGTCGAAGACACAAACGGGGATTAGGCACGCAGAGATGGCCTGCAGATGCCGAAGAGAATACGACTCGAAGCAGTACAGGTCAAAAGACACATCGAATTCAGACAATGGGCATTCGCATCTTTTTGTTCAATCTTCTACAAGATTTGTTTGGTCCCATTTGACAATTACTAATTGAAAGTTAACACAACACTACTTTTGCTATGCTAATGAAATATCTCGTCGCGAAAGAGTAATTTACAATCTCTCGGCTCAGCTCCTTTGAACTCGAATATGGAAAAGCTTCACAACTCTTCCGACATTTGGTTTCTGATATGTCGAACCGGATCAAAATTAGGGGAGAGAACGAGAACGGAACCACTCCAATCCCAAAAACAGATATGGTTACCCGACAAGAAGGCTGCTCTTCTTCCTAAGTTTTTTTTTTTTTTTTCCCTCGTTGCCTTTTCTTTTTTGTGGTAACCTCAAAACAGAGAAGAGGAGGCAGAAATGATTACACCGAGTTTCTCACGTAAAGAGACACGTGATGAGCACAACAGACCGACTGGTATGATCTCAAAGATGGTTCAGCAACAAAATTGTAAGGAACCCAATTTGAGTTTTGATTGAGATCGAAGAGATAAGGGGAGTCACCACGTACCAGAAAGCGGTGTAGCTGTAGAACTGAACGCCGAGAGACATGAAGAGAAGCGAAGCAGAAGAGAAGACGGTCTGGCCCAATCTCAGAGCAAAACCAGCGCTTGTTCCCACCGAGCCAGGCACTTCATCCATTCCCGCCCTCCTCCTTCTCGCATAGATTTTCGCAATCCCCTCGCTATTGCGGAACGAGTTCTCGTGCCTCCGTCCTCATCATCAGGATGATCCATCGTAGCCACTCGCGAGCCATCGCAGAATTCAACTTCTCGATCAGATTATAATGGAAGGAGACCGACCCACCAACCCAACTGCTGACAAACCGGCAAGACAAGCATGTGGTTGTGCTCTCTTCCTCCCAAGACCACCTCCTATACGGCCATGAATAGTGGCAAGAAACCAGAAGTCTTGTGGAGAAGAAACTGTCAGCTTCTGACAAAACTCTCTCCCTCTCTCTGATTACGGTTTCTTGGAGGGCAAAATTTCAGGGGGGATTGGGACTCTTGGAGAGGATCTACAGTTGTTTACGGATACACTTGGCTTTAATTATGTAGGAATTGACATTGTGGACTTTCTCAATTCTTGGTGGCACGTCTTTGGTGCCCCACGAAAAGAAAAGAACCCCCCATTCTCTCTCCTCTGCACAGTGAAACACAGAGAGATTGTTGCGGTTGGCTTTGAATATTTGATCTGTTCTACTCCACTGCAGAGAAAACTTTGGGGCCTTTTTTGTATTTATTGCTCTAAAACATTCCCTAATAGAGATTTCTCTTGTCTAATTTTAGCTTAAGCTCCAGTAATCTAAGATTAAGTACTGTGATTAAGGACCAGAGGAGACAACCACTTAGGGTAATTAACTGAAGCACAGAAAGAAGAAAAGGACTTCCACAAGATCTGAGTCAGCTGCACAAGTGTCCACAGGTGCGTATTTGGCGGACCGATGGATGGATGACGCAATAAATCCATCGAAAATGTCTAAATCGCGCCACGGGTCCCCGCGCAATGCGGCTTTGCGTTAGTTGACAAAATAATACAAATAACCCATTAACTTTGACATAACGTGAAATATAATTCTTGAACTTTCAATTTGTTCAATTTAATTTATGAACTTTAACAGAATGTGTAATTTAATCTCTAAACTTTTGACTTGTTTAATTCAGTCCCTGAACTTTTAGTAAATGTTTAATTTAGCTCCTAGACTATATCAAAATGTTCAACGTTATCCTTGATTTTAAATTAACAAAAAGACTATATTGAACTTTTTCTATAATTCAGGGACTGGATTGAACATGCATTAAAAATTTAAGGACTAAATTGAACAAGTCAAAAGTTTAGGAACCAAATTGATATTCAATCTAGTTCTTGAATTATAAGAAAATGTTCAATGCAGTCCTTTTGTTAATTTAAGATGAGGGATAACATTGAACATTTTCATATAGTCTATGGACTAAATTGAATATTTACTAAAAGTTTAGGGACTGAATTAAACAAGTAAAAAATTTAGAGATCAAATTGCACATTCTGCCAAAATTCATGGACTAAACTGAACAAATTAAAAATTTAGAGATCAGATTGCACATTTTATCGAAATTTAGATATCATTTATGTAAATATCCTGCTATAGTTCGGTCTCATGACCTGTTTCACCGGTCGCTGATGTGTCAAGTGGTAATCAATGTGGCTGGCGGATTCCCCCTTTCGCTATCCACCAAATGAGCCGGCCCCTGCCTTTGTCACTTTCATCGGCATCTACTCATCGCCATTTTTCACGGAAAAAAATAAATAAATTTCATGGGGGGAAACATTTTGAACGAAGTTATCTTATAAAATTGTTATATATATTACATTGGATTTTACGAAATTTCTGGCGTTTGTTGTATAAAAATTATAATTTCAATATTTAAGAAAAAAACTCAAGCTAAGTCCTGAGTTCGGGCGCCGTTTTCTGATTCTGGGCTAATGCGCAGCGGATCTCGCACAAATACCAGCGATCACGAGAATGTGAGCTGTAAATCTAGGCATGTTCGCATGCAGTCCATGTAGCTAGGGTCCCAAACCAGAACTAAGCATCGAGGTGTTAAGTTCAAGTATCGGGTCTAATTCATATTATGATATAGGATTTTTATATTCAAAAGAAGAGATTGTTTTCTTGAAAAAATATATATAATTTTTTGTGGACAGTTGAAAATGTTTTCCGTTCACTCAAATAAGTCAAATCATTAATAAGCAATCCAAATGCCCAAGAAAAGTTATCTGCACAGTAATTTTTTTTTTTTTTTTGCAAAACATGTATAACCGTGACTAGAAGCTCACGAGTGATAAACCTTTCTTGAGTTATAAGTAAAAAAAAAAAAAAATTGTTGGCGTGTTACAGTTCTTTAGTATCAAACTCACATAAATTGGTCGACCATCGTCAAATTGATGCGATCAATATATATATATATAACTCAATACGACATTCGACATGTGGTGAAAAGAATAACGGGGTGATTATTATTATTTTTTTCTTTTTGATAGATATTAACGAAGACGTATCAAAGTGGGGCCCACAGCGGGAGAGCGTGAACCACAGAGCCGGGCTTAAAGATAAGATGCCCCCTGCACTTTCGCCGTTACCAATGGTTTAGAAATAAAGCGACCTTCCATGATGGTTGAACTTGAAATAGTATGAGCACTGTTGTCCAATGTCAATTACTAATGACGTTGATACAAGAACGAAAAATTGATATAAATAGATCCTGAATTTTAGCAAGATAGTCATTGGGCTTTTGATACATGTTTAATTCAATCTTTAAACTATATGAAATGTTCAATGCCGAGTTATGAAATTACATGTATAAAAAAAATTCAAGAATCGCCATTAAATAAATTAAAATTTAAAAGATCGCGTTACATACTAGATCAAATTTTAAAAATTATTTACGCCATTATTCCATAAAAAAAAATTAGAAGAATTAAGGCAATGGAGCTCTGCTTTTGAAAGGGAGGGCCGTGGGATTGCCACGTGTCGGGCGGTGACGGGCTACCAAGGCAGTGGGGAGCATCTAAAAAAGATGCATACGATGGAGGGGGGAGTATGAGAAAATTTACAAAAGGACAGCTTACCTAACACTGTCGGCAGGCAGGACTCATCGGTGACTTCCAATTTTCGCTTTTATTCCAATAAATCAAAAAATCACGTGCGCTTTTTTGGAGGCCCAATGCCAATGCTGACTCTCCATGGGAAAATCATGGGGATTTGTTGCGGAAAGTCTTGATAACCAAGTGTCCCTCCACTCCACATGTGCCCTCAGACATTTAGTCTACGTATGATATTGTTTATGATTCTGAGAGCATTTTCGAATAAAAATAAGTTTTTTTATGTTTCTACTTTCGATTATAATTTTTGGGATAAAAAAACGTTTAGTAAAAAAAAAAATGCTTTTTTCGCTGTTGGCAACGACTGGTGGCAGCGGCGACCGACAGTGGCGGCAACCGACGATGACCGGCTACCCGAGGTGACGGTGGGGTGACCGACGATAGGAGGTGACGACTGACGATCGACAATCGGCGGGCGACAACGGTCAGGGACTGATGACCGACGGCCGGGTTGGCAATAGCAAGTGGTGGCCGCGTCGACACCGATAGATGTTGATTCCAAAATTGTTTCAAAAAGTGTTTCAAAATCCAGAATCAATTTTTTTTTTTGTTTTTTGAAAATTATTACTTGGTACAAAAGTGTTCCGCGGAACAATTTTGAAACATTTTTTGACCATACGCGTTTCTGTTCCAAAAGTGTTCCCGAAACACTTTTGGAACAGAAACAATTTTCCTGACTATGACGAATACTTTTGGAACAGAAATAATTTTTCTGACTACGGTTCATACGTAGTCTTATCGGCAGTACTCTTAACTGATACGAGGAAACCTTATGTTTTACTACATATACATATACAAATGGACTTATATGCCCGACTCAGGAAAAAAATATTGGAGTTTTATGGCTTACCCTGTTGGTGGAGAAGCTCCAGACCAACAATAAGGGAGATCAAAAGACAAACCCGGCAGATATTTTTCACATTTGTACGCTTGATCGAGGAGCAGCAGCGACAAACAAGCAGTCTTAAGACGCCAAGACCGCGCACTTGGATAGATACGGGATGATTTTCAGGATGAAGAGATTTGAATTTAAGCGACAGACCCTACTGACGAGAACAACCGACCAATCATTGGAAGCATACGCAGCTAGCGTTGTGGCAACAAACAAGCAGTCTCAAGACGCCAAGACCGCGCAATTGGACAGATACCGGATGATTTTCAGGATGAAGGGATTTGAATTTAAGTGACAGACCCTGCTGACGTGAACAACCGACCAATCATTGGAAGCATACGTAACGTGCACCACGATTGCTACGAATGAAATTTAATCTAATATGTAATTTAATTCTTGATTTAAAGACAACATTGAACATTTTCATTTACTCTAAGTACTAAATTGGACATTTATAAAAAATCCAAGAACCATATTAAATAGATTAAAAGCGCAGGAAAAACATTGCACATTGAGTTAAATTTCATGAATCGCATTAAATAAATTAAAGGTTTAGGAAACACATTGCATGCCACGCAATTTTCTCATATCTACTTCGGCCTGATTTGGCATTTTACCAAAACGCAAGTGTTCGGCTACTTTTTGCTAGCTTCCTGTGGCCTTTTAACGTTGAACCCTTGAGAACGACGATCAGCACCAAGGCTTTCAATGGAGTTTTCAAAGGTGACCATGCTTTGGATATCATCCAAACAGATAACTACATCATCAGCCAGTTCCCTCTCGCTCCCCTCTTCGAAGGTTTTCCCACAAATCTTAGTCCAAAGCCATGATGATGATGTTCTTCCCCGAGGGGTCCAGAGATGCCAATCATTTCGCGGTGATGGAACACCAGATTCCAGGGGAAAATATCAGGGAGTCAAAAAGTGACAAGTAGAAAGGAAGAGGAAGAATATGCAAGAAGAACACCAACAGCCAAGTTACCGCGAGCACCAAAAGCAACCAGTTTCTCCCATTAAAGGATGAAATTCCAAGGACATGGGAGTTTCTATCGTCAACTAAAACCTCGAGAAGCAACTCATAAAGGTAGATAGTCCTGTCATGGATTCGGTTCACTCGTTCGTTCGTTGCAGGATGAAAAGCAACATCCAAAGAGCACACCGAACTCATCATCCATAAGACTCGAGCACAAGTCTGGGCCCTTTCAATAAACAATTTCGACCTCCAAAATAGTCAAAAGACAATCAACCAAAGTATCATCAATTGCAGCAAGTTGGCCACCAAAACCCAAAATGACTCTTGCTTTCCTCACCCAACAAATATTTGTCCCCCCATTTGAGTCAGAATCCATCGGATCACCAGAAAAGGGCATCCGATAAGCAAAACAAGTACTTAAAATGTGCTTCCATGTTTAACAGCAACACACCATGTCATGTCGTTGCGAAACACAATTTTGCACTACTATTGAACAGGCAAACACAAGCCCCGATTCAATCAGAGAGAGCACAAGGCAGAGATGATTCCCATAGGGCCGATCAATCCTAACTACCTATTCCCGTTCACAAGTGTGGAAATGGATCGACTAGAGAATGAAATAGGCAGCAACGAAACCGAAATTCTTCCTAATCCGCTGTTTTACCTGGTCAGAGGGGGAAATTATGAAATGAGGACAGAAAAGAGACCAATTGAGAAATGCAACTTCCATATCTGCTATAGATTATCGAGTCTCGACATAGACAATAAGCACTTTCTCGGTTTAGTCGGTCCTAAAGGAAGATGCAAATTAAAAATGAGGACAGGATTGAGAGCTCAAACATTCTTCACTGGTGACAATGAAAACTAGCTCTACCCCAAGAGCTGCATGCACTATTCTAATGACCTCAAATACACGCAGCAAATCGACAGCCCCCTCCCATATCTCACGTCGGCTCAATCCAAACAAGTAAAAATTCGACATCAAAGCGAGTTCGCCTCGACACTGGATCTGGCTACAGAGGCACTAGAAAACAAGGTAAAATCTAATCCTTGGTTGTTCAACTACAGGGGCCGCGTTGATGAAGCACGAGAAATCGAACGCAGACATGAGAGGAAAGCTTAGGTTGCCCCTTCGATGCATCGTTTCGATTTACTAAAGACCATGTACTGGGAATCCGGCGAAAACAAACGACAAACAGAACCGGATTATAAAGAAACGAATCCCAAAAACACTATCGGAAAGAACAATGATCCACAGTAACTCATCGATTACCTAAATTCTACGCAGAGAAAGGGATCATCTAGAACTCGAGCTTGAGCTCTTCCTTCTCGTCGGAGAAGTAGTGGAGGATGTAAGGCGCGACCCGGACCACAGCGACCCAAACGCCGAACATGGCCACGTGCGCGCTCAGCTGCTTCAAGGCCTCCGCCTTGTCCGGCTTCTTCATGAACATTCCGGGAAACATGACTGGTCGGTCGATTGGCTCGCTTTGCTGCTTCCTCCTCCCCGGACTGCTCGGCCCTTCCTCGCTTGGTGTCCGAGTTGATTTGGGGGTTTAGGGTTTATAGTCATGGAAGGAAAGAGAGAACAGAACACGGACCCGAAGCGGTATCTCTGGGCCTAAGCTTGAGACCAAAGCAGAAAGCCCATTGTAATCGAGTCCATTGTGTTTTGTCGGCCCAATTTCAGACACTGGGCCCTCATCAAGATATTTCTCTTTTGGCCCTTTCGGCTACTCGTTTTTTTTGCTAAAACCTTTTCGTTCTGGTATCAAGCTGAAGACAAAATCCAGGGATTAGTGGATGATGAATGGACATAAAGAGCGTGAAAAGATTTCGAGATTATCAATTGAGCCCTTTTCATTCCGTTGAAAGTTAACATCTAACTCTTAAAGCTCAAAACTCGGTGGGCATAAATCATTACATGTCGTACCAAAAGATAATGAGATAAGAGAGGAAATAAATTGTGTTACTTTTTATGGCGTTGTCGTGTGGAGCAATTAAGTTTTTGAGTGAAGTGAGTTTAATTATATGTGTTGACGGGTTTAGATTTGAGCTTATTATTAGCGACCTCTTTGGTAAAGATACTGCTTCTATTGCGCAATCTCAACATCGATTCTACGTAATAAAGCGATATTTCCACGGACAAGCAACGACCAATTAACAAAAGATGAGACGCACGGAGAGGGAGAGAAATCCACATCCGAGTTTAAAGGACATACAATGGCTAATCATTAAAATATCCAATGGGAGATGCTTGACACAACATAAAGAAACAAAAGGGGTTTGCCTATGATTATGATTCCGCTGCGTCGTCGGCGTATCCACAAAAACAAAACTAGCCCAAATGCCATAATTTTTTTTATAAAAAAAATGGAAACATGGTCACTTTGCTGACGCAAGTGTGACGACATCCTTACGCGTCTCGTCCGACGAAACCGGGGAGTCGGACCATATTTACTGAGTTCACGTGCCAATGGAGGGGGAGAAATAATAACGACACCCCCACTTTGTTCAATTTTCTCGATTTTTCTTTTACGTTGATTTTTCTCCATTTCTGCTTAAATTTTTGTTAATTCATTGTAATGAAAATTAGCTCATTTGGGGCTTTTGTTGAAAATAGACTACATAGAGCGTCAAAAGTTTCCTAAGGCTACGTTTGGTCGCCCGAATTTTTATTCATGATAGGATTGGATAAGATATGATATGAAATTCAGGGATTTTGCCATATCCTATACTGTGTTTGGTGAATCACAGTAATATAGAAGTAGAGATGGTAATAAACAAAGAGATATTCCGACATCAGGAGTCGTTGACTTGCTGTGCATTTTCTAGGATGGTTTTGTTAATTTTGGAATTTAGAGGTACAATAGCAAAGGCGGGTAATTTCATGAAATACACTGGAAATCTTATCGACTATTTTAGGTTTTTTTTTTTTTTTGGGGGGGAGGGGGGGGGGGGGGGGGTCAGAGACTAGTTAGGTTGAGGACTCCAACCTTGCACCGCATGATCCTTTCGTTCACATGCATTTGACGAGGTTTATACAAATAAGGTTCACGAGAGGAAATTTGTTTGACGTCTCACGTTAACTGCCCCAGCTCCGGAGGGTTATACGTGTAAATTAACTACATATTATTCAAAATGGATCCTCCTTTATCTCTATAAAAAACAAAAAATTTTCCATTACTCATATCTCGATAACGAGTGCTTAAAAGTACATTGTTTCACTCGATCGATATCTGACAATACTTATTCATAAAGCTACTCAAAATCTAACGAATAATGGACAGGAGACGAGAATTGCTATAATGATTTTTTTTGTTAAAAACAAATCGCTTGGTTTTGCTATAGAATGCATTAGTCAGGTATAAAAGTTCATCGGAAACTTTTTCCTTCTCCTCCCGTTAATTTTCTAGACGGCTCAATCGGAGCTACGCGAGAAAGCGGGCGCTTTGTTTGGATGAATCAAGTTCACGAATCGATCAATTTGATGAACCATCTAGAAATCACACAAACTCTACCACCGTCAAATCTTTGTGGTGGCTGATTGACAGTTAAACTAAGTTTCAAACCAATGTTCTTTCTTTCCCTTGTGGACCACCACATCGAGAAGGACCTAAACCCAACATCGTATGAAAGCCATCCTTACGTTCCCACGCAGCAAAACTTCGAAAAAGGAAAGTAAAAAAAAAGGAAAAAAAAAAAACAAATGCAATGCAACGGGGTCCACCGCCCATCCTATATTCCACGAATACCCACGCGCCACGTCATAAAAAGCACCCCACTTCCGAACTAGCGCCACCACGGTTCATCACCTACGTGAACAATGATCGCATGAACCCGAGCACTGAGGACCACTTAATTTCCGCCGCTGGAGCACATTAGGTTCCGTCGTGGCCCAAGCGTTACGCACGGCTGAGATGCATTTGGCTCATGAAATGCTCGGACATCGCGGGATTTAACCACAGCACATGCACGTGGCAGAGCCGGACGGCGATATCACATAGGTTCGCCGAGCAGCAGAACATGACCTGGTCGCCTTAAATTCACCAACGTTGACGTGTCGACCACCCACCACTGGGTCGACAAATCGGAGCCAAACCGAGTGCTCGCAGTCAACCCCTCCCACATTCATCAACACGTCCACTGGCATTCTCTCGTCGAAACCGAAACCGAAACCGAAAGCCGCTCGCTCACCACCGCTCCTTATTGTCCCTCCATAACCGCCGCCGCCGCCGCCGCCGCAGCCGCCGCCGCAGCCATGAGCTCGTCGATCACGATCTCGCCGTCCCCCTCCCCCTCCCCGTCTCCGAGCTGGTCCCCCTCGCCGTCCCCAGCCGACACCGCCGTCCCCAAGACCGTCACCCTCCGGCAGCAATCCTCCCCGTCGTCGAAGTCCGCCGTGAACTTCAGCCCACCGCTGATCGCGATGGTTGCGGTGGTTGCCGCCGCCTTCCTCATCGTCTCCTACTCCCGCCACATCTCCCGTCACCTCCTCCGCCTCCACCGCCGCGTCTCCGCTCGGCGCCGGCAGCGCCGCCCCTACCGCCCGCCCTCCTCCTTCGACCTCAGCTCCCCCCCGCCCTTCTTTGACTCACCCGAAGCCGGCGCAGCCGCCTTCCACATGTACTCGCCGTACGGCCTCGACGATGCGGTCATCAAGACCATCCCTCTCTCCCTCTACACCGCCAAGGGCCACAGCCACCGAGCCCGAGACTGCGCGGTTTGCTTGCTCGAGTTCGAGGAGAGCGACTACGTGCGGACTCTGCCGGCGTGCGGCCACGCGTTCCACGTGGATTGCATCGACATGTGGCTCCGATCGCATGCCAACTGCCCCCTCTGCCGCGCCGGAATATTCCTCCCGCCTGAATCGCCGTTCGTGCCTCTAATGGCGGCGAGGATACGGCCGAGCCTCGACGAGGAAGCGATCCTCCGCGACATCATCTTCGAGGAACCGCTCGCCGCAACGGAAGTGGGTCTCAACCACCCGAACAGCCACCACAGTAACCACGTGAACGGGACGACGGTCACGGAGATCGTCGAAGAGCAATCTCCACGGAGGATGAACCCGTTATCGGAGGATCGGACGATCAACGCGAGGGACTTCCTGCTGAAGCGATCGTACTCGTTCGGTTTCGAGAGGAGCTTGGCGTCGGAGAGGATGGTCCTGGAGCCGGTGACGGCCTCGCCGTGGAGGTACCGCCGGGGAGGCACCGGAGGGTTCTGGAACAAGAGGATGTCGCCGTTCGGCTCCATGCCGAAACCCAGGGTGTTCTCGTTCCGATACTACAGGGGGATGAAGTCGCCGTTCTTCAAGCGGAGAGGAGGGGGAGTAGGAGGAGGAGGAGGAGGAGGAGGCTTCTTCCCTCTGTCGGAGTCGAGCGTGAGGTTCTCAAGCGGCGCCAGCGGAGGAGGAGGGGGATCGTCGCGGCGGAGCAAGTCGATCACGAGCCCCATGTTCGGGAGGCCGGCGGGGTTCTCGTCGAGCCGGCTGAGGTGCGGCGATCCCGAGGCGCTGCTCTCGCCGGAGCGGTTCAACCGGAGGCAGTAGCAGTAGGGGAAATTACTGGGGAGCTTGAAAATTCAGACCGGCGACGGCGAGCCGGGAGAGAGATCAAGTGGGGGTGGACACGTGGACGGGGGAGGAAGGGAGGCGCTGGGGGATGGACGGTAGGAGATGGGACGGGGAAGTGCGGGTGGAAGTGGGAAATGGGGTCAACAAAGGGCTTTTAATGGACCCGCAGAGAGAGATGAAATTTGGGGTGATCTGCAAAGAATTTAATTTTTTTATTTAAATTTATTGAATTGATTTATTATTATTATAATAAAAAATTGTAGAGAAGAGAGTGAAAAATTAATGGGGAGTGGGACTGGGAGGCATTAAATGGCGGGGGGAAGGGGACAGAGGAGGAGGTGGGGAGGTCATCAATGAGCGCGCGGGGCGGGGCGGGGGGAAGGGCGATTCGATTGGTGCGGGGTGCATTCATTAATTATTTTGAAATTCGGTCTTCTAGTCTTGAGCACGACCCAGAAAATGAAACCCAAATTCAAACTGAAATTAAGATTGAGAATTGTGCAATCTTTGAGAAATCTGGGCAAACGGCATTTGCGCTGGCCGGGAGGAATTAATGGAGGAAACGAACAAGCGTCGCCGACAAAGCGGGCACCCAAGGTAAACACTCCTCCTTTCTTCTTCTTCTTTCATGTTTATAGAAGTTCATGGAAAGTGAGTCTCGCTTGCTTCGTGCTTGAAGTTCTTTGATTTGGAATTTTATGTCGGAAAAATTGGGATGAATTTTGATTTTTGTGCGCTTGGATTCTTGAAGTTGTTGCACCCGCGTTAAGACCCCATCATTATTCAAAACTCCATCAGCAGCAGGCAGCAGCTCAATAATCATTATTATTACTATGGGGTAGAAGAAAAGGATCATTGGGAAAATCTTTCTTTTAAGCTCTCACCTCAGTCAAATATCTAAATTAGAAGTCACAGTCTGGACAAACCTTCGAGTTGGGACTTCCCCAACTCATCACACTCCTTCTCTCTGATTTTCCATATAAATTAACTTTGCATTTTTCAATTGATCAAAATTGGTTTTTCTTTTTTTGCAATTTTTTTTATCCACTCGCAAGTCCATAGAAAAAAAAAAGAGCCACACCCTTTCTAAGAGTGCGACGCAGCCGCCCACCGGCCCGCAACCCCAACATTCCTTTCATGTCATTATTTGGTCCACACGTTTTTACAGACCAATTTGAATTCTAACAGTGGTAAAAAAACATGGCTACGGAAAATGACATCAAACGAGCAACGCGAGTCCCGATCACCGGCCATGGTGGGCATCAGCAGATTGTCGAAATCAGTCTACAGGATGTCGAGCACCAATGCCCACGCCGGGTAGACGAACAGGATGATCAGCCCGACCGTGTTGGAGACGCCGTTGGCTTTCGTGAACGCGTTGCGGAACCCGCCGGAGGCCCGGATGTGCTCCTGCAGCAAGTAACACGCGATGGCCAGGCAAATCACCACCCCAATCCAGCTCCCCTTTATGGTGCTCGCGAGCAGGCTCGGGGCCACCACTATCAGGAGAATCAGAGCGCCGGGCATCTCCAGCCAATCTGTCCAAACGGTAACGATAACATCAATTATCATGTCCCTAGCATTGCACCAGTAAAAATTTTGGTCCGTTCGGGGATATTATGATGTTTAACGTGCGGGATGATTGAAGAATCTGCGTCTTTGCGTACCTGGGAAGTGCCGAGGAAAGAAAAGGCGCAGGACGACGGCGACGAAAGCAATCCACTTGCCGATCTCTCCCCTGCATCGCGGGGTTCAAAGTATTTCAAGAAATCATTATTTGCAGCCCGGTTTAGTGGTAGAGAGGACAGGAGAGCAGGTGCATGCAATCGTGCAGCAAATCACCTGAGGATGGAGAACAACAACGAAGGGAGGCTCAAGAAGATGTAGGGGATCAACAGGGACGTGAGCATGTTCGTCCTCCAGTGCGTCCGATCCAAGACCAGCAAGTATCTGCATTATTCACCAGATTATCCTCCATTTTGTTTTTTTTTTGGGTGAGATTACAGTGAACAAGCCTCTGCTCTCGAGATGGTGATGGATTGCATCATTTTCGCCCGTGACTTGTTCAATGAGATTATGGACCGGGGAAAGAGAAAGTGGAATTACACGTTCGAGTTGGGCTCAACTGGGCCGGCCCATCTTGCGAGGCGCGATCCGGTTGCCTCAGCCCATTAAGTTGTATTTGAAAATTGATATTTCTTTTCTTTCTTCTTTCTTGTTTTTTTTTTTAACTGACAGAACACGTTGGTTAGTTTTTGACCCGGAGATTTTATCCACCTTATTCATCCACTTGGGTAGGAAAATTTTTTGGCTGGGGAAAACCAGGGGGGCCTCGTTTTGGAAGAAATGCTTTCCAACGCACGAAATAAAGACATGAAATGGATTCCGATGTTGAAGGGGAGCCAACGACAGGTGATTGGCATGTCACAAAGCACGAATAAAACATCAATCGAAACTAGAAAAGTTGGAAGAATGGAGGTTAAGGAGCGCATACATGGCGGCGACAGATGCAACACATTCAAGAATGATAGTCCCCAATCCGGAGCTCCCCAACTCGATCGCATGATTCACGAGCTTCTTGACGGCGTCGCTCATCTCTTTCAGATCCGAGGCTATCAAATCGTTCCCCACTCGGTCTGTCCTCATCGCCAAGTAAGCATGCTTGCCCATTTTCTCTCCTCCACAAGAGCAATAGAAACGGACACCCCCACAAACAAAGCTCTAACACGACAACTCTGCGGTCTGTTCATGGAGAAGATGGAACTTATAATCAATCTGAGATCGCAGTAGGTTGATCATGTAGTATTTTTATAATTGGGATTGCCTTGTCATTTTCGCTACGTGGCATACGTTGGAGTCAGGCCAGTTCTCCAGTTTTGGTGGAGAGTCAATATTACGCGCAAAGAGATTATGACGGACGGCATTTGAAAACTAATTGGATAAATTTGATCTACGTTCGATGCAACGTGGGTTAGCCAACGGATTGCCACGTCGTGTACTCTGTTGTTCTCGCACGCCAACTGGGTCCCCAAGCATGGCCACTTTTTGGCACTCCATTAGCCGATTCATTGCCTAAAGTATTTTCTTTTGGAGGAAGAGTGCAAGTTCATATTTCGCGTTTGTGATCTCCACCCTTCTTTTTTTCTTTTGTCAAATTTGTGGACTCTACCTTGTTCTTATCGATATTGATACTCGATAAGATAATGAATGTAGCAGATCGACGACATAAGTTAGGACATGAGTCTAAATAGTTCATCTTGCGAATGCGATCACTCGCCCCTATGTTAAATTTGAATCCTCCCTTTTATCGTTTCCCCCAAGAGAGGATTGAGTTCTTGAGTCAAGTCTCTTACGAATGCCCGTTTTCTCTTTCATCTCGTAACCTCAATGAAGATTTGCTTATGGGTTACTTCTGGCGTATCGTTTTGGTGTGGAAAGCATTAAGGCGTATCGAACTCGATCAAGCAAGCACGCAATTGGACATGCACAGGAACAGAGCCCAGACAAAATGAAACTCGCCATAGGAATCTTCAACAACGTTGCAGAAACAGAATGCGTAAGTATCGATCTTACACCAGTCATTACGGACCTAAAAGATGGATATATCGGGGGGAGGTCCGTATAAGGTCTTCCAAGAATATGGGATGATCCAGTCGCCTCCATGACCTGCTCAAAGGCCGAAGCCATTGTCAGAAACAGATTACATCAGCATCTATATTTCCTTCTTCCTAACTCAAATGGAACACCGGTTGTGGAGAAAGAGGCATTTCAACCGCAAAAAGAGCTAAATCCTACTACAGCTGTGCTTAGATAGTAAAATCTAATGAAACTAACGGTTTTGCCACTCCACATCACCCACGAAAATATTATCGAGTGTTGAAAGATTGAAACCTTTGAACTGGTCAGTACAACAAAAGGACACACTGAAGTCCAGTTGATTAATGATCAAAATATGAAAATATACAGTGACTAAGATGTCCTGCAATGATGCTCAAATGACCCGAAAGATAGCATATGAACATAACCTGTGACTGTCGCTTCGACATCACCTGATATTTGGAAATAAGAGACAGCCAAAAACTATTTGGCAATGCCCAAAATAAACTTTCATGACTTATGAGTAGTTTAAAACATAAGGAATCAAAAGATTGATTCCAAATTGTCTCGTCCGACAGCTTCTGAAATATGAATGGAAAATCATATTTTCATTGAAAAAATAAAGATCGAGGAAAAATTCTGCTTTTTGCCATGAACTTTCAGAATTTTTCTAATTGAGACCCTATACATTTAATTTATCCTAATCAAGTCCTGCTTACACAAAATATCTAATCAAATACCTCTGACACAAAATCCAGCCAAATTTAGTTAACGTGGCTGTTGGAGGACGCCGGAGTGTGGCATGGATTAAATACTGTCTACGTGGACACCCATCATGCTAATGAATTAGCAGGAGAACAAAAGAATAGATTACAAAACATCTAATCCATTTGCTTTCCACCTCGATGGTGGGTACCTACGCAAGCAGGATTTAGTCCACGTCATGTTCCGGTTTCCTCCAATGACCATGTCAGGTGGATTCAGGCGAATTTTGAGCCAAAGAAACTTGATCAGACAGTTTTTGGAAGTAGAAAGACTCGATTAGGAAAATTAAAAAGTAAAAGGATTTAATAGAAAAGCACTGAAAGTACAAAGATAAAAAATGAAGTATTTTCAAATATCAAAGGACTATGAATTACAGTCCTATAACAACATACATGATAAAAAGTTATATGCATGCTACGGAAACAGGAAATGCAGGTTCTTTTGTTGCTGATTAAATGGGGGGTGCCAAAAAAAAATCAATGAACGGAGCGAAAATTACCACTTAAATTTTTCCTCACTCCCAAAAGTTTGAGTGCTGCTTCAGCAAGATGAAAAGCATCGGACATATTGTCTCCTTCAGAGCAGTAACACAGCAAACAAGTGACCTTTAAACCTTTGGCCTGATCAAAAGGATGGACCTTTTATAAGTTATTTGGTCAATGAACAAAGATGCTAATTCAGCTCATTTGAAGATTCTGCACTGAATAGGCATGCAAATACGATACTCCATGACAAGACGAGAAAAAAATATATCATCTAGAATTTGTGAGGGCTTTGACATAATTGATTTAGTGCGCCCTAGCAAATAGAGCCTAAACGTCTAAATCTTTCATCCTTCTAGTCTACAAGTGTGGAAACCGAGGAAAGTATTCGGCAACTGTAACCCCTATTCCATTTTCGCTTCCACAAGGAAAGCCTATCTATTTTTCACTTTTATTGAGAATAGTGGATCAAATCGAGTCTGAAGCGCTATTTTTTGGGTAATATGCAGATTGGCTGCAATATGATGCAAAGATGCGGGCACCTAGTAGGCTCAGGCATTGGACAACAATTTCCCAAGACATATAGAGAGACGATTCGCGAGATGAATGTTTGTGCAGCAAAATTTTTCACCTTGAAGAGCGAAAAAAGAGCAGCAAAAGGCAAACTTGGGTAGTAGTCATCTTCTTCAAGATCATCTTCAGCAGGCAAACGTTCTTGTGCTGCATTATTGCCCTCAGCTAAAGTACTAAGATATTTCCAACACCTCTGGTCAGGGCTAAAATCTGGCAGTCTTTTCCAACCAAATTGTTCACATTGATCATCTGATCCACCTGAACTACTGCTGGAAAGGTAATACGTCTGCAATCCACTGAGAAAATCAAAGAACAATCAAGTCACTAGAAGGATTCTGGAGGAATAATAAATTTAGAGAAAGATTCTGTGTCAGTAACCATATAAATAAATGTTCTTTAAAGATAAAGCTAGAATAGAACTGGGAGTAACAATACATAGTCCTTGCATCTCAGTATTATACATGGCTGCAGCAGCAAGACCCAAATTCTGCTGATAAACCAATTACTGAGGTGGATGACGGGTACGGAATCATGTGAACCAAAAACAATTAACAATATGTTGAAACGCAGGCAGCTCAAATTGAAATAAGCTTCTATATTCCACGAGAAGCTTTCTTGCATTCCACCATAAAAAGCCAATAAGATATTTATTATAAGTATGCTACTTTATAGATCAGTGTGTAACATTCATTGGCATACATTTATTAGACAACTAATTGTCCAAGCCCCAGTTCTTAGTTACAGTTCACGAGATAAAAATCAAGGGCAATAAGAAGGTACTTTATTCTCCATAACAATCATATCTATGAATCACCACATGAAGGACTTCAATCTTCGAAACCAAATAATACAGTCATTTGTCATTTGCCATTTGCCATTTCCCAGTCCAAATAGCTTGTAAAAGCGAAAGTCCCGTATTACCTTGATGTATCAATACTTTGCCATCTCCCAAAATCTAAGCTAGATAAAACCACAATGTGCTTCTTTCCACTTGAAACAGCAAAATCAGCCAAATTCTTTGCAAACTTAATCATCATCCCCTGTTTGAATGACCACATCCAAAAAATTCAGATAGATCTGAGAGATTTAACACAGGTTAATCGAGGAAAAAGGGGGAAGTGACACCATGGTCACCTATGAATCACCTAAAATTGCTTGGATTACGAGAAACGAAAAATGGAAATGAATAATAGCTCGAGTTTTCTTTTCTCTCCTTTGTGGCTGATGCCTTAAGAACTCCAGCCATACCCAAAGTTCAGGAGAAATCCAAAACATGAAGCAAAAGAGAACCAGCTATTTGTAAGCTTTTCCATTACAAACAAAGAAAGTTCTGAATACCATCGCAACACAAAAAGAACTTTACTCATTAAAATCACAATTTTAGAGCATATTACAAAAATAATAAAAACTACACCTGTAACAGAGCAATTCAGAAGATGGCAACCTAATCTGGCCATAACTTATGCATCGGGGTTGGCAAAAAGACCTACTAGTAGATCTTAACTTCAGACGCTCAATGGAGCAAACTAAATATGGAAAAAGAAGAGAACACAAATCACAAGTTCCTGGCCAGTTAACTACAAGCGATTTCCAATACCTTAACAACCGGAGACCTTTGTTGGACAAGAGTCATAGCAATGGAAGGTGAATCATAAGCTGCAGTCAGGAATACAAATCAACTGTCAACGACATGTAACTCTGATCTGATCCACGAAATAAAATACCAAATCACCAAGAAGAAGCCCATACTCCTTACCAACCAAGTGCACTCTAGTCTCTAAATTCATTTCTCGGAACGAAGGCCAAAAAACTTAAGCAGACAAGATTAGCGGAAGATCACCTTCAAGTGGGAGTGCAAGCTCCCCGGATGGAACCGGGCCGTACGCGTCATTGCCGATGCAAGGAAGGACATTGGGATCATCCAAGAACCCGATCCTCTCCGCTCGCAACGTCGAAACCAATAAGTCCACGGCAAGCTGCCCGACATTCCCAATCGACAGTGCAGGCTGCCTCCAGAAAGATCGGAACCGATCAACTCAAGGCTAAGTTTGCTTGCCGAGAAAGCAACGCAAAAGAAAAAAGCAATGTGAAACCTAACTCAACTGGAGTTCGGTGCAGCAATTGAAGTAAACTCGAGCGAAAGGGAAAACATTGACAGGGCGAATTCGATGTTTTCTAGGATTTCGAGGTTCCTTTCCGGTGAACGAAGAGGTATTACTTGCTAAACCCTAGCGCACTACGACTGCACCGACGACCAGGAAGCCGAAAAATGAATTCAAGAAAGAGCACATGAGAGTTGAAGGATGAAACTCGAGCTGACCAGGACGAGGGTAGTGCAGTCTTCGTGGACGGCCTTGCCCTTTTCAGGAACGAACTCCATTGCTCGCTGTCTACGGTCGCTAGTGACCGTCACCGTCGTTGCGAGGTCTGGACATAGAGGCTTCGCAGGTTACAGGGCGCTTCAATCATTTTTGCCTTCTGTGGAAGGAGGAATTGAAGGGCAAGACAGCTTTGGGCCTGTGGGCTTCTTCGTCGGCCTCAAGATGACATCGGGCTTTGTTTGAGAGACTTTGCCTTCTGGACTCGGATAGGCTTGGGCTGAGGTCTGAAGCCCATCGCAATGGTGGAGGCTACGTAGCATGGACAAACTCCCGAGCGAAATTTTTGCGTGTCGGACACGTGTCGACTGTGACACACACACACCGAACACTCTCGGACACGCACTTAACAGAACGGAAACGTGAGGGACGCGCGTGTCCGTCCTTTCGGACAACGATGAAATATCGTGGACTCACCTCGCATTGCTTTGTCTCGCCTGAGGAGTTCGTGGAGGAGGAAGATGGCGGACATGGCGCGGAGCTTGACGTGGGGGCAGTTATGGAGGAGGTGAGCGAGCGTGAGGGAGAAAGAGTTGGGATCAGTCTGCTTGGCGAGGTTGAACAGGGATTCGGGTTTGGAAGTGAAAGGTTTCTAATTTTTATTTTATTCTGTTTTAGGGAATAAGAAAAGGAAAAGTAAGGAATTGGGGCGGAGGACCATTAAATGCTAAAAAGTTGCGGTTGGGAATTGGGTGGATTGGATTTTCGTGGGAGGGGTCTGTTGATTTTTTTGAGGAAATAAAAAAGAAAAACATATATAAAGATGATAATTTTATTTTTTTATTATAGGATTTCTTTTTTATTTATTTATAGAATCATGAAAATATAATTTATGATGTATAAATAAAAATATATATTTACTATATAATGTGTTTTAATATGTCGAAATTATCTATTTTTCAATAGATCATGTGTCGACGTATTGTGTCCCGTATTCCGTGTCGTATCCTTGCTACACAGAAAGGGGGCCGGAGGGCTGGTGTTGGGGTTATGTTACCGTTCATTTGTTATTGCCCAATAGGTAATTTTTTTTTTTGGTCGAATCATAACAGGTAATTTGATTGCAGGGATAATGATGCAAATGGTCCCTAAAATTTGACCCAACCCTGAACTTTTAATTTAACATATATATTTCATGAACTTTACTCTAATTTGGAATGTGGTCCCTAAATTATTAATTTGACCAATATCGTCCTTGAACTTTCAAAACATGCTGAACTTAATCCCCGAACTATATGAAGATATTTAATGTAGTTTTTCCATTAATTCAAGCTTAGGAAAGACAATGGACATTTTCTTATAGTTTAATGACTAAGTTGAACATGTTTTAGAAATTTAAGGGCTATATCAAACAAATTAAAAGTTAAATAATCACATTACACATTGGGCTAAAGACCATGAACCATGTTAGTCATATTAAAATTTCAAGGATCACATTGCATATTGGGGCAAAGTGTATGAACCATTTGTGTTATTTTACTTTGATCATAACAATTAACATTGAGACCAAATCTAGTGGTAAACGGTTTCATATTCCTTATATGTTCTAGGTGACCTAGAACTTACGCGTCGTAACTCTTTCTCCATTTTTAAAAACTAGAACCTATCCTGCATACCCAAGAACCTAGAATCTATCCTGTAACATGTTCATGATTTACCCAAGTTTCACTTGTATTCTTAATTGAATTATTACAATGAATTATCACATCTAATGATCATCATTTTCTACCACAATCCAGTCACTATAGCTCATATTTAGATACATGAAAAATACAAAACATAAGCAAAGTAAAAAAATCTCAAAATAGAAGCTCATACTAATAGTTTCAGATTACACACTTATTATTTGGGATTACACTTATTATCTAGGATAAGGCGAAGACATAAAACAAAAAAAAACAAGCATAAAAACTTGTCACTGGTTCGATTCTTTGATTCCTCGTTCCACTTTGCAATCATGTTCACTTCTAGCGAAATCCAACTTAGGTATGAAAATTATGGCTCATCGAGAATCGCTGCTAATCTCAAGGACTAGGTAAGATGAGAGCTAAAATTCCTATGGATGGGTCTCTAACCGTGAAATTATATTACATGCTTGGTGCGTGTATGAGAAATCAAACTCTTTTTTTAACTGCTAAAAGTTCATACAGACATTGGCGAAACTATTGTAAAAATTTAAAAGTCTGGAGACATCATTATGTTCGCTAATGACAAATTAACTCTCGCTAATCAAGCATTGCTCTCTAGCTCTATACCAACAAAGAACTTTTCAACGCTTTGCTTATCTGAAAAATAAGGAAAGAATCGCAATTGTTGTTAACAGGAGACGGGTGCGAACTGAAATTTATAGACTAATGAAAAGAAACTTCCGAACCATGTAGCTTTCGATCATAAAGTAATGTACATAACTTGTCATAGTCTTTTTTTTTTTTTTTTGTAAGGAACTTGTCATAGTTTATGTAGTGCAATTCTTTATTTTTCCCCTGGCGTGCAACGAGTAGATGCCCTAGTTCAGAAGAAACATGTTCATAGAATCTCAGACAGTCATTAGTTTAAGATAGAATATGATTACTGAAAAAGTGTGGATTCATTTGGTGATTCCATGTGTGCAATTATACGTCATTTCTTGTTTAGCGGAGAATCACACGTTGAACAAGCCTTATTTTTATGTTGTCTGGCTACGTGTTGGGTGATCACCAGACATCCCCAAGGAAAATTACTAGAAAGTCCTAAAAGGCTAAAACTACTATAATTATGCCAATTAAGTCCATCAAGTCAATTTTGATTGGAAATTACTAACACAGATGCCCATAATCTTACGTGGCGCGGTCGGCATTGACGTGGGCATTCTTTTATTTTTTTGAATTTTTATAATTTTTGTCTTTTCTTTCTCTTTAATTCTTTTTTTGGTAAGTAAGGGCATGCAGCCCGTCGCCCAAATTTGGTGACGATCACGACGCCCTCACCCATGCCAGCAACCTTGGTTGGCCCTTAGCCAAAAAGAAAAAAAGTAAGTAGAAGGAAAATAAAAATAAAAAACAAAAAAATCAAATAAAATATTTGTTTATTGTAAAAAAATGTCCATGTTAGCATTGACGTAGAACAACCGATGTCTATGTTAGCAATTTCCTATGAAATTGACTGAATTGATAATTTAAGACTCACTTGACAAAAAACAAGAGGATATTGTGACTGAATTAACACGATTACAATATGCTAGTAGTTTTTTTTGGTATTTTTCCCCCTTTCCACATGAAAAGATTTAGTAAATGTAACACCAAGGTGAGGGAATGTCGCTTCCTCAATCCATGTAACATATTTGCATTGCGTATGGCCAATAACATTGACTACCACGCCAATACGATAAGAACTAATGCAGATAGGGCGTGTCTGATGGTGATCCGACAAGATAAAAGTCCGATTTGATTAGGTTAAACCCCACCGCGATAATCATCTCGTTGACTTCTCTAAAGCCACGATATCTTTCCATTGTGAACTATCTGATGACTTGCCATTTATTAAAAAGCACAAGAGCTAATTAATTAAATCATAGCTGTGATGCAAACGGGCACTCCACAAAGTTTTTCCAAATTGTTAATCAGTGCAAGAAAATGTGTACAGGATGAGCTGAAGACAAGTGCCCCTTCGAACCATTCTTAGGGACAGCTGTTCTGTGTCCAGGTGTGTGCGACATGACTTTGTAGTTTGCTTACAATCGACTAGGGTTTTAATAATGATTTCAGATTGCCAAAGGAGGGAAAATATCTCTTGAAAAGGAAGTGGCAGACAAATGGTTATAGTTGGCGCAGGTGATTACTAGTAAAGAAGCTCGAGCATGTGTCCAGGACCTGGACAGATGTTTGACGAGCTTACATCGTTAACCCGATTTTTTATGTATGATTTTGATGATTATCTTAGACTACTTGTCATTTGTCTTCCTTATGTGCAACAGTTTTCACTTATTAGTGATCACATCATATAAAAATTCTCTCTCTCCCCGCTGTGTGTACTCATTCATATAAATGGAAACCCTAACCGGAAGGGATACGAAAGTTATTCGTCACCTTGAGGACTCGGATGATCTAATGAAGCCAATGAACCTTTGCATATCAACAACGACGAAGAACAAAACAAACATTTCTCATCGGCCCCGTGTTGTGATTAACTTTCTGAAAGTTTAGCAACGGCAATAATTGTCAAGGATGAGTTTGAAGAACTCAAAGCACAGCACAGCGCACGAAGCCCTAATCTCTGCGTTTGTTTGCTCTGCTCATCCTAACGTGGGTACGTACATCATGCATTACAGAGACACGTGTCTCAAGCCAACTAGTCGTTCGTAGCCTACTTACGATTACGTGTCAAAAGACAGGATTGTGTCGTTGATAAGAAACTCCTCTCTACGTAGGAAGAAACAACCGAGACGTGTCCGTTTGGTTTAGCTGCGCCTGCGCAACTTGGATCGCACGTCGCTTTCGCTGCAAAGTCTTCGCCTCGCCCAATCTCTCTGCCATCGCTGATTTATAGGTGGCAGCCATTATGGGTCTATTGACATTTGGCCCTTCCAAGAAGAAATCTGCCGATTTGGGAAGTTGGGATTTTTTTGGAAAGATTTCCAGTCAAATAAGAAATGGGATTGCTGCTGCTGCTGCTGCTTAACCCAACTCCAGAACAAAAGACACCTTTTTGCCCATGTGAAAATATTAGTTTTTTGGTCGGAATGCGAAAATATTAGTTCAATTGTGCTACGTTTGTTCAAGAAAAATAGCGCGTGAAAAATTGAAATTGAGAGAGTAAACGATGGACCGGGATTCTTCATCCATTGCCCGCTTATGAAAACGAGGCAATGATGGTCAAAGAAGGTTTTTCCTTTGGCCAGCTATGGTGCGATCAAAGAAGGATTGATGGAGATGATGACTACTTCTTACTTGGCTTGGCTACATTTGTTTCTACTTACTGATCATGGACTCGGTCATTCTTCCGTTAATTACTCATTTATCGTCCTTTGTTACATATGATTGCATCGACAAAAAGTTCGGATCAAAAAGCCAAAATCGACGATGCACGCTAGCTATGGAAAAGAGATAAAGGATTCAAAAGCGGTATTGGGGAGTTCCTAAAGCTAGTATAAAAAAAAAAAAAAAAGATGGTCGTGTATAGACAATTCAAAGTCGGGATAATTACCAAATCAATCATGAAACCTATTGTATACATGACAATGCAATCTTTTCTAATTCCGTCAATATAGTTCCCCCACATTCGCGTAAAATACTCACATAATTCTTTCCATTCCGCGAGTTGATGACGGGGCATCTAGTCATTGCCGTGAACAACTTTACTCGAGCCGACATCCTACGTGGATTGGGTCGGAGTTTCGCGGTGTTAACTGGCTGAAAAGATAACGCTGGAATTTTGCGCAGAAGTTTGGGACTACACGGGTGAAATAGGAAATTCTAAAACTGAATTAATATCCACAGATAAGTTTCAGAGTGAATCGATAATTTTTGCTGTTCAAGATCTACATATAATTGGATGAATTGCTTCCATCGGTCATGTGAAAATGGAACTCTAAAAAGAAGAGTGCTCGACCATATCATACAAAGAGGAAAAGGGACGGTGTCTGTGAAGGTGCTGGAGTATAAGGAGGGAAAAAAAAAAAGAGTTTCTGTGCAACCATCCATTTAGGGGATAAATGATAACTATTCTCTTTTAGAAATAGATTTTTGGTAAGAAATAGTTTTTTTTTAGATTATTTTTTGAGCAAAAACTGCAATTGATTACGACATAAAATTTCTAATCCTATAATAGAAATTTGTTTGACAATAGTTGAAAATTTTTACTCTAGAAAACGCGATGGCCAACTACCGGCAGGGGCCGACGAGGGATGGCCGGCAGGGGGGCGGCGGGTGGTGGTCGGCGAAAGCGGGTATTTGATAAAAAGTGAGATTTTTATTTCTATTTATCGAAGAAGTAGAAAATTATTGTTTCTCATTTCTCTTTTCAAATAGAATTGTGTTACTAAACGAGTTTTTGTTCAAAACCTATATTTTAAAAATAGATTTGGAACGGAAATTCTATTCGCAAGATAATTGTCAATGCAAAAACATCGTGGGGCTAGTACTACCATTTGATTAAATTGATTTTCTTATCTTCATGCTCTATTTTTGTTTTTGTCTTTTTCGATTCCTGACGCGCGATTTCTTACGTTCGATCACATCAGAGACAACCGATCGTCCCGGGCGTAGTTGTGGTCTTCAGAACGAGATTGTGGACGAGAATGACATGGGTGCATGCATCTCTACGCCGTGGAGCGAAAGCATCAATGTTTTGGTTGCTTTTGCATGGATTTTTCCGAATCAGGATCTATCTGCTCTCTCCTTAACCACGATTCTTGACAATGATGGTGCTTACTTCTGGCCCTCTAAGATTAGGTCTTCATTGACTTATTAACGTAGCAACCTCCTTTTTTTTTTTTTTTTTTTTTCTATTTTCTCTTTTGAGGAAATGATGTTCTTCATCACAACTAATTCACCTAGACAAAATAATCCCAGGTGTACAAACCTTTTGCCATAATTAGTCAACCTCATCTTCAGTACTTGGCTCGACTCTGGTTGCGGGGCTCTCGAGATGATAAATCGAGTCGATTTACTTATTGCTAAATCTAGAGTGTTTGGAGCGGTTATTGGACTCACGCCCGAATCGCAGCACGTTCTTGCAATTTTGCAAGCAAAATCCATGGGAATATGGTAAAACGCCATGCCATTCACATGGACCAGGAACTCACGTGGCACATTGAATCCCAAATCGTTTTAAAGAAAAGTCTCGAAACCGAGTAAAAGTCAAAGGTCAATGACTCCCCTCAGAACAACCCAAAGTCAAGTTGTCCTGTCTGAAAAGGGTTTCGCGGCCCTTTTCCTCACATTTCTCCATGAGCGAAATCCCCAACTCGTGAGCGCGTGAAGTTCCGAAAGCCCTCATGCCTTAAATGGAAAAATTCAATGAGCCGAACTGTTGGCTCCCTCCTGACTGACTGGCACAGCCGGTTCCCCGTTGCCACGTATGCAACGTAGGATCGTCCTCGCCTTACCTTCGTAAGCCTCACGTCTCCGTCCTCCACGTGTCCCATCCTCCCCCACCTACTTATCATCTCCTGCCCCTCACCCCCCCGCTCTCTCTCTCTCCGCTATTTATATGCATCTCCTCCCTTGCACTTCTCTGTTGTGTCTTCCCATCAAATTATTTCTCAATAGGAAAGAAAACATTAGCTCCGCCTCGCTTTTTCACTCTAAATAAGCTCTCCGTATTGTCTTCTCATTTCCCACAATTCATCATCTTTCCAAAGAGTTTTTCGTTGTTGCCAGATGAGGAAGGAAAGAGGAGGAACCCTAATGTTGGGAGAGCCGGCCAACAAAGCCAGCCGGCCTACTTTCGGAGCTTTCTTGCGTTCTGAACCCACCCTCTTGCCTCAGGACCAAGACGACTGCTATGCCGCCGCCGCCGCACATGAAAATCACCGCGTCAGCAACGCATCCTCCGCGGCTAGCCCGCTTCATTACTACGTCGCCTCACCATCCACGGGCTACTCCACGTCCTCACCGAGCCCCTACCTCATGTCACCGTTGATCCAGCAGTCTCCCTACGCCAAATCCCCGTGGATAGTGCCATCGCCGATGCTCGGGGGCTTCTTCTCCGGGAACAGCGGCCTCATCGGTTCCCTCATCCGCAAGGAGGGCCATGTGTACTCCCTTGCGGCCACTGGCGACTTGCTGTACACGGGCTCCGACAGCAAGAACATCCGCGTGTGGAAGAACTTCAGGGAATTCTCGGGGTTCAAGTCCAACAGCGGACTGGTCAAGGCTATCGTCATCTCCGGTGACAGAGTTTTCACCGGCCACCAAGACGGCAAGATCCGAGTTTGGAAAAAGCCCTCGAAAGATAATCGCCATCTCAATAATGTGTCTGTGGCCACGCACAAGCGCATCGGCAGCTTGCCCACGTTGAAGGACTACATCAAGAGCTCCATAAACCCTAAGAACTACGTTGAGGTCCGCCGACGCTGCAAGGCCTTGCGCATCAAGCACTTCGACGCGGTGTCGTGCTTAAGCCTGAACCAGGAGGCAGGCATCTTGTATTCGGGCTCGTGGGACAAGACCATGAAGGTGTGGAGACTATCCGATTCCAAGTGCTTGGAATCGGTTGATGCTCACGACGATGCGATAAACTCGATTGCCTCGGGGTTTGACAGCTTGGTCTTCACCGGCTCGGCCGATGGAACGGTGAAGGTGTGGAGGAGAGAGTTGCATGGGAAGGGGACGAGGCATTTCTTGGTTCGGGTCCTGTTGGGCCAGGAGAGCGCGGTGACGTCGCTGGCCGTGGGCGAGGCCTCCGGCGTGGTCTACTCCGGGTCGTCCGACGGTGCGGTCAACTTCTGGACGCGCGAGAAGCACCTGTCCCACGGCGGGGCGCTCAGGGGCCACAAGCTGGCGGTCCTGTGCCTGGCGGCTGCCGGGAACTTGGTGCTCAGCGGCTCCGCCGACAAGAGCATCTCCGTGTGGCGGAGGGACCCCGCCACCGGGGCCCACTCGTGGCTGAGCGTGCTGACAGGGCACGGCGGGCCCATCAAATGCCTGGCCTTGGAGCAGGAGCAGACGCCGAGGGCGGACGACGAGGACGAGGAGGAGAATGGTCCGCGGTGGATAGTGTACAGCGGGAGCTTGGACAAGTCGGTGAGGATATGGAGTGTATGGGAGCACATGCCGGAGATGAGGCCATACTTGAGTCCCTGTCGCTCGCCGGAGTGATTTGGAAAGCAGTTATGGGTTACTTTAGATCCACCGGTTTCGACGGTTGGGGTCGAATCGATAGTACATATTCTCACGCCACTAAAAAAATAAAATTTCAGAAGCTCCTGGGACAAAAACGATGCCGAAAGAGGCCTAAGAATTCCGTGTCCCGATCCGGTGGTCCCCACGCACGACAAAGCGTGAGAATAGGGGAAATGGACCGTTGAGGGGTCGGTCGGGCGGGGCCCACGCACGTTTTTCTTCGCGGTGGGGGGAGAAGGCCACTTTTATGTATTTTGGCGGGTGTGAATCGAAAAAGGCACGTTGGAAGTTGAACGGACGGTATCATTACGAAGCGACGGAACGAGAAAGGAGGTGGTCTCACGACCACATTCGACAACGTTACGAGACTTCGAGAAATCCTAACACGGATGTGGACAGCGCCATTTTTCCGGAGCGCTCGTTTTTATCATATTATGGGCAAAACAAAAGTGAAATGTTGCGGAAGAAAAAAGACGGTACAGAAATATTCCTACATGTTCATATGTACGTATCTATATACGCACATGATACAAGTTAACACAACGATGAATTGGAAAAAGAAATTTTTCTACTCTTATTTAACTAACCTCCTTTTTTTTTTTTTTACTTTTGTTCTGTCGAGCATCGGTTAATTCCCTCGTGGAAATGACAGACAAACAAAATGTGTTGGGATCAGCCCAATAATCGGGTGTTACCTCATGCATGAACAAGCGACACCTTCTGTTGTTGATTTGGTGATTTTCAATGGATAAGTGCACGACCCAAAACAAACCCTTTAATTTTTCATGTAAATTGCCCCTTTAGCTTTGATAGTACGTGTGCAACTTTAATTGTACCGTTCAATTTCAAATTGAAATTTCCTACTTTGTTTGGTTTGAAATGGGAGTGAACCAGCTTAGGCTGAGTTTGGTTCGATTTAGGGAGATGTAAAGCCATGTGCCCAAGTATGTTTGAACAAAGGTGCTATTTGTTGAATAACAAATAGCATTTGGTTGATGCATATTTAGTACAAAAAGTTAAAATAAGAAGTAGAGAGGGAGCAACTCAGCCCGGAGACAAAAAGGGCAACCATACTTCCCTTGCTTTATTGGTGGCGACCACAGGCCCGTGACCGTCAGCCAGGCGAGTGTCAATTCGCAACCCTCACCGTAGCAGAGCCTCGGCAAGGCAAACAGAGGTCAGTGAGGCTCGATCATTGCAACAGAGCTCATGCAAGCAGATCTGCAAAGCCTGATCATCGCCGCGGAGCTTAGTTGAAGCTTGGTCGAGCTTGTTGCCACGCTCGTGATACCTGGAACTTCCCAAATCTAGAATTTTGAGGGCTTCTAAGATCTGGCCCTTTCGATGGTCAACATGACATTAGTGAAGTGCCAAGGAGATCGCCGACCTCAGGCGAGTCGGCATCACACGAGCCAAGTGACGGGTAGCCAAGGTCCCTTGCTCCCAAGCAACGCGATGCCTTTGTTGCGCGACCCCTCGCCGACTTCCGTTCAACTCCTCCACCTCCACAAACTTCAGATTTGCATTGCAGAGATAAGATGGACAATTGTGAGGGCAAAATCGAAATATGAGATTATTACCGAGGCAATATGGGAAAACATCGTTTATCCTGGAATTTGCCTTCCAAAAATGTTGAAAACCAAAAAGTAGTTTTTCACCGAACCGCACTTCCAGCTTTGCGAATGATAAACGTTTCATTAGAGTCGGCTAGACATTTTTGGCCAACCACTTTATTTTTTTCCCTCAAGAGATTTTAAGAGCCTATTTGATAACAATTCTATTTCCGCGAACAATTGCTAAGCAAAAATGATTTTTTATAATTCTTTTCCCGAGAACGGAGAACTAGATTTTTTTTTTTTTTTGCCTTTTGTTTATGTTCAAAATTTGTTCCCGAGAACATAAATATTAACTGACGTTGCTAAACAGATTTTTGTTCTTTTTTCTGTTCTCAGGGAAAAAAGAACAGGAATCAGAGAAGCATGGACTATCAAACGTAACCTAAAGGTCCAAAGTCTCTTGTAAAAATTGTACCTAACACAGATCGGTTTCAAGCTTTGATTCGATTTGGTTTGGGTCGCATGCCCAATTGCCCGGTTCAGGTTTGATCGGCCGTCCGAATTGCTTCACTCACCGGTCGGGATTGGACAGTTGTAATGTCTAAGGCCCGTCGATGGCAAGCAAATGGGTTGGGCCTTGGACTCAAATTTTATTCTCTCCGGCCATTCAAGGACAGGAGAGTTTGAACTTTTAAGGTGCTGTTGACCCGCCAAAAAATTGGTAGCCATAATGCAAATCAATATTTTCGAGCCAAAATAATTGTAAGGGGAAATAATAATAATAATAATAATAATAATATGGTATGTTAACTCTAATTGACGCAGTTGGTTGACCGGTAGGAAAATTTCGAATTCAAAAAAACCGGTGGTCATTTATTCGAATTGCTCCGATTACGTGCTTAATGTTCTGGATCATGCCACCCATGCAATCAAAGGCCTGTATTTAATCCGTTCATGCAGCATGTGGGTTGCATCTTGAGTTTACCTGAGTTTGGATTATAAAAATAATTTGTATTGCACGGTTACGTGTAATTTCTTTTGCGTAACTCTTTTCAAGTTTTCATTTTGGCAGCATATAAACATGTCAAAATAGGTCACACACCAATTTCTTAACGCATATTTGATGGGCTGGATTGTTAGATGAGTTATTTACGTTCGATAAATGAGTTTAAAACGGTATACCCAAATTAATATGAGTGTCAAATAGGTTCAAAACTTACTCAGACCAAACCCACTTTCATGATTCTTTTTCTCTCGCCTTCATTCGATTTTGCGCTCGCTCATTTCGTACTCTCACCTTAATTTGGCTACGAATTTTCTTAGAATAAATTTAAACATACAAGTGTTTTAGTAATATAGTTCGGATCCGATTTGAATAACAAGATTTATATTGCATGGAAGGTCGTCAATTTGGATTGGACCATTTTCGACTATGAGTGATTTCATTCGTTTATCAGGTAAATCAGGAGGTGGGCATCTTGTTTTTAATAGAAAAATACCCAAGAAATTGTTGTTACCTAAGTTCGTATAAACAGAATTGCGATAGGATGACTAACTTGTAGCCAATGCAAAAAATAAAAAGAATGTTGATCCGAATCCAAGAAATGATGTTGTGTCCTTAAGACGAATTTGCCCCCTTAATCAATACCTGAGAACGTAGGACAAATGTCTCCCAAGATAGAATGGATCGCGTTTCTCTGAAGTGGTATGTCTTCAAAGGACTCATTTGAATGCAAGTTTGCAGAACAATCGCATAAATGATGAAGATGATGAATGAATAACGAACATAACAATTGTATTTAATGCATGTATCTTATACATGTGTCTAATGTGATGGTCAATGCTTTATTTTTATAGAGAGTAAAGTAAATAGTTACGAAGATATATGGCTTCGTTGAAAGGGTTCGTCGACGAAAAGACAGGATTTCGTTGATAGGATTAGATGTAATGTCACGAAGTCGCATGGTTTCATCGAAAAGATTCGACGAAACGAAACAATTATTCAATTCTATTACGAATCGAAATAACTCTTCATTTTTCATTCAACTTCATATGGAATTTTGAGATCAAAGTTTCAACAATCCCCCACATAAGTGAGAATTTCAACTATCAAAACTCTTAATGAATGCATGATATGTAATGTGCGAATATTCCATGAGAGATCGTTGCATCGAGATAAATAGTCTGAGACTTTGAACTTGCCCTAATGGAGACCTATAAGATTTACTTGGTTAATCAGCAAACTAGATGTCTTTAAACTATCGACCTTTGGTGGAAGTCTAGACAATAAGAAACACACAATTTTCACTCGAACAAAGTTGGTTCTCACTGTTGTGTTCGTTTTGACCATGAACATCGCCTGGTCTCATGAGTGCTTTAGAGAATTCGGCCTTTTCAATTCTCGCGGAAGCGACCTTCACTTCCCACTCACATTGGTGAATTTTGAATGTGCAATATATCACATACTCGATTCAAAATCATTAGATGCTTATGCTTAACCTTCACATATTAGTACTGTCTTTATATGGGAATGAGTAGAGAAATTCACATTACTCTACAACGCTTTCATAAATTGGTTGTCCTTTTGAACTTAGACCTTGAGATCTCCAGTCAACTAGGTAGGGTTTCCACTATGATGACTTATTTATCGGTCTTAAACCCATTTCCCTGGATGTTTTTACAACCATCTCTAGTTAGCCTTTTGTTAATGAATCCACAACATTATTATTTGACTTCACGTAATTAATTGTGATAATTCCACTAGAGAGAATTTGTCTTACAATATCGTGTTTTCGACGTATATGTCGAGACTTACCAACATACATAACATTTCTCGTCCCACACTTTGAGATAATTCTTGAAATCTTTTCAAGACAGTGGTGGCCTTTTAATGAAAGCAATCGTTTAAAATGATTCATTTAGAACCATATCTTCGACATCAATGTTATGCATAATCACTTGGAGTTTTCAGAACTTGAATTAGGACGATTATGAAATCGATTATCTTTAAATTCAGAAACTTGCCAACGATGAATCTTTTCAATCCATCATATTGTTTGTATTTCTTGTCGAGATTTTCCCATAATTCTTTAGCCATTTCAGCGGTTATAAACATTATAGAGGGAATTGTCCAGACCATTTAGAATTTATTTGCGACACAGGAATTCAAAATGCTTCCATACATCTACAGTACTAATCATTTTCATGTTTGTCTCTTCTTCATCTAACTTACGTAGGAGCATCTTTATTGAATGACATAGAACAACATCTTCTATTGTCATCTCTTAAAAATCAAACCATTGAACTTTTTTGGCTTCTCTTCAAGAGTTAGGATAGATGCAATATACGTTATCGATGTCGAAGCCATGAAAATAGCCCAACATACCCTTGAAAAATACATGTACATATGATTTCATATGCATTTTAATGATTTTATATGCATCAAATATATTCAAATAATTTATGAAAATGAAGATTGTAATAGTTGGCCTTAAAAAGAAAGAAAGAAAAAAAGACGCCCAAAGTTTTATTAAGTCCAGCCCATCCCCAATATTTTTCTTCCTCTTTCTTCAGCTCTCACGGCCACACAAAAAACAGAGCAAAATAGGAGAAGAAGAAGAAGAAGAAGAAGAAGAAGAAGAAAGAAGAAGAAAGGAGAAATGAGAGAAAGGAGAGGGGGAAAGAAGAGAAGAGAGAGGAGGTTTCTTGTTACCTTGCCAAGCTATTCCCACATTGTTCAGCAACTACCAGTGAGTGCTTACGCCTCTACTTTCCTCCGATCGAAGTGATTTTTGGAGTTATGGCTGAATTTTGGATTTTGGTGAAATATAAGTTTTCGGGTCTGATTTCTTGGTCGTTTATTTGTATTTTTATATGGAAATGAAACTTCAAGGTGTTATGAAGATGTAGGATTCGACGAATTTTGATTTGAAATTATGGTTTACCCGGAATAAGATTTTTAAATCTGGTGCGCACGATGAACAATACGCGACCAGAACTGATTTTGCCCCTTTTGCCAATTTTCGAATAGATTTTAGACAAGCCGTGTTGGGATTCTTATTGTACATTAAAAGAGATTTCTTTGGACTATAAGATCGTTTAAATCCAAGCTCGGATGAGGAAGTTATGGCCCGTTGAAATTTATCGTGCAAGTTGCGCATAGTGAAAAACATGCGTTTTTGCTATGAGCAGGTGTTTTGTTGGCGTATAAGTGTCGTCTTAGTAACAAATGGACCTTTTTCAGTTGAGTCGTGTTCTAGAGTAGCTTATTACATAATTTTTGATACTGTTTTCATACTTTTGGTAGATGTTCGGGCGTATCGTTCCGAGTAACATTCTAGTTCGCTTTTGACGTTATCAGGTGAGTGATACTATTTCTTCTTTATGTTTGTAAAGTGCATATTTTGAAAGAGATACTACTATATGTGTTATGGACTAAAACAAATAGTATTTTTTTGCTGCATAAAAATAGGATAGAACCTTTACTGCTATGTTTGTCTATTTGGTATGATTTTGTGCTGCTGAATTGAGTTGGCTGTGATATATATTTGGTTATGAGGAGGATGTTGTTGTTGAATTTTGTGATGTTCAACATAACTGTGAACCTAGTTGAGGGGTTTGTGGGTACGCACATACTGGTTAGGATATCCTTGTAGGCCAAGCCACCTGCATTGTAGGTGGAGACCTTACCAAGGGGGGAATCTTAATGGCCTTTTGTCAAGGGCGTTATTCGTTACCATGGTTAGACTCTTGAGCATGAGATTAGTCAATGGATAGACAAGGACATGTGTTTTTGATGAGATTAGTCAATGGATAGATCATTGACGTGTGTTTTGATGATATTAATCAATGGATTGGACCATTGATATTTTCACTTGAGTTTGTGGTTTGAAATAAGTATTTTTGCTAAGAACCTATTATGTTAAGGTTCTATATAGCTCGTTTTGACTATAAAGATCTGTTGCGTTTTGACTTTGATTTAAACGAGTTATATTTTGATATTGAATATGCATAGTGGCTGTCTACTTAAAAGAAATGTATTACTTACTGAGCTGTGTTAGCTCATCCATTCTATTTCCCTTGTCTTTCAGGCTCAGCGAGGCGCCACTAGGACCTGAGCGTAGCACTAACTAAAAGATTTTTGGGTAGGAGATACTTATTGTTAAATAGAAAGAGTTGTGTTGAGCTTTTCATATAGCTCTTTTATTAGTTAAGATTTTAGATCTTCTCGCTGTTATAAAAAGCTCTGATGATATACCAAGAAACCTTTTTATTATATATATGTATATATAGATGTACACATTTGTTAGTAGGCTGAGTTTGATTTTGTGAAGGCTGCGTACTTTTGAGAAAGGACGGCCGTGTCATGCCTTGAAGTGGATTTGGGGTGTGACATTTATTGGTATCAGAGCTTAGGTTATGATCTTTGTGGGTAGATATGGGACGTTGTGAGATAGTGTGATAGATTTTAATTCGTTAGCCTAAGAGATACTAAAATATAGTTGGTTTCATTCTTGGATTTAGGTAACCATGAGTTTAGATCTAGAGCTGCTTGTCACTTATCGCAAAAGGAGTAAGACCAAGAGAGTTATCAACTTTGGTTCCAGAGATGTTCCTCGAACTTCTAGGGCAAGTCTTCGAGAGGAGAAGTAGATGCAAGAGCAGAATCTTGGAATCAAGAGGAGAGAGCCAGCAGCAAGGTACCCAAGATAATGTAGCTGAAGCTGTCGAACCTAAGGGTGATAGCGGCTACACTTTCGCCCAATTTAGAAAGGCGAAACCACCCACCTATGATGGAAAAATGGATCCTCTTGCAGCTGAACGATGATTTAAAATGATAGAGGGGATTTTTAGAGTCGAAGAGGTTCCCAAAGAGAAAAAAGTCGACTTTGCTACGCATTATCTAGAAAGTAAAGCCGAATATTGGTGGGAGGGAATGAGGTCAATCTTTGGAAATAAAGATACTATTATTTCTTGGAAGGATTTCAAGGAGACCTTCAACTCCCAATTCTTTCCGCAATCTTTTCAGGCGCAGATGAAGCATGATTTTCTACAAATATCACAAGGTGATTCGACTTTTATGGAGTATGCAGGCCACTTCAATCATATGAGTAGATTTACAGGATGCTTGGTAGCAAATGAAATGGAGAAGGTTGAGTATTTCGTGAGAGGACTCCGGCCCGAGATTCATTTTACGTTTGTGTCTTTATCATTGCCCACTTATAAGGATGTGCTGGAACAAGCAATCAAGATTGAACGAGAGCTTTCTATCAGTGGTACACATGGTGTTTCATTGCATAAGAGGCCAAAGTTCACACATTTTTCAAAAAAATCAAGTAAGTGGTAGCACCGGGCAAAAAATCATTAGTAATCGTAGAAAGGGAAAGAGTTAGGTTATTCAGGGGCCTTGCGCTACATGTGGGAAACATCATGGAGGCCTTTGTCGCTGCAAGACAGGAGCGTGCTTTATTTGTGGAAAAACATGAGACATGGCACGTGATTGTTTCATTCAGAGGGGTACACCTACAGATAGTAGGGTATGTTTTGTTTGTGGCCAGCCTGGACATATAGCAAATACTTGTTCTATGAGGAAGATGAGCATTTCAGCTGGTAGGCCTCAAGATAGTCAGCAAAAGTAGAAGATGATAGGGAAAGTTTTTGCTATGACAAAGGATGATGCCGCAGCTTCTAATACCGTTGTTGCAAGTATTATTTCACTTGCTTCGCGGTGTGTTTATGCATTATTCGACTCCGGTACTGCACATTCCTTTATTTCTACAAAATTTGCAAAGAAACTTAATGTGCTGCCTGACCTTCTTAATTATGAATTACGAGTTGATACTCCTACCGATAACTTCTTAATTGCTAATTGTGTACTCAAGAGGTATAAGCTCCAGATTAATAATGTGGAAATACCTGGAGACTTGATGTTGTTAGATATATGGGATTTTGATGTTATTCTTGGGATGGATTGGTTATGAACATATCATGCTACTGTTGATTGTTATTCGAAGAAAGTTGTCTTTCGACTTCCAAATCAGCTCAAATTTTCTTTCTTGAAAAGTTGTAAAGGTACTTTTCCAAGGCTAATTTCAGCTATGCAAGCAAGGAAGCTTCTAAAGTAGGGTTGTTGTGGTTATTTAGCTTGTGTAAAAGAGAACAGTAAAGAAGTTGCAAAGTTGGAAAATATTCTGATTGTTAGAGAATTCCCGGATGTGTTTCCTGATGACTTAACCGGCTTACCTCCTGATAGAGAGATTGAATTTTGCATTGAGTTGTTGCCTGGGACAACACTTATATCTAAAACACCTTATTGGATGGCACCTGCTGAATTGAAAGAGTTGAAGACGCAGCTACATGAACGTTTAGATAAAGATTTCATTAGACCTAGTGTCTCACCTTGGGGAGCTCCTATTCTTTTTGTGAAGAAGAAGGATGGTTGCATGCGGCTTTGCATAGATTATAGAGAACTTAATAAGGTGACTATCAAGAATAAGTATTCTTTACCTCGGATCGATGACTTATTTGATCAACTCCAAGGTATTCAGGTATTTTCAAATATTGACCTCCATTCTGGTTATCACCAGTTGAAGATAAAATAGATGATGTCCGAAAACTGCTTTTAGAACAAGGTATGGGCTTTATGAGTTTCTTGTCATGCCTTTTGGACTAACGAATGCACCTGCTGCTTTTATGGACTTTATGAATCGAGTATTCAGGCTGTATATTGATAGATTCATTGTGGTGTTCATTGATGATAATTTGGGGTATTCAAAGATCTTAGAGGAACACAAGCAACACTTGAGGCTGGCTTTGTAGACTTTGCGTGAGAAGAAATTATATGCTAAATTCAGCAAATGCGACTTCTGGCTTGATCATATAGAGTTCTTGAGCCATGTCATCTCTAAGGATGGTATTTCTATTGACCCGAAGAAAGTTGAAGCAGTTGTTCAGTGGAATCGCCCTACGAATATTACAGAAGTAAGGAGTTTTCTTGGGTTATCAAGTTATTACAGGCGGTTTATGGAGGGGTTCTCCAAAATTACCAGTCCACTTACTCGTTTGACTCAGAAGGGTGTTAAGTTCGTATGGTCAAATCAATGTGAACACAATTTTCAAGAATTAAAGAGGCGGTTGGTGACAACTCCCATATTAACCTTGCCTTTAGGAACTGGTTGCTTCATTATCTTTTGTGACACGTCCAATGAAGGTCTAGGTTGTGTTCTTACCCAGGATGGTAAGGTTGTGGCTTATGCCTCGAGATAGTTGAAAGTACATGAGAAAAATTATCCTACTCATGACCTGGAGTTAACAGCGGTTATCTTTGCTTTGAAGATATGACGACACTACTTGTATGGTGAGAAATGTGAAGTTTTTACTGACCATAAAAGTTTGAAGCACATTTTTACTCAGAAAGAATTGAATATGAGGCAGAGAAGATGGCTAAAACTCTTGAAGGATTATGACTTGTCTATCAACTATCATCCAGGGAAGGCGAATGTAGTAGCAGATGCCTTGAGTGGTAAATTTTCGAAAACATGGCAGTATTGCTCACTTCTTAGCAACATATTCTCGATGATATAAGGAAACTAGAATTAGAGGTGTTGTTGCATCAACTAGTTGCTCAGTTAGCTAATCTTCAAGTGCAGCCAACGTTGATTGATAGAATCAAGGCTAAGAAGAACGATGACGCTCAGTTGGGGAAGATCAGAGAAGGCGCAGAAGCTGGAGGACAACCAGATTTTAGTATCCATGTAGATGGATCACTGACAATCCGTGGCCGGTTATGTGTCCCCGATAATACAAATTTGAAAAAGGAGATATTGCAGGAGGCTCACATTACTAGATACTTGATTCATCTAGGAAGCATTAAGATGTATAGAGATTTGAAAGGAAATTTCTGGTGGGTTAACATGAAGAAAGATATTGTGAAGTTTGTCGATCAATGTCTCGTTTGTCAGCAAGTGAAGATTGAACATCAGAAACCAAGTGGATAGTTACATCCGCTCGAGATATCTAAATAGAAATGGGAACATATAACCATGGACTTCATTGTCGACTTACCGAGGACTCCCGGTGGTAAAAATGCTATGTAGGTTATCATCGATCGATTGACTAAGTTCGCACACTTCCTGTCATATCGATTTGGCCTTTTAGTGGAAGACATTACAAAGCGATATGTGAATGAGATAGTTTAGTTACATGGAGTTTCAATGAGCATTATTTCTGATGGGGATCTCCGGTTTGTGTCTAACTTTTGGAAGACCTTACAAGGGGCATTGGGTACAAAACTTAACTTCAGCACGGCTTTTCATCCGCAAACAGATGGGTAGTCAGAGAAAACGATCCAGACACTGGATGATATGTTGAGATCATGCGTTATTGACTTCGGTGGCTCGTGGGATGAACATCTACATCTGGCGGAGTTTTCTTATAATAACAGTTACCATTCTAGTATAATTGAAGTCTTACATGGTCGAAAATGCAGAAGTCCTATTTGTTGAGATGATGTTGGCGAGAAAAGACTAACTGGCCCTGAGTTCATACAACAGTTAGAGGAGAAAATCAGGCTAATTTGAGAGCATCTGAAAGCCGCCCAAAGTCATCAAAAAGTTATGCAGATCTCAAAAGGCGCAATGCAGAGTTTGATGCGGGAGATCACGCATTCCTAAAGGCGTTACCTATGAAAGGTGTTATGAGATTTGACACTCGTGGAAAGTTGAGTCCAAGATATGTAGGGCCATTCTTGATACGAGAGAAGATTGACGAAGTCGCTTATAAACATGCTTTGCCACCAGCTTTATCGGGAGTGCATAATGTGTTCCAAGTATCTTTATTACAAAAATATGTGCCGAATCTTGATCATATGCTGAATTTCACTCATTTGAGACTTAGTGAGAACTTGACTTATGAGGAGCAGCCTATCCAGATAGTTGATCGGAAAGAGCAAGTGTTACGACGACGAATTATTCCCTATGCTAAGATCCAGTGACAGAACCACACCGAAAGAGAAGCTACGTGAGAACTAGAGAAGGAGGCGAGATGCAAGTATTCTCATTTATTTAAAAATTGAGGTAAATTCAGTTATTTAAATTTCAAGGACGATTTTTTTTAAGGAGGGTAGATTGCAATAGTTGGCCATAAAAAAAAAAAAGAAGCCCAAAGTTTCATTAAGCTCAGCCCATCCCTAATATTTTTCTTACTCTTTCTTCAGCTCCCATGACCACACAAAAAATAGAGCAGAATAGAAGAAGAAGATGAAAAAGAAGAAAGAAGAAAAAAGAAAGAAAGAAGAGAAAGGAGAGAGGGAAAGAAGAGACGAGAGGGGAGGTTTTGTCCTTACCTCACCAAGCTATTCCCACATCGATTAGCAACTACCGGTAAGTGCTCGCGCCTCTACTTTACTTCGATCGAAGTGATTTTCGAAGATTGGGCAGAATTTTAGGTTTTGATAAAATATAAGTCACCGAGTCTGATTTCTTGATCGTTTACCTGGATTTTTACATGGAAATAAAACTTTAGGGTGTTATGAAGCCGTAGGATTCGACGGATCTTGATTTGAAGTTATGGTTTGCTCGGAATAAGATTTTCAAATCTAGTGCGTGTGATGAACAGTACGCGACCACAACTGATTTTGCCTCTTTTGCTAATTTTCGAATGGATTTTGGACAAGCCGTGTTGGGATTCTTATTTTACATTAAAATAGCTTTCTTTGGATTATAAGGTCATTTAAATCCAAACTCGGATGAGGAAGTTATGGCCCGTTGAAGTTTATCGCGCAAGTTGCGCAAAGTGAAAAACATGCGTTTTTGCTATGAGCAGGTGTTTTATTGGTGCATAGGTGTCGTCTTAGTGACAAATAAGCTTTTCAGTTGAGTCGTGTTCTAGGGTAACTTATTACTTAGTTTTTGATACCGTTTTCATACTTTTGGTAGGTGTTCGGATGTATCGTTTCGAGTAACTTTCTAGTTCTCTTTTGACGTTATCAGGTGAGTGATACTATTTCTTTTTTATGTTTGTAAAGTGCATATTTTGAAAGAGATACTACTATACGTGTTATGGACTAAGACAAATAGCATTTTTTTGCTGCATAAAAACAGGATCAAACCTTTACTACTATGATTATCTATTTGGTACAATTTTGTGTTGCTGGATTGAGTTGGATGTGATATATATTTGGTTATGAGGAGAATGATGTTGTTGGATTTTGTGATGCTCAAGATAGCTGTGAACCTAGTTGAGGGGTTTATGGGTATGTACATATTGGTTAAGATATCATTGTGGGCCGAACTACCAACAGCATAGGTGGAGACCTTGCCAAGGGAAAATCTTGATCGCCTTTTTTCACGAGCGTTATACGTGACCATGGTTAGACTCTTTAGCATGAGATTGATTAGTGGATAGACCACCGACATGTGTTTTTGATGAGATTAGTTAATGGATAGACCATTGACGTGTGTTTTGATGAGATTGATCAATTGATTAGACCATTAATATTTTCACTTGAGTTTGTATTTGAAACAAGTATTTTTGCTAAAAACCTCTTATGTTAATGTTTTATATAACTCGTTTTGACTATAAAGATCTGTTGTGTTTTGACTTTGACTTAAACGAGTTATATTTTGATATTGAAATATGCATAGTGACTGTTCGATCTGCTTAGAAGAAATGTATTACTCACCGAGCCGGTTAGCTCATCTCTTCCATTTCCCTTATTTTTCAAGTTCAACGAGGCACCAGTAGGACCTGAGCGTAGCGCTAGCTAAATGATTTTTTGGTAGGGGCACTTGTTGATAAGTGGAAAGAGTTGTGTTGAGCTTTTCAGATAGCTCTTTTGTTAGTTAAGTTTTTAGATCTTTTTGCTGTTATAGAAAGCTCTGATGGTGTACCAAGAGACCTTTTTATTATATATATATATATATATATGTACACATTTGTTAGCAGGTTGAGTTTGGTTTTGTGAAGGCTGTGTCCTTTTAAGAAAGTACGGCCGTGTCATGCCTTGGAGTGGATTTGGGGTGTGACTAAGATAATTTCGAGACAAACAGAATGGTACCAAGAATGCCCTAATCGAAGTTCGTACGCATTTTGTGACATTTCGAATTCCGACTCTCTCGAAGTTACCGAATGGAAGGATATCGATTGGTGTATTTCAGTTATAACTCGCTCGGAGTTGGCCATTCTTGAGTTAACTGACTGAAAAGGAAAGACTGGTGCGGAGCCGGTTACATGGAGTTGGGGAATTTAAATGAGAAATGACACTTTGACCATAAAGATTGTCGAGGAAATATTTTTGGCCAGTGGATATCGATCTAGGAATGATCATGAAATGTCTTGCTAGCGTTATAAGTTGGAACGCGGTTGATTCAGCTTAACTAATATGCAATTTGCGAGAATTTTCTAAATCGGATTCCAATGATCAGGACCGTAAGAGGTAGCGATAAACCCTCACAATTATATGAGAACCAAAGTCGCTACGGCTTAAAAAAATCCCAAGGTCGATACATGTAATGCTTGCTAGAGTCGCCCATCAGTTAGAGATAAATTGAAAATACAATCGACGAGAGTTCGACATGAAATTGGACCTCAAGATTTGAGTATTGGATATTAAGGAATTCCAACATTTGAATTGAATTTGACATCGCCTCATCGAGGGTGATTTATATTGAAAAAATGAAATTTCTAACGGAAAGTGTAAAATGACCATTTTACCCCTCGATCCTTGCCCTTGCCTTAAGAAGTTTAGAAGGACAATTTGGTCATTTACAACCTTCATGGCTGCCGAAAATGAAAAGATAAAATGGTCAATGAAAGTCAATGGCAAGTTGAATATTCATTCAGTGACAAGTGTCACTCTTTGAGGAATACAAATGTCACCATTTGAGAGGTTAAGCATTAATTAATATCACCTAACCATCTTATCTTTGACCAAACTTAATTATTTGTAGAAGATCCTTTCCCTCTCTCTTCATTTGGTCGGCCAAAACTCTCTTCTTCTTCTTCTTACTCTTTTTCCTCTCTCGGCTGAAACTGTCCCGCTCGACCAATCCCGATCATCTCCATTCCTCCGGTCATAACTTTTTCGTCCGATATCGGATTAAGGTAAAACTACTGCCATCTGAAAGCTTATCATCTTATGGTTCTAGAAACATATTATAAGTTTGATTTGGTCTAATAGTTTGTCCCATAGATTTGTTTGAGTGGGCAAAAGTCAGGATGGAGGTAGAATCTGATCGGCTTCGGAGAAAGATTTGTTTCGTGCGCTTTAAGACTTCAAATGTCTCCAAATTTTTGGTGAGGCCTTCTACACTTATAGTATTAAAGTTGGCTGAACTGTGGTTGTAATTTTATTTGAGTTTTGATGAATTTTCAAAACTGATTGGGGGCGATTTCCTTGAGGCAGAATCTGACCGTCTGCACATCGAGGAGAATCGGATCGATTGGAAGCCTTTGTGGTGTTGTTTTGCCTCCAAATCTTTGGTGAGCTACTTAAATATGTAGATTAAGGTTATAGAAAGTTGGTTTTATGACGGATTGAAGTTTGGGTTTGATTTATAGACTTATTTGTACTGGCTAGGTCCAAACCGATTCTACCCTCTTGGTACTCCGATAGAACCGAACTTATTGGGGGTTAAATAATGGGTGTTTTGAATTTGAAATAATTAGCGAGACACCATAAGACATTATATGAGATGTTATTGAGGAGTATATGAATTGGATTCAAGATTAGAGGTGATTTAAGGGCTGAGTTGTGCACGAAGCTCAAGTTATATTTTGCCCTGTTAAAGGATTGTTTATACCGAACATTTTGGGGATTCATGGAGATATCACCGTGCTTTCAATTGGGCATCAGGACACCCTTGAATGTTAATTTATTTGGCTATTGAGGTTTTGGTGTAAGGGAATTGGAATTCGATTGATTTTTGATCCGAAACTTGGTGAAATTGCCTAGGACGGAGCATGATCCTTGTTGGCCAAGGACTTGCCAAGTTGGGAAAGATAAATTAGTTTGGATTTCTTGCTATTGACCAAAGGTAATTGTTCCCTAAACCCTTACTTGAACATTAGGATACTACTGGATAGTGTGGTAGAATGAACCGATTGTTTGATGAAGCCTATGGCTTGATGCAATAGGATGATGTTTATATTGTCATATGCCTTGATGATATTGGCTATTGAGCCTTTGATGATATAGTTCGACTATTGAGCTCTGGATTCCTACAAACTGGCTATGAGGCCCCTGTTATTGAATTAACTATAGTGCCTATGTTATTGAATTGGTTATAATGTTTATGCTATATAGATGACTATAATGCCTATGCTATATAAATGTCTATAGTGCCGATGCTATATGAATAGGCTATAGTGCCCCTAGCGATCAATTGGTTTAGTGCCTTGGAGATCGCATTGGCTTGGTGCCCTAGTGATACCGATTGACTGTGAGCTTCGGTGGCATTGATTGGCTGTGAGCCCCAATAAATTAATTAGCTATGAGCTCCAGTGGTACCGATTGGCTATGAGCCCTGATAATATCGATTGGTTTTGAGCCCCGATAATATCAATTGGCCAGAGTGCCCGAAGAAGTACATTGCGGCTTGAGAGCCAGGCGATGAATTATTATTTATATGCCATGTGTTTTAAGCTTGAACCCATGAGATTGAATATGATTGATTGTGACTTTTATCTGTGCTTGACTTGTTAACATGCCTGATTTATTAATGCCTTGTGCCATTGCATAAATGAATGCCTGCATTTGGTGTCATCTTGTGTTCTAGGGGACTGGTGTTTAGATTTAGGTTTATATTTCACTTGCTAAGATTTATGTCTCACCACGTCGTGGGATTAACATTTTCAGGTCCCATACGAAGGAAGCCCGAACTTGCCATGGGTTGGCAATTGAGGAAGTCGTTGGAGGAAATCATAGTGAATATGATTGAGACATTAGGAATTGTATATTGTTTAGAGTTAGATTTGTAATTGATTTTGACATTTATGAGAAGTGTATTTTTTTTTTGTCTTAAGTCACCTTGTGTTGTAATTGTATGGAGTTGTTTCTCGCTTCCGCATAAGAGATGGATTTATTGAGTTATGGGCCGAAGGATCGTGGGAGACTGAGTAAAGATGAGCGGCCTGGTGGGATGTTTGCGCGCTCGCGGGGTACGGGACGTCACACGTTTGTACGAGCCAGACAAATTTTCCACTTTGACTGGTCAATGGGGTTAAAATACAATTTCCAAAGTTTAAGGATCGAAGCGTAATTTTTGAAAACTTAGGGACTAAATTGAAATTTTGGGGAAAAATTGGAGTAAAATTACAATTTCAAAAAAATTCAGGAACCAAAATGATATTTTCAAAAATTGATCAAAAAGTCAACTGTCAACGTTGACTATTCAATGGTCAACGGTCAACCGGGTCAACAGACCGATATCCGAGTCAGGTCAAAGTCAAAATAGGCCGGGTCAAAACCGGGTCAGAGAGTCGAGTTGGAACCATGTAAGTAGGTTGGGTCGGAATCGGATCAACGGGTTGGACCAAGTCGGGCCTTTTCGGATTAGGCACGTGAATCCCACGTGCAAATGCCGTCACGGCACGTGGGGGTGCGTGTGGCTGAATCCGGCGGCCGTTCGAAGCCAGCGACCACTACTTAGATGAATTCAATGGTATGATTAAAATCAACTTTCATTGGACAAATTTTTGCATACACGCGACGTTTCGCTGCTAATCCCCAAGCCTACGCCGTCGTGGCATGTGTAGCGCGTGTGGCCTCATACGACCTCCTCCAGAGACGTATGACCGCTCATTCTTCTCGTCTCAACGAGACGATTTTGACCATGTATTCAAAAATAAATTTTATGGACCATAATAATCTCAAAACACTATGAATAATATATTCTCTCGAGACTCATTATATTGACAATTCGCATTCATCCATTACAGTTCATCGTATCGACCAATCCAAAACTCGATGGAATCAAGGCAGAGATTCTAACCTAGCTCTAATACCAATGTTAGAATTTTAAACATTCTACTAACACCATAATGGAATGTGTACAACAAAAATAATTATGCGAGCAATCACAAGAAATCGAATTCGTCTCAAGATTGTTGTTACCTGAGTTCGTATAAATAGAATTACGATAGGATGACTAACATGTAGCTAATGCAAATAAATAAAAAGAATGTTGATTTGAGCCCAACGAAATGACGTTGTGTTTTTAAAACGAATTTGCCTCCTCAATCAATACCCGATGACGTTGGACAAATGTCACCTAGAATAGGACGGGTCGTGTTCCTCTAAAGTGGTACGTCTTCAAAGGACTCATTCGAACGCAAGTTTGCAGAACAATCGCACAAGTGATGAAGATGATGAATGAATGACGAACATAACAATTGTATCTAATGCTTGTGTCTGATATGATGGTCAATGCTTTATATTTATAGAGAGTAAAGTGAAAAGTTACGAAGACATGGCTTCGTCGAAAGGGTTTATTGACGAAAAGACACGATTTCGTCGAAAAGATTCGACGAAATGTCACAAAGTCACACGGTTTCATTGAAAAGATTCGACGAAACGAAACAACTCTTCATTTCTATTACGAATCGAAATGATTCCTCATTTCTCATTTAACTTCATATGGGACTTTGAGATCAAAGTTCCAACAGAAGTTCCTTCCAAAAAAAAAAAAAGAAGAACAAAACAAGAGAGAGACCCCACAAACAACCCTGCAATTAGATCAGCTTGAGATCATTCAGCTTCGAAACCATGCTTTACTGGGTGCATATCGATAAAGACTAGGAGAAACTCCAAGAAGTTCGTCATTTGATAATTTGCAGAGAGTCATTTCTTTATCTGCACTACGACACCACTCTAAGCCGATTTCAATTGTCAAATTCCATCTCCGGGGGACATTAAGCCCATGCGAGCACGACATTGATTTTCCTTTCAAGTTATAATCATGCCATCCTTATCGTACCTGCGTCTATTTTTTTTTTAATGATAAAGTGGTAGGAATCGTGTCCCAATTCTAAAAAATAACCAAAGCAAACAATACGCACTAGCAGAATATAATAATTAAAGAACATAATCAGAAGAATACACCAGAGAATTTGTGATCGAAGTTCACCCAAACCTGAGTTACGTCTCCGTGTAGAGGCATTTTGTGAATCCACTAGTCTTCGAGAAAAGTAGGAATACAACTGACGATCTTCTCACAAGATTGAAGGAAAAAGAAAACGAGAACCCTTAAAAATGCCGTCACGACCTTTCTTTTTCTTTTTCTCGCTATTCGCTACTTTGCGTATTCTATCTGCTATTGCGTTTTCTATTTGCTCTTCTATCTGTTCTCATCTACTAACTGCTACAACTTATATATCCCTAATATATAAGATGTATCTTTTAACCTAGAAGAAAAAGAAAAAGACAAAAGACAAAAAGAAATCTTAATGATATCTTTTGATATATTTTGGCTTCACGCCAACAATCTCCCACTTGAAAATAAATATATCTGATACACCAAACAACTTTGCATTCATACTCTTTAAAAACTAGTGGCTAGAACTTGTGCCTATGTGATACTCCTCATCAATTAATATGGATTAATACCAATAGTAGTAGCACATAAAGTATGCTTCTCTCTGTCTACTACCTTGGTAAACATGTCAGCCGGATTCTTTGAGCCATCAATCTTTTGTAGCTTTAACTTGTTATCTTTTAATGCTGATCTGATGAAGTGATAACGTTTCTTGATATGTCTAATTCTTGAGTGATAAGTTGCATTCTTTGCTAAGTGCACTACACTTTGACTATTACTCCACAGTGTGCTCACTAACTGCTTTCAATGTAGCTCATCTAGATAATATTGTAACCACATGATTTCCTTAGAGGCTTCCGTAATTGTCACGTACTCTGCTTTTGTCATCGATAGAGCCACTATTTTATGTAGTTGAGATATCCAACTCACTACTGTACCTGCAACTGTAAAGACATATCTAGTGGCACTCTTACCACTATCTTGATCACCCGAGTAATCTGCATCCACACGACCCTGTAATTTTAGAGATGTACCTCCGTAACAAAGAGAGTAATTTGATGTACCTGCTAGATATCTCAATATCCATTTTACTGCGTTCCAATGCTTTTTGCCGGGGTTCTGCAAATATCTACTCACAACTCCCACTACCTGTGCAATATCTGATCTCGTGTTTACCATATCATACATCAAACTTCCAACTACTGATGCATACGGCACTGCCGCCATCTCATCCTTCAAAGCTTGAATACTTGGACACATATCCTTGAAAAGTTTGAAGTGACTCGCTAGAGAAGTCGCAACCGGTTCTGCCTCGACCATGTTGAATCGTTTCAACACTTTGTTCACATAGTCTTCTTGCGACAACCATAATTTCTTATTTTTCTGTCCCTGATGATTTTCATGCCTAAAATTTTCTTAGCCTCTCCCAAGCATTTCATAGCAAACTGCGCTGCTAACATCTTATTTACTTCTCGATTCTCTTCATATTAGAACTAGCCACTAGCATGTCATCAACATATAAAGAGAGATATACAATATCACCATCGTTATACTTTTGAAAATAAACACAATGATCAGCCTCATAGTGTGCAAATCCTTTTTCTTCCATAAAACCATCAAATTTTAAATATCATTATCGCAGAGCTTGCTTCAAGCCGTACAAGCTTTTTTTTCAAGCGACATACCATGTGTTCTTTACCTTTGATTTCAAAACCTCTAGGTTGCGCCATGTATAACTCTTCATCTAAATCACCATGTAAAAACGTTGTTTTTACATCTAACTGCTCTAGATGAAGATCCTCCATTGCAACTATACTTAGCAAAACTCTGACTGACGTCATCTTCACTACTGGTGAAAATATCTCAGAGTAATCGATCCATTCTTTTTTAGAAAATCCCTTTATTACAAGTCTCGCCTTGTATTTGCTACTACCATCAGCTTCATTTTTTTTTTTATCTTGTACACCAACTTGTTTAACAAAGCTTTTTTACCTGTGGGCAACTTGGTCAACTCCCAAGTTTTGTTCTGAATTAACAAGCTCATCTCGTCTTTCATAGCACGCTCCCACTACATGTGAGATGTGTCTTTCTTTGCATTATCATAAGTCTTCGGCTCTCCCGAATCTATATATAAGACATGACTCAGAACAATATTAACTGAAGGATCAAAAATTACCTTTAGCTTTCTCACGCGTGTAGATCTCCTCAAAATAGGTAATTCAGGGTTACTAACTTGTTCCAAATCACCGCATTCTTCTTAAACTGCTTGCTTATTAGTAATATGTTCATCTTAAATCTCCTCTTCAGGTGCACTTTGATCTGATGGAATTATCTTCATAAGAATTGTGTCCAACTCAACATATTCTGGTTCTACTGCCGTCTCATGCTCTATCTGACGATCCTTGTTCATCTTTTCTTCGTGCAATATCACATTCCGATTGCGAATGACTTTGTTTTTCTCATAATTCCAAAACCTATATCCATATTCATCGGCGCCATATCCAATAAAGACACACTTCTGAGACTTAGCATCAAGCTTTTTTATGTCCTTTCTGCCAATCAAAGCATATGCAATACAACAAAAAACTTTTAGATAAGAATAATTGGCATTTTTACCTAACCATTACTCTTGGGGTACTCCTCCATCCAGCGCACTAGATGGACTCGTATTAATCAAATATATAGCTGCATCAACTGTAGCACCCCATAAGTATAACGGGAGACCAGCATGTAGTCTCATGCATCTTGCACGCTTCAAAATAGTCATATTCATCCTCTCAGCTACACCATTCTCTTGAGGGGTTCTAGAAACAGTCTTTAACCCATGTATGCCTTCTCCGCCCAAATATTCTGCAAATTCATTGCTCATGTACTTACCACCATTATCAGATTTTAGAGCTTTAATTTGATATCATATTTTTTTTCTACCATGGTTTTTCATATTTTGAAAATTTCGAATACTTCTGATTTTTCTTTGAGAGCATATACCCAAGTCTTTCTTGTTACATCATCAATAAAAGTGACAAAATATCTCTTACAGAGTTCCTGAACAGGTCCTCACACATCAGTATGAACCAACTCTAATTTTTTCTTTTTATTTTGTAGCACATTTAATTTAAAACTAACTGCCTTTTATTTTCCATAAATGCAACTTTCACAGAAATCTAACTCAACTTTTTGCAAACTTGGAAGCAACTTTCTTGAATGTAACTGCTTGACACATTTATCATCAAGATGTCCCAAACGATAATTTCAAAGAGTAGATAAATTACCTGTAGCCACTGTAGTTGCAATCATATCACTGATATTGTCTCCCTGGAGAAGGTAAAGTGTACCTATATGCTTTCCCTTTGCGACTACTCTTGCTCCTGAGGTTATCTTCCACCCTTCGCCTCCAAAAGTTGTCACCATACCTTCTTGGTCAAGTTTACCAGTTGAAATCAGATTTTTCTTCAACTCAGGAATATGTATGGTTTCACGCAAAATTAGACGTCCGCCACCTGAGATGTTCAAAACTACATTAACTTTTCCTACAATTGGACACATGTGGTCATTTTCCACAATCACTTGCCCAAAATCTCCACTGACATAATCAATAAATATATTTCTTTGCGAGATACAATGAAAAGAAGCACTAGAATTAAGAAACCATTTATCCGTTGTCAAGCCAAACCTGTTTTCTAGCAAAGGTTCATCACTTACCACATTAGCTCCTTGATTCTCATCTCGTAGTTTCTTTTTGTAGGCTTCACACTGAAATCTACGATGTCCCGCCTGGTGACAAAACCAACACTCATCTTTTGTAACCTCTCTCTTCCCCTTAGATTGTGACCTACCACACCCGCTGAATTTTCCTCTACTTTTACTTCTTTCATAGTTCTCCACTCCTAGTGCCGTTGAAGATGCAGATGCCAAAAATTTATCTTCACCTGAGACTTTTTGTCGCATCTCTTCATTTATGATACTGCTCACAACATCATCCAGAGTCAAATCATTTTTCATGGTGCTCGAAATTCCTTGCACCGCGGTGTTGTAACTTTCTGAAATGGAACATCGAAATAACAGAGCCTATAATTTCATATCTAGATTTATGCTTGCGGATTCTAGCTGACCTGTAACCTGCGTGAAACTGTTAATTTGCTCTGCAACAGAACCTTTGTCATATAATTTCATATTAAACAATTTCTTTAGCAAAGATATCTGATTTGATGTGAATGGCTTCTCATAAATATTCGTTAGAATATCTATGGCTTCTTTTACAGTCTTTACTTTCGTGATGTGGTATTTTGTCTTTTTCGTCAAGCCTAGATGAATCGCACCTAACGCCTTTCGATCAAGAATTTTCCATCCTGATTCTACTGTCGGATCTACTTTCGCGAGTCCAGGTTTCCAACCTTCAAGTGGTGAATAGAGATCTTTTTGATAAAAATAGTCCTCTATTTGAAGTTTCTACCATCCGAAATCCTGCCCATCAAACTTATCGAGCCTAATTTTATCTTCTGCCATACCATTTACTTTCAATCGAATGTCACCGAAGAACTCTCAATTTTCTCGATTAGCCAACCTAGGCTCTGATACCAGTTGATAGGAATTATGTCCCAATTCCAGAAAAATAACTTAAGCAAACAATACGTACTAGCAGAATATAATAATAAAAGAACATAATCAGAAGAACATACCAGATAATTTGTTATAGAAGTTCACCCAAACCTAGGCTACGTCTCCGCGCAGAGTTACTCCGCGAATCCACTAGTTTTCGAGAAAAGTAGAAATACAACTGACGATCTTCTCACAAGATCGAAAGAAAAATAAAATGAGAACTCTCAAGAATGCCGTCACGGGCTCTCTCTTTTTCTTTTTCTCCCTATTCGCTACTTTGCGTATTCTATCTGCTCTTGCGCTTTCTATTTGGTCTCGTCTACTGACGGCTATAACCTATATATCCCTAATATATATGGTGCATTTTTTAACCTAGAAGAAAAAGACAAAAGACAAAAGACAAAAAAAAAATATTAATGATATATTTTGATTTTACGTCAACATAAGGTAATCTATCACAGAGCATTTTCCATACAGATCGATGAACATAGATGAATTCATATCGGTTTCTAGTTAAGTCGACTTCGGGTTTCTTCCCGGTAGAAAATCGCCGCCATGCACGCGACAACGACCCCCCCGTATTTTCTCACCGATCCAACTATGTCGTGAATCGCGCACGTAATTCGGGAACAGATCACGACTCGCCAGGCAAATTGAACTAACATCGGACTGGCATGGGATTAGATTGGCCTATCATCTGAATATGCTTGTTTTTTTTTTTTTTTCCCACCCTCCCTCCCTTATAGTCCTCTGGGGGAAGCTTGCTTATAATTTGAACCGGTCAAAGTCAAACTTCGGCAATGAAGTGGAATCCAAGACGGATTCGTAGGCTCCCCCATTATTTTCAGTGGAATCCTCTTCCTTCTCAAACTGAGGTTTAGGCTTTGAGTCCTCCTTGCCGTGTTTTGGACTCAAGCATCGTGTCACTTGAGAAAAACAATGACAACGATTGTGTCGTTCATCTCACTAATGTCCATCACTTTCCAATCCTACTTTGGAGACGATTTTAGGGGGGAAAAATTGTTTTGTCTATCATTTATTCATCATACTCACTTTTTTTTCCTTTTCTTTTTCTTTTTAATTTGGGCCAGTCACCGTAATTCCGATTACATTTTATGATCTTTAACAACATTATAATATTAATTTGCGGACCATATATAGGCTCAAAACTCCAAAAAAAAAAAAATGGATGAGTCAAGAGATGATCGGGGTTACAATCTTATTTTTGACTGTTGATTTTAAGGTCTCATATCCGTTACGAAATATCCAATTTGAGCCATGACTATTTTGCCCCGACTCGTCATCCGAAACTTCGAGGTCGATGGGCCTGTTAATGCGGCTCCATCAAAATACTCGCAACCAGAAAGTCTCTTCGCACAATTTGGGGAGAATTACCCAAAAATAATAATAAATACATTGTAATTGTGTCGATTCAACCATAAATATTTTTTTTTTGCAATTCAATTCATTTGGTTGGTTGGCCCTAACATGGTACTATCGGCACTGACGTGGATATTTTAAAATAATATTATAATAGTTTTTTATGATTTTTTTATGTAATTTTTTTCTCCAAACCCTCCCTGGTCCTTGCCTAGTTTGGGCGACTTTTTACATAGGACGGTTGATTTCGGCCTAAATTAGTTTCCATTGAATAGATAATGATGTAAAATAATTTAGGATTAAATTGATTTAATTGAAATGTTGAAGATTGAATTAATGTCAAGGTAATATACGTTTTGGATTTTTTTTTTTTTTTGGAATTTTGCTATCTCCCGCCTTATGATGGTAACGTGCGGACGCATGCACAGCAAATTCGTGCTCGTACCGGGTCTTCATCGTCCACCGTTCGTGCAGTCCTATCGCCATTTTCAATTGCCGTCGAAAGTCCAAGCATCCTCCAGTCAACACGGTGATTCAGGGGAAATAAAAAAAAAAGAACAGGAAATGGCCCTCCTCCTTCTCCCCCTCGTCAGTCTCCTCTCCAGTCTTCTACGCCGTTGACTTGTAAGATTTTTGACCCCCTTGACTTCATTCAATCTCTCCTTACCTCGTTTCTTGGTTCTTTCGTGCTCAAATTTTTAGAGTGGTTCTTGAATCCCATATGGGAACAATATTATTGGTTTCTGCTTCAGCTTTGGCTTAGCAGCAATCCTGTTCTGAAGACCTTTACTCTTAATTCTGTTGGGTGATGATTTTACATTCGTGGTTTCTGAGGTTCTACCGTTTGGCTTCTAGGGAATTGTTGAGATAGCTGGCGAATCACTACTTGGGTTAGCGGTATAATGCTTTTTCATACCATTGATCATCATTTTTTTGGGGCTGCATACTGGTTTGAGTGTTGCTAGTTTGAGGGACTAGGCTTGGTGGCTTGTTCTTTTAGGACCATTGTAATTTGTTCCAGCAGGGTATGACTGGGCTTCTGAGAAAGTTCTTGCCTCTTGTTGTTAGTACGGTCCCTAAAGAAAAAGATGACGATGGAGATTTCAACCTTGAGTACTCCATCGCTTTGGAGTACAAAGGCCCTCTTGTCTCTTGTGATATTCCTCAAGCTCTACCCGTCAACATCGACGAAATCCCAACGGCTGCTGTTTTTTCACCAGAATCGACGTCGCTGGACTGGTCATTGCCAATCATTCAGCCCATTAGGAAGACCGATCTCAACCAGAAATTGTTCAAGGAGTTGAGAATAACCAAAGAGGTATTCTTTTCAGCTCATTCAATTGTGCTGTCAGTCGGTAATGGGGGCTCTGGCACTTGCGCGCTTGGCAATGGAAACGATACCTCACTTAAATCTGCAGGCGAGGTAGATAATTCTAGAGGTAGTGACTATGAGGATGCACGTGTTTACGAGTCATCTGATTCAGTCGAGGGCGAGAGGAATATTATATCTGAAATTTCGCATTTGCCGAGACCACCTGATGATTTTGCGGAAGCCAATGTGCAAATGCAAGCCTCAGATTCCACTCCTTCCCGCCTGTCCTCGAACAATTTGTCCCAAAGGGAGGAGCATTCTGATAATGAAATGCCCCACCACGTCAAGAAACCATCTACTGTCACTTTCAGAGATCCGGACACAGCTGATGTTTTCGATGAAGAATCAGTTTTCACTGAGGTCGACAGTTTCCCTGTGAAGCAAATGGCTGAGAATAATGGAAAGAAAGGGTCATGCTACCGCTGCTTTAAAGGGAATAGATTCACAGAGAAAGAAGTTTGTATTGTTTGCGATGCAAAGTATTGTAAAAAATGTGTAATAAGAGCTATGGGATCAATGCCTGAAGGCAGAAAATGTATCACCTGCATAGGCTTTAGGATCGATGAAATGAAGCGAAGTAACTTGGGGAAATGTTCTAGAATGCTAAAGTGGCTCTTGACAGAATCAGAAATTAAGCAGATAATGAGTTCTGAGGTATTGTGCCCAGCAAATCAAATCCCTCCAAACCTTGTTTATGTGAATGGTGAGGCTCTTGATCAGAAAGAGTTGCTTCTGCTGCGGAGCTGCCCAAATCCTCCGAAAAAGCTAAGGCCAGGATACTACTGGTATGATAGAGTAGCTGGGTTTTGGGGTAAGGTGAGTTTGAGATTTAGCTTAGTTAAGCTTGTTTTGGTTCTTCCCTCTCTTATAACTCGTCATTGCATGTCATCTTTTGTCAACCTATGAAGAAAGTTGATGATTTTGAATCTGGGTCAATTTGACAGGAGGGGCAGAAACCATGCCAAATAATCAGTGCCCGGTTAAATGTTGGAGGCTCCATTAAAAGAGATGCTAGCAACGGAAACACCGATGTATTGATTAACAAACGGGAAATTACGAAAGAAGAAGTTTGGATGCTGAAGGTGATTCTCTAGCCACTATTTCACTCTGCTTGACATGCAATCCACATCCTATGATAATCATCTGACAGCTTGTTCTTGAATTTTTGCAGTCAGCTGGAATTCCATGCGAAGGAAATCCTCATTTATGGGTGAGTGAAGATGGATCCTATCAGGAAGAGGGGCAGAAGAATGTTAAAGGCCGAATATGGGACAAGGTAAGTCCTTGGTGATGATGTGGACTTTTTGTTATAGTGATTCTCTATCTTCTTTTATTTTATTGAACTTCTGGCGATGCTTGGTTTTTTCTTCTACAGACTAAGACAAAGCTAGTCTGTGCAATCTTGTCTTTGCCAATTCCTCTGGATAATGCAAAACCCGGTAAAGAAATGACCAGAGACAGCCCTGGCCAGAATGATCTTCAGCACAAACTGCTTCTGGTCGGCTTTGATAAATCTGGCACAAGCACTATATTCAAGCAGGTTAGATTAGTTAGAACAGTTCTAAGCTTTGATCAATCTTAGACAAGCAGCGATTCATGCTCGATTATGTTCTTTCCTAGGTATATCTAACAGCTTTGTTAATCTTGATGTCAAGTGAAGCACTGTTAACTGTTAAGATCAGGGATGTAATGCTGTCTGTGTGACTTCAGTCAATTATGTACTAATTTCAGGCCAAGATTCTGTATGGTGTCCCCTTTTCTGAAGATGAACGTCAAAAAATTAAGTTAATGATCCAGAGCAATCTATACTGCTATCTGGGCATACTACTTGAAGGACGTGAGAGATTTGAAGAGGAAACTTTGAAGGGAAAGGGGAAAAGCCTGTTAATTGACCAACCCAGTTCTTCAGGTATGTTATGAAGAAAGCTGCCTTCACCTCTTGATATATGCCTCTGTGATGATGGAAATAGTCATAGTCAGATCATGGCATATCGCTTGTAGGGCATGAACGGTTTGAAAGAGGAAGCTCAAGGGAGAAGGGAAAAGGACTGATGATTGATAGATGCTGCTCTTCAGGTATTACATAAAGATCGACAGCATCTTTTGAACCTCACTCTTAACTGCATTACTAAATCTGGAATTTGAACAGTTAGTCTGGGATCTTTTAGAGCACTGAGTGATGGGAAGTGAGGCATTGGGAAAGCTACATGCTCTAATATGTCACAGTGGAATTGAATCTGACTAGTTTTCTTATGCATTTCTTCTTATTACTAATCAATTGACAGAGAAAATGTATCCAAAGGAAACTAAGTTGACCTATTCCATGGACTCAAAGCTGAAAGGATTTTCAGATTGGCTTCTCAAGGTAATAGCATCTGGTAATCTAGAAGCCATCGTTCTTTCTGCCAGTCAGGCATACGCACCTCTTATCGAGGAACTGTGGAAGGATGAAGCCATTCAAGCCACATACAACCGAAGGAACGAGTTAGAAAAGCTCCCTAGAGTGGCTACATATTTTCTGGAGCGGGTGAGATCACACATCTTGATCTCTGTTCTGATTGTCTTGCAGTTCTAGCCTTAAATCAGATCCTTTTACTGTCCTTGTGCCTTTATTAATTTGTAGGCTTGCCATTTTTTGTACGCTTCATTCCAGAGTCGATGATAAAATCATGATGTCACCTACGTTGCTAAAGTTTTTTTAAAAAAAAATAAAAAAGACCCTTTCGCAATGGCCTAGACATATTTGATTCCAGCTTTGTATCCTGTGCTGATAGTAATTGAGTCACAAATTTGGTTGCTCTGTCTCACTAAATTAGACTCTCTTCTTATCAGGCTGTTGAGGTTTCAAAAGAAGAGTACGTGCCCTCTGATATGGATATTCTGTATGCAGAGGGAATCACCTCTTCTAATGGTCTTGCAAGCATGGAATTTTCATTTCCCATGCCAGCAAAATCAGATGGATACATAGACTCCATTGATCAGCACTACGGCATGATGAGGTACAATCTTCTTCACTACACATTGATTGTCGATTTTGTCAACTACAGATTTGAATATGGTTGAGTGAATTTGGGAAATGAGCCATTTTTCCATCCCAAATTTAATTGATGAAGTGCTAGGACTAGCCTGTTTAGCAATCAATGATAAGCTACTAAACGAGCGTCCAGGTCAACTAGTTTACTATCCAAGACGACAGCCAAAATTTTAGCGGCAAAAACACTATTTCTGGGTTCTCTTAATAACCCAAAAGAACAGTTACAAGAGAAATTGCCGGATTTAATGGCGTTTGTATGTGCTGGACCTAATTGTTTCTTCATTGTTGCTCCTTCGACAAATCTCACAGCAAAATGCACTCGATAGAAAATCACCATCATCTTCTACTTCTTGTAAGTTCATCAAACTATCAAAGTATGGTCAACGAGGTTGATATGATGTTTGCAAATTAGGCAAGCAATTTACTTGACTTGGCAGGATTGTATTGGCAGAGTTTGCAGAATGTTGGTAAACTCTATCTGACATAGATTGGTTGAATCTGTAGGTACCAGCTCATCAGGGTGCATCCCAGAAGCCTGGGGGAAAACTGCAAGTGGTTGGAGATGTTTGAGGATGTTAATATCATCTTATTCTGCGTCTCATTGACAGACTACGATGAGTTCTATGAGGACAATAGAGGGTTACTGATAAACAAGATGATGGCAAGCAAGCAGCTTTTCGAAAGCATCGTCACTCATCCGACCTTTTATAAAAAGGAGTTCCTTTTGATTATGAACAAGTTCGATCTGCTCGAAGAAAAGATTGAAGAGTCTCCTCTAACCCAATGTGAATGGTTTTGCGATTTCAATCCAGTCATCAGCCATAACCACAATATGGGGACTAACGTCAATCCGGCTCCTTCATTGGCGCAACGTGCTTTCCACTACATGGCGGTGAAGTTCAAACGGCTCTTCCATTCGCTTACCGAACGCAAGCTGTATGCTTCCCTAGTTACAGGACTAGAGCAGGACAGTGTAGATGAATCTCTTAAGTACGCGAGAGAGATCATGAATCAGGACGAAGAAGGTTTCACTTCCATCAATGAGGAATCTTCTGCAAGTTTGGAGGCAGGCTCCTCTTAGTTTCATTTTTTCGCAGGCTTATCAAACAGCACTTTTTAGCTTTCTTCAGGATTTGGCCCGAACTGTTCGGCAGATTCCCACGCCTTACGCACCCGTTTTCACCCTCGCAATCGGCAACAATCTGGTTATGCTTAATTAAGAAGGCGCAGCTTCATAAACTTCAGCAAATATACACTGGCACGGAGGTAAATCATGTGAAATAAAATAGCTTCGATTTTTTTATTCTTTCTTGCGATGCATTCAGAAGATGTACTCCCGTAAATATAGAATGAAACACGTCTCTTATACTAAACTGTCGTCTGGATGAACACAGGGGAGAACTATTTTTGTCATATCGTTTTCCGTGTTGATCATAGGAACAGGGTGTATTTGAAATATAATTGCAGATTCACAACCCGACTCTGGAGCCTAGGCTTCACGTCGCTTGAAAGAATCCAGGAATTGCCATGTCTTCTTCATCTGTCACGTGGTTTCATTTAGCTAGTTATGGTTATAGATGAAGTCTAATTGCACTGATAACAGAAGTAGCCACGCAGAAGTTGCGGTGTACATTTTCGAAGGGCCTTGATTGACGCAGAACCTGAACTTCTATACATATAAAATCACAGATGCATATCGTCTTGAAACCTGATACAGGAGAGAGCATCTGTACAATGGTCAACAGGGTGTAAAACGATCCATAAGCAAACAGAGAGTGTCCTCGGACAATGTGGCCTCTCCTTGGACGCCTTTGCCTTCTACCTTGCCTTTCCTGTCTACGACTTCACCTCCTTCGTTGGCGACTTCCCCTTCATGCTTCGAGTTGTGCGAGACCCACTTCCTGAACCAGACCTTCTCCCTCAGCTTTCCCAGCTCGTTCTCCCACATCTCCACGAATGCAGACATTTTGAGCACTCTTCTTGATCGAAAAACGGAACAAGTCCTTGATGGGATTGAAAGTTTGGATCTTTACCAGTTTTGGTGCATCGATATCAGAAGAGAAGCAATTGGGTATTAATACAAGAAGAGAGAGAATGATGGGTTGTCTGAGGAAGACCGTAAAAATGTCTGGTTTCGCGTGGGATTCAATGATTGATGTCCTTCGGAGACCATGGATACTGTCAAAACGTGAGGGACAAGGTGTAAGTATATAACTCGAGAATATTCTAACTTAATGGCTTCGTTTTATCTTGTGGGGGCAGAGACGTGATTGGATTGTGAATGCCAAGTCAGAGTACATGTATGAACCCGCGTTTCGATACTTTGAGCAGTTTCACGGTACTATTTGACTAAGCATTCTTGATAAATGGGAGAAATATCATTTCGGAGCTTTGAGAAAATTCCAATCTAGGGTTGAGGACAATATAGCAGTCGGGTTCATCTATTGGATTAAGGGATCGGCCATATAGTGATAACCTTCTGAGTTTGGAAGGCAATGATGCAGATTGACAGCTACTAACACGTTCGGAAAATTTACTGTGGCCTACTGAAATCCACCAATTACGGACATTTTAGCCCGCGGTTTTGGGTCATGGATCGTTCGTTATTCCCCCCCAAATTGAGTATTTGGTTGAATTCATGTGTTTTTTTCAGATGAAAAGGAGATATGGCTACACTAAAATTCTGGCTATCTGATGCCTGTGCCTAGTCCCAACCCCCAGAAATTGCTTAATCCACAGGAGAGGGGAAAAAAAAAAAAAATTGGACCCAATTCAAGTTGGGACTAGCTAGGAGCAGTCGGATCAGACAGTTGACCTTACCTCTCCCGTCCCCCGTTTCAAACTCGTGAGAAATCGATTAGATCGGGATGAAGATTCTACAAAATGACGCAGCATGCTGGAAGGAACAACCCCTCCGACGTGGCGATAGTGAAATTCTATCTTCTTGAAAATGTTGGGGAGGCGGAAATTAAGGCAATCTCTACACGTGACGTGATTAATACGTGGAGGCTTGGGACTATTCTTACGCACTTGATGGGGGACATTCTTCCACGTACTTGTAATTTCCAGGAAATGTAATAAGAAAACTCAAGAGCAATTGACGTTATTTGTTTGAAAATGGAAGCTCTGTTGCTCTGTCAGGAAGCATTTACAGAGACGGTTCCATGTAAAAATAAATGTTAGCAGTATGATTTATTAATAATAATTTGATAATTATTTCATGTTATTAATTAATTTATATTAATTACAAAAAATATATAATTATAGTGATGCGATTTTGAAGTGTTTTTTTTAATGAAATTCATCTCTCGAAGAGATACCTCTTGAATAACGTTTCTTTTTAAAAGTATATTTGGTTCTCTCTTCTACGTTATTTTACGTAACTTAAGAAACAATTTGAAAGAATAGAAAATTGAGGGAGAGAAATCAAATCTTCAGCATTTTCGATTTCTGCAGTTCACGAAGAATCTCAATGACCAAATATATGTCTTTATTTTTATTGAAAGTAAAAATCATGAATATCGAAGACCCTTCTATAATTAAATTTCTTATAATATTTATGTTTAATCACTTATAGGTGGTATCAGAATAAGATCTCATAAGATCTCATGATTTTTCGATCAAGTATAAAGTTTATATGTATGTGATGAAGGCTTGATGAATTTTTTGCATTGATGTTCATGGATGAATTTTGTAGGCAAATTGCGAATTGGGGAATTTTCGGATATATTGAAAATTGTGGTTTTTTTGGCTGGAAAAAGAAATCGCCGATTCCGGACAAATTCCCAGCGAATCAAGGCCCGGCTTCGTATCAGTATAATCGACTCTCGATGGGTAATAAAAGCCCTGAGGTTTCTAGGCATTGGGATGTTCCCCGGAGACAAATTTGATGGTCGACTTTCTGGATTGGGGTTTCCGTTCGAGAAGTGTTTTGCTTGATTCCGGGCAAAATACTTCATCGTTTTCGTTGATTATAAGCCCGTGTGTTCGCATCGGTACGAAGAATAAAACCCACCAATTATTCTAATCCAATATGGGCCATCGGAGGAGAATTACACGGCGGAAATCAGAGGAGTCGGACGGGAACCTACTGTTCGCATCTACTTGTAATTTCCAGGAAATGTAAAAGGAAAGCTCAAGAGCAATTGATGTTATTTGTTAGAAAATGGAAGCACGTTGCTTTGTTATATCCTTCTGCAAAAGGAAGCATTTACAGAGACAATTCCAGACCCAAGATGAAGCGAGAAAGCTCGACTGAGCCAAGCCGAGTAAGGTCTTCGACTCAAGGGCTGAAACACTCGACGAGCATGCACACCGAGGCCTCGGAGCGGAGGAGAGCTGGCAAGCTCACCAGCCTGACTCGGCTGAGAACCGGAGGCATCCAGCCGGTGCTCCCGGTCTCCGCGCCGGCCGAGTCTGCCGAGCCAGTTGAGAATATGGCTTGACCCCTTTCGCGTAGCTTCCTGGTCCACTTGTCCACAACCCCGGACATGGCTGAGGTTTTGAGGATTATCAGAATATAGCTCGCTCGGACAGGAGTGAAAGAGAGACGATGACAACCGAAGGTGTTTTGAGTTGGTTGATGATGTTTGAGATGTGAAAGGAACTTATCGAAGTTGGGTTCTTTATAGGAGGTTGACCAGATGGTTTTGGAGGAGAACATGGTTGATTCTGTATCTGTGTGCTTTCAGAGATCGTCACTTGGAAACCCCAACATCCCCCACCCCCTTTTTTTTTTTTATAAATATAGAACTTGTTTCCCTCATCTTTTTGTCGCTTGAGGAAACCAGTGCGAGCAACTGGTATCGTCTTTGCTTGTCCACGGATTATTGAAATCCGTGTACGGCTTGTCGGAGGGTCAATACCATAAAAGTCGTCCAGGGTCCGTTGAAAAAATAAAATAAAATAAAAACATTAAAAAATATACATGCATATGTATTCTTCCTTTATGGAGGCTCATACAATTTTTGATATGGCAAATGTGACAACGCTTTTGGAATTGCACATAGCTCAAGGGAAAAGTTGTCCCGTTCGCGAATACATGAACTCTTTCCACACTCGTTTGTTGTCAAATTATGTGGAAAAGAACGAAAAAAACGGTTCATGCATCGATCAAGAAGTGATAAAGTGGATCGAATTTAGTTTACGACTTTAAAATATGAGTCTATGTTTCGCTTTTTTCAGATAATTTGGGCAATCTCGCAAAATTTGAACCCTTACTGTGGGATAAAAGTGGAGCGCAAGAGTAAGTGAAATAATTTGAAAACCAAGAAAATAGATCCTTTTCTTGCTGGCAGATGGACAATCTTGACCAACTATTGGATACACTACAAGAAGAAGGTGTTAAGCATCACAATCAACAATTGCAGGAGGGCAGGATATGAATCTCTCTATGCAATAGCAATAGGTGAGGATTGTATTAAGCGAACTTCCTATTATTCATACAGGGAGGCAACAATTTCATACAACATGGCGACAGTTAGGTGAAGTCATTGTTCAACTACAAAATGCGTAACACACTCCAGTAGCTCATAACTCGGGCCGCAGATGCGTTATCACTGAGAATGCAAAAGGAACCGGAAGAACGGAAGTGCTCCAGATGCAGCTATCGCCCGTTTCCACTGAGCTGGAGAGATCGTACTAAAATTCTAATGGACCGCAACCGTTCCTGTGTCATACAATGAATTGTTCGCGGGAGCAGTAATCCTTTCCCACTGGACTTGCCCTGGGCATCATTCTCCAGCCAACGGATTAGCTTTTGCAATTTACGGTGTGAGCATCCAAAGCTGTCCATCTTTCCAACTCTATAAACCAATCAAAAATTTTGAAGGCTCTTCCGGCTACAGAACGATCGCCAGCTGATGGAACCAGGAAATTAAATGGCTCTTCTTCAAGACCTCGTGCTGCCATCATCGCCAAAAGAAGGTACCAGACGAGAAATTCCTGCTGTGAGACTCGGTGAGACCACCGGCTCCCAGGGAGAGAGGAGACGCGTAAAGCACTCCCATCACATGGTGTCTCTTGATGTAAGTCCAATTATATTGGAGCTCCATGTCTCAAGCCAGGATGAGTAGTAACTATACTCCAAGCCCAAGCCTAAACCAAATTGCCAAAATGACCTGGCAATCAACGCGCTGCAACTCACTCACCAGACACAGCGAGATTGGAGACGAGTTTGACCAGCACTTTGATACACCATTTGCTCATTCCCAGTGTCGCCTGAATCCATTTTCGCTCCATTGACTTCAGGAGTAGGAATTTGCATGCAAATGCAGTCTGCTGCACATCGCGCCACATGATGTTTTGAGAATGCAGCTCCCAAATCCCATCCGAATTGCTGTCGTCGTTACAAACTCAAATCCATGGTGTCCACCCTTCATACATGTTGCAAAGGTTATCCACGCTAGTAGCTTGCTTGATTAGATAATCCACTTGCTCTGCTGTGCTCACTTCTCTGAGAATAAAATACATTGCTGTTAACACAAAATTAACACAAAGTATGAAGAATCAACAAAAATTTACCTGGTTTCGTCAATATCTCGGCCATCTAGTTTCATCTCTATGCGCCTCAGCACCGACAATGCGTAAGTATTTTTACCTACAGACAATCGAGAATGTAAAAAATAAAATTATGACCCAACACAAATACATACTTTTTGATAAATACAACACATAAAAAACAGTAATAGAGAACCAGAGAAATGTCATCAGATCAACAGTTCCAGAAAAGAAAGAACAAATTCAACTGATGAGAATGAGCCAAAGCACATTAGTTAATCATGGAATAAGGCCAAGTGGTAACGCATTGACTTTTGTGAACTAGTATGAGACCAGTATCAGTGTCTACTGGGAAAGCTGCAACCTTCTGGCATCCGTTTCTTTTCCACCACAAATTCATAACGAAAAATTTGTCCTGGTTGCCAGAGAAGGCGATTGAAAAGGAACCCAGTCCCTTTCACCACCATGTACTTGCATGTGCCCAGATTCTCGTGGTTAATAACAAAACATAGGCTGGAAATTTGGGTCTGGCACTGTAGTTGTAACTGGTGAAGAAATGAAAATCCTGCTGAAATGCAGTTTCAAGGTTTGTTCATTATGACACTAGACATCAAACCACATAACCCATGCATGTTAGCTGATCAAACTTCAATAGTCACGGCTTGACACAACTAAAATCCAATCTTTCAGGGTTGAGATCTGGATCCAGATTATAGCTAACAAATAATGTGACCAGAAGTTCAGAAAAAAAAAAATTCAAGTCCAAGCCTTTTAGTCCCCAAGTTTCAGCCAGAAGAGGTCAATTGAAAAATTCTCAGATGAGAGAAAGAACTTGAAAACCGTTGTAAAGACATCAAAGAAAAAGTACAAAGTCAAATGATGCAAAACTTACCCCTGGCAACTCGACCACCAGTATGGCCATTGGGATTAGTAGCTTCACCACCTCCATCATCAATGATATTTCGGGATGAGGGCATCTTATTTTTACCTCTATAATCCAGCTCTGTTTCCCTATTCACGTCATCTGGAGTGTAAACAGGAAAAGTTGTATCTAGATCCATTGTAGATGCCTTGTCATTCGGTTGCTCAGTTGTCCCACCTATAAGTGGCATTACAGGAATATCCTGGCTATATTTGGCCCCTTCATGTGCAATTTCAGTGATCTGTCGGGGATCACTTTGGGATGAAGGATCCGTACATGTAGCCCCATCATCTCTGCAACTAGAGTTGATCTGGTCATTTAAACTATCTGCAATACTTTGTTCAGGTGAGGAAACACTGGATCCCAAACTGCTAGTGCAAATGCTATCTGGCGGAGATACCCATCCTTTATCTTGCAAAGCAAGTTCAGCAAGGCTCACAAAATCCTGTGTGATCTCCTCATCAGGTGCCGGTAGTTCCCCTTCCTTGTCATTGAAGGAAGATTCATTGCCCGAAAAATTCGGCCTTGACAAATCAGTTCCTGGTAAATTTTCTTCCTGACTTTCTCCTGCACCTCCAAGAGCCTGGAGAGAATGCAAATTGAGGCTTACTTAGGTCAGGTGGTAATTGCAATGAAGTTTGAACGGCAGCAAAGAGTTAACAAACCTAGCTGGTCAAATAAACTTTACCTTATGGAGATTTCCAGCATGAAGACTTGCAGTCCGTGCAAGCTTGGTCAAGAGAGAGAGAAGTCCCTTCACAGACGATGTCAGTGCTGGTAACAATGGCTTCAGGGCTTGACAAGCTTCCCCAACTCTTGTACGATAAGACTGATATATGGCTTGTCCATGGATTGGTGATATTTCAATTTTGCTCTCTCTTTCCATTGTTATAGCATCAGTCATAGCAGTCACATCTTTGGACAAAATTGATTCAAGTGGCAGAAGGATTGCATTTGCCTGTTCCCCCACAAGTCAATCAATCATTTACATACACTGTTACCCGGTCTCAAAGGAAAAAAGTAAATCACAAAATTAAAGCATAGGGTGTCAAGAAAAACCTTCATAAGGCCTTCCACTAGAGAATGATGCATTGAGGCAGCTTCCTTTCCTAGACTGTGTACATCATGTAGATCTTCAGTTATTGCCAAAACCTGAAGAGAAGTTCAAAGATCAGTGGCCACATCAAGAATTGAGAAGATGTCTGGAAACCTACTATAGCCATAAGTTGTGATCAGCTACAACTGCAGTACAAAGGGAGATTTCACTGGCTGGAAATCAGACGTCACATTATCATTCATTAGTGTTGTCAAACAATTAAATGCTAATCTTCATCATGCACCAATCGTCATACTCATATTGTACCAACCACTATAAGCAAATGCCATTTGAACCGACAGTTCTCACTCTTAAAAATCGCTCAACTTATTAAAATAACCAGTTAAAAAGCCATTTTTTAAAACCCAGTGGAGACTGAAGAAGCTCACAATCTCTCTAAAAAGTTGTCTGAAGTGAAGTGCCTCATCCAATGAAGGAGACCGAGCACCATAGTTAAAGATCATATATATACACAAATAAATGCAACTATAATTCTTTGCCTAAGAGGTGTTAGAAAGTCCAACTCAAAAGCTTAACCTGATGGGTGGAGAGAAACCACATGAATATAAAAAGCATACAAGATCTGTTATCAAGCGATGTGGGACTTATGTTACACCGACACGACACGCGACACGACACGATACTTCGATACGTGAATTCTAAAAAAATAGCAAATTCCAACACGTTAAGATACGTTATATATATAACTTTTATGATTTCAATAATAATATCATTATAAATAACATAATAAATCAATGTAAGGTTAAAGAGCAGCATTTCATTCCATCAATGTTTTGAATTGAAAAATTCAACTACATTTCCTTCCAATAATCCATAAACTTGGAGGGAAAAAAGACAAGCACTACATAATCCATATTCCACCAAAAATAAGTGGAAGACAAAAAAAAAAGCTTCATTTCAACATAAATAATAAGAAGTCATTCATTTACATTATCCGCTCCTTTTGACACAAGAGTGGACTCTATATCCGTGTCATTTTCCCTTGAATTTTTTGTAATTTTCCAAGATTGCCCTTTGGACACGCGTGTCCCTCCCGTTGACCACGTATCAGAATCTCGGACATGCGTTGACCGCGTGTTCAGCGCGTGTCGGACATGGACACGAATCAGGTACGCAAAAAAATTCTGGGAGCGAGTGTCCGTGTAACATAGTGTGGGCCAACAACCTCAATGACCCCTTTCACATGCAAGTCGGATTACAAGCGGGGCATGCGGAATTTGACTAATGCGGGGTGGATGCACATTCGCAAAAGGAAAACACTAGCTTTGATACCATGTTAGAAAGTCCAACCCAAAAGCTTAAGCTAATCGGTGAAGGGAGATCACATGACTATAAAGAGCATATAAGATCCGTTGTCAAGCAATGTGGGACAACGCTTCAACAAGAGGAAAAGATATGCTCCAAATAATCACTAAAGTAGGATGACATAAACATCTTTCATTCTAGATAGTTTGAAATCAACTAGCAGCTACGAATGAAGTCATTCTTTTCAACATACTTGGCAAATTCAATATATTCGTCTAATGAGTACAGGGTGAAAAATAAACAGAAACAGATGAGCAACACAAGACTTGTTAATCATTCTGACTTAGCTCGGACACAGACACGAATCAGGTACGCAAAAATCAAAAACAGATAACCTTTCAAAGATATTCCCACACAAGAAACAGGCTAAGAATGTGTCAAATACTCGAGTCGAGAATGGCACCCACATGTTTGGCCTTTAGAGCCTCATATATGCACAACAATAGCTGACATTCATAATTGTCATGATCATGTAGAGATTGGTTATCCTCTTAAAAAAAATATTATACATCCCACGATGCCAAATTTTGCAGCTACAAAGAACAATAGGAATAATTGGAAGCATCAAATAAACCAAGCATCAAACCTCCTCAAGCATGGAACCACACTCTGATGTCAAAGCTGTATGTCCCCTTGACACTTGACCATAAGCAGATAGTGCAATGCTGGCTTCATATGCACAGTCCCTCATGGCAAGTATGGTGCTCTGTAACTCATCTGCCAAGGAAGAAAACATATAATGTAATACTTGAACAAAAGGATGCGACCAATTTAACACAACAAAACACACAAAACCTGAAGCTGACTTTGCTTTATGAGAAGCAATGCAAAGCTCATTAGTCGCAGAAAATAAACCATTTGAAGCAGCTTCTGTGCCGCTTTGTGCAAGCTTCCATTCTTGTTCAACACCTGAGCAACAAATACAGAAAAAATCATCCTTAACAATGCAATTCTAGTTAACAATGCAGGCCATGTACAGAAAGATGACACAGTTGTGTACGTGTGAAAGAATGATAAGTGACATCCAATCTTGTCAAAGCGTTTAAGTTTGCTTGTTGCCATGCTCTACAGTCATTGCTCGTCCTCAAAGGATGTTCTCCTCCAGGAACCCAGAAAATGCCATCTCTTGACGCTTCAAATTCCAGTATAGACATGCAAATCTTGATTATTTCAGATGCTTTCTCCCTTGCATCCCACAACAATTGTCTTCTCCTTGTTAAATGCTCATGGAACTCAGGAGGGATATTTGACATTTTGCTGGAACTATTTCCGGCAAGACCAGAAGAGCTACCACCACATGCCCATCCCATTGCCCTTTCCAGCTGTCCTTCTGCAGCAAGGGAAGTTCTTTCAACAGCTTGCAGGCCCTCAATTGTCCGAGCTATTCTGGATACAGCAGATTGCATAACTTCCAACAGTCTTTGCCTGTTGAGATTTAGAATAATCTGTTGCAGGTTGTCCCCACTGGCCAGCAATTTATGCAATGTGATCCGGCTATTAGGCGAGGGGGTCAATAGAATGTCATGCATCCATTCCATCTGAACAATCTCTATGCAGTCTTTCTTTGCATTCTCTTTAAGTTCATGCACCTGCCTTTTCATAAGGGATGCTGCTGACCTTGCCGCACGAGCAGTTTCATGTGCATTGCAGTATTCTTCAAGCATAAGCTGGACCTTTCTAACAGCCTCAAGTTCTTTGTGCGACTGCTCAAAGACTAATTCCTTCCTCGACCCATTCAGTTGCTTATAATGGTCGGTCATTTTCGCTAACCATACCATAAATATAGGCAGCATATGATCTTTCAGGTAATGACCGATATGTTCCTCAAGCTGGAGCACAAGCTTTTTCCTCGCAGCATTGACAAGCTGGTCAAAACATAACTTTTGCTCCATGGACGAAGCCACCTCATGTGTGCATACATCAAGAAATGAATCCAGAACACATATTTTCCAAATGAAGAAGGCATTTTTCTTCACAGAACCACCAAACTTCCAGACATTTTCAGATAACGCTTGCCCAGAACTTACACAATCTGCCAAATTAGGATCCCTAATTCCTGCATGCAAACAAGAAGCACCAACTGAAGACAGAACTTTGTCTAGTGATTCTAATTCATGGAAGGGATTGACTAATGTGGACAAGAGTGTTTTGCCTCTTAAAGCAATTGAGTCTATTTCCTCTTCAGCATTCATTAAAGACTGAAAATGATGTTGACAAGAGCTGAAGACACCTTCAACATCCGTTTGTATCTTAATGAGAGAAGAAGTATGTTTGTCCCTCTGGTTCCAGGATTGGTGGAGTTGGTCCAGTTGTGCCCTACAAGATTCTTCCTGAGATGCTAATTCTTCAGCCTCTTCCCAGGAAAGATGATCTCTACCCTTAAGAGCCGCTTCTTCGAGAGCCAACTGCCGCTCAGTAATGAGGGCTACCTTAACAAAGTAATTCCGTTCTAGTTCAATGACAGCTCCTCGCTCCATTTCAACCTCCAATAGCTGCTCAAGTGCAGAGTCAATGGTGGCACGAACTTGGGAGACCGATCCAAATACATCCGCAAACTCTGAATTAAATGTAACAGCATTTCTGATCACATCTGGTAAAACATCAGACAATTGATCAACCAAGCTTTTACAGTAAACAACATTGCTTTTGAAAATGGATGCCCAGTTTTCTTCAGAAAAAAATTCCCGACTTTCCATACTTGTGTCACTGCGAGGAACATCCCAGGCAGCAAATTGCCGTAGATCATTCACGAATTCACTAACAACCAAGCATTTCTCTACTAGCTCTTCGAGTTCACCAAATAAAGATGAGGAATCATCCAGAGACCTATTGCCATTCCCTTTCCCATTGGCATCAGCCATGTCAAGAATCCTCTTTTTCACATCATCATAAATAGATGCAACAGCTAAGTTCAACACATAAAAAGCCTTCTCTTTTTTCTCTGCTAACTGGCTACGAGACCCCGCGTTGTTTGTGTCATCATACTCAGATTGACCAGGATAAACCAGTGAATTTAAATCATCTTTCGTTTCTACAGTGGCAGATTGCATGTATTTCATGAAACTAGAGAGAAGACGGTCCTTAGCTTTAAATTCAGCCTCAGAGCCAACAGAGTTCTCTAGCTCAGCACACTCATCTTCAACTTTCCCTATCTCAAAGGCATACTTGCTTACTTTTAGACACAGGTCATCATGAGCATGTTTGACTGAATCACGAGAGTCATTTCGTAGCTTAGATATCAATTCAGCAGCCTGTCTTCGGGCAATGGAAATGATATCAGATGTAAGAGCACCTGAACATAACTGCAAAATTTGTGCCCAGCTATAAACCGTGCTGTTCGCGAGGTAATTTAGAGGAAGAATTCTCTGCAAAGCTAGAGAGTAAACCTGAATTGCAGTGAAAGATGATGACACACCAAGATCTAACTCAGCAACAAGCTTAGAGAGTTCCCTATCTAAATCAGTGCATTGTACTTGTGTCGGCTCTGGAACAACAGTAAGTGGAACCCCAGCCACCAGGACTGCTGATGAAAGGGACAAAGCTTCTCCGAGACTACTTAGATTATTCCAAGCATTTATTTCTGGTAGTAGATTGCTCCTAAGAGCATCAATGATCCTTCCATGTTGCTCAATCCAGCTTGTTGCCTCTTGAGCTTTTTCAGCCACCAAAGCTTTTGCTTGAGAAAACTCACGAGCCTGAATTTCAAAAGAAGCACGAAATTTTTCCGAATTACAACTCGCTTCAGCAAGGATTGACTTTGCAGATGTCTCATGTAGAATAAGGTTAGACCGCTCTTGATCAGCTCGATAGAATAGGGCAGAAACGATTTCATATTTGTTGATCACATCAGAAAACCTCTGGTACACAATTAACGCTGTCAGCAAAGAATCATCATTCAAGACAAGTATTTACTGGAAAGTATCAAAATTTCCAAGCAGTCAATTTCATACCTCAAGGGCAGATTCGACAGCTGGCAAGGAAGATATTAAAAGATCATGATGTTCCTGACGAATACGACACAAAATATCAGCCTATGGTGTTAGTTTACCGTATGTTAAACCTTTTTCATATGCACTTCAGATTTCTTCTACAATTTCAACATATATCCCTCCAGAAATAACACTCTTTTTGGAAGAAATACGGGATCAAACTGTATTTCGGAATCAAGTGCATCAAGCAAGTAAAAAGGCTAGTTTCTTAAATTATTTGGCCTAAACTTCACTCTGAAACAGATACACATGCTGATTCTCAATTGATAAGTACCTGCAGTGGAACACGAATTTCTCGAACTCGAGATGCAAATAAGCTTAAGCTCACAGCCAACTCCATGCCCTTTCTCTCTTCGCCGCCAATTGCTGCATCATCGTGAAAGTCTCCCCTTGTCCATTCTACAAGTGGATCCCAGACAAAAACCTCTAGTAGCATCAGGAGTATATCTTTATTTTTCCTCAGGACACCAAGAACTGCTTCACAGTTCGCTTTGAAAATCCCTTCTACTCCAGTCAACCCTAAAGCTGCTTCAATCATCTGTGTTAGTCGGAAAGGAACGATTTCTGGGATCTTGAGTCTCACCCCTTTATCAAAGCATATATTGTAATCAATATGAAGTATATCTCCACTACGGAAATCCACCAGAATATTATCTAGATGTCTATCCCCAAGACCTAGGATGTGGCCAACCATGCTCATGGCTGCAACACTTCCAGAGTACCTGCAAGTCGAGGGAAATGCAGCATAGGCCACGTCACAACTTAGAATTAAATAGCAAAAATGTCTTCAAGTAAAATGTTGGTGCCCACAACTACAGTATTAGCTGCGTCAGAATACCATTTCAACTATCGAATAGACACTTTACCAGCAAAAGAAATCGCACCTTTTCAACTTCAAATTGAATGCCTTGAATCCTTCGCTAGCACACCACAGCTCCTGATACAAAAGTTGCCGTGGAACTTCTTGCATAAGATCCGTAACAACTTTACGCTTAACTTCGTGAGGCCAGTCTTTTCGAGATATTACTCTCCTTATGCCTTTTTCTTTCAGTGCTGGGATGATCTTACCGTAAAACATATCACTTGGACGTGGAACAGGTGGAGGAACTGTTTTTGTGTTTCCGATGCCAGAAGATGGCTGTACAGCTGCTTGATCTCGGGCTTGCCAACACTTGTAGACACTGTACACACTTATCACATTGTCCACCCACTGGATAAGACCAGCCCGACCACTGATTGGAGTCACTGAATAATGGCGAATACCAACCAAATGACTACGAGTCGTATGAGATGAATGTAATAAACTATCTATTGCATGCAAAAGCTGCATTATTCTGGCATCAAGGCGTAAGTCTTCCCTTCCTTTCAACAGATAAGGGTAGTTTTGACCGTCTGAACCAATGATATTGATCTTTTTAGGTTTAGTCTTTGTTGATATTATTGTAACTTGTTCGGCAAAGGAAGAAATAGTTACAGCACTGGGAAGAACAGTGAGGCCTCCGTCTCCTTCAAAAAGTGTGACCAGTTTCTCAAGCCCAGGCATAGGAACATCAGACGATGACAAGAGGGCAAGCTGTGGAGCTACTTCCCCCAAGGAAACTGAAGGCTTCCTCTGATAAGATGTTAAAGATGCAGCAATGGTATCAAATGGCCGCCATACATCTGCAAGTGAAGCAGCAGATTTTGGAGGATTCTTAAACGTCAAAATTGCACTTTTCAGTTGCTCGATGTACTGCTCATGGAACCTCATTTCATGAGGCGTTACAGGTTTCCGGGTTGTAGAAGCCAGACGACGTTCAAGGGTTAGAAAAACGGGCGCCATCATAGCTGAATACTTAGCTGCATTTATCTTGCTTTTCTCGCTCTGGCTGAGCGTGATATTCTCTGCAATCCGTGCAGCCTCCTCTTTCAGAATGTGGATGCGCCTCATTACATCTGGATGAGAAATTTTTGTTCGGCCTCAAATTAGTGAAAAGTTGGCATAACCGAATATACATTGACAGAGACCAATTTAACATTCAACCTTGAAAGGAGTTTTAGACAGAAAAACCGTATGTTCATCACACACTTCATAGAGAATGGAAAGGTAAAAAAAGAGAGAGATTTGGCATCCATGAAATCTCAACATGCTTAGGATCACAAAACTTGACCTGCTAGATCATAAAATATCCAGGAAGGCAAGAGTACCTGAGTGAAGATCATGAAGTGTGCTAAGCCAGAGTTCCTCCCAGAGAACAGTTACGTTACTCAGTTCATTTATCATGAGCTGAACATCTTCAATCAATTTCGGGTGAAGATCTAGCTGCATCAAATAGATAGCGGTAACTATCAAAGGTTAATACCTAGACAAAGTGACAACTGTATTTACGGAAAAGCTCTTTGCAGAAGAAAAACAGAGTTTGTCGTTGCTAGAAACTCCAGATCTGGTCATCACCAACTGACCATCATGTGGTGGTAACCTGTGCGAATCCGAGGTGATAATGTCACCACTAATTTTCACTATCTCACTCCTCGTTTTACAGTCTTTTTTTTCCCGGGGGGGGGGGGTCGGGGGGGGGGGGGGGGTTGGTTTTTTCAAATTGCTGTTTGTTAAAGACTTAAGATTTTGAGTTGAACAAACCAGACACTAAAAAAGTGTGCTCATGAGTCATGAAAAAAGTGACAAAACCTAGTCCTCCACTAATAAAGACAGAGATGTAAGGGTAAGATGAAAATTTACTTCCACTCATTTCCCTTTTCGTTTCCACATCATTTGCCATAAATGGCTTAGTTAACAAGGCATTTTCCACTTACATGGAAATTCCATCCTATTTCTCATGCATAAACCACGTGTGGGCATTGAGAAAACGGAAAAAGATAAGTCTTCAGTTGGTAGATCTACAAAGTACTGACTCATGCGATCATCTTTTCTCATGCATAAACTACATCCAGATCCAGAAAACCAATGATGTCTACAAACTCTTCAACTGAAAATCAACATCAACATCAACAATACCTTTATCCCAAATTAGTTAGGGTCGGCGGTTGATGAACACTAAAGATTCATAAAAATAAAGCAAAATCAATCGACGGAAAAGAGAAAATAAATAAATAAATAAAGATAAATACACACACACTACCCCTCCACAATACTAATAATCTTCTTCCACTCCGTCCTAAGAAAAACTGTACACCAATCTATTTCCCACTCCCTTAAGTCTTCAACTGAAAATATTTTAAAAGAAAAACATTGGCAAAAGGATAATATCTGTGCTTCAGTCTAGCAATTTGTACACTGTCTGAAAGACAGGCTGGCATCGGACCAAAAAAATTTGGGGGGGGGGGGGGGGGGGGAGAGTGAGAGAGAGAGAGAGAGAGGCTGGCACATTTGAAAAGCAGAACTAACTTCAGCTATCGAATTACATTACTTTTCAAAGACACCATATCTTTCACATTTTGGATTGCAAGCCTTAGTAGGTTTAAATGCAATTAATTTCACATCTTATTTATTTTTTAGTCTTCAAGCAAAGGTCACACAAAACCCTCTCACCTATTTATACAAAATCCACTTCTTAAATTGAGATGACAAATCATTCCAGAAGATAGAAAGCTTTACAGTTTATACCCCAACCATTGGTAATAGAACTTTATAGCCAACAGAGTTATTCAAATGACAGAAGAGTGAAGTTGAAGAAGATGGATTACCAGACAGCCCAATACATGCTCTAGCTCCTCCGAAGGTTTTTCTTCATTAGCATTTACATCAACCAGGGTAGGATAAACAATGGACCAGGGTGAACGCTTCCCCAGCATCATCAATAAGCCTTGTAATTGTCTTCTAACTACTTGTTCTGGATGAGAACTTAACCGAGCAAATAATTGAGGAGTCACTTCCTATAAAGATCCAAAGGATTAGATAAGGCATTTTGCTGAAAAAACAGAGAAACTTTAGCATAGAAAGAGCACTTGCCTGCCATGGAAACAGAGGGACTGCAGAAAGAGAAGGTTCAAGATTTTCTTTTAATTCCACTCCATAATTTAGAAGAATATGCAGAACATACAGTGTAGCCCTCAAAGTGTAACTGCTGCTTTTATGTTTCAATGACTCATAGCCTGAACCAATCAATTCGCCATTGCAAGTGTTTGATGAGGCATATGAAAGATACTGTATGAATCCATGAGCAGCACAGCCAAAAAGAGACACGTTTCTTCTCCTCAGAGACCACCAAATATCAACTAACTCATCAACAAGACCTACAACGTCTCTCTCTTGTAGTCCAATGTTTGCATGTACGAAGAATGTCCGTAACCTGGAAACTACAGAACCAGAAAGGCAGTCACTGGCAGAATCTTCAGCACCAGGTGCACCTGCTGTTACTTCAATGATATTCACTACCTGCTGCAACAAAGCCTTCACAATATTAACATTGCTCAAATTTTCAGCAGAAAGAAGGCAAACGTCCTTTTCTTTCTCTCTATCATTTAAGCCCACAGCATCACCCATCTTGCTAACCCGTTGCAAAATCATTGACTCAACTCTCATCATCTCATCATCATTCAACTTTAGTCTGTCAGGCCAAACTTCAGGGACAAGAAAAGGAGATAAAGAGCATGAATGAAGGGAAGTTTCATCTGATTTGAGCAGGGAATTCCGGGCTTGATTGAAACACCACGAGCCATAAGAGATCCATGACTTTCCCATAAATGGGCAAAGACGAGTTGACAATTTTGTAGCTGTGCTGACAATCTCTTCAATAGTGATGCTGGCATCTCTTTTAGAGCTTGAGTTTTCATAATTCAAAGGGACCCCTCCTTTACCAATAAAAGAAGAATCAGCTATCTCAAAGTCGGCCTGCATCCTTGCAGAAACTATCTCCAGGGATATATCTGAATACTTGCATTGTAGCCAGCTTGATAGTTTCAAACATGCTTTCGCCTTCAAAATACTTTCATCGGCATCAGAAACTTTTGATGCTGAAGATATCATGCAAGGACGGACAATTGACCATATACTACTAAAAGCATCTTCATATTTCTTTTCAGCATACATTAGCAAGGCTTCCTCATACTCCAAATTCAATTTTAGAGAATTGCACAGTCTCTCCTCTGAGCATCTCGATACATGTTCTATAAGATAACTCTTCAAACGATGTGCCAACATAATGTTCTGTTGCTTGCGAGCTAAACGCAACAAGTTCATACACAGATTCATTGTAACAGGGGAATCTGGGAAGATGGTCCGATATACCCTGAGAACCTTTAACCATGGGTAACAATCTTGGTGCGCTTGATTAATTGGATGTTGAATTGGATGGATATATGAACTCAATATTGATTGGAATTGTTTGCATTCGTCCTGACCTCCTTTGAGAGTAAATCCACGTTCGAATTCAAAAATACAGTGCAACTGTGTAGCATATGCCGCTGCATCAGTTAAACCATCAAGAGGCAGAACAGACAAGGCTTCCTCCAGCATTTGTTTAGACTTCTGTAAGTCATGGGGCAACTTCTCTATTTTCCCTTCCACCTGAAGAAGCATTGCCTGTAAGAGCATCTGCTCGCTCCTTAACAATGCTACTTTGGGGTCAAGTGAAAGGTCACAGCTACTTTTTGGCGTCAAATCAAGGGAGGCCCATGCTGCCTGATGCTCACCCTCATCAAAATGAGCCAAGGCATGGATAGCATTTATTTCATTACCTGCTGTTGTTAAAGCACCGGCATAACTCTTACCAGCATGTCTGGCACGAAGCATTTGCAACTCCACCAACCATGACTCTAGACTTCTCCAATCTGATAGAGCAGAGTAACTCTCAATGATACGTGCAATAGCGAACTGCACCCCAGCTGAACCCATTGAACTAAGAGATTCCTCATTTTGAAGCAAGTCAGTAAAGTGAGCAGCAGACTTTTCATATTGACCTTCTGCCTGGTATACAAGCCCAGTGATCCATGCCAAGGGTCTCAAAGCCCCCTTTTGATCCATGAACTGGTTCTCCTCAACAAGCAACGAAGAAAAAGTCATTGAAACCCACATTTGCAGGCCAACCAGAGCCTCTGGTTCATGGCACCTACACAGAGCCAATGCCATGTGGTGCAATACCCTTAGGATATCTTCAGAAAATCTACTCCTGATAGTCTGGAAAGTCTCTGAAATCTGTGACCTGGACGTTTCTTTCAAAGCCAAAGAGACAAGACTTCTCAACTCATGCAATCGCAAGACACAGTACTGAATGGTAGCATAATGGCAATTTAGCGCCAATCCAGCATTCATCATTGGCTCACATATACGAGAGAACCATTCCTCGCAGACTTTCTTATTAGCCCGGAAAAATAAAGAACTCTGGCGAGTAACGGATGGTAACACAGCAGATCCCTCGTAGGCATTATAAACATTTTTTTTTAAGGATTCTACAAATTCCAATAATAGTCTCATAGGCAACAAATGAGCACCAGAAGTATTTATCATACTTAGGTTACCATCATTTTGCTCACTGTCAAGCTGTAGCACGTGCACAACATCCAAGAGCATTCTCTCCAATGCAGCAAATGTTTGGCTAGGTCCGCCAAGGTTCGTCCGGAGGCGTGTTGAAACACAATATCTTGCCGCCTCGTGTATAGCCCACCAAGCACCTGCCAGCACATTCACAGAACAAATTTCTTCAAGAATATTATCATCCACTTCAATGTCCAACCATGCACCGCAAGTGCCCAAGCTTCCAATTTCCTCTAGTTGATTCGGAGAGGCGTCCTCAAATCTCCGGCAACTATGGATGAGCCGTTGAACCCAACCAGACAAAGGGACCTTCCACCTCTGCAAAATGTAACTCAGAATGGAAACAAGCTGTTGAGCTTGAAGTTGTTGCGGCAACTGCTTCAGAGCAAATAATTGCTTCCAATGCAAGCTGGAAATGTTTCCCTTAAGAGGCTTGCTTATAAAACCAGTACCACACTCATAGAGACCGCAAGAATAAACCATTGCAGGCAATACATGGCAAAGAAGATTTGTAAAAATTGTCCTTATATCAGGCTCCAGATCACCAAGTCTTTCTAGGATGGCTTGAGCTATCAAAGGAAAGTTAACAGGATGTAATAATCTTGCTTTCAAAAGCAGCTCCAAAACAAATGCAACATGGGATCTCACTTTGGGTTCCTTATCAGATGCAGCATCCAATACAGAAAATATCAAATTTCGGAGATCCCCAGCACATATAAATGAATCAAATAAATAGGTTCTTGCATTCAAATTTTCTGTCATAGCGAGGGTATTCTCACAGAACCTCTGTACCCACTCTAGGGCGGCTAATTTAACTGCTAGAGGAGAAGATACATGCAAAGCTTTGACGAGGAGGCAGCAGTACTTCCTCAGGTGCTCCACAGTTACAGCTGATAGCCGATTCTTTCGCGAAGCATCGGTAAGGAAGTCTTCTGAAGCAACATCCACTAAAGGATTCGGATTACAGCTACCACCCGCGCCATATTTGCTCAAGAACTCAACTGTACTTAGCCTTTCTAATGTCATCATGACACTTATTTGCAAATCAACGCAGGTCTTGATAGGAAAGTTCAAGGGATTCAGATGCTCAAGAAGAAAACATGCTAATGTTTCTGATCTCTGAAGATACAAGGTTGCAACATCTGGTCTATCAATCAAACTTTCATTCCCACTTAAAAGGACACAAGTCAATAGAACCTTCAAATCAAACTTAATAAGCGCAAACAACTCGAGTTTAGAATAGATTTCCTCGTCAGGACCATTGACTTCAACATCTCCATGCACCAAAGCATTTTTTAGCATACCTTTCAGCCTGTCCAATTCCTCCAACAATGAGTCCATTGCTTGTTGCACGACTTCTTTATTACCATGTTGCAGCAAGAAAACATAAGTTGCAGCACAACTTGCCGTCACTACGTGGTTTGGATGCAAACGGAGCTGAGATACCGGCGCATGAAATTGCAGTATTTTGTGCACAGATGATGAGAGAAGGCCAAGCTTCTGCAATGATAATAGCTGAAGATTTGTCTTTAAGACTCCGTGAACTTGAAAGGAACTTATTTTTCCAGCTCCCACAGCTGAATGACCATTGTTCATTCTCACGCTCTGGAACAAAGTATCAATGGCAAGTGGATACAAGGTGGAGAAATTTTCGCGTAGAATTTCCGCCAAGAGAGTCAAGCACTTCCACAAATCCCCGATCCATTTTGACCATCCAAATCTCCGTCCGAGCAAAGATAAACAGCTTAGCAGCTGTGGAAGCATCTTGCTGAGTGGTTCCCTTATTTGTCCAAGAAGATTTGCTTCCAACAAGCCAGAAGCAGTGGACTGCAGGATGGTAGAAAAGCAAGAAAGCAGGGCTAGCAGTCTCCGAAATTGTTGTGGAGCACCCAGACTTCCATCCTGCAACAGCACATCCATGTCACCGAGGAACTTCGACATTAGTCCAAGCGAGAACTGCAAATTACTGACCCAATGCTTTTGGCATTGCAAGAAACAATCCATAATAACACGTCTATCTGATTCTCCAAAGTCTGGTATCAATGCCCAGCCAAGAAGCAGATCCACAATGTCCACAAAATGGGGTTGGAAGAATCTAGAAAACTTCAGTGAGATCAGAGTTATAACACCAAGAAGGCGATGTAATAAACTCAAGGAGGTTCTCTCATCTTCAAGTAGCTGTTGGCATGCTTTGAGAATTGGCAGTGCATATCTTTCAATTCCATTAACATCCCCAACATTGAGGAACTCCCTGAGGCTATCGAGTGCCAGTTCTGCTGTACCATCTCCAGCATTGATGTTACTGAGCAACGGTAACGACCAGCTAATGAACCTATCCACCATAGTACCAAGCATGACATGGTTTTGTCTTCCATTTGATGTTATAGGAATCGAACAAACCACTGCGCAGAGGGCCCCATATGCTGTGGCAGCTAATTGCCTGACTGAGTATGATCTGCTCAGAAAGTTGATAAAATTACAATAGATTACGCTACTATTATCAGTTCCATTGATAGATTGTACAGTGCATCAATCAAATAAGACAGGAGGTCAAGAAATCAGCAACAAAAACAATAAGAGAAACAAACAAAGCCTCATCCCACTAGGCGGGGTCAGCTATATTTTCCTTCTGCTCAATTTTGTCTCAAGTCAAAGAACAGCATTCTCTACAAAGACATGAAATCGGTTACTCTGGTGCTTTTTAATCTAAGTGATTGCCTTTACGAGCAAGAGGTCCAAGACAGTGGCCAAACTGCTAACTTCTTGTATCAAGTAACAAGTCAAAATCAAGATTATTTAATTTGTTTCAATCTCCTTGAGATTTCATGCCTCGGGAAAGAGTACTGGCCGCATTAAAAATTAGGAATCCCTCAATTGCATCTATTTAACCTACATGATCATATTTCAGAGGAGACCCAAAAAACAAAAGCACCGGCAAGATGCTAATGTTTAGTCCACAGCTCACTCTATTTGCAGCTAGCATGACAAGCTTATTGTAATTGCCAAACCATAACAATATCCTAAGTGACTCTTTCCTAAAAATTGTTGTGCTCATCTTTTTGGTCTCCAATTGCAGAACTACGTGTACTAACTAATAAGAGAAGACAGACAAAACAAACGAAGCAAGCACGATTTCAATTGGCTTTATTGAGGCTCTAAAATTTTTCGCCAGTCTTGAAGGATCTTTCCAATAGATTAAAACGGTTAGCTGATTCGCTCGGCTTCCAAATACAGCGCAGAGTGGAAACGAACTTAATCTCCTTAAATTCCTATTTCCCCTTTCGGTTACTCTGACGCCTCCTACATCCCACACTTCAAAAAAAGCCCTATCGCAACGATAAAACCAAATATGTTTCACAGAAATTCATCTCGCACCATTGGCCAGCAGGAAGTATCCGCCACCAAACTAGTACTTGAATCAAACGAACAAGTTTAGCGCACTAAACTCGTCGCAAAAAGACGATCATTCTCGCACAAAATTACACGGGAGAGAGCGCGTTCTTACTTGTCGGACAGCAGCTGCAAGAGGCCCTGGGAGAGGAAAGCCGCGGAGTGAGCTACGAGGAGGGAGTTCGGCGGGTAGAGAATCGCCCGGTGCAGCGAGCTGATAGCGCCGAGCCGAGTGGACTCGTCGCCCTCCGCGGAGGGGACGGACTTCGCCGGCGGGGGCGGAGGCGGAGGCGGAGGCGAGGGAGAAGGCGACGGCGAGGGCGCAGAGGAGGAGGAGGTGGAGGAAGGAGCTGAGGAGTCGTCCTTGGGGAGGGCGACGGAGAGGAGAGCCGCTAGCTGGTGTTGCTGCAGCTGGTGCGGGTGGTGATGGAGGCCTTGCATCGCGGAGCTGATGGCGATGGCGATGGCGATGGCGATGGCGATGGCGATGGCGATGGGTTTCGATTCTGCATCTCTTGGCGCTAACACTGCTCTCTCTCCGGGGAGCGCTTGCTTCTTTCTTCTTTTCAATCTACGAAAGTTTTGATCTACCGTTTGTCCATGGATGCCCAAAGAATGTTCATTTTGAAAATAACAAAAAAGAAAAACACATGATAACACCGCTTATCTACAATTATTAGTATAGTTATTTTAATATATGAATACATTTTCCAGCGAAAAAATTACTAGCCAGTCGGGAAAAAATTATTTATATTTTAATCATCCTAAAAAATGTTTTTTTATAATTGGACAATCGTAATTCATCATAAGTAATAAATATTTTTGCATAATTTAAAGAACTGTTGATTCAAGACAATTTCAACCACCTTGTTTTCCTCATAAGGTGCAATGCGTAAATTGAAGTTTGCTAAGCACGGACTTATTATGTAGAAAATATAGATTATAGAAACACTGAAAAAATTCACAAAGGAATACTCACGATACATTCCTATTAACAACAGCTAGAAAAAAAATTCCAATTTAATTTGCTGGAGGTGATTTGCAAATATTAATTTAGTTTTTTCTATCTTTGCTATTCTATGTTGCATCTGTCCCAATTTGTTTTGTTTTGTTTTTTTTTTTCATTCCAATTTAAATTGATTAGCCATCAACCTATTAACAACAGCTAGGAAAAATTCATTTGGAACTGTTATGGATTGATTATTAGATGAGACTTAAGGTTCAGTAGCATTGACTGGGCAGAAAAAAAATATGCAACATTAATGACCAAATAGCAATATTATTTGTTATAGATATTTTAGACATGTATAATCATATTTTTTTTTTCTAGGAACTATCCACAAGCTAATAGATATGCGTGGGGCGGGGATGGTAATATCATGTGCGGACTTTGATTCATGCGTTCTGTAAAGAGATAGAACAAAAGTAAGACGGAGTAACGTACAGTTGATATGTTTAATGGAAAGAATAAAAGAAAAAACTCAACAGTCATGACTTAGTGGAAAAAAAATGATTTCACAATACTATCAATATTATAGATTCAATAAGAAAAATATTAATACCATGAAAAATCCTAAAGTGATACATCTGTGATAAATTTACCCTAAATTATTTTTTGACTATCAAAAATACCACATCGATACACTTGTGATAAATTTACGTTAAACTGTTTTTTATCACAAAAAACTCTAAACTGGTATAACCGTGATAAATTTATCCAAAATTAATTTTTTTACCACAAAGAATCTCAAACTTGTATGTATATGACAAATTTACTCTGTTAGTTTCCGTTGAATTTAGTTAATATTATGGAATTTTTTAAATTGATACACCTATAGCAAACATAGGGTAACATGTATACTAGACAATTGCCACTTGTCATCAAATTCAATAATTTGATGGTAAAATTTAACAAAAACTAATAAAGGTAAATTTGTCACAGTTGTATCAATTTGGGGTAAATTAATCACAGTTGTATCAAATTGAGGTTTTTCATAGTTAAAAAAATAGTTTAGGGTAAATTTGTCAAATGTGTATCAATTTGAAATTTTTTTATGATGGTAACCAAAAAAAAAATCCTCCTTTTCGTCCCCGTATGTTTGCGCATTTTATGATCAAGTCCAGCTACTTGTAAACTTGTCTAATCAAGTCCTACTCTTACAAAATCTTTAATTGAGTATCTCTAAAATCGAATCGAACTAAATTAAACTTACATTCCTGTCGCCCCCCGTCAAAGTATAATGCGCATGCCGATGCGGACACATGTGACAAACGTAATTAATATAGACATTATTGGAGCATAACGTGGACAAAAATTAGCCCCTACGGACATCCACATTAGAAAAAAAATTATCCACGTTTACACTTCGACATTGTTCCATGACGGCATTAATTAAATTTGATAATATTTGGCGTTAGAGGGATATAATTAGAAAATGTATGAAAGTAAAATTATATAAATATAGACTTGATTATAAAATAAACGCAGGAAAAGTATCCGTGTACCTAGCTGCCCTTACGTACACCATAGGAGAAATTTGACTCTCCCCTAATAATCTAGACCATTGAATTGGACGAACTTCAAGTAAGACCCATCATGTTCAATGTTATAGAAGTAAGTTCACTTACATCCAACGCATTTCATCCCCAAGTTAATTTCTAATTATGTTTCTCCGACATCAACTTCGACTAAATTCAGCCAGAGTCTCCGCCGGGCGATGCCCAAAGTATGATGCGCAAAAAAATGTAGGGATGGCGAAGCGGACATGTGAAGGAAAACTTAGTGTGGATAATGTTGAGATACGATGTTAATGCAAATTAATCAATATAGACATACTACAGCGTCGTTTGACGATCGCATTACTTAAATTTGGTCAGATTTGGCGTTAGAATGATTTAATTAGAAAATCCGTAAAAGTATAAGAACTTGGTTATCTAATTTGACTGAGGGTAAGAAAAAAAATAGTGATAGTGCAAGTACGGAGGTATTTGTGTTCCTACTTTTCATAAGCTACAGAATACGAGGAATTTGACTTGGCCCTCAGGCTCCGTTTGCTTCACGACGAATGAATAATTTAAAATTGATCGTTTGAATCATTCATTATTGTAAATGATTAAATGATCATTTCTAAAAAATTATTATTTTTTTAAATTATCAACTTTTCATTAAAACAAACGAAACCGAAAAATTTAGACCATAAGTTGGACCAACCTCGCTTTTCAACACCCATCAAACAAGCTCACACAACATTTGATCACCAAGTTAATTTCATGCTATAAGTTCTTAAAATGCAATCTAGACTAAGGGAGGAAATCTCAGGAAGATCGGAGACGATTTGAAGCAGTGAAATGTGAAACCTTTCTCTCGTTGGTGCCTCCCAGAAAAATCGTCTAACAAATACAGTAATTAGTTGCCGATGGAATGGGCTTCAAGGATGAATTCATCAGAATCTATATCACGACAAAGAAGAAGAAGATCACACAGCCTCGAGCTTTTGGACACTAAGGTCAGATTCGCAAGACCAAGAACCAAGAAGACTAGGGAAGAGGTTTCGAGATTTCCGCAACTGCATTTCATGTACGGTTCAAGATTCGATGTAAGGTTAGCGGGTTCATGAATAAAAGGCGAGATTCGTAAAAAAGAAATGATTTTTATGGCGATTCAACCATGAATCGTCGCTCTCTTTCCCTGGTTCGACGTCAAATACGCGCGATGGAGCGAAATTTGCCACCCAAATGGAGCTATTACCCCCAAAGTGAAAAAAATCTAGGAGAAGCTGTTGCTAGGGGACGCCCTTTCGGATTCACCCGGTGTTTTTGTTCCTAGTGTACTTACAGGGAAGACGAGACCAGAAAAGGCAACGGAAGAGCGCGACAGCGTCGGACTTCCAAGAAGAGAGACCTACTTGAGCCTTCACGTGAGAGAACGACACTACAGAACCCCCAAAATGACGGACTAGGATTCACCTCTCTCTCCACTCGGAGCTCTCCTGATTCTTCCCGATATCTCTTTCCTTTCCTCTTTGTTGGGATTGTTCGATCTTTACTGCCAAACTTTTCGTGGGTTTTCATACCCAGAAAGAGCGAGGACAACGCGAGATCAAGATGTCGCTCATAGTCAAGAAGCCCTTGGATCCAGATCCCAAGTCTGAACAAGTGAGGATGTCTCTCTTTCGCTGTTTATCTTTGACCTCCCTGAAGTTGCCAATGGTCGTAGCTCCCGTTCTCAGGACCGGTTGAACTTGGGGGGTCATTTGCTTATCCTCAATGTATACGATTGTCTCGAAGAATGGAGAAGTATCGTTCAGATTTTTTTGTTCGTATACTGCGTGCATTTACCACTTCAGTGTTTAGGATGCTTCTTGTCTAGGGTTTTTGTTTGATCCTGAAGAAGGGCGAGATTGGTCGTTCCTCTTTTCGCGCCTTCACAAAAATGGCCAAATGCTCCAGGATTGATTGAACTTGTGAAATGGAGCCTGATGATGGTCAGAGTTCGTCATGATGCCCACTTCTGCATCCACTTTCCTCAGGATTTGTGCTTTAGGATTCTGGAAGGAGCCACTAAACGGGCATCATGTGGATTTTTTTTTTTTTTCAAATTAGGAAGCTTTTGACTCCTCAGTTTTCATTCTGGGCAAGTTTGCCCAGTTATTCATTGGCTGTTGCAGGACAGTTTTGAAGAACTCCTAGATAAATGCCCAGGAAAACTGCTGACGTTGGTTTCACTCGGGCCAGAACTTTAATTCTCAACATCTCTATCTTCCCCTGATCACATTCAACAAGATATCCTGGATTTAAGACTCTGCTTCTTGAACACTTTCATGTTGAAGAATTTGCAGGCATCAGATTAACCACAATGACCAAAACAACATCAGCCTGACTATTTTCAAATTCTTTTTCTCGCTTGACCACTGGGGTGCAGTGTCCGGGAAAAAGGTTTCTCTTTTTTGTGTTTTTTGGGGTCAATTGGATTACTTCACTTTGTTATTCATTTGGTAATGCTGATGCCTAGTAAAAGAAGTTTGTCAACTTGCTTGGATACACGGAAAAATTCGCAGTGGCTCTGAGTTATTTCCTTGGAGTTACTTATTTGGGCTTTTTCTTTGTCTTGTGTGTTTCTAGTCTGAACTTGTCATCTAGTTGTATCAGATGCAGTTTTCTTTATTATCAGCATGCATTGATACCTCTTAGTAACTGATCATAAACTTTCTGTGATGCATGAGCAGGTAGCATCAACCTACCATAGGGAGACAAAAAGGTCGATGATTTCACTTTTCTTCAACTAACAACAAGCTTCAGTATCTAAAGTCTGATCGCTTCAGCGACCACTCAATTTTTTTTTTTTTTTCAGGCAGAAGAGACTTGTTGTTGATGACTTATATCACTATGATCATGTTGGGGGGAAATCTCCTGCCATGGAGCGGGCAGAAGAGTTTCGAGCAAATTTGCCAGCTGAAATCCCTAGCTTCCTGAAGACTATGGTGCGTTCAAATGTTACTACTGGATTTTGGCTGGTGAGTCCTGAACTCTTTACTAATGTTCGAATGAGAGAGTCATGGAATGAAAAATGAGATTTTCACTTCCCCATTCCTTTCATGCAGCATCTTCCCATGCCATTCTGCAAATCGCATATGCCAAGACATAATATCACCGTTACTTTGGAAGATGAGAATGGGGAAGAATACCCTGTAAACTACATTGTGGATAAGACAGCACTAAGTGCTGGATGGAAAAAGTTCTCAAGTGCTCGAGAATTAACGGAGGGTGATGTACTAGTTTTCCAGTTGGTCAGACCCTCCATCTTCAAGGTAATCCATTTTGTTTTTGTTTAATACATATAACAGAATAGAAGTTATCTAGACTGGTGTTAGTTTTGCATATGCGAGAAAGCAAAGCGAGATTCTTTTGATTCATTTCCTTGATAATAGATTTTTTGATTGATAATAAGTATAACAAATATTCAAGATGCCGTGCTACCTGAGAAAGAAATTGATGGCAGTTCACTGTAAGATATGATGGCTAAGAGAGTGCCACTGAATTCGAGTTATTTCTATTCGATTTGGTTGAAATTTCATATAATAAGTCATATGCCATCATTTCCATGCAAACGAGTACTTCTCTTGCTAGGGAAATAAAAGGAGACAGTTGATGGTCTTGAATGCTTTTTTAAATGCTTTGAGAGCAATCCAACCACCCTGTGAGATCTCTAGCAGTTAGCAAGCGAAGACTAGTATTGAAAATGTATATCATTGCATTACTAGCAATGCGTAGCTATGATGTTGTGAGGCAGGAAGAGGAAAGAGTAACTTTTAGTGAGGAATAACCCCGCGGCAGGACTGGATATCAGTATTTTTAGGACCGTTGCTTCACTTTTTTGGAGCAGCAAGACCAAGATTTGTGGCCTGTCTGAATTTTGGTAAGATCCGTTTTTGCATGATATAGTATCATATAATTTCCACAATAAGCTGGTGACATGTGTGGAAGCTGAATCAAAATCAAGAATATGATATTGTGGATGTAAACAATTACCACCATAACCCTAATAATGCTAGAAAACAAAAAGGAACTTGTCATATCCTTATTTTTGCAAATCTCTTTTAATGTTTCTTAGCCAGACATGCTTTGGTGACCAAGATCAAAGTTCCCACGGCTGATTATATCCTTTTGTCGTTGATATTATTGTAGGTACACATTGTGAGGGGGAATGGCTCCCAAGGGGCTTTTGGTCTGGATGCACCCAGAAAGCAAAATGATTCTGGTAAACTGTATAGATCTTCATTTTCCCCTCCGCTATTTTTTTTCAAATGCTTCTGCAAAGTTCCTGGAACTAATGTTCCGATGTTGCCAAAATGCTAAAGAAAATCGGCTGGACAAGGAAGTCATACCCAACGAGAAGTCCCCAAGCTCAGGACCCGTTTCACAAGACGCATCTCCCGACAATGCTCAAAGCAAAAGCTTGATGGTTTTGGATACTAATCCCCCATGCATGCCTGATCAGTCTGCCAAGTTGGGCGATGAGGTTGGTCCAGATGCCACACATGGGACTAGACTCTCAAACTCAATATCTGCCATCGATTGCGGAGAGGCAACAAGCAACAACAGTCTGACCGTACTTGTCAATGGCACAGCTATTGACTCTGACCTTTCTGGGTACCAGAGGACAAGATATTTGGAGCTCTGCTCCAGTCAGAATGGGTGTCTGCACGACAACCTTCTCAAAAGCATAAATTACAAGCTGGCTGCTGAGATGATTTCTGAGACGGTCAACATTGCGGATGCCATTAAAGCTAGCAACCTCTCCACTTCGAGAGCAGACCTTGAGATGTGGGATAAGACTTTGGAGGGATTTGAGCTTCTGGGAATGAAAGTTGGATTTTTGCGCGCTCGGTTGGACCAAATCAAGAATGTCGCTTCGGAGTTAGAGAGGTATCGAGATGCTGAAACTAAGCAAGCTGCAGTCAAGGAGGAGATGAAGAGCGTTCAAGTGAGGTTATTGAAGTTGAAGAAGTTGAAGAAAAGACTTGATGCTGATATAGAATCTCTGAAAGCGAATGCGGAGAGGCATGAACTAGTGTTCCAAGGGGAGGCTAGCGCTCCATGGTGACGAGAAATCTGTAAGAATGTGCTTCTGCAAAATGTCCTTTTCAGTAGTGGACGCAGTTGTAAGACCATATTATTTGGGCCATTGTAATTTAGTGTAATATCGTCGATGGTTACAACTGCATCCATAATGGCAAGAGTCTGAACAAGATCCATGCTCCTTTTTTTTTTTGTTCTTTTCCTTGTGAGCGCACCGTTCTTGTCTCTGTGTTTTAAAAGTCGAATCATATCACGTGGCGGGTTATGTTTTGCTGCTTAGGTGAGGGTGATTTGGATCAGATCAGCACCTGGCTGGGATTAGATTTGTGTTATGGCATTGAGTTAAACCAGGATGACGACTGTTTTACTTGATAAGGGCTTTGAGATGGCAGATATCATAAGAAATTATGCTGGACATGTATTGCAGAAAAATGATTGACAAGGCAAGGCAGAGCAAATTATAAGTTGGGAACTCCAATTAGACATGCATACAGGCAGATGTGTAGTGTCAATATAGGTACAGACATATGTGACGCGTTTAACTTGGTGCTTTTTTTGTGAAAGCTCACTAGAATGTAGCTGGTAACCTTGGCGTAAGTACAACCTCCAGAGGTGTTGCTCTGGGCATTGTCAATCCAGGACTCTCACTCATATCAACCTCTGAACCCGAGACTCTATCCAGTTTGAATGCATGAAGCAGCCGGGCAAGAATAAGTTGCACTACCTGTAGGCCAAACGAGACCCCGGGACACATCCTCCTACCAGAACCAAATGGTATATATTCAAAAGAACGACCTCTAACATCCACATGAACATGGTCGGTCAGGAATCTATCTGGCTGAAACTCTGACGGGCGTGACCAGATTCTGGGGTCACGTTGCAGCTTCCACAAGTTAACCATCAGGCGTGTACCTGCAGGGACATGGAAGCCGGCTACGATGCAATCTTCCATCGCTTCCCTTTGCACAGAAAGTGGCAGTACAGGGTAAAGACGCAGTGTCTCCTTGACTATAGCTTGTAAGTAGGTTAAATTCTTAATGTCCGATTCTTCCACTTGGCGGTGCTTGCCAACTTGGACATCCAGCTCAGCTTGGGCCCTTTCTAGCGAGTGACGGTTGTTTAGGAGAAGGGACAGTGCCCATGTAAGAGTCAACACTGTGGTGTCATTTCCTCCCAATATCACACTCTGCAATATAAATGGGTGAGTATCATCTCCCAGTGGCTTAGTTTTGTGCTCTTGCTGGACTAAATTAAACAGTTTTGCATAAGAGTAGGAAAGTCTGTAAAATGAGGAACATAAGGATCTTTAAATGTTTAAGCATTGCAATGCTTTGTCATTCTTTTCTTTTCTATGCTTATATAACATTGTATGGACACTATGTTGCCACTTGGAGACATTCTAGAAGTTTGAATTACAAGTTGTTTTGGAAATTATTGCACGGAGAAGCTCTTTTTGTCTCTCGACGTTCCTTTTGAATGACATTGGATGCTTGTGTAATTATTAATTTGACTGGGAACTAGGCGCACAAACCTGGACGAGTGTTGCTAGGAGCCTTCAAGAATAAGCAGGGGAAAACAAAAGATGATCATTAAGGTTTTGCAGTGAAAGTTCAACGGGTGTACCAAGCAAGTGGCCTTGACGATAGTATCAGCCTCTTGAACCGAGTACTTCCCATCCTCCAATGCCATTGCAGAGAGCATGAAATGAATGAAATCTTGCTCATCGTCCTTGACTTTTGCCGCGGCCCTTCTTTTCCGGTGGTCCTCCACCCACCTTCCAAGAACCCAATCCAGTTCCTTAGCGGTCCTCTTCATTTTAGCCACACGTCCCTTCACGAGAAGATCGCGTTGATTGACAAATGGATCAAACTTTTGGTTGATAGAGTCAATAACAATCTTGATTCTGTTTGAACATTTCTTACCTTCACTACATCTAGCCATCCTAGAAAGGGTATTGCATCTGAGACCATAGATTGCCCCACAAGAAAGAAGAAATCTCCCATAGCTTTCTGGCATCTTGTTGACTCCTCTTCATCCCCTTTGTCGCCCCTTAGATAACGCCTTCCTGCGACCATCCTCACTGTTATATTCATGGCCACATGCCCAAAATCCTCCTCCATGTTCACTATAACTGGGTTTTCACGGTTGCTCAACCATTTTTCGTACAGCCCCTTGACGAAAAGATTGGTTTCTGCATCTCTCACATGCTTGAGCATATCAAGCCGGTGATTTGAGAGGAGCTCAACCACGGCGAGCTTCCTCATACCACGCCAGTATGGACCATAAGGAGCAAACCCGAACATGGCGTGGTCATAACCCATGAGTTTGACAGATAGTGATCTAGGCCGGGTGGGGAAGACGCTGTCATTCGAAGTGAAACATTCCTTAGCCACTTCCCAGTTACTTACCACGAGTACTCGGTGCATGCCCAGGCGGATAGAGAAGGCTGGTCCGTACTGATCAGCCATGGCTGCTAGGACTCTGTGCAGTAGCTTGTCTGGCCCAAGGAGATGAAGATGACCGAACAAAGGCCACGCCCCTGCTGCCTCTGGTAGCGTTTGGCCCCTCTTGTTGTTTCTTTTGGATCTATGCAGTGAAGTATAGAGATAGATGATGACTAGAAGAACAGCAAGGCCGATCTTTTGAAGGTCGAGGGAGAACAGCTCCATGGTTTGCCGTTAGGCTCGAGATGGTTTGCGAGCAATTTCGGATGGCCTGTTTTGACGAGTTGACAAAGGCTTAAGAAGCCGTCACGGGAACGTGATTCGACAAAGCTATTATGTAGACTTGTTTCATCGACGATGCGTTGGATAAAACCAATCACCAAATAAGCGATACGTGGGGAATATATGCTTTCCGTTTTCCAAGCGCGAGAACTGTTTCTGGAACTGTCATCTACTTGATTCATAGAACGAATCTAGATAATGGGAACACGTTGTTTTCGTTCTGATGGGAGTGAATGGGCATGGAGGAGCCACAATTATTGAACAATTATTGAGGGTTCTTTCTTTGTTTGGACCGGACCGGTGGGCGGCGTGCAAACTCTATCCCTTTCTTGGCAGAAAAATTGCCTGCAATGCAATTCTCTCACATTTAAGCAACGCAGTGCTGGGAGGAAATGACCTCACCTGACACCAGCCGAGTTTTCTTCCACCCTATCTTATCTTGTGCGCAAGTTGAAGCACGCAATTCCCATCCAACGGTCTGCTTATTACGACAATTCTGTCTTTGTTTTGGACCGGACCGGTAGGAGGCTCGCAAACTGTGTCCCTTTCTTGGAAGACAAAATATCAAGCAATGCAGTGTAGGGTCGAAATGACCTCACCAGCAGAGTTTTCTTCCACGATGTCCTATCTTCAACGCAAGTCGAAGGGCACAATTCCCATCCAATAGATAAGGAAAAGTCCAACCAATGATTCTTCTTGGTCTTGCTTGAAATGAGAAATCACTGGTATTAGCATCCAACAGTCTGTTTATCACATACAATCCAAGTTCCTTAATCTGTTTGCTGTGTTCCGCATATCCAGCCCAGCTAATTGGAGTAGTCCATCTCATGGGATTGTCGGCTTCGACAGAAGTTCCAGTTCAATTGGAATTAGATCTCGTAGCGTAATTGCATCCCACATGCATCGACAACTAGAGGACAGTGCTGATATTTTTCCTTGTACGTCTGTGCAAGGGCAGTCGCAAACTCTGTTTTCACGAGGTATCATTGACACAACTCAAACGTACCAATCGGCTGAAATTGTCATATGTCTAGAAATGTCAACTGCATCTACGTTAATGTAGGCACTTAATTGTCCGTGGAATGCTCGTCTGCTAATTTTTACGAAAGCTCGTGCGATTATTGCTTTGGACATCATACATCCAATACAACATATGACTGAAGGAATCTCGAACGCATCAAATCTTTTCTCAATGTTGAGTATGGTTGACAGGATAGGGCATAAGTTTCAAGGTCAGCAGTCCCTGATCAGAAGGAGGCAGCATTTCCGCGCAAGATACGAGGGTAGAATTCTGGTTTAAATGCAATCTTTAGTTGAAAGAAACTTACGAAATCGCCATGTTTTGGTGCGACAGTAGCTAAAGGAACGAGATCATTGCTTAATAATACAATAGGCTGCAACTTATCATGATATAATAACCTATAGACCTGCCAAATCATCTAAACTTCTCAGCCGGCTTCTTCGACAGAGGCTTCAATTCTGAGGAGAACGAACCCAACCGCAACACCAACTAGAACAAGCCCGTTCATGATGGCCGCGATCCGAAAGATCTCGCCAACAGCATTGCACTTAGAAGACAGAGCTCCTCCTCTTCTGCCTTTATCTCGTGACCTCAAAGAGCTCACAACGGTTGCAAATGACTGCTCAGTGCACACAGGGACTCCTAGGGAAGCCACAGTGTTGTGAGCTTTTAGCCCACCAAAAGCATTCATTCCGGCTACGTAATTCAGATTGTTCGTCCTCTTCCCTTTGCTCACAGCAGAGGGGGAGGCGGCGAGTGCACCGGGAGCAACAGAAGCAGTGGCGGTCGCCATTTCCTGGAATTTCACTGCCTGAACTAAATGAACGGAAGCAAAGTGAGACTTTGTATGTGGAGGAATGGGAGATAGAGAAAGGATAAGGTGAGTGTGGTTGGCTTAAGCAGAGATTTGTTGCAGCTTCAATTTTTGTCCAAGAAAAACAAGGAAGTTACCCTTTGGTTTGCATTGAATATGGACCACCCATTCATACCAACTTGTTCTATCTAACGATTCCCACCGCAATTACAATTTAAGATATAACTTGCAGCCGAATAGAAAAGCACCATAACATTGTTTTGGAACTGATGACACAACCAGAAGAACAACATTGAAAGTCCATCATAGTAATAAAATACTGTTCAAGTAACTGAAACTTCCACGTCAAAAACTAGCTACAATTAGCCAAAGTCCCAGATCAGATTGGGCGTGCCACGAGCTGGGGTTTTCAGCTACTGTTGCCTCATATGATGTGAACCTTAATGATGCGACCGGTGACTCCGTCTTTCTCCAGAAGCTCACATATACACCGGTCGTTCTTCTTTAAATTGTTATGGCGACATAAGGCCTTCCAGCCGCTGATCCAGGTGCGGCCATCCTTCCACACCTTAACCTTCCCTCTCCAAGTCCTCCCGTTGGGATCTTGGAAGTGGACAGCCGGAGGTAACTCGAGTTCATAATCGTTTAGTGCAGTGAGCGGAACGTACTGCAGCGAGACAGGCGAATGCAATGAGGACTCTATGTCAGTAATTCTAAGCCAAAATCTCTATTTTTTTAAAAAAAAAATAAGCATTATGTAGTGATCATCATTCTACAGAGCAAGAAAGTGACATTGCAGCAAATTGACAGACTGCGGATCCATGAGGGCAAGAGAAATACATTCATAACAAGATCATACTTCTAGAGGATATACCATGTAATATGAAAAGCGGGATCGAAGAGCAAGCATACCAAGGGAGCACTCCTGCGATTCCTAATCATCGTCACGAAGTACGGATTTTTGGCGTTGATGTACCTATCCACATCGATGGGATCTTCATCAGCAGCATTCCTCTTTGCAATGTTCCCTGTAAGTCAGATAACACAGAGAGGCAAACAAACTAAGAAATTCATTGCTTGGAAGCTATGTGAAACTTAAAGAATCTTGAATGATTGTTATTACCTTCTTTTTTTGACCGTTTCATCCTGGCTTCATGTTCCTCCTCCTCCTCCTCCTCCTCCTCATAGTCCTCATCATCGTCACTGTCATGCTCCTGGATTTCATCTCCTTCTCCAACCTCCTCAGGGATGGGGCACTCTTTCTTCTCGCAGGCGGAGTGCCCATAGAGAACGACACTGAAGACGTCGTGACTCCGGTAGGAGAACACCATAAAGTCGTTAATCTCGACTAAGTTGTCCCGCACAAATTCTTGCCACCCATCATCAAAATAGGCATTCTGCTCCTCCAAAATCACCTTCACACGCCAATGCTGCCCCGTGCGACGCCTGAGGAGGATCTCTCCCGGCAGTGGCCAGTCTAGCTGCGCGAGGAAATTTCTAGGAATGCGCTGCAACGAGCGTCCCATTTGAGTTACGGAATAGAACAATTTGTCGAGTTAAAAACAGTTCATAAAAAAGAGAATAATCACACCATTCTTCGAGAGGCATGTTCTGGCCTGTGCACTTTGAAGAAATCTGGGATTTTTCTGAGAGCATTCTCCATGTCTTTTTCTTCTGCAAGTAGAGAAGAGTCAATATACTACAGTTTAATGTAAGCTAACCTAGAGAATATCAGCGAATGCAATGTCGCTCCGGACAGATACAATGCTCTCGGAAACTATGCACGAAACGCGTTTTCATTGACAATTATTGTACTAATTAAAGCCAAATTTTTGATTAGTTAAGTGGGAAATCATTTTCCAGTAGAATATTGATGACAAGAAAGATTTCTCCCAAGACAATTTGCAAGGCTAGTCTACTTTCAAAAGCCTCAGATCATCCTCTTCTTTGGTTTAATCACATCAATTGCTCAGTAAAAATACACCCAAACAAAATCACGGAAACAGGACACAAACCAAAAACTCAGACTCGGGTTTTCAACCCGATCTGAGAACACAGTTAAAGCAAAGCAGAGCAGAGCAGAGCTAGGCACGAACCCAAAAAACTCACAAACAGGAGATTCGAAGGTCGGGCGGCCTTCGATGGTGAGGACGGACCAACTCGAGGGTTTCCTTGATTCAGGTTCTGGGACGTGTTCCAATGCCGGTCTTGGTTTTCTTATACGCAGGTCAGGTTTTTTCTCAAAGAGCTTGTCAAGCTCATGTAGGCAGGTGAAATGGCAGTCGACAGAGGGGGAGGCTGTGTTGCACATCAATGCGTTGGTTACCCATCAATTTTAATTTCCTCTTTCCACCACACAACGAGAGTGATTTCGTTCCATTAAGGAACACCATCCATTTTCTTTGTCCGCTTTATCTCCGCATAATGAAAGACACTTTGTTCCATTTGTGGACATCATCAGTATGCTGTTCCAGAACCACCTCCTAACTCATGAATTAAATCTAAATAAAGCTAGTTATATGCTAATGACAATTCCACTATCATGCGACGTCACCAAAGTATCTTGATGAACATAATACAACGTTCGATGAGCTTCAATGCAGTTCTGTTCGTGGTAAGAAAGAAGCGAAGAGAGGTGGTTGAGCTGTCTAGTGGAGTTCCTATACGAAGTAGCTGAAAGGTAATGCTGAGTTGCGCTCTATTCACTGCAGATTCTCTAGAGCGATGGCCAATGTGTCTTTTAACGGGACTTTGGGGGTGGCAACACCGCTGCCCCTTGACCAATTAAAGAAACTCAGGTTATTGACGAATCACAAATGTAGAGTTTAAAGTTAGCCAATGTTATAAAAGATTACGGATGATATTGGACATTTAATTATAGTTCAAGGATTAAGTTAAATATGTTTCAAAAGTTCGAGAACTACGTTGAATAAATTGAAAATTCATAGACCATATGATATATTGGATTTAAGTTCAGAGACCACATTGATCATGTTACTGATAAAAGAGTGATTACTTTATTTCTGAAGTAAGAAATAGTACTTATATGCTTAGAATCAAGCCTAGATAATTACACATATAACCCTAACTTGCTAATACTCTAAATTAATAAATCCAACACTCCTCCTCAAGTTGGAGCGTACATATCAAAAGTCATAACTTATTACAAATATATGAAAACTCGTTCACGTCGAAGAGGCTTTGTGAAAATGTCTGCTAGTTGCTCTTCAGAACGCGTGTGCACCAACTATATGTCTCCACCATTCACATTTTCTCGAATAAAATGGCAATCTACCTCTATATGCTTTGTTCGCTCGTGAAACAATGGATTGCTAGCAATATGAATAGCAGACTGATTATCACAACAAAGAGTAGATGATTCAATCATAGGTAGTTCAATTTCAGCTAATAGCATACGAACTCATTGAAGTTCACCTGTAACATTAGCCATAGTACGATACTCGACCTTTGCACTAGACCGAGAAATCACATACTGCTTCTTACTTTTCCACGATACAAAATTACCACCAAGAAAGACACAATATCCCGAAGTAGATCTACAATCCATGGGACAACCAGCCCAATCTGCATCAGAATATCCTATCACCTCCAACGACTCAGGAGTACGAAGATGCTGATTATGGAACACAAGTCCTTGACCTGCAGCTCCCTTCAAATACCGAACAATTTGTAGAGCGGCTTGCCAACGAGTAGTACGAGGAGAGCTCATAAATTGACTCACTACACTAACAGCAAATGAAATATCTGGACGAGTAATGGTAAGATAATTCAACTTGCTTACTAACCGACAATATTTCTCTGGGTCATGAAGAAGCTCTCCATGTTCATTATCAAGTTTTACTCCAGGGTCCATAGGTGTGTCACCCGGCTTAGCATCATGCAAACCAACCTCCTTAAAAATGTCAAGAGTATATTTTCTCTGGGAGAGAGCAATACTACCATTGGCATAGACAACCTCGATGCCAAGAAAATATTGAAGGTGGCCTAAGTCTTTAGTGTTAAATTCCTTTTGTAGAAAATGTTTGAGTCGTTGTATACTTTCAACATTGCTTCCCGTGACAATAATATCATCAACATAGACAACAAGAATAACACATCCTTTTGAAGATGACATACTAAATATTGAGTGATCCACACTACACCGATGCATCCCAAAAGTAATAACTGCATTACTGAAACGACCAAATCAAGCATGAGGAGATTGCTTAAGTCCATAAAGTGCTTTTCGCAATCGATATACCTTCTTCCCCTAAGCAACAAACCCAGGTGGTTGCTCCATATAGACTTGCTCATGAAGGTCACCATGGAGGAAGGCATTCTTAACGTCAAGCTGATGAAGAGTTCACTGAGATCGAGCTGCTAAGGAAATAATGATGTGAACAGAAAGAATTTTGGCCACTGGAGAGAAAATTTCATCATAGTCAATACCATAGGTTTGTGTATAAGCCTTTGCCACAAGACGTGCTTTTAAGCGCTCAACTGAACCATCTGGATTGTGTTTGACAACAAAGATCCAACGGCAACCTACCAATTATTTAGTAGCTGGTAATGAAACCAGCTCCCAAGTTTGATTATGATGTAATGCAAACATCTCCTCCTTCATAGCACGAGCCCAACCTGGATGGGCTAAAGCCTCCTGCACACTATTTGGCATAGGCATAGATGTAAGGGATGACACAAAAAGAGACATTTGAGGGTTTAAACTATGATAAGAAATAAAATGAGAAAGAGGATACCGAGATTGAGTACGGTGAGCAATAAGGGAACTGATAGGAGACGGTGGAAGAGGATCGGAAGCCTGGACCGGAGGTGGTGATGGTGGGACGTTTGCTGGTGGAGAGGTATGGCTCCAAACAGGTCGATGACCACGTGTATAAATCTGAAGAGGAATCGATGTTGGAGACCTCGTATCTGGTGAAGCATCATTAGAAGGAATAGGTACTGGCTCCGATTGAGACGTAGGTGCAGATGGTGGTAGAAGATCCATGGTAAATGGTGTCTGAGAACGAAAATCACCACAGAATGTTTGATCCTCAAAGAAAGTCACATCAGTAGAAATATACTCCCGACGACGAGTAAGACTATAACATACATACCCCTTTTGAATACGGGAGTAACCCATAAATATACATTTTTCAGAACGAGGTAATAACTTGTCCAACCCAGTTGACAAAGAACGAACAAAGCAAAATACATCCAAAGATACAAGGACAAATAGACCATAATGGACAATCAGGATGAAGAAGAGTATAAGGAATATGTCCTTTCAACACGGATGAGAGAAGACAATTAATGAGATGACATGTTGTAAGAAGAGCATAGCTCCAGTAGGACTTAGGCATATGAGTATGAAGAAGTAGGCAACGTGCAACATCCAAGAAATGACGGTTTTTATGTTCAACAACTCTATTTTGTTGCGGAGTGTGAACACAAGAGCTCTTATGTAAAATACCGTGAGACTCAAGAAATGGAATGAAAGTAGAAGAAAAAAAATACTCACGAGCATTGTCTGTACGCAAACACTTAACAGAATAATTATACCGTGTACGAACTTCATTATATAACTGGTGGAAAGAATGAAAAACTTCAGTACGGTTTTTTATTAAATATAACCAAGTTGTACAAGTACAATCGTCGATGAAAGTGACAAAATAACGAAGATCAAATGAAAACTCTCGACTAGGACTCCACACATCGGAGTGAACTAACTCGAATGGTTGTGAAGCACGACTCGAAACTCGAGGGGCAAAGGACACACGATGGTATTTACCCAACTGACATGTTTCACAATTAAACTGAAGACCTGAACTAGATATAAAAGGAAATCGTCGGAGTACGTCTGCCGATGGGTGACCAAGGGGACAATGTAACATATATGAATCATCCACGGCTTTATTCTAAACTGTGGTAGCTGCAGCAATAACCTCAGGATCCAGGATGTACAATCCACCAACCTCACGCCCACCACCTATTCGGCGTTCAGTCTTTCGATCCCGAAGAATACACGAAGACGAAGAAAAAATAATATTGCAATCAATATCACGAGTAATAGAATTGATTGATAATAGACTGTGAGGAAAGTGTGGAATACGATAAACAAATGGTAAGAAGACAGAGGAACTCAAAGATACACAACCTGTACTAGCTGCTTTGGGTTGAGAACCATCAGCTAAGGTAACTGATGTAGAAGGAACATATGAGGTGGATCTAAGAAGACGAGAGTCACCAGTCATATGATGAGTGACACCTGAATCAATAATCCAAGAATGAGGAGTAGTTGTACTGTACAGTAGACAAGTGAGATCATTATACTGTGCTAAAGTAACAGTAAGACCAGAGATAGCACCACTCGTTTTCTGTCGTGTTTTGACCAGCTCATCATATTCTGCACGAGTCAAGTTTACCATAGCTTGTTCAAAGGAGGATCCAGGAGAAGTCGTACAAGGCTCAGTATTAATGGAAGCATGTAGACCCCACAGCTCAGGATGAAGATCATAACAATAATCAACAGTATGCCCAGAAAGTTGACAATGCATACAGAAGCAGTTACCTCGACCATCGCCTTGAGCTCATCTAGAAACATTATTACTACCACCACGAGCACCACCTCGGTTTTGAAAACCATGACCACGACCATGGTAGGAATTGTCAAAATTCTATTGTCCACGACCGTTAATATGACTGTGAGTTCCTTGACCTCCACGAGTCACCATAGCACTATTGTCTGACATTGCTGAAGTTTTGGAAATGGAAGTATAACGAGCAGCTCGAGAATAAACTTCTTCAATAGACGGGAGGGTGCTCTGAGAGGTAATCTATTGACGAAGAGAACTATGATCTGCACCAAGGTTACGGAGAAATAACACAGTTATCATGTTTGCTTCTCATTGTTGCATCTGAGTAACTGTAGTAGCTGATACAAAGATGCAAAACGAGCATAATGTTCCGTCAAACTGGCATCACCTATTTTAGCTTCAAACAAAGCCTCCCACATATCACACACTCTACTCATATTATTCTGTCTAGAATATAGTAAAACGTACTTCATCCACTTTTGACGGGCTGTTGCACAATCCATGAAAAGATGATGAACAGATTCAGCCATGTTTTCCTATAACAATGTACGTAAAGTAGCATCAACAAACTTCCATTCTTCTAGACTCGAAGCATCTTCAGGTGGTTCTTCATTAAGCTATCTAGACTGACGACTGGCGTAAATAAAGGTCGAAAGGGCCATGGACCAAGAAAGGTAATTCGTACCCTCCAGTTTAACTAAGGCATTTTGCAAACCTGTCATATTGCTATACGGACCAAAAGAGCCTGAACTGGAAGAAGCACTAGGGGGAACTGATCCTGAAGTAATAGATGGAGATTTTGATGAATCGGTGGACATCTTCACAAACCACAACGAAAAAACAACAAATTCGACTCACAAACCACTTTTGAACTTTCAATAACCACCCACGTCACTCCACACTAATTCATCCAACCAAAAATCAGTAGCGACATTAATTCAATTGCTCCAAATTTGAAAAACCATCTTCGTTTAGCCACACATCAACAACAAATCAGTAATACACCACCTTCTGATAACCAATTAGAACAAACAACGACTATTCAGCTCCACAATCCAACAACCATGATCAACAACACCCATTCGCAACAACAATTAATATCACAAGTCACTGTACAAATTCATGAAACACCCAAATATCATTTCAACAGACAAATATCGCTTCTACACCACTTTCAACATCAGAAATACCCCCGATAACGCTAGATGAGTTTCATCTGCGTTTTTCTTGGACTCGTAGGGGCTGGACGACCTAGATTGAGGTCGTCGAAGGTCGACCAAAGGTGAACGACCCTTGGATGGACATCGCTGAACCCTGGCGATGCTAGATGAAGGTCGCCGAAGGTTGACTAGCGATGGATGACCCTTGGAGAGAGGTCGCTGGAGCCTGGCGACACTGAATGGAGGTCGTCGGGGTTCGGTCAGGCCAAATTTGGTGTCGCCGAGCGTTGCCGAGCCTTGGTCAGGCCGGATCTGCTGTCATCGGCCCTGGGTGACGCCGGGTTGAAGCTGAATGGAAGTCGTCGAGGCTCGGTCAGGTCAGATCTGTTGTTACCGAGCGTCGCTGGGCCTTGGTCAGGCCGGATCTGGTGTCGCCGGCCCTGGGCGACGCCTAACGGAGGTCGCCGGCCCTAGGCGACGCCGAACGAAGGGTGTCGGTGAGGCCTACAGTAGGTGGTCGGCTTTGGTGGTTAGGGTTTGGTAATGAGAAACGTCAATTTTAGGGATTAGATTTTAATTTTAGTGCTCTAATACCATGTTACTGATAAAAGAGTAATTACTTTATTTCTAAAGTAAGAAAGAGTACTTATAGACTTAGAATTAAGCCTAGATACACATATACCTCAAACTTGCTAATACTCTAAATTAATAAATCCAACAGATCAAATTGAAAAAAATTTAGAGATCATTTGTGTCATTTTCCCAATTATTTTTTATATTTCATGGTTATTCGAATCAGAGTTGCGACACCCGCCAGCCCCATGACAATTCCAGAAGTGGGGTTATTGATGAATGGAGATGTCAAAATTAATAAACAAAAGAAGAAAGATTAAGGGGGAAATTTGGATCTTTTGTATTTAGGGGAAAAATTACACACTCAATTTAAATTTTGGGATCACAGCAGAAAAATTGCGACAATTGAAATAGTGATCACAACACCAGAAAGTCGCGACAATTAAAATACTTTTCTTAATGATTGGAATCCCTACTTTTCATTTAAACTAGTTATCCATCCCGTGATTTGCGCCGGATACATTTAAATATTTAGGAAAGGATGATAAGAAAATGACAGTGAGTAAATTTGAAGTGAAACCCGCATTGTTAATTTTCTTTCTCGTCCTATGGTCAAGTGTTTACCAGTTGATAATCCTACATTTGTAAATTGTAGTTATGTTCCTCGTCTATGTTAGGTTTTCCATAGGCTTTTGACTCATTTTGTAATAATAAAAAAAATAGAAAATTCAATGGCTTATGACTTGGAGCGAAAATCCAAAAACAAATTGAAAAAACAAAAAATAGAAAATGAGGTAGTCGTATTTCCTCGGCCCAAAAGTTTCTTCCAAAAACTTTCTTGAATTGCATGTTTCTTGCTCTGCATGGCAAGAAAGAACCATGTTCTCCATGGATCACAGCAAAGATAATTTTAGGTGTTCTAGGGAGCACCATGTTTCCGTCCTTCCAGGGGATAAGCAACTTCGCAATCTCAGCAAGCTGTAATCGGCTTGCCCGGGCCTAAAACCGATGCGCTCCTAGTGCAAGGAGAATCTCCAGACTCTCGGCACGGTCATGATCCATATAAGACTAGAGAACTCTTGTTCATTCTCCTAGCAGGAGAAGCAGCATCCAAGAACATAGGATCAAGCGCTGCCGGCTATGTCATCGATAGAGCGTCTGGACATTACATGCAACAAAATGCAGTACTCCCCAAGGGCATTGAGTGCCGACCGATCACAGTCAACGAGCAGAGCAATTGCTGTCCACTTCAAAGGTTTGGCAAAATCTGGCTACTGAAGTGTCTCAGAAGGACGGGGACGTTCAGCCGACTCCTGTACAGAAACACAAACATAAGCATCACCGTCAGCAAGACAAATGAACTTTCCTTCACAATGCCTGTAAAAGGACGAGTGACATGGGGGAAATTAACTAATGGAACACAGGTACAAGAAGATGCTCGCCGAGTTTCTGGAATTCGTTCACCTGTGAACTATTACACATCAGCTTCCCCGAAGAGCTTCCTAATGAATAAGATGTGCGACAGTAGGCCCTGACCTAACTTTAAGCATAATGGCTTCTCTCCGAACCAGTTCGAAAACGCAGACGGTGGATGTCAAGAATCTGTTTCTCTCAGACAACCACTCTACCCCGACTTTGTCAAATGTACTTTGGAGCTCAACCCCATCGACTTGTACCCCCTTAAGACCTGTCAATCAGTTATGGTTCGGGCTCAACAATGTGGACACCATCTGAAACTCGTTTGTTGTTCACCGACCCCGTTATTCATTGTTTACACTTGTCCTCTAAACAGTTACAAATCGGGCATGCACGGCATAGGTCTCTGATTTCGACTGCAGTGTCAATATCTTAATTTTTCTAGGTATTATTTGGAAATTGCTTGTGCGAACTAATTTCGTTGCTACCAAGAGGATTGTGAGAGTACTTCTCCCGGGAAGCTGTCAGATTGTATAAGTAAACATGAACTGTGGAGTCCCATTCATACTTGAAAATCAGAAACTGACTGGAATGAATGGAATGGTGTTCCAGGAATCTCTGCCAACCATCATGGAGCCATAATTTCTTAATTTGGCTATCCAGATACTAGAATCGGAAGCAACAAGCCTAACGAAGTGGATTCAATCAAAAATTGTTTTCCCTCTTCAATTTCACAAGAAAGGGAATCAGAAAATGCTTCAGGGGCCCTCACCTGAGAAGAAATGTTTACCGCTGTTTTCCGTGACGTATTTTATCAGTCTCTGTTCGAAAAAAGAATATATCAAACGACTGAAAGGGCAAAAACAACACACAATCACAGGCTTAAAGGCTGAAACGGTCCATCATAATCCTGGTGACCAAGACAAAATAGTCAACAGAAAAAGCAGTCACCAACAAAAGCATTAGTTCAAGCCCAGTATGCACAAGGGTTGTGCTAAATCTTATGCGTTAGGGAAGATTTTCAGAAGCAACTCTCCATTACCTTTACCACAACATCGTCTGCTTTCCAGATAGAATTCCACAGACGATTAGGGGACTCTAAAACTAAATCCTCCTCCCAGCTCCTGATCAAGTGACTACACCGACTTGACAGACTACTTGGAGAAGTTGGGAAACCACACAATACATTTTTTTCAAATTGGCTGGTGAGAATCCTCTGACTTGCTACGGAACATTTTTGTGACTATCACTCTAACCTTCTTGATATGTCAAACTCGATTGCCTGACTCTTCTATTTCTGAACCACGATAACTAGGTAACCAAAGATCCGAAGAGTTAAGATCTGTCGACATCAGATTAGACATGTTCTATCTTTCAGCATCAGACACCAGCTCAGCAATGCTAATCTATAGTCACATTAGTGTAGGCTGTTGCTGGACGATGAAATTTCAATACATTTCCATGATGAGAGCTGCCTATCCACACAATCATCTAGTTGGAAACTTAACTACCTCCATGAAGATGGCCAAAGATAATACTTTTTCATAACAGGGGAGGAGCTCCGAAGGTGACATTGAAGCGGGAGTCCTATGCTAAAAGATCATGCCCTCCCTCTAAATGCTGGTTCAAAAATGCTAATGACTCAAAACAATAAATGCCAAATCATAGATCCAAGTTTAAGTTCAGATTATGAGCAGCTCAAAAACCATAAGACAAGTAATTATAAATCTGCAAGCTCGAGGTATAATCCAGAGTCATACCATTGAGAAACATATTCCTTATTAAAACTATGCAATAATACTAATGAGTGATTTCTCTCTGAGCAGGGTCATAATAGCAAAACATAATTCGCATATGCTACCATAATCTATTCTCCCTGGCCACGCCTCCATTCATGCGGTCAAAGCTTCTGGCGATTGAAATATGGTGACTAGAAATTCCTTGTTGGCAAGAAGCTCGAACAGGCATACATCTCTGGTACCTAGCTTGTTGTCTTTGATAAAGGCTGACCACCCTCCAGAAAAGAAACGCCGGTTGTAATTTTCCACGCAGACGACATTCCAAGTGTTCCCTTCCAGATTTCGCAGGACAGCATCCTCCCATTCTGGTGGCATATGCACTTGAGCAAAGGCGCGTGGAATATACTGCGTTTAGTTGTGCCACACACTCGGTATTAAAGAAAAGGAAGGGGACAAGCAATGACCAAGGTTATAAAACAGGGAGTTGGAAAGAAACACTAACCAGCATTTTCGCCTGCTTAAGACTGACCATTTTCATGTAAGTCGTGAAGTAGGGGATTGTAGAAGTAAGCATCTCTTCTATTTCTCTCACCCTCGCATTTACCTCAGAGCAAGAAGCGTTCTGCTCCTCACGATTTGGATACCAACAAACCTGCAGTGAGTTTTCCAAGCTTGTTCTTCCGTTTGTGCTTGCGGGGCTCTGAACTCATTCTAACAGCACGAGGATCCATTTCCTCTTCCTCCTCATTGATTATCTCACGCTTGTTAAGCTCGACTTCCAGATTTTGCTCGTCTGTCCAATGTCATGTAAATGTCAGTCTAGACTCTCGGACATGTTTTCTACATGCGTATGCGTTACTATCTGGAACATCAGGAAAACACCCACACTAATGCTCTAGGAAAAGATAATTCGACTAGTAAATTCAGGACATGTAAAAGGTATAGTCTGCACTTACGTAAGTCTGCCAAATAAAAGGACAAAGCGCATTACCCTGAGAGTTGAGGTATATGGACTGAGGTAGATTGCTGGAGCAAACAGGACGCTTTTTCGGTCTGCCTCTTGGGCTTTTCCCACTATGAAAGTTTGTTTCTTTTCGTTTTGTGACAGGAACATTGATTCTCTCCGGTCCAGTCGGATCGGGAATATGCACTTCAAAGCTCCTCTTCCCATCGTACTCAAATAGCAGGAATTCCTTGTTACCAAGGGAGTTGTCTATGTGAAACTCTCGCCATCCATCATGTATACACACGCCAGTGACGTCCTTGCGTAATTTGGCGTTCCAATTTTTGCCAGACGGCCCCTTTAAAATCAATCTAAGGGGAAGTTCTTCAGAAAAAATCCTCGCAAACTTTGGCAGGATTTTCTGCATTATGCTCAAAGTAAATGTTGTGGTTAGTGGGTATAAGAGGGCAACACACAGGCTCTAGTAGCTGAATGATCATTAATCGAACAAGAAAACATGAAATACAAATTGGATTTGCTACTTGGAGCTGCAGTCAACAATAGGATATCATGTAGTAATACTGATGCAGATCAAACTACACTCGTCGTTTCAAACTGAGGAATCGTCGAAGTACCAAGAACTAAATAATAGAGAGAATTGATTAAACAAGCCATCCGAAAGAGATTGAAATCAACACGTTACAACTTCATTTTAACAGACAACGAAACACATAGATTCTCGCTGGAGTAGATTATATTTAAATGAGAATTCCATCTACTAATTATATGAGCCTGGTGTTCAAGCTGTGGTAGGCAATGAAATTGGAACACAATATAATGATCCAGAACATGCAAGAAACAGGATCTTTCATCAGGATTCTGGAGAGCTGAGAAAATAGGAGCCGTTCTCCTACTTCATCACAGAACTCATATAGCAGTCATATTCAGCTTAACATACATGCTTTATTCTACACAACCAAGCTTTTGAAACAAGTGAAATTGAATTGTGTAACACAAGAGCGGTTCGGTGTGATGCTTTCGCCTTTCGCTTTGTTATTATTATTATTTTTTCAACTTTTCTGCTACTGATGCATTCTCGTGCGTTACTCAAGAAAAAACCTCACAATGCAAGCCTTTGTCTTTTTCTTTTTCCCTTGATTTATCATCTGCAAACGAGCATTGGGCGTTGTTTCTCCTTCACAAGGTCAGACAGAATAAGGAAGTGTAAAACTCCATCTTTTTACTTACTCCATTTGAAATCCACCGCTAATAGACTTTGTTCGTTCCAAATGGGACCACCGCTTAGATTAGAGCCAGTTCAAGCCTTTTGCTTTTTGGCCATTGTAATCGTTTGATATACTCGGCAAAAAGATAAAGCAACCCTAGATCTTTAAAAAGACATCAGAAGATGTAATTTGAAGGACAAGCTTACTCTTTTCTGAGTCACCGCACAATAGAAGGCGAAATGGAAGAGGAGACAGGTATATCTTGAGTCCAGAAAACAGAGCTTCAAAGGTCATACCAGCTCGTGCATAGGTTCTTTCCCGAGGATCAACTTGAAGAATCTGTTCATCTTCATCTTGAGCGTTGAGCCCAACTCCTGTTCTGTTCTGAGGCCCTCCATTCTTCAAGCAGCTGCTTCTTGTTGGGTTTCACTCCGCAATCGACTGAGGACTCTCTTGTTATAAGAGACGTAGACCTTCTGAAAAGCGGTAGAGAAGATCAGAGGTGAGTGTTCATGGCTCGGAAAAAAAGAAAAACGGGGGTCAACCAACATTGCTCCGCCAAGTGCCAACTGTGGCTCTTCTTCTCTGGAGGCAGAGGACCGGAGGCAGTGTGCCGGTACGAGTCCTTGTACTATGTTTGGATTTTGAACTGATCTTGTCTCTTGAGGACACTGCAGTACTTCAAACTAAAAGGCAAAAAAGCAAAAAGAAAAGAACATGCAAAACTCATGAGAATCAGGAGATGAAGACCATATCTTTTACGTACGGACTGAGCAAAGGAATATCTGAATCGTCAGAGGAAAAGAAAGGGATCGACAGCACTTTTCCTGTTGGACCAATCACCCGAAAGGATTTATGCATGCTTGTGAAAAGGTTATGAGATGATATAACATAGGAATATCTGAATAATCAGAGATAAAGAAGTTAAGCATGACTTGGAATGAAAATGAGTTGTAATTGTATAAACTTCGAGCCTAAGTCATGCATCACAAAAAAAAAATATCCGTCATCATCTGGAAGCACTTATGCATCCGTTCATTTAGCCGGAAAGTTAACTGCATTGGCGACGATCTAGCTGGAGATAGACTTTCCTGGGCCAGTGTGTCGCCGGTAGCCGGAAGACTATGCGCCGGAGGAATATCAAGACTAAGCACTGAAGCCTGAGTCATATCATAGTCAAGCATCGGATATGCCTCTACGAACCGAAGGGGATCAAAGCTTGCCGGAATTATAAACCCAAAATAATGTTCAGATCATCGTCAGCTCAAAACTACATCGTAAGAGAGTACAATGATTCCAGCTAGCAGTGCAACGGCAAGATCTGTCTTTCTACATAGAAATACTTGATTTTGGCTGGAAAATTACAAACTCAATAGTCAATAGTAAAAGCAACTACCACTCAGCTACCGACGAATATTAAGGAAACTACTACCACGTTGAACACTATCACAATATACTATTGTAGACAGACCACAGGGAATGCAGTAAGCTGGTAATGTTACGGGCCACATCTTCATTCAGATGGCCGAAGTTCCTGGCGAACGGTAAATGTGGGTTCGGACTTCCTTTTTGTTGAGAAGCTCGAAGATGCACACATCTCCGATCTTCAGCTCGTTGTCATGAAGAAAGGCTGGCCACCCTCCAGAGAAGTAATGTCTCTTCGCGTTGCAAAGGCAGGTGACTTTCCAGGTTTTTCCTTGCGCATTCCGCAAGACAATTTTCTCGCTTTGCCACGGGAACTGTTCTTTGGCAAACTTCGATGGAACAGGCTGCATTGGTCCACGCCGCACACTCAAAATCAGAGAAAAGGAAACGGAAACAATGGCCAAGTTCAAGATACGATGGTTGAGAATAAAGTGAATGCTAACCAGCCGTTTCTCTTTCTCCACGATGGACCTTCTCATATAACTCATGAAGAAGGGGAAATCAGAAGTAAAAGTCTTTCTTACTGCTCCCAGCCTTGCATTTTCCTCCGACCTAGAAGCATTCTTCTCTAAAGAGCGACCGAGGAATCTCGGTTTGCAAACCGGGAAATGTGGAGCAAGTTTTCCAGCTTTGACCTGCATTTCCTTGTTCTTGTTTTTGCTTTTGTCGGGCTCCGAACTCATCCTAACATCAGGAAGGTCCATTTCTTCTTCATTTAACTTGCTGAGGCTTTCCTCCAATTGGATTTTCTCCAGCTTGTTTTGCTTAAGTCCAGGATTACGCTTGCCTGCCCAATGTAAACGATAGCTTTACTTGTGTTTTCTTCCGTTGGTATGCTTAGCATTAAAAACATTAGAGGAAGCATGGAACATTCTAGGAGAGGAAACTTGTGCAGTTAATTCACGACAGGCAATGTGTGTTGTCTTGACTTATCTAATTCTGCCAAAGGACAGAAAGTGCATTACCCTGAGAGTTGGAAGATTTTGACAGAGGGAGATTGCGGGAGCCAACGGGATGCTTTCGGGGTCTGCCTCTTGGTCTACGCCCACTAGGATTGTTAGTTCCCGTGCTTTTAGCAGTGGCAATATTAAGTCTCTCCACTCCAGTTGGATCAAAAACCTGCACTTTGAAGCAATTTTTCCCATCATACTGGAAAGTCAAGAACTCACTGTTTCCTAGATCGTTGTCTCTGAAAAAATTCCGCCATCCATGATCCATTACGTACACGAGATCAATGCCCTTATGTAACGTGGCAGGCCATTCGTTGCCCGATGGGCTCTTAAAGATCACTGTATCAGGAAGTTCATGATAATAGAGCCTTGAAAACTCTGGAGGAATTCTCTGCAATATATCAAAGTATACGTCTTGGTTAGCAGATTCTAGAGTACGAAAGATCAGTGTGCGACAGTAGCTGATTTTTCGATTTCAATTAGACCTGGGAGTTGAAGGTTAACATACATTTTATTGATGGACAAATTAAGATGCAGATCCATTGAAAATTGCATCAGTTCTTCGTACCATAAACTTGGCGTTGAATGAAGTACCAAAAACAAAAGATTAAGCACCACAGACTAATCAGGCCACGCTAAGGAGACTGAAAGCAACCATTGCACTATGATTCAGTGGATACTCGATGCGTTTAAATGTGAATTCTATGAGCTAATCATATGAAGCCTCGCTTTTGATCATCATCAGGTGATGAAACTGAAAAATAACAAGCTAAGCAGTCAATTTCGAGATAAAAGCACGACAGAATAACTTCATCTGGACTCTAGAGGACTGGAGGAAATATATCATCTTCACGCTTAACTCGTTGAATTTCAAATGACATCAGTAAAACGTATAACCTTACCAAAGTAGCGGTGGCCAACATATTTACACAATCCACAGAACCAAACATTTGGAAGCATTAGAACAAGATACTGGCGTGTGAAACAAAGGCAGCATTTTTTTTTTTTTTTGGTATTTTCTCATAAGCAAAAAATGGTGGAGAGTGGCGATTAGTATCGCAACTCCCTCTGGCATTAATATAACATGGCTTTTAGGGGTCCTGTAACTTATGCAATCCAATACTCAAGGAAAGGAAGCAGTCTCTCTGTTTTCTCTTGCATTTTTATCTGCAAACAAACATGAATTTGTCCTACTAAAGGCCAAGTGTTTATTCCTTTGTTCTAGCCTAAAAAATCAGAAAGAACCCGGCTTCAAGGTCTCGGGACCCCACTATATGCCTCTTGCCAAGAAACAAAAAAAGGTGATAAAAACAACTATAATGCGAAATGGCACTAAAGAAAGTTAATGTAATTGGAAAGAGTTCAGTCCTTGTGCTCTCTTAGCTACATTAAAATAGATAAATTAGACCATGTTTGACACTGGCAGCAGATAAGCAGCGAGACTAGTTCTTTGAAAAAAACTCAGAAGACAAGTTCACAAAAGTAACTGCTAGTAGAACTCAAAAGAAGCATGAGACTTGGTAAAGAAAATGTCCGAAGAAACAAAGGGAGGGAAGATGACCAGGTGTTGCACAGGTTCCCTCTTGAGGATCAACTTGCAGAAGCTGTCTCTCTCATCTCGAACCCGACTCATCTTGCTTTTCCTCGGCGAGCTCTCTTCGTTTCCACTGCGATAATGGAGGAGACGCCCTCGTTGGCAAGCTTTTATTAAAGTCGGATTTCAACATTCGTTTGTGTCTTCGCTCGTAGGAATCAAGAGTAGTTGAGAGGTTACCAAATAAGGCAAATGAAGGAGGTTTCCAAACTAGGCAAATGGAGGTGGTCCCCAACAGCATTGCTATCTGTCCACTGCTGGTCTAACTTTGCCCTTTCTCTTGCCCTTCGGGGTGGAAAGTAAAGGCTGTGGCAGAAGCTGAGTACGAGTTCCAACAGTTACAACGTTGTTTTCATTCGCAGGTATGCCCTCATCACGACACGAACTATAATCGATCTCAATACAAAATCTTAAATTGAGGATGACTCATGTATACGTAACGATCAACTTGTGCTTGAATTTCGTTTAAAATAAAGGGTTTGTGTGTTCTGGAAAAAGAAAGAGATTTCCTTTTCATCCAAGATCAGTGTTTGCTCGTTTCATGTTTAATGAGTATTTTGACTCCCCCCAAAAAAAAAATCGCGAGTATTGAATTTGTTTGTTTCGAAAAATAAATTGAAAATAATCCATCATTTCCATAGAGTTATTTTCTGATTTTCATAGTTAAAAAGAGATTCAATTTTTTCATATATTCTAAATTATTAAAAAAAAATTGCCGTGCCAAAATCAATATTAATTCTTTAAACCTATTACCCGTTACATCATAATAAATTTTGACCAACATCACTAAACTGTAGATAAAGCCAACTAAAATTTGATTGTTATGCGTAAAAATAATTCTCCAATGGGTCAGGAAGAGGGCGAAGAGGATGGTAAACTTAGATTTTTCATAAGGAGTGAGTGAGATTAAGGCTCTATTTGTTTCATGAAAATCAAATGTTGTGAAAAAATTAATTTCCTAAAAATAAAGAATTATATTACTTAAAATAATTAATCAATAAAAAATATTTTTACCCGTCTACCAATTTTGATGTAGGAAAATAAATTAGTAAAAAAATAATCTCAATTAATTAGACCCATCCAAGTTTAAAGCTAAAGAAAACAACTTCACAACTTGAAAAGTGAAAACATTTCCAAAAAAAAAAAATACTAAGCATACCAAGAAGGCAAGAGCCCACTTATAAAGTACTTTACAAAATCAAAATAATTTACTAAGTTGAATGTGATCGGTACAATATTCATCTAATATCTCCTTCTCACTTCACCTAACAAGAGACTTATGTAAAAACCAACATGCGAAACGGTGGGCGACGCTAATTTATCTTCCGTAAAACGAACATGCGAAATGTCTGATAGAATTAACTTCATCTGGACTACAGAGGATGTTAAATTTGATTACTATGCATCGTATATCTCAGCCCCGGCCCCACGAGATTCTTCACCCAAAACGGCCCCCCGTATAAATAGAACGAGTGGGCCCCCGCAGGTTTGACCCCCGCTCCCTACCCACCGTTTCTTCCTCTGTCGTCCCGGGGCCCACGACGGTGACCGACCTTTCCTAAATTTGCTGCTCCTGCTGATCCAACCAAGTAAAGAGCCGTTTTCGCACCCCCCGCACCCCCCACCCCCCAAAAAAAAAGAAGAGTCGTCGAAAGCAACGGCCCTGATCACAAGACTGTCTGGCATCGACTCATCCGCCGCCGTACACGTCGGATCAAATGCTACAGCCCCCATCGCGCCAGTCGCCACGCTGGCGCTCCGTCCGACCGTTCTCAACGGGCCGGGATTCACTCCTCCCTCAACACCTTCTCCCTCGTCAATCCGCCATTGAACACCAGTGCAAGAACATCATCACCAAGCTCTGTCGAGAAGATTTCAATCCTTTCCCATCTTTTCTTGGTTCTTGCGAGAGAAGAAGGACGACGATGAAGTCCGCGTCGATCCGTTCTTGCTCGTCTCCTTCGCTCGTGGGAGCAGGAGATCACTGCAGCTCGAGATCGTCGAGCGCCAGGAGGCCGCCGCCGTCGTGGTTGGGCCGACTGATGTGCACGCCGCCAAGACTTCATTTACCTTTTCTTCGCGCATGTTCCACTGCCCCTTTTTTTTCCTCTCTCTGGGTTTCTTTTTTCTCAATGGAAAACGGTTCCACTTTTTACCTCCTCAGCACCTTCCCGGGGAAAACACGTAAAATCTAAATTGGAAGATTGCTTTTCGTCTTCGATTTCCCAAGCAGGGGAATCTGAAAAATGCGTCAATTCAAAAGGGCCCTCGCCTTGAGATGAAATGTTTCCAGAGTTCTCTCTGATACGTAGTTCATAAGTCTCAGTTCAAGAACGCAGGAGTTCGGAAGATCAGTATGACCTTTTTGCCTCTTTGACTGTTTTGGATGGGAAATGAATCTGTATTCATTCATCCAAAGACCAGAGCAAAATGGACTACAACAGACCCAGAAGAACAGGGAAGTTATCTGAATCGAAAAATCAAATATAAACCAACAAAAGCATTAATTCAAGCCCCAGTTTGCATGAGGATGGAGCTGCGTCTTCTGGATTAGGGAACAACTTCGGAAGCAAGTCTCCATAACTACAACATCTTCTGCTTTCCGGATAGAATTCCACCGAAGATTGGGGGACTCTACAACTAAATCCTCCTCCGAGCTCCTGATCATGTGATTACAGCCCCTCGATGAAAGATTATCCGGAGAACAATGACACTATCAAATTGGTCAGCACAAATATTTGCAACAGTGGACCTCTGACTCGGCATTGAAACGTTTTTCTAACTACCTTCATTCTCTCCATATGTCAAACTCAACTACTGTGACTCTTCTATCAGTAATGTTAAGAACCGTGATATCCAAGCAACCAACGGTCCGAACTGTTAAGGTCTATCCATATCAGATTAGGTGAGTTCTACATCTCAGCTTCAGACACCGGTTCAGCAATTCTAGTCTGTAATTGCTCTGGCATCAGCTGTTGCAGGACGATGAAACAGATTCCTCCATATATCCGTGACGAGAGCTGCCGGTTCATAGGAGGAACCACTTGTCCGCATGTTCATCTAGTAGGAAACCTAACCACATCCATCAAGATGTGGCCCGAGATGGACTTTCATGACAGGAGAGGAACTGCAAAGCTAAATATTGAAGGCGCAGCCCTAGTCGAGCACATATTACCGACAAAACATACCCCCTGCCCCTCTAAATGCTATTTCAGACATGCTACTGAGTCGAAACACCAAATGCCAAATCAAGCATATCAAATAAAAAAAATTATCTTGAATTGTAAATCTAAGTTTGAGTTCAGACTATCACCAGCTCAAAAACCATAACAAAAGTAATTATAAGATCTGAAAGCTCAAGCCTTGCTCAAACATCACATCATGAGACATAATATCAAATGTAATTCCAGTAGGCTACCATCGTCTAGAGTTCGTAACGTGGGTAACTCCCTACGGCGTTAATATAACATGGCTCTTACGAGTCCTGTAACTAATGCGATCCATTGCACAAGGCAAGGAAACCGTCTCTCTGTTTTCTCTTGCATTTTCATCTGCAAACAAACATGGATTTGTCCTACATCGGGCCAAATCTTTCCTCTGTTCCAGCCACAAAATAATAATAATAATAAACAATCAGAAAGAATCTGGCTTCGAGGTCTCGGGACCCAACTACATGCCTCTTGCCTGCAAAAGTTAAAAAAAAAAAAAAAAGGAGAAATAAAAGGAGGGGGATAAAAACAACTATCATTTGAAATGACACAACAAGATACTGACATTCCAAAAAGCGTTCGATCTTTGTGTTCTCTCGGCTGCACTACAATAGATAAACTACGCCATGCTCCACACATCAAACAGACAAAGAGCGAGACTAGTTCTTCGAAACAAACTCACGACAAAGTTCACGACTTTTTTTCACCAGCAACTGCCAATAGAACAAAACATGAAACAATGGGACTCGGGAAAAGAAATTTGTCTGAAGAAACGGATCCAGATCCTCTACCATAATGGTAGAGCATCATTGTGGGGGATATTAATGGGAGAGGATTTTCTAAAACGAAGAAAACAGAGGGAATGAAGATAACCAGACGTTGCATGGGTTGCTTCTCAAATTTGGGACTCTGCTCTCCTCAATGACGTGGCTTAATCCTAGCTGTCCGATGCGAATGGACGGCTGGAATTAAAACCTCGTCACCCCTTCCTAGATCCCACCTGGGGATTCAAATTCTCGGAGAGCGTATCCTGTGTCAAGGTAAACATGTTGACAGGGGTGGCTGGGTCAACTCGTGGCCGTCCGATCTCGGACGGCCACGAGTTGACTCTAAAAAGCAAAAAAAAAAAAAAAAAAAAAAAGATGAACAGTGCAATCGCAATTTAGAGTGATCGTGACCGTTCGTAATTGATCGGACGTTCACGATATGACCTTGACACTCCTGTCTGGATTTGAACCGGACACGCGATCCGGATCGCTCGTCCTGTACCCGACTCATCCTTGCTCTTCCTGGACCCTTTTTTTTTCTCTTCTTCCTTTTTGACCGAGCTCTCTTCGCAGTTCAGAGCATTCGACTGCAGTAATGGAGGAGACCCGCCGCGTCGCCAAACTTCACATAAGTTGAACTAAAACATCCGTCTCTGTTACTGCTTGTGAGAATCAAAAGTGGTTGAGAAGTTTCCCAAATAAGAGTTCAATGGAGGTGATCCTCAACAGGCGTGGCTCTGTCCACTGTCGCTCCAACTTGCTATGCAGCGTGGGCGGGAAGAAGAGAAAGGCTGCCGCAGAGGATGACTCTTTCGACTTCTAACAGCCACAACTTGTTCTTGGACCTTGGCTTCGTTCGCAAGAAAGGTTTGTGTTCTGAAAAGTGAGATCAAGAGACATCTCCTTTTTGTTCGAGGTCGGTGGGCGTCTGCGCGTTCTTGTTTCTTGGGTACCAAAATTTGTTTGTCTCGGAAACGAAATTGAGGATAATCAATCCATCATTTCCATGGAATATTTTCTGATTTTGCATTGTTAAACAGCGATTCAACTGTTCCCTTGTTTTGAATTAGTGAATAAAATTTTCATTTGAAATGAATATTCCTTTTAATCTATAACCTGTTATGCCATATCAATCTTGACGAATCTTTATTACTAAATTTTGGATAAAGCATACTACAATTTCAATTTTATGCATGAAAATATTTCTCTGATGTGCTCATTGTATTATGCGAAGACAACAAATGAGATTAAAGACTCTATTTATTTTAAATAAAATATCGTATCAATAATGACTTTTTCCCCTTAGACCATGGTGTAAGAAAATAAACCTGTCAAAGGTATATGAATTCATTCTACGCGATCGAAGTTTAAAGCTAATTAAAACAACTTTACAACTTTAAAAAGTGAAAGTCATTTTCCAAAAAAGAAATTACCAAGGTTATGGTCCTCCGTATAGAAAAAGGTTTGCTTAAGATTACAGAGATCTTGCTAAAATGACAATCAAGCTAATTAGTCCAACACATCACTATTAAACGTAGTATATAAATCAAGCAATGCAATAAAGTGATTTCAGAAAGAACAATTCATTCCAATTACTTTTATATTTCAAGCGGCGAAAATCAATTTTCAATTCATTTTTCAATTCAAATTTGAATTCTCGCCAATCATGAAAAAATATGACTATTTTCTTGAAAAATGACTTCTGAAAAAATATTTTTCGATTTTATAGTATTTTTCTTGAACAACGTGAAAACTTGTGACCAGTTTTCATCTAAAATAACATACGCTATTTGGGCAAGTTTTTCGCTTTTTCGCAATTCAGAAAATTTATATTCATTCATTATTATAAATTATATAAGTGCTTATTTTTAAAAAAAATATTTTTTTTAATTTTTAATTTTTCGTGAAAGAAACGCATTTAGATTTTTGCAGAATCAGAACGCGAGACGGTGTGCGCTGCAAATATCTCAGCCCACCCTTTGGCGATTCATTACTCAAATCCTCGCCGCGTTTCGGATAAAGACTGTGTGGGCCCCTCCACTCCCCCAGATTTTGGACCCCGCAAAAAGCACAAGGTTGCAGAGAAAAACCTGCGGTCCCCACTCGCCCGACGCCCCTGTCATTCCCGGGCCCACAGTGACCGACATTGCCAGTTAACCGGTCCTCCTGATCCCAAGCGAAGTAAAGAGTCGTCGAAACCAACGATCCCGATTGCACGACTGTCTAGCATCGACTTTGCTAGCCGTACACGTCGGGAAAGGCGCCACCGCCCATCTCGCCACGCTGGCCTCAACGGTGGGGATTCACTCACCCCTCGACACTGCTCTCCATCGTCGTTGATATAACTGGAATAAAATATCCGATACTTATCCACAACGCCCACTGCTTGGAGCGCTGGCTGGTATATCAGCATTTGAAAGTCCCCCTGTTTTTTCTCCAATCCGGAACGCCCGGACCCGTTGCCATAACATCACCCCAAGCTCCGTCGACAAAATCTCAATCTTTTCCCTTATCTCTTTCTTGGCTGCTGCGGGAGAAGAAACGACGATGAAGTCAGTTTTGATCCGTTCCTGCTCGTCTCCTTTGCTCGTGGAGGCAGGAGACCTCTGCGGCTTGAGATCGTCGAGCGCGAGGGCGCCGTCGCGGTTCGCTCCAATGGTGTGTTGCTCCTCCAGGGGCAACGCGTACATACCGAAGCTCGAGCCTTTTAGCCGGACCAAGTTCGAGCGTGGCCTCAAAGAGCCCCCCTTGATCCAAAAGTGCGAAAACGAACTTGCTGGTGAGGACCGTTTCTGTGTGTGTGTGTGTGTGTTTCTTCCTCTTTCAGATCTTTCGGAGGATGGGATTCGTAGCGCTTATGATTCTTAATTCGGTGATTGTTGTTTAGATTATTGTTCGACGCTCGAAGGAGACAAGTCGTACAGCTGTTGGAGAGCTTATTTTGAACTGAAGGACCTTGAAGTAAGTCTGCGGATTCGCTCGCTAGCTCTTGCTCTAACTTAATGTTAATGTACGTTTCTTGTTTGGTAGACAAGAAAACAGAGGAAACGGTAAGATGTTCTTGGTGTTCCTGTTCAAGCGGATTGGAAACGCCCAGAGATTGGTCTTCAGGGAGAAGAAACAAACGCCTGGAAAATTATTTACTGCTGTTAGTTGGAAGGCCGATCTTCTCCGTGGAGTTAAAACAAACGCCTGATAAAATTTCCCAGTTAGTTTCTGTCGCGACTCCGATTAAAAACTAGGTTCAATTTCCCAACACTGTTTAGAATAGTACCAAGTGTTTCTACATAAGGTCTCCCTGCAATTTGTTTCCAAAATTGTAAAGGAACTGAGTGTCAGAATGCTTAAACTTCGCTTAATTTACATTAAAGTGAGAAATTTCACTTTCAATACCTTTGTTACAGTTCATAGTTTACTGATATTACTGGTATGGCTGCAGAAGGAGTTGCCTAAAGAAGAAGTTGAGAGGCTAATCATTCAAGCAGGGGGTGTGAAAACCTTAATCGGGTGCCTCCACGGTATTGCAGAAATCCATAAGGCTAAGAAGAATGGAGTTGCTCGGGCGAAGCCATTGAACTCCGAGGAACGAATGGAGAAGCACTGTCCCGTACCGGACGGCTTACCGAAGTCACTAGAAGAATTAGAGGCTGATGAGATGGGGAGAATGCCTGAGTCGCCCTACACAAGATTGCTCAGAAGCAAGGGAAGATTTCCCGCTTGGTATTCGCCTGCCCCAGACCACGAAACTGATTGAAGCAGCGAACCCTTTTTTTAGAGTGGATTTTGTATAGGTTTGAGCTAAAATTGCTGGTTTGTGTGGATGCTTCGAAGAATGTATTGCTGATTAAGAGTGAGGCGTTTTGTTCTAGCTTCTACGTAAAGTGGTGGGGTGTTGGTAGCTGGGAAAGTGTAGGTGATTGAGGCTGTCGTCTGTGTAATTATGGATCATATAAGAGTTGTGAATTGGTATTGTCTCTCCCAACATCTACGAGGTTGTCTTGTCGCTGCGGAAAAAAAAAAGAACTGTTCTGTTGCAATTCTCCAGTCTGGGAGAGCTGTGGGGAAGATGCAGGATTTTAAGCATCAGATTTAACCAACTTCACTGCAATATGATCTGTGTTGAAAAAAGAAGGGTTCAGCAGCGAGTGGTTTTGCTGCCAGGAGTGTAAAATTTCAGAGAAGAGAGGCCTTTATTTACTGAACGGAATTGATAGACGAACGTAAGATAGTGTTGGCCAATCAGTATGCTTTGCGTTCGCATGCTAGCTCAAAGGAAGAAAGAAAGGGTGGCATGAGAATGGAATTTGCAAGATACACGACAAATAGGCCGATATGCGAAGGTTAAATTAAATGCATAAAGAACTAAACATTAAAAGTTAGGTTTGCGAACTTTTAATTTCACTTACTCCTCATTGTTTTCGCCCGCCCGTCCGCCCTCTGATATACATCTAGTGCTTTTTCGTACAGATTATTATTTTCAAAGATAATCCGGATTATTATTCTTATTGGTTCGATAAAAAACAAAACATTCATGCGATGCATGCTACACCATCGGTATGAGTTTGAAAAGAAAATCTAGTTGAAGTGCAATCACATCCCAGTGAAATTACTTAATTTTTGTACCAAAGCCTTGTTAATCAATATGTCCTGCTCCCATTGCCTTGATCAATGTTTCGATGAGATCAGCACATGCCACTTTGACATCTACATGCTTGGGTAGTGAATAGTGTAGTGGTTCTCGCTTGTTTCCCAAGCCCATGATGAGTTTCTTCAAGAGAAACTTGAGAAGGTGGAGGAGCGCATTCAGAGATTTGTCTTAGAGAAGTTGTTTGAGCAATAGAAAAATGGTGGTAGAGAGTAGAACATGGACATTGGCATCTCTCCGTCAAAAATGGCAAACAGTTATCCGCCCCACAAGATTGATACTGACCAGGAAACAAAACCGGCTCCTCCCTGTCAAAAAGAGTTGGCTTTTTGTGGTTTTTGGTGAATTCCTAACCTCCAGCCTATATTTGTCATGGGAACGAGAGGTGCACCCGAGTTAACAGGAGGCCACTAGTCGAGACCCGCTTGTCCAGCCTCTCAACGCCTTGTCAATCCCTGCCTTCCCCTTCCTCCATATAACACCCCGTCCACATCCCTACCTCCTATAAGCAGCCTTGGGCCTGACCAAGGGTAATTTTCAATGGGTACCCGTGTCAACATGACGGCCTCGGGCTGCTTCCTCCTCCTTTCCCTCCTCCTCGCCTCCCTCTCCGCCCTCTCCCACGCCCTCTCCGATGCCGAGGCGTCCTACATCGCCCATCGTCAGCTCCTTTCACTCAAGGAGAACGATGATCTCCCTCAGGACTTCGAATACGAGGTCGATATCAAGGTCACCTTCGCTAACCAGAGGCTCCGGAGGGCCTACATTGCCCTCCAGGCTTGGAAGAAGGCCATGTACTCCGACCCTTTCAACATGACCGGTAACTGGGCCGGCCCTCACGTTTGCGCCTACAACGGGGTGTTCTGCTCCCCGGCGCTCGATGATCCCACCTTGAGCGTCGTGTCCGGCGTGGATCTAAACCATGCCGACATCGCCGGGTACCTCCCCGCAGAGTTGGGTTTGTTGACAGACACTGCGCTCTTCCACCTTAACTCAAACCGCTTCTGCGGGATCATCCCAAAGAGCCTCTCCAAGCTCCAATTGATGCACGAGTTCGACGTGAGCAACAACCGCTTCGTCGGCTCGTTCCCGGAGGTTGTTCTCTCATGGCCCGGTGTCAAGTATCTCGATCTCAGGTTCAACGATTTCGAGGGGACGTTGCCTCCGCAGCTTTTCTTGATGGACTTGGACGCGTTGTTCTTGAACAACAACAGATTCACCGCGGGCATCCCGGACACGATTGGGCAATCCACGGCATCAGCCTTGACATTTGCCCACAACAAGTTCACCGGTTGCATCCCTCGTACCATCGGCAACATGAGCAACTTGAACGAGATCGTCTTCTTGAAGAACGATTTAGGTGGTTGCTTCCCCGAAGAGATCGGGTTGCTCGACAATTTGACGCTCTTCGACGCCAGCCACAATTCATTTGTCGGTGACTTGCCCGGGAGCTTTTCGAGTTTGAACGGCGCACAGGTGTTGGATGTTTCCCACAATAAGCTGACAGGCTTGGCGTCCGAGAAGATTTGCAAGTTGCCAAGTCTCCTGAACTTCACCTTCTCGTACAATTATATCACCAAGGAGGATGAGGCCTGTGTTCCTTCTGCTCTCGACGAGACGGCGTTGGACGACGGCGGCAATTGTTTGCCCAACAGGCCGAGACAGAAGTTGTCAAAGACGTGCTTCCCGGTTGTGAGCAATCCCGTCGATTGCAGCAAGAACAAGTGCAGAGGCGGCGGCGGCGGCGGCGGCGGCGGCAGTGGAGGACCCCCATCCCCTATATCAAGGTCCCCGATCTATAGAAAACGTCCCTCGGCCCCCCCGAAGCCTCATGTCCCCTCTCCACCCAATACCAAGTCTCCATCACCTCCTAAACAAGCACCAACAACACCTGAGGCCCAAGTTCCTACACCTTCAACGCCGAAATCGCAAGCCCCCACACCTTCATCATCCCCGAATCCGAAGTCACCTTCGACCTCTTTTGCTTCTCCTCCCAAGGCTTCGGTTCCTAGCCAGCCCGAGCAACCTCCGGCTTCCGCTCCATCGCCTATAGGTCAAGGAGGATTCCCACGCGTTAGGCCACCGAAAGCGGCTCCGCAACCAGCGCCATCAGCAAAACCATCACCTGTGTCATCTCCTGAACCGGTTCATGGATCTTCGCCCACGCCTGGAGGCCGCGTACATTCTCCACCCCCACCTCCACCAGCCCACTCACCACCCCCTCCACCAGTCCAATCTCCACGTCCACCACCACCGGTCTACTCTCCACCACCACCCCCACCAGTCCACTCTCCACCACCTCCATCGCCATCTCCTTCGCCGCCGCCTCCACCGGTGCACTCCCCACCACCGCCCGTCCACTCTCCACCACCACCCGTCCACTCTCCTCCTCCACCACCAGTTGCCTCCCCCCCACCACCGCCCGTCCACTCTCCTCCGCCCCCTGTCCACTCACCACCGCCACCAGTCCACTCCCCGCCACCCCCTGTCCATTCCCCACCACCACCACCAGTACATTCTCCTCCACCACCGGTTCATTCCCCACCACCACCCGTCCACTCTCCCCCACCACCAGTCCACTCTCCCCCGCCACCGGTCCACTCCCCACCGCCACCTGTGTTCTCTCCCCCGCCACCTGTGTTCTCTCCCCCGCCACCAGTCCGCTCTCCTCCACCACCAGTTCATTCCCCACCGCCACCTGTGTTCTCTCCCCCGCCACCGGTGCACTCCCCGCCTCCTCCGGTCAGCTCACCACCGCCTCCGGTCTTCTCTCCACCTCCTCCGGCAGCCCAGTCTCCCCCGCCCCCGAGCTACGACGACATCATCCTGCCACCAATATTTGGATCTCAATACTCCTCCCCACCTCCACCAATGTTCCCAGGATACTAAATATTTTCCCTTTGATGTATTTTTGGGTATCTTCTCTATCGTGACGTTTAAGTCGCAGAGAAAAATCTACACGTTCATTTTATAGAGGAGATTGACAATAACTATGGGTCGCATTTTCTTGGCATGCCTACGATTAGTAAGCATTTGCGATATGTTATTAGTGATAGATTTGAGGATATTAGCGACTTCTTTTTACCCTCAAACCCTAGCATTCTTCTCTCTATCGCTATGACTATGCATGTGTGTTTTAATTTTTCATATCTTGCTGCAAAGATCGAAGTATAAGAAATGTACATGCCCGATTTAAGAAAGTCAATGATCATCATAACAAATATCATAATCGAGACTCGAGAGCCAATTATAACATTGATAGCAGTCGATTTCTTAATCATTCTGAGAATATTTCGTTCACATTAAAATTCAGCTTTGCTTAATTAAATTCAAGATTATCGTAGCGAAAGCCCAGTTGCGAGAGAGAGAGAGCGCTTGCGAAAGTGGTAATGTGACTGGTCTGATTATTTCGAAAGAGGAAGGGCAAAAAGGACAATAAGGCACCAGCGACCAGACGACAGGCCGTTGTGACTCTCGGGCGAGGGAACGATGTCGTTTTTTGCCATGCCACATGGTACGAACCGTCGTTGGAGGACATGACTTCACGCGCACGTCGCGACGGTGAAAGATCTCTCGTCGCAGTAGTTCAGAAGATCATTTCAGTTCGAATTCACGATCTTCGGATGCTCTCGCACCTCGAATCTGCTCGAAGATTTCGATTTGCGGCACATTTTCGCTTGATAGAGCGTCGAGTTCGAGACCTGGTCGCTTAATGGAAGACCGCGTGAAATCGCCGGTGGAAGAAGAGACTAAGCAGCGACAGGAAGCATCAGCAGCGGAAGCTGCTAAAGCAGGCGGAGGATGGGGCGGCTGGGGATTCTCGCCACTATCGGTCTTCTCGGACTTCCAGAAGGCGGCCGAAGAGATTTCACGCAATGTACTTGAAAACTCCTCCTTTTTATCTATCTATCTATCTTAACTCATTTTCGTCATCATTGATTGTTTGGTTTTGTTGAACTACCTTTTTGGCTTTGTATTGCTTGCGCTAATTCAGAAGCTGGAATAGAGTGCAGTGTTGTTTTGAATTTGGTTAGATCCTTCAAGTGTCGGATCTGATATTGTTGGCGAAAATGGTGATTTGACTCTATATGTGGTTGGTCGAAGTAGAAGACTGTGGCGGGATAATTAAAGACGGCCAGTGTGCTTTTCTCATACCTTTTCTTTGTTGGCTGATTGATGTAGTTTGGGAATTAGTAGTTGCCAGGGGGGATCTGAAAATGACCACAAATAGCTGAGTTCATTGTTTTGTTGATATTTCGTTGGTATATTATTACAATGTTCAGAGGTCCGTCATTACTTATGACAATGACTAAATCATTCATTCGATTGTCGTGTTAATTGTTCATCCTCTACTTATGACAATGATTAAATCTTTTATGAATTTGTTTCGACATTGCTCTTATCTGATTACTGGCAGCTTGAATAACCATAAAGTCCTCCTCCAAGGTCTGTAATGTTGAGAGGTCCTTCTATGCTTTTTAAATTTAGGCTGCTGAGGTTGCTAAAAATGCTGCAAAGAGCATTTCCGACATTCAAAACGTCGATGAGAGCTCAGATTCTTCCAAGGAGGAAGAAGGGGCAGATGAATCTGCCGGGATAGAGGAAAAGGACGATGAAAATGACCAGCGGCGGAAATCTGCACTGGAGAAGCTGGAGAATGCAAGTGAAGAATCGATTCTTGGTCAGGCAAGTGAATTAATGTCAAGTGCCCTTATTTTTGCCCCAGATTTCATATATTTTTTAGCTGGATGGAGATAGCTAGCACGTTAGTCTATTTATCCTTTTCATCCCCTGGTTCTCAGATGCATGCTTTTCCCATTAAAATCATGCACCAATCAGTTCCATTGGATAAACGATTGTTGCATTGAGTTTCTGTATTTGTCTTTTTTCTGATGTCAAATGATTGCTGCTCCAATGATTTGTTAGCATACAGGCTCTGGCTCATTGTGCAGTAACTCATTTCATCAGGTTGCCGGGTTAATTCTTTTTTTTTTTTACTCCTAAAAACCTTTTCTCCTTTCAGCTGATTATCACGAGACTTTCTCTTTGCTTACTTATTCGTGCCTGATGGATTAGATACTGCTGTGGCAGTCTATGGTTTCGAATGGTTTTATTTAGATATGATAATGGAAGAATGATTATCGTAATCGCAAATTACTGATCCTTTTGGTTGACCCCTTTTCTTGTGTGTGCAGGGACTGAAAGCTTTTGATAGTTCTGTGGAGAATTTGACTTCAGGTGCATGGCAAGCTTTGGGAATTGCGTGGAAAGGGGGCACTGATCTAGTTCATAAGTAAGTTAATAGCATAGCATTGCTTCACCATTTTGTGTAGAGAGCTGTTGCATGATTAGTGATCTATGTGGTTTGTGAAGTCTGTTGTAAGAAAGAAGGTCAAAAGGGTTTGCAAGGTCACTAGGATTTTATGCTAATGTGCACAAGCACTTGGTACCTAGTTGGAACTTGGAAGGGTTTCTCGAGAAGAATGACAGAACATAAATGCCGCATGCTTTTCTTTGCTTTCTTCTTCTCTCTCTTTGGTGGATTGGGTTGTATTTTGGGTTGGGGAAGCTGGTGTGGCATTGCATAGGGATTTTGCTGCTAATAAGTAAGTAGAGTTTTGGGTACACCTTTCCAAGTTGTTGCTTTAGGCCAGTCACCTTCTTCAAGTGTTTATGGTCATGTTTTCCATTTATTGTTTTATTATATTTCATTGATATGGGGTTGCTTGTATAATTATAAATACTCAGGCTCGAGCATTCTGCTGCCAACTTTGCTGAAACCGTTCAACAGGGTGGTCTACCAAGAACACCTGGTTCTGTTGCACCATCTTTGCTTGAGGTTTCCTCAGATCTTTGTTATTTTTAGCTACCTGATCATGCTATTGCCTTATGGACGCTGCCATTTGGAAGTGACAAAGAATTCTTAATTTGTGTTATAGACTGGAAAAGCTTTTACGGCCAAGGGAATTCAAGTGCTTGAGTATGTTGGAAAGGAGACAATAGATCTGCTCATTAACGAGACGGGTATTGAAGTCGAGAAGAATCCTAAGGGAACAGACAAGCTCACTGAGGATGATCAGTTGTTTGAGGAAGTCTCTTTTGATCGCTGCTTCTACATATATGGAGGTCCAGAACAGCTGGAGGTCGATGGCTGATTCTTAAAAATGAACATTTGTGATTGTAATGATGACAGTACTAATTGCAAACTGTTGATTGTACTTTCAGGAATTGGAGGCACTATCTAGTCACTACGCTCTGTTATTCAACCGAAGAAAAGCAAAGTTGCCTTCAGAACAGAAGTCTTTTTATGATGGAAAGCTCAAAGAAGTCCAGCAAATCTTTAATTTTAGTGAAGAAGTAGATGGAGGTATTACAGAAGCAGATAAAGGAAAGAAAGTTGAGACCGTGCCTGAAACAAGTGATAACGAGATGAAGAACCTACATGATTCAAGTGTCAGCAAGGCTGCTGACATGGCTGCAGGGTTAGAGCTGCTTGCCTTCTTTCTTCTCTTTTGTGTTGAATTTAAACTAAACCAATGTCTTTATTCCGTTTTTTAGTCCTTTATTCTTGTCTAGATCAATGTTTGCATTCTTTTTTAGTCCTTTTTGTCTTATCTTTAAAGTGGCCATCTGGTTTATTTGCTGATTCGCTTTTAGCAATCAAATAATTTCCTGCGCAAGACAATTTTCCTGTTCTTTCTGCATTATTTTTTACCCTGAAATGGGTCTTGAGCATTTACTTGTAAGAACTAAATTCCTTGCAACGGGTAGTTGTAATTGTGAAAAATTGACTTACTTCCCTGCCATGATTCAATGAGAATGGATAAGAGGCTCGTGAGATTGACGTGAGAGGGTAGGGATGGCTATATTTCTGGGAACAAACTCTAGAGGAATATGTTGCAGCCTGTAATTTGAACTGAGGATGAGTTTTTGGAGTTAGCTCACCCTCGCGGGATCGCGACCCTTTGTCTCGGCCATTGTAGCACGTGTGTGGTGGGGATCATCAAAACACCAAACCATCCAATGTAAAAACGGTTTTCAGTGTTGGTTATCCAATTGCAGAAGCGACCCCATAGGCTTTTGCTTTCGTGTCTCTCTAAAATTGCAGTCATGGTAAAATCTTGGTTTATTTAATCATCAAGGACTCCCAAGCACACGAATTCTCTATAAATAGAATAGAAATAGATAATTGAGGGCTTGTTATTCAACAGTATAATGTGACTTATATACCCGTGTCAACCAATATCCATACTCATAGATATCTTTCTATGAGCTGTTTTTTGTTAAATTGCTTTAGTCAATTTCCAGGACATTATGGATATGAAAATTCATGTCATTATAGGCATGCATTTGGTTAATGCATATTAACTTCATGTTTCTGCTTAAGAGGGTACCAGGTGAATGGGATTTTATCTTGTATGAAAGAAAATGGCATGGAGGAACAACCTTACTCTACTTATTCAGGGATGCCTTTAGCTCCAAAGCCTCGGGATAATTTTTTTTCTCTCTTTTTTTTTTTGTTTTTTTGTTTTTTTCCCCTCTTGTTTTTGGCGTGTGGTGGCATTTCAATGAGGACGAAGGGATATTGCTGCTATTCTTGAAGATCTTCAGCAATTTATGTTGATTTCATATTAAATTTTGAAGATGCTGTTTTAGGGTGTTGGTGGACTAGCTGAGCAACGAATTTTTCACTGTGGTTTTATAATTTGTTCTTATTCTTTCTTACAAGACATTCATTAATACTGTAGTTAATTAATTATTCTTTATTGATCACTGGGGTTTTTTGTTGATCATGAAGGTAGAGAGTCTTTTCGTTGCTTTAGTTGTTTAATGTATAACAGACAATATTGAATGATCTGTTCTAACTCTCTCCTGGCGTTTCCACAGATTTACAAATGCCATCTCTGGACTCTCAGCCAGTGAAATGATTCAAAGGACTGCAAGCAGACTGGAAACTCTTCACTCTGAAGGGGTTCATGTACGGAACGTTTCTGTCCTTGAGGAAGCATGTCCCTGTGTACTCATTTCTTTATGTCTTAATCCATGGTGAAATGTCTCTGGCATTTTATGCAGAGGCTCTCAGAGATGTGCTGTGTTGCAGTGACTCAACTACTGATGCTTGGTAAATCAATCATATCCAGCCCCAACAGAGACAAGAATGACGATGACACGGATGTGGTGAATATAGAATGGCCTGAAGATTCACTTGAAAAGGCCAAGATTATTAGGATTAAGGCGCAGTCAATGACAGTCTATTTGGAAGCAATTTCTCGAAGTTTTATCACTGGTCGGTACTTTCTGCACTCTCCATCTGGTATCTAGTTTATTTGTGCACGTACACGTTTGAAGCTTGAAGCATAATCTGTAGATATGCACCAGCGGGCAATATTGATCCTTACTATATATTCAGAGAGACCCATCATTTTATTTTGGCAATCTTTCATTGATCTGCCTTATCATCTTGAAGCAGGATAACTTTTGTTTGCTGCAAGAGGAAGACATAATATGAATTGAAAATCAGATCTGAGCATGAAAATCTTTTGATTGATGCTTGATATGCACCACATAGATTTTGCTCTTCTCGAGTTGATATGCTGTACACTGTCCAGCTCCCTGCTTCCTGCATGACAGCTTGAGTGTTGATCTGCAATGCAGGAATTTCGGACGTAGCTGAAGCCTATTCAGCAGCTATAAAAGGGGCCACTGCAGATTCACATGAAGTTCCTCATGAGGCATCGATCCAGGAGAAAGCCAGTGCTTTCTCAGAGCATCTCAGAACTAATCAGACTACAGCGGTTAGTAAAATTCAGGACGGGCTGCAGTACCTGGCGTATGTGGTCATCTCATCCTCAATGTCGGCTCCGTGAGGAATGTATTCTCCGCTCCTCACTGGTTTTTTTTATGAAATTCAGACGCATGTAAATAGTTTAGTCCTAGACCCGGATATTGCCTAAAACCTTTTTTTCTGCTACGCAGTTTGAATTTGAAATTTTAGAAGCTTTTCTTTTTTTCACCGAAGTTCCTCACAATGTCGACTTGGTTGTGAATGTCAATCGTTGGAAACTTGGAATTGTTCTCTATACCATGTGGATGTTTTGACCAAGCAGAATAAACCTCTTAATTTGATATTTTGCGGTCCTTGAGTGTCCGACATCTCATCGATATTTATGCACAAGGTCCTCTTACAAGTGTGTGACGGCAATTCCATGTGATTGCTAATGTTTTAACTGAGAAATAAAGGCACTTTGGTTGGAATACCTTTGGAATCGTCTCTAGCGTCTTGTTCTTGATCTTCATGACAAGCAAAGCCCACCTCTGCTCTGATCGGAACACAGTGATCCGGCTTCGGGTTCTGCTTCTATTTTCTGGTTGGGCGGACCGAGAGACAATTTTCTGATCCTCACCGTTCCCCGCTTGTAGCTCTAAGATTATGTCCATAGGTTGTGGTGTTGAAATCCAACGCGGGCCGGGCCGGGCCGGGCCCTAATTCCTTTATCTGTGCTGGCATTGTCTGCTTTTCTGCTTTTCCATTCTCTCCTTTTGATAGCTTCTAGAAGAAAAGGACGGGCAACCAAACAGAAACACGTGTCCCTCCAATGTAATTACCTGAAAAGCCAGAGAAAGAGGAAGAGACCGACGGACTTCGTTCATTTTCTTTTTCTTTTTTTTTTTTCTTGGTTAAATTCGTCCATTTTCTTAGTTGGCCACCAAATGAACACAATGGCGTGTCTTTAAATTAGCTAATCAAAACGGACCCAGTAGATTCCCTCCACAGCGTGACTTGTCTAGATTCAATGAACACGCACGACAGTCTTTAAAACCCACTCTCGCAAGTATGCGCACCATTTCCTCACCAACTCTCTTTGCCGCTGCTCCCAAATCATTGCCCTGCCCCTCCGCCTCTGGCCCCTTCCGTCGCCCCTACACATCCACCACCCACCATGGGAGCTCTTGACTCCGCCTTCATCCAGGAAGCCGAGCACAGGCCCAACCTCAATATGGTCGAAGGCGAAGGCATACCCTTGATCGACCTCTCTGACTCGCCCACCAGGACTCGAGAAGAGCTCGCCTCGGAGATTGGGAATGCGTGCAAGACGTGGGGTTTCTTCCAAGTGATCAACCATGGGGTCCCCCTGGGTCTCCGCAAGAGGGTCGAGGGACTGGCCAAAGAGTTCTTCGACCAGCCCCTGGAGGAGAAGACGAAAGTGAAGAGGGACGAAGTTCATCCCATGGGGTTCCACGACAGCGAGCACACCAAGAACGTGAGGGACTGGAAGGAGGTTTTTGATTTCTTCTTGCAGGACCCCACTCTGGTCCCTGCTCTGTCTCACCCTGAGGACAAGTCTCTGAGGGAGCTGACCAATCAGTGGCCTCAAAACCCCCCACAATTCAGGTGCGTGCTGGAATTTCTCTTGATCATCTCATCAATGTTTCTGTATAAAAGACGTGCTTGCGGGTAATGATATTGTGATTGTTTGTTTGATTACTTTTCTCTTTGCTGATAAGTGGCCTCACTAAAGTTCGCTCTTTTATCTTTTAGACTTGATGGGTGACCAATGCCAGTTCATGTCGTCAGTTCAGTGGGAGCGACGTACTTGAACAGTCGTGAGTGTTTAGAAGTCTAAGAAACTTGGAATCGATCGACAAATGTGGAAGATTTTATGACTGAAAAATATAGACAGATTCGTAGGATCCAAGATAAAAATTTCGAATTGAAATGTTAGTATGCCGGTGCAGTTTGTGCCGGCTTCAATCAGCTAGGCTTATGAGGATTCATGTTGACTGAATTGGTGCAGAGAGACGTGTAAGGAGTACGCAAGAGAAGTGGAGAAACTTGCTTTCAAGTTGTTGGAACTGATCTCTCTGAGCTTGGGTTTGCCAGCGGATAGATTTAATGGCTACTTCAAAGAGCAGACCAGCTTCCTCAGGTTCAATCACTATCCTTCATGCCCTCAGCCTGAGTTGGCTCTCGGGGTCGGCCGACACAAGGACGGTGGGGCCCTGACTGTTCTTTCCCAAGACTCCGTAGGAGGGCTCCAGATACAACGGAGATCGGACGGAGAGTGGATCTCAGTAAGACCGGTTCCGGACGCTTATGTGATCAATCTTGGCAATGCTATGCAGGTATTGTTTAGAAACTGCCTCTCTGTTTCCTCGATTGACCACTAGTGAAGCAGAGTAGGCTGTCATGATGAAGTCGATACAGAAAACGCATGGCACTGGTCCTGTCTAGGCAAAACTGTGAATGCTCTGTGGTGGAGCGCAATGGCATTCATGTCAGAGGATTTGAAATCTGGTGATGGGAGGAACAAATACGGTTTTTGGCGGAACATGTATTGACTGTGCGATATCACCAGGATTCTTGGGGGATTAATTTGATGCTTCATCAGGTTCATGTACTTGCTTGAACACTGATATGCATGCATATCTGCTGAAGTGATCATCATACATTTGATATATATGTGGGATTTTGCGACCAAAACAAAACTATCGGTAGTTGCACGTGTCCTTCATGCTAGGGTCAGGAAATTACTTCTTTCAATCTATGAAATGAGAAGTGGCCATCTTAGAAGGGTTATTGAGCATCTGCTGCTTGAAAAATTTAGTGAACATTCATATTTATGTTTCCCTTTTCGGACGACTCTGATGTGAATGACGAAAGGATGGAACTTGCACGCTACTTGCATATCGATAGATAATGGGAACTAAGTTGATTTTGCCGCTCCTATTAAATGACCTAAGGATAATATTTTCGTGCAGGTTTGGACAAACGACTTGTACTGGAGCGCGGAGCACAGGGTGGTGGTTAACACAGAGAAGGAGAGGTTCTCTGTTCCATTCTTCTTCTTCCCAGGTCATGACGTCTTGGTGAAGCCACTGGACGAGATAACGAACGAGGAGAATCCTCCCAAGTACAAGGAGTTCAACTGGGGAGTGTTCTTCGCGACAAGAAACCGCAGCGACTACAAGAAGCAGGATGTCGAGAATATCCAAATCGACAATTTCAAGGTCTCGGAGTGATTGATCTTGAACTAGGATCGAATAAAGCAAAGATGGGCATCATGTGGGAAATGGAGTGGGACATCCTTGTGCATGAACAATAAATTGTTGCTGCTGTTTGGGGGTTTGGGGGGTGGAAGAAGGGGACTGGCACATTGGTATTATATGGTGATATTCATCGAGCTTGTGATTAAGCCCAGTGTTACATCGACATCCAATCATATGCATCTGGAATTTCTTCAGACTAATCCAACTCTTCATAAGAACAGATCATTATGTTATGGAAATCTTATTGGCATACAGAAAAGTAAACGTTGAACAAGATTATGTCGGTGGCCACGGGCCCAGAATATATATTAGTAATAGGTAGTATTGGCAATGTGTTGAAGGAGAGCCAGCAATTGCGTAGGATCGGATATCATGACCGTATGATCTGACCCTTTGATTTCCAGCACTTGGTCCGGCGGATTCCTTTCGATCATCCACAACATGAAGTCTTTGTCAATTAGCTTGTCATCCTCGGATATAACAGCAAGCCTTCGGACAGTCCTGTAATTTCGGTCAAACAATGTTATTTCCCTCGTCAAGTCCTCGTCGCTGAACAACCATTGCGGTCTCATCAACGTGTTGGCCAACATCCAATCCTATCGAAAGGGAAAATTAAGTTACTTTTATGAAAGAGAAACTTCATTTCAATTGTTTTTGAGAATTTATGCAATACCAACTAGGCTGAGTATATAGGCCCTTGAGGCCAAGAACATCGGACCGAGTGTGTAGGCGGTTGGAGGGTTGTTTGGGCCATTGTCATAGTTATAGCGGCTCTCTTCAAGAGAACCTGTTCTTCTTGATGACTTCGATTACAAGGAATGTCACGCGCTGCGCCCCAGGCACGAGCGCTCGACTCTCTGTAAGCACAAACTATCTCTCGAGGTCCTAGGATTCAAATATAAGTCGAGAGAGATATCATATAGAAAGCACGCGGAAGCGATGATATAGAACTCCTCCATACAAATATAAAATAGGACTTGGGTAACGAAGGTACCATTAATACATGAACTTCCAAATATCCATACATGGCACGACCACTAAACATACTGGTCACTGAGGCAACAAAGCTAACACAAAAGACGATCATATCTGCACTCAAAAAGGGACAGGTATCGTGGTCACCATCAAACTGTCAGACCAGGAACAGAAACTCTTATATTGAGCTACTAGAGTCGTCAGTCTCCTCAGTGGGCTCATACTTCGAGAAGGTCTCTGAGCAAACTTCCACAGTGTCCTCCAACATCTCATCAGCTGATGGCTCCACCTGGTCATCTTCGGTGGTCTCGATCACTATAACCTCATCGGTGTCCTCTAGGGTCAGGGTCCTCTCAGGATCAATTCTCAAGCCAGCGACGGATCTCTCGGCCTCCACTTAATACCGAGCGGGATGGCACCAAATGGGTATCACCCCACGGGGTACTTCAGTGGGCTTCAGTGGCCTTGTGAAAACGTCCCCTACCTTCCTGAACCATGCCTCATACTGATGAAGCTTTCAGCTACTATCACCCTCATCTACCTAGACAACCGTGCACTTCCTAATGTAAATGGTCCTCTGTCTGTCTGGGAACTCATCAAAATACACTGACATCTCTTTCAGATCTCCAAAACGGATTGGCCACATGATCACGATCTATGATCTGAAAATATGGTCCCTCAACGGGATGAGATATATATCTCAGTAAGGTGAGTCCTAACCCTAGGTTAGGCTGACTGTCCACTCAGGCAATTACAATCACAAGTAAGTTATACAAAACCACAAGAAGCATTCAACTTGCACGAAATAGCACACAGATGTCAAGCATGCAATCATGGCATCATACAATCTCATTAGAATCAATCACATTATGCCAAGTCAGATTACACCTTCCATCCCTTTCCAGTTTGCCTCACTTTCATGCCCGCGTTTGTAACGCCTCAGGCTCGATTCGCGTAAACGCATCAGACCGTCTCATTGACAAACCCGCGTAAACGCATTAGGTTTTCAATCTCATTCAGGCCTATGTCGACACATCTCAACTTCGTCCCGGGTTTCAACGCATTAGGACTATGGCCTTCTCAACCCCGCGTCTCGTACGCCTCAAGGTGCCATTCAATTCAAACCCTGCGCATCAGCGCCTTAGGGCATTCATTCACACAATCCCGCGTTTTATACGCCTCAGGATGTCACATCTTCTCAGACATGCCACAAGTTCAATTTATTTCAAAGCACACATTCGAATACAACTCATGCGGCTAATGATACTTTCATGGCATGCGAGACAATTTATTTTGACATTCAAATGTGACACTCAATTCATAGCACAAGCAATGTCAAACATTCAAGTTCCCTATATGTTTCTAGGACATGCGTTAGACAACCACACTTTGACTTCCAAGAATCAATCAATTCGCACACAAATCACCCAATTGAATCCAATCCTCCTATCAAAGGTTTAGAATCTCCTTACCTCAATCTTCACTCAACAAAATCCCTTCCCAAACACCTCAAGAATTCGGTCCAAATGGCTCAAGAACAACTCAGCCGTGCAACCTAAGGAAATTCATCCAATCATCAATCTTTCTTGCTCGAATCATCAATCCATGGGGCATAAACCTTATTGACATGTCCATCAACTTCCTAGCATGCCTCAATGATGAATTGGAGACCCGATTCCAACACCAAAAGTCCTCAACAGAACCGATATGCACAGAACCTAACATGGCATACTCGGTTCTGTGCATATCCCTACTCAACAGCCCTTAAACTAACTTAAATTCTCAATTTATTTACTAATCCACTTACTAACATGTATTTCTAAGGGTTGGGGAGCCTCACCAAAAATTTAGAGCCAAGGCGACACCGGAAAATTCTCGAACGGCGCCAGTTCCTCCGGGTCTGCTACTGGTCAGTTCTGGCCCTTCAAATACAAGACCCATTTGGGGTCAAAACTCCATCAAATTCACCCAAAATTTTTACCATAGCTCAGTATATGTATCCCCTAGATGTCCACAAAATTTGGTTAAAAAACTCCAAAATTTCGGGGTCCTATGAGGCCTAAATCGTGGCTTACCTCTGGTTGCGATGATTTCCATTGACTTTCGGGAGATTGGTCGGCCGGAGATCCTCAAGTGGTCAAATGACTCGCTTCCACTTGGGGAACGTTGGCAAGAGGATGAGGAAACAACAGGTGGTCGGCTCGGTGGTTGGGGGTCACCGGAAGTGGCGATCAACGGCGGCAAACAGTAGCGGCAGAACCGGTCGGGCGACGAGCTTCACGGCAGCAAGGAAGAAGAAGAAGAAGAAGAAGAAGAAGAAGAAGAAGAAAATGGCAGAGGAAAATGAGGGTTTCGGCCAAGAGAGAGAGAATGAGAGGTTTATACTTCAATTGGTTTGGTCGACATGAGTTGAACGGTAGGTTAAAAGTGGCTCCATCAACTCAAAGCCTAATCCATTGACACTTGTCTAAGGGGTCAATCAATGCTCATCCAATGGCTCTTATTTCTTCAAATTTTCGACATCTATTGGGTGTGGTTTATGACCAAAATGTCCTCATCCAATCATATAGGCAAGGTTAGGGCTCGAGGGGCAAAATAGTAATTTACCCCCGACATCCGGAACGTTATTTTTCTGATTCCAAATTTCTTCGATAAGGCGATGGCCAATCCAATTGTAATGTTGGAATTCTTGATTCTCCATTTTCAAATTTCAAGACTTATTTATGAATCATTTCTCTATCCAATGCGATTCCAACCTATCCCGAACTGACAGACGGCTTTGCAGACGTTACGCATATCGATCCTGTGATTCATATCATAATTAAGACTCGTCAATTCATGGCGACTTTGGTTGTCATGTGATTGCGATGGTCTATCACTAGTTCTGATGGTCTCGATTGTCACTATTCGATTTAGAAAAATTTTACAAATTATATATTGGCTAAGCGGCATCACCCATGCTCCAATCATATAACGCTAGCAATGCAGCCCTTAATCATCCTTAGATCGGCCTTTTATGGCTCTAAATGTATCCTCGATAATCTTTATGGTCAAAGTGTCATTTCCTATTCGAATTTCCTAGGTCCACGTACCTTGTCTCGCATTAGCCTTTCCCTTTTGGTCAGTCAACTCGAGATTGATCAAATCCGAGCGAGATACGATTGAAATACATCGTTAGTTATTTTCTCATTAATGAGTCTTGAAATGACAGGGAAAATCAGAATAAACCAAAAAAGTTTGTTATAGCATTTAATTGAGAAAATAACTTAACATTAAAAGGAAATGTTCCAAATGAAACGAATTGCCATAGAATTGATTGATTTAGTAGTTTATGTATTGATATTACTATGTCACATGAATTGAATTCTGATGAGGGAAATCGCATCAACGACAGTAACAGTTCGAAATTATCGTACCTCGGCATTGACCGTAATGACATTAGGTATTGGACCAGGCATCAAGGCAGTGACAAACACATCGACTACAATTTTCTTGGGGTATCTTTCCATGACATGAGAAAGAGCCAATCCACCCAACTTATGGCCCACAAGAATCACTCGCTCGTGTGAAGATAGGCTTTCTAGGGGCTTGAAGTAGTCGGAAATCAATTGGAGTGAGCTAGCCTGATTTGAGTTGACGCCCGAAGCGGCCAAATCGATCATGGTGACATTGTGACCGAATGATCTCAGCGATGTGGCCACCTTGTACCAGCACCATGCTCCATGACATGCCCCGGGAACCAGCACAAAGTGCTTGCTACTAGTTTTCGCTGCTTCAATTGGCCTGAAGCAGAGAGGGAAGATGAGAAATGTAACCAGTGTGAAAATTAGCTTCCTGTGCAATCCCGTGATGTTCCTGCTTTTAATCCCCACCCTTTTGAATTGAAGTTGTGCACCTGTGACTCATAGAATTACCTGAAAGAAGATGAGATAGCAGACCTAATGGGGCTTAGTACAATGATTGCTGTTTTAACTCCATCAAACCTGACCATTCCCGTTCCCCCCCCCCCCCCCCCCCCAAAAAAAAAAAAAAAAAAAAAAACCTAACCATTTTGACTTTTGGAGATGCAGGGCGGCGTATCTTGAGGATCTCGTCACATTTTTTTTTTTGTTTTATTTCGATAAGTAAATTGTCTTCGCTGCGCTCCAAACAAAGAGAATTACAGGGGAACTATTTCCAAGTGATAACTCAAAATATTATGATTTCATTTGTTTCATGAAAAATAAATAATTTTTTTAAAATTGAACATTTTTATCGCGTGAAATAATTAATTAATAAAAAAATTCTTATTAATAAAAATCTATATCTAAAATATTTTCATTGATGGTGAAATATTTTTTCGTTCATTCATTTTTATAAAAATATAATAATCGTTTCGAAAAAATACTTTTCAAATAAATCATTTTTCATTAAACAAAACGAAGGTTAAAGACAAAATCTTTTGCTTCCTTGAACATCACAATTCATAGTTTTTTTTTTTTTTCCCGTAAAAACATCACAATCCATGGTTGATGATAGCCTTCTTTCCGGAGACTAACGTGATTTGAGTAGCCGGCATCCGATGCCGTGTGTTGGATTTGTCATCCACTCAACAGATTCTGGCACGACGTCGAAATATTTGTCCCAAGAAAAGTGGTTTGTCGGAAATTTCTTTCCTTTGTGTTAAGAATTGGACGACAAGCGATCATGAAATGACAGCCTAGCTCATCACATATTTTTTGGGACAATTGGAAAAAATAAAAAAAAGGTCATAAAACTATCTAATAAATGTCAATTCATTTAATTTAAAAAATATTTTGACAATTTATCAATTTATTCTTTCTAGCTAATTTTAGCTAAAAATCGTTGACGTGTATACTGATTGTCGTACGTGGTATGGTCGGCACTGACATGAATAACTTTTGTAATGCATTTAATATTTTTTTTTCTATTTTTCCTTCTCATCAGTTTTCATTTTTAATATTTTTTCTTTTCTTTTAGTGAGGGCTGCATCACCCTTGCTGACCACTCGGCAATGTCTCAAGGGCCCTCGCTGGATTTGGGTGTGACTGTGCTAACCAAATCAAGTGAGGGCGTTGTTACCCCTACCCAGATCCGGCGGGGGTGACGGCACCCTCGCCTGGGTCGGTGACCTTCATTGAGGCCTAGCGGATGCAAATATATATAAAAAAATCAAAAAATAATTAAATGATTTTTCAAAATTTGTCCACGTTAACGCCAACCATGCTATGTAAGATGACCGGCGTCCATGTTAGCGATTTTTTGTCAAAATTAATTGGACTATATTGGCAATTTGTCAAAAGATTTATGGCTAAATCGAGCAAACTAAAAAGTTTATAATTAAATTGACATCCATATAATAAGTATAGGATTTTTTCTATAATTTTTAAATATCTCCATATCATGGTGTTTTCATTATACATAGATCAGTCATTTCTCAAAATGATAAAATCAGTTACAATTGAAATTTTAATTCAACAATTAGTTGGTCTACACCATTGTATATTCTTTTTCTTTTTCTTTTTTGGAATGGTTATTGTGATCAGTCGTTCTGAAGAGGAGTGTCGATCTCATCAACGTGTTGGCCAATATTCATTCCTATGAGAAAGAAAAATAATAATAATGAAAGAGAAGCTTCAATTTGATTGATTTTGAGAATTTTTGCCCTACTTGAATTGGGCTGAGTAGATAGGCCCTTGAGGCCAAGAATAGTGGACCGAATGTTAAGGCAGTTGGAGGATTGTTTGGCCCATTGTCATAGCTATAGCGGCTGGCTCCAAAGGAACCCACTCCGCTCAATGCCTTTGTCCACAAGGAACAACAGAAAAGTCAATTAACAACAATTAATTGAGGAAATAACGACTTTTTAATTAGTTTTGACTTATTTGGAATAAAATATAAAGGAAAAGTTACCAAATAAATGTTATGCCACAAAACTTATGATTTTAGGTAGTTTATGTAGGATTGGGATCGTTTAACCACAAAGGATATGGTTAGGCCTGACCATATGTAAATCTCAGCTGCCCGATTGCATCGGACGGTTGGGCTGAAACCACGTCACCCGAAAAAATTTGACCCAAATTCGGGCGATATTTCCTTAAAAAAATGCATTTTTCATTTTGAAACCTCTCCTTTTTTCTCTCTCTCCTCTCGTCATATCCTTATCTCAACCCTTTCTCTCTCCTATCTCACAACGCTTCGATCTCATCGACGACGCCCTAGTAGGTCCGATGAACGCCTTCTCTACCGTCGTCTCATCCCTCCGCTGACGTCTCCAGTTCTATTCGACGCCACAACAAAGAGGTCCGACGAACGCGTCCGTTGTCGCCTCATCCCTCCCTGCTACTTCCTACGCCCGAGCAGAAATCTTTCATTTCCATTATAAATATGCTCCATAATAATAATAATAACAATAATAATAATAATAATAATAATTTGATCTTTCTTGATCAGTCGCAAAATCACAATTAGCCCAAGATCACACTCACGATCTTTATATCAAGAAAAAGAAAAATTGGAGAGTTCGATCCGGCCTTCATACAACACGTCGGGCACAGGCCCAAGATCGCACCCACTCAAGCCGAAGGCATCCCGCTCATCGACCTCGCCACCCTCGCTGGCTACTCAACCTCCGACAGTGCGTTAATTTGCTGACTCTGCTGCCGTCGAAGGGCTCGTGGCCGAGAGAGGGGAGGCTAGCCATGTGAATAAAGTTTGAATATGAATCGGGCTTGTGGTTAAGCCCATTGCTCATACCTACATCCAATCGTATGGATGCCAGATTTCTTTCGATTAAATTCTAAAAAAGAAGACATCATTATTGCATGGTAACCTAGTCAGAAAAAGATACTCAAAGCGTCAATATATAGTAGGCAAACCCGTCAAACAAGTGGGTTGAGTGGATTGGGTTTGATAAAACATAATTTGACCCAAATAAATTCATTTAATTTATTTACGATCCACTTATTTTAATGCAAATCTAGCGACTTATATTCAACCAACACATATTCCCAAAATCACTTCTATATTTAACCAAATCTAAGAAAATTCATACCTAAATTGAGATGACAGTGTAGAGCGAGCAAGGACGACAGAAAATGAAGAGGGAGTTATAAGGTGGGTTGAGTCTCAATAAGTTGTAAACTCATTTATGATCCGTTTACAATCTATTTATGGCTCATTTACCATTCATAATATGTTCCGACAAAAAAAACACTCTCATTATATTTAAACTTATTTATGACCGATTTATTGAGTATAACTAGTACATATAACTATTAAGTCCAACATATATGGGTTGAAAAATGCGTTTACAACTTATTTTGATCGGCAATAGAGGGCCACCACATACTAGACGTGGGTAGAATTGGCAATGTGTTGAAGGAGGGCCAGCAAATGGGTGGGCTTAGACATCATGACCATATGATCTGACCCTTTGATCTTCAGCACTTGGTTCGGCGGATTCCTCTCGATCATCCATAGCATGAAGTCTTTGTCAATCAGCTTATCATGCTTGGATATAATAGCAACCCTTCGGACATACTCGTAATTTCGATCGGACAACGTTATTTCCCTCGTGAAATCCTCGTTGCTGAAGAGGAGTGTCGATCTCATCAATGTGTTGGCCAATGTCCACTCCTATGAGAAAGAAAAATAATAATAATGAAAGAGAAGCTTCAATTTGATTGATTTTGAGAATTTTTGCCCTACCTGAACTGGGCTGAGTAGATAGGCCCTTGAGGCCAAGAGCAGTGGACCGAATGTTAAGGCGGTTAAAGGGTTGTTTGGCCCACTGTCATAGCTTTAGCGGCTGTTTCCAAATGAACCCACTCCGCTCAATGCCTTTGTTCACAAGGAACAACAGAAAAGTCAATTAACATCAATTAATTGAGGAAATAACGACTTTTTAATTAGTTTTGACTTATTTGGAATAAAATATAAAGGAAAAGTTACCAAATAAATGTTATGCCACAAAACTTATGATTTTAGGTAGTTTATGTAGGATCGAGATCGGTTGACGACAAAGGATATGGTCAGGCCTGACCATATGTAAATCTCAGCCGTTCGATTGCATCGGACGGTTGGGCTGAAGCTACGTCACCCGAAAAAATTTGACCCAAATTCGGGCGGCATTTCCTTAACAAAAATTGAACTTTTCATTTTCAAACCTCCCCTTTTTCTCTATCTCCTCTCGTCATATACTTATCTCAACCTTTTCTCTCTCCTATCTCATGAGGCTTCGATCTCATCGACGACGCCCTAGTAGGTACGACGAAGGCGTCCTCTGCCGTCGTCTCATCCCTCCGGCGACGTCTCCAGTTCTATCTGACACCCTAGCAAAGAGGTCCGACGAACGCGTACGCCATCGCCTCATCCCTCCCTTGCTCTTTCCCACGCCCGAGCAGAAAGCTTTCATTTTGATGCGGTAAAAGGAGAGGAGATTCGAGTCTGGTCATTTCTAGGTATGATTCTAGGGTTCAAGATTCGATCTTGTTTTCGTTTGGCAACAACGTTTGATTTTTTTTTTTTCATAACGACAGTGGGGGAGAGATGCTTGGTTATGAGAGTGTTGTGGGAGCGAAGCTAAAGCTGAACCTGAAAGGGAAAACTTTGGATGTGAAGGATGGAGGAGTGAAGAAGAAGAAGCAGCAGCATCAGGACCCATCTCTGATGCCATCGAATCCGAGCTCGCCGCCGCCGTTTTGTATTTTGTTTTTTCCAGCTCCTGCGGTTCTTCCTTTTGATTTGGCCACATGCGGCCTTAATCGCCACCCTCGTAAGAGCAGTTATTTTGCTTCAAAATTATACACCCCCGATCAAGAAAAAGAAAACATCAAAATCGATCTAATTTTCGAGCAAAATCAAATTGCTCCTATGCAGGGTGGCGGTTAAGGCCGCGTGAGGCCAAATCAAAAATAAGAACCGCAGGAGCTGGAAAAAAATAAGCTCAAAATGGTGGTGGCGAGCTCGGATTCGATAACCTCGGAGATGGGTCCTGATGGTGCTGCTGCTCCTGCTTCTTCACTCCTCCAACCTTCACATCCAAAGCTTTCCCTTTCAGCTTCAGCTTCGCTACCACACCACTCTCATAACCAAGCATCTCTCCCCCACTGTTGTTATGAAAAAAAAAAATCAAACGTTGTTGCCAAACGAAAACAAGATCGAATCTTTAACCCTAGAATCATACCTGGAAATGACTAGACTCGAATCTCCACTACTTTCACCGCATCAAAATGAAAGCTTTCTGCTCGGGCATGGGAAGGAGCAGGGGAGGAAAGAGGCGACGATGGACGCGTTCGTCGGACCTCTTTGTTGGGGCGTTAGATAAAACTGGAGACGTCGGCGGAGGGATGAGACGACGACAAAGGAGGCGTTCATCGGACCTGCTAGGGCGTCGTCGATGAGATCGAAGCGTCGTGAGATAAGAGAGAAAAATGGTTGAGATAAGTATATGACGAGAGGAGATAGAGAAAAAGGGGAAGTTTGAAAATGAAAAAGGCATTTCTTTTCAAGGAAATGCCGCCCGAATTTGGGTCAAATTTTTTCGGGTGACGTGGCTTCAGCCCAATCGTCTGATGCAATTGGACGGTTGAGATTTACATATGGTTAGGCCTGACCATATACTTTGTCGTCAACCAATCTCAATCCTACATAAACTACCTAAAATCATAAGTTTTGTGACATAACATTTATTTGGTAACTTTTCCTTTATATTTTATTCCAAATAAGTCAAAACTAATTAAAAAGTCGTTATTTACTCAATTAATTACTGTTAATTGACTTTTATATTGTTCCTTGTGAACAAAGGCATTGAGCGGAGTGGGTTCGTTTGGAGACAGCCACTATAGCTATGACAATGGGCCAAACAACCCTCCAACCGCCTTAACTTTCGATCCACTGTTCTTGGCATCAAGGGCCTATCTACTCAGCCTAATTCAGGTATGGCAAAAATTCTCAAAATCAATCAAATTGAAGCTTCTCTTTCATTATTATTATTTTTCTTTCTCATAGGAGTGGACATTGGCCAACACGTTGATGAGATCGACACTCATCTTCAGCAACGAGGATTTGGCAAGGGAAATTACATTGTCCGACCGAAATTATGGGTCTGTCCGAAGGGTTGCTATTATATCTAAGCATGATAAGCTGATTGACAAAGACTTCGTGCTATGGATGATCGAGAGGAATTCGCCGAACCAAGTGCTGGAGATCAAAGGGTCAGATCATATGGTCATGGTGTCCAAGCCCACCCATTTGTTGGCCCTCCTTCAAAACATTGCCAATTCTACCCACGTCTAGCATGTGGTGGCCCTCTATGACCGATCAAAATAAGTTGTAAACGCATTTTTCAACCCATATATGATGGACTTAATTGTTATATGTACTAGTTATACTCAATAAACCGGTCATAAATAAGTTTAAATATAATGAGAGTGTTTTTTTGTTGTGGGAACATAATATGAATGGTAAATGAGCCATAAATAGATTGTAAACGGATCACAAATGAGTTTACAACTTATTGAGACTCAACCCACCTTATAACTCTCTCTTCATTTTCTGTCGTCCTTGCTCGCTCTACACTCTCATTTCAATTTACGTATGAATTTTCTTAGATTTGGTTAAATATAGAAGTGATTTTAGGAATATGTGTTGGTTGAATATAAGTCGCTGGATTTGCATTAAAATAAATGGATCGTAAATAAATTAAATAAATTTATTTGGGTCAAATTATGTTTTATCAAACCCAATCCACTCAACCCACCTATTTGACGGGTTTGCCTACTATATATTGACGCTTTGAGTATCTTTTTCTGACTAGATTACCATGTAATAATGATGTCGTCTTATTTAGAATTTAATCGAAAGAAATCTGGTATCCATACGATTGGATGTAGGTATAAGCAATGGGCTTAACCACAAGCCCGATTCATATTCAAACTTTATTCAAATGGCTAGCCTCCCCTCTCTAGGCCACAAGCCCTTCGACGGCAGCAGAGTCAGCAAATTAACACACTGTCGGAGGTTGAGTAGCCAGTGAGGGTGGCGAGGTTGATGAACGGGATGCCTTCGACTTGAGTGGGTGCGATCTTGGGCCTGTGCCCAACGTGTTGTATGAAGGCCTGATCGACCTCTCCCATTTTCTTTTTCTTGATATAAAGATCGTGAGTGTGATCTTGGGCTAATTGGAAAGATCAAATCTTTATTATTATTATTATTATTATTATTATTAGTATTATTATTATTATATAGATGAGCATATTTATAGTGGAAATGAAATCTTTCTGCTCGTGCGTGGGAAGTAGCAGGGGAGGGATGAGGTGACGATGGACGTGTTCGTCGGACCTCTTTGCTGTGGCGTTGGATAAAATTGGAGATATCGGCGGAGGGATGAGACGACAGCAGAGGACGAGTTCGTCGTACCTATTAGGGCGTGGTCGATGAGATCGAAGCGTCGTGAGATAGGAGAGAGAAAGGGTTGAGGTAAGGATATGACGAGAGGATAGAGAGAGAAAAGGGGAGGTTTGAAAATGAAAAAGGCATTTTTTTTAAGGAAATGCCGCCTGAATTCGGGTCAAATTTTTTCGGGTGACGTGGCTTCAGCCCAAACGTCCGATGTGATCGGACGGCTTAGATTTACATATGTTCAGCCTTGCCCATATCCTTTGTGGTCAGACGATCCCAATCCGTTTATGTACAGATTTTGTTTGTTTTGCTATGTGCTATGTCACCTGAATTGAATTCTGATCGAGTAAATCACATCGACAATAGTAGTAGTTCGAAATGATCGTACCTCGGCGTAGACCGTAGTGACGTTAAGCATTGGACTAGGCATCAAGGCAGTGACAAACACAACAACCATAATCTTCTTTGGGTATCTCTCCATGACATGAGAAAGAGCGAATCCACCCAAGCTATGCCCAACAAGTATCACTCGCTCGGTTGACGATAGACCTTCCATGACATCTCTTAAGGGCTTGAAGTAGCCGGAAATCGATCGGAGTGAGCTAGCCTGATTCGGGTGGATGCCAGAAGCACCCAAATCGACCGTCGTGACGCTGTGGCCGGACGATCTCAGTGACTTGGCCACCTTATATCAGCACCACGCACCATGGCACGCCCCGTGAACCAGCACAAAGTGCTTCCTACCGGCATTTGCTGCTTCGAAGCAGAGGGGGAAGATGAGAACTGCAAACAGTGTCAGAATCAGCTTCCTGTGCACGTGCTTCATGTTTTGATTGGTTTCTTGACCCACGAAAACTAGATCAGCATGTTAGGGAATGTTGGGTTCATTCCCTTCTTTGAAGGCCACAGAAAGAGGGTGATTTCTTTTGACTTGGCTAATAATTGATCAAAAAGGTGGATTTTCTGGGCAATCCCATGATTTTCCTGCTTATGAATTGAAATTCTGCACCAGTGACTCATACAATTCCGTGAGAGAAGATATGATAGCAGACCTAATGGAGCTGCTTAAGACAATGATTGCTAGTTTGACTCTAGAAAACCTATTTGTTCCTACCATTTTGACTTTTTGGTGATGCAGGACTGCCTAACAGCAAACGGTTAGACGCGATTAAGAAGGCACTTCAATCTCTAATCTATTAATATGTTTGGAGATAGACAATGGCAGAAAACTCCGTGCTAAAGCTACCGTCGAAGCACAGTACAGGAGACAAGTCAGAAGCATCCACAACTCAATCGTTATTTCATGGTTAATTAGGATAACCCAGCAGGAAGGCGATGTTTTTCACTTAATGCCGCCACCTGACCAGTCGTTCCTTTTGTCCCAAAACATCGACTTTTCAAACATTCACGATGTCTGTGTTTGCGACCGATGTTTCGGGGATTCGGCATCCCGTGTCTTGCCGATATTCGTTCGATTACATGCGGCATGTGACGGTGCAGAGAGACATGTTTGCAACCAAAGACTAGCCCCGCCTTGGCAAATCACCGCAAAGCTGATGGAATTCATAAAAAATGAATGATGGCCTATGTTACACGTATACACGACACGACACGCGACACGACACGATACATCGACATGCATGTTAGGACACGTTGCATATTTATATATATATATATATGATATTATTTTTTTGATAAATATATTATTATTATGATTATTATTATTATTACAATAAGTCAAAAATGCATAAAAAGTCAATCGACTCCACCTATAATCTAGGTTTTCGACTATTTTATCTCGTCTGTGGTGGTCGAGAGAGGGACGTTTCGATCCCCCTAAAAAAAAAAAAGGGACGTGTCTAGCCGTGTTGGACACGTAAATTCAAAAGGCCGTGTCCATGTAATGTATATGATGGCATAGTATGGAAATATGCAAACAAAGAGAGTTGTGGATGAACTGTTTCACATATTAGCTGAAAACAATATAAGACACATATTTATTTCGCGATAAATGAATGTTTTGAAATTTTTTTCCCTAAAAACGATCATTGAACGAACGAAAAATATTTTCAACATCAATAATAATATATTTTTTTTCATCGTCATAATCCATGGTTGATAACCTTCTTTCCGGAGGCTAACGTGATTTGTTTTGCAGGAGTTCGATGCCGCATTGGGTTTGTCATTCACTCGACAGATTCTGGCATGAGGTCCAAATATTGTCCGAAGAAAAGTATTTCATAGGAAAATTTCTTTCCTTTTTACCGAGAATTGGACAACAAGCAATCATGAAGAGACAGACTAGCAAAGATAATTATTAAAAAATAAAAAAAAATAAAAAAAAATTCAAAAATTATCCATGTTAAAGCCAGCTATGCCACGTAAAAAGACAGGTGTTCATGTCAGCGGTTTTTGGTCAAATTTGATTGGAACGACTACATTAACAAATCATAAAAAAGATTTAAGATTAAATTGGCTAAATTGAAAGTTGTATGGCTAAATTGGCGGCCATACAATAAATATAATACTTTTTTTTCTCAATTTTTCCATTTCGAGAGAGTTTCATTACACATAGAATCTGTCATTTAGCATCATAAAGACAGGATCAATTACGCTAGAAAAATTAATTCAGTAATTTGTTGGTCTACACCATTGTATGTGCAACATAAGAAAATATTTGGAATGATTCTGGTGATCTAGCTTAGAAATCGCATTGAGCCCTGCCTTGTTCTTGTGCTTAGTCCATTCCATTTTGTTCAAACACATTTTTTTTTTCAACATTATCTTATGCACCAGTTGTATCACCTGTCAAATACTTTTCAACAAAAATATGATGGAATCAGGAATCAATTATTTGCCACATACTCCCCGAACCAAAAAAAAAAAAAAAAACAAGCTCTAAATTATTGGATTAGTGATTCTGGTGATCACGCTTTGAAATCACATTGAAACCTTCCTTTGTTCTTAGTCGATTCCATTTTGTTCGGACACATTTTGTTTCAAAGATTATCTTGTGCACCGATTGCATCACCTGTCAAATACCTTTCAACCACATAGGATGAAATCAGCAATCAATTATTTACCACAAACGCCACGAACAAAACTACCTCGATAAGCAATGCAAGCTCTTACGTCAAGATCCACGAACTCTATGTCCTCATTTTGCATTTCTCCTCATAATTTTCTACATGTCTTGACACCATCCTCGTCACTCCTTAATTAGTTGCCTCCGAATCGTCCGCTCAATCGCGTCCAAGTTCAATCGTGCATCAGCCGCCACCATTTCTACTATAAATATGCTCCTGTAACTGCTTCAATGAAACCCACGGCCAAAAAAAAAAGAAAAAGATTTTATATTTTCCAGATCGGTCACAAACTCACATCGACCCAAGATCAAACTCACGACCTTTATCAAGAAAAAGAAAATGGGAGAAGTCGATACGGCCTTCGTACAAGACGTTCAGCACAGGCCCAACCTCACAGCCATTCAAGCCGAAGGCATCCCGCTCGTTGACCTCGCCGCCCTCGCTGACCACTCACCCTCAGATGGTGCGGTCGCCGACTCCGCTGCCATCGAGGGGCTCGTGGCGGAGATAGGAGAGGCGTGCAAGAAGTGGGGGTTCTTCGCAGTGGTGAACCACGGGGTGGCGGTGGAGAAGAGGGAGAGGATAGAGCGGGAGGCGAGGGAGTTCTTCGGGCAGGGTTTGGAGGAGAAGAAGAAGGTGAGGAGGGACGAGAAGACGGCGTTGGGGTACTACGAGACGGAGCACACCAAGAACGTGAGGGACTGGAAGGAAGTCTTCGACTTCAACGTGCAAGAGCCGACGCTCGTCCCGGCCTCGCACAAGGACGGAGAAGAGGGTGTCATTGAGTGGACCAACAAGTGGCCTGAGTACCCTCCTGGATTGAGGTCAGTATTTTCATGATTTTTTTTTTTTTTTGCTTTGGCTAGATTGTGTTTCAATGGAAGTTAATATGTTTGAGGGTTTTAAAAGTTTAAGCAGTTAGAGTAAAGCATGGTTCAATATTTATGAATTCTATCATTAGCGCATGATCGATGGATCATATCGATCAAAGTAATCTAAATTAGTAACGACACAATGGCCCGTCCAAAATCACATCTCTTGTGGCTATTAAAATTCAGGGAAGCATGCGAAGAATACGCACAAGAATTGGACAAACTCGCGCACAAGCTGATGGGACTGATAGCTCAGAGCCTAGGATTGCCTGCGAACAAGTTTGATGAGTTTTTCAAGGACCAAACCAGCGTAGTCCGGCTCAACCACTATCCACCGTGCCACGCACCGCACCTGGCTCTGGGCGTGGGCCCCCACAAGGACTCGGGGGCGCTCACCATCTTGGCTCAGGACGAGGTCGGAGGCATTGAGGTGAAGAGGAAGAGTGATGGGGAATGGGTCCAAGTCAAGCCCATCCCTAATGCATTCATTATTAATATTGGTGACATAACTCAGGTACCACATTCAAAAAAGAATCTTCTACATGCACAACTTATTGCTTTTAGATCATTTATGCCGCGACCGGTTGTGCCGAAACTTAATTATTACAACCCATCCCTTTTAACTCGAGCAAGCTCTTTATACACAATCATCTGTAGTTACTTGAAGAATATGAAGATTATTATAGACATCCCGCTTAAGAAATCCCTTATTACTTATGTGACAACCAAACCAAAACATCTGAACCAATTTTTGTGATTTTTATACATGATCGTCGGTCGTGCATATGAATTGTACTTGTGAATGTTGGTGAAGTAGTCGACGGAACAGAACAAGTCGGGTTCTTGACGAATTAACTACTGATCATGTTTAAGGTTTGGAGCAACGAGGCGTACGAGAGCGTGGAGCACAGAGTTGTGGTGAACTCGGAGAGAGAGAGTCTCTCGATTCCCTTCTTCTTCAGACCGCCACATTATACCATGGTGCAGCCACTGAAAGAATTGACGGATGAGCACAACCCTCCAAAGTACAGGCCATACAGCTGGGGCAAGTTCTTGGCCACTCGAAAAGTAAGCAACTTCAAGAAGCTTGACGTGGAGAACATTCAGATTCACCATTTCAAGATATGAGACTCAACACTTAAGATCTCCAAATAATGATCATCCTTGAGAATTTTGCGGTAGAATGTAATAAATGTGACTATGTTTTGTGAAATATTGTGATTGCCTAAATAAATAATGGTAATGGTGCTGAGCACAGCGATTTCAATAAAGTGCCTGTGTTGTTCATTTTCTGTTGCAGACCATCCTTTTTTTATTTGCGTATTTTTAAGTGTGTGAAATGCACAATTTGTGTTCATAATAGAAGAATAGATTATGTGGGATCACAAGAATAGTCAACGCGGTTGACTTCGGAATTGCTGACCATTGAGGGTTCTCCCGAGAAAATATTTGGTACTCCCGGAGGACCACGTCGCTGTAATCCCCAACCAATCAAAAGACGACACGTGGAGACAGCTGGCTTTACCAAAAAATTATATGATTTCCCCTTTCTCATTTGAAAATTTGCCTCCCTTGATAGGCCTGCAGCAGATTCTGAGCGATCCTTTCTCTCTCCTCTCTCCTCTGTTACATCCCTGTGCATTCGCTCTGCTTTTCGCATGCATTAATGGCGACTTCCCTCTCCGAGACTCGCGCTACCTCTTCCCTCTTCAAAAAACTGGGTCGATCTTTTTTGCCTACCCACGTCAGTAAGTCTAAATTTTGGGTCGATTTCTCAGCAAAGCTTCTTGCGTTGTGGCTCCAAGGGAACGCTCTCTCTCACGCTTCGCGCTTGTCGCTACTCCGGCTTTCGTCAGCGACCTGTGCCTTGCCGTCGCCAACGAAGCAGAGGCAGAGGGGACGGTCAAGCTGAAAAAAGCTTCTTGCTTTGTGTCTCCAAGGGAACGCTCTCTCTCACGCTCCGCGCTTGTCGCTGCTCCGGCTTTCGTCAAGTGACATGTGCCTTGACATCGCCAACGAAGCAGAGGCAGAGGGGACTGTCAAGCTGACAAAAGCTTCTTGCGTTGTGGCTCCAAGGGAACGCTCTCTCTCACGCTCCGCGCTTGTCGTTGCTTCGGCTTTCGTCAAGCGACCTGTGCCTTGCCGTCGCCAACGAAGCAGAGGTAGAGGGGACGGTCAAGCTGAACGAGACGGCGATCCCAAAAGGGAGTGAGACAGAGGCCGATGGGTGAGTGACCGCCGTCGATGAGCTTCAGCTTTTTGAAGTTCATCGGGACGAAGTACGAGATTGGGTATAAGTTGAAGATTGCGCGAAGCGTGAGAAATGGCAAAGAGACGAAAAAGTAAATCGCAGAGTGAGTCGTTGAATATTTTGGCTGAATCAACAAATTTCATCATTCTGTTTCTAGAATTTTCTACGATCCTTGAGTATTAAAACATGTATTTGATGCGATTAACTTTGTACGATCATTGTGAGCTTGTTAGATATATGGATTGAAGCAAGTCGTACTTCGTAAGAACTTCAATTTGTTTGGTAAATAGTGCATTATTATACTATAATTTTGTGGACCAGTTCAATTAATGATAATTTTAGGGAGTGAATGACGCTGGAATTGTAACTAGCGATTTGAACTATAGTGATGCCCCTGTATTTTACTCTCCTTAAGTATTTATTTTGCGCTAAATGGTTGTAGCAGGCGGGAGATTTTTTGCCCCGTGGTAGTTGGAGAAACCATTGTCATGTAGCTTTGAGTTTTGCAGTTTGAAGCACGTGCCGGGCTTCATTGAGAAGACAAAGCTGCTAAAATCCAAGGGTGTGGAGGAGATTCTGTGTCTCAGTGGTATATTCTTTATCATTTTCAACTATTTGCCATTTTCTTCCTTTCGAAAAAGATTGGTTTTCCTTTGTAATGTAATGGTCTTGCTAATTGAAGGTTAAAAGACTCAACGCTTTGCCGCATGGATCCATAATCAGAGTGTAGTGCTGAATGAATCGGACATTGAGTGGCTTTTCTTCTAAGAAGGTTGTTCCTCATTTGGGCCAGGACCTCAATCGTCGGTGTTGCATTCTTCGTCCCGCGGAGTCTCTCCGATTCGCCTATAAAAACTTCATCTAACAAAGGTCCCCTCACCGGTTAATTCGCACGTATAAGGTTATCCGATGGCTGAATTAGAGGTTATCCTGAACTCATACTTGTTGACACGAGTTGCGACATTAGTATGTGAAAGCACTGTGTTAAATGCTATTCATTCTTTGCTTGCAGCATGAAATTGCTCATCTAGCACATGTAACCTGTGATTTGGAAAAAGATTTTGAGTTTGCAATAGGAATGGTTTTTACAAGTGAACTTGAAGCATATCATAAATATGTGGCCTATGCCATATGCAAAGGTTTTGGTGTGAGGAAGGATAAGACTAGAAAAAACAGCAAAGGAGAAATAACTCGAAGGACTTTTGTGTGTAATTGTGAGGGGTATTCCGTCAACTCATGTGGTCAAGAAAGAAAATATGAAAGACTTGAAGTTAGATGTGGTTGTCCCACTTTTATCAGATTTAAGGTTGAGAATGACGTTTTAAAGTCATAGAGTATGCTCCTGAGAATAATCATGATTTTGTTCCAGAACATCAAAGGCACTTAATAAGATGTGGAAGAATGATTTTTGATAACTGCAAGGGTGTTTTATCCACCACGGCTAATGCTGGCAATGGGGCGACATCACATAAGCTCTTGGCGAACCAAGCAGGAGGAAGCCAAAATTTGAATTTCATTCTACGCGATTGCCAAAATCACTTGCAAGGTGAAAGATTAAATCTTATAAGTGGGGGAGATTGTCATAATCTTTTGAATCATTTTCATTGCATGCAAATGCAAAATCCAATGTTCTTCTATGCTGTACAGGTAGATCAACATGGTAGACTGACAAATCTATTTTGGAGAGATAATTTGCTTGACCCCAATTAGTTTGGGATAAGGTGTTGTTGATGTTGAGTTTGTCCAAATTTGATTATGACTGTTTCGGTGATGTGATGATTTTTGATACGACGTATCGTACTAACAAGTATAACATGATGTGTGCCCCTTTTGTTGGAGTTAATCATCATTAGAAGAATACTTTGTTTGGGTGTGCATTTTTATTGGATGAGACTGCAGCTACATTTACTTGGTTATTTGAGGTGTTTTTGAAGTCTATGGGAAATAAGGCTCCGAAAATCATTTTTACTGATCGAGACCAAGCCATGGCAAAAGCCATTCGAACGGTCTTTCCGAATACTCAACACTGTCTATGCACTTGGCACATTGAGAAAAATGACAATCAAAACATTCCACATCTTTACCACAAGCTGGGATTTAAGGACAAATATTTCCATAAACCTATGTATAGATGCAAATCAGAAGTAGAGTTTGAATCTACTTGGAGAAAATTGGAAGAGGAGTGGAAAACTGAGAATAACAGTTGGCTTCAGAGGTTATATGGTTTGAGACATAAATGGAGTTCGGTTTTTGGTCGTGATACTTTTTCTTGTGGTATAAGATCGAGCCAAAAGAGCAAGAGCCCTAACAATGTCTTCCAACAAATGTCGACCAAGACATTGACACTTATAGAGTTTGTCCATCATTATGAAGAACAACTGAAACATATGAGAGAAATTGAAGTTCAAGATGATTATAATTCTCGTGGGAAGCCTAAATTGTAAATTTTGAATAACGGCATATTGACACATGCCGCTTCGGTGTGTACTCATGTCATTTTTAAAAGGTTTAATGAAGAATTTTTTCAAAGTGTCTTCGAAGGAATTTCAAGTACTGCTTTCTGTTGGTCGGTTTATGAATACACTCTCAAGTGTAAGGGGATTGAAGGTGAACATGTTGTTAGATTTAATACCGCGGACATTTCAGTTTATTGTGAATGCAAATTATTTGAGATGAAACGGTGGTTGTGTTGCCATGCTTTGCACGTGTTGAATGCGAATATCATTTTGGTTTCGGCCATTCCATCTTCTTATGTTTTGAAAAGATGGACTAAGGGTGCGAAGCAAGGGTGTGGGAATGATGAATCTCATCAAATGTCACCAGGTCCATCTACATTTAGTCGATTTTCGACGTTAATGCAAAAGATCTTTTGAAATGATAAGTTTAGGAGCCAAAGATGGAAATACTATGAAAATAGCGACAAAGAATTTGGATGTAAGAGTGGCTGAAATATCATCGTACGAATCAAATGTGGTGACAAATGATGCTAATAATGATGATGATAATGAAGTTTCTTTGTGTGGGACGACGATACTTGAACCCCTCCGAAGGAAAGTGAAGGCAGCTAGTTATGGAAGGCTTAAAAGTTCAAGTGAGAGAAAGAAGAAAAAATCTAACAAGGGAACATCGCCGATGCTAATAGAAAGTCGAGGTGAGCTGAATCGCACAAAGTTCTAGTTAAGATGTTTATTTTATGTATACATTTTGTCACATGATGCCAATTAATATGTTTTATTTTGTAACGTAGATTTGGTTGCCCAAGCAACACATGATGAGACCCAGTTACCAGATTATTCAGGAAATGCAAATCAAATTCGAAATGCCTTTTGTCCTAGCAACATTGGTGGTCCTATAGTGAATCTAAATTTCATAATCAGGTATGTCCCTATGCGTTCATCGTTTACGTTTGTATTTTACTTATTGAGTCAATTTTTGTTTTATAGATGGAACCACCATGCATCATGTCGCCAAGGATTACAAATGGATTTTCCCCATTCACTAGTCAGGTATTTAGAAGTCTGAGTTACTAATATCATATTTGATTGGAACTTGTAGTCGTTGTTAATGGTTTATTGTTTATAGATGTTGGAGTAGCCAATTAGATACTATGGAAGCATTTTGTTGCATTCTGATAATGAGATCTTTTTTTTTTATATACAGATGCAACTACCATATTTTACGCCACCAAGGGATTGTGAATGGATTTGCCCCATTTACTAGCTAGGTACCTATGATGAAAATCATTTTAGATCCCAGTGTTGTTTTAGTTTTAGTAAACTATTCTAGTTCATGTTGATAATGGTTTCTTCTCGATAGATGTTGGAATGCCATAATAGATCCGATGGAAACATTTTGAGTCAGGTACAACTTGTGTCACTTTTGTTGACTTGAGGTTATTTGAACTAATATTTATGCAAGCACACTGTTTAATAAACTCCCTTTTTCTCAATATATTTCTTATTCCTTTGTACAGGGATCATCAAGTTCTTTTGAACATCATGGGATGAATGAATTGAACAATTCTGAAGGCATAGACAATACTTGATCGCACCATAATTCGTCGGGAGGCGGAAGATAGCAGCATGGTAGACAAGTTCATGTATTCAATCTTGTGATGATTGTCTTTTTGGCATGATTTGATTTGTTAAATTGAATCTCGTCTAAAGTTAGAACATTGACAGATGATGTTCATGTATTCTCACTCATGGTCGAAGTTTGCTCTATGAAGGTGCCAGAGATGAAAGCCGAGTATATTTCTCCGAAAGAGTATGTTATTCTGCACAATGAAGTGCCAACAAACCTTTCTATTCTGTTTAGTTCTTTTCGAAGATTTCACTGTAGAAAGTATTGGGAGTATTAGTTCTTGCGAAATGCGCTTACTGATGAGTCCAAGATGGATTATGCTGACGTTTTAATCTTTTCTTTTCTTCCCTATGGTTGATGGCTGTGTTGTGCTCATTAGAGTTCTTTGTAATTTTCTCGTTTCTTTCATTGTTTGCAACATATACCAACTTGGGAGCTAATGTCCAATTGATGAATGAAATATTTTGAATTTCTTGTTCAACCTCTGTTCGTTCGCTTTAGGAATGAAAAAAGAACAGGGGAAGGGCAAATGTAAGTGTTGGTGGTTCAGAATTTTTTTTCATTGTCTTTTGTGTTTGTTTCCAGGATATATTGTTAATCCAAACTATTTGTGTCCTTTTTATTTTCTGTGGCATGAGCAAACTGTGATTTCTATTTCATATTCGTTCCTTGTTGCTTTATTGTGTGTGTGTGTGTGTGTTTTTTTTTCCCCCTTTTTGGAGGTTCTTGATGTTGTATATCGCTCTGTTTTGTCCTATGATGAGGTTAGGAGGGTAAACAGCAATAGATTGTCTGGTGCTTTTCATGTGTCTTGTTCAACCTCCGTTTGTTCGCTTTAGGAATGAAAAAAGAACAGGGGAAGGGCAAATGAAAATGTTTTAATCTTTTCTTGTCTTCCCTATGGCAGCCACTGCAAAGACCAATGGAACAATGACGCGTCTGTGATGGTTGTGCTGTGTTCATTTTTTTTTTGTCGAAGTGCTGTGCTCATTAGAGTTGTAATTTTTTCGTTTTTGGTTCTCTGAAGCATGTACCAAGTTGGGAGCTAATGTCCTGTTGGTTTTTTTTTTAATGTTATAATCTTGTAAGTTGGTTGTAATTTCCTCTTTTTTATTTATATAGATTTTTTGGACAATATACCAACTTGTCCGATTGTTTTTCGTTTTTTCCCTATTATGATCATCCAAGTTCCAGATTATTTAGACCTCATTTGAAGAACATAATTGGTGATGATTGTTATTTCTGTTCCAGAGGAGAGAGCGAGCGCGCCGGAGGAGAGACGAGTGCCGGAATTCGTCTGATAACCTTACACGTGCGAATTAAGTGACTAATTGCTAGCGAACCTTTGTTAATCGGAGTTTTTGCAGGCGAACAACAGTGACTAATAATGAGCGAACTTTTGTTAGCCAGAGTTTCTGCCTCACTCCCTTTTGGGATCGCCGCTCCGTTCAGCTTCACCGTCCCCTCGGCCTCCGCCTGTTGGCAACGGCAAGGCGACAATCGCTTGACCAAAGCTGGAGCAGCGACAAGTGCCGACGAAAGCCGAGGCAGCGACAAGTGCCGACCGTGAGATAAAGCGTTCTCTTGAAACCCGAATCTTGCGCCGAAGCAAGTCGGAGAAGCAAAGCAACAATCTTTGAGAAAGAGGAGAGAGAAATCGACCCAAAATTTTGAAGAGGTAAGAGGCTGGTGAAGAGATAAGATAGATAGTGAGTCTTGGAGAGAGAAAAATCAGAGCGAATGCACAGGGATGTAACAGAGGAGAGAGGAGAGAGAAAGGATCGCTCAGAATCTACTGCAGGCCTATCAAGGGAAAAATCATATAATTTTTTGGTAAAGCCAGCTGTAATCAGGAACACGTGGCTCCACGTGTCGCATTTTGATTGTTTGGGGGAGTACAGCGACGTGGTCCTCGGCGAGGACCTAATATTTTCTCCTCCCTATCTGGCATTAGTCAACACCGAACCATCTCGTCGAACAAAAGCCCATGCACTCTTGATCCCATATGGGCACCTTGTACGGGGCACTTAATGTCTGCATCTTGTGGATCTCGTAAGTTCATTTTCCTCGATTAAGTAAACCTTCGTTATTGTGCTCCAAACAAAGAGAATCGCGAATGAACTATTCCTACGTGCTAGCCCAAATCGACCATTTCAATGTATCACAGTGTTCGCCCTTGAAATAAGATCGACGGAAGGAAAGACGGTCACCACTTGCGAGGTGGCTGTTGGAGTGGGAGACTATAGCGCCGTGGCGGAGACCGTAGCACATTTGAATAAAGGGATAATCTTCCATTGAAATCTTACTGGCGGTCGGAGAAATACACTCAAAGAGTCAATATATCGAAGGTATACCAGTCAAATGGATGGATCGATTCTGGTAAAAATATAATCTGACTTAAATAAATTCATCTAATCTGTTTATAATCTATTTATTAACAAGCCTAGCGACTTATGCTCGATCCAACTCACAATTTTAAACCGCTTCCATGTCTAATCCAATCTAATAAAAATTATATCTAAATTGATACAAGAGTGAAGAGTGAGTGAGGGCGGGAGCAAGAGTGTAGAGTGAGTGAGGGCGAGAGAGAATGAAGAGATAGTCATAAGGTGGATTAGGTCTAAATAAGTTGTAAATCCATTTATGATTCGTTTATGACCCATTCAACACTCTTATCATGTTTAAACTCATTTATGATCAATTTATTGAATATAACTAACATATATAACAATCAAGCCCATCATATATTGGTTAAAAGCTGAATTTATGACTTATTTTGACATGTCTAATAATAGGCTATTACTTCAACCAAAATAATATTAATAATAGGCTATTACATATTAGACGTGGGAAGAATTGGCAATGTGTTGAAGGAGGGCTAGCAATTGGGTGGGCTTGGACATCATGACCATATGATCCGACCCTTTGATCTCCAGCACCTGGTTCGGCGGATTCCTCTCGATCATCCACAACATGAAGTCTTTGTCAATAAGCTTATCATCCTCGGATATAACAGCAACCCTTCGGACAGACCCGTAATTTCGGTCGGATAACGCTATTTCCCTCGTCAAGTCCTCGTAGCTGAAGAAGCGTGTCGGTCTCATCAACGTGTTGGCCAACGTCCAGTCCTACCAAAAAAAGATTTTTTTGTTTTCATAAAAGCGAAGCTTCAATTTGATTGATTTTGAGAATTCTTGCCATACCTGAATTGGGCTGAGCTGATAGGCCCTCGAGGCCAAGAACAGTGGGCCAAATGTGTAGGCGGTTGGAGGGTTGTTTGGCCCATTATCATAGCTATAGCGGCTGTCTCCAAACGAACCTACTCTTCTCAATGCCTTCGGTCACAAAGGAACAATAGAAAAGTCAATCCGTAGCAGTTAATTGAGGAAGTAATTTCTTTTTAATTAGTTTTGACTTCTTTCGAATAAAATCAAAAGGAAACGTTACCAAACGAAATGAAATGCCACGAAATTGATTGATTTTGTTTTTGTTTTGCTTTGTGCTATGTGACCTGAATTGAATCATGACTGAGGAAATCACACATCGACAATAGTAGCAGTCCGAAATGATCAGACCTCGGCATAGACCGTAGTGACATTAAGCATTGGACCAGGCATCAAGGCAGTGACAAACACTGCAATTGCAATCTTCTTTGAGTATCTCTCCATGACATGAGAAAGAGCGAATCCACCCAAGCTGTGCCCAGCAAGTATCACTCGCTCGGTGGACGATAGACCTTCCATGACATCTCTTAGTGGCTTGAAGTAGTCGGAAATCGATCGGAGCGAGCTAGCTCGATTCGGGTCAATGCCTGAAGCGCCCAAATCGACTGTCGTGACGCTGTGACCGAACGATCTTAACGGTGTCACCACCTTATACCAGCACCACGCACCGTGACATGCCCCGTGAACCAGCACAAAGTGCTTGTTATCAGTATTCGCTGCTTCAAATGACTCGAAGCAGAGAGGGAAGATGAGAATTGCAAGCAGTGTGAGGATCAGCTTCCTGTGCACTAGCTTCATGTTTTGTTTGGTTTCTTGGCCCAAGAAAACTAGATCCGCATTTGGGGAAGTTGGGTTCATACCCCTCTTTAACTTGGCCACTAAGGGATCAGGTTGGTAGAATTTCTGCGTAATCTCATGATTTTTCCTGCTTTTGAATTGACATTGTTCACCTCTGACTCATGCAATGATTGTGCTTAGGGCTTAATATAATGCTTGCTATTTTCACGCAACCAAACCTATTTGCTCCTACCATTTTGGACTTTTGGTGATGCAAGACAAGAAATGGTTTTACGTGGTTAAGATGGCAATTCAATCTCTATCAGTTTTTTTGGGGGGATAGACATTGGGAGAAAACTCCTCCTAAACTACTTTTGAAGCTCAGTGCAGGAGGCAAGTCAAAAGCATCCGTGAAGAGGAAAGTTGTATAAAATAAAATAAAATCATCAACACTTCGCATTTTATCAATTGAGACCCAAACCTTTTAAGTTTATCAATTCATTTCTACATATTTTCACCTTTCTATCATTTAGTCCTATTGGTTGAAATTCCAAAGATGCAGATGTCGGTCGTCCTCTATGACATGCTGGCGCCACGTAAGGAGGTAGGCTTTTATGTCAGCGATTTCAGGCTAATAAAACTGAATTTGTAAAAGGTGAAAAGATTTAAACTCAATCATCGAACTTAAAAGGTTTATAACCGAATTGGCGAAAATGACAAAGGTTTAGTACTTTTTTATATATTAATTTTCCCTAGCGTGAATATCATAATTTCGTGTTTTATCCCACACAAAAGCCTGTTTTTCATGTAAATTCGCCACTTGACCAATTGTTCCTCTTGTCCCAAAACATCGACCTTTCGAATATTCATGATGTATGTTTTGTGATCAATGTTTTAGGGATTCAGCACCCCACGTTTGCTAATATCCGCTCGATTGGATATAGCTAGTGGTAGGGCAGAGAGACATGTTTGCAACCAAAGACTAGCCCTACCTCAACGAATCACTGAAAAGTTGATGGAATTCACGAGAAATGAATAATGGCATCATCCATGAAATATGCAAACAAAGAGAATTGCGGATGAACAATTCCACGTATTAACTCAAAACATTTTAAGCTATTTATTTGTTTCGTGAAAAAAAAATGAATGATTTAAAAAATATTTTGTTAAAAATTGTCATTTATATTATTTATAAAAATGAATGGATAAAAAATATGTTCACTGTCGACGTGTGTGTATATATATTGGTCGGCATCACAACACATGGCCGAGAGCCCTCTTTCCGGAGGCTAACGTGAATCGCCGGAGTTCGATGCCGTGTTGGGTTGGTCATTCACTCAGAAGATTGTGGCACGAGGCACTCAGAAAAGTATTTCATCGCAAATTTCTCCCCTTTTTTACTGAGAAAGAGACAGCCCCGAATAATTGATAATATAAAAAAGGGTCGCGCTAATTCATAGCGTATCTTTCGTGTTCTGACAATTTTATCCCTTGCTTTTCCCCACCTTTCGCATCCTTGTACAACGTTGACTCAAATATAGGTCTCATTTGTTGTCCTTATTGTTTCATGATACATGTTTATCAAAATTCCTAAAATTTATAAATAAATCCCAATCAAATTTTAAAATTTATCAAATTAGTTCAATCAAGTCATTTTATTAACACTGTCAATTTGTCTAACAGAAATAGCTGACGTGGCATTTTAAGATCAATTTATTTATCCTATGTGGCATTTTAATTATTTTATTTTTTGGAAATTTTATTGTAAATTAAATTAAAATTTTGAAAAAAGCTCATAAGTTATTTGAGAAAAAAATTGGAAAAAAGAAAGAAAGAAGGGACAGGGCAATGTCGGGAGGCCCTGCCATCGCCGTTGCACATCATCGGAGAGGCCAGTAGAGGCGCTAGCCCTGGGCGAAGGTGGTCGGCCCTCACTGACTCCTAGCGAGGACTCGCCTAGATCTCAATCCAGATTGGATTTGGATCGCCTAAACTTTCCTCGGAAGTTTAGGCACCTAGCCTTGCAATCCGGGCCGTCTATTTTTGAACGGAAGGCTCAGATATCTGATTTTTAGGGGGTAATTTTTTAAATTATATATATATTTATTAATTATAATTTGGGACATTCATTCATAAGAAGAACGGTCCGGATTGAAAGTTTAGGATCTAAACTTCTAAAGAAATATTAGACGATCTATTTTAACCTAGATTTGTAGATGCCAGCTCCCGCGCAAAACTGGGTTCAAGAAACCAAACCTGCGAATGTCAGCTCCCTCGCAAATCTGGGTTGAAGAAACCCAGACCCGTGGATGCCGGCTCCCAAGCCTTGGCCTTGCGAGTGCCAGAGTAAGAACACAAGCTAGTGACGCTATTGTTTTGTTTTGTTTTTCCTAAAGAAGTTCAGCTTCAGACAACAAGAGGCAAAGCTCGCAGAAGTTCCCCCTAAAGGTGGGGTGTGGGGACTCAAAATGTGAGATAGAGAGTCGTGTTTCATGATCAGCCGAGAAAATGGAGATTAAACCAAAACCAAAACGGAAAAGGATATAGTAAAATATCAAAAGAATTTTGGTTCAGATTGTTAGGTAATAGGTGTTGAATGGGGATGGTTGAAGAACTTCGCGAGCCTGCATCCTCAGGTCTAGGTTTCCTCCACCCAGATCTGGATTTCTTCAACCCAAGATCTAGGACGAGACCTCGCCCGACACTAGCGAGGATCGATAGAGGTGGCGACCTCCGCCGGCCCCTCCGAGGATGCCTCGATGCATTTTCTTTTTCTTTTTCTTTTTCTCAAATAATTTATTAGCTTTTTTCAAATTTTTAATTTAATTTAAAATAAAATTTTGAAAAAAATAATTAAAATGCCATGTAGGATAAATAAATTGATTTTAAAATGCCACGTTAGCATTTTTCGTTAGACAAATTGACGGTGTTAATAAAAGGACTTGATTGAACTAATTTGACAAGTTGTTTAGCGGCTTGATTGCACTCTTTGTAAGTTTTAGGACTTAATTGTAATTTTATTACAAATTTTAGTACTTCTGGTGAATATATATATATATATATATATATATATATATATATATTCCTCATTTTATTTGTTTCTTCTCTTTTTAATTTCCATCTTCCTATTCCGACCCAAAAAAAAAAAAAAATTCCGTCTTGCTGTTCTCATGGACGTGTTGGAACAGTTTCTCCAACCTTCTTCATTTCCCTCCTCCTAGACCTCCATCCACATCACCAACAGGGCGGTTTTGGTCTGCACCTCCTGCTTTTTTGTTCTTTGCACCACAGTAAGAAAGTTATCCTACTCCGAAACTAAGCCCCATTTAGAACTTCGAGCTACTTGGCGAGCTTGAACAAGGCTTCGATAAGCAATTCAAGCTTCACGATAAACTCAGTTACGGCCGAAATCAAAGCTGGCTTGAGGATGACCATCAGGTTGTTCATGTACTTTTGTTTCCACGTCCACGGGCGGTGGGCCAAATCGCGATTTGGGATCATCCGCTAGGCTTTCACTATTCCATGATCTGGTTATGCTCGTGCAAACACCCTCGGAGTGCGAAGGAGGACGACCCTGAAGGTGCTCCCGCACTAGAGAAAGACTCCAACACAAGTAGAGCAACACTAGCAACCATTAAAAAAAAAAAAACACTTCATCCCAAAAACTAGGAAAAAGCATGCAGTAAAGACTTCAAGGGGAACTCGATCGAACACTTGGTTGGCACAAGAGCTGGTTAGAAGAAAGAAACCGTAAAACCAATTGAAGAGGACGACGGAGAAGTTTGAACTAGATGGGTTTTGCAACCGAGGGTGGAGTTGGTCACAAAACCCAAGAGGAGGATCTCGCCGAGCATGGAGATGTCTGTCGATAAGCACAAGATCGAGGACTAGAGTTCTTGAGGAAAGTTTCAGATGTTGTTTGTGCAAGGAACGAAGAATAGAAGATCAAAAGCACAGAAAGGCTCACGATTTTTCCACCCTTTTGTAATTTTGACACTCTTTTTTATGTGTGTTTTCAACATCCTATTATTATGCGTGGCTTACCAAATTTGATACAATTTTATATGATTTTATTTTTGTTAATTTTTTTTATTTCGTTTTTTTTTGCGGGTCCCACCTTTTTCGTTTTCTTCATCCTCCTCATTCTCATGCCTTTTAGTCGGCTCTTTTTTTTTTCCCTCCTGCACAACGTTTGCTTCAACACTTCCCTCTCCTTTCAAAAACCTCGGATTTACCATGTCAATTCTATCCTTCTCAACAATTTTGTCGGCCTCCTCAATGATCCCCTTTTCTCCACACTAAGGTAATATTGAGAAGCATGAAGGTAATGTTAGATGAGTTTTGTTTTGACAGGTAATAGGAAGCGAGATTTGAATTAGTGATTTAATCTTATTTTAGTTTTCATATGCACACTTATTTTGTTTTCTTCTCTACTTTCTTCTTGATAACCTCATCAACGTATGCTAGAATCTTTCCCTTGTAAACTTCAGGAGGCTTGTAACTATGAACTGCAACTATGAATTGATGCCTCCTTTGGTTGCCGGTTTCGATATAGCATACCACATTTTTTAAAGCAGGAGTAATAATCAGCTCTATCTCATATTATATCACCCAAGAAAGAACCATATTTCAAAAAATACTGAAACAAACTTATGCTACTTTTGGAGAAACTTATCATGTAATTAGCAGCCGTTGTGCATATCAAAGTTCCTAACTCAATATTTTAAACTGTAGATGGTCACCCTTACGGCCATCAATCTTGTCCACTATAGTCTTTGCCGATATCAAAATCACGTGAGGGATGTTTACTTGCTTTATAAATAGGTTGAATACTTGAGATTTACTTGCTCCTTTTGTTATTTTCATGAACAAAAGGTTATGTACTTACAGGAAGGCATGCGACATCGAACCATGCTGAACATGTCATGATTTACTATTGAACACAGGTGATGATGCAAAATTGAATATTTCATCCTAATTTTTACCTCATATTATTTGCTACAATCTAAAATTCTTAGGATGCATCCACACTAGATGCTTCTTAGGGTGCCATCTCATGACTAATGTTATTGTATGCGTTTGTTTCTTCCCTTTATTCTATTTTGGGAGAACATGATAAAGTGGCGAAACTTTTTGGGATTTTTGGAAGGAGAGGGACACGTCGAAGCGAAGTCGTATTGGGAAAAAAAAGAAACTTTTGGGAGGCATGGAAAGGAGGAGGAGGAAGAAGTAAAGGTGAAACGTGGGATCCACAAGTGAAAAAAGAAACAATATAAAAGAGTTAAAAAAAAGAATCATATAAAATTGTATCAGATTTGATGGGCCACACATAAGGGATAGGTAGCCAAAACACATTAAAAAAGAAGTGTCAAAGCCATAAGCGGAATGGAAAAAGCGTGAGCCTAAAAAAATAGCTAATAAAGACAACAAATGGGCCCCACATATGAGTCTGCGTGGGTAGAAGCATGTTGAAGGGTGGAAAAGTAAGGGATAAAACGGTCAAAATGGTAAATAAGAGAGTGTGTTAATCGTGGAAAAAGCCCCGGCCTATCAAAAAAATTGGGCCTAATACTGAAAAAGACCTCTAACTTTAGCATTTATGTTAGTTATATCCATAGCTTTTTTCGTCTCATAAAACCTCCTAATTTTTACTTTTGTCCCAATTGTACCGGTATAATATCTGAAAAAACCCTCAACTTTAGCATTTATCCCAATTATATTCAAAACTTTTTTTTATCTCCTAAAAAAGCATCAATTTTTATTTTTATTTCAATTCTACCACCGTCATCCTTTTGTTCATAATAACAATTAGTTAATCCTATATGACTCGAATTTTCTTGTTGAATTTACTAATGAATTTTTTAAATTTAAAAACAGTAGATTTCAAGGATGATGAGATCTTAAAAAGTTCGTCAAAATATCTCTATGTAGCAGGTTTTAGCCTGTTGAGTGTCGAAGAGAATAGAAAACGCATCATCTTGAGTAACTATATATCTCTCGGCAACATATAGAGGAAGCAAACAACAGAAGAGAAGTTTCAAATTTTTTTATGTCAGTTTTGTTGAGGTGTAATTCATTATTGGCATGAAAATATCTCATAGAATTGACTAATGATGATTATAGATGTAAGTTTAATGATGGTAAAATTGAGACAAAAGTAAAAGTCGAAGATTTTTTATGAGACAAAAAAATTTGAATATAATATGGGATATATGCTAAAATTGAGATTTTTTTGGTATCAGGCCGGTAAAATTGGGATAAAAGTAAAAATTTTGGGTAAAATTGTGACAAAAGTAAAAGTTGGAGGTTTTTTATGAGATAAAAAAATTGGATATAATTGTCACAAATGCTAAAATTGGAGTTTTTTTTAGGTATTGAGCCTGAAAAAATGTCATAAGTTTCGTGTGTAAATATCAATTCAACCATATATCTTTTAATTTAGCCATCTTAATTCTCAATTTTTGATAATTTTCCAATTAATTATTTCGATACATTTTAGTGAAAATTGCCGATGCGAATACCAATCATTATATGTGATGCAACTGATGCTGATATGGACTACTTTTGCAATATATTTAATATTTTTCCTTTTTTCTATCTTTTTGTTTAACAAGAGGCACAATGCCCTTGCCGACCATTGGCCCAGGGATTGCAAGGTCTACTATGGTTGGCGAGGGCCAAGACATGACGCTTGGGCCAGCAACCTCCGCTGAGGCTGTGGACTAGCAAAGGTAAATATAACAAAAATTAGAAAATTAAATTAAATTTTTTCTTCAAAAATTGCCCACGTTAACGCCAGCTATGTCACGTAAGAATATTGGCATTCATGTCAATAATTTTTTTTACTACATTAACAAATTGCCAAAAGATTTAGGATTAAATTGGTTAAAGTGAAAATTTCATAACTAAATTAGCGTCCATACAATAGATATAAGACTTTTTTTTCTCAATTTTTCCATATTGAGAGGTTTCATTACACATAGAATCAATCGTTTCACAACATAAAGATAGAATCAATTACGCTAGAAAATTTAATTCAGTAATTTATTGGTCTACACCATTGTATATGCAACAGAAGAAAATATTTGGAATGATTCTGGTGATCCAGCTTGGAAATCGCATTGAGCCCGCCTCGTCCTTGTCCTTAGTCTATTCCATTTTGTTCAAACACAATTTTTTTCAAGATTATCTTGTGCACCTGTTGTAATACCTTTCAACAACAAAAATATAATGAAATCAGGAATCAATTATTTACCACAAACTCCCCGAACCAAAAAAAAAAAAAAATGCAAGCTCTTACGTCAAGAATCACGAACTCCATGTCCTCGTTTTGTCTCCTCATATTTGTCCTCTTGTCCTTACACTATCCTAGTCACCCCTTAGTTATTCCGAACTATCCACTCGATCGCGTCCACATTCAGTCATGCATCGGCCCCCACCATCACCACTATGAAAAATGCTCCTCTCTACACCTGCTCCAATCCAACATCACCCACGGCAAATTGATCAGTCACAAACTTACAATTAGCCCAAGATCATTCACACGATCCTTATCAAGAAAACGGAGATGGGTGAGGTCGATCCGGCGTTCATACAAGAGGTCGAACATAGGCCGAAGCTCGCCGCACCACAAGCTGAAGGCATCCCGCTCATCGACCTCGACGCCCTCACCGGCTACTCGGCCCCCAACGGCGGCGCTGTTGCTACTTCTGCCGCCGTCGAACGGCTCGTGGAGGAGATTAGGGAGGCGTGCAAGAAGTGGGGGTTCTTCGCGGTGGTGAACCACGGGGTGGCGGTGGAGAAGAGGGAGAGGATAGAGCGGGAGGCGAGGGAGTTCTTCGGGCAGGGTTTGGAGGAGAAGAAGAAGGTGCGGAGGGACGAGAAGATGGCGTTGGGGTACTACGAGATGGAGCACACCAAGAACGTGAGGGACTGGAAGGAGGTCTTCGACTTCAACGTGCAAGATCCGACGCTCGTTCTGGCCTCTCACAAGGACGGTGAAGAGCGTGTCATCGAGTGGACCAACCAGTGGCCTGAGTACCCTCCGGGATTCCGGTTAGTATTTTCATTAAATTTCTTTTTTTCCTTTGGCTGCATGGTGTTTTAATAGAAACTCATCTGCTTAATTATTCTAAAAACTTAAACTGTTAAATAAATACGTAATTTGATATTTATGAATTCTATCACTAACGCATAATTGATTGATCATATCGATCAACATAATCTGAAACAGTAACTACACAATGATCCGTCCAAAATATCACCAAAATAACATTTATTGCGGCTATTAAAATTCAGGGAAGCATGCCAAGAATATATACAAGAAATGGAGAAACTTGCACACAAGCTGATGAGACTGATAGCTCAGAGCTTGGGCTTGCCCACGAACAGGTTTGACGAGTTCTTCAAGGACCAGACCAGCTTAGTCCGACTCAACCACTATCCATCATGCCCTGCACCGCACCTGGCTCTGGGCTTGGGCCGCCACAAGGACTCCGGGGCGCTCACCATCCTAGCTCAAGATGAGGTCGGCGGCCTCGAGGTGAAGAGGAAAAGTGATGGGGAATGGGTCCAAGTCAATCCCATATCTAATGCATTCATTATTAATGTTGGTGATGTAATTCAGGTACCGCATTTAAAAAAGAACTTTCTATATGCACAACTTATTGCTTATAGGTCATTTGTGCCGTGACTGGTTGTGCCTACGCTTAATGACTACGATCCATCCCTTTTAATTCGAGCTAGCTCTTTTTATACGATCGTCTGTAGTTGCTTGAAAAATGTGAAGATTGTTATGGATCTCTCTCTTAAGCAAAATATCTTGATCGATTTCTGTGATTCTTATACATGATCATTGGTCATACATATGAATTGTACTCGTGAATATCGATGAAGTACTCCACGGGACAGAACAAGCCGTGTCCTTGACCAATTAACTCCTGACCATGTCTAAGGTTTGGAGTAACGAGGCGTACAAGAGCGTGGAGCACAGAGTGACGGTGAACTCGGAGAAAGAGAGGTTCTCGATTCCCTTCTTCTTCAGACCGCCACACTACACCATGGTGCAGCCACTGAAGGAATTGACAGATGAGCACAACCCTCCAAAGTACAGGTCATACAACTGGGGCAAGTTCTATGCCACCCGAAAAGCAAGCAACTTTAAGAAGCTTGATGTGGAGAACATCCAGATTCACCATTTCAGGATTTGAGATTCAGTGCTTAGAATCTTCAAGTAATGAACCATGTGTTGTAATATATAGCTGAAGCTTTTCAGTTAGCAGTGGCAGTTGAAAACTTTGCTGTGGAATGTAATAAATGTGGCTCTGCTTTGGGACATACTGTGTTTGCCAATGAGGGTTCTCTCCGTTTCTGGCATTAGTCAACACTGAACCATCTCGCCGAACAAAAACCCATGTACTTTTGATCCCACATGGGTACCATGTACGTGGTACTTATGTTTGCATCTTGTGGATTTCAGAAGTTCATTTTTCTCGATAAGTAAAATCTTTGTTATTGCGCTCCAAACAAAGAGAATCGCGGACCAGCTATTCCCACGTGCTAGCCCGGATCGACCATTTCAAGGTATCACAGTGGTCGCCCTTGAAATAGGATCGATGAAAGGAAAGAAGGGTCAACACTTGTGAAGTGGCTGTTGGAGAGAGACTACAGCACCGTGGAGGAGACTTCATCACATTTGAATAAAGCGATAATCTTGCATTGAAATCTTACCGGCAGTCAGAGAAATATACTCGAACAGTCAATACATCGAAGGTAGGCCCGTCAAACAGATGGATCGGCTCTGGTAAAAAAATGATCCGACTCAAACAAATTTATTTAATCCGTTTATAATCTATTTATTAACAAGTTTAGCGACTTGTACTCGATCCGACTCATAATTTTAAACAAATTCCATGTCTAATCCAATCTAATAAAAATCATATCTAAATTGAGACAAGAGTGTGGAGTGACTGAGGGCGAGAGAGAACGAAGAGTCAGTCATAAGGAGGATTAGGTCTAAATAAGTTACAAATCTATTTGTGATTATTTATGACCCATTTAACACTCTTATCGTGTTTAAACTCGTTTATGATCAATTTATTGAATACAACTAACATATATAACAATCAATCCCATCATATATGGGCTAAAAGTTGAATTTAGGACTTAGACAGGTCTAATAATAGGCTATTACTTCAACCATAATAATAATAATAGGCTATTACATATTAGACCTTGGTAGAATTGGCAATGTGTTGAAGGAGGGCCAGCATTTGGGTGGGCTTGGACATTATGACCATATGATTCGACCCTTTGATCTCTAGCACTTGGTCCGGCGGATTCCTCTCTATTATCCACGACATGAAATCTTTGTCAATCAGCTTATCATCCTCGGATATTACAGCGACCCTTTGGACAGACTCGTAATTTCAGTCGGACAATGTTATTTCCCTTGTCAAGTCCACGTAGCTGAATCAACGTGTCAATCTCATCAATGTGTTGGTCAACGTCCAATCCTACCAAAAAGTTTTTTTTTTTTCATGAAAGAGAAGCTTCATTTTGATCGATTTTGAGAATTCTTGCCATACCTGAATTGGGCGGAGTTGATAGGCCCTTGAGGCCAAGAACAATAGGCCGAACGTGTAAGTGGTCAGAGGGTTGGTTGGCCCATTGTCATTGCTACAGCGGCTGTCTCCAAAGTCCAAAAGAACCTACTCTTCTCAATGCCTTCAGTCACAAAGAAACAACAGAAAAGTCAATTTACAGCAGTTAGTTGAGGAAATAACTTCTTTTTAATTAGTTTTGGCTTCTTTGTAATAAAATCAAAAGTAAAATTTACCAAACGAAATGAAATGCCACGGAATTTATTGATTTTAGGTAGATTACGTACTGATTCTATTTGTTTTGCTATGTGCATTGTCACCTGAATTGAATTCTGACTGAGGAAATCATATCGACAATAGTAGTAGTTCGAAATGATCATACCTCGGCGTAGATCGTAGTGACATTAAGCATCGGACCAGGTATCAATGCAGTGACAAACACAGCAACCACAATCTTCTTTGGGTATCTCTCCATGACATGAGAAAGAGCTAATCCACCCAAGCTGTGCCTAGCAAGTATCACTCGCTCGGTGGACAATAGACCTTCCATGACATCTCTTAGAGGCTTGAAGTAGTCAGAAATCGATCGGAGCGAGCTAGCTTGATTCGGGTCAATGCCAGAATCGCCCAAATCGAACGTCATGAAGCTGTGGCCAGATGACCTCAGCAGCGTAGCCACCTTGTACCAGCATCACGCTCCATGACACGCCCCGCAAACCAGCACGAAGTGCTTGCTGCCAGTTTTCGTTGCTTGAATTGAGTTGAACCAGAGAGGGAAGATGAGAACTGCAAGCAGTGTGAGAATTAGCTTCCTGTGCATGTGCTTCATGTTTTGATTGGTTTCTTGACCCACGAAAACTAGATCAGCATTTGGGGAAGATGGGTTCATTCCCCTCTTCAACTTGGCTAGATCATAAATGGAAGAAAGACAGTAAAAGTGTCAATATTTATGTATGACGCTTATTTTACTGCTAATATTTTTTTCAGATTACTTAAATGCCAAATCGGAGAGAAATCAATCATTAAGTGTCAATTTTGGCCAAAAAAAAAAATTACTTAGGTGTCAATTTTGGCAAAACAGTACATGTGGCATTTTTTTAATTAATTTCTTAATCTTATCTTTTTTGAAAAAAAAAATGTCTACATGGCATCTCACGTGGTAATGAGGTGCATTTTTAAAATAAAAAATTCACTTTTTTTAAAAAAAAATAAAAAGTAAAAAAAAATACTCGGCCTTGCAGTTGAGCGACAGCCCTCGACGTCGCCCCCATCGTGAGCGGGCGATGGGTGGGGGGGGTGCACTAGGGGTCGCCAAGACCTGGCGACCCCCATCGAGGCCTTGTCAGGGGTCGATGAGGCCTGACCATGGCTAGCTGAGACCTTGTAGACCTCGCGACGAGCCTCGACCCCACCTAAATCTAGGCATGGCCGAGCCTCGCACTAGCTGGGCGATTTCGATCTCGCCCCGATCTAGACGTGGCTGAGCCTCGCACTGGTATGGCTTGTGGCGGTGTGAGAGACATGCTTGCAACCAAAGACTAGCCCCGCCTAAGAAAATTACTGCAAAGTTGATGGAATTCATGAAAAATGAATGATGGAATCGTCCAGGACAGGAAGTATGCAAACAAAAAGAGTTGCGAGTGAACTGCTCCACGTATTAGCTCAAAATATTACAAAGGTATTATTTACTTCGCGAAAATAAATAATTTAAAAATATTTTTTAATAAACGATCATTTGTTTGTGCAAGGAACGAAGAAGAGAAAATCAGAAGCAAAAAGAAACAGAGTATCGGTATGAAGCAGAGGAGCAACAAGAAGAAACAGATGAAAAAACAGCTGCCATAAGAACACCTCAAATAGTAATATTTGTGTACACGCTCACTTTGCTATAAATATTTTTTTAGGGATTACTTAAATGTCAAATCAAAGAAAAACAATACTTTAGCACCAACGACAATAAATTCCGATAATCTCACCATAATTAACATTTAAATAATCATTTTAAAAAAAAGTTGACACTTAAGTTATCTAAAAAATGATCATTTTAGTGTCAATTCCGACGACCTCACCAGAGTTGGCATTTAAATAATTATTTTTAAAAAAATTTGACACTTAAGTGATTTTAAAAAAAATTATTGACATCAAATCGAACGTCGTACGCAAATATTATTACTTAATACGTACCTTTGCCAAAAATAGCATAATAAGGACGATAAATCGCCCCCACATTTGAGTATGCGTAGTACAAGCATGCTGGAAGGTGGAAAAGTAAACACAAAATGGTCAAAACGCTAAAAAATAGAGTGTATTAACCAAACGAGGAGCAGAAAAAGCGAGTCTAAAAAAAAGTGATAAATCTAGGATGCAGATATCAATTTAATCCTAAATCTTTTAATCTAATCGACTTTTTGATTCAGTGATTAATATATAACAGAATAAATATTTGGAATAATTATCATGGTCACGCTTTGAAATCGCATTGAAACCTTCCTCTGTTTTTTGTCCATTACAATTTGCTCAAGATTATCTTGTGCATCCATTGTATCATCTGTCAAATACTTTTCAACAACAAATGATGAAAATCAGGAATCAATTATTTACCGCAAACTCGACTAACAAAACTACCTTAATAAGCAATGCAAGCTCTTACGTCAAGAATCACGAACTCTGTATGTCCTCATTTTGCATTTCTCCTCATAATTTTCTACATGTCCCGACACCATCCTCGTCACTCCTTAATTAGTTGCATCCGAATCATCCAACTCAATCGCGTCCAGGTTCAATCGTGCATCAGCCGCCACCATTTCTGCTATAAATATGCTCCTCTATAACTGCTTCAATAATCAACCACGGCACAAAACGCAGAAAAGATTTGATCTTTCCTGATCAGTCACAAACTCACATTGACCCAACATCAAACTCACGATCTTTATCAGGAAAAAGAAAATGGGAGAGGTCGATCCGGCCTTCATACAAGACGTCGAGCACAGGCCCAAGCTCGCAGCCGCTCAAGCCGAAGGCGTTCCCCTCATTGACCTCGGCGCCCTCACTGGCCACTCACCCTCGGACGGTGCGGTCGCAGACACCGAGGCCATTGAAGGGCTCGTGGCGGAGATAAGGGACGCGTGCAAGAATTGGGGATTTTTTGTGTTGGTGAACCACGGGGTGGCGGCGGAGAAGAGGGAGAGGATAGAGCGGGAGGCAAGGGAGTTCTTCAGGCAGGGTCCAGAGGAGAAGAAGAAGGTGCGGAGGGATGAGAAGAATACGATGGGGTACTACGAGACGGAGCACACCAAGAACGTGAGAGACTGGAAGGAGGTCTTCGACTTCACCGTGAAAGAGCCGACGATGGTCCCGGCCTCGCTTGAGGAAGGCGAAGAGGGTGTCATTGAGTGGACCAATCAGTGGCCTGAGCACCCTCCTGGATTAAGGCTAGTCTTTCCATGACTTTTTTTTCCTTTGGCTACACTATATGGTGTTTCATAGAAATTGGCGCATGATGGATGGATCATATCGACATAGATAATGTGAATCAGTGATTACCCAATGCTCCGTCCATAACGATTCTCTTGCTGCTATTAAAATTCAGGGAAGCATGCGAAGAATATGCGCAAGAATTGGAGAAGCTAGCGCACAAGCTGATGGGACTGATAGCTCGAAGCCTTGGCCTGCCCGCGAACCGGTTCGATGAGTTCTTCGAGGACCAGACCAGCTTCGTCCGGCTCAACCACTATCCGCCGTGCCCCGAGCCGCACCTGGCTCTGGGCGTGGGCCCCCACAAGGACTCGGGAGCGCTCACTATCCTAGGTCAAGACGGTGTCGGAGGCCTCGAGGTGAAGAGGAAGAGTGATGGGGAATGGGTCCAAATCAAGCCCATCCCTAATGCATTTATTATCAACGTTGGTGATATTATTCAGGTACCACATTTGAAAAACAACTTTCCATATGCACAATATTTAAGTTGCATGAAGAATGCGAAGATTAATTATGGTTCTCTCTCTCTCTCTCTCTCAAGAAATCAGTCAATCTTCATGTTACGACCAAACCAAAATGATTGGAGGAACTGGTTTTTCGGTTTTTTTGCGAGTTTCAGAAATACGGTCAGAATGGAATTGTGTTTGTAGGGCTCATGCAGTAGACTAAGCAGAAAAAGAAAAGAAGACCAGCACATCAATCAAATTACAAGTGAACACACGCATACACAGAGGCCACTAACTTGATTGATTTCCGTGACTTTCATACATGATCATCGGTCATACATGTGTGATGCGTTTGAGAATGAGGATGAAATACTCGACGGAACAGCTCCGACGAATTTAACTCTTGGACTTTGTGAAAGGTCTGGAGCAACGAGAGGTGCGAGAGCGTGGAGCACAGGGTGGTGGTGAACTCGGAGAAAGAGAGGTTCACGATCCCCTTCTTCTTCACCCCGCCACACTACACCATGGTGCAACCACTGAAGGAGCTAACCAATGAGCACAACCCTCCAAGGTACAGGCCATACAACTGGGGCAAGTTCCTGGTCACAAAAAAAACAAGCAACTTCAAGAAGCTTGATGTGGAGAACATCCAGATTCACCATTTCAGGATTTGAGATTGAGCACTTAGAATCTCCTAGTAATGAACCATGTGTTGTTATATATAGCTGAAGCTTTTCAGTTAGCAGTGGCAGTTTGAAAACTTTGCTGTGGAATGTAATAAATGTGGCTGTATAACGATGAAATATTGTGGGTTTTCCTAAATAAAAACTGTCACACCCCAATTCTTAAAATGAACAGGGAAATGACATGGCCATCCTTATGCCTAAATAACGCAGCCTCAAATAGAAACCAACATAAACCTGTTATCAAGTATATATATTCAATTAGATATAGATAACTGACTAAACATAAAGTTGGTTCCTTCATCAGAGTTTCTATAATCCTCAAATATATTTATATCTCATCATTAAACTAAACTTGACAACTAACAACATATATGTACACAACTCTCCTAGATCATAACCAAAATTTGACTCCCAAAAGTCCTCGACAATTGCACTCTCGTTCCACTTGCCGACAACTGAAGAACCTGAAAAGATTAGGAAGGAAAAGGGGTAAACAACCACAGCTTAGTGAGTAGTACATATCTCTTATAAGCAGATCGAGCATTCACTATGCACATGTAATAATAACATATGTCACAGAAACATCCTGTTAATCACTAAAAATCACAATAAAAATCAATGGTCAAGTCCATTGATTAATCTCAAATCACACATCGATGATCCATCCATCGACAAATCTCAAATCACATGTCAATGGTCCATTCCATTGACCAAACTCGTGCTCAAATATCTAACCATTGTCACGTATAACGCCTCGTGACAAGGCGACCAAGATTCTCCCCTTGGTAAGGTCTCCACCTATATCAGCCGGTGGTTCGGCTCCAAAGGACATCCTAACTAATATGCGCATACCCAAAACTCTTCACTAAGTTCACAGCGATATTGAATATCAAAACCAACGTTTGCAAATAATCCACAAATCCAATCTAGAAATCATTTTGCAAACCAGAATATATTACACAACCATTTCTGATAAATCAGGTTCAGAAATCGATCTCATATTCCACAATTCATTTCGTAACACATTTCTCGAATAGTTCACAAGTATCAAAACGCAGTAATTGCTCGATCCAGATTTTGATGCAACAAATATGACTTTAGCATTTACAGTATATCAAATTCAAACCGCTTTCAAGATATGACTTTATAAATTCAAATAAGAAATAAGCACCACTCACCTGATATAGCCTAACTCAAATCTCGATAGTTAATTCAGTCCCTCGAACTCAACTCCTATCAATTTAGCGAAAATCGATATTACGGTCAAGTAAAAACTCTATCGTAACCACGAATCGACTAAGATAATCTTATTCACTAGTCAAATTCTTTCTACAAATTAACAAAACACTAATCCGAATCGTCTAATCTAAACTATCCATAACGCGGAGCTTAAAAGTAGCGTAACTTCGAAAGCTATTCCAACGATATGAATGAAGGGTTCAAATTCTTACTAAATGCGGAAAAACGCAATTGATTCGGCTCAACTCTTGACCCCGACGGATTTCTTCCTTTCTTTCCTCTTCTTTTCCTTCTCTTCCCCGCGTTCTCTTCATTTCTGTTTTGGTGGACAAATGAAGCAGACTCACTTTCCCTTATCCTCAACCGAGCGTTATCAATTGAGGCAGTGGTGTTTTGTTTTTGTTTTTGTTTTTATATAATATGTTGACTAGTCAGGCCACATGTCACCGAACGATCAAATATAAGGCCAGCACTGCATGTGATGCTGCATATTATAAAAACAATAAGAGAGAAGTGTATAGGGGGGATTAAAACTTATCACAAAAGTGCATTCGAGTCTTAAAAATTTCAAAAAATGTAATTAAGTTCTAAAACTTGTTAGAAAATTACATTTAAGTCTTAAAACTTTTAAGAAGTGCAATCAAGTCTTAAAACTTGACATAGTAGTTCAATGAAATCCTTCCATTGATTAAGTTTTTTTGAAAATTTTAGGACTCGATTACACATTCGTGGCTAGTTTTAGGACTTCATTGTATTTTTTTAAAGTTTTAGGACTCGAATGCTCTTTCGTGACAAGTTTTAGGATTTAATTGAACTCTTTGAAGATTTTAGGACTCATTTGCACTTACAATACAAGTTTTAGAACTTCTAGTGCACTTATCCCAATAAATAATGAAGCCGAGCAGGGCGAGATGTGAAGGAAGGTCTAGGAGCTTCATTGGAGAGAGTGGTCCTTGTCTGTCACGGCTTCGGTGGGTTGGCTCTTTCGCAGGTGGTGGAGAAATTCCCGTCCCTATTTCCAGTCCAATTTTATCCCCGAACTTTGTAATTTTTCAGCCATCATCGGAAGAAAACGATAAGAGAGTATCACCAAAAGTCTTATTAAAAGGCAGTTCTCTACTTACATATTGGTCGGTCGTATTTTGCAAGTGAAGTCTCTCATAAAAGTAAAACCGCCGCCTGTTCTAGACAGCTACTGCGCCTACGAAAACGGGCCGAACAACCCTCCACCTCCAACCACCTTAAGTTTCGGCCTAATTTTCCTGGCATCCGAGTGCTTATTAGCTCAGCCCAATAAAGATAAAGCCGAGAAATAATAGGAAACTACGCCTCCATGCTAATCGTCTCCAACTTTGTCGGATGTCGGGCAACACGGACTCGACCTAACAAGTCTCAGATCAATCGAAGCTCCTCCCTCGTTTTCACTATTCTATTCTTATTTTGCTGGATTTGACGTTGCCGCTGGTCAGCAACGAGGACATTTTTGAGGCAAATAACATTGTCCTAGAAAAATTATATTTCTGTGGGCAATAATTTTTTTATTTTTTTTATTTTTTTTTGTGGTCTGCAAGGATGATAAGCTTGTGTGGTGGATATTGGGAGCATGCAACAAAAGTTTGGTGATTTCGTCTAGGGAGATTATCAGGGAGTCCCACCAATCAAGTATCGATTTCAACACCGTTTGTTGGGAGCGACTAGCAAAAATGCAATACTTTCACTCAATGAGATCGCTAAAAAGAAAATCAGTCCGAGCCCGTCGATAGATTTAGTTGAATCTACCTTTACTCAAAATCTCAAGTTACACAAATTATCCTATATGGAACTTTATAATACAATTCATCCACACATCTTGACAATGTCTCTTGCTCTCAATCTCATAAAGTAATTAATAAAAATTGCTCATAAGATTTAATTTGCTTCGATACTCTCAAATTGATTCAAAGTGTAACTCATGACGAAGCTGCTTCTTGAATATTCTTCACAACAAAGACACTTCTCATATAAAAACAAGAGTTGGATCTAAAAATTGAAGAATTTAATGCCATGCTTGGACGATAGTCCAAAAAGTCAGTAGAATACTTACATAATAGGTTTTCTATACCCTTTATAGTTTTTATAGTTTCGAGCTCTATTTGTCCGTTTAGACCTTTCTCTTTGTCTAGAGAGAGAGAGAGCATCATAGAATAGTGCTATTGTTAAAAATATTCATGTAGAGAAGGTTTTCCCCTTCCTTTGCCGGATGTTCGATTAAAAGATATGTGGAAAAAAAACCAGAGCAAACTTACTTAAATTAGGTCACTACTCAAAATAGAACCAAGCTCCACACATAATAATTTCATTTTTGGACTCAAATTCGAGACATGTTTTCAACAATTTTCATGTTGGCTCAACTTTTGAAGCAAGTAGAAAGCCCTTGGTGAGAAAATTTGAACTTCGCTACAACTCTCCCATAAAAATTCAAGAGATCGAACCTTATAGGCATCTTTCAAGTCTAAGTCACACTTAATATTCATCATCCTTATTAGAACATTAACTCCACCTGCATCTTTCACCGTTCCATACGGATTTAAAAATAAATCTATCATTGCATTCATATATATTGGGAGATCGAACAAACCTACCTTGTCAAACTCGACGGTTACAATAATTGTCGACTCTAAAATCTCAATCTCTCTACAAGTACTATCAGTGTCGGTTGCTCCGCTAATATTTGATATCTTAGGAGTTGCAACGAGAAACTCCATCCCAAACCGAGCACCATCCATATCTATGTAAACATTCCCACTAACACTTTATCTAGAAGTTAACAATTGGATGGAATATTACGTCATGAGTTTCCTAACCAGCCGTCAAGAAAGACGAGCCTGCCGAAATAGATTATTATGATTGGCGGAACATACATCAAATTCATGAGAAATAAAAGGTGGCATCGTCAAGGACATACTCAAACATCGAGCTGGTGGTGAGTCAATTTTTCGTACGTTAAATGCATCCAACAACGAAAAGTGTGTCAGAGTCTAGGACATCTCTAAAAAGGTCCATTCTTCTGTATTCGGACTTTTTTCTAAATTAATATTTTTTAAAAAAATATTTACCAAATTAATATTAAAAAAAAATACTTACCATATTAGGTGACACTCGACAATTAAGCCGCTGAGCGGCACCCAATTTACGAGTTGGGCCCCGCTCGGAGGCCCAATTGTCGAGCGGGTGACTCCCCTCCCCCAATCGGCAATTGGGCCATCGATTGAGGGCCAAAACAAGGATTTGGGCCCCGTTTGGTGACCCAATTGCCAAGCGAGGTCGAAATTTAATTTTTTTAATTTTTTTAATGAATTCGTCTCTAAAAATTACGCGAAATCAAAAAAAAAATTTATTTCAAACGGACACCCAAGCAATGAGATATACCCTTTCACAATATTATTCAACTCGAATTTTTAAAACTTTGAAAGGGCATATCTCATCAATCGGGTGCCCGTTTGGGACGATTTTTTTTTATTTCATGTAATTTTTTGAAACGAATCCATGGAAAAAAAAGAAAATTTTAAAAAAATAAATTTCGGCCCCACTTAGTAATTAGGCCACTGAGCAGGGCCCAAATCCTTGTTTTGGGCCCAATCGACGGCCCAATTGCTGATTGGGGGGGAGGGGAGCCACCCGCTAGGCAATTGGGCCGCCGAGCGAGGCCCAACTAGCAAATTGGGTGTTGCTCGGTGGCCCAATTGCCGAGCGACACCTAATATAATAAATATTTTTTTTAATATTAATTTGACAAATATTTTTTTAAAATGCTAATTTGGAAAATTGCTCTCTATATTTACTATGACGTGAGACCAAGAAAATTCGTAGATAGAGCACATAAATCCTCGTATCGAAATTGTTCAAACCACGAAAAAATCGTCCGTCCGTGTATAAATAAATCCGATAAGTTTTCTCCAAAAGTGACCTCGAAAAATTTGACCCCCCAAAAAAAATAAAAACCCTCGAAAAGAGGCTGTTAGAAAATATCATTTAGCTCTTCGATTCTCAGCAATGTTCAGGGGCAATTTTTCAAACGATTGCCCATAAAATAATCTTGTCGACTTGGACATTTTGGCCACATGATCAGAGCCTCTGATCTCCAACAGTTCATCTGTTGAACTTCTCTGAATCATCCACTGTACAGAATCATTTTGAACGAGCTGGATTTTTTTTTTTGGACAAGGTCGACCTCGTCAAGGTCAACCTCGTCAGCCTTAGTTGAAGCTTGCCCTCGCCATACGAGGAAGAGCCTCTCCTGTCAAAATTGATTTGATGTATTGAGTTGACATGAATGCAAAATTTTTTGAGGCTCAATTGACAAAAAAATGGATTGAATTGGCCGAATTACAAATAATTTATGATTTTTTTTGTATTTTCCCGTTGAACATAGGTTATGGGCTCCGAACGTGGTGGCCAACCTCTAAAGAAAAGGACCACAACAATTTTAATGTTGAAAGGACGAAGAGAAACAAAAACAAAAAATGATTATAAACAGAAAGAAAACATCCTTCATTGTACTCCGCTATCTCCGATTGCCGCTTGAACCCCATAAGTCCATAGGCTCTCGGATCTTCAAATGTCAAGTTCATCAAACTCAACTAACACATTGAAAGAAACTGATGCATCTAATGACCCATCTTCGATTAGATTGTAAGATCTTAACTTACTCGTGGACATGATATATAGTTTGGAGACCAAGAAGGATTTCGTAAGCTTATAATATCTAGAGCGGCGACACTAGCAAAGGCTCACATATACCGTGTACAGCGTACTTAGGTGCATATCTTGTAGATCTCGCAAGTTCATTTTCCTCGATAAGTAAATTGTCAGTCAAGATTTACATGCTCAATTGGCAAATTGTGAAAAATTTGGAACTAAATAGTCAAAGAGTATAATAAGTTAATGATTTGTTCGACAATTTTTCCTAATATTGAGAGCGATTCTCATGCTGATCAGTCCTAATCCATTACTCTTCATCTAAAATCATCTTGTGCACCAATTGCATCAACCGTCACGTACTTTCCGACAACATATGACGAAAATTCAGGAATCAATTATTCACCGCAAACTCCAAGAACAAAATTACCCGAATAAGCAATGCAAGCTCTTTGCGTGAACAATCACGAACTCTTCGTCCTCTTTATGCCTTTCTCCTCGATAGCTTTCCCCATGTCCTGACACTGTATCCCAGTCACTCCTTAGTTACTTCCGAATAATCCGCTCAATCGCGTCCAGATTCAATCGTGCATCAGCGCCCGCCATTTCCAACTATAAAAAAGCTCCTCTCTGTAACTGCTTCAATATCGCCCCCGGGAAAGAAAAGATTTGATCTTTCCTGATCAGTCACAAACTCACAGTTTGCCAAGATCTTACTCGCGATCTTTATCAAGAAAAGGAGATGGGAGAGATTGATCCGGCGTTCATCCAAGACATCGAACATAAACCGAGGCTCGCCGCACCACAAGCCCGAGGAATCCCGCTCATCGACCTTGCTGCCCTCACCCGCTACTTGCCTCCGACGGCGGCGCAGTCGCTGCTTCCGCCACTGTCAAACGCCTTGTGTTGGAGATTGGGAAGGCTTGCAAGAAGTGGTGGTTCTTCGGGGTGGTGAACCATGGGGTGGCCGAGAAGAGGGAGAGTATAGAGCGGGAAGCGAGGGAGTTCATCGGGCGGGGTTTGGAGGAGAAGAAGAAGGTGGGGAGGGAGGAAGATGTTGGGGTATTTTGAGACGGAGCACATCAAGAAAGTGAGGGACTAGAAGGAAGTCTTCGACTTCACCGTGCAAGAGCCGAGGCTCGCCCTGGCCTCCAACGAGGACGGCGAAGAGGGTGCCACTGTGTGGACCAATCAATGGCCTAAAGAGAAAGTATTGGGTAGGCCGAGTGCAATGCACCGAACCCAATCAAAAGGGGACATGTGCCCTCTCTCTTTCCCATCAATCACTCTCTCTCCTCTCTTTCACGTGTCACTAGCAGTGAATTCTTAATGCACCCGACCCACCCAAAATTTTTTCGTGGCCTGACCACCCTCTTGTGGGGGTGTCAAAAAAATCCGCCCTGGGCGGGACGGCCCGATCGGAAAATTCAGTTAATTTTCAAGCCTTTTTGGGTTGGGCCGTCCAATGCCCAACTTTTTTTAACATCTATATTTTATTTTTAATTTAATTTAATTTTTATATTTTTATATTCTTTCATTTGATAGATTTGTTAATTAATTTTGATTAAAAAAATCAACATCAGCAACATTTTTATCCCAAACTAGTTGAGGTCGGCGGTCAATGCACCCAAAAAAGAATAATATAATATAATATAATATAACAAAAATAAAAAGCAAAGATCAATTGAAGAAAAAATAATTATGTTCGTCCCGAACTTGGTACTGTTCACCTTCGCGACCTGGCTCGTTGACACCCTGCCCTCCTGGATTAAGGTTAATGTTTCGATAGAAGCTAGCACATGATCGATGGACAGTATTGATCAATATAATCTGAATCAGTAACTACACAATGCTTCGGAGATAAGTGTAAAAAAAATCTTAAACATGCAGTATTAGTGTCAATTCAGTCCTTTTTTTTGTCAGTTCAGTCCTAAACCTTCTACATTTGTGCCAATTCAATCCTAAATCTTTCGTATTTATGCTAATTGAGTTAATCTTGCTAATTTTGATCAAAAATCAATGGTATGGAAGTCGATTGTCCTATGTGGCACAACTAACGTGACTTGAATATATTATTCTAATATTTTTAATAATATTTTTAAAATTTATATTTTTAAAATATTTAAAATATCAAAAAATATTTAAAAAATTCATGTTAGCGTAGACAGTTGATGTTCACGCCAACGATTTTCGGCCAAAATTAACTTAATTGACTCAATTGACAAAATATATGGGACTAAATTGGCACTACTGCAAAAGATTTAAAACTAAATTGACACCAATAAAGGTTTAGGACTGAATTGACACTAATGCAAAAGGTTTATAACTGAATTGGCACAAAAAAAAGTTTAAAACTGAATTTGCACTAATACAATAAGTTTAAGACTTTTTTGACACTTTTTTTCAACGCCTCGTGCATAATGATTCTCTTGGCGGCTATTAAAATTTCAGGGAAGCATGCAAAGAATATGCAGGAAAATTGAAGAAACTTGCGTACAAACTAATGGGACTAATAGCTCAGAGTCTGGACTTGCCTGCAAAGAGGTTCGACGAATTTTTCAAGGACCAGACCACCGTCGTTCAACTCAACCACTATCCATCGTGTCTCGCACTGCATCTCGCTTTGGGGATGGGCCGCCACAAGGACTTGGGAGCGCTCACCATCCTGGCTCAAGACGACGTCGAAGGCCTCGAGATGAAGAGGAAGAATGATGGGGAATGGGTCCAAGTCAAGCCCATCCCTAATGCATTTATTATCAGTGTTGGCGATATTATTCGGATATCACGATCTAAGATGAACTTTTTATATGTACAACTTATCGCTTGAGGATGTGTATAAGAAAGATTATTTGGGCCGTGAGTGGTTGTGCCTATGTCTAATGCTTATGACCCCATCCCCTTTACTCAATCTAGCTCATAATGCACGATCATCTGGAGTTGCTTGAAGAATGCAAAGATCATTATGGATCTATCTCTTAAGAAGTCAGTCAATCTTCATGATACAACCAAATCAAAATAATTGAAGGGGGTTGGTCTTTTGGTTCTTTCGTACAGGATCATCGGTCATATATGTAAATCATATTTGTGAATGCGGGTGAAGTACTTTACCGAACAGCCTTGACGAATTAACTCTTGACTATGTGAAGGTTTGGAATGAGACGTACGAGACTGTGACATTCTGAATTCCGACCTTATCTCAAAGGTTATGAATGAATGAATGTCTATCGATGTATTTCAATAAATCTCACTCAGAACTAATATCTCTTGAATTGACTAACCAAAAGGGAAGGGCTAATTAAGATTTAAGTACGTGGACTAAAGAACTCGACCATGGATCGGCACTTTGACCATAATGATTGCCGAGGGAATATTTTGGGCCATTAAAGGGCCTGATCTAAGAATGGCTCTAGAACGATTTGTTAGCATTATGCAATTGGTTCACGTATGATTCTGAATGACCATAGTATAATTTGCAAATTAATCTAAATCGATTCCTGAAGATCGCGTCCTTTGGAATTAATAATTGACCATCGCAATTACTTGACGACCAAAGTCACCATGGCTCAAATAACTCTTAAACGTGAATTTAATCACGGGTCGATACGCGTAAGTCCAAAGAGCCGTTCGTTAGTCTGAGATACGATGGAATACCAATTGACTGAATTTGGCCATGACTCGGATTTCGAGATCGGAGGCCGGACATTCAAGGGTTCCAATGTTAATAGATTGGACGTCGCCTCATCGATGGTAACTAAGGTCATGATACAACCTATAGTAATTGGAAAAGTGAAATTTTAGACTAAGAAGTGAAAATTACCCTTTTGTCCCTCGAAAATTACTCATGTTTCTAAAATTAAGTAAGGACATTTGATCTTTAATCCTCCCCCTCTTTGGCCGAAAACTTGGAGGATAAAAAGGACTTGAGTGCTCTTGAAATATTGAAGAGAAAAAGGACAAGGGAGAAGACTTAATCAAACCCCAAGACCAACTCCCACCAACTAGTCATTCATTCATACTATTCACCTCAATCAATAATCCCACGAACAACCCCATTTTCTCTTGTTCATGCAAATGGGATATCACACTCTCTCTCCCTTCCTCCCTCATTCGGCCGAATTCACTTCTTTGTCACTATCTCATCTTCATCTTTTCTATCAAGCTCTCTCTCTCTCTCTCTCTCTCTCGGTTTAGCCTCGAGGAGACCGACGCCCCTCTCCTTTTCCTTCTTGCTTGTTCGGCCGAGGGACCTTAAAGCCGACGCCACCACCTCGCCGAACCGCCGCCCGTCCGTCGCTATTAAACCACCACCGAACGCGACCTAATTGGGAGCTCTAAGAAAAGTGTCTTGGAGGATTTCTTGGTGTAGCTTGTGGGGCGAACCTGTACTTGCCGAATCAAGTTTAACTGTAGACTCGTGTCACATCCTTGATAGGTTTTGTTTGCTCATTTACTTGGTAAGTTACTCTTAAACCTTACCTATGACTTTAGGCTACTAATAGATGTGCTTAATGGTGGATTTGATGGTGATCAAATGTAGTTTGAGGGCTGTAATTGTTGCGGGTATCTTGCTTCTGAACGTTACTTTTGAAGGTTGCTTCTGAGTGTTCCTTCTGAACGTTGCTTCTGACGCTGCTTCTAAGGGTTACTTCTGAAAGTTGCTTCTGAAGGTTGCTTCTGAGCGTTACTTCTGAAAGTTGCTTCTGAAGGTTGCTTCTAAACGTTCCTTCTGAAGGTTGTTTCTAAACGTTACTTCTGAGCATTCCTTCTGACGCTTCTTCTGAGCATTGCTTCTGAAGGTTGCTTCTGAGCGTTCTTTCTGAAGGTTGCTTCTAACTTTTCTTCTGGACGCTGCTTCTGAGCGTTCCTTCTGAATATTGATTCTGACGTTCCTTCTAACACTGTTTATGAGGATTACTTCTGAACGTTGCTTCTGAAAGTTGCTTCTAAGTGTTCCTTCTGAAGGTTGCTTCTGAGCGTTCCTTCTTATCGTTCCTTCTGACACTGCTTTTGACGCTGCTTTTGACGTTTCTTCTGACGTTCCTTCTGACGTTGCTTCTGAATGCTTGCTTCTGAACTGTGCTCTAGATTGATGAATTGTGTAACTTGCTTTGATTGGCTATTTGTTCATTAGGTTATAAACTTATGTGCACATTATGCATTGATGAGTTAGACGCGAGGTTTGAATATATCCTGAGGCGTTAGACGTGGGATTGACTTGAGGCATACTAACATGGGTCCTAGAATGACGTTGTGACCTGAGGCTTACTAATACGAGTACAACGATTACTTAAGCCTGATGAGCTAAGGCGCGGGCCTAGCCTTTGAAAGTTGGAACCACAATGAGTGTAATGTTATCCTATAAACTTAGGAGCTAGTGAGTGCCCAAGTACGAAAGCTTGGTCTTGACTGAGTAATTGGACCCTTGAAATGCGATATTATGTAGCGCCATATGCCATGACATGGGCTAATGTATCGATTGCAATGTATTTCTTCTGATTGAACATTGCATGCTTTAAAAGTGTCTAGAGGTGCTAATGGCCTAGTTCAGGTTTAGGGTTAACTTACTGAGATTTATTCTCACCCCGACGTGGGCTCAACTTTTTCAGACCCTAAACTCTAAGAATGCCACCAAAATATTTTGGAGAGCCGATGGATATCCAGAAGTCAGTGACCGAGTATCCCGTAGGTCCAAGTATGGCCTACATTAGAAAGGGGAGTATAGTGTGGGTCAACGAAGGAGACGACGATTGGAAGTCGCATTATTTTGAGGCGTGGTTTCATCGAGATGACGATGTGATGTACGAACCCTTGAGGAGCTTCGATGTACCCCGGAGTGTAATTCTTGGATGTTGCAGCGCTACACCCCCTAATGGCAAGGTACTCAATCCGGAAGCCAAGTTAGAGAATAGCCAATCGAAGCCCCCGGAGCCTACGGAGGATGTCGAAGTCGTGGAACCCTCTGATGCCGAGGAAGCACCTGTAGAACCCACTGAGTTCGAATTGGAGTGAGAGCTAGACGAAGAATTTAACGCCGAGTTGGAATCTGAGACCGAGCCAGAGATGAGTGCAGATGAGTTTAATGTGCCAGCGGATATAGATTTTAACCCGGAGGAGGTAGCTCCCATGGACATGGAGTCATATGCTTCTGCAGAGTACGACCTTTTGATTGACGAAGACAACTTAGCCGATAGTGGGCCCAACCTTTAGGTATAGCTGTGGTACCTAACTTTTTGGGACACCCTTTAGGATAGGAGTGTCGTGACTGGACTAGATACACCCTTTTGACTAAATTCCTTGCCATTTTCAATCTCTATCATGTATCCCTACTTATGACCAAGTTATAAAACTGATTTATACCAAGTTGTGTATAAGTATTTTTATCATCCTCAGTCATTTTGTGTTAAGTATTGTATGAAGTTATATATATCGCTTCCGCATGTGCATTTAAATTCATTCGCCTGTCGCCTGTTGTTCGATCCTAGGGTAATACGAGGATAATAGCACTCGTAAGATGTTAGCGTGCTCGGATAAGAACGCGAGGCGTGACAAAGAGCGTAGAGCACAGAGTGATGGTGAACTCAGAGAAAAGGAGGTTTTGCATTTCCTTCCTCTTCATCCCACCACACTAGCCAATGGCGCAACCACTAAAGGAATTTACGAATGAGCACAACCCTCCCAATTACAGGCCACACAACTGAGGCAAGTTCTTGGTCACTCCTTTGAAGCTTCTTCAAGAAGCTTGATGCGGAGAACCTCTAGATTCACCATTTCAGGATTTGAGATTTAGCAGTAAAATATCCAAATTATGACCATTTGATGTTGTAACTGAAGCCTTTCAGTTAGCATTGGCAACTTGAGAACTTTTCGGTGGAATCAGGAATATAATAAATGTGACCGTGTATTGTGAAATATTGTGTGTTTGCCTACATAAATGATGGAGCTGAGCACAACGATTTCATCATTTCTTATTTAAGGTACTCAACTCCAGTTCGAAAGGGAGGAAACTATGGGATCACAGGAATAGTCAATCATAATTATTGAACTATGAAGGTTTTCATTGGTGAGCTACACCAAAACGATTTTGTTGAATAAAACCCATCGCCGTCCCCTCTTGCAGAGGCCTAGTTTTGGGTAAAGACTGAACCTAGCATCTCTTGCCCTCCTCATACTCTTCCTCTTCTACTTCGAGCTGAATGAAGCATCACTTGTAGTTTCTGCTGGTTCATGGGTCAGCCTCGGTGCATGATGTGACATCCTGAAAATCCGACTATGGTAAAGTCCCTAAATTCAATAAAATGGATTAATATCGAATTTTAGTATGTGGAATATTTTAGGATTGTAAGGATTTAAGAGACGATATTGCATTAATTCTGAAGTTTCAGTCGATTTATATTAGATTTCGAATTTCTCAGCGGTCGCAAATTAGGATTTGAATCCTCGCGTTCGAGCCTAATCTTGACCGAGCCGAGCCTATGAAATTATGAAAAATATCCATCGTCCAGCATACCAAATTTTCGTTCAGCTTCGATTTATCAAATTACCAAAATGCCCCTCAATTATTCATAAAGGACAAAAAATTACCCCAAAAGTCTTTGTGTGGACCCCACCCCAAGTCCCATCAACCCATCTCTCTCACGTCTTACTCTCCCTTCCCCCCCCTCTCTATCTCTCTCTCTCTCTTTTACGTTTTGTGGAATACCCCCCCAACCGAACTCCATCCTCCTCCCTCCGTCGATTGCTTGCGCCGCCGCCACCACCACCGATGGCCACCACCTTCAGCCATTCCTCGCGTCACCGCCGAGCTATTGCCGGCCGTCGCTCGTCGTCGGAAGCCTTGGAAAACGGCCGGGAGCCCATGCCCTATTTTTGACCATTGAAACCCGAGAAGATCCGACCCTCCTACGGCTGTTTCCTGCGCCGCCACCGCCAACCGCCGCCAATCACCACCACGCCGTGACTCCCCCATGTCCTAAGCTCCAAGCCGACCCAAACCCACCGGCCGTCGCCCACCGGAGCTACCGCAATCAGGCCAGAAATTGCGGTTGCCCTGTTTTCGATCCTGTTCCATTTTTTTCTTCGATTCGGCCATTCCCGACGTCGCCGCCTCTCACCGCTAACTTCGATGGCCTCCTAAGACCCCCATCCCTTTCCCCTGAGCTCGTGGAGGCCGGCCGCCACGCATGGGGCCTAGAATCGACCCCGGACCGCTCCCTTGTTTTCAGCCGATCTCCCCTGTTTGCGCGCTGGTTCTGTTCCACAGCTGTTTCGTCGCCCTCCGCCGCAGTCACCGGTCTCGATAGACTCTCCTCAACCCGTAGGTTAGCTCCCGAGCCTTGGCTGGCTTTGTCACGGCCCTCGAGACCGAGAATCACTCCGAAACAACCCGATTTCCCTATTTTACTCACTGATCGCCACTGTTCACAGCCACCGCCTCTGCTCGCCGAAGCTCTTGTCGCCGGCCACTGTCCCGGCGACCTTGCCGAAGCTCCCCGTGGTGCTCCCGACGTTTTGGGTCGAGTCGCCGCGCGATAAACTCTAAGTTCGTAGAGAACCGTCGCCGCCGTCGCCCTTTGTCGTCGCCGCCTGCGCCGCCGCCGTTGAGACCACCAAGCTAGTCGATTGTGAGTTGACTCTAATCCTTGGTTAGGGCACTAATTGCGCCTAGGATTAGTCATTTAGTCAATTAGAGAATTTAAGTACACGATCGGGGCTGATTTAGATAGAAATTGAGAATTAGGTTAAATGATCGCGATCGATTAAGTTAGTTGGATTGATTGAATCGTCTATGGTTATTTGTTGCTAGAGGATTATTGTTTGATTGATTGATTGTGGTTTGATCGTGAGTGAGCGACAAGTTAGAGACAAACAAGCAATCGACGTTATAAATTGAATTGATTAAAAAAGGTATTGCACGAATTGAGCTTGGTATTGCCTAATCGGATTTGAATGTTCGTAATTAAGTTAATAATTTTATTAATTTGGCTGTCATGCTGAAATGTTTGATTTGTTGTCCTAATTATGCACTGAGTGATTGATTGTTTGTTTGGGGGTTAGTCGTCCTTATTTGATTGCAGTGTCTAATGTTAGACTGCATATGCATATGACCGTATGGGAAGTCAAAAGTCATATTTTAGCATGAAAATGACATTTGGCTAAGACTTTTACATGCCTGTGTGAGCATCCGGTTTAAACCAAAGATAATGAAATGTGTTGATTGCTGGATGTGTTCTATATGGTCATACGACGGAATGATGATGTTTTATCGTACCAATCTGATGGAACCATACGACTTGCCAGAAAGCATGACAATTCTGATCTGATGCTAACTAGCACAGATGTAGGATTGGTCGTATGTTGGTCGCAGCTTATGGTGGACCGACTCCCCGTTTAGGGATGCCTGCTTGCTGGTGCCGTGCCAAGCACACTGGAGATACCTCTCGTAGTGGCCGTTGTGAGAGAAAAGGGACTAACCCGATCCTGCCAGTAACGCTCGATTGCACTAAGGTGCTGGATCGCATTATTTGTGAGAGTCAAATCACACCCCTTTTCGCGTAGATTCTCTCATGTGTCGTTGGCACGATCATCGTTAATAAATAAACTTGTGTGATGTCCTGTATGTACTTGTGGATGAGATGCTTGTTTGGATGATTGACCGATTGGGTGTGAGTTGAGTCAAGCATTGCATTGTGTGTGGCTGCAGCTGGTAAGTATATTTGTGGATGGTTATTATATTGTGGATGTACTTGAGTGCTTTATATAGTTATGATCTGGTGAGACTTCTGTTAGGATGCCCTGGGCGAATCAGTTTCCTAACCAAGCTTAGGTTTGATTTACTAAGATTTATTCTCATCCAGTCGTGAGATAACATTTTCAGATCCCAAGTGACGAAATCTCTTGGACGCCAAGAATTGACTTTTGGATTAGTCATCTGAAGTAAGATGATAAGTTAGTCTTACCTGACTGAATACATCTTTGAGATTTTGTCTAGTCGCCCCGAAGTATGTGGTTGTGCTCGTACGTTAGTAGTTCAGTAGAATTAAGACCTAGCTACTATTTTGTATAATTATTTATTGTTATCTTTTGGTAAAACGTTGTGGTGTATGACTCATACTATTCTATCCCATGTTGATTTTACCATCAGGGAGTTGACATGTTTCTGCATGCTTAAATAAGTGATAGGTCGATATCTCTATGACCTCGTGGCGATTTGGCAAGGGATGTCGCGGGCTCGAGAGTAGGGACGTGACATCCCCGCCTAAGGTGGTATCAGAGCAAGGTCAGCCTGATCCATCTGGTCATTGGCTTGGAATGACAAGGAGCGCTGAGATTTGGGATAGTTAGTAGGATTTTAAGCTTTTGCATGTGTTTGTTACCTTTGTTTCTTTTTTACTAATTGCTAGTGATCTCATTACGTGTTGCTTGGAGTGGACATGACTCTGTAAGTTACCTGTATAATAAGCAACCGTAATGAGAATGTGTCTAGTGGAAGGATAGCTCAAGAATATCTTAGAGTGGAAGGGATCCTGCAGACATTGCACACTTTGGAAGCTGTAGTTGGATAGCAAATGAGTAGTCAAGTTAATGATACCACCGCTTCGAGTGAAGACTTGTTAATTAGAAACGAGAAAGGTGTGCAGCCGATACTCGAGTTGATATAGAGGTTTTTTAACCTTGAGCCACCGAAGTTTAGAGAAGTAGGGGATCTAGAGGCTACAATCTTGTGGATCAGGGAAATCGAGAAGGTATTCGCCATGCTATGATGTTCTAAAGAGGACAAGGTGACGCTAGTTGTTAACCAACTCCAAGGCAACGCTACCGCATGGTGAAAGGTCGCGCAAAGAAATATCTTCCCCGAAGGTATGATCCCGATGTAGGATGCCTTCGTGGAAGACTTTTATGGTAAATACTTTTTGGATTGCAGGCGAGAGAAAAAGATGGTTGAATTTCTGCAGCTTCGACAGGACCAAATCACAGTAGAGCAATATGAGGCAAAATTCACTGAGTTGTCAGAGTTTGCACCATGGACGATTGGAGATTTTATGAAAAGGATGAGAAGATTTCGTGACAGATTGAAACTTGAGATTAAGGATCGACTAGTGCCGCTGAACCTTAAGAGTTTTAGCGAATTGTATGAAAGGGCCCAACCTGTGGAGAGGAGCATGACTGACATAGCAATCACGTCTGGATAGCGATTTGCGTCTTCTTTCAAGGATAACCGTTGGATAAAGAAGAGGCAGATATATGCCAATAAGTATTACATCTCGTCTAACCGGAGGAGTGCAATCAGGAAGCCGATATTTCGCCAAAGTGAGAAGTGTTGTCTATGTCGCCTAAGGCATGGGTCTGGTCCCTTCCCGTTTAGAGGAGGAGAATGCTTTAAATGTTACCAGCTGGGACACCTAGTGAAAGATTGTCTGATGAGAAATAAGACAGATCAAGCATCGCTTTCGCAAGAAGGACAAACTCAAAGAGATGTTTAGTAGAACATCTAGGATTGACTCTACTGGGAGTAGGTTGACTTTTAAGTTAAGATGCTTTAGTATAGATTAGCAATAGCTAGTCGAGTTGAAAGGATCTTTTATAGATAAGACTTATGAATATGGGCTTGTATTAAGACGACTAGTATTTTATGGATTACATAAGTTTGAAGTGTTGTTTTGCTCGGATTGCGTTAGTCATTGTCTCTTTGGATCCTAATTTATGACTAAAGAAATATTCACAGAGGAGCTAGCGTGAATTGTGAGATTGAGCTATGAAATGTAATGAACCCCCAAAAAAGTCAGAAGATACGAATTGATAAGGATCAATGTGAAGGCAGGTAACGTGTGCTGTATGACGATGAAGATTTCTCTTTACACACGTTTAAATTTGGATTTAAAAGTGAAAACATGTTTGTGAGTGTATTGTGTCATTTCGGGTGATGGACAGAAAGTTGCGGATGAATCGAGATATCATGGGTAAGTAAGACTTATGTGTTTTGCAGAACTGGTGAAGGTCGGATTATACCTCCGAATCCTGATTGAAGTAGAACTTGCAGTATGTCAAAGGCAATTTTGGAATAACTTAAGGCCAGCGTGGTTCAATCAACTAGTAACCTAATAAGGTCATGATGAAGTGTACACTGCCTGAAGACTGTAATTAATGATGCCTCAGACATATGCGTGGAACGAGGATAGTTAAGACGAACAAGAAAAGTTCATAATGGCAATCCAAGGGTAGACGAAATTGTAGGGTCGCCAATTGGATGCACATACTATCGAGACTGGAGATACCCCTGAATAAGATTAAGTTTGCGAGAAGTGACAATTAAAGAAGGCTAGCTATTAGAGCGGCGCATCGGAAGCATAGTAGAGCCACATGATTTCTTGAAATAATGACAATGAGGGTCTTGCTTTTGATAAAATAGAAAATCAATCGGGACTCATAACAGTAGTTTTAGTGTTGGTCCGAATAGCTTGAGGAGACACCAAGGTTTGAAGCGCGATTATTAAAGGCTGATAGAAAGACTGATATGACCAAGTGAAGGGTTAAGATTTTTGGTGTGTCGATAAGTCAAGTCGAAGCGTTACAAGCTTAGTAGATTGATGATGTCGTTGAGGATTCTAGAGTAAAGGTGGGAAAAGATCACAATGAATTTGTGATGAGACTTCTAAGAGGTCAAGAGATAAATGACTCAGTTTAGAATGCAGTAAGCAGATTAATGATGCATGTTCAGGTTATAACAATGTGAAGAGATTCAACTTGGTATAAATGCGATGCCCCCAGACCAAAGGCCAATCCAAGTTTAAGACTCGAACTACTTGCGAACAACGACCAAGGGTTGAAGAAACCACCGAGAATTTTGAAGTCTCCCTCGACGGAGATGATGGCCTAATTTGACAGTCGGCTATGCTGTTGATTGAGGTTCGACTGTGTGGCGATCTTAAATCAAGCATAGATCGAATTGGGTTGATCTCGCTCAGTTGTAAGTCAACCATAGGATCACCCTGAAGTCGACCGGGGATTGATTTGTGGCATGATTTGCGAGCTGGCATTGATTAATATTCAAGATGGCTATGGACCCAGTAAGGGACGATATGCACTAGAACCCCGTACCAGCAACACACTAGTCAAGGATTAGCTACCCCGGATTATGTGATGTGTTGTTGGAGGACTACGGATCGAGTTGAACTAATCTTGCATCAACTTGAGTTGGTCAAGAGAGGTGATCTTGACAGTGTTTGATTGTACAACTGACCTAGGAATGGGTGATTCCAACCCTAAATCGGGATATTTGAGGTGGTCATGACTCGTCAATTGCTTGTGAGCTAATCCTGTTCGACAGAACGGATGGCCTGACCCTCAGTTTAATTTCGCGACTAAGTTCAGTGATTCTTCAGGTGTTTCAAGAGTTGACAAATGGTGTTTCTAAATCTCAAAGTGTTGAAGAAGAGGCGAATTATTAGTAGACCTTCTCCATGTAAGCAGAATTCCCAAATTGCCATTAGTGTTAATCGTGGTTGACATCTATGGAACAAGAAGAAAAGCAGTGTTAAATACTGCTTGTTGGAAGTTAAAAAATAGCCAATCGATTCGTAGGAATAGATAATTACTACGATTACTAGGATAATCGACAGTTAGATGAGACATCAAGGTTAAATGGTCACCATTGAGTGGAATCCTTAGAGTTGGATGGTCCAACCTGTTGAAACGAATTGTGGATAAAGAATTGTGTCAGATTAGTAGTCAAGGATCGTAGGTTTGAATCTGACTTGGATTTGATGTCATTTTGTGGTTTCGATGCACAAAGTGGAGATAAAGATTGTTGTGAAGCAAGCATAGTATGAATTTTGGAAAACGAAACTGCAGTTCAATACGGCTTATTACCCACAGACAGAAGGTCAATCTGAAAGGACAATTCAAACCTTGGAGGACATGTTAGAGGCACTCGTTTTGGATTTCAAGGTAAATGGGAGAAACAGTTACACCTGGTGGAGTTTGCTTAAATAGCAGTTACCAATATAGCACCAAGATGATGCTTTTTGAGGCGAGGTATGGCTGAGCGTGCAAGACGCCCGTCTATTGGGATGAAAAAAAAGGAGCGAACCTGAGTTAGTGGAACCGTCGGTAGATGCTATCAAGGTTATCAGAGACAAACTGTGGACAGTTCAGAGTCGTCAGAAAAGTTACACCAATAAGGAGCGAAGACCTTTGGAAATTCAGGTGGCCAATTATGTCTTTTTGAAGGTGTCACTTATGAAAAGGGACATCACGTTTTGGCAAGAAAGGAAAGGTAAGTCCAAGGTGTGTCGTACCATTCGAGATTGTGGAAAGAATTGAAACTTGGATGTATCGTCTTGCATTATCGCCAAGACTTGCTTAAGTGCACAACGTGTTCCACGTGTCGATATTAAGGAAGTGCGAACCGAACCTCGCTCATGTGTTGTGTTAAAGAGGAAATTGAACTGGATGAGCAAGCATCGTATGTAGAATGGCCAATCAGAATCGTGAATAGGAAGGAACAAGTGTTCCGAAACAAAATGCTCTCGTTAGTTAAGATACTTTGGCAACACCATGGAACTGAATGAACTATTTAGAAGATAAAGGAAGTTATGAGGAATAAATATCATTATCGGTTTGAAGGGTTGTAGCAGTATTTCAATTTCGAGGACGAAATTTTCTAAGGGGGGAGAGTTGCGACGCCCTAGAAATCTGACTATGGTAAAGTCCCTAAATTCAATAAAAGGGATTCATATCAAATTTCAGTCTATGAAATATTTTAGGATCGTAAGGATTTAAGAGACGATATTGGACGAATTCTGAAGTTTCAATCGATTTAGATTAGATTTTGAATTTCTTAGCCGTCACAAATTAAGATTTCAATCCTCGCGCTCGAGGTTAATCCCGACCGACCCTAGCCTATGAAATTGCCAAAAATATTCATTGTCCAGTGTACCAAATTTTCTTTCGGCCCCGATTTGTCAAATTACCAAAATGCCCATTAATTATTCATAAGGGACAAAAATTGCCCCAAAAGTCTTTGTGTGAACCCCACCCCAACTCCTATCAACCCATCTCTCTCACGTCTCCCTCTCTGCTCTTTCTCTCTCCCTCTTTCTCTCTCTTACGTTTTGTGGAATACCCCCTTCGACCGAACTTCATCCTCCAACCTCCGTCGATTGCTTGCACCACTACCACCACCTTCAGCCATTCATCGCGTCACCACCGAGTAGTTGCCGGTCGTCGCTCACCGCCGGAAGCCTCGGAAAACAGTCGGGAGCCATGCCCTGTTTTTTGCCCTTAAAACTCGAGAAGATCCGGCCCTCCTTCGGCCGTTTCCGGCGCCACCGCCACCGACCACTACCACGTCGTGACTTCTCCGTGTCCTGAGCTCCAAGCCGACCTAACCCCAACGGTTGTCGCCTACCAGAGCTGCTGCAATCAGGCCCGAAACCGCGGTTGCCCTGTTTTCGACCCGGTTTCATTTTTTTTCTTCGATTCGGCCATTCCCGACATCGCCGCCTCTCACCGCCACCTCCGATGTCCTCCTAGGACCCCCATCCCTTTCTCCTGAGCTCGTGGAGGCAGGCCGCTCTGCATGGGGCCCAGAATCAACCCCAGACCGCTCCCTTATTTTCAACCGGCCTCACCTGTTTGCGCTTCAGTTCTATTCCGCTGCTGCAACGCAGCCCTCCGCCGCCGTCATCGATCTCGATTGAATCCCCTCGATTCGTAGGTTAGCTCTCGAGCCTTGATCGACTTTGTTATGGCCCTCGAGATCGAGAATCACTCCGAAACAACCCGATTTTCCTATTTTGCTCACTGACCGCCACTGTTCACAATCGTCGCTGCCACTTGTTAAAGCTCCTGTCACCGGCCACCTGTCTCGGCAGCCTTGCCGGACCTCCCCGTGGTGTTCCCAAGGTTTTGGGTCGAGTCGCCGTGCGATAAATCCTAGGTTCGTCAAGAACCGCCGCCGTTGCTGTTCGTCGTTGCCGTCCGCGCTGTCACCGTTGACACCATCGAGCTAGTTGATTTGTGAGTTGACTCTAATCCTTAGTTAGAGCGCTAATTGCATCCAGGATTAGTCGTTTAGTCAATTAGAAAATTTAAGTACACGATCGGGGCCGGTTTAGATAGAAATTGGGAATTAGGTTAAATGGTTGCGATCGATTAGGTTAGCTGAATTGATTGAATCGTCTATGGTTATTTGTTGCTAGAGGATTATTGATTGATTGATTGATTGATTATGGTTCGATCGTGAGTGAGCGACAAGTTAGAAACGAGCAAGCGATCAACGTTATAAATTGAATCGATTAATAACGGTATTGCACAAATTGAGCTTGGTATTGCCTAATCGGATTTGAATGTTTGTAATTGAGTTAATGATTTTATTGATTTGAATGTCTTGCTGAAATGTTTGATTTGTTGTCCTAATTATTCATTGAGTGATTGGTTGTCTATTAGAGGGTTAGTCGCCCTTCTGTGATTGCAGTGTTTAATATTAGACTGCATATGCATATGACCGTGTGGGAAGTCAAAAGGCATATTTTAGCATGAAAATGGCCTTTGGCTGAGACTTTTACATGCCTGTGTAAGCATCCGGCTTAAACCAAAGATAATGAAATGGGTTGATTGCTGGATGTGTTTTGTATGGTTATATGACGAAACGATGATGCTTTTCCTGGCAAGTTCGTATCGTATCAATCTGATGGAACCATACGACTTGCCAAAAGCACGACAATTCTAATTTGGTGCTAACTAACACGGATGCAGGATTGGTCGAATGCCGGTCGCAGCTTATGATGAATCGACACCCCGTGTAGGGGTGCCTACTTACTGGTGTCGTGCCAGGCGTACTAGAGACACCTCTCATAGCAGCCGTTGCCGAGAGAAAAGAGACGTAGCCTGATCCTACCGATAGAACGCTCGATTGCACTAAAGTGCTGGATCGCGTTGTTTGTGAAAGTCGAATCATGCCCCTTTTCGCGTAGATCTTCTCATGTGCCGTTGGCACGATCATATTTAATAAATGGATTCATGTGATGTCATGTGCGTACTTGTGAATGAGATGCTTGTTTGGATGATTGACTGATTGGCTGTGAATTGTGTCAAGCATTGCATTGTATGTGGCTGCAGCTAGCAAGTATGCTTGTGGATGGTTATTATATTATGGATGTACTTGAGTGCTTTATGTGGTTATGATCTGGTGAGACTTCTGCTAGGATGCCCTAGGCGAATCAGTTTTCTAATCGAGTTTAGGCTTGATTCATTGAGATTTATTCCCACCCCGTAGTTGGATAACATTTTCAAGTCCCAAGTGACGAAACCTCGTGGACGCCAAGAATTGACTTTTGGATTAGTCATCTGAAGTAAGATGAGAAGTTAGTCTTACCTGACTGAGTACACCTTTGAGATTTTGTCTAATCGCCCCGAAGTATGTGGTTGTGCTCGTACGTTAGTAGCTCAGTAGAGTTAAGACCTAGCTACCGTTTTGTATAATTATTTATTGTTATCCTTTGGTGAAACGTTGTGGTGTATGACTCATGTTATTCTATCCCATGTTGATTTTGCTGTTAGAGAGTTGACATGTTTCCGCATGCTTAAGTAAGTGATAGGTTGATAGTGTGCCTGTGACGCTATCTCTATGACCTCGTGGCAATTTGGCAAGGGATGTCGCGGGCTCGAGAGTCGGAGCGTGACACATGGTGTTGGTACAAGATGGCCAAATTGCTAAGATCATACGGTCACAGAGTCGCGGCACTTGACTCAGCGGCTTTCGTGAACGACCCGTTTTAGACCAAATCTCTGAAAACGATCTTTGAGTACATCAAACCCCTCGCGAGATGTCATGGAAGGTCTAGCTTCACTTGACAGAGTGATCCTCATTGGTCACGGCTTGGGTGGTTGGCTCTTCCTCAAGTTATAGGAGAAATCCCTCAAAGAGATTAGGCTTGTTGTTTTAGCCACTGCATTAATGTCGGGTCCTAAACTCATTCAAGAGGTATAGATAATCTTAAACCCATCATTGCTAGTTTAGGAAGCGATGCAACACTTTTGCTCTAAGAATCACTTCTAATCAAGAGTTTATTTTTATATTTTGGAGAGAAGTAAATTTTTTTTTACGTCTTCAAGTGGCTTCAAAACTACTTTCAAAACAAACAAAAAAATGCTTCAGAAATATAAAAAAAGAAGTTGCAAAACCAAATAAATTTCTGCTTCAGATGTTGCATTACCAAATATATTTCTACTCCAAAAGCATGAAAGTATTTTTTTTTTGGGTCGAGCATAAGAGTGTTTTATCTTTTTTTATAAAAAAAAATTAAATATTTCATGAATTTTTTAAATATAAAAGCATTTAAGTAATATGGATGGAGTCGGTTATTGATTAAATTGGGTATGAGTCGTTATATTTGTACTATATGAAAATGTGTTGAAAAAGGTTAAATGGGTCAATACAGATTGTACCGTTTTCGATTCAACGCAAATCCGACCCGATCCATCTATTTAACACCACTATTGTAAGTGATTACTTGCATCAATTGCATCACCAGATCAAATACTTTTCAACAACATATGATGGAATCATGAGTCAATTATTTATCACAAACTCCAAGAACAAAACTACCTGAATCTCCAGTTGCAAGCTCTTACGTCAAGAATAACAAACTCTTCGTCCTCTTATGCCTTTCTCCTCATAATTGTCCCCATGTCATGACAATATCCTAGTCACTCCTCAGTCACTTTCGTGCGGTCCACCTCAATCACTTCCAGATTGTCGTGCATCAGCCTCCGCCACTACCATTATCCTCACTTCATCTGCTTCAATGTCACCGCAGCAAATTGATCAGTCACAAACTCACAATTGGCCCAAGATCATGTCACCTGATCCTAATCAAGAAAAAGGAGATGGGAGAGGTCGATTCGGCATTCATACAAGACGTCGAACATAGGCCGAAGGTCACAGCAAAACAAGCTGAAGGCATTCCGCTCATCAACCTGGCGGGCAAGGAGGGGAGGAGTGGTTGGGGCGCGGGCGGGGGTAGGGGTTGAAGTACTGAGAGATCAATTCCAGAGATTTGGTCGGAAGCGGGTCGATCCTGAAAGCCGCCAGGTCAAGTGCGGTGACTGCTTTAGCAAATTGGCGGTCCTGTACTAGCACCATGGCCTGACCCATGATGAACCAGCAGAAATTGCAAGTGATGCTTCATTCTGCTCGAAGCAGAAGAGGAATAGGATGAGGACAAGTGATGGTCGGTTCAGCTTCTTATCCATGGGCGATGGGTTTTATTCAACAAGATCGTTTTGGCGTTGACTAAAGTGCCCAAGAAAAAACCTTCATAGGTTAGTGATTACAAAGCCAATGTTGAAACTTTGATTTCAAAGTCTCATATAAAGTTGAATAAGAAATGAAAAGTTATTTCTGTTTGTAACTCTTTATCGATGAAACCGTACGACTTCATAATGTTTCGTTGAAACTGTACTATTTCGTGACGTTTCATCGAATCCTTTTGACGAAATCGTGCCTTTTTGTCGAAGAACCCTTTCGATGATTCATGACTCTTTGCTTCACTCTCTATGTATAAAGCATTGATCATCGCATTAAAAACGAGTATCAGACACGAGCATTAGATATAATCGTTATGTTCATCATTCATTCATCGCCGTCATCATTTTGTGCGATTATTTCGAGAAGTTGTATTCAAAGGTTTCCTCTTAAACAAGTACCGGTTTCGAGAAAAGGCGATCCGTTCTATCCTAGGAGGCAATTGTCCAAGAATCTTGGGTACTAGTTGAGGGGACAAATTTATCTTAAGAACACAACGTGAATTCGTTAGGCTCGAATCATTCATCTGCATTCATGTTACTTATTTTCGATTGGTTTCATGTTTGTTTATCAACCTAATTTTCTATACATCAAGTCCTGCTTATAGGCGACAACAATATTAATATGCGAACTTCTACCCTCTTAATGGACAATAGTCAACAATGTTGACTATTCTTCTTATCCTATTTATTCCTCCCTTTTGAGCTCAAACTATGTATCTATCTTATTAAATACCCCCTCCCCCCAAAAGTCATGGAAGGTGTAGCTTCAATTGAGAGAGTGATCCTCATTGGTCACAGCTTGAGTGGGTTGACTCTTTCATGGGTTAGTCACTGCATTTACACTGGGTACTAAACTCATTCAAGAGGTACATTCAATCTTGAATTGATCATTGCTAGTTTACTCCTCGACGTGGTTGTCTAGAAACACTCCAGAGAAAGTGTTTCTGACTGCGTATGATAACACTCCAGAAACACTCAGGGAAAGTGTTTATGTTCAAAAAGTGTTCCCAGAACACTTTTGGAACGGACTCGAAACACTTTTGAAACAAAAACGCACATGGTTCAAAAATGTTCCAAAAGTGTTCTAGAAAACACTTTTGCTCCATGGAACACTTTTGAAGAAACAAAAAAAAAATGCTTCTAGATTTTGGAACACTTTTTAGAACACTTTTGAAACCACCATCCCCCGCCGCCGCCACCGACATGACCATCACCCTCCACCGCCGCAGGCAACCGCCGTCGGCCCCCACCGGTCGCCGATACTGCTCGTCGTCGCCGCCGGCGGTGAGAAGAAAGTTTTTTTTACTTACCAAATGCATTTTTGTTCCCATAAATTATAGCTGAGAACAGAAACACAAAAAAGTATTTCTATTCAAAAAATATTCCCAGGAACAGAAACGTTACCGTACGCAGCCCTAGAGGCCAAGAAAGATTTCTTTAGCTTATGATATCTAGAGTAGCAACACCGACAAACGCTCGCATATACTGTGGAGAGTGTACTTATGTGTGTGCATTGTGGATCTCCTAAGTTTATTTTTCTAGTTAAGTAAATTGTCGTTGTTATAGTATTGTAAAAAAAATTGTCCATGTCAATGATTTCAAGTTATAATTGATCAGATGTGCTTGATTAACAAAATGTGAAAAAATTTAGGACTCAATTGGCAAAATCGCAAAAATTAAGATTGAACTAGCAAAAGTGCAATGAATTTATAACTTTTTCGATACTTTTCCTTAATATCATGAGTAGAGGTGTCAATATGAATTTTTGACCCACTTTTTTTTGACAAAAAAAAAATCTTCTTTTATTCTTTGTTTTTGGTCAAAAAATCTATTTTTATTCACTTGGGTCGTATATGGATTCCATTTTTTTTTTTAGGGTCAAACATGGGTTTAAGCTTATAACGTTCGGCCCATTTTCGATATGTGGCCGGCAGCTTCCCAAGCACTCACTTGTAAATGGGCCTTAACTCAAGTACATTAGTTTATATTTTTTATATTTTTTATTTTTTATAATTAAAAAAAAACTATTGTAGAATGTTGCCAGGCACTACCTGTTAAGGCCAACTTCCGGAGAAAATTTTAAAAAAATAAAAGTAAAAAATTAATTTTTGAAATAAATTGTATTTTTTTTAACAAAATTGTTTTAACAATATTGTTTTTTAACAAATTATAAAAAAAAAATTCGTGAATATAAGCAATATAAGTTGAATCGGTATGGATTGAGTATGAGTTAGGTCAGATATGAATCATTAGAATTATACTATATGAAAATAGTTCATCATATTATAATCGACTTAAATATGATCCGATATGCCCATTTGATGCATTTAATCATGAGTGATTCTCGTGATTAGGCTCTTGAATCGCATCCAACCCTTTGTTGCTCCAAATTCAGAGCTTTCTAATGAACATTAGTGCATCAGTTCCATCACCCGTCACATATATTTTGCAACAAAAGATGAAGAATCGGGAGTGAATTATTTAACGCAAACTCCAAGAATAAAACTACCCCAGTAACCAATGCTATGCAAGCCCTTACGTCAAGAATAACAAACTCTTCGTCCTCTTATGCCTTTCTCCTCGTAATTGTCCCCACGGCCGGACACTATCCTAGTCACTCCTTAGTTACTTCCGAACTATCCGCTTAATCGCGTCTAGATTCAGTCGTGCATCAGCCCCCCACCGTCACAACTTACCACTATAAAAAATGATTCTCTCTACACCTGCTTCAATATCGCCCACGGCAAATTGATCGGTCACAAACTCACAATTAGCCGAAGATCATTCACACGATCCTTATCAAGAAAAAGGAGATGGGTGAGGTCGATCCGGCGTTCATTCAAGACGCCGAACATAGGCCGAAGCTCGCCGCACCACAAGCCGAAGGCATCCCGCTCATCGACCTCGCCGCCCTCACCGGCTACTCACCCTTCGACGGCGCGGTCGCTGCTTCGGCCGCCTTGGAACGGCTCGTGGCGGAGATTGGGGATGCTTGCAAGAAGTGGGGGTTCTTCGCGGTGGTGAACCATGGGGTGGCGGTGGAGAAGAGGGAGAGGATAGAGCGGGAGGCGAGAGAGTTCTTCGGGCAGGGTTTGGAGGAGAAGAAGAAGGTGCGGAGGGACGAGAGGAAGGTACTTGGGTACTACGAGACGGAGCACACCAAGAACGTGAGGGACTGGAAGGAGGTCTTCGACTTCGCCGTGCAGGAGCCGACCCTCGTCCCGGCCTCGCACGAGGACGGCGAAGAGGGCGTCACTGAGTGGAAGAATCAGTGGCCTGACTACCCTCCTGGATTAAGGTTAGTGTTTCCATAACTTTCTTTCCTTTCGCTACACTGCATGGTGTTTCAGTAGAGCAAATATCGATTTTACTCTGGCCCTACCAATCTTATGGATCTCGCATCTCATACCCCGTCCAAAATGATTCTCTCGGCAACTATTAAAATTTCAGGGATGCATCAGAAGAATACGCACGAGAATTGGAGAAACTCGCCTACAAGCTGATGGGACTGATAGCTCAAAGCCTGGGCTTGCCCGCGAACAGGTTTGACGAATTCTTCAAGGACCAGACCAGCTTCATCCGGCTCAACCACTATCCACCGTGCCCAGTGCCGCACCTCGCTCTGGGTGTGGGCCGCCACAAGGATGCCATTGCGCTCACCATCCTGGCTCAAGACCAAGTCGGAGGCCTCGAGGTGAAGAGGAAGAGTGATGAGGAGTGGGTCCTAGTCAAGCCCATCCCTGACACCTTCATTATCAATGTGGGTGACATCATTCAGGTACAATGTATTAAAAACGAACTTTTTGTATGCACAACTTATCACTTAAAAGACGTGTGCGTGGAAGATCATCCATGTCGCCATTTGGATTCTCATACATTATCATCGGTCATACATATGAATTGTACTTGTGAATGTGGGTGAAGTGCTAGACCGAACAGAACAAGCCATGTTCTTGACAAATTAACTCTTGATTATGTGAAGGTTTGGAGCAACGAGGCTTACGAGAGCGTCGAACACAGAGTCATGGTGAACTCGGAGAAAGATAGGTTCTCAATTCCCTTCTTCTTCAGCCCATCACACTACACCATGGTGCAGCCAATGCAGGAACTGACAGATGAGCACAAACCTCCAAAGTACAGGCCATACAACTGGGGCAAGTTCTTGGTCACCCGAAAAGCAAGCAATTTCAAGAAGCTCGATGTGGAGAATATCCAGATTCACCACTTCAGGATATGAGACTCAGCAGTAGAATCTCCGAATAATGACCATCTATTGTGCTGAGACGCAAGGAGTCGTGTAGCATTGTTGTAGCTAAAGCCTTTTTATTGGCTTTGGCGACTTGAAACGTTGCCGTATAATGTAAGAAATGTGTTGACTGTTGATTGTGAATATTGTGTGTTTGCCTGAATGAAAAATGGAACTGAGCACAGCGGTTTCAGTAAAGTGCCTCTGTTCTTCGTAATTGATTCCGTAATTGCAACTCAAAAGGGAGGACAGCGGTTTTATGTGTATAAAGTACACAATTTCAATTCAAAAGGGAGGAAAATGGGGGATCACAGTAACAGTCAACGCCATTGATTCCGTAATTGCTGACCTAAGAAGGTTCTCCGTCGCTAGCTTTAATCAACACCAGAACGATCTCGCTGAACAAAACCAATCTCCTTCTCTCCTCCCCTCGCGCTCCCCCGCCCCCCCTGCAGAGGCCCTGTTTTTGGGTGAGAAAAACATCAAACGAGAGGCAAATGGGCAAAAAGAAGCTCGACCTCACGTCACTTGCCCTCCTCATCCTCTTCCTCCTCTGCTTCGAGCAGAATGAAGCATCTTTTGAAAGCAAGCACTTTGTGCTAGTTCATGGGTCAGGCCACGGCGCGTGGTGCTGGTACAAGGTCGCAAAACTGCTAAGATCATCCGGTCACAGAGTCAAGGCACTTGACCTGGCGGCTTCCGGGATCGACCCGCTTCAGGCCAAATCTCTGCAATCCATCTCTGAGTACTTCAAGCCCCTGAGAGATGTCATGGAAGGTCTAGCTTCACATGAGAGAGTGATCCTTGTCGGTCACAGCTTGGGTGGGTTGGCTCTTTCTCAGGTGATGGAGAAATTCCCCAAGAAGATTGCCCTTGCTGTTTTTGTCACTGCGTTAATGCCGGGTCCTGAACTCAATGTTTCTACTCTCAATCAGGAGGTATGTTCAATCTTAAACCCGTCATTGCCAGCGATACAATTTCCACTCAGCCAGGAATTTCGTATGCTCAGAAGCAGTTCTTTCCTATATTGGTTGAGGTAAAAACTGTTGTGTTTTGCAAGTGAAGTCCCTCAGAAGATCTCCACCTGTTCTGGACAGCCACTACACCTACGACAATGGGCCGAACAATCCTCCGACCACCTTCACTTTCGGTCCAATTTTCTTGGCATCGACGGTTTATCAGCTCAGCCCAATTGAGGTAAAACCAAGAATAAAATCGGTAACTCTACCCCATGCTAATCTTATCTGTGTTGCATAAGTTTCATTCTGTCGGATGTCTGACAGCATAAACTCGACCAAACATGTTTCAGATCAATCGAAGCTCTCCCCTTTTTCCCAGTATTCTTTCCTTATTTTGCAGGATTTGACGTTGGCGAGCATGTTGCTCAGGCCACTGCGTTTGTTCAGCGACGAGGACATGTCGAGGCAAATAACATTGTCCTGGAAGAATTATGGTTCTGTGCGCAGGATCTTTGTGCTTTCCGAGGAAGATAAGCTCCTTCCGAAGGATCTTGCGGAGTGGATGATCAAGCGCAATCCGCCAGATGAAGTGTTGAAGAGGAGGGGATCGGATCACATGGTCATGATGTCCAAACCAACCGAATTAGTGGCGATTCTCCAGGAAATTGCCAGCAAGTACCGGTGAGATGAGAAGTGGAGACAAAGACAGCGACTTTCGACGGTCGCTCGCAACAGTCAGAAGTTGTGGTCCATGATTAATGTCAATTCAACTTCATTGGGGGAATTAGGCTTGTTAATAAAAAGGGGTAAGGCAAATAGTTTGACCCAGTGTTGATAATTCTCCAATCTTATCTTCAGACACGCCTGAAATGTCAAACCTCACGCACACCTGGAGCAGTCACGCAACCAGAGTCCAAGCTTCCCCAAAAAAAATGAGTGAAAAATCAGATGCGCTTTTTCTCTTGAAAGTTCCGCGAAATTCACGTTCTTTTAATTGAGTAGATGGATGACTTCTTCAGTCAAGAGAGACATACACGCATACTCTAGCATGCGCTGTGCTTGTGGAGAGCAAGAACTTTTGTCCACAACAACGCAGGGAAGAATCCAAAAAGGAAAATTCCCAACTCAAAATGACAACTTTCTTATCCATTGTGGAGTAAAAAACGACGATTCTGCTCCCCAGAAAAAGTTCGGTCGGCTGAAACAGAGTCTCTGAACTTGAAGATCTGATGGCACTCACGTGATCAAGATCTCAAGAATCAAGACTCTGGCCCTTGTTGTACACATGAAATTTCTCGGGGTGCAGACAGAACTTGAACAATGCCGACAAGAAATGCAGCCCACACAATGCCTCTTTCATCTCCGGATGGGGTCCTGAACGCACATTATACACGGCGAAGGAATAAATCGAGAGCCGACAACAAAATAAGGAATTTCAGGGGAAGAGACCAAGGAGAGGAACGGAAGGAGCGGGCTGTCGAAGCCGCCTTTCCCAAGGGACTGCGGCGCCGAGAGCTTGCGCGGCGATGAGGACGAAATCGAGGGCCAGATTCAGCAGGTTCATCAACATCTGAAGTCCGTGCACGAGCGTCATTGCATGCGTCGGAGAGTATGAAAAGGTGGAGCTTCGGGTTTATGGCTAAGGTTGTCCTCTTCTCTTCGTCTACTGTGGCCGTTGTCCGCTGAGAGTTCGTTTTTATATATGAGGAGAAAATCAGAACAGATCCGGAGCTCGATCGAATCCGACTCTTGGAGAAGCCAAGGGTCAAATCTCTCTCTCTCTCTCAAATGGTGAGAGAATATACATTTGGCTAAAATTTAGATGTTAAAAAAAATCATAGCTTATAAATTATGTACGGATGAGTTTATTAATAAGTGACACTAAGACATTACTTAAATTAATTAAAAAGAATTTTATTAACAAGTGCCACTACAGTCTAATTACAATCACTAAAGATAAAACAAACTTGATTTTTTATCAGTTTGCGCGCACCTCAATTACTCCTCCCACCGCCATGGCCAGCACAGTAACCCATTGCCTTGGCTTCCTATTTAAATCACAAGTACTTATATAGGGAATCGAACATGGGACCAATGCGCCTAATCATGCAATCTCAAGTACGCCTTAACCAACTGAGTTACCCATGAGTGAGTAATGTAAATTTGTTATGGCCGTGTTAATAGAATAAAAACACAGTTCATGTTGCATTCTACCTCAGTGAAATCGTATAACATTGCTTAGGGCCATAGAATACCACGAGAGAAGAAGAGAAATTAGCCCTTTTAAGATAATTATAATTCGTTTTTATTATCGGATGTTAATGACTTTAGTGTCTCAAACATTAGCTAATAAAATCATTTTGAATTAGCCATATCCGTCATAATTTTTCTAATTACTAGTTCGCCTAGAAAAAAAAATTGAAGTTGAGGATCGTATCACGATTTCGCTCAAATTACAATGGGCTCTTCGTGCGAGAAAAGCTCAATCGAAGTAAAATAATAGGTGCATTTCAATATAAGGTAAAAATTTGGTGTTGGTAACTTTTGCTATAATTTATTTTTTAACTTTATAAATGTGTCGATCATTTGATTATTTTGTAGCATTGTCCTTTTTGCTAATCCTAAAATGTCTCCATTTTTGGTTGATTATGTGTCAATGTTACCATTTACTACACCAAATGGAAGCTAAGGGCATGCATGGTAACACTTCAGAAGTAGAATTTTTACTTCAAAAGTATTTTTGAAGTTAAAATCTGTTTGGTAAAGACACTTCAGAAGTGATTCTGAAGCTGAAATACGTTTGGTAAAAATATTGAAATTTTTCACTCCCGGAATAGATTTCTACTTCTGGTTGAATTTTTGGCCAACTTTGAGAAGATAAAAATTGTATGTTCTCAGCTTCAAAATTCGCTTCTTCAACTATATCGGTATTCGCCAACCAACGCCCACCTGCTGGCGCCCCCCGACCGCCGGCTGCAACCGCCGCCCACTGCCGGTTAACGGCCGCCACCACCAGCCCTAGTAGTGGCTGTCGGCCCTGGTCACCACCGCCGTCACGGATCACCGCCTCCGTTTGCTGTTCACCGGTGCCGCTAGCACCGGTTTCTACCAACCACCACCGCCGGAGATTTTGTTGATAATGTTTTAAAAATAAAAATTTTATCAAACATATTTCTTTGATCAAAAATCAACTTTTGATGGAAAAGTTGAAAAATCAACTTTTGCCTTTGATGGAAAAATTAAAAAATCAACTTCTGATTCTGGTGGTATTTCTGAAGCAGAAGTGTTGCCATGCATACCCCAATCAGCTTCTCTCCCAGTGGCGACTGTTAATTAAAAAAAAAAAAAGGACTTCTCTCCAAGAAGCGATGAGAAATCAAAAAGATTAGTACCAATGAGTTTAAGCCATGGGTGAATTCACATGATATTCACCAACATCTACTTCTACAGGATAATACTAAATTCGTTTGTAGCCACGTGATTGTATTTGATATTATCTTATCTACCACAAAATCATCGGAAACTTATTAACCTTAGGAATTCTAACTGATTGCGAATAAAATAAAACAATAAAAGTTACGTGAATTTCATCGGGCAACCTCATTTTATTTGTCCTAATGGGTGAGAGGTTTCAAGGGAGAAGTTAGTAATTTTAGGTATAGCAAATACAAAAGTTAGAGATTAGCATAATGGATCGATCGAATTAGGAACTGCCTGGACTGGACCAAATTGAACTGGCCAGTTTGATCCAGTTTTTAAGAGTTCTGGTCCGATTCCAAATTCTATTAAATTGAAACCGGTTATGATAGGTCCGGTTCCCATTTTCGGGAGGGGTGGATCAAATAATATATTTTTTAATTTTTTTTAATGTAAACATAAACCTAAACATAAGATGTTTAGCATGACTTCTAAGTTTAGTGACTAATAATGCAATTAACAAGAGGTCTATGAATATGTTGTTAACAATAAAAAGTAACGACAAACACACAAAAATACGACCAGTCCAATGATCCAGATCGGGACCATCTGGTCCAACTTCTAGTACTTGAAATTAGGAATCGGTCCTCCCAATTCGATTCCCGATTGTAGGATAGGACTAAATCGAATCATAAGCCAATCACTCCTAATACAAGGCATTCGAAAATGTATTGTGTTTGGATAATGGCTCCACATGTCATTTGGCATATGTTATTGCCGTCATCATTAATAGTTTCTGGAATGTTTGGTAATCCTGCGTTGGCTATTTGAGCAGATACTATTAAGAGTACTAAAGCTCCATTTATTTTGCAAAAAATAAATGATTCGAAAAATATTTTTCTTAATATAACTGCTTGTCTCATTTGAAATAATTAGTTCATGAAAAATATTTTCATTTTCGACAATCATCGATGCCCAAATATTTTTCGTGGACTATAAAAAAATATTCGCTTATTCGTCTTTATAAGAAATATAAGCTACGATTTATTCAAAAATATTTTTTAAATTATTCATTTTTTACGAAATAAATGGAGCATGAGTTTCGACCTGCTTGCAAACGATACGAGGAGCAAGTAATTAATTACATGGGTGATGTTTAACTACTACCCAGAGCAACATATGATTTTATAGTCACTTACAAATATAATGCTGACTTTTAGCTTAGTTTTTCTCCTCATACTCTCTTCTTCCTCCATCTGCTTGTCCAAGCATGTCGGTCGGCCGTGCACATGCCGCCACTTCGTCGTGCACCCAGCTCGCCACATGAGACTCCGACGCTATTACCAAATCTTGGGTAGATCTCAACGGGGACACCCGGGTTTGGGGAGGCTCCTCTCTTGGAACAAATGGATGTCACGGCCACGACGTGACGGCTAGGGCACAATGCCAACGACAATGGACTACGGTAACGGGCACGATTGTGGTATCAACTATCAACAATGGCGAGAGAAATGGATAAAGATCTGTCCTCTCTTTTGAGATTTGCGCATGTTAATTGCAGATGTGGGTCGTTGAAAGATCAACTGCAAATGTTGATCCGTAAATGTTAATAAAATTATCTCGGCAACTTCTCAAATCATCAATAAGTCTGCCATTACGGTAATGTATCTAAAATGTATGCAAATATGAATCGTATTCTCATATCGAAATTGACACTTAATTATATGAAACTAACGATAAATCATGATATTGTGTAAACCATAAGTTGCGATATGTAAATGAGTGGTAAAGTCTGATTGTACTCTAATTTTTCCAAATACAGGAAATAGGGGCTTACTATTAAAAAATGGGAATTGATACCCTGTCATTCGGACAGTAATATTTTCGACTCTATAATTTTTCGATTAATGAATGTTTTATACAAAACACGCGGTGATGGTATGTAGATCTATAATAAAAAATAATTGACAAAACTGTTAGACTGATAATAAAGCAATTGGATCCAAACACGAGCTCCTAATGATCAAACTCCTGCGATGAAAGTGATTTCTTATGGTTTCGATTTATTTTCAGAAAAAAAAGAGAGAGTATTTCTCAATTTTGGACTTGAATTTGAATTCTTCACGAAAGAGATCTCCTTTCTTCAAATATAGGCCCACGCCCGAAAGCGAGGTCATGATTTCATAGCCGTTGAAAAAATTATGTCTTTGGATTGTTGCATTCTTTCGCTTTTACGAACGAGCCCTCCCAAATTCAAATCGTAGAAGCGCATATATGCGTCGATTTCAAAATCTAGATCCCATCTCCACCGTCCATCTATGTCGAACGGTCCCCTCATTTTCTACCCTCGAACCCATCGATTTCGATTTTTGAACTGCAAGGGTTCTTGTCCAGCTGAAACTTACAGACAAACGGGACATGCGAAAGAACGAGAGAGAGAGAGAGAGAGATAGGATGCTTCCTTGGATCACTGCTCGGTGACTTTGCTCGGTCTCTGACAGACGTCTCTGTTCCTTCTTGTTTTCTTTTGGATTGCTTTCGAAGCGCGGAAGGAAAAAAGTTTTTCAGCTTACCTGAGCTCCAATTCAGCTGAAAAATTTCAGGGTCAAAGGCGCTAGGCATTCTTTTCTTCAGTTCTTCTTTCAGGTAGGCATTTCCTTGACGTTCTTCTTCGTTCTCTGAGGTGCTTGTTGTTTACGGTTCAATAACCTCTCAGTCTCGCATTGCCCATGTCTTTTAAGGCACTTGATTGTTGTCCTTTGCTGAAATTTCTTCTCTCCGGATGTCAGAATGTTGAGAGACTTGAAGTTGCTCCATCGGAATTCCGGCAAGCACGAGGAAGTCGAGAACTTACCCTCACAGCCTAATAGTTCATTAGCAATTCAGCCCTCTTGGGACTCATCTCGGGCTCCATTAAACGCTATTCAAGAGCCTACCCAAAACCCTAGACCTGAAGCCGAAGTTAGCACTAAAAGCAGAGTTGATAGAACCCCAAGTAAGCCCAAGGTCAGAAATGCAGATCCGTCTTTGCCTCTTCGGACCCCAGAAAAGCATAACTTGGGTGTTTCATCTAAGAACCGGTTTGGATGGGCCAAAAATGAGAACGATTCAGTTACTGCTGATACGAATGATGATTCCAAGGCTGATGAAAAAAACTTCTCGACTCAATTTAGTCGGGGGATTGGTGTAGGAAATCTTGCGACTCCAAGGATGACTAGGACTGTCGGAAGAGCGAATTCTAATTACTCTGAGAGTACTTCCACGCAGAGCACACCGACTAAGAGCGTCAACAAGCCTCCCAGTGTTGGTTTTCGAAGTAAATTAGACAGCAATGGAGGCGGCCGCTGGGGAAATTTTGCTGCATTGTACAAAGGGCTTCCAAGCTCCATTGGTCCCGCTACGGTTGTTAACACAGTTGAAGTGCCTCACTTTGACCTCAAGGAAGATCCATCATTCTGGATGGAACACAATGTACAGGTATGGAAGTGTCTGATGTTTTCCTCCTTTCTGAGCTGTATGCAACACTACGAAGAAGCATTTGAATGCCAAAATTGTGAATGCTTCCTAATCTTTTTCCCCAGCAGTTGAGAGAAATTTGGAATCACGTTTTTGATAAACTTTTCTAGGTTCTTATCCGTGTCCGCCCCCTCAATAACATGGAACGGAGCACATATGGTTACAACAGGTGCTTGAAACAAGAAAGTTCTCAGAGCATCACTTGGATTGGCCAACCTGAAACTCGATTTACTTTTGATCATGTAGCCTGTGAAACTGTGGACCAGGTATTTCCAGAGAAAAGCTAATGCGGAAATACTGATCTTACCACTCATTTTGTTTTGCACGTTGTTGCCTTCTTCGTATTTTGGTTGCCTGTCTTTTGTATCATGTAGTCTTAATACCCAACTTTTCAGGAAATGCTCTTCAGAATGGTTGGTCTTCCAATGGTGGAGAATTGCCTGTCTGGGTATAATAGCTGCATGTTCGCTTATGGTCAGGTACTCCATTTATTGTTACTGAACGTCATTCTATGTGCTCTTGGTGTTCACAACTAATGACTAGCATTCGAGCCAAACTCAGTTTTACTTTTGTTGACTGTGCTTTTCCTTCAGTGGCTTGGTGAATTTAATCCAAAGATTGCATCTGATTTTGCAGACGGGAAGTGGGAAGACTTATACAATGCTTGGTGAGATTGAAGACCTAGAACTGAAGCCGAGTCCTCATCGAGGAATGACACCGCGCATTTTTGAGTTCTTGTTTGCAAGGATTCAAGCTGTAATTTAAACTAACAATATAAACTACTTGGGGCAGATTTTTACTTGTAGACGCTGCTTATTATGTTATTTAATGTCGCAGGAAGAAGAAAGCCGAAGGGATGAGAAACTAACATACAATTGCAAGTGCTCTTTCTTAGAAATTTACAATGAACAAATTACTGATCTCCTCGATCCTTCATCTACAAATTTGCTGGTGAGTCAGTTCTCTAAGATGCAAACTTCTTACTTTTTAGCACGAAAAGAACTTTTAAAATTGTGTATTCAAACGCAGTTGCGGGAGGATGTCAAGAAGGGCGTCTATGTAGAAAATCTATCTGAATTTGAAGTACAGACAGTGACTGATATTCTAAAGCTGCTGACTGAGGTTTGGAGTCGTTTGTTTCATCTCTCTCTCTTGTTCGAGAGCTCAAAGAAACCAAAGTCCTACTTTGTTGTATTCAGGGTTCCTCAAATCGGAAAGTTGCAGCAACAAATATGAATAGGGAAAGTAGCCGCTCTCACAGTGTCTTTACATGTGTGATAGAGAGTAGGTGGGAAAAAGATTCTGCAGCGAACCTAAGGTTTGCGAGATTAAACCTGGTTGATCTCGCTGGTTCTGAGAGGTGAGCCGTAGAATGAATGTTATTGAACAAAATATAGCATTTGGAATAAATGTGCCTATGCTGGATCTGTCTGACCATCTTATATTCCAATAGGCAGAAGACATCTGGGGCAGAAGGAGATCGCTTAAAGGAAGCTGCCAACATCAACAAATCACTGTCAACTCTAGGGTACTTCATTTATAAAGGGTTTTCGTAAATTTTCTCTTTCATTTCTTTGTTTTTTGGTCTTATTGGCAATAATATCACACAACTGAATTGCAGTCATGTAATTATGGTTTTGGTCGACGTGGCCAATGGGAAACCACGACATGTCCCTTATAGAGATTCAAGGCTAACCTTTCTACTCCAGGTCAAATTAACCATCTCCTCTACGGAAACTTTGCGAGGCTCATGTTTTTTTTTTTTGGTCGAATTGCAAGGCTCATGTTACCCATCATCAGTTTGTCTTATTCTGTCATTCTAAAATAAATGCAGGATTCTCTTGGCGGAAACTCAAAAACCATCATTATTGCCAACATTAGTCCTTCAATAAGGTATGATGATTCTTTATGTGTTCTTTAATTATGAACTCTCCCACTTATCAACGTGCATCCTTAATAAGTATCTTTCATATAGAGAGAGTTAATGTTGTCTTATACAGCTCATCTGCCGAGACATTGAACACTTTGAAATTTGCTCAGAGAGCAAAACTTATACAGAATAATGTAAGTTTGGTTCTTCGGTACAACAGCAGTGTTAAATTCTATTGACTGTTACCAACTTTATGGCCTGTAAATGACTTCCTCCTTTCTGGAATAGGCTGTGGTCAATGAAGATTCTACTGGTGATGTAATTGCTCTGCAAAATCAGATACGCCTCTTAAAGGTGGATTCTACTTTTGTGAACGGCTTCCTTCTTTACTGATCTATGGATATAAAATACTTCTCACATGTATTTTCATCATTCTAGCTATTTATTAACTAGTGGGCAATGGATTTCTATCAGGAGGAGCTTTCTGCACTTAAAGGCCATAACATCTCCAGATCTTTATCATTTGGTACAACTTCCATTGGAGGGGCTGGTGATCAAACTGATGATGTGGATAATTCTCTACACTTTGATCCGAGCGGTGTTGTCAGAATGTCCAATAAGCAGGTACGTTGGCTTCGGTCTAAGATGGGAATTCAAGGGATTGACACTATTGTTGTTGAGAATAAATGGGAGATACTCTTTGAGAACAAGTATGAGTATCTGTACTTTTGATTCACAAAGTGGCGGTCAGAATGGTTTGCACTTATTTAATCATATGGTCGGTTTATATGCCATATACGCCATTTAGGCTAAAAGAAAGCCTACTCTGTGTTTCAGAAACTTTGCAAGCACATCTTTTTCTATGATTAGAAGTCTCCATGCCTCTACCATATGATTACCCAATATCACATTAATAAAATGTCATCCTTTTTAACATCACTGCTCTCATACGGGCCTATAAATTCGTGAATGTGAATCAGCTGAAATCCTTGGAGACAACACTTGTGGGTGCACTAAGAAGGGAACAAATGGCCGAAATAACCATCAGGCAACTTGAAGCGGAGATTGAGCAGTTGAACCGTTTGGTACTTTATGCATTTGCTTTTCTTTCATTTTCTTCACGGCATTAGCTGTGAGCAATCATGCTGATTCTCTTTCGTCCATAGGTACGACAAAGAGAGGAAGATACCAGGTGCACCAAGATGATGCTCAGATTTAGGGAAGACAAAATCCAAAGGTTGGAATCTCTGCGTGTTGGTTCAGTCACCGCAGAGGTATACTTGCACGAAGAGAACAAGACACTTTCTGAAGAGAATCAGTTGCTTCAAGCCAAAGTTGATCGGAACCCTGAAGTAACTCGCTTTGCTTTGGAGAACATTAGGCTTTTGGATCAACTAAGGAGGTGAGATTTCGGATACGCATTTATTCTAGGTGGATATTCCTTAACCACATTGTTGCTCAAAACTGATTGCACTTTTAGGTTCCAAGAGTTCTATGAAGAAGGGGAGAGGGAACTGCTACTGTCAGAAGTATCTGAGCTGCGAGATCAGGTACTAAGAGAGACCACACAACTATATTGCTGATCCCTCTTCTTTGGGAATTCTAGCGGGTACGAATTAGAGTTTGTTGTTTATTCACAGCTGCTACAATTCATGAACGGAAACTCTGAACAGCCCAACCATTTTAGCTCTGGCATCCAATCTCAGGTTGATCATGTTCATCAAAACTTTGTCATTCTTGTAGATGATTCTTAGTGACAATAAATCAGTTTTACTTTCTCTAAGGCTCTTGGATTTACACCAAAGTAGAGTGAAATATCCTCTCACTCTTCTCCTTGCATCTTCGTCTTGTTCTCGACTTTAAACTTGAAATTTCTTTCTCTGATATAGGAAGCCATGCAGACAGGCAAAGAAAATGCTACACTCCAATTAGAGGTTTCTTTATTCTGCAACGTTCTCATTTCTCTTTCTAGATATAGTCCCTGAATTAACGTCCTGTTTTGCATTGATACTAGTTGAGGAACACGTCCAAAGAACTGGAGGAATGCAGACAGAATCTGACCTCTTGCCTAGAGGAAAATGCAAAGCTTAGCAGGTAAAGTGATCTTATCTTCTGTGTTGAAGTCTTTTACTCTTTTCTCACTGCTTAAGGATTATTTGTGGCACAAAAGAAGGCTTTGAAACAATGAATAGCTCACTCTGGAGTACATTGTTGGTCCAAAATAACATTTTTCTTGTTCCAAAATATCTTGAGAAGCTTTCAGCTTTTCAGGCTTACAAAGTCAACGCAATAGTTACACAGGAGGACTCAATGGAATTGATTATAATGCATCACTTGGCCACCTATTATCTACTTTGTAGAGTATTTAGTTCTATCATCACATTAATTGTGGATTTGAAAGCTTGTCAAAGTGTACTAGCTTCACAAAATGTTCATGAAACTTCTTTGGCTTCTGCAGAGAAATGCATCATCTAAGTTGTACGTTAGATGACCTCAATTCCCAAGACAACAATGGAGATGGCAATTCCAAAAAGGTACTTGTTTGGCAGTATCCATAATCACTTTGTCATTTTTTAAATATTCAGCATAGGTTTGAGGCGGTATGTGGCATACTCATTTTTGCTAGTATCTCTGTTTAGGATGTTGGTTTATATTCCCGATATAAATACCTATGAGTGTAATAGATTCTGTGGAATGGAAAGGGAGATCGTATTATGTGTGTTGAGATGTCAATGTCACTTTAACTTCTCACATTCTTCCAGTTACTATAAGCATGTAAAGCAATCAGATGTATTTATCTTAATTTCAGGGTTTAGGGGTCAAACATTCTCAAGAACCGCAAGGGAAGCACACAATTCTGGGGAATAAACATGCTGAAGAAATCATGGATTTGCAGCTAGAGTTGGACATTTTAAAGATAATTATCAAAGAAGAGAGAACATCGCGAGGTGAACTGGAGGAGAGAGTCATCTGTTTGAATGAAGATCTTGAGCTGGCAACAGAAAAGTTTTTATCGACTACCAAAAGATGTGAAGATGTTACCAGTGAATTGAAAGAAGCAAAGTCTGTTATGGAAGCTCTTGAGTCTCAGCAAATTCTTTCACTCAATGAGATAGAGGATCTTCAGAGCAGCAACAGCAATAATATGAAACTTTTGAGCTTAAAAGAGATAGAAATTGCAGCGCTAAAGAAGCAACTCTCAAGCAAAAGGTTCAGAGATCAAGAATCTGGCAAAGGTGCAGAAAGTGAGGACTCGCCCATGCAGACAAGGTTGAAGAAGATGCAAGATTCTCTTGAGAAGGCTAAGCAGCTGAACATGTGGTACCAGAACGACCATGCATTTCAAGTGTCCAATGAAGAAGAAATGAATGAAGTTTGCAAACAGGCTGAAGCTGAAACTGCTGAGGTGATTGTCTGCATGCAGGAAGAACTTACCATTCTTCAGCAGCAGATTCTTGATAGTCAGGTGAGAGAGATGGAGACCAAACAAAATACAGTGACGCTTCAAACTGAACTAAAGGATCTCCAGGAAAAACTCTCTCTTGTTACTGAAAATAACAAGCAGCTAATCGGTCTGCTCGAAAACAGAGACAGAGAAGTCCAGACATTGTCAGAGGAATGGAAACTTTTGACTTGTGAGATTGAAGAAGTACTTGCCGATGGGAATGAATCACTTGCTGTTGCCTCTGACGAGCTGGGCCACATATCCAACTCTTTCCCTCAGAAAAGGATTTGGATTGCTGAGCATTTCAGTCAGATGATTCGGACGATATTTGAGAAGGATCTGATGATTGAAGAACTCAGTAGGTATTTAGAAGATGCAAACAAGAAAAGAAATGATTTGGATTGCATGTTAAAGTCTTTGAGAGGAGCAGCCCTGGCCATTACTGAAGCACACCAGCATGAGTGCAGTGAAAAAGAGGGAGAAATTGTCTTGTTGACCTCACGGTTGGAGGCAACAGCACGTGAACTGTCCAAGCTGGTGGAGAGAGTTAAATTTGCTGAAGATAAGATGAAAAATGCATCAACTACAGCAACAGCTGCTTTTCTAGTTGTGAATAGACTGTCCGAAGTAAATCACAATAATATCACAAAATTGGAGCAAAAAGATATGCTTCTACGTGAGTCAGCAGATATGAACATGAAGAAGGATATCTTTCTCAGCGAACAGGCCGCGACTCTTGACGAATCGAAGAAGCAGATTGACTCTCTAAGAAAGGATCTAATACATGTGGAAAATGCTTGTACATTGCTAAGAAAGGAGCGCTTAGAGGAGCAGCAACATCTGCTTGTTATGGAGCGGAAGCTAGAACAGATGGAAGAAAGTGACATTATGAAAGCAAGAGATAAATTAGATGAGCTTAAAACCGGCGTTTCCATGCTCAGGTCTTGCATGAGTGATTACTTAGAGCATGATGAGAGTCCTCAAGGAACTGATGAACAATTATTATGTGCAGCTTCCAGCAACGAGGTTGAAAGACTGGTAAGTTAACTCTTCCCCCTTTCATATGGTGACCAAATATTTGAGGGAAGTCCCATTTCGGCATTAAATAGGCCCGAAATTTTCATTTGATTTTTGACTAGCCATTTCTGGATATTGTTGCAGATAAATTCTGAAACATCTACTGAAAGGAGCTTGAATTTAAAAGCCATCAAGGGTCCAAGTGGTGATGATACTTCGTGTTCTTTTCTGGTGGGGAATACTGTGCCTCCATACTCATATGATAGAGATCTCACAATCAGTCTTCTAAGAAAAGAGATAGAATGTGCCTTGGAAAGTTTAAAACAAGTGCAAATTGAGATGGCCCAACTTTACAGGGAGAAAGAAGAGAGACTGTTGTCTGAGGAGAGGGGCAGGGACAGAACAAAATGGCTCACAAATCAACTGCTCTCCCTAGAAGGAGTCATGAGGAGCTTTGAAGAGCAATCACAACTTAAGATAGATGCTCTTAATCTTAAGATGCATAATGTTGGCCAAACTGTGAAGAATGCAAGCAGAGATTGGTGCAAGACAAAAGAGGTAAACCTCGATATAATTTAGTGTTCTGTTTCAACCATATACACTTTACTGTAGTACACTCCCAATATTTTATTTTATTATGATTCTTTGGGTTCATCGACCGCTGACCCCAACTAGTTTGGGATAAAGGTGTTGTTGATGTTGATGTTGATGTTGATGTTGATGTTAATGTTAATGTTGATTCGATTTCGATGTTGAACCTATATCTGTTATACAATATCTGATTCAGTGTCCTTATACCTCATTTCTTCGAAGAATGCCTATACAATCTTGTCAACGGTCTAAAATGCCAACAGTAATAAAATGTGAAGATCATGATGCAATCTAGAGTGATGGTTTTTCTTCTCTCTCTCTCTCTCTCTCTCTCTCTCTCTTTTTCTCCATAAAGCAGTTAAATTTGCATATCAGGACATGGAGCCAGCATTCTGTTGACCAGTTTATCTATTCTTCTACTGAATTATCTATTGACAATTCCTAATACAACAGTTGCTTGAATGTGAAGTTGGTGATGCTGAGATAGTTGCAGCACAAAAGTCTGCAGAGGCTTCTCTTATTCTAGCTAAATTCGAAGAGGCTCAGGATACCCTGAAAGAAGCTGATAACATAATCAATAAGCTAGTGATGGCAAATGAAGAAATGAAACTTGACATCAGTAAGCTGGAAAAAAATCTAGGGTCATTAATGAAGGAGAGGGACATGCTATTGAATGAGGTTCAAAGCTTGCAATCCAACAGCTCTCAAAAGCATCAGCAGATTGACAACCTTGAAGAGCATATTAGCTTGCACTTGGCAGAAACCAGGGATTTGGTTGCAGGGCTGCACGAAACTGCTGGAGAGTTCCAGAGCACTCTCGAAGAACAGTTCTCATTACTAGCCCACGAATTCAACAGCATGAAATTTCAAGTCTTGAACTCCACGAAGTTAGTGAAGTCATGGCTTGAAGAGATCTGGTCTGAGATAATTGTTAGGGATTGCGCTGTGTCAAGCTTACACCTTTGTCACATAGGAATTATGTTGGAAACAGTAACTGGACTGAATGCTGAGAATGGTCTGCTCCAGCACGGCCTACATAAAAAAAATTCTCTCCTCACTGATCTGAGAGAGCACAATCTTAGGTCGAAAAAGGAGCTGGAAGTATTCAGAATCCTCAAGGGAAAATTGCTTGCTGACATCAAGAACAGCTTCGATCGCATCTTGAGGAAAGAAGCGGAAGCTGGGGATATGAGAAATAAGCTAACCGGTTTTGAGAAAAAGTTATTAGACCTACAGTATCAGGAGGAGATGATGTTAGAAAGGTCTAACCACATGGGATCTCAACTTGCTATTTTGACAAAGGAGTTGGACTGGACTAACTCAAATGCCATAAATTCCCTTCTGGATCAGGAGAAGCTGATGAGGGCAGAAGAAGAGGCCTTGCATTCTCAGCTTGAGCTTCTTACGCTAGGCTTATGCTCTAAAGACTTTGAGTTGCTTATCTTGCACAAGGAGATTGAAGAGATGGCTCTCCAAAAGGCTAATTTAAATAGCAAGAACATCAATTTTTCTGCAGCTCTACACAATCTAACGAGGGAAATCATTATATCCAAAGTCGAGGGAGAGTTAAAAGAGCAGGTATTATTAGACAATGAGATTCAGATGTCTCTTTTAAAGAAAGAAATTGAGGAAGCAGAGAGTAAGAGACTAGAAATGTCGACTAAGCTTGGTGAAAGCAACTCAAGGATGTTACAGAGGGATGGTTTTATTAGAGCTCTTGAACAAGATCTTCAGCTACTAAAGGAAGTTGATCATGCAAACAGTTTGTTGAAAGATGAACTTTCAGAAACTAAAGCTACTGAAATGAGACTTTTGAGCCAGATTGAATCACTTGAAGCTGATCAGGAGAAAATTGCAGCGAATCTCAGAACAAAGGAGACAGCATTAGACTGCTTATCCAATCAAATGTCGTCCCTCGATCAGCAAAATAAGAAGTTGAAGGGGGATGTTTGTTCACTGAAAGCTTCATTGGAGGTTTTCCAAAGTGAGTTGGATCAGAAGAATGAGGAACTGAGCAGAATGGTGGGGCTGAGGGAGGCGCATGAGGTTCTTAACATGGAGATGAGTAAGTTGAAAAACGAAAAAACATTAGTTCTCCAAGATTTAGCAGAAAAAAAGTCGGAATGCAAATCATCATTAAGCAGCATAGACACTTTCAAGGAGGAGAACATCAGGTTGAATGATCAGATTATTTTATTGGAGACTAGCATTGTCAGTCTAAAGACTGATTTGGAGGAGAAAAATGCTCAGTTGCATGAAATCCAGCATTCTAGATCTTCACTCTTGGAGGACTTATCGCGGAAAGGAGAAGAACTTCAGCTATATACGCATTCCTTAAGTAATTTGGAAAACAAGAATAAGCTTTTGAGGAATAAGCTTCAAGTTACTGAAAAAGGCATTGAGTTGCTCATTGCATCTGGCTTGGAATCTAAAATTTGTGTTGAGCTCGTCAATACTATTGACATCTCCAATGCCAGATTATATGATGTAATCGCAAGCGGTGCTTTTAGGAGTATGGGCAATATGGTGGAGCAGATACATGAAGACGGAAAACAAACATCTAAGTTCATAGAACAGGTTGAATTCTTTGATCAACATGTTAAAGAGTTAATGGCTGAAAACTCGATTCTCCAGACTGAGTTGTTAAGGAAGGATGATGTTCTAAAGGGACTATTGTTTGATCTCAGCTTGTTGCAGGAGTCTGCTTCTAATACAATTGATCAAAAGGATGAAATTGAACAAATGGCAGCCAATTTGAAGTCGCTAGAGAATGAACTTGCTGGAAAAACAGACGAGCTTGATGAGGCCATTGCTCGCAGTCAAAAGCTTGAGGCCGAATTGCAGGAAAAAGTGCATACCATCTCTGTTCTTGAGTTGGACATAACGAAAGAATGTGAGAAGCTAGATTCTCTTTCTAAGGAAAATATGGATCTGAAAGCCTGTTTACAAAAAGCTTTAGCAGAAAAAGGTTCTGCTGAGGAGAACCTAGTAGAGAGAAGCAAAGAAATTGAGAGCTTGGAGATGGAGCTTTCAGCAATGGGCAATGCTATTGACCAAATGAATGACTCGATGGAGTACTTGAAAAGCGACTTAGACGAACTTACTCTTGAGAGGGATCAGTTCCAGGCTGAGGTGCTTACACTGCAAGAGAAACTTGAGAAGACATGGGCCACAGCTTGCAACAACGAAGCAGTTGCTACAGAGGCCCAAAGGGTACTGATTTTCTAGAGTCTCAGTTTTTCTTTTTCCAGTTTTCATGTGCTCATATCAGCTAACCGCAGCTTCCCATTTCAATCTCAGAGGGCTGAAGAAAGAGAGACATATGCTCTTGACAAGGAAGAGGAAGTTAAGTTGCTGGAGAGGTCTGTGGAAGAGCTTGAACATACTATAAATGTGCTGGAAAATAAGGTGAGTTTTAGACCAAGCTAAAAGCACCTCTAATTTGGTACATTATATTATTGCTTTTGAATGCTATCTTGTTCTATTCAAGAGATACTCTTGATTTCACAGCAAGTAAAAAAAATATTCTTTGGCAGGTTGACATTGTTAAAGGGGAAGCTGAACGGCAACGTCTATTGAGAGAAGAGTTGGAATTGGAGCTTCATTCCATAAAAAGCCAGATGCAGAATGTTCAAAATGCTGATGCTGGCATTAAAAGGTCTCAGCAGTTGCTCCTAGACATTTGTCTTCATTAGATGACAGTGTTTCACTCGACGAAGATTAGAAAGCATTCCCTCTGACTTTTTTCATTTAACTCTTTTGTGTTATAGGCATCTTGATGAGAAAAAAGCAGACCTTGAGAAATCCCTAAAGCAAGTCTGGATATTGGAGAGGGAAATTGCAGAAAAGGATGCAGAGGTACAGTGTTGTCTTTTCAATCCCTTACCTTGTTTGTACAATATGCTAAATGCTGTCCTCAACAAGTTGGAGTATCTACAAGATTAGAATAATTTTCTTGCTCATGTTAACAGACTGTGCAACTTAAAGAACATATCACTGAGCTAAATTTGCATGCCGAAGCACAGGCAAGTGAGTACAAGCAAAAGGTAATGTGGAGCAGTTTTCGAGTTCTTCTATCTCAATTTTAGTGGAGTACATAAACTTTTGGGTGATTCAAGTAATGTTCTGTTAACATGTTACAAAACTATGAAAGCAGTTCAAGGCACTGGAAGCAATGGCAGACCAAGTAAAGCCTGAAGGCTCTTTCACCCATAACGCAAATCAATTGTCCTACAAATCAGAGAAAAATACCTCCAAGCCTAGGGGCTCAGGATCCCCTTTCAAATGCATTGGATTGGGTTTGGCACAGCAGGTGAAATCGGAGAATGTTGAGGAACTAACTGCTGCGAGGCTGCAGATTGCTGACCTTGAATCATTAGTTATCAGTAAGCAAAAAGAGGTATCATCAGCATCTGATATGTTGAACAGTTCAAGTTCTTTTAAGTTATCCCGACATTATATGTGTCCTATAACCCTCAATCTTTATTCATCAGTCTTTGTCCTTCACAGATATTCTCCTTGAACGCTAAACTAGCTGCTGCTGAGAGCATGACACATGATGTGATTAGAGACTTGCTTGGAGTCAAGTTGGACATGAGCTCTTATGTGGTAATTTAACTCTGCATTATTCTTCTGTCAATCCTCTTCACCTCAAGATACATACATAAACTAGTAGATGGATGGCGGTTTCGAGAATTTTGCACTGTGTTCCAATCGAACAGATTCACTTTTAAACACACACAGGTAGATTGGTTTGCTTGAAGTTCATCTCTGCCTATTTACCCTGCTGATTACCATTGCTTTCAATCTTGCTAGTCACTGTTGGATAATCAACAAGTGGAGAAGGTAATCGAGAAGCCTCATTTGCAAAAATCAGAATCTCAGTCGGAGGTACTTAAGCGTTTAGGATAAATTACTTTACATGGATTTATCTGATTTCTCATTGAGTCCTTCCTGGAGCAGCAGGTGATGAAGCTAAAGAAACAGCTCGATGAATTTGTTGATGAAAGGAAAGGGTGAGCTACACGATTTCTTTTCCTTTGTTATTTTAAATCGGTGAGATTCTTTTGTGTCCTTCTCGTTTTCTCAAGTGTTTGTTTGAATCCTCAAGATGGCTCGAGGAAATTGACAGAAGGCAGGCTGAATTGGTAGCTGCCCAAATAGCATTGGAAAAGCATCGCCAGCAAGAGCAGTTGCTCAGAACTGAAAACGAAGTACTTAAGGTTGAAACCGCACAGGTTACGATAGGAATGTGTTTATTAATTATAGAAACTATGCGGCTCACATCTTCAACTTTGTATCAGACCGAGAATGTGAGGTGCAAGAAGAAGATGACAGAGCTTCAAGATGAAATTTCAAAGCTAAGCGGCCAGCAGAACCTCCAGCAGCGCATTCATCATCATGCCAAAATCAAGGTAGGCTTTCTATGACTTTTTCATATACCAGATATTTCTAGCCTACTCCGAACCAAAACAGATGATATTCATATGATGCAACAGGAAGAGAATAACATCTTGAAGATTCAAAATGAAGAACTGGCAACTAAACTGCGGCGAGCCGAGGTTATTCTTTCACGTTTCAAGGAAGAGCAAGCTCACCGTCGTGCTTCTGTTGGGAAGAGTCCATACTTAAATTTTGATCAGGAACAAAGGTGGAGTGACAAGGTTAAGGTTAGTGTGGCTTACTTTTATGTGAGGGGTGCATGTGTGTGATGTGTGTGCGTGTGAGAGAGAGAGAGAGAGACGTGGCTGACAATCAGGTGAATCTATTGCAGGAAGCTGAGGAGGAGAAGTTGCAATTAGCACAGAAGCTATTGGGCTTGTGTACCAGGATCTTAAAGGTATCCAAATAAAGAGAGTTACTTCCTCTCTTTCCCAGTGGTAGTGCTGGTCAGCATCTCTAATCTCCTCAACTGAAAACACGTGATTTTCCTTCTTTCAGGTTGCTGGATTTAGCAAACCAACTTCAGAAATTTGCCCCTCCATTGCTGAAGAGGCTCTCGAGCAGCTGGAGGACAGAATAACTTCGATGGAGATTGAACTGCGTGATCTTGAAATTAAGGTGAGTCTCGCTCTCCCTCGTTGGCTTTGCCAGCTTCAATGATGTTAACTTCAAATGTCTTTGAGTAGTTAACAGAGGGAAAAACATGCTGCAGAATAGAATTGACAATGAAAAAGCTAGGTTGTCCGAGCTTATGCCGCAACAGGAACAACATTCACCCATAAACCGCCGACTGGACGAGACCTACAGGACTTCAAGGAGGGTGTCCAGGACTCCATTCCTTTCGACCTTAGATCGATAGCGAGCGTTTCTTTACGACCAAACACATTTGCTGTAGCATTTGTACAGTATATCATTCAGCTGAGGAAATTTTAGAAGGCTTCCAATACGTGTATACTCGATTCTCCTTGGTAGTACATGTATATTGTCATATAAGATGTAAATGTTGAGGGTACTCTTGCGATCCATTGTTCCATGAAAGAGAGAAATCCATGTGTTGCATAAAATCTTCAGGTTTGTCTTTTAATCAAGCTTTCTAACATATAGTCGAGAAACGGACTGGTCGAGAATGTATGAGATTGGTGGGGTATTGGCACTGATGATTCTAGTATTTCACAATGGTCTAAAATTAGATCCATCAAAGTAGGTCATAAACTTCAACCCAAAAAAAAAAAGTGGGTTATAAACCATTTTTTAACCATTTGATGCGTCGAGTTGTATATTTGTTAACTATTAAAAAAAATGAATTTAGGATGGTAAAATTTAAGATAATATTAGTGCAAACTTATATTTAAATCGTCTTTATGACTTTCTCTTCACTCCTTTTGCCTTTAATCGATTTATCGTTCATTCCATACTTTCATCTCAATTTATGTATAAATTATCATAAATTATGTAAAAATATAAAAATATTTTGATAATACGGATCAGACTGAATATGTGAAAATATAAATCGTTCAAGTATTGCATGAATAATCATGACCTCATCAAGGTATCTCAAGGGCAGCATCACCTTCTCCATCAAATTGAGCTACATGGGTTGCATTCATAAAATGCAAATATTTACATAATATTCGAACATGAAAAAAAAAATTGCATTCATAGTGACGGAAAATTAAAAAATTTAGTAGAAAATCAAAAGAATGTAAAGAGTGAAAATCAGGATGCTATGAAAAAAAAAAAGCCAGTTTAAAAATATCCAAATCTTGCAAAAATTTCTTTTTGTGATTTGATGCAAGATACCTTAAAATTTAAACCTAAGGTTTGAGTATAATTCGATTTCTTGAAAATCTAAAACATACATATTTCATTATTAATTCCAAATTTTAGGAGGAAAATCATGATTTGAGATGTTGCGCCCTTCCGTGCGAGTTTCGGAGCAGCGTTAAGTCTCCAAACGGGCTGCCCGAACAGCCTTCACTTCTTCATTCCCGTTTCCCTCCCGGTCGCGCGCCTCCAGGTCCATAGCCGCCGCCGTAGGAGCTGTGCTCAGATCCAATCTTCAGTGGTTGCCCCAGCGAAGGTGTCGGTTCTTTTACGCTGTCTGGCTCAGATTAACTTGAATAATCTCGCTCTATCTAGTCTCCTTTTATGCGCTACCTTTTCCCCTGCGAAAAATGCTTTCTTACGAGCTTCACCAGTTCATGCAATTTTTTTTTTTTGTGTCTCGCAGCTTGGGGTCTGAGGATGAGCTTGTCAATTTTCAGTGCTGCTCGTTTGGATTCAGGATGCTTTCGGAAGGTCTGTACCTGTAATCCTTTTTTATTGCTGTGAATTGTTTGAATCGATAGGAGTAAGTTAATGCAGGAACTCTGTATGTATTTTAGGAGGGAAAGATTGCGAAATCCAATATGTGGAGCGATAAGCAGCTGCTTGTAAGAGCATCTGGAGCATCGTCTCCTCAAAGCTTGCAGTTTGCATGGAAGAAAAGCAAAAAGCTCCAGAAGGATGTGCGAATCGCCGTTCTTGGAGCCAGTGGCTACACTGGTTCTGAGGTAGGACATTGTATATCTTGTGTCAGGAAATTTATGTGATGAGATGTCGCTGTTTGATGAGGGAGTCATTCTCACCTATAGGAGCTAGGAAGCACGAAGATTTTCCTGTTTAGGATATATAAGACTTTGGTTGTACGGTTATATGTTTGGAGTAGCGATTTCTCATTTTCGCAACATATGAAGTGGTCATTTGCTGGCAGATCGTGAGACTCCTTGCAAACCATCCTTGCTTTGGCATTACTCTAATGACAGCGGACAGAAAAGCGGGGCAATCACTGGGATCTGTCTTCCCCCACCTGATCACTCAAGTAGGATTCTTTCTCATTTTCTAAGACACTTTCTATTCTCCTTATATGAGCTTGTATAGTCCTCTTCTTGTCTCAACCATGAACTGAAGTAGAGAGCTGCTTTTTGATGGGTGTGGAATTTTGAAAGACGTATTATACCATTCTAACTAGCTGATGCAGCATTCAAATGATATCTTGTTAGACCTCTTTATGTAATTGATTGCGTAATATAAGAGGGTTGTTGGGTGCAATTCCTACAGAAGTCACCAATTATAATCCTACATGTGTGAATATGATTGGGTCTATGGGTAGCAACTCCAGTTGTGATATAATCGCTTTCTGCAATTAGGAAAAGAAGTCATGCCTTTGTTAGTGCTCTACCAATCAATGGTCCCACATCTGATCCTGTTGTTATAAAGGCAGTGATTCAGTTATGAGTTTTACAGAAAAAAGGAAAATTAAATGTGGAAGTCTTTTCCCCTTCTTTCTTAGTGGCCTAGCCATACCCATAATTCCTTCATGGTTAGCACATTATAAGCCAACTGTCCAGCATACTCGCAGGATTTGCCGGATATGGTTGCTGTCAAAGATGCAGATTTTTCTGAAGTGGACGCTATATTTTGCTGTTTGCCACACGGAACGACACAGGTTGGTATTCATCAATCACCTTCTGTCTTAAAAAAGAATGATAGTAGATGAAGTTTCTTGTGTACAATGTGAAAGTTGACTATGTTATCTCCTACATTTATTACAGGAGATTATCAAAGGTCTTCCCAAAAACTTGAAGATTGTTGATCTTTCTGCAGTATGCTTCCTTCAAGCTCTTTTTTTACTGTCTTAACATTGTCACAACTTCTTCACTCTCCTCTTGCAGTAAATATGAACAGTTGTGATTCTTTTTACAAGTGTTCAGGATTTTCGGCTGCGAGACATTTTAGAATATGAAGAGTGGTATGGTCAACCACACCAAGCTCCAGAGTTGCAGGTTTCTGGTTTTTTCCCATTTACAATGCACATTTTCATTAATTGGGACGCGGAGAGCCTGGGAATGTGCTTCTGTATGTCCTCAATAATGTTCACTTTGTGAAAGCAAGTTTTCAATGAAGTAATGCCGTGCATTTACCGTGCTAGTTATGACTTGCATGCATAAGTAAATTTGTAAACTAAATAACGTCGTCAATGTAACTTTGTCAGAGTCCATCGATTGGCTGGATGTTGAAAATGTCATTTCCATGCTGCAGAAGAGGGCTATAATTTTACGTATATCACTGGTTTTTCATTTAACATTATTGTATGGGCATTATTCTCCACCCTTTTAACTTCTTTGTTACCATTATCTAGAAAGAAGCTGTATATGGTTTAACAGAGATTTCGAGGGAGGATATAAGATGTGCTCGTCTAGTCGCTAATCCTGGTTGCTACCCAACTTCAATTCAACTTCCTCTTGTTCCCTTGATAAGGGTATGTGCTACCAATTTTTTTTTTCCATTCTTGACACTCAAATACAATGGCAGTACTTTATTGTGCTGCATTTGATTGGTTCTTAGGAAGCTGATTCCTGTTTTTGAGCTTTTCTAGACTTTTTTGGTATTCTAGAAGCACTAAAAATTTCCAAGTCCTCCTTACCAAAAAAAAAAAATTTCCAAGTCCTTCATAAAACAGTGAATGTTAACAATGCATATTCCAGCAACAGTTATAACTAGGAGTACCACAGTGTAGTATTGTTTCATTGTAGTAAATTCGAAAAAGTCTTTTCTTTTATATGGACAACTTTGGCACCTTTTCTCTTATATTCTGCAAGCAAGTTTAGTAATAGAAGGTTCAGGCGTCTAGCTGAATAATGAATGAAACGCACTTAGACCATTCTTTGGCCACTTTTTGATTCAGTTATTGTCATTGAATTGCAGGCTAATAAAATGAAACGCCATTAGTAATAGAAGATTCAGGCATCTAGCTGAATAATGAAATGAAACGCCCTTAGACCACTCTTTGGCCACTTTTTGATTCAGTCATTGTCATTGAATTGCAGGCTAATCTTATTCAATTGAAAAATATCATTATAGATGCAAAATCCGGTGTCAGCGGTGCAGGTTATCCTCCCTCCCCTCACCCTTCCTTTTTACTTCCTGCCCCTCTTTCTCCTCTTCCCTTCCCTTTCCCAAGGGTCTCTCTCCTCGCCACACCTAATATGGAGCAGTCATGAAAGCTCTCTTTAGCATTTTCTATGTATAAAATCGAAAATGTTGTGCAGGACGTGGTGCTAAGGAAGCTAACTTGTACACTGAAATAGCTGACGGCATACATTCTTATGGTATTACAAGACATCGGCATGGTCAGTCTTAATTCTGAAAACTCACGTAATTGTGGTGTCTTTATGTGTTTAAATTAAGGTATCATGACGGGTGGTTGTACAAAACCTATTTCATCCTTCTAGTGCATTTCTTGATATCCTTTAGAAGTTGTCTGCATGAATGAGATCTATGTTGCTTAGAGGGTTGCCTCATAAGAGAAGCATTACATTGACCGGAAAAAATGAGGGAAGCATGATGGTCTTTGGGAGTGAATTGCCCACAAATTTGGGAATCTAGGAGTTTAACTTGGGCACGTGTTTCTTGAGTTATCAAAATCTGTTGTTTCTGTTTGGTTAGCATTCTAGGACTGATGACTCTAGAACTATTCTACTTGGCATTTCTTCCAATAGAATTCCATCAGATTCCTCGCTTGTGTCTAGATGAAATGAGCTTTACAGTGTAATATCTGCGAATTATGCGTTTATATTCTTGAGTTCTTGTTTGGTGAGTTGATGACATTCCCCCCCCCCCCCCCCCCGCCGCGCCCCACACCCCCCTCGTTCTCTTTTGTCCTTTTGAGCTGGTTCTGGGAGTTTGATGATTCTGACTCATGGATGAATTCATTAAGCAAATGCAATAATCTGGATTGCTCCCTTTTGCAATTTCCTTTCCTGCAGTTCCAGAGATTGAACAAGGACTATCTGAAGCTGCACAATCGAAGATCACCGTCAGCTTTACTCCACATTTGATGCCAATGGTCATAGTTACAATGTTGAAGTATTCCCAATATTTAAAGTTGAATTTCTGATTCTTCAGCAATCATTGTAAGTTTTCTACATATATTTATGCAGAGTCGAGGAATGCAATCTACTATTTTTGTAGAAATGCATTCAGGTGCAACAGTAGATGATCTATATGAGCAACTTAAGATTGCTTACCAGGTAACCTTTTCTGGCTAAGAACCCTATTACTGCTTGGCATTCCACAGCTCAACGTTCTAAGTATTGACCATAGCTTGTGTTTGCTGAGATACTTGCCTTCAGTACTCATGGTGGGGTTAATCAAAGTAAATCTATTTCATGGATCTTGTCCAGTCAGTCATGTAGTAAACATGTTGGTCTGCAACTTCTCGCGTTATCAAGTGTGTTTGGAGATTGATTCCCACATACTTCACATCGATTGATCACTTACTTCACCTTATCTTGCAGGATGAGGAATTCGTTGTTTTATTAGGAAAAGGACATGTTCCTCATACTCGACACGTTCGAGGATCCAATTATTGTCTTATGAATGTCTTTCCTGATCGAATTCCCGGACGAGCAATACTAATCTCTGTTGTATGTTCCCCAAGCATCTGTTTGTATATTAGGTGCTTACTTTCTGTAACATAGTCATCTTATCATGGTAAGCTGTCTAAACCTGTTTTTGCAGATTGACAATCTTGTCAAGGGAGCTTCTGGTCAGGCTCTGCAGAACCTCAATGTGATGATGGGATTACCTGAGGATACAGGGCTTAACTACCTGCCATTGTTTCCCTGATGCATTACTGTGAGTGAATGAGTATGCACGGATTTTGTTCAAGAAAGCTTACTTAACTACGAGTTGTTCTGAGCATAGCTTTGTTTATTCTTTTGTTGACTTGTTACATCTTTCTTTCTCTCTGTGTTTATACATAAGGGTAACAGGATCCCTCCCCCCCCCCCCTCCCCTCTCTCCTCTTTTGTGATGCCCTTCCTTCTCTATCTTGACAAACAACCGATGGATTGCATGTATGACACTCCCATGCTTGATATTTATATGCACGTCGTAACTTGCAAGTAACAATCACTTGACATGTGTGTGCTCTTTTCGTTGTGATCAACGTTCAAACTCAATTTAGATTTTGCATTATCTACATTGCTCCTTTCCCTTTTAGTCTATCATAGTGGAACTATCATGACCGGTTTATGGTAGAAATTTCTGTCTTAAAATGTTCATTTATCATGTGCTGGCTATATGATATGACTGGTCTGCTATGCTATATGTTAACAACTTTGATTTCACTTGCCATCGTAGCAACCGGGCAGCATGACCTTTTCTTCGAAGAGCCTGTGACGATGCGAATGACATTGGAATGAGTTAAGAGTCGGTGTTCTAGGACAGTTATTTTGGTGTATCTTATTATTATGTAAGGGTTTCGAGAAAGATATCGGGGAGGAACAAGAGTTTGCATGAGGGCAGTCGACCTCTAGCAAGATGAGATATGTTCCTGTCTTATTCTGATGTGTGTTTCATTCCGTTATGATCTGTGTTTTCTGTCCGAGTTGAATTTTTTCCTGTGGTGTTAAGAAACTGTTAAGCGCAAACATTCAGGAGTCTTATGACTTGGTGCTCCTCGCATGTTCATGTCCCCTTTTTAATGGGCTTGTCTTGCAAGTTGCATCCCCTATGTAGTTCTAGAGAGACTCGAGTGTGGTCTCTGGTTTAGCGACTCCGCATGCTCTATGCCATAGCCAGTGAAAAGAGTAATTTACCAAATCTGCGTTTACACATGGTGCCCGCTTGTTCCTCGCAGGATTCTGGACTTAGAGCAGCGAGCACCAAAAAGCAAAATTGCAAATAATTTCCATTGTTGATCTCCAGGCATTGGCCATGCTACATGTAAAATAAGGTTGCGTTATTTTCGCAAAAAGTAAATTATTTGAAAAACGTTTTTCGAGAAATGAGTGCTTGTGTTGTGCAGAAAATTTGTCAGCAGAAAATGTTCCATTGACTTATTTTTTATAAGTGATATAAGCAGTTATTTTACGGAAATTATTTTTTAAATCTCATTTTTGTGATACCAAAGCACCCCTTAGTTTGACGTTTGACATTTTTGAAAAATATTTTTCAAAAGGAGTAATTTTCTCAGAAAATAGCAATATTTTTCAGTTTTTCGAAAAAATCTTATAGTAAATCGAAAATTATTTATCATCGTTTGGAAAGGAAAACCTCTTTTATTTTCTTAAACAAATATGTGCTATTCAAGCACTAGTAACTTGTCGTACGAAAAATCCGACCAAAAAAAAAACTGGTCGTACGAAAAGAAAAACCTCCTTTATTTTCGTAAATAGCGATGCGTTGTTCAAGTACTAGTGATTTGGACAAAGGTAGATGGGGACTGAACACGAGCGCCATCGTCCCAAACTCAACCTCGATGGATCCAGGCTCAGGCATGGGCACCTTGACATGGGCACCGATCTCGATCTAACGGAAAGCCAAGCTCCAAACCTTAATTTGTACCCGACTCCACAGTGCCAAAGTTCGGGTCTATAAAGACTGGGCTTGTAAACTCGACGCTTGTGTCTATGTACCCCTTTTCTCAAAAGGTTGGGTGACTATCTTTAGCATTCGAACCGTACTTCATAATACAGGTGGCACAAATCTCTTCTTTTTAGAAGGTAATTTTTTAAATTATTTATATATTTTTTAGTTAGTGATAATCTGAGCTGTCCATTCATAACACGGACGGTTCGGATTTGAAGTATATGACACAATATTCTAAGAAAATTTTAGGCGATACATTTTCATGTGCCTTTATGCTAATGCATCGATAGCGAAGATTATTATTTCATTTATGTGTGTGTATATTTATTTATTTTTTTCTTGTATATATAATATATATGATTTCACATCATTTTTCGAAAATGTAATTCACCTCATATGATCCGTCCCGTCTTAGCCAAAAAAAAAATGGGGAAATTAAACTGAAAAGCAAACAATATTCAACGCAATTAATGACGCGGAATCGGTCCGGTCTGGCCCCTTCAAGCCCCTCTGACATGCAGAGCCAGAAGCGGAGGCGAGGTCGAAGAACCGGGAGACAACCTTATCACGTACACACTCACGGCAGCAACAGCGGTAGCAGAAGCTGAGGGCATGTGAACTTTGCGAGGGCTTGACTGCAATTTGGAAATGGCTTCCATCTTCCCTTCCTCTCCATCTCTCGATAGTCCCTCTAAATTGAATCCTGGGAATCGTTCTCCTCCCACTCCTCTTGGGCAATTCAGGGTAATCGTCAGGCTCTCCAATTTTTTTTCCTCGAAGCTCTCGTCTTTCTTTTTCCTCTTTGTCGAAATACTTTCTTTGGGTCTCTCGCTGTGAACTAGAAGTGAATTTCTTGGCGCGTGTGGTTTTTTTCTTGCAGAAACTTTGTGGGTTCGACGAGTGTGTGTTTATGGTCTAGTCGCACCTGTTCTTCTCTTAGCGTCCTGAAGGAATTTAGACAAGTCGTGCCTTCTTGAGCCGTCTATATGAGCCCATTTTCTGCTACCACCAGACTTAACCTCTGTCTGAAAACAACTGGATAATTTCCTTTGCAGAATATCTCCCCATGTCTGTCTTAAATTGCGACGTTTAGGTTATGAATCTAGTTTCTCGAGCCCTTTTAGGAGCTTGCTCTCTGAACGATGTTTTTTTTTTGAAGTTCTTGATGATTTTTGGTAATTTGGCTTCTTAAATGCTGATGATACTTATATCACTGATATAAATTTAGTGGCTGGGTTAGATTCAACATCAATTATAATGAGATTGGCCGAGGTGTGACGTATCATTGATCTTAAGATCAGTGGTCATATCGATTACTAATTAATCTTGTGCCCTCTTGACCTAGAAGATTCTGCTTTTGCCTTGGTTTTTAATCTATATCCAGGTTTAAACAAGACTGCTGTGTTGATTAGTATCTGTGTATATCTTGGCTGTGTTCTCTCCATTGTGATGGTTGTTAAGATGCTTTGACGCTATCAACTGCTCTGTTGTCTTATAAGTTCTCCTAATTTTTGGGCCAGTAGCTGATGTAAAATGATGGACATGCAATTTAGTAGGATATTGATTTGGTTGGCATTCTCAGACATGTGACTGATCATGGAAATTATGTCTCTAACACAGCTGGGTTGGCCACAGTATAGCAAAGGATATAAAAACTTCAGAATTGAAAAAATGAGTGTGGTTCAGAATGGTAGGCATCCTCTTTTGTGTGCAATGGGAATGGCCGCAAGACACTCGGGCGATCCTGAAAGAACGAGTTTTCATCATCTATTAGATAAGGGGAAGAAGTTGTGGGACAGTTCACCAGAACCAGTCAAGAGCTTCCCTTGGATCCGAGCTTTAGAGAATTTCATTCAACTCATTCTTGATGTTGTCTTGGTGGTATCCAAGTTCTTGTGTGCACCCTTATTGGCTGTATCTTCCCTAAGCGAGATGTCCTATTGTGCTCATGATAAGAAGCTGCGACTTGTGCCTTTGCCAGTTCTCGTTGGCGTTGCTTTTGCTGGGGTGTTAAATGAGACGGCACTGGAATTATCTCCTCTTCTTAAGGTAGAACTTTTTGTTCCACTTCCATGTGAATTTCCAGAAAATACCAGCTCAGCAAATTTGAACTTTTGCTTTTAGCAGGGTGAATTTTTTATGGTGAAATGATTCATGTCTGGAGTATAGCTGGTTGAGGGAACCACTTCGTTACGTCTTTATTGGCTTGTTCTTTTCCTTGCTTGGCAGGATGCAGAAGTGCCATGGCATCTGATTGCCATTGCTATTTTCTTTACTATGCTGAAACTGCCAGGACCTTATTACCCTTACTGGGGTCGCATACTGATTCCTCACTTTGCAAATGGGGGGCTATTGAGAGTTTTGTGGCATGCTTTTTTATGGAATAGAAGGCCCCAGAAGGGACTGGTCTAAAATTTTCTGAATGGTGGTCCTGCGGTTTTCAGAGGCACTGAAGTCATTCTTCTTATCTTCTGGTAAGTACCTATTCTTTTTGGCACCCATATTTGCACATCTAAACTTTGCTATTAGCCGGTAGGACTGTCTGTTTTTGATTGTTTGTAGAAAAAGCCTCAATAATTTGGATATCCAAAGCTCGTTCAGTAGCAACTGGATTTTTCCCCGAGCTGTACCAATTCATTGTTACTGAATTTTATACCTGTTTCATCTTACATAAACCATCCGACTGCGCTTCAACTAAGTACGGTGAGAAAAAGAGATTTTGTTATATTTTCCCAGCTCTATGTTCTTTAAGTCATTTAGGAAAACTAATATAGTCTCAATGAGGTGGTCTTAGATTCGAAGATCACATCTTTTAGATTGAGCATTTGAGTTATTTTGTCATCCTTTATCAGCAATGATGGTCTCACCGCCTTATTGTCCCGTCCACCTTGGGTGGTGAGGCAGGTTATAACCGCTACAAGGAAAATGACTATTAATGTCATCATCGTAAGCATCGGCCCGTCAGTGACAGCTGCCGCATGGAAGCTGAATGGAGGTGCAGGAGCATGGCATGCCGCATATCTGCTAAATCAACCGATTTTGCCGTTATTTGGGTTTTACTTACCATTTTTACGGTTGAGTAGTTCTTTCCTGAGGGGGAATCACACAGAAATTATAGTCTCTAGTTATGCTTCCACAGGAATCGTAGAGTTTGGATTTGTGCGGTTCTTTTATGTTTCTTCGTCCATGATTTTTCCCCCTAAAGCACAGTTCTTCTTTTTCCTATCTTGTGGTGCCAAACCAAAAAAAAAAATCAACTGTCTAAAGATTGCAGTTCCTTGCTATCCTTAAATGAATCGTCCATTGCCATCCATTTCATTTCTCCATCTCGGGCGCCATGCTTTTGTGTCAACGGATCGGGTTGGGTTGGGCCGGGTCTTGGCCCTGCCCGAGCTGACTCGAAACTAAATAATACCTAGCTCGGCTTGGCCCGAGCCCGAATGACATATGCCCCAACCATTCGAGCCAAGTCAGGGCGAGCTGGATTCTTTTTTTTCCTTTCTTTTTTATTTGGGAATAAAAATCAATTGAGAAATCCGTTGAATGAAATAATATAAAAAAGAAAAAATTAAAAGAAAAAAATTTAAAAGAAAAAAAAAATGTGAGTGTCAAAAAAAGTCGGTGCCAACTCGGCTTGAGCCTTACGCGGATCCTGTGTAAAATGGTTAGCTCGGGCTTTTTTGACACCCTTATTTTTGCTATGCAAGTCCATTTATGCTTCACGAATACTGGAGAGAAGGGTACTTGCCTGCTTTGTTCATCATTCGGGATGTGCTCTTTCTCCCATCCCCCACTCGTTCTTATGGTTTATTAGGTTTATAACAGAAGCTTCAACGATGCAGCCGGCCAATTTTGCGTTACAGTCATCAAAACAGATGCAGGAGAGGTTCAAGCATGAAGCAACAAGGAGGGATTTCGATAAACATCGAAATGAAAGCCAAAAGGATGTTATCGATTTTAGAGTTTAGAAAGACGTATTCATTGACTCTGGGGTAAAACATCATGGAAATTGATCGTCTAATCTTTCATTAAAAGTTGAAGTCATAAACTTTCAATCTGAGCTGATCGTATTATGAATGAATGTACCAGATTATAATTATATATATATATATAATATATATATAAAAAATTACCCTATAAAAATCAGAGATTTGGGCCGTCCGTTCGAAAATGGACAGTCTAAATTGCAATGTTAAGTGCCTAAAATTCCGAGTAAATTTTAGACAATCATGATCCAAATATTATTATATGAATAGAAAGGGAAAGACAAAATCGGCGTCCGAGTTAAAAATGTCTGAGCCCGGGTTCGAACCGGGGACCTCTAGTGTGTGAGACTAGCGTGATAACCGACTACACCACCCAGACGTTCGTGCCGTTCTCGGTTCATTTTAATATTAATATAAGATGATTCTGGAACCAGACATCCACCGATTCAGGGGGAACAGGGGAAAGAAAGATGTGCGTATCCCGTCCTGGCCTGGAAGATTTTAAATGCAAAGGAACGGATTCATCTGCGCGCCTTGTCAAAAAGCTATCCCACTCGACGGGAGAGAGAATTAACCCCAAAAAAAATTAAAATTATTACAATTGTGCCAATATAGTTTGTTTTCTCATTGAGATAAAATTTTAATAACATTTTAATATTTGTTTATTTTCTTTTCTTTTCTTCCTTATCTTTGACCACTCGAGGGCTTCACGGCCCCCGCCTGGCCTCGCCTAGGTCCGGGCAAGGCCATGGCCACCTCCGCTCGCAGGCTCACCATCGGCTGCACCTCACAACGGTTTGGACGGAATCAGCAAGTGGGCGATTTGGATTTGGACCGACTCTCTCCTGCTAGAGTGAAAGGTGCCCAAATGGCTTTTTTACTTTGTTTTCGAGCCTGTTCCACTGCACATGCTCTTAAGCTGGCGTCTCCCTCATTTCTTTCTTGTAGCTTTGTCGAATAGAATGTTACCTGCCTTGCCAGTTCCAAAAACAAGAAAAAAGGACTCTGTATTGTCTTGATATTGAGGTGATTTGAATCACCGGCATGCAAGTATCAAATCGCAACCCCTCAAAAGCAGCAGATATAACGAGGTGTCTACATCTCATTATACAAGATTTATAAGTTAAAAGATGCATCCGTGACAAAATGAAACAACATATAGCACAACGGTTCACCATCATGAACACCATAAAGAAGCTTTAACCACCTGACTTCACTTCTGATTTGCTGAAAGATATACAATACTACCCCCATCACTCATGGAAGTTTACCGTCACAAACTACATTGCATAGATTACTTCGCCACTGCTATCAATGTCAAGTTCAGGATCCGATTCCAGGTCTTCATCCATGTCATCATCAATGTCGAGGCTACCAGTCAGGTACTGGTTGAGGTTGTTGGCACCAGCAGCAGGTATGGTGGCCTCAGAAATGATCCGCATGATTTCCTCCATGCTTTGCATAGGCTGATCTGGCTCCTGAAATTGATTGTTCATTGTGCTCTCATCCATGAGATCCACTGGAAGATTTTTCAGAAACCACTCATGATTCCGTATCTCAGGAATGGTTATCCTCTGGAGCAAAATAACATGATGTGAGACTCGCAAGATTGAGGTTTCCTTGTCCGTGTCTTATCAGATGAAGTCAGCACAAAGCAAAAAAACTAAATCCTCAACTCTAAATGAATGAGTTGACACGTGAATAGAAGGATATAACACGAACATCGAGTCAGTTCTCAACACCTTCTGTCTGCTCAATGCAGAAGGAATAAAACTATGTATCAGTCCTCCATCCTGTTTATAGCCTAGGAAGGGGACATAATTCTGTCACACAAGTAGCCCCGAAAGAGAATTTTATGAGAGATTATTAAAAAAGAACTGACTATGACTTTGGGAAGTTCAGTATGGTGCACGGCAAAAACAGAAAAACCGTCCAAGCTAAGGTGCACAGCTCAAACTAGACCCAAACATAGAATTCCCCTTTGTCTGAGATCAAATGGACAGTTAATCATGCTGACTCTGGACAAGAAAAGCAAAAAAGGCAGGTAAGCTAACCTTCGTGGGGTCAGCCACAAAAATCCTTGAAATCAGATGGTGGCACTCAGGAGAGATATGAACATAGTCAGGAATGGAGTACTGGACATTCAAAATTCTCTGCATGAAGGAAAAAAATCAGACAAGAGTAGTTCTACCAATCAGAAAAGTGACTTCTAGATTTAGCAATCATTTACTTGTATGGTTCGCCGGAAGTTCTTGGGGTCCTCAGGGTCCTCGAAAGGATAAGCACCCACCAACATCACATATAAGGTCACACCGCAAGACCAGACATCAGCAACCTGATGGCAGTTAAAGACCGAATTAGAAGCTTCATATTGCACATATTGCAAAGAATTCAATATCATCATTAGTCATCCCCAAGTTGAATTTAGAAAAGAAAAAAAATTGGTATATTTTTTAGGAGAATTAGAGTTTACAAAGATGAAAGGAGGACTAGCACCATTGGCATCAACCAGTCGTACCCCAGAAAATCCAAAATTATGAAATCACTAGAAGCACGGAACGTTAAATACCTTGCCATCGTACTCTTTCTTGAGTAAAACTTCAGGAGCAATATATGCAGGGGTTCCAACAGTTGATTTCGGTTGCGAATGCAGCAAGGACGACTGGCAATGATTAAACAACAAAGAAATGGGTAAGACAATGATTGCAGAGTTGATCCATTTCGCCCTTCCAATTAATAGGCGTGAATCTTGGACCTATGAATGGGGTTAATCCCGAAACTCACAAAGAAAGGAAGTGAGTTAGACAAAAAGAGAAGTAACTTGGACAAAACAAAACGAAGTACTTAGACAAATCTTTTTTGTCGATAAAGCAAACAAAAGCTTTTGGTGCAGCGTTGAGGATATGCTAACAGAAGAACAAAGCTCTGCCGCATATAACACAGAATGAACTGTTATCTCTCCTGATAAAAATTGATACCGAGTGCCAATTAACTTCTATATCCATAGCCAACCTAAACAGCCACAAGAAATTCAATTTGAAATTCACAGAAGTGAGCATATCAGACCTTAGAGTAACCGAAATCGCAGATCTTCAGACGAGGAGCTGGACTTCCATCCAGCAATGTGTTCTCCAGTTTCAAATCACGATGGCATATTTGCTGGATGATGAGTACAAAGGGGATCAGATTCACCGACTGGACAACAACGTATCCAAGTGAAATGAGTAGAAAAGAAAATTCAACATTGGCATACCATAGTATGGCAATAGCTAACTCCTGATATAAGCTGTTGAAAAAAGAACCGAGCCTGCAGCAAAAGAAGGTATCTATTTACTAGTTCAACAGCATATTGCCCAGAGAAGGGGAAAAATATTCCAAAAAATAAATAAAAACCTCATCTTCACTGAATCTGCCAGCATTACATATCCTCTCAAAGAGCTCTCCACCAGCTGCATATTCCATGACAATAGCTAGATGAGTTGGTGTTAATATGACCTACAGAGAGATGGCAAAACGAGGGTCTGAGGTGATATAACCCAATCGGAAGAATGGCGGGAAAATTCTCACTTGTAAAAGGGATTCACTGTGTACAAACCTCTCTAAATCGTATGATGTTGGAATGTATTAATGACCTGTGGTTAATGATTTCCCTTTGTACATTTTCATCTATCTGTTGCAAAATAGCAACATATGTCACTTCTACACTAGAAGAGAAAGCTACAGTTCTTCAGCATAAATCTAATATATGAGTCTAGAACCCATTCTCCCAACATTTGCAACATACGATCAAGATCTTGTGTGTACCTTAACACCTACAAGGAAGGAATTCAAGTGAACAAACCCCTCAACTATTAGGGGCAATTATTTAAGAATTTACACGATGATTACAAGTGTGTTAGTTCCAAAAAGCAGCAAATTCGAACAAAACTTTGATGATAGCAAAAAGTTAATCCCCCTAACAATGTATGAAAGCATAATACAAAAACAAGGACTCACTATTCCCCAGCATCATGAGCGTGGGAAAAGGATATATTTTTCAAATTTGGACTCTATATATATACAGCTCTAAATGAAGCATAACTTTTGAACAAGAGGATATGTTTTCCAAATTTGGACTCCAAATATCCAGCTCTAAATGAAGCACAACTTTTGAGCAGATTCTGTTTGGATTCGAAAATAAACAAGTACTTAAAACATCTTAACGAGTCAGGATACGGATTCATGACTCCAAATTTTGCATCAAAATCTCCGCAACACAGTTCAGGGCATAGAGAGTTGAAAACAGAATTCAAAAGAGACACGAACACGATATTACAGACAAAAGAATGCCACAAACAGGTCAACCCATGTTTTTTATATACGGCAACCCAAGTTGACAAGCATGTTTACTGCCATAATGCCGTCAGTTCTCAAACTTTCTCAAACTTTTTCATAGTTCATTAAAACAAGATCTCAAGAATCGCAAGGCGAGTTCTACACAGAGAAAAAGATTCTATAATTAAAACAGCAACGGCCAAAAAAGAGGCAAAAATCAGCAACGAACCTTGTCCCCTCTCTCGATATACTTGACAGCAACGAGCTCATTGGTTTGTCTGTCCCTCATCAGCCTGGCGACGCCGAAATTCCCCGATCCGATGTCGCGCACGAGCTCGTACCGATCGCTGTCGTGCATAATCGGCAGGTCCATCCCAGGTCCAACGGTAATCGCCGACCGATCCATAGCAGCGAATCCTGAACCAGGCAAAACGAACTCGGGAGCCTCCACGCGGAAGAAGCGGACGAAGAAAACCTCCGCAAAACCCTACGCGACTCAATCGCGGAGCTTCCACACGATCAAGCTCATTTCAACCCGAACGCCCCCAATCCGAGAAGAAAAAGTCGAAGTCCCGATCGAAGATCGAGGCTCGAGAAGAAGGCGGTTGGGGGGGTTGGGCCCGCGGTGACGTGTGGCTCGATCAGGATAGGCAGAGGGAGGGAGGGAGGGAGATCGATCGACCCGTGAGAGCTGGCCTTGCTTTTTCCTCTTCGGAGCTTATTAATTTTAAAGTGGTTTTCAGGTGACGGATTGTGAAGCGTAGTGCTCCGAAGTCGGTGCTTGGCTCGTGAATTCTTACGAGGGAGACCTTGCTTTTCTCTCTCTACGCGGAGCAGCAGCAGCAGCAGCAGCAGCAGCAGTTACATTTTTTTATGTCTTATCCAAAGAACTTCAACGTCACACAGAGGAGAGGGGGAGAGAAGAAAAGATGCCACTAGTGGGAAAAAATATCAGGACTTTTTTGCCCTTCAAATATTGACTCTCTATCATATTTACTTTTTTGCCCTTTCATTTGTCTCACCTGGGCAAAATAATCCTATTTTACGGTCGAGATTCGAATTCAAAAATTAATTTATCCACGATGTGAGGAATTAAACGTAGACTGCGCGCTCAATCGACGCGCATATTCAGTTATATTGTGGTTTATAATGAATTTTAATTATAGGGTAACGACTCTAAAAATGGGCTTTGAAAAAACAAATAGTAAATTAAGTTGAATTAAATTTGCAATGAATAATTGAATTAAAGGCAGGGGCGTATATCAGTTTATACCTAATTTACAACCGAAATTCGGTGTCTGAGAAAATCCGACTATCTAGAAATCATAAAATACCTTGTAAATTAAATTAGGCTCTTTAATTTGTGCAATTCGGCCCCCGGCCACACTTGTTTTTAACAAAAGAAAAGAGTTAATACATGGAGAATGGGGAGAGAGAGAGAGAGAGAGAGCTGTAGCCTGTAGCTGATCCGCTTGGGAGTCGGTGAAGTTTGGAGGGGGTTGTTGAGTTGACGAAAATACCCTTGACTTTTGGAGCAAAGAGGACCCAGAGGAGAGATTTGTAACATCAAAAAATTACACGGAATCCGAACGGCGTCTTTCTCTTCCGTCGCCGATCATGGAGGACTCTTTTCAATATTGAAAACGCTTTATATGATATCAGGATTGGCGATTGCTGAGGCGCTAATCCGTATTTTGCTCTAGCGTCGATTTGTCGTGATTTATTCCAGCATAAATTAAGATTCATTGTGATTGAGCACCGTCGTCACTGCATTTCCTTACGTTAGTTGGAGTCGTGCCCCCAGTAATCCCACACTTGACCGCAGGAATTGGGTCAACGCTCCATTAGTTGGAGTCGCGTCCCGAGTTACACCCACGCTTGACGCAAGAATTGGATCGGCGCCACGGCCAAATTCCGCATTTCTGACAAGCGGGAGATTCAAATTTGTCTCGAGGTCTCTTTGTTCAGTTCGACCAACATGCGCGAAAGGTCCCGAGGATAACGGACAATTTTGTTTTATGAAATGACGGACGATGCCTCGGATGAAGAGTAGGGAGTAGGGAGGGGCATTGAAGGTCAATTCACTGGAGCAACGGATAAGGATTCGCAGGTTGGGAGGTTGGCTCGTTTTCCCCCTTTGGACAAAAAAGGCCCGCAACTGCCCAAAAACACCTGGACAGGACATCATTGTAGGTTACCCCTTGTTTTCCGACACCCCGAAAAAAAAAAAAATACAGTTCCATTTTATCCTTTTAAAAGAAAAGGCCACAGAAAAATATGAGAACGCATTTATCTCAAGCTTCTTCTTTTTTATGACATTATTGCGACGTGCTTATCTTAAAATATTTTTTGTGACATAAAAAATTTCAAATATTTAACTTCGAGATTGTGTGAAATAATTTTTCAGCAAAAATAACGTCGTTTTTATCTTTCTTACCCATGCCTTATCAACATAGTGTGTTTTTCGGCGTTCCTATAGGTAGATTATTAATGATGCTATTGATAGAGGGTACATGCGTTACACTTGTACAAGTTTAAAATTTTTCGTGTCGCGTAAAGAGTTCGTAGAAAACGTGTTTCAACGGCTACATTTTAGAATTTTTAGGTTGCGCATGGTAACTATTTTGTTCCTAAAAATTGATTTCGATTAAAATGATTTTTAAAATTTATTTCTGGATGAGTTTTAGAGAATTAGAACGCGTTTGATAACCGCCCAAAATTTATGCTCCTGTAATAGAAACGCGTTTGATAACTGCACAAAATTTCTATTACGAAAAACTATTTATCTTCCTAATTTTTTTCATTTACATCAAATAGCTATGTAGTTATTTTGTAAAATTTCATTCTAAATTGAAGACTAATTTTCAGTGCACACTAAAATAATTCAAAATACATTATTTTTTAGCATGACGCACGTGGGATTCAAATCTTCTAAAATTTCCTCAGAAGTTTAGGCGCCTCCTTTTGGGATCTAGACCGTCCTTTATAACACGGACGGCCCATATATCCTTTTTTAGGGGCAATTTTTTTAATTGTTCATATATATTTTTGTTAGTAACAATTTAGGCCGTCTATTCATAACATGAACGGCCCGGATTTGAATGACATGACCTAATCTTCTGATGAAAGGTTAGGTGATTTCTTTTCACGTAAATGAAACACGAATTTTAATACATTAGGTCAATTGAAGCATGGGATAGTTTCCATATTAAGAACTTGTTTTTTCCTTTTAATGTTGATTTGTCCAATATACATAACCAAATTATTCACTGACGAAACAAAAATCAAATTATTCTCCTCGATACAAAATACAAATCCTTCGCTATCATTTCGCCTCTTTTGTCTTAAATCCAAATGGATGTTTGGGTCTAGCACCACATGCAAATGATCATATTTCGTAATGCACAATTATGAGTATATACGTTATCATCCATATGTTGGATGCCCTCATCTTTTGCCGCATTTTTTTACAGAAAAAAATGCAATATGATAAATTTAGGCCCAAAATCATGAAAATGAGATCAAACTAGGCTAATTTAAGTTTCTTTTATTTTTAGGAATTTTCTAATGTATTTTTTAAAATAATTCCATTTTTTTAATTTTTATTTTTAATATACTGAGAGAAAAGTGACGAGAGAATAAAAAAGAAAAAGCAAGAGAAGTGAATTTCAATTCAAAAATGAAAATTTCTTTCGGAAGCAAAACTTATTACCAGACATATTTTTGTTTTAAAAGTAATTTTGAAGCAGAAATCAAGTATTAGCGAGCGCACCATTAAAGACCTCGTCGTTGTAAATGGGTCATTCCACGATAATAAAGTGCAAATCATAAAGCGTGGCGTTCTGGAAAGACCAAAACAATATGATACAGTTAAAAAAAAAATCTTAAAAGTATGGTGTACTTTTGTGGTACTAATCCGACTAAACTAAAACGATTTTTCCATATTTTTAGATAGAAGAAAATGGAAAAAAAAAACATTTAAGGTAGAGAAATACCACCATAAACACAATGGGCACCGATACACGTTACTTCGACAAGCTGATGCAATGGAGGGATGCTGGAACCAAGCAAAGTGTATACTTGGCAATTCTAGAGAGCTAAACTTTACGTTAAATTTTCATTTATCTATTGCTACCGTTAAGCAGGAAACGACTTTGCATCCTAAACAATTTCACGACAGAAAATAGCAACGACCACCCCACCCGTCGTTCATCACGTAGTCACCTCAATCGACGGTCTCTTTTTATTTTCTCGATTTCCCCATTCATTTTTGTTTGGTATTCGAATGAGAGTAATTTAAACTAGTTTGATTAAGAGGAATTACGCAAGTAATATACGGCATCGAGCATATGATATGTTACAAGAAATGTTTTTAATATCTTGCAACAGTCGCAATTTTCGATCAAGCCCATGATCCCTCTCCTTATGGGCCTCAGGTGACCGGTCCAAACGGTTTGGTCCAGGTGCCTGTCTCCAGATCCCCCAAATCACAGGGGCATTTCGGTCCATATGGTCATTCTTACCCCCATTGTCTCTCAAAATGGGTCGCCGGAGTAGCTGGTTGGGTGAAACCCCTTGCGAAATAGATGTTTACAAGTAGGGACAGGATATTGCTATACGGGACGATCTAGTTGATCTAGCAATAGTTAAACAAAATGCGTATTGAACAAGTACAGTGCACGAGTATTGGGTAATTTTGTTTGGTACCTTCCCAATCTATAATGGGAAATAGATCTTGCCCATTTTTCATTTCTTCTCGCATATTTGATATCTATAATTGGAAAGGATGGATATTTGAAATATTGCTCCATTTGATAACGAAATGAATGATCATTGGTTCGGCCATTTGCACATAAGAATTCACGTGTGAACTCAATGATATAAATGTAGTTGCCCATTTTATCACGACTTCCCTTCCTTTCTCATTTTATTTGTTTTTCTCTGGCAAACCAAATAAAAGAAATCCGAATCCTAACTTCCATTTTGCTCACCCGGTTCATAGTTTCATTAGTTCCTTCCTACCAACCTCAGGGCTCACTGCTCAGGCCTCGGCTATGTTGAACCGGTCAAACCAATCGCTGAAACCGGTCCGACTCTAAGAACAACCTTTACCTCACACAGAAGGGCCGGCCAATCCGATTCTTGTCGCCGCAATGCCACAAATGCCCTTGCTCCTTATATTCTCGTCGGCCCTGTTCGCAGTCGTCTTTTTAAGCCCCCAAATTGGATTGAATCTCTCTCACTCTGCATGAGACGCCAACTCCAAAGAATCTCTCTTCTTCATCGGAAAAAGTCGTCGGCCCCCGCAAGAAAAAGGTGAAAATGGTATCTGAGTCGGACCTCGTGAGCCGGCTCCGGGAAATCTTGCGCAATTCGGACCTCGACCAGGCCACCGCCGGTTCCGTTCGCCGGCAACTGGAGGCGGATTTCGGCCTCGATTTGTCCGACCGCAAAACGCTCATCAGAGAACAAATCGACGTTTATCTCCAATCCATTGGAACTTCGGAGGAAGATGCCAATGAGGACGGCCAATGCGGCGGTCCCGACGCAGCACAAGAAGAGGAAGAGGAGGAGGAGGAAGAGGAGGACGCGGACGAGGGAGAGGGAAAGAAAAGTAAAAAGAGGCGGTAAGATTTGAGGTTCCTTTGAGCATTTTCGTTTAGGAATGGCATATCATGTTTGTTGAAACAAAGCAGCGCCGCCCCCCCCCCCCCCCCCCCCCCCCCCCCCCCCCTCCTCTTCCTTCAAATGTTCGCCTTCATTTTAAGGTTGAGATAGTGGATGTAGTTTTAGGTATGGTTGAAGGAGACGATCATTGCCGATTCCGGTGCTGCGAAAGTCAAGCTTAATCAGTGCGAATCCTTTGTTTGTTCCGTATTGCATTTTCTTTTGTCTAGAATACGCTGCATGCTTTTTGGTTATTCTCTGTTGTTCTCTGATTACATGTTATTTGGGAGTGCGGACAGGGAAAGTGAGCAAAATTGAAACATAATCTTTCCGTTAGAATGTTGCTGCATGTGCGGGTCCATTGAAGATTTTGTTGTTCTTCAAGTACCATTGGAAAGTAGGATGGATAGTTGGGGTTCCTTATTTTGGCCAAGTCTTCCACAACGGGCAACTTGCTTCATTCCTGTCTTTTCTTGGAGTCAATGGTCGAGTATTTTTGTTGGGATTTAGGGGTCAGCTTTCTAAACCGCTTGCGATGCTAACGTTCCATTGTTGCATGCTGGTTTACCCAGATGAATGGTCCCTTTAATCAGATGTTATCGAAGATTTTTGGACTCTTGGTATGTGCCTATTGACAAATCATGTATTAAATAGATTTCCTATCAGATTGGAGTGCATCACTTTTAGATAGAGATTGAACCATATGAGAAGGAAGTTGTTTCATAACCTCTGCTGGTGATGATTCCTTGGCTAATGAAATCGGTGACAGCAGTAGTCCGCTGGCTTGTTCCCTATTTTTCAATTGACTTCATGAATATATCTGGAGTTGCTTGTTGACTGTCCATTCATCTGATGACATCATCCAGTTGTCTATGAAGCTACCAAAACATTAGAAACATTTAAATGCATTACCACTTACTTGAAATTGAAGTTAACATTTGAAAATTCAGGCATGGGAAAGGATTCTCGGGTGAAAGTTTGGAAAGTCTCTTATGTGTACTGATTGAATTAATGGGCTCCTGGATTTTCTTTTGTGGGGTTTTATTAAGTACTTTGCTAATCCTTTAGATCCTTGTTAATCTTATTGGGTTAGATATCACTGGCACTGATGTTACATTCTTCGAGCATTGCTTCTAGCTGATGATTATAATGGGTTGTTCCTGTGACTGTTATTTCTCTAGTGCGGCAAGTAAGGAAAAAGTAATCAAGAGGAGAGGAGGATTCAATAAGCTGTGCAGCCTCTCTCCACAGCTTCAAAGTTTTGTAGGAGAGTCTACATTGGCCAGAACAGAGGTAAATCCAGAAAAAAAAGGATTGTGATTTATCAGAAGAGTATCACTCACAGATTCACTCTCTCATTTCTTAATCTAGGTTGTGAAGAGAGTCTGGAGCCATATCCGACAGAGAAATTTGCAAGATCCTAGCAATAGGCGTAAAATATTGTGTGACGAATCACTGCACAAGCTTTTCCATGTCAACTCCATAGACATGTTTCAGATGAATAAAGCCCTTGCCAAGCATATATGGCCATTGGACGCCGACGATGGTATTTCCTTGATCATTTTATAAGTTACTGCTGAATTTTGACTTTGAGGCTAGATATCGTGCTTCACTTTTAGTTTTTATTTTACAGTATAACATGAGTGACCGAGTGTTCCTTGCTTTTGGTACATAAATCACCATGTTTCCTTTTGATTTTGGCCTGATCTCTTCTAATTCACACTTACTTCGTTTTAATGGTGTATCAAACATAAACTGAGGGATTCTTTCCTGCCTTTTTTTCCTTCTCGGTTATACAAAGAAACATTAGGTCTGTGTTACCTCTACGCTTGTCGAGCTGAATCAATTAAGATGGAGCCTACAATGTTTTAGTTGCAAGGTGTGTGTGTGTGTGTGTGTGTGTTTTGTTTTGTTTTGTTTTTTTTTTTTTTTGGGGGGGGGGGGTGTTTCTGAATGTTTGGACACACAGAACTTGCTGATTGGAAGTAGTCATCAGTTATATAGTTTAAGTTGTATAGCTGCCATTTGTGTAGTCATTCATGCTACCAGAGTAGTCATACTTTGAAGTATAAATGATCATTCTTTGAGGTATCGGGCATGCATCTGACTGTGTCCTCCATTCATGTCCTCTTTCTCAATAAAGAATCCCCTCTCCCTAAGGGTCTCAGGTCTTATCTGGTAATTTTGTGTTGAAGTTTCCCATTGCGTGGCGTGGGAGGAGCTAGTCTTGTCAAGCACCTAAGGAATTGAAGAATTTTTTCTTTTGCCATATTTGGCTTCTGAGCGGTCCTTGCACTACCACCTCCCAGCCAGATTCAGATTGAATGGATTCTGAGGGTATGGGCATTACTTGAGTTTCAGGGTAAACACCTTGATGAAAGCTTAGCCATAATCTCGAGGTGAGACTTGAGAAGAGCTGCAAGTTGCATCCATGGTTCACAGAACCCCTAAAAAACGCAGGACAAATGAGTATTTGATTGGGTTTTTGGAGTAGAAGGGTCAAATCTGCAGGGGCCATGTGAAGACAGGTTCAATTGTACTAAACTGTTGAGAAAAATAGTAGCTTCTACATTAACATCATCATCAACATCTTTATCCCAAAATAGTTGGGGTCGGCGGTCGATGAACCCCAAAAATCATACAAATAAAAGCAGAATCAAGCGAGGGAAAAGAGATAAATGTGTAAAAATAAAAATATATATATCTATATCTATCTATTTATCTATCATCTATACACTACCTCTCTACAACACTAATAGACTTCCTCCACTCCGTCCTAAGACAAATTGTAAGCCAATCTATTTCCCACTCCATTAAATCTTGTTTTACTAATTTCCCCCAAGTAAGTTTCGGCCGACCTTTTGCTTTCTTCGTGTTATGATCTCGATAGCAAACTTTTGTTCGTACCAGGGTATCTAAGGGACTTCGGAGGATATGTCCAAACCATCTCAATCTCTGTTCTCTCATCTTTTCCGTTACCGATTCTACTCCAACTTTTCGTCGAATCTTTTCATTCCTTATCTTATACATCCTTGTATGACCACACATCCACCTTAACATCCTCATTTCCGCTACTCTCATTTTATGCTCATGTTTCCTTTGTGCTGGCCAACATTCAGCTCCGTATAACATGGTAAGTTCGACTGCTGTTCTATAAAATTTTCTTTTTAACCTAAGAGGAATTTTGCGATCACACAAAAATCCCAATGCACCGCGCCATTTCATCCAACCTGCTTTGATTTTATGGTTTACATCCTCATCAATCTCTCCCTCCTTTTGCTCAAAATAGCAACTCCTAACTTTAGAATATTCATATCGAATTGGGATTTCTAAACAACTTGGTTAGAAACTTCCTGATATCATGTCCTTTGGTTGGTAGTTAGAAATGGTGAAGCCAGGCAAAATGCCTTCTTCTTGATGCTTAACCATTGTTTGTTCTCTTGTGTGCAACTTGGTCTTGATTGTTTTTCTCTATCTATGATCTCTTAGAGCAAACAGTACGACAAATTAACAATTGACGCCAGCAAGGCCCGTCTGTGGCCTTTATTTTTGCTCGTTCTTCCAGAGTCATATTTATGGTAACAAAAAGTGGAGGAATTTGCTTCTCAAATGTATTTTTATACCTTCTGGAAGGGACACTTTTATTATGGCTCGATTTATGTGCTCTCTTAATGTGAAACCCAGAAAATTCAATAAAGAAGACAAAGATTGAGGAGTCCTTCAACTCTCAGTCAGATGGAGAAGTCAGCAATGCTATGGAAGAAGCTGAAGAAGATGAACGAAATGAAAATGAGGAAGAGGGAGAGATGAATGGACGGAGAAGTAAGAAAGGACGGTGAGGCTTTCTACTTTTCTGCATTTCCTTTGCAGACTGGTCGTTTAGTTTTTTATCACGCGAAGATTTGCCTGCAATTGCCACACGAAGTGTTTTGAGGCCTATTTAATGTCAAGCTTTATATATGTGTTCTAGTTCGTTCTTTGAGTGGAGACATCTGTGGTTGTTCTATAGGATGACTTCAATTTTGTACTTATGGATAAGTGATGTCATTGTGCTGATAGGTAACTGTAGACTGATTGGTAGTGTTTTTACTTCACAACTTCATGTTCTTACCTATTAGATCTTCTAAAGAGGACAAAGGAGTTAAGAAAAGAGGTGGTGGGTTTAATAAATTGTGCAGCCTCTCTCCCCAACTTCAATTGATCACTGGGGCGCCTGAGCTGGCTAGAACAGAGGTAATGTTAGTACTTTTTGAAAAATCATCAAATTCTTGCAATAGGCTTTTCGCCTGAACACTCTCTTCCATCTCATTATTAAATTTCCTTTGACCCAAGGAAAGTAATGGAGGGGCTAAATGAGTTACATTACCATTATGATTTTTTTTTCTAGGTTGTGAAGAGACTTTGGGCATACATCCGGGCGAATAGTTTGCAAGATCCAAAGAATAAGCGAAATATCATTTGTGACGAATCTCTACGGTCCCTCTTTTGTGTGGATTCCATCGACATGTTTAAAATGAATAAAGCCCTTTCCAAGCATATTTGGTCATTAAATGATGGAGAAGGTAGTTTCTTAACTTGTTCTCATTATGGCGTGCAACAACTGAAGGAGATGTTCACATGACCTTTCGTTTTCGTTTTGTTGCCTTTGTCCCTGGTCTGTCTGAAAAAAGTGCCTGTCAAAATTTACCTGAGTAAACATGTTTCTGCTACTTGTTTGTCTGACCAGGCTGTTTGGTGGTGGTAAAGTATAGAAACCATTTAGTGAGTGATAATGATGATGCTATTAATTTGAAATTGTTTGTTTGTGAATGTGGGACGAGCTTTGAAAATAGCATGAGATATACCAAGCGAAAAGAGAAGAGATAATAATGTGAGATGGTTCTTTTGATTCCTAACTTCAGGTATCTGATAGACACGTTTGAATGACCTCACTATTTGTTATTTCCATTTCGTTCTATGGTTCCACTAAATTCTTCGTCAATTTTGATTAGAAGTAGGGAAAGAAGCTGAAGTCCCTAAATAACAACCACCGCTAATACCCTGACTGCAACCTAGTTGCCAGCGCCTCCACTGTTGTCAGCCTCATTGAAGCTATTCTCTCTCTCTCGCTTAGAGCAGCCGTTGCCTTGACAACCTTCATGTGCTCACCCCCGCCCTTTCTCTCTCAACTCTGTCTGCTTGCAAGTTCCGTCTGATCTTTAATCTTGCTGATTGAGGTTATTCGATATCTGGACTGTACTCGGCATCCTGGATATCATTCACCCTCTGACTTGAGAATGGCAATGGTCAATAGCTTTCTATCCATGGCGACAAAGTTGCAGAGAAGGTTCGGAGGGCGGAGAGAGAGACGAGCTGAGTTGGGAAAGGGACACATGTACGTATCGCCTTGATATGGGGGCTGATGACAAGAGGTTGCTGGTGTGTCGCCATTGTCAGAGGCGACAATTTGTCCAACAGCGAGAGCGGAGATACGGAGTAGAGGCAGTAGAGTAGTTGGTGGTTTTGTAGTTACGGTTTTGGTTCGGGTTTTATTTGTGGGTGCCCTCAGATAATACTTTTGCAGAAAAATGGCAGTTATGTTATAGATGTTAGATGCAATCTGAAGTCTATTTACATAAGTTCGGGGTGCAAAATGCTGGTTGTGAAAATTAAGAGATGCAAAATGTAGTTGAAAGTAGGAAATGATGATGGCTTTCTTAAATTTTGGCTTAAAATTCATTGGAATCATGTGGTCTTTCTCTATAGCAATGCTGTCTTATACTTTCTTGATCTCATTTAACGAGATTGTTATTTCATTACTTATGATTGCCAGCTCCTGAGAAGGATTCTCTGAAGGAGGAGACGTGTGATTCTACAAGAGATGAAGGTGAGATGAAAAGGTTAACCATTTGAGATGATCAAGTGGAAAATGATGATGGTTTTCTTGAATTTTGTCTTACAAATTCATCGGAATTATGTGGCCTTTCTCTATAGCAATGTTGTCGTATACTTTCTTGATCTCATGCAAGATGGTTATTTCATTACTTTTGATTGCCAGCTCCTGAGAAGGATTCTCTGAAGGAGGAGACGTGTGATGCAACAAGGGATGAAGGTGAGGTGAAAAGGTTAACCATTTGAGATGATCAATTGGTTAGTGATGTATTCACCACCCTTGGGGTCCATGCATTATTGAATTGTGCAACCCCCCTACAGGAGAAACAGCCTAACGTCATTTAAAAAAGTTATATGTTTATTTACTCGGTCCAGATGAAGAAGAGCAGAAAGATGAAAAGCAGAAGAAAAGAGGTTCTGGTTTTACTGCCCCCCTACCCCTCTCAGATGCTTTAGTGAAGTTCTTTGGCACAGGTGAAACTGCATTATCTCGAGCTGACGTTGTAAAGCGAATGTGGAATTATATAAAACAAAATGATCTGCAGGTATGTGGTGGCTATTACATCTTTCCTTTTTGATTTCATAACTCCACAGATATTGCCTGGTAGATGACATTCATCATGTGATAAACCGCAACTTAATGTGGGTGGCTCATGGGTCGTCCAGTTCATGTTTTAGTTGGTTTTATAATTGTCATTTGGTAACATAGAGTACTCTTGTCGTTATCTGACATTAATTTGAAGAAATATTTTCGATTTTTTTGGCTCTGACAAAGTTTTCTGTTGGTTTCAAAGGATCCATCGGATAAGAGGAGAGTTATATGCGATGAGAAACTGAGAGAACTTTTTGAGGTTGATTCGTTCACCGGTTTCTCAGTCTCAAAGCTTCTCACGTCCCATTTTGTCAAAGGCAGGTGACTAAGGCTACTTGAAGTGTACATATTTGAAGCCCGCAAGAAGTGGGCAATTTTGTTTAGCAACAAATTTATCATCTTCGTCCGGTAGCTTGTATTTTCCTCACTGAAAATATATATGGTCCTTGGCATTTTGTTGTTCTATTCCTAGACCTCTACCAAGGCCTTTTTTTTATACTCATTTTCATAAACATTGCCGCAAAAGTGTCAGGAATCACTTTGCTTCCTCGAGTTTGGGAACAATTCGGTGTTTTGTATGGTTACTCTTTCGGCAATTTTGCTGCGAAATTAGCTTTAAGGGGTGGGCTTCCATTCTTTCAGGAGGATGCTTCATATGCTGTTTATCCTAGTCTATATTGATTTATTCAGATGTTCATGCTCGTCCTGTTAGAGGTGATACCTTTACAGGGTCCATTCTCCTAGGTTAATTGGGAGAACTTCCACAAATTTGGGTGAAAGAAGGGGCCCCTCTGCACTCATCGATGTCATTTGGATGCTGAACTCCTCTTGCCTTAGGGTCTAGGACCTGTTATTCTTTCTTAAATGTTTCGAATTTTCAGTTAGGGGGAAATATTTTTTAACCTTTCGGAATGCATAAATATTTACATGCAGTCGGATACGGCTGTTTTCATATTTCTTTGCGGATAATTATTTTGTCTGAGTTATTTTTTAGGTTAAAATTGTCGAAGCAAATCGCCTTGTGCGCGTGTCAAAGCTGCTTCGTTACGAGGTGTGCAAATTTCAAGCAACCAGTAACGTTAAGATTGCCGAAATTCATGCAAGCTTTTGTTCAGCTCCGTAAGTTACGACGAACCGTTTGGTTGGGTTGTGCACGCTCGGGCGGAGATAAGAGTTGGATTTTTGAATCGAGCCGTTTTTTTGACTTCTGTGTCGTGACTCATGGGGCCTCGAAGGGTCGATTTCCTCCTCGGGTGGACGGAAAGATCGGGACGAGAGGAATTTTTCCTATGTAGAAAGATATTTTTTCTTGGGATGCACGGAACTTTGGTCCAATCTTAGCTGTTGTCAGAGTAAGATATAAATTGACTTACAAAAGAAGAAAATAAATGAGCGTGAAACATGAAAAAGTATATTATGGAGGTTTTGAATTACGGAATACCTAAAACTTATCCATACCGCCGATATGGATGGAATGAAATAAGGATGAGATGAATTTTTTCCTTACTAATTATGCCGCATGGATAAAAGTGAGTGAAAAATCAATGATATGATCGTTTATAATAAATTAGTAAACAAATTATATCATTATTAATGAAAAGTGTCATACATAAATTATTGTTCATATTAATAATATTTTCTATCAACTTAATTCTGTGCAAAAAAAAAAATGCATTCTAAATTGACTTGCTTTCATGCCTCTAATCACCAGAAATCCAATAAATAAATAAATAAATAAAAAGCAGAATCGATTTTGGTAAGTTTTATCCATAGATATAGAAAGTAAGATACAATGTACTTCCGCGAAAAAGGGAAATGGACCAGTTGAAAAATTTGGGCAGAGCTGAGAAGAGGCAATTTGGGTGGATGGGACGCGACGACCCGAGCAGGAATTTCCTGAAGGACAGAAAAAAACAAAAACAAAAAACAAAAGAACACGACTCTGTTGTCTTCCCCTTCCTACCTCAATAGGAATCAAGAATCTTCCCCATCTCTCTCCATCAAAACACTGTCTTCAAGATCTGACCGAGTCGCTCCTAGCGGTGGAGGTCGAGGGCGATCGATGCGACACGTCGGAATGTGTTCGTCTTCGGACTCCAGTCCGCGCTTCTTGCCCAGGACCATCCGCCATTTCCTCACGGAGATCGCCCACGTTGCCGATAGATCCTCCAAGCTCGACGACTTCGTCGAGAGGTTGCAAGACGAGCTCGGCAAGATCGACGCCTTCAAGCGCGAGCTCCCTCTTTGCATGCTCCTGTTAAGCGAAGGTTTGTTTAGCTGCCCAAGTGAAGTCATTGACGTCCCAGTTACTGATTTTTTGAAAGGGTATAATTTGATGGGGTTTCTGGTGTTTCGTTTTCTCTTGCAGCGATTGAAGCTCTCAAGAACGGGTCAATGCGACCGAGGGCACCGAGTGCTCAACCAGTTTTAGAGCAATTCATCCCGCTGAAGAAAGATTCCGGTGGAAGTGAAGGGGCTGGAGAGAAGCCAAAAGACGAGAGGAGATGGACGACGAGCTCTCTTATGTCGTTGGACACTGAGAAAAACTTCTCCTCCTCCTTTGATTTAAATGAAAACCCTGAAGCGGAACTACAAACTAAGGTACTTTAAGAGCCAAGAAAAGCTTCAGGAACGGCAAGCCTTGTACAAATTGTGCTTATTGATGAATTGAGGTTAGAGGGTGTCTGATTGATGTTGTGCTGCAATAGATTATTGAAGAGCAGAAGCTGGTTGCATGCGAAGATCAATCGCAATTCCAGACTAGTAAGAGCAGGAATGTAGACACAAGAGAATCGCGCTCTTTGTTCCCATCAGCTATGGCTTCAAGTGAACTGGCGGAAATTCCGTTGCTTGGATTTTTATCCCTCGGTGCGGGGATGAAGAACCCCAGCCGAGAATCGTCTTCTTCTACCGGTACAATAAGTGGTCGCAGTAGGACAATTTCCTCGGCTGACTGCAATGCGCAATCAATTTCGAGCTGTGGGACTGCCAAGAAGCGGAGGCGGACCTGGTCTCCCGCGCTGCATCGGCACTTCGTCGAAGCCTTGCAGCAACTAGGAGGTGCACAAGGTGAGGAATTTGTGATGCAAAACAGCTTCGTCGCTTTAACCATGACTTCATTCCTGTCTAAGAGGAGGTTGAGGTGCCAAACCTATTCGATGATTGGGTTCTCCTTCAATCCAAACTTGTGGGTCATGGATACTAATAAGTGTATACTGTCCTCAGGCTTGCAACATCCTTTATCAATTCTTTAGCGGAACAAAAAGATATCTTTTATCTATTCTGGACTTGTTGGAGGGAAGAAAACCTTTTCCAAGTTTTCCACTTTTTAACCACACCAACTCACATATGAGGATGCAATTTGATTGCCTTGAGAATAGCAAGAGTTTGTTCTTGTTCCTAATCGGAATTGCAAGAATCTTAATTCCTTTTCCAAATTCATCAATAGTCTACTTCCGGTTGCTACTTTCACGTACATTGAGTTTTCTAGAGAAAGGAATACCATTTCCAGAAGTCTAGTACAATTTGTCGTCGTGTCTGTTTGCATCATAACGATGGAAATATAGGTGAGATCTATGCTGGTTCTTGTAATATAGACTTTCAAATCAATCTGTTCTTTTCCTTAAAACTAGATGTTGTGAAATAACTACAAGAAGGTGCTTGACTCTTTGATCGCTTCCTTTGTAAGCAGCTAATAATGTATGCTTAATTTCTGCAGTTGCAACTCCGAAGCAGATTAGAGAACTGATGCAGGTCGATGGCCTCACTAATGATGAAGTTAAAAGTCATCTGCAGGTGGGTTTGTGAAGCTCCCATTTCTTCTATTTGCCTTTCATTGGCATTTAGGAGAAAGAATGAAAATTATATTTATGAATGAGCACCTATAAATGACTTGTTTGTTCTTTAAAATAAGTCTTTCAAACTCAATTCTTTGGTTTGGCTCATTGCAGAAGTATAGGCTTCATAATCAAAGACTTCATACTAAAGCTTCCCCAGCACGAAAATCAGGCGTCCTGCAGGATCTCCAGGTGGCAAGAGATATCTCTGGTGACTCCTTGAAGATGAGCGGTCATCAATCTCCTTCTCCTCAGAGTCCACTTCAGATTGTGGGAAATCCCGGTTGACCTCCCACCCAGCCAGCGACAGCATCGAAGAAGATAGAGAACCGTGAGGTCCATAGCTCGAAGAGCAATATCAATAAGCTTAAGAAATGAGTTCTCCTACTCTTACTACACAAGTTGTTCAGATAAAAAGTATACATAACGGAGCAAGTGACAATTACATATCGCATGTGTCAGAGATACATATCTCTGAACAAGGTTGGATCAGAGGCTCTCAATTTTTGCAGGATCAGTTCTCCTCCCTCAGAAATTTTTATTTCTTATTGTGCCTTTCTTCTGCTTATACTGGCAATCTTATTCTGACCTTATACTTGTATACATTTCTTGGTGTTTAAGCGTATAAAAGCATCGAGACCTCGATTGAGTTTCTCGGTATGATTAACTTTTCTCCAGATTAGTTTACTGGAGAACTTGCAGTCTGTTACTCGTCTGGTCAAATGGAAGATGAGGTCTCCGTGACAGCTACTAGCTTCCCCACTCCGTAATGGTAATTCTGCCTATTTTCTTTTCTCATGGATTCCTAAATTTCACTGCTCCTGGCATATCTTTGTCTTTATGTAGTTGAAAGTGTGCAAGGCTGTGCATCATTCGTAGAGATTGTCTGGAAATCTTCCTTACCGAACCGTGTTTTTCCTTTTTTGGGGAAATAGATGGAGACGCAATTAGAATCGTCTGGTCTCATCTTTTGGTGTTACAATATGTCAATTTACTTCGATTATCGAAGGATTCTGTATTTTCATACTACATGAATCTGATGATGAGATCCTCTAGCGCTTTCATGTTTTCATCAGCAGTCTCATTCATCAAAGAGTATTGGTCCACGTCTATAAGGGTGATTTCTTTACTAATGTAGCCGACCCATCAATGGCCAGTAGGAATATCGAACATGGTAAGAGGATCCTTGTCACCAAACCTCGAGCATCATCCCCATGTCCTTTTGGACGATGCTCCATAGTTGAAATAGATTGACACAATTATGTTCGACCTCAGGAAAAGGGAAGGCTAATGGATAGGGCTTTATGCATAGACGCTAGAATGAGAGGGGCTCAACCATATGTGGCCAGGTTTTAGCACCAAGAACAAGCCCTTTTTTTTTTTTTTTTTTTTTAAATTTGGTCTTTTTCCTATTCTATTCTATTCTATTTTACAAGCAACCGTGTGTGCTATGTGTGTGTGCAGGTTGTGAAATCCTGCACCACGAAGAACGCCATTTCAATCCACTAGTTTTTGCAGCCTTCTGTTGTCTTTCCATTCAGAATCAAGACATCCTAAGCTATGAATTGCAGTGTAGCCTGGCTAGAGTTTGGACAAGAAAAACTTGAAAGAAGTTTGGCTCCAAATCAGTCCTGTATGATGGACCTCTGACTGGGTTTTGTGAAGTTAAAATTACCGGAGCATCGGTAAGAAACATAAACGAACTATATAAACCTATGAAAGGAGATGGCAAAATGGGTTAATAACCGATATGGTAATTTCATATTGAAGAGTATGTATCGTAAATGAGTTGTTTAAGAGTATGTATCATAAATGAGTTGTTTAACAAATTTAAGTGGGTCATAATTAGGTCACTTAATAACTCAATGGACTTAGATGGATTTTAAATGGGTCATAAATGGATAAGATAACAAACTTTAAGTGAGCCATAATAATATTTTCTTACTTGTATTTTTGTTCTTTCTTTTATTTATTTATTTTTCTTGATGTCTGGCCACTAGGCAAGGGCCACGACCCTCTCAGCGATCGGCGAGGGCTTCGCAATCCTCACTAGGTTTGGGCAAGGGCCACAAAACCCTTGCCAGTGGCTGGTGAGAGTTGGTCGGCTGGCATCGTCGGACTTTGAAATATAAAGGAAAAAAAAAATAAAAATATAATAAAAAACTAAAAGGAAAAGAAAAATAAAATAATTACAAAAATTGTCCACAGTGTTTTAGTGATATATATATATATATATATATTAATGATTCATAAGTGTCACTACATTGGATTAATTATGGAAGTGTTTTAGTAATATGGATTGGTTTGGGTATGAGTTGATTCTGATCTGAGCCGTTAGAACTTAGATTTGTGCTACGTCAAAAAAAAAAAAAAAAAAAAAACAAACAAACAAACGACTCATCTATTTAACACCTTGCTCATGCGGCCTACTATGTCTATTGTCCATTAAAAAGCAGCCATCCATTCAAAGCCAACTTTTATTGCTGCGTAGCCGTTACCATCTTTTTTCCGGCAAAAAAGAAACAAATTGTTGCCACCTTCCGAAGCAACTCCCCCTCCAAAAAAGTTAAAAAAAAAAAAAAACTGTTAACATCAATCTATCTAAATGTATTTAGTGAAAAGCTCCTTTGGTTAAAGATTGTTTTTATACCCTCCTCGGGAGGGATCAGCCCTTCTCCTTACAAGTTATTAAGGGAACTTTTCTACACTCCCCACTCATTTTGCTTCCTATTAGGATTTGTAATTGTCTCATTAAATACCATGACTTTTGTTAAAAGAAAAAAAAATTGTTTTACTGAGTTTTAATATTGCAGATTATCGATTATTGGTTTTTATATATATAAAACTCTCACCAAACAGCATTTCCTTTTTTTTTTTGGAAGATTTTTTGTTATTTTCTCTCAATATTACAATAATTTGTTGAGTGCATATAAAAGTTCCTTATGTTATATAAGTAGGGGTGAGCAAAAAAATCATGAACCATCCAAATCGGATCGGACCGTACCCAAATAGTTGATTTTGGATGAAAACCGGCGAGTGCGATCCGATTCCCTATTCCAATTTTATGGAACCGGCATGTACGGTTCGGTTCACGATTTTAAATGAAGCCATCCAACCGGCCCAACCGAACCGGCCTTATATGTGTTCTTTTAATTAAATCCCTTCCCAAGCCCCAGCCCAAAGAGAAAGTACACTCCTCTGCTTTACTATGACAATGTGTTTGTTGCAGAACCAAAAGACACATGCACATATTGTTTGCTTCTGGTGGATGTACTTAATCAATCTATGAACAAATCCTCATCTCCCCACCTTCACGTTTCTTTTTTCCATTGTTTGCTTGGCAAAAATGTAGGTTCGGTTGGTTCATGGTTCATAGAAAAAGCGATTGGTTTACGGTTCGCGTTTTGCAAAACTGATTTCTAGTGGATGATTCTCAGTTCTAGGGTGGGAATCATACATCCTAGAACCCTGGAACCGGTCATCCATACATATAAGTATAACCATTAGAAATTTTCCAATTATCATAGAGTCCCCGGGTTTCATGTTAATGTATTATTTATGAACTAAGAATCGGGCCTTTTATAATTTTGTCCAAAGGAAGAAGATTCCAACATGCAACTTAACGAATGATATTGTCAAAAAGAAATTCAGATTCTAATTCTATATAAACGAAGCGGCTTGCAATTTATAATCATGTGATTATCATTCCGTGCTTGATGGTCTAAGAGCATTTTTGGTCTTCCAAGCACCATCCTAACATGCCGAAATAACTATCAGCCAGGAAAAAAAAAAAAGAGAGGAGAGAACTACCAAAAAAAAGTCATAATCCAATTACAACTGTATCAATTTAGTTGTGAAATTTCTTTTTCCTTAGTTTAGTTCTAATTTTTTTTTTTTTTGCATTTGTGACAATTCAATCCATCTTGACATTTTTGATCGGAAACCGCTAGCAAGAATGTCGGATGTCCTACGTGGCACGACCGACACTGACGGGGATAATTTTTAATAATATTTTATTCTTTCCTTTTCTTTCTATTTTTTTTTTCTTCCCAAAGGACGAAGAGGGAAGGGAAAAAAAATAACAAAACGAAGAGGAAAAAAATAATCGAAATAACATCAAAACGTTATTATAAATTGTCCACATCAGTGCCGGCCGCATCACGTGGGATTATTAGCGTACATGTCGGTAATTTTCGAGGTTGAGTGGACTTGAATTAGCATAAATGCACCAAAATTTAGGACTCGATTGACCAAAAACAGTTTGGAGAAAAGTGTATTTTTGTATCTCCTCTCTCTCTCTCTCTCTCTCTCTCTCTCTTTCTACTTGATAAAGCGACAATTAATCTGATGTTCAATGAATTGGGCCCCCGTATTGAAGTGGTCCACCTCTTCCCCCACCTTTCCAATAGTCAATCCACTGGACAAATTCAGTGCTAATTAACCTTTTTAAAAAAATTAAAAAAAAATACACGCAAATTGGCCTGCCTTATGTGGACAACTGTACTTCCATTGGTATTAACACGATAAGAACAATGATCCCCTCTCCTCCTCCCTTATCTTCTCTAAATTGACTTTATCGTTTAAGAAGTCATTGCAGTCCGTCGAACTCTCCAACGAGACCTCCTTAACCGAAGCCTTTTGGCACGTGCGCTTTGTTTACTGTTTTGACCATTGACACCACCTTTCGTAAATCGATTTGCCATCATCATGGATTGCATTGCATCCACTGAGGAATCTCCTATTCCTATTCTCCCCCACCCCCCCTCAAAAGGAATAAATAAGGAATTTTCCTTTGATTGCTAAGAGAACAAACGGGTCGGGTCGGGTCACATCCAAAAGGCCTGGCAAGAACAGAAGAGTAATGAAATCTTTCAACCTCTTCCATGGTGTCATCCTCGCTTTGGTGATAATGAAATCCATAGGGCAGCTGCAGAAGCAGGCATTGTGATGGCTGAGCTAACCTTCCACTTCACACAAACAAAAACATAATCGAACAATCACGAGACGTACCCACGAAAACACAGCACGAGCATGCGCTTTTTGGATAAGAAGATCCAAATTCGAGGAACGTCTCCAGCTCATGAAGTGAAAACAAGTTGCGAAAACATCTCATGTCCGGTCCGCTCGCCAAAATTTGGCTCTCGATCGTTTCGGTTAAGAGCCGTTCTAACAGCAATCAAAGCAAAGTACGATAACTGACCGCGATTCAAACGGCGAGGCCTGCATTAAAAGTACTGAAAAGTGTTTGATGTAAGATATTCGCGGAACTCGGATTTATCACCTTAAGGCGAAAGTTTCACGTTATCATGGCGGCTGCTGCTGATTAAACTGGAGTTGTAGATGTGGCCACTAGGTTTTTAGCAACTATAGTGGAGTCACCACTGTTGATCTCCAGCCAATAAAACTTCGTTTAAGCTCCCTTAATGTTGGTTATAAATTAGCCCACCTCCCTTCTTTCACTGGTCACAACACAGTCGAGTCAAGCCAAGCCATGGCTTCCAAGCACTTTTTGCTATTCCAAATCACCTTGATTTGCTTGACCTTAGCAGTCTCTTCCTTCCCCGATTATCCCCAGATGGGCCAGCTCTCTCCGTATTATTACGACGGATCGTGCCCTCGCTTGCAAATGATCGTCAGATACAATGTTTGGGCAGCTTACAAGAAAGATACGAGGATTGCCGCCTCTCTTCTTCGATTACACTTCCACGACTGCATTGTCGATGTAAGTAGTAGTTCGATCCAACTGCCGCCGCGGTTGCTGCTTATTCACAAATTTTAAGTTTTGTTGCTTCTTTTTCGGATCGGCGGCTTGGCAGAGTCATTCATGGGATGTTTTTACCAGGGAAAGTCTTCAAAATTGCTCTTTCTGCATTTGCATCGCTTCTTGATACCGTGACATGGTTAAGCATGTGACAGGGACTCAAGGTCTATAGTATCTCGAATGCATTAAAATGACACTACGTGATCAATTTTAGGGCTGCGAGGGATCCGTGCTTCTTGACGACACCGTAAACATGAAAGGCGAGAAGAACGCCTTGCCAAATCGCAACTCCCTCCGAGGCTTCGAAGTCATCGACAGCATAAAAACTGACCTCGAGAAATTCTGTCCCTACACCGTCTCATGCGCTGATATACTCACCCTAGCTGCAAGAGAAGCCGTCTCTATGGTACTTGATGAATCCCAAATCTCTTATAAACTCCTCACCTGATACGCACTTAAAAAGAAAACTGACTGGCGTCAATGGAGTTCAGTCAGGTGGGCCTTATTGGGCTGTACCGTTGGGAAGAAAAGATGGAATCACGGCTAGCGAGAAGTCGGCTAATGAACAAATACCGTCGCCTATTGAGCCATTGGACAACATCATTGCTAAGTTCACTTCAAAGGGTCTGGAAGTGAAGGATGTTGCAGTCCTCTCAGGTACTGAATTTTCTTCTGCATGCACAGTAACCCCCCCCCCCCCCCCCACCCCCCCAAAAAAAAATAAAAATTGTGCAAAGTCGTCCCATGAATTACATCGCGACAACAATCATCATGATGTATAAATATACAAGAAGGTATGCATTTTTTGGTGCGTTTGAAGATGGATCTCGATATTTGTCGAGGACATGGATGTATTCCGTAGATGTTGACTTGCAGTAGCAAATCAAAGTAACGTGATTTCAGTCCTTCATGGCGTTCTTTGTCCAACACATTTTAGAATTAATGGTAAGAAAAACATGTTAAATCCGTGTCTTTTTCATTGATAACCCGAATGAGCACGTGGTGTTTTTGTGCTAGGATTTTGTTTTTTTTTGTTTTTCTGGCTGAAACTAGGATCAACTTGTATTAGACCAATTCAAGTCAGTTATCCTGATTTTCCAAAATCGCTTTCAGGAGGGCACACCATAGGCTTTGCGCAGTGTTTTACCTTCAAGAGGAGGCTGTTCGACTTCAAGGGATCCGGCAAGCCCGACCCGACCTTGGACACCTCCCTCCTATCGAGCCTCCAGAGCATATGCCCCAACAGAGACGCCTCCAACACCAACCTCGCTCCTCTCGACTCCTCCAGCGACAAATTTGACAACTACTACTACTCCAACCTGGTCAACAACTTGGGCCTTCTCGAATCGGACCAAGCCTTGATGGGTGACGAGAGAACCGCCTCGCTCGTCAATTACTACACCACCAACCCCACGCTGTTCTACAACGATTTCGCCGCTTCCATGGTGAAGCTGGGCAATGTTGGAATCCTCACCGGGCAGAGTGGGCAGATCAGGATGAAGTGTGGCTCTGTGAACTGAAGTGGACTAGTGAAAATAAAGGGGACTTGTTATCTTAAACAGAGTCGGGTACTCTACAAGTTTTCAATTTGGTGTTCCCATGTAGAGTAGATAGCTTAAAAAGCATCTATTGTACTTGTCATCACTAGATGTCTTGTCCAAAAGACATGATCAAGCGAGAACATTGGAGACGTAGATGTTCCCCTTTCTCTTGAAACGATAGACTTCCCTGTTTCAAAAGAAAAAGAAAAAAAAAGGTTTTACTTTCGTAAATGCTGTCAAAAACCTAAAAAGATGGTGAGATCGACCAGGGAGTGCTTGGATTCCAAGGACATTTACAAGGAAAAAGCTGATAGATTCCTGACCAGCCATCCCCCATCCCCCCCTCCCCCTCTCTCTCTCTCTAGGAACATGCTTTTGACATCGTTGGATCTGCCCAAATAATTGAAATATCAAGAAAAGTCCTGATGGATATCGTCAACCAGAGAGACATTATTCTCTGATTGCCAATGAGATTCTCCTTGTTGATTGATTATTGGCCTTCCTCTGCCCACGACATCTGTCCAATGCCTCCCCTGTTTTTCTTCGTTTTCTAAGTCTACACCATCCTCGGTGCAGAAGCAGGGGGCCCTATTTCAAACTGATCAGCAGAGATAACCGTTGGACCAATCCACCCGTCTCTTGCTTGCTTGCTCTCGGAGTCCAGGAAGTCGCTCCTTCGAACGGTTCTCTCAACAGGGTCTCCAAAATTATGAGCAGTGAGACGTGAGAAGGGACTAGGATTCATCATATCAGGTGCCCAAAATCGATTCTTCTCATGCCGTAAAACTAACAACTCATCTAACAGCTACGGAGCCTTTTGACAGCACATCACGTCTTGTCCCTTTCCTTTTCTTTTCTCGTATTTTCTTGTGGATGGAGGCAAAGGGGCATGACAGGCAGTACCGCCCTTGCTGCTCCTTCCCCTGTTATTGCTATGCGCGAGAAGAAAAGACAAATCAAAAGGATGAGACGAGGGTCAATATGATAAGGTTACTAGCGCCAAAGCTTTATTACTCTTCCTTTCTGTCGAAATACCATACCTTCTTTAAGAGTAAAATAATGAGAACGATAACGTTTCTGTTCTGGACGAATGGAATATCCTGGTTCTGGGGATGTCTAATTAAGATGTGAACAGACGAGAGAGCTAATGTCTCATTTTCAAATTCTAATCCTTTCCTTTTCCTTTTTTTCTTTCCCCTCAAAGAATATGTGCTTTAATTCGGGAATTAAAGAGCTCTTTCAGTTTCAGATCTGGTGCATGACCTCAAAAACAACAAGCACCGCTCATGGCCATGCTATATTCAAATAGTGGCCAACCCGGAAGTCTAAAGTCATAAATTCCCCCCCAAATACTAGAAAAGGTCCTGAGAAAGCTCTTCCACATTCCATAATTTTTATCAAAAAGATTTGAATAAATAAAAAGTTTGTTTCTTGGGCTTTGCCCCCTCCTCCTCCATTCCCCCACCCTCTCTCTCTCTCTCTCTCTCTCTCTCTCTCTCTCTGCACAGTGCACACTTTACCTTTCACCCTTAGATCATCACAGATCAACTGGAGCTCCCCCCAGTTATTTGTTTTTGTTTTTTTTTTTTCAAGAAAAGCAGAGCAAAAGAAGAGGTGGAAATGTAGGAAAGGAAGAAAGTAAGTTTTAAGCCCTTGGAAAAGTTCCCCTGTTCACTAATCAGTTCTTCACCGAGTGGTGACTTCCTCTCCCATTTTTTCTAAAGCTCCAAAGCCCAGTGAGAGAATTTCTGCACTTACAATCCCCATGGATCATAGTGTCTACATGTACAAATTTTTATCTCCCTAATAATCCATCGAAGCCCACTTCCAAAGTTTTCATCTTTTTGCCACCTTCAATTCGTCTGTCTTTCTCAGTTAAAACCTCTTAAACCCTCTCAGAACCTCACAGCCACAGGTTCTTTGCACTCTCCCAGAAACACACCTTGGGTTTTTTGCTTCTCGGTACCCTTGCCCATCGATTTCTGGCATGTCTACCACCGCGCCACTGTACGAGCAGCCACCGCCCACGCCCGTGACGGCCCGAGCCTATACCTCCCACGACGGTCGCGGCTCGGTCGGGCCGGTCATTGCGGTTCTCGCGGTGATTACGGTGCTGGGAGTGATAGCCGGCTTGATCGGTAGGCTTTGCTCCGGGAGGCCCATCATGGGTCACGGCCAGTACGACTTCGAAGGGTGGATTGAGAGGAAGTGCTCCGCCTGCCTCGACGGCCGGGTCGACCCCCCTCCCCCGCGGCCGGCGGTGGCCGCCGCCGCCGCCGTTGGCGGTGCGGCCCAGGAGGAGGGCGCAGAGGAGATTAAGGAAGAGGAGGAGGAGGAGGAGGAAGAGGAGCCTCAGTTGCAGAGGAGATCACATGGAGCTGGCGCTTCTTGAAATCTCGACAATCTCATTCGTCCGTGGAGTTTGTTCTTTTCCACTCTTTCTTAAAAGCTGGATCTCTGCTGATTCTGATAGCTGTGGTGTTCTTAATTTGTTTTTCCTCAGTTATGAAATTTGCATTCTTTCGGTAGAAATCGTAGCTTGTTGATTCTGAAGGGTGATCTGGAAATGATCGATTTCTCTAATCTCTCATCTCCTTGAAAGGCTTCTCTCGTTGAGGAGTTCGGATTTCCCCCGCCTTTGAAATTCTTCTGCTCAAACACCAACGTTAAATTAGTCGCAGGACCAATTTAGGTTAGACTTTGAAGAATTCGTGGAGCACATGAACTGTCTGGATGGAGGCACTGCAGCACGAGCACGAGGACGATTGATATGCTTCCCACTGTCAAAATGTCTGAGGTCCACCAGCTCTTCCAGCTTTATATTTGCTGAATATACTCATTATTCTTCGGTTCTTTGCCTCTGCGGAATCTGACCATCTGCGTTGAGTTGCACATGGTATTGTAAAACTTTTCTAACTCTAGCATAAAAGACAATGGCAGAGTTATATTAGCTGGATTGCCATATTTGGGTCCTAGATTCTCTTAAGCGTTTTAAATAATAGATGCGCAATGATGGCCCCTGTGCAAATTGTTGTTTAAAAGAAGGGCGTTCGCTCCTTCGTTTCTTTCTTTTCTAAGCTCTTTTAAATTATGCAAAGCGATAGCTTTATAAGTAGAATCTTGCGACAATAGACGTGCGGTTCTGCCGATAGAGAGATTGGGGTGAGAAAAGCTAATATCACAAACCACGCGCTCTGTAATGAGTCCAAGCAAAAGTCATAAAAGCAGAATTACTGGACGGATCATTAAATTATAAAAAAAAGGGTACTATTTCTCGAGTGAATTAAAAAAAAAAACCATTAAATCAGGGGGAGGGAAGGGAAAGATTGTACTGCCAAAAAACAGAGGGGAAAAAGGAAAAGCGAAAAAAGGCAGCAAAGTGGGAGGCCATTCGCTTGAAAATCTGTCTCGCCTTTTCGGCCACGATGGAAGGAAGAAAGGAGCCGTGGCCATTCGACTACGTTGACCGTATTTCCTAGGAGGCCTTTCCAGTTGAATTTGCGTGCACTGCACCACCCAAACTAGTCACGATGAAGACTCGAACACGTCATCAATTTCTAATAGTACTCGATTCATCTAAGTTTATTGCAGAACCCAAGATGTCGGTCGCTTCCTGTTCAAAACATCGATCGAACAAACGGGGATATTAGAGAGCGAGTTAGGGTCGGTCGGAGTTAGTCTTGGAAGGACAAAACCATTTTAATTGATCAAAGGAGATAAAATCCACGTGATGGAGTCAGCGCTTGTTGTCCCGAAGGCACAGGTACTCCTTTGACCAGTTGGGTCGGTTCCAGCCTCAATCCAATCAAAACCGAAAAGCAGAACGAGCCGTGTACTTTCGAGAGCCCTTCGTGGGCCTGATCGTATCGTGTTGGGCCCAGAAAGCTTCTCTCTGTGATGCTGTCTCGCCTTTCTTAGATGGGCCTCAGTTGTTGTAATAGTAAACCTTGTACCGGATCATAAAGGCTTCTGCGGCTCCACCTTTCTCCAACCCCCCCAACTGAAGAATGAATTCAGGAGGAGAAGACCCACGTGACAGTAATTGGAGGAGACCCACACGATAGTAATTAACTCCGACAGCTTGGCTTGCGTTACACAACCAACCCCCATCTACCTCGCATATCCCTTTATAGTTCAAACACTAAGGTAAGTCAGGTTACGTTTGGTAATCGTTATATAAATCAGGATATGATATGTTTTTATCATATCATATATTTGATAACTGTTCAAAATAGAATAAAATGAGATATACCCAATAAATAAATAAAAAACTCGGAGGAGGAGATGAGATAGATTGGAATTTCTCAAGAGAGAGAGCAGATATGAGGAGAATTGAATTTTTCCCACAACTATCGCCTCTTCTCTGAGTTAGGCCACCCATCCATCGAGCCAGGCCACTTATCTAGCAGGAGGCCCGCCTCTCTGACCGCAGTGACCGTCAAGTGTATTCGCCTCTCGGCAATGCCGAGTTAGGGTTTGCGGCTACAAAGCTGGGTATCTTCATGCCCTTAGTAATTAATTGATTATTTTGCCCTGCCTAATATGAGATTACATTTCTCATTTTTTAACTAGTTGAACCTTTTTCAATATTTGAAAGGGGTCTCATCATGTTATGAAGAACTCAAAGTTGATGATTTTAAAAGAGGCCTTGACATTCGAAAGGACTCTCGTGAACAACCTACATGAGTGCATCTTCAACTTGCAAAAAGAAACTGAATAATTGGATTTTTACTTATTCGGCAAGGCAAAGAGCAATGTTAACAAGTCATTCTCAAGAGATTCGACTACAAATCAAGATCCTCGATTCTATGGAGTCTGTTCCATCGATGTTATGCTTGAATTCAGATGACACAAATCTCCGCTAAATAATAGGTCACTCGTCAAAACTCATAATTGAATAATTTATAAAGCATCATGATGTTTCAGCAAAATAGAGTCTATCTCAATGGGAGCCTTACCTCTGGTTATTCGACTTTAAATTCACAATTCAGGAAACACAATAGATAGGATATGATAAAATTATTGAATTTCTTATCATATCATATTTAGTTCTACCACGACTGAAAATCCGGACGTCCAATTTTGATCTCTCTCCAATCATTATGGATGCTGGGATGGGATTTTCTTTCAACTCAGCACAACGGACCGATACATGAAAATTGGTTTGGGCGATGAAACGCTCATTTCTCTGCCAAAGAAGGCAGAGGGAGAATCTTCCGGAACTAGATCGACTTCATTCTATGGACGGAACTCCCAAGTCAAAGCACCCTTTTGTTCTGCTCACTCCTGCCGTTTCAGCTGCATTATTAAAGCACAGCGAAAAACATGGGTGCTCGGTCCTGTTACGAGCAGGAGGGCAGCAGCCACTTTCGAACCCAAAATTGTGGTCCTCAGCTGCTTAATTTTTTTTTTTATTTTTATTTTTTCAAAAGAGCCGATCGATCAGCTGCATGAAACTTGCATCGCATTGGCCCTACCTCCACTACCCAAATCATGGAAGAACGCCGATACCCGCAAGCAAGAAAAAAAGCATCGAACGACTGCCAATGCGAGCAGGGAGACGAGTCATCTTTGCGTGTGCTCGATTAATAACCCCCAAGACAAAACAAGCATTGCCCTCTTTTTTTAAGTTCGCTTCATTTTAGTATTGATCGAGAAGGCCTTCGAACGGCAAGAAAACCCAATATAATAATAACAAAAGGGGAAAACATCGTCCCTCCCTCCGTGCACCCAAGTTTGTCCTATGTCCTTGTCCTTTTCTCTTTTGCTCTTCTTTTGGCTTCTACTGGTGGCCAAATTTGGCCGTGTCTGCACGTGTAGACGATGGTCTCGAGAATCAGGTTGTGAATGCAGCTACATTATGGACGCAAGATACAAGCTTTAGGGTTGTCGGGACCAAGTGTGGACCATCGGTCGGCTTTGGGAATCGTTGGACAGACGCTGATCCGTGTGTTTCATCGATCCGATGATTAACGTAATGAAAAATTTCAAAAATTCGAAGAGAAATAGGCCGAAGGAGATGTTGGATAGGACAGGCTTCCCTTGGAGTGATGTTAGCCTATCAAATGGGTGGGTTGAGCCGGATTTGAATTGGATAGAAAATGGTGCTTTCTAAATCGATAGTTTTAACTTGTTTTGACTCATTTTCATGAAATGAGTATCTAATTACAGGTAATCGATTCGATACATATTGTTGAAATCCTTTTGTATTTTAGTTAAATCTAAAAAAAAATTCGTGCATAAATTAAGATGAAAGCACGGAGTGAAGCGAACACGAGAGAGAGAATGAATACATATTTATTAAGGTGAATTGAGTTTAATTAAGTTGTGAACTCATTGAACACACGTATTAAATCTTTTTTACGATCAATATAATTGAGTCTAAACTCTTGAATACGACTACCTAGTGGGATCATGGCCGCGCACAAAAACAAAAGATTACATTTCGTTTGATAATGTAACAAACTAGATTCAATCCATTTACGATCAATAGAGTCGGAGTCTAAACCGCTGCTAACCGGTGGAATTCCCTCGGGGACAGAAAAAGATTACGGTCCGTTTGACAACGTGAGAAAATGAATTTATGATTAATTTTAATAGGTTTAGAGAAACTTAATGGAAGGGCCCGGGGATCATTGCAGAGTTTGAAGAGGAAACGACCACAGTAGAAAGAGAATGTTGTAGACGCAGTCACGAGATCGATCGCAGACGCAAGCAGACAAATGAGGGAAGAGAGAGGAAGGTGATAAGAGGCATTGCATATTCCTCTGTTTGCGAACGACGAGAGGGAGGGAGGGAGGGAGGGAGGGAGGGAGGGACGCGTTTAAATATTTTGCAGAAGAGAGAGAGAGAGAGAGAGAGAGAGAGAGTGACATGGTCCGGCGATTACACTGAGTTGACCCTTTTGGATATAAATAGGGGAGCAGTTACTGCGATCGCTGCTTCACTAGGGTTTTTTTTTTTTAAAATTTTCTGGTTTGGTTTCGTTTCATTTCCCTCCGAGGAGAAGACGAAGAGTCTAGAGAGAGCTGGAGATGGCGAGGCCGAGGTGCTTCATGGACATTAGCATCGGAGGGGAACTCGAAGGCAGGATCGTCGCCGAGCTCTACACCGACATGGCCCCGAAGACCGCGGAGAATTTCAGAGCTCTCTGTACCGGAGAGAAGGGCATTGGTCCTCACACCAGCGTCCCCCTCCACTACAAGGTGAGTCGTAGTCGTCGTCTTCTTTCTTTATTTCGTTTCTAGGCATGTTCGCACGTGGAATGCTGGTTCTTCGTTGTCTCGGTGTGAATGAGTCTGGTTCCGGGTTTGATAGCGTGGAACGGGGGGTGTGGATTCGAGGAGCATTTCTGGTTTTGGTTGTGAGCGATTGATACTTTCGGACGGTGTGATTGTCGATTGTCTTTATATTGTGCGAGTGGCTCTGATTGGTTTGATGATCGGACATTGCTGATATGCAGAGATAGAACATAATGTGTTTGTATTTGGTCCAGAAAGTCGCCTTTCATTGCACGAATACTTTCCCACCTCTGACAAGGACTAAGCGCTTCAAAGCATTCTGAATCTTTGTGCTTGCTGACTTTGAATTATTTAGAAGTGGCTGTAATTTTGTTGTTGTGAGAAAGAGAAGCTGAGATATGACGATAATAGAGTTAGCTATTGCCTCCCACTTACTTATTGGTAATTTTGGTTAATTTTTACATATCATGGATTAGAGAAGATTCTTTGATCTTTATATAAATCCTAATTGCTAGTACATTGGTTGAACCCTCTACAACGGCATATATTTCTGTAAGTTCTCTGTTGTTAGGGTAGTTTTTTTTCCACCACCCCCCCCCCCCCCCCCCCCTCTCGACTTCATATTTTCCATATTCACTGAAGCACTCTGGCCCTACTATTTACAAAGTGACTAACTGGTTCTTCTCATCTGGAAGGTTATATGAGGAGATTATAGTCTGTTTCCAATGCTTCTTCTTTATTTGTTGTAGGGGGTACGTTTTCATCGTGTTATTAAAGGATTCATGGTACAAGGTGGAGATATCTCTGCTGGCAATGGTACCGGGGGAGAATCTATATATGGCTTGAAATTTGAGGATGAAAATTTCGAACTGAAACATGAAAGGAAGGGAATGTTATCAATGGCCAACTCTGGCCCAAACACAAATGGCTCCCAGTTCTTCATCACAACAACTCGCACTTGCCATCTGGACGGAAAGCATGTTGTGTTTGGGAGGGTAGTCAAAGGAATGGGAGTGGTCCGATCAGTTGAGCATGTTACAACTGGCGCTGCTGACTCTCCTACCGTTGATGTTGTAGTTGCTGACTGTGGAGAAATTCCTGCTGGAGCAGATGATGGCATTAGAAATTTTTTTAAGGATGGTGATACTTATCCCGACTGGCCTGCTGATCTTGATGAGAGTCCTGCTGAACTTTCTTGGTGGATGGATGCTGTAGATTCTATCAAGGCATTCGGGAATGAAAGTTATAAGGTAACAGATGCAGCTAACTTATTCTCAGATTCACAGTCAAATGTCTATATTTTCTCTAGGAGTGTCTGAAATACTCCTTTGTTGGTCGGTGAGTGGTGGAAGGCTCGTCTTGAGTATATATCGCTATGAGCAAGGAGATTTGAACATCTTTTTTTCTTGTGTTGCTTGATTATAGTCTCCAACACTTTGTTTTTTGCCCTTTTTTTTTTTTTTTGATAACTTGTTTTTTGCCCTTTTACCTCTTCTAATTTTGAGAGCTTATCTAATATGAGCAGAAACAAGATTACAAAATGGCACTCAGAAAGTATCGAAAGGCCCTGCGCTATCTGGATATCTGCTGGGAGAAGGAAGGGATTGACGAAGGTTAATGTCTTCTTGCTCGATAGTATATTTTTTGATTTGGTCCACACTATAATGAAGTTTTCGGGCATCTTGCAGATCAGAGTTCATCTTTGAGGAAAACAAAATCCCAGATATTCACCAATAGTTCTGTAAGTTGCAATTTCATGTTTGTATATATTTTACCGTTGCTCTACAAGGTCATTGTCCTATACTAGATTTCTGCTAAAATAAACAAAAGAAGTAATGATAATCACAGGTTGTTTTAGTCAAAGATGTTTGAGATGCAAATATTCTTTGTGTCCCAAAGCGAACGGATATTGAAGAGAATAGTGCTTTCCAAAATTTATCCACAGAATTAATTTTGCTATATTGCGTGCATGTATATGAATGTGTGCTGTTTCTTTCCCACACATTTTTGTGTGACCATCTACCCGTTTATGTATACCACTTTGGTTTTGCTTTGAAGAAGCATCCAAGTATACTAGAGATGCTATTTCTGTCTCTGTGAGCAATTTCTTTCTACACAGAGTCTATCAGGACATGAATGCTGCTGGTTGAATTTCATGCATGCTTCTGCTTGGTCTTCTTTTAAATGTGGCCCTAAAAGTATGGTCTGATAATGGTTGCTTGATATATTGCTACAGGCTTGTAAATTGAAACTACGTGATCTGAAGGGAGCATTGTTAGATGCAGAATTTGCAGTACGTGATGGAGAGAACAATGCAAAAGCTTATTTTCGACAGGGACAGGTTGGTGTTGTGGTTCTGGCAAATGTTTGGGTCATTTGTGTCTGAGAAGTTATTGATTGTCACAAGTCTGCTTCACGGATATCTCCTGTGTGCTAGCTAGTTTGATGCAGTGTCTCTGCCATTGTCTGACCATGAATTTCTAAGCTTTTTTATACCTTGGATATTTCAGATGTGCCAAGTTTTCTGCTGTGTGGTCTATGTTCTCGTTGATGAATACGAACGGGTGCATTTGCAACCTAACATTCTATTTTCAATTCTGATCTGTCAGGCTCATATGGAACTAAATGATATCGACGCTGCAGCAGAAAGTTTCTCTAAGGCATTGGACTTGGAGCCAACTGATTGTAAGGAACAATTTTGGACTGCAATTTAAGTCCTTTGTCTTTTCTTTTTTAATAAGTAACCATCAGCTTCGACTTCAACAAGTGGGGAGAAATAGGGTTGACATTTTGAAGAAGTAGAAACTTGCCTGCTCATCAGACAATGAAATGATAACTGTTCAAATCATGATATGTTGTTTTGTTGAGGTTTTAGTTGACATCCCATTTACACTCTCCCCCCTGTTTTTGTCACTTTCTCCAGGCGGGATCAAGAAAGAGCTTAATGCTGCCAAGAAGAAGGTTAGCTCTTGTTTGCTAAAGTCAATATCTAGGAGCTTCGAATCATATTGAACTGAACTTTTCCCCTTATCTTTTGGCAGATTTTTGAGAGGCGAGAGCTGGAGAAGAGGGCATATCGGAATATGTTTAAGTAACAGGTCTGTATACTACTACTATCCATATATTATTTCTCTGTACTTCGCCATGAGCTGTCGGCCTTGCTATTCAGAAAGTGTCCGAGTCTTATAGTGTCCTGACTTCTAATCCTATTCTGTTCCGTAGTATGGTGAGGTTCTTTTCTTTCTGGCAATGGCAAGCTTCTCTCTGCAGCCTTCCCTATTGAGGGGGCGTATCTATATGTAGTGCCTGCTTTTTGTGTTTAGGTTGTTGAGAAGAGACTGAGCTTGCTGTGATACCTGCTGTTTCTAGGTATCACCTATATTTATGTCTGTCACTCCGAGCTAAAAATTAGAATGTCCGGAAGAACCTGATCCTTGTTTATTTTTACGTGAGTAGTAATCCTGTTTCTGCAATGACGTGATGTAGTTCCTGTGGTTGTGTTCTCGCAATTTTGGGGTTGACATCATTGTTTGCAAAGGCACCGTCGGTATGCGATATTTTCTTGTGACTTGGGAAATTTAAAATACCTGACACACATATATATTATTGTTTTTTTGGGTCGATTGTAAAGGTCCCCAATTAATTTGGGATAAAAGTGTTATTGATGTTGATGTTGAGTGTAAAAGTCATGAGACCAAAGTTTGGATTGTGGTTCAGCCATTCACCAGTTATCTGAGTTAGGTTGATATTCTAATTCTAATAGTTCCACTTTTTTTCTTTTTTTTGGCTGGCAGGTGCTTCCTTATTGCAGAGGAAAGCACAAGGATTCTTGGCAAACCAATTGTATAGATTGGAGGCAGGGATCAGATCAAAATTTTCATTGCAGTTAATAGAGTTGAAATTCACTAGGATAAGAGTTTTGTTCACACCCGGGGGAAACGTCAAGGAAATTTTGGGCTCTCGTGGTTGCCCAATTGGGAGCAGGACATTTTGGAACTGGACATTTTTCATTACTGCTTTTCGTCATTTCGGTTAAATCTACTAGGGGCTTTGTTTCAGGGCCTCGCGGCCCATATACCCTTGAAGCCCCATTAATCGATCACAGTCCGAGCCCAGAAGTGGCCCAGAAAAGACTCGGGCCAGAGTAAGAACAATTCTGGGCGCAATGCTCGAGAATGCTCGAGTTTGGGCCCAAGTGAGGAGAACCTCGCTTATTAGACCAAAAAAAGAAAAAGAAAAACCAGAACCTCGCCTGGATCCAATCCGCCCAACCGACGTTTTAACGGGGGTCTTACTGGGTTTGAAGTTTTGTCCACGAAATGTGTACGTGGGCCTGCAATGCATTCGCTGTTACGGAAGTTGGGCCCCATTTGGGTGGCAATAGATTGTGCATGGGGCGGGCCTTTATTGGGCTATGTGGGATTAAGAATTGGATCGTATTGGGCCCATGGTTGGGCTCGCCTGGATCATTGTTGGCCTGAGGTTTTACTTGAACTTGGGTCTCAGGCCCAGATTTGGAACCATTGGGGCCTTATTTGGTTCATCATTAGGCTCGTCTGGATCCGTAGGCTCTATGTGGGCCCTATTTTGGGCCTAATTAGCCTGAAGTTGGGCCCCTATTTGGGCAGTATGGCCCATGCTTAGGATGAAGGTGGTCCTTTTCGTTGGCTTCTATTACATTGTGGGATAGACGTTGGGCCCAAATATGAACTTTTGTAGGGCCCATGCTGGGCCCTTATCGGGGAACAAGATTTTGTTGTGGTGTTGAAGGGTCCAGGCTTTGGTGCATCGTGGACCTTTATTGGTCCGTCGTTTATTTGTAGGGGCTTATATTGGACCTTTATGGAGTAATTAACTGGGCTTGAGTGTGGGCTTCATTGAGCTGTGCTGTTTGGTCCTCAGATGGGCCTTACGGTCTGGGCAAGGCTTTGGATTCAGTTTCCGAGCCCTGTTTTTGCCGTTATGGGTTGAAGTTGGGTCCCAGCCCTATTTTTTAGGTCCTTGTTTGGGTTTCATTAGGCTGTTGATAAGGCTGACCTGGGCCCAAACTTTCGCATAGCTCTTTGAGCCCACAAAGGATTTTAGGCCATGATACTGATCAAGCCCATGTATGTGATTATAGCACTCGAGGAACGATGACTATATCATGACATGTAAACTATTCTAACAATTACTTGACCTAATGACACGCCTAGAGATTCTTCCAAATTAGGAAATTACAACAGATTCAAAGAAAATCCTTCAAATCATAAACAAATGGCTGACATCAAAGAAAGAAAATTGTTGTGGCACATTCCCAACGTAGATGCCCTCCTTGTCGAACAGCTTCCAGAATTATATTCGGTTCCAAAAGCTTGTACTGCCCAGAGCTCTTGAGTTCTCTCTGACGTTCATATTTGGAGATCTTCAACGGGGTTTTAAGATAGAAACTTTACCTTTAACAAAAGGCTTAGAAGTACAACCATGCATTGGACACTGTCAAAATGTCTCTCTAGTCAGACCAAAACTTTTAGGAACAGGTCATCTCAAGATCATCAAGATTAAAGTGTAGTAATAGGGATTTTTAAATGACATGCAAATCTGAAAATCTATTACCAGTGTAACGGCTACATGTTGTAGTCATCAAGCCCCAAATCTCTGAGAGCGTCTGTAGCAGCATCCCTACAGCTTTCATGGTTTTGCTTTGCTTTTCTTATATATTTCTCGATACCATTATTAAGCAACAGACTCCTGTTCAAGGCCAAAGTTAACCTCAATATATTTCATACACGGCACGAATAATATCTGCCAAGTCATAATTGTGGATCATTATTGTTGTTATATGCAATTCCTTCACTCTAGACAGAAATAGCTACATTTTCTTTTCATAACTAGTAGACTTTACGAGGCTTACCTGTTCTCAGCATTTCTAACAACAAGGTTCCGGATCATGAGGCAGGAGCTCTTTTGCAATTGTTGTGCTAAGGGAAATTTTTGCATGGACTGAATAGCAAGCTCTCCAGCTCCTGCTTCAATGGCACGGGCTGCATTATCTGACGATCTCAAGCAGAGCACTGAAATTATAGACATAACCTAAATCACCATTAAGAGGATCATGTTAGAAGACGTTCTATGATACTGACATGACTGCATAATGCAATTTATATGGGGTGAAACTTTTGTCATCTGCATTTAGTGTATAAATCAAGCTGATGCTGAAACTTAAAGCTCTTGTGTAAATGTTACTGTTATCAAGTCACACCAGCGTGCGGGATAGATTAAGTTATCAGAATAGCCATGGTCCTTGTAAAGAGGTTTATAGTTCCTTGCCTCTTGCAGAACTGAAGGATCCTCAGAAAATCGGGAAGACAGTCTGATGAGCCTATCAAATCCACCATTCTCAATGATGGCATTCTTGTTTGCATCACTTCCTGCCAACTAATGGAACAATTAAATTTAGAACATTCAACAGGCGCCAAGTACATAAATAGCACTCATCATATTCATCTAATCGGAGACTTTAAGGCATTCGATCTGGTTTTCTATTAGTCCGCTTAAAATAGTTGAGTTAAGAAAGTCAAGAGCGCAGTTTATAAGTTTCTCCAGTCTAAGGGTACAGCTGAACAGTCAAAAAGTTAATCAGAACCTCGATTGCACTCCAACGAGGCTCTTAAGAGACCTCAATGACAGATGTAGAAAAAGCTGAGATCTTCATGATACCTGAAGGTTCCATTTTGTTACGCCACTTCTCAGGTTGCAGTTTTCTAGTTCCGGGTTACCCTGAAAACTCTTGCGACTCTAACTGATCCCCACGCCAGACATGTACATGACAAGAATTAAGTGCAGGAAACTCTATACAACCAAGACTTGATGCTAATATGGACAGAAAAGCACAGGGAATGGTGACACATCCAAAAACTACCTATGTATAGCCTTCCCATTTTTATATATATTGGAGTGCAAATTATAATGACATACACAGTGAGAAATAGAGCATGAGATAGTTGAAAAAGCCAAAAAGATTGTCACGTGGATAAACATAACTCATTCTCTATGGACCCTTCCTTCTACGAGAATATGTTGAATTTGGTAATTCAACTTTCATATGCCTGCCGGTAGATGTCTTGAGTATTTTTAAGTAATAAAACATCCAGAAAAAAAAAAATTATTAGAAATATGTCTCTGAATATTATCAGGAAACTAGAACATCCAGAAAATTAAAAAATATTAACGGGTACCTTTCCAATATGTGTGCTGTAATACTCATTACTGTGTGGATGAGTAAAACACTTCTTTACCACCATGTGAAACGATAAAATGAAATCCAAATTCTCAAAAGAGTTGATGCACTACATACCTTAGACAACAGAGAGCAGGACACTTTGGCTATAGATTTGTTGCCTTGCTCTCCACTGTCATCAATGCAATGGAGAAGTGCATCGATGCCGCCATTTTCTGCAATATATTTACAAATTTCATCCTGCAATTTCACCATCCTTCACCATTCAGATAGCCAAAATAATCCGGAGTTGGATAACCAGTCTTTCACTTGAAAGAAATCCTATCAATAACTAAAATCTTAAGCCTCAGAATTTAGCTGCAGTACGGAAGCAACTGAATGGACAGAACCTATAAAAGAATCATTTATATTGTAGATTAAGCCCCTCTGATGTCATATATCAAAGCTAGTAACTAAGTGTATTCATCAAGCACAGCATACATACATTTACAGCAATAGACTTCAAGGCAATGCATGCTGAAACTAGACTGGGTGAGGTAATTCCTTCATGGAGTGAGTCTACTAGGGCTCCTGCAATTCCAGCTTTTGCAAATTTCCGAGCATAACCATAAACCTGCATTTTGTTGCATCAAAAAGATTCATTCTGCAAATACTTATGGTAGATTCAGCTTAGCTATCACCAATTTGAATTAACATTAAAGCTTACCAATTATTATTTCAATTTTCTACCGAGTTTTGTACATTTTGAAGAAGGCAACAAATTTATTACCTACCAAAAGTCTATTGATATGGATAACCTCAGAAAATGCGACACTGTGGACAACCAACCGGCATCAACATGAGCTACAGTATCATCGGACTGACAAATGAATCCATATTATGAATGGATGAAAGACAGATTCCATGAAGGCTGAGCTACCAGTTTCCTTGCAGTCCTACAATACACTAGATTTACCATTTTACATCCAACCCTAAAGACGTGAACAAAATTCAAAGGGAAAAAAGAAAAGACAAAGAAGATAAACTAGCTTTTCGCTCACTTGAGAAGCCACAACACGATTATCATCCGCTGTTAATAAAGCACGTATGGCGTCATATACACTTTGCATGCAGACTTCTCTCTGGCTGCTTAGTATTTGCATAATAAGTTCATCAATTTTCAATTCTATGAAGGATTCCTTGAGGATCTCATTCCCAGTGGCAGCTGCAGCAACAACGGCAAAACCATCAACCAAGACCTCAAAATTTTTGCTGATTTTGAGAATACCCACAATGATTCTTGGTCCATCACTATTTTTAAATGTTTCTGTGCTCTGAACATCTGTAAAAAACCATACCATGTTAGATAAGAATAGGACCTGGGATGACTCTGTAATGTCATAATGGCAACAGTAGGAAATAGCAGACGCTGACTACAACATTTTCTTGGAGAGAAAAACAAAAAGATGCGAGTTTCATGCCCTCACACCTAATTTCAGATTCGAAACACCCATTCTATCCAGACAACATTTGTTCTGCTATGTGCAAGATGTAACTGCTCATGCTCCTATGTATTGTGAAGCAATTCAACCAATGAAAGGCTAAGTTAGTGGGACATATCATATATGCAATACCCCTGGACCAAGGCTTCACAAGTAAATCTCCCAAACTGGAAATACATGAGGATTGTTCTCATAGATGCCCTTTCCATTGGAGTACAATTTTTGCTAACAAAAGATATTCAAGATGAGGTGCCGTGGTGTATGCTATTTGCAGACGATATTGTGCTTATTGGTGAGATCAGGGCTGGGGTTAACGCTAAGTTAGAAGTATGGAGAAACAGGTTAGAGTCTAAAAGATTTATGTTAAGTCGAAGTAAGACGGAATACTTGAAGTGTGAGTTTGACACGGCAGGAATAAGGGGTCAAGAAGCCGTAAATATGCTCGGACAAGAGGTATCCAAGAAAGATACATTTAGATATCTGGGATCAATATTGCAAAAGGAAGGAGAAATTGATGAGGATGTAAGCCATAGAATCAAAGCAGGTTGGATGAAATGACGCAGTGCATCGAGATTTTTGTGTGATCGCAAAATTCCTCTTAGGTTATAGAACATCAGTCAGACCCGCTATGTTATACGAAGCTGAATATTGGCCAACACAAACGAAATATGAGCATAAAATGGGAGTAGTGGAAATGAGGATGTTAAGGTGGATGTGTAGTCACACAAGGATGGATAAGATAAGGAATGAAGAGATTCGACGAAAAGTTAGAGTAGAATTGGTGACGAAAAAGATGAGAAAGCACAGATTGAGATGATTTGGGCATATACTTCGAAGGCCCTTAGATGCACCGGTATGAACGTAAGTTTGTTATCGAAAGCATAACACGAAGAAAGCGAGAGGTCGGCCGAAACTTACTTGGGGGAAAGCAGTAAAACAAGATTTAATGGAGTGAGAAATAGATTGGCTTACGGTTTGTCTTAGGACGAAGTGAATGAAGGCTATTAGTGTTGTGGAGGGGTAGTGTATAAATATGTATATATATATATATGTTTATTTTTACACATTTATATCTTTTCTCTCGATTGATTCTGCTTTTATTTTTATGATTCTTTGGGGTTCATCGACCGTCAACCCCAACTAGTTTGGGATAAAAGTGTTGTTGATGTTAATGTTGATGTAATTCTAAGTCGCATCTCTTCTTTATCAAATTCTCCTATTCTCTCGATAGATCCTCCATTTCATAGCCCTGAAAAATTGAAGGTGTTCTGGATATTTTCTCTCGCTAGATATCTAATAATGAAGGAAATTTAGTCATTGTTTCATAAGTCAAAGAGAAGGAAGTGTAAAGCAATCAATCAAGCTCACAGAAACCATACATTTGACAAAGTATTTGATTAGCAAGCAAGACTAACTCTATGAGCGAACAAGATTTTGTCTGAGTGACCCTGAATGAAGGTAACAACAGAGCCTTCTTCGGCTAAGAAAATGTTGTGAATGAAGCTTTTATAAAGAGAAATGCTCCAATAACAAAATTTATCAATTTCAGACCATCAAAATATAACTATGGAAACCAATAGCCTCAAGAAAATTAGCCTATTTTGTTCAACACTTATTAATGTAGACCGATCAGGGACAGTTGGTTAGGTTTTTGCTACCACAGATGTAAAAGTTGGAGCATAATGATCATGGGACAGTTCAAAAATTTCCTGCTGTCTTTATTTTTTTCCTAGGAAAGAACTATCATCTGCATGCGCCTAAAAGCCTAAGAAGCTAAGTAGGAGCTAAGTGTGTAATTTTGACAATTAGAGGAGAGAGAGAGAGAGATTAGTGGATATCCACTAATGCAGCTGCTATTGAGCCACCTACGCAACCATTTCCTGAATGAGCGCAGCCAGAAGAAGCAATGGACTAAAGGGGTATGATTGTGAATGCAATGTGCATCAAGCTAGACCAGTAAGAATTCATGTTATAAGAAATTATAACTAACTGCATCATAAAGGTCTACTTGCTGAAATTAAGCATATATAAGAACGGCAAATGATTAACCAATTAAGCACTTTTACCGTAAAGCATTGGTGTTAATGCCTTCAGACATGAAAGGAGAACACAGTCGCACTCAAGTGGAATCTTAGAACAGAAGGAACAGACCAATTCTACTCCACCATTCCTCATCGCAATGGCTGCATTTCCAGATTCTTCAACACACAAATGAGCTAGCTGATCAAATAATGCCACCAACTCGCTGTGCGCCTCTTTATCATGAGTTTGAATCTTAAAATCTGAATCCATGCGCTTCAACCCATCCAAGCACTGTATCACTGGATTATCTTTGGCACCGCCCTTTCCGGGTCCGCATGTCACAATCCCTGAGAGATTAAATTTATGGCAACAATTAGTGAGAAGGATGTCAATAACCTATCAGATCCACTATCCCAGTCTGAATATCAAGAAAATGTAAGGACATGCACATCCTTCGAAGCATCAACAATCAGAACTCAAGATGAGCATTACTACCAGTGCTAGAACATAATAGGTTCTACACATCGAACGAAGGATTTCCCTGGACATGACAGGATCCACAAGCAGCGAAAAATTTTCTTACAATACATACACAGAACGAGGAGGCCTCAACTGAGAATCATCCTTAAATGCGTCAACCGACTACTAGCGTCACTGTTCTAGCGCGAGAACCGGACAGGATAACGTCCCGATGTACACAAACAAAAAGCAAAATCACAAATAGAGGATCAAGCGTCCAAGGAGGGATTGAGAGATCGAGACCAGAGAGATCGACGCCTTGAAGAGAGAGGGTTTCAACGGCGTCTTGGAGGGCCTCCGTGGGGTCCATTCCGAGTTCATCAATGTTCTCCCTTACCAGATCATCGAATGCCTCCTGCGAGATTGTGCGAACGCCCCCCGACGGTCCCATTTTGGTCTAATCTCGAGCTTCCTCGAGTGACCGTTACTGGAGTAGTTCTTCGATCGGGTGGTTGATTTGGAGATCGTTTCTGGTTTTCACTACAGTAGAGTTTTTCTCCGGCGGGAAGATCCGGCGGCGATCGGGGATGTTTCGCTCTGCAGCCACTACAAGCTCCGCTGAAGCTGCGCAATGCGTGCGTGGTCGCGCGATGTTTCCCGGTTCGAGGATTGGGCATTTGAAGTTTGAACGGGACCATTGCTCCCTTGTCCTTGGCTCCGGTTAATGAAAAAAAATTTCATGCGATGAATATACATGTCTATATTTGAATTTTGCGAGAATTTCAAGTATTTAAATTAAAAAATAAATAAAACTATGTACGCAGTAGAAATTATTTATATAAAACTGAAAAAAAAAGTTTGAGTCGATATAAAGAAGAGGGGAAAATTTTAAAAAAAATACTAAACATATTGTACTTTTATCAATTTAGTTCTAAATCTTTTAATTCTGTTAATTCGATTTTAAAATTATTGTATTTGTTTCAATTCAATCATAAATTTTTTTTGTGATCTAATTCAGTTCTAAATAATTTATATTTATGCTAATTCAGTTCACCCGGTCAACTTTGGCCTACTGACGCTGACGTGGATTCGATTGACGCTGACGTGTTAATTTTTAATAGTGTTTAATATCTTTCAATTATTATTATTATTATTATTTCTTTTTTTTGTCTTTTCTTCTTTTTTTCCTTTCGAGTGTTGATCTTCTTCTCCACGGGAAATTCCTTTAGCTCGTGACCACAGTAGGTGACTCTTCCGATTACCTATCAAAAGCTGAACCACATGGATGTTACAAAAATGATAGTATTTGTCGGAATCCGACGCTAACCGTACGGGACAGAAATTAAAAACAGCACCCTCGAGTTGATGTCTCGTTTACCGGCAAGTACCTTGCCTCTGGCGCCGCAGCAGCTGGGCGAGGAACGTCCTCCCCCAGCCACGGTTCGCTGTGACTCGGCGAGGATCGTCCTCCCCTAGTCATGGCATCGCCGCAACTAGGCGAGGTCCGTCTCATCCAGCCACGGCATCGTCATTGCTTGGCTAGGTGGAGCTCGCCTAGCGACGGTTACGTGACACCATGGCTAGGTGAGTTCAGCTTCGATCAGTAGCAGCAGCGACAGCGGCAACGGCAACATCAGTGTTAGCCTTGCTCAATATAGGCAAGAAACTAGTCGAATTCAATGATTCAATGTCGCCGTGGCTTGGCGAGGGTCGTACTTCCCTAGCCATGGCATTGCCACAACTAGGCAAGGTCTGCCTCGTCCAGCCATGGCGTCGCCATCACTTGGCTAGGCGGAGCTCGCCTAGCGATGGTGACGCGACGCCATGGCTAGGTGAGGTCGGCTTCGATCGACAACAACAGCGGAAGCATCAGCCTCGCCCAATATAGGCGAGAAGCTCGTCGGATTCAACGATGAATGGGCATGATCTCTTACTTATGGAGGGATTTTCGATATCCTTAAAATTGCAAGAGGGTGAGTTTTTCCATACATCCATTAATTTCATGAGTAAGGCTTCAAATTTGTCTAGTAACTGAGGTATATTAGTTTTTGTGCGGTCATGTGGTTAGTGTTTCTCCAGCTGCGGCGGCAACGGCCTCGCCAGCAGCGGTGACGCTAGGGTCCGACAAGTACTGGACCACGAGTTTCTTTCTAACGAAAGAGGCGAAGAAGATCAACAGTAAAAAGAAAAAAAGAAATAAATTTAAAGAAAGAATTTTAAAAATATTAAAATAATATTAAAATTTCCTCTCGGCACCGGCCGGCGTCCACGTCAGCACTGGTGGATTAAAATTAATCAGATGAACATAATTAATAAAAATGCAAAAGGTTTAAGTATGAATTGACAAAATTAAAAAGTATAAAATTGAATTGGTAAAAGCGCAATAGGTTTAATACATTTTGGACAATTTTCCCTAAAGAATAGATAAAATAACAGATATAAAATTTGATCGTGTAGAAATTAAAAAATTATAAAAGTCAAGAGTCAGTTTTAAAAAGAGAAAAACATGTCACATGTGCTAGAACTTACATCATGTTATTAAGTTAAAAGCCCTACTCGTTTATCCTTTGTCTTGGTTTGATTCCGAGTTCATATAATCACATTTCACAAAATCGTATCGATCATATTTTATTTAGATAGTCATAAAAAAGTTCAACACTTAACACCTCTATCAACAACCACGTTGAGGTTAACTATAAAATTTCGAGTCTTCACGAAAAAAGGGACAGTAGATTTGACACAAACATGTGGTGTCGACAAGAATTGTCAAATCCACGTGGAAATCGTGAATTAAAATACAATATCCAATTCATGAGTTGTCAATAGGGTATAGTAGTGCGAACTGCGAACTACCTTTTGTTACATTGTCATGGAACAGACACATGATAGATACAAGAACAATAGTTTGCAAAATGGATATCTTAAATACTATTAAGCAGTTCGGCCGAAGATATGTCATCTCTCTTGCCACGAAGTCGTCTGGAACAAGAGTCGACTGAATCTCATACCACGAAGTCGTGAATGCATAAAATATGCAGAATTTGTCAAAAGATTTTTATAGACGGTCAGAAAATTTTACAATTCGTTCCTCAAGTTTTCAGTAGAAGCGTGTCAAAAAAATTAGGTAGCATGCCTTCCAAGACTTTCTAGGGCGAGCTGCTCACTCGTTTCACTCCAGAATCTACACGAGGAGAAGTACCCCGCAAGTAATCGAACTAGGGACATCCACATGGGCCGCCAGCATACATGAGGCGCCATTCTATCTTCTCTGCTGAACAGACCCACTCAGCGCAACATTTCTTTTAGAATCACGGGTAAAAATTTGCACCAATTGAGCGATTCATGATGAAAGTAAAAGTGGTAAATGCGCTGTGATGATCTTTATATACAAAGCATGGAATGTCAAACCCATCCCAGTGACTAAACACTCGTGTCAACTCTTACCACATTTACAGGCCACCAAGAAGCTGCAGAAAGTCTGCAAAACACTCGTGGCTTACTCAAGCCTGAGTTGGGTGTCACCCAACTCCCTCACACGCCGGGCAAGCCGTCGTCTCTGGACAAAGCCAACTAGACGTAGGATCATAAACAGTAGAACGGCAGTGTAGTCAAAGACTCTCACAATACCCAGTCTACCTGTGCACAGAGGCAAGGGACAGTCATCAGATAGCAAATCTTCTTAGGAAGAGAACAGCTGTAGCAACCTCCAATACAGATTGGCATTCACATGAAGAAGGAAAAAGAATGGCCATCAATGACGCAGTTGCAGTGTTGTCTGCTCCATACATGAGAAAAAAGTAAAGCACACCACAGACTACACCCTTCATTTTGATTTCCCCTTCTCTTCCCAGTTTCAAGGTTCAGCTGACTTCTAAATTCGAAAATTCTTATGATAAAATAGAACCCAGGAAATAAAGCCTGGTAGAGAAAGCCACTAACCTAATAGGTTTTCGGCTTCTAATATCCAGACACTCTTTCTATCAGGTTAAGACCAGCCAATCGGGAGCTAATAAGGTTGATTCTTTTAAGCGGAATAAGGAGTGACATTGGAACCCAGATCTCTTGAAACAAGAGAATTGGTAATAACTCTATTTAACAATCTGTAAAGAGAAGTACGTTCATAACCTTAGAATATCTTTTACCAGTTTTTGAGAACCAATATAGCAAGTTCACCCAGTGCCCAGGTACAACTAAACTATGACCAAGATGGGTCACACAACGATTTTTACTAATAAGAGCAGATTTTGTCAGCAAAGCCTTTGCAATTCATCCAAGATGGGTCACGCAAGGTATCGAAGAAGTATGGCTCCCGCCAGAGAAGATGTCAACTATCTACTGTGGCTTGTTAAGAATGACCTGACGCTGATGTTCATTATTGAAGCGGCAATTTTCTGGCTCCCACTAATGAGAACTCACCTGTCGGAATGAAGTCAAATGGTGTAGCCATATACAGAGCACTCAGTAACATCTGCAAATCATGAGACAGAAGCCCAAATGCTAAGAGCTCAGGTCGAAAAGTTAACTGATAAACAGTTCGTGAATGTTTAGACAAAAAAAAAAAAAAACAGTTCCTGAATATTTTCATACAAAATGAAAACATTTGCCAAGATAGCTGCACCAGCTTTAGTTACCATGAATGTACCTAATACACTATCCAGGAACTTACATATTGAGTTACATCTGCAAGATGGCAGACTAACAAATTCTGACAAATTGGAATGATACAACGGATTCACCCACCCAGCAAAAGAAATGACAGTAAAAGTGCCACTTCAGTTGCTTATTGCTATGCAACGTAATGACACTTCGAACACCAATTTGGCATGTTCATTCACATACAAGCAAGGCCCCTACTAAGATTACCTATTGACATGTTCCCAGTATAACTGTATTATGACTCGATCATCAGCTGAAAGAGCAGCAGATTAATGGATACAGTCTTAACTATCCATAGAACAATTTAAAAGAAAGGTAAAAAATGAGCTGGCAGCCCTGTCTATACAAGTAGTACTTCCTTTTAGCCCACAGCCCATCCGGACTCTTCTATAATACTTTCCACAACTTCAGAATTACATTGCTCAATCTAAATTAAGGCCTAAACAATATGAGGCCTTGAGCTAGTGAGCTTGCTAAATTGTATCCTTATGTCCTTTGGTCTCCGAAGTCTTGAGCCGTACTGCTGTTAAAAAGCAACATGGGCTCATATCTGCATCACTTCCCTATTACTTTTCTCACCGTGGACTGCACTGGTGAACCTAATATGCCTTAAATAGAAGAAATCAAATATGATTATAAGCTTCAAGTCAATGGACTTTACGCAAACTAAACAACTCCTAAAGCACATGGAGAGGCTTAATAGGTGCTTTATGTGAATCCTGAAGTCAGGGCAAAACAAGTATCCTTAATTTGCCTCCTTATAGATTACATCACAAAGAAGATATGCATTCAACTGCTTTTCTATGCATTGGAAAGAAAAGTCCATGTGTCTATGAGATGGAGTCTTCGTAATTGGGCCATACTCAGAAAGCTATTATACATTTCTCTATCGCATCATCTCCACTTACTTGAATGATGCAACACCCGGACAGTTTACTCATGCGTTCTATGTGTTCACCAGATTCTTTGAACAACCCTAGATTTCATGGATAATGCCAGCAAAGGGGAAAATGACGAATCGTGACAAACACTTTCCCACTCTCTAAGTAGACCGCCCACATCCTTCTCCAAAATGGAAAAGCCATGCATACAAAGAAGGTATGCAAAAGTCAATATACAAAATGACGAGTCTCGATTATATTTGAACATATACACACTGGTATACCAAAAGTTGCTCCTTTACAATTATAGTTTTAGTTAGACAAGGACAGGCATCAGCAACAAAGTATGCTACACATTTGAGCAGCAAGGACATCAGTCCTCAACCCAATGCAGCAGCAGAAATTGATATAAAAAACAAGACTGAAAAGATGGGCTCAAAATGAAGGGTGACCTACTGCTATAAGGCGAATTTCAGAAACACTGGGATGAGGTCTATCTGGATCCAGAATTCCTAGAAGGTATCTCTTGATACACGAGGGCAACTGATACACTTTCTGTAAAGGCAGGAGGACAATAATGTCAGAAGGCCTTGACATATAGTGAGGCATAAATAAAATGCTACATGAGACGTTCACAGTAGCCAAGCAAGAAACAACTATAGATACTACACCGATATGCTTTAAGACCAATTGCTAATACATGTGGTTCAGAAAGGTCACCCTTCTTTCACTTCCGCTTTTTGTTAGCCTTCTTCCTTGCTTTCTTAATGGGGAAGGGGGTTCCTAAACATCTTTTTTCAGATTAAGATACTGCCATATTCTAGATGCGAAAGAAGGCTCACAGATCCATACAAACCTGGACAAAGCCCCGTGCCCCGCCAACGAAAAGGAGATTATACCGATGAACATCCGTAAGAACCTTAACAATCTCCTCCTCACGCCGATGAAGAAGTGACTGCTGCGGTGTCAATCTATGAATGCTGCGAGAGCACATGGGACACTTGCAAGGTGCTGATGTGGTAGTATAATTCCAAAGTTGCAAAATGCAACTGGCTGCATTCACAGAACCATCAAACTTGTAGCCATTAACCGCAATCAAAAGCCATATTTTGGAAAGACCATTTGCAATGTACAAGGGACTTCGGCAAGGGCTATTGCCCCTGTTGATATGCATGCTTTCGTTTGAGAAAAGGAACTAATTTGACCTAATAGCCTTGAAATGAGGCTACATAAAGCTTTCGAGACACAAGGCGACATGGTCATCAGAAGTTGATTACAAGGTCACTCCAGACATGGATTTCATGCGATCATGTTCGGATTCAGTAGCTCTGCTTGCACTTTATCCGAGAAAAAGAAAAGGCAGAGAACTCACCGCAGTACCAGTGGCCACAGCCGGTTTTGCAGGGAATGGTGAAGTCGCCGAAGCAGATGGGGCAAACGTCGTCATCTGGAGGTAACTCCTGCTTGCCCTTGTCGATTCGATCGCCATCGATACTTCCTCGCCCCGACGCCCGATCCATCTCCATTCGCTTCTCCCTCTAAGCTGTGCGATTTTCTCTCGCTAGGGTTTTAGCCGTTCCTCTGGTTCTCGATCGCTTCCTCGAGGCTTCGATTCGGATCATTATGAACTCGGAGGGGGCGGTGAGCTGAAACAGTTCGCGGCTTCACGGGGAGTATGTATGAGCAGATCGAGCTCAGGAAGGGACACGTGTCGCGGCGCGAGCTCTTTCGTGCCGGAAAAATGTTTGGAATTACGTTGTCACGCCTAATTTTCCCATTTCTTGCATTAATCTTGTTGCGTATATTTCATCGCGAGTGATTTTCAGTTTCAACGCTTCCGGCAAACAAAATATAACACGATTTTAATGGAATTTGTTCTTTTCTTTTCGATGATGAATCTTTTTTTCTTGAAAATCAGATTGCGGGGTCCGTCATAAATTCTGGACAAAAATCTATTGTTTTTTTTTCGGTGAAACTTACTTAATCGCATCCTCGCATCATAAATTATCATTTTTTATTCTAATCATTTTCTCTCACTTGATCAAATGTACGGACACGTCATTAATTATTAATTGTAATACTAAAAGGGTTAATAATGTGAATTTTCGTACTTATTTTTTAATGATAGTAATTGCATGAAGAACTTAATCCAAATATTTTCAACTCTAAATAATCTCTCTATGTTCCATAGTTTTCTTAGTTATTAATATGGTGAAAGCTGCTTCGTAATTAATTATTTTAGAAATTGCTTATTATTGTTGTTTAATGATGTTTTTATTTGTTTTATGCCGTGAGTTACAGCCTGTTATTATATTTGTCATTTCACTGGTGATGCGATGATGTCCTTAAATGGGGATTGTCCTAAATCGCACTGAAAAAAAGTAAGTAATTCAGTTCGATTCTGAGGCTGCACTAGTGTTCCGTCTTCGAGCTCCGCAGGCCCTGATGAACCCTTGAGAAGAACCCTCTGATTCGAGGAAGAAGAAGAAGAAGAGGAGGAGGATTTAGAGAGCCCTAATGCCCACTCTCAATCCCGAAGTTCTCCGTCCGCTTCCTTCTCTTCCTTTGCCATCCGATGCTATGCTCGCGGAGAAAGCCCTCACCTTTCTCAGACGCCATCCTCGTCACCTCGACTCTCTCTCCTCCACTTTCACTCCTCAAGCTGCTTCGTACCTCCTCCTCAAGTGCCAAAACGACAAGGCGTCAGTCCTGAATTTCCTCCACTGGGCTAAACCCCATGGTTTTTTCGACCCCCAGTGCAAGTGCCTCGCTCTTCACATTTTGACCCGCTTCAAGCTGTACAGATCGGCCCAGACAGTAGCGGAGGACCTCGCTCTCAGCACCGTTGACGAGACTGGTGATTTGGTTTTCACGTACCTCAAGGATTCGTACAATCAGTGCAACTCTAGCTCCGCCGTGTTTGATCTGGTCGCCAAGTCCTACTCGCATGTCAATATGGCCGGTAAGGCTTTGCAAATGGTTAATTTTGCTAAATCGCACGGTTTTATGCCGGGTGTGCTGTCATACAATGCGATCCTGGATGCCATGATTAGGTCTAAGCAATCGATTAAATTAGTGGAAGAGGTGTATGGCGATATGATCATGTGTGGAGTATCGCCGAACGTGTTTACTTTCAATGTACTTGTACGGGGTTTTTGCGGGGCTGGTAATTTGGAAATGGCATTGCAGTTTTTTCATTATATGGAGAAGCATGGTTGTCTGCCCAACGTGGTTACATATAACACGTTGATCAATGCATATTGTAAGTCGGGAAGAATGGATGAAGCATACGATATGTTACGGTCCATGTCGTTGAAAGGTTTGGAACCTAATGTGATATCATATAATGCGATCATTAATGGGTTGTGCAGAGAAGGAAAAATGAAAGAAACAAGTGAGGTTTTGAATGAGATGACCAGAATGCGTTTTGCTCCCGACGAAGTCACCTATAATACGCTCATAAATGGCTATTGCAAGGATTGTAACTTCCATCAAGCCCTGATTTTGCATGTGGAAATGGTGAGGAATGGGTTGTCGCCAAACGTTTTCACTTATACTTCCTTGATAAACGGTATGTGTAAAGCTAGGAACTTGAACAGAGCTATGGAGTTTTTTGATCAAATGCATGCTCGGGGACTTTGTCCAAATCAAAAGACATACACGACATTGGTCGACGGCTTCTCCCAACAGGGATTGTTGAAAGAGGCGTATAAGATCTTGAACGAGATGACTCATAGCGGGTTCCCACCAACAATAGTGACTTATAATGCTCTAATTAATGGACACTGTTTTCTGGGAAGAATGGAAGAGGCTTTAGGGGTAATTCAACAAATGGGGTATAACGGGATTTCACCAGATGTGGTCAGTTACAGTACCATCATATCTGGGTTTTGCAAACATGGAGATCTTGAGAGAGCCTTGGAATTGAAACAAGAGATGATTGAGAAAGGCATAGAACCAGATTCCATCACTTATACATCACTCATTCTGGGGTTCTGTGGCCAAAGAAGATTGACTGAAGCTTGCGAACTATTTCAACAGATGTCTCAGATGGGCCTGGTTCCTGACGAGTTTACTTACACTACCCTCATAGACGCTCATTGTGCAGATGGAAATATTAATACTGCTTTTGATTTGCATGATGAGATGATACAAAAGGGTTTTCTTCCAGATGTGGTTACCTATAGTGTTCTCATCAATGGACTCAATAAACAAGCTCGGACCAGAGAAGCGAAGAGGCTTTTGCTCAAGTTGTTTTACAACGAGTCTGTTCCGGGTGATGTTACCTACAATACTCTTATAGAGACTTGCACCAATGTTGACTTTAAAAGTGCATTAGCTCTTCTCAAGGGATTCTGTATGAAGGGTTTGATGAAGGAAGCCGATCGGATGCTAGATTCAATGCTTCAGAGGAACCATAAGCCTAGTGAAGCAGTTTATAATGTAATCATACATGGGCACTGTAAAAGTGGGAATATACAGAAGGCATTCAATCTGTACGAAGAAATGATGCTGGCTGGCCTAGTTCCTCATACCATAACAGTCACTGCCCTTATAAAAGCACTTCATGGGAGTGAGATGAATGACAAGTTGAGTGAAGTGATACACAATACGATGAAGAGCTGCAAGCTTCCCGATGCAGAAGTTGCTAAAGCGCTTGTTGATATCAACCATAAGGAAGGGAACATGGATGCAGTATTTAATGTGCTTTCAGAAATGGCTAAGGATGGCCTCCTTCCAAATAGTGGAAGAACTGCTTACGCTGGATGATTTGCTGGGAGATGATCACCAACAAGCAGCGTGCATTGTGAAAGAAGACCAGTGATTTTGGAGCAAAGGTTCATGTTTGGAATTTTTGGAGAAGTGGACCATGGAATCTTTCCTCTGTTCCATTTCCTCATGGTCCTTTATACATCCCCTAGCTCTTTCGGCATCTACTCACGGAGAAATCAGAGATAATTTTCACTACGTGATTCATCAAGCATAGAAGTCAGGGGTATATTTTTGGCTGTGATCGTAAAAGAAAATGTTGTGCAAGTGGGTGCATTCAGCGAGAGAAGAAGCCGACATCTTGTGTAAGTTCGTGCCTAATGCTGATGCTTCTTGTTCGGTTCCTACTAGGGTTTGTCGTGTAGATGCTCTAGTGAAATGAGGGAGTAGCTCGCCATAGAATAATATCTCAAACAATTAATGACGACTCGAATTTTTTATATGAAAAAGGAAAGAATTGTGATCAATTCTAATTTGAAGAAAGAATCAAGTCTTCATTCACTGAATCATTTACTCCATGGTCGGATATATCTTTTGAGAACTGACTAAACAGACGAGAATAAAGATAGAGTCTCATTCTGCATGTCAATACCACAATAATGAAATTTGTAGCAAGAGGAAAATCTGCTAACTTAAAAAAATCATGATGGTTCAAGTCCCTCTACCCTATAAAGGGACCATTATTCTTTTTTATTTTTTGAAAAAATATAAGTTCTGAATTTTTTCTACCCATTTCGTCTTTTTAACTGACATAGAACCAGGTCATCTAGTAAAATGAGGATGTAAGGAATGGTCAGGATAGCTTGGCTCGTGGAGCAAAAGACTGAAAATCCTTGTGTCACCAGTTCCAAACAGGTTCTTGGCAAGTGATTAATTTGTATGAGTATCTATTCTATAAATTAAATGATATCTACAACTTAATTGATAGGGATTGACATATGTATTCATTAATAGTCCAGATCATGATACATCTTAATTAATCTAGGTATCTGGAAGTATATTCCTTTATTTTATGGCTGAGGACAATTTCTTGAAAGAGTTTGGAAGGCATCTTCTTTTGATTTTCTCTGTTCATTTCATTTCATACTGTGTCTCCTCTCTTTCAAAATCAAAATATGAACACTTCATACATATATGAAAGGAGTTGGAGCAGATGAAAGCCATCTTGGTCTTGAAACTACCTATTTATTGGCATACTGTCACAAAAAAGTCCAAATGAATTTTAAAAATTATTAATGCATCTGCAGTCTGGCCATGTCTGAAATCCCTTTCCTACAAATCTGTGTATTCTTGCATTCATGACTGTATGATGTAAGATTTACTCGACTGTCATTCCAAGTGACTGTGATCGATCATGTACTTGTTCTGTCTCTATGTCATTTTTTCATCAAGCTACTGTTGAAGCAATCATTGTTTTTTCAAAAGCTCTTAATTTATTTTCTTCATGAACTTATTTTCATAATTGCGCTTTGTAAGTTTCTCGCTTGCTGTAATGATAACTTTGTGAGAAAAAAGCTTCATGAATAGTTTCTGCAAGTTTCCTTCATGGTTCAATTCAAAGGAGAATGTTGATTGCACACTTTCATCTGAAAATTGTCTCATTACTTATCATTCAAGAAAGCATGTACATTATTATAAGGAAGGACTACGAATGCAGTATGTAACATACTCTGAATGGATCACCAACAAGGGCCATGTCTTGTGGTAGAGGACCAGCAACTTCATGTTTAGTATTTTGGAAAAGTGTGCCATGAATTTTTCCTCTGTTCCACTTTCTCATGATCCTTTAGACGTCTCCTAGCTCTGTCAATATCTGCTCACTGAGAAGCAGATCTACCCTCTCATTTAGTGATTCATGAAGCATAGGAGTCACTTGCATATGTTGTTGGACTCATGCTTATCAGCTCTTGTTATTATAATGTCTTAAAAAATTACCCTTTTTATTGCAACAGAATGATTCTGCAGATCTTTCCCAGAGTAGCAGTTGTGCCGATCAAAACAGGCAACTTCTACGTCCTCTGCCCATAAAAATCGCTAGGGAATGGCCACCTTTCCATGACCAGAACAAGATTCCCATTCACTGGTACAAAACTTGAGTTTCCATTAGATGTGGCTAGATCGATGGTTGAGTTGAGTTAACTTCCTCTTTGTGGTTCTAGTCTGCTATGCAGATTGAGATATTGCAGAAAGAAAGAGAGGACTACTGATTCAGAACAGGCATGGATTTTTATGATTTTGATCAGTATGAGAGATGGCTCTGCATGATGGATCCTGGCGCACCGGGAGCCAGACCTTCCAAAACTAATGAATGGACAAATCATGATGTCTCAGTTTCCCATTCTACTGGACTTGTTAAGCCAGTACAATATTGCTCTATCAATGGTACTCCATCCTTAAGTGGACTGCGTTCTTTCTTGAAATTAAGTTTGGGGAGACACTAACTTCCATTAGTTAGGTTCGGCTGCCATAAGATAACTGATTGACTCTTCATTGAGGCAGATGCTGATTGTAAAAATTCTCGAGATCCTTTTAGGTATAGAAAATGAGTTGGGGAAGTTCGCGCAAACTTTGGATCGGATGCTGGACTGTTATCAATATGATCAGGCAAGCAAATATTTGCCATCTGTTTTTTGGCTTTTTTGGTGCGGAATGAAATGAGGTCGATATCTTAGCACACAGGCATATGATCTCGCGTACGGAAGGTAAACAACAATGTGTATGTATATTCTAGATTGGCTCTACAGAGAAGGCTTCTAATGTACGAGTTCTGCATACAGTGACTGTTGAAGACTTAATATGTGATTACAATGGCACATTAGAAGATTCTCACCAAGTGTATGCCACTGTACCATTTACCATGCATATTGAGGTTGCCAATTTCAAATCAATGGCACATTAGAAGATGATCCTTTCGGGTGACAACAAAGTCCTTGATTAAGCAAGCTATGATCCATATTACCCTGTATCCAGGATAAATGCGTTTTGATAATGTCATCTTTGTCGTCCACAACCTTTCCGCAAACTTGGCAACGGCAATAAAACGCAGACAACAAATGAAAGCTGGGCATCATGTTAAGACTGCACAAAGGACATGACGAAAATGAGCCATTCTGGCCAACTGGCCAAAGTACATAGCTCACAAGGTGTGCAAGAGCTTGGAGCGAAGGACATAAAAGAGTCTTAAAGGAAAGCAGTTCCCCACGAAATAACTGATCTGCTTCAATCAAAACCTATATATGGGCCCTGCTGAGACAAGCAAAGTGCAATAAAGGCTGCCTTCTAATGCTTTCTGTGGACATAAATCTTCAATATATTGCAAATTCTCAAGTGGACCATTTATGAGTCTCATGATTAGTTCATAATAGCCAGCAAGGCAAATCCGGAGATGTGATAAACATATTTGCAGCATCATTACAGCCACATCCCAAATCTATAAAATGCATCTAAATTCCAACCAAAGGGCTGCACGAGGGAAAAAAGCCTTCCCTTCCCTTAAGACCCCTAACCTCCAACAATCGCTAATTCACCCCCAGACACATGCAACAATGGCTGAGCGAATTACCATACTTACAGCATCATTATAGCCACATTCAAAACTACTACTCACGGCATGCATCTAACAGCAATTTAAGACATCACTAACATTTCCTTCACAAGGAGGAAGCGGAGAGTGTTCATTCTAGAAAGAAAGAGAACATCACAAAAGTCACCAAGCAGTTCATAGGGAACTTCTGATAATGATGAAATAACTCTCAGACGAAGATAAATGGTTGCAACTACTGAATTCTAGAGTACATAGTCACCAATCTTTAAGGTACATTCCTAGGTTAGCATCAGCATCCTAATGACATACAAAGAGGCTGCACCAGATGTAAGTTCCACCCTCCACAAAGGATATCCTAATATCCTCTGATAGATCAACAAATGTAACAAGCAACCAACCACATCAACGTGAACAGGTCAAAAGCTAGTAGGACTAAGAGACCTTATTCTCGCAGCACAAAAGGAGAGGAGATGACAAGTGATCTCCTTATCTTGATGAAAGTCGCTGGTGTAACTCATCAGCCAGCGCCTGCCTCAAGTTTTGCCCATGATAAAAGAACGTCTTCTCGCTTTCAAGCACCCTTGCTGGTGCACCGATCTCATCAGGCTCCCGAACAGTATCAGGCTCCGGTTCTCTTGCAATCTGACACAAATTATGCAACACGCAACAAGCAACAATCGTCTGTGGTGCATGATTAAGACCCACATTCAGGTCCTGAAGAATCCTCCACCTCCCTTTCAGAAGTCTAATGGCTTCCACCACCATAGACCGCCCTTTCATCAGCATCCCATCGAACAAATTCTGAGCTGGAGTACCCGTCCCTTTCGAATTAAAGGGAGTCATCAAAAAAGACATTAAGGGATAACACCAATCCCCAACTATGTAAGGCCTAACATGGTGACCCCTTACATTTATCACCTTATCCCAGACTATATCCCCCGAAGTGACCCTATTGTACAACAAACTATCTCTAAAGTGAGTAGCATCATCAGTCGCGCCGGGTGCCTTAACACAAACATCCCAGAAAATCTTCTTGTGATCAGCCACAACCTGAAGCAAAACCGAATCATAACCATATTTGCATCTGTAAGAACTTGAAGAAACCCGGTCTCGTGGAAGTCGGTGAAGCTTGATTGCACTCCCATCAATAGCCCCGCAAATATTGGGCAAAGCAGTGAGCTCTTCAAAGGCCTGGGTCGCCTCAACCAATCTGCGGCGACTCACTGGGATTTTGATAAATTCCGGGTACAACTTCGTCGCCAAGAGGCGCGTAACCATATTAGTGATCTTGGAGACGAGGAACGGGTCGAGCGAGCAGCGGGATGCCACGACCTTCGCAGAATGGCCATGGGCGAGGCGGGAGAGAACCATGGCGACGGCATAATCGGAGGGGAGGGAGAGGTTGGAGGCGGCGATGAAGGGGCGGAGCTTGTCAACGACCGTGGTGAAGACGGGGTACGAGAGGCCGAACAGCGAGCGCCACCGAGCGTCGCGGAGTGGGGCCTCGAGGGACCATATGTGCTCGGTGGAGAGGGCGCGGAAGGCGGCCACGGAGAAGTCGGACGACGGAGACGGCGGAGAGGGTTTCGACGGAGCGGAATTAGGGTTAAGCTTAGGGTTTGAGGAGGCGGATGAGGAGGCGACGTAGGAGAGTACGGAGGCGATGGTGAAGAAGAGGAGTGGGGCGGCCGAGGAAGAAGAGAGAAGGGAGGTCGGGGAGCTGGCGGAGGAGGTGGTGGCGGAGGAGGAGGTGGTGGAGAGAAGGGAAGTGGTGGGGTCGAGGTGGTTGTGGAGGTGGAGAAGGTTGGAGAGCATTAGCAACAGCGACTGATCCATGTCAAGAGCGTCTGTGACTCTGAGAGTGCGTGTGCTGGTGCTAAATTAGGGCGTTGAAATGGAGCGAGGAGGTCGTCACATGGCGGCGGCGGAACGTGGTGGCGGTGGTGGCGGCGGTGGCCCGGCGGTGGCGCTCGTTCTCAATCTCCGCATGTGCAGCTGCGGACTCACTCAATTATCAATGCCGGGTCAATTTGGTGCTAAAACCAGCCTGACCCGGATCTCCCTCACTTTCTTTTAACGTCGAGACCACCTCCCGCTCTGGAAATACTTGCACTTTTCAAGAGCCTTCGGATCGTGTTAGATACAGCTTTCAATCGATAAGTGGTCAATAGACGTTAGAATACACCACGTGATCTCGAAATGCATGTATTTTTATAAATTTGTGGTCAAAATGTATGTTTATTAAAAATTTAATATCACAGAAAATCTCAAATTTATATATATGTGATAAATTTATTTTAAATTATTTTTTGACCAGAAAAAATTCAAAATTGATATAATTATGATAATTTTACTCAAAATTGGTACATTTTTGATAAATTTATCATCCATTAATTTTCGTTAAATTTAACCGTTAAAATGCTAAGTTTATGACACGTGGCAATTGACAAGTGTATTAGCTTGAGATTTTTAACCTCTTTTTTGTCAAGTGTGTATTAATTTAAAATTTTTCTCGATATTAACACAATTTAATGGAGAATAAATTTGTTGTAGGTATATCAGTTTGGAGTTTCTCATGGTCAAAATAATTAATTTATGGTAAATCCGTTATAAATGTACCGATTTATGATTTTTGTGGTAAAAAAATTAATTTAGGATAATTTTATCACAATTGTATCAATTTGAGGTTTTTTGTAATAAAAAAAATAATTTTTGGTAAATTTGCCATAGGTGTACTAATTTGGAGATTTTTCATAGTATTAACTCTTTATTTTATATATACATGTACACACACTTGAGTCATGTATCTAGCTACCCCAAAATAATATACCTGGTCAATACCCAAAAAAACCTAATCATGAATCTATAATAGAAAAAAGTAGACACATCACAGATAATTTTTATATCATGTATACACAATAAAATATATTTAATACACAAACATTTAAGAATTCTCTATTTTTTAAATAATGACGTATAAAAGTGTTGTATTGCATGTTCATATCGATATTCAAGATTGATCCCTTTTTCTAGAAAAAGCTCCCTAATAACACTTGTCTCGCGCACTCTTAGATTAAAAAAAAAAGTTTCAGATTGAATTACTGTGTTCCAAATAATCCGCACCTCGTCGAACGTAAAGAAGCGTCTCTCAATGGTCGGTTGGAACTTGCATGATAACACTTTTGGTTTTTTATTTATCAGCCAAAAGTCAATCTCGCAGATAAATCCGTATGGTAAAAATATTATCGAAGTATAAATACATTTAGTAAAAAAATATTTTTTTATTGCATTTTCTATTTCTAATCAAATTTTATACTTCTAGTAATATTTTTGGCCAGTTTAGAAAGTAAAACTTTTTTACTTTTCGGTAGAGAAATCACTTTTTTGACCATACCAGCGTCCGTTGTGGCCAACGCTCACCCACCACCGTTGGCCATCGCTTGTAGGCTGTCGTCGTCGGCCACCGCCCAACCACCGACGCTGAGAATTTGTTAATAATACTTCAAAATTACAAATTTTCAATCATTATCAAACGATTTTTTTTATGAGAATTAGTTTCTGGCCATAAGTCACTTATAGACAAAGAAGTATTATCATGCGTAGTCTCATTGTTCACGTGACTCAAAAACACATTTGCCCCCATAAAAAACCCAAAACAAAATCATAAAATTTCCAATTCCAAATTCCTCGATCACATAAACTCCAAATCGAATGTTGGAGAAATTGGGAAAAAATTGAATTTTTGGGATAAACTGTACAACGGCAAGAAAGCGGCATGTGATTAGCACGTGGTAATTGAGAGGTGTTTTTTGGGCCGACGATGAGGCAAGGGTAGTCTGAGACGATAATTTAATTTGGGGAGTTTTTTTTTTTTTTTTGAGACACGGACCATTTTGAGGGCTATTTTTTAAAAAAAAAATCAGGCCAATACTTAAAAAAATCCCAACTTTAGCATTTTCTCTATTCGGCTTTTTCTTTTTTGGGTAACCGAGGTTTCCACGGACTATTTTTCGGAATGATCAGGAATTCGAATCTAGAACCTTATCAGTATAATTATCTAAGGTTTATGAATCTCACCAACTCAGTTAATGTCTCATTGGCCTCAATTCAACTTTTTTTATCTTACAAAAAATATTTAACTTTTATTTTTATCCTAATTATACTCGCATAATACCTAAAAAAACCATAACTTTAGTACATGTCCTAATAATATTCAAAACGATTTTTGGTCTCATAAATTTTTTAAATTTTTACTTTTGTTCTAATTCTGCCACCGTTACCCTTCCGTTTATAATCATTATTAGTTAGTCCTACACGACATTTTCACGTTGTTATTAAATTATATCTCTGTAAAGTTGACATGAAAAAACCTTTCAATTTCTTTTTTGTTGACTATTTTCTATACACATTGTCGAGAGATACATAGTTACTCAAGATGACACATTTCAAATTCTCTCTCATACTCAATAACTTAAAGAACGACTAGACGTGAAGATTTGATTTTATTAATGAACGATCTCAAATCTCGTTATCTATGAAATCAATTGTTTCTTCATGCCGAAGATTCAAAGATAAGTTCGGCTAGAAAATTCAAGCCTCGTAGGATTAAGAAATGATGATTATGGTCGAAAAGACGGCGACAGTAAAATTGTGAAAAAATTAAAAGTTGTGAGTTTTATGAGACAAAAAAGAATAAATACAATTAGGACAGGTTGGCGTTTTAAAGTTATGATTTTTTTTGGCGTTAGGCCAAAAAATATGACCAAGAATGCCTAGCCCTCGTTAAAGTCTTACATAGTTCAATGCCGTCGTGGGTCAGGCCTCGATGGCCTCGTCTAGATTCGCGTGAAGGAGTCCCAACCCTCGCCGACCACTTTAAAGGACAAAAAAGGAAAGATAAAAATTTTAAAAATAAATATTATAAAAAAATTATCCAAATTAGTGCCGAAAGCGACATGTGAGATAATTGGTATTCACGTCTACAATTTTCAAGAAAAATTAGCCAGATTGACGCAAATGTAAGACGTGCAAAATTCAATTGGTAAAAAAAAATATTTAGAACTAAATTGACATAATTGTAATATATTTAGGATTTTTTAAAAAAATTTCTTCTTATTTTGCACATATATATATTTTTGGTCGGTTTAGATGCGATATATTTTCACCGCATAAGTCAAATACATCAAGGCGATTTATACTTTCTTACGATTTTCCCTCTTCTTGCATCCATAGGGAAGCTCAGAAAGTCAATTTCATAGCAATGCTCTTGTATTTAGCCGGAAGTTATGATTTTCTATATCACAATATGGCGTGATTGCTGATAATCGATATATTTGTCCGATGTAACTGTAATCTAATTCATAATCTCCACTCCACGACATGTAATCCCCAATGGATAATCATCCCGGAAAATCTTAGTTTTTACGAAAGCAAAATCACCGACACCTTCTTGATGAATTAAGAAGATCTTACTTTGTTTGGACAGAATAAAACCTAGTGCTTGCCATTATGTTCCTTGTGGTCATCAGTCAAGGCCATAGCAACACCTCCTCTGCATAACACCGCCTTCGAGTCCCGGCAATTCGCCACCACCCAGCCGTCGACCCAACATCGTCTCCCCCCCCCCCCCCCCCCCCCCCCCCCCCCCCCCCCCCCCAACAGTCACGGCCCTCCACCTCCTCCGCCACTACCGGTGCAATCTCTCCCTGCACGCTCCGCCACCCGCGCCCGGCGTGCCCGTCGTAGACACCGAAGAAATCGCAAACCTTGCCCGCCCTCGACCAGTGCTCTTAAACAATCTCACTTTACAGATTCCGGATTCAGCAAGTTCTTGCGGCATCATCTCAAATTCATCAGGGGATTTCCAATTTCTTGCAATTTTGCCTCTTTTTTGCATCCACCAGGGAGCTGAGAAACTCCGATTCGCAGCAATGACTGAGGTAATATTGAGATTCTTAGCCTTTGGTTTCTTATTTGCGACAATGATCTGCGATTTAGCTGGAAGTTATGATTTTCTGGATAAGGATATGGCCTATTAATAACTTGATTGCATAATGGAATCTGATCATTCATATCGACAGAACGAAACTGCCCGTCTTTGTGGCCATTTAGAGATCATGAAGTAACTATGATTGAATTGAATCAGAGGAGCCGCCATAAGCCTGTGTCTAGTGTTGTAATGCATTACGGAGTCACGATAAATCAGAAGAGTTCATTTTGTCTATAAGTTATCCGCTTATACATTCTTTGCCTTCAAGTTTGGATAGAATAAATGAGCTCTGGTTTCCTGGGCATGGATGAGATTTCTCTTTCACAATCTGATTCCGTTCCATACCTGAGTTCACTTGACCCTTTGTCTTCTGATATTTTCATGGTCACGTTTCTGTCTGTCGGTTGAAATATTTTGACTTACGCTTCATAGCCACATTTTGTTCCGAATGAATTACATGTTAAGGAACATTAAGATCTGGTTCTAACACAATCTGGGCTAACTCCTCTTTTATCTGTTGGAATTCTTATGACTATGTTCTTTGAATTGTTTTGACTGCCTTATATTTGCTGCAGTTGATTGTAGTTATTGTGTTTTTATACTGCTTGCGTTCAACTAGACAAGTATGGAAATTACATCTTGCAACATATTGTTCAGTAACCATATTTCTTGGGAATTCATTCTCTCTTCTTTTTCTTTTTCAGTATTGGGTGAGTCAGGGTAATAAGTGGTGCGACTTCTGCAAGATCTTCATATCAAACAATCCATCTACCATTAGAAACCATGAACTTGGTCAGCGACACAAGGATAATGTTGCCAAGAAGCTCAATGATATGAGGAAGGAGAAGGCTGCAAAGGATAAGGAGCAGAAGGAAGCAGCTTGTGCCATTGAACAAATTGAAGCAGTAAGTATTAGTTGGTAAGATTTCTTTTCAATACTCAGTGTAAAAAGAAGTCATGCGTTGCCTGAGGTCAACGGTTAATCTTACTTGTTGAAGGCGTTGTTCCACTTCCACTTTAATGTAACACAATATTAATTGAGATAATATGGCTCCTGGAGCTGTACTATTTGCATAGAAAATGTTTTTCTTGACTTCTCATGATAACATCTACTGTTTATATTCATGCTAGAAAGCGAAGCGTAGCTACCAGAAGGATGTTGCAAATCTTCAGGAGGCTAGGGATACTAATGCCCGTGTATTAGATGTTCAAGCAGGCATTGAAGAGGGTAAGTACTGAGGACTTGAAAGATGCAAGAATGAATCAATGATTTTTCAATATTTCTTTCACGTTTGTTGTGGCGAAGGCCCTTGCCTTTGGGCCTTTTTCAACCTTTTGAGAAGTATTCGTGATCTCGGAGTATTTTTAGCCCTTGGTGTTCTTTGCTATCTTTTGATGGAGGAGTTTGTGTCTACCATCTTAATTCTATTGTCATATATTGAGATTGAAACATTGTCACATTGTTGTCGAGGTTTGATCCTAGAAAGTGAAGTGAGGTTATTGTGATATTGTCAGGGACATCTCATCAATTAAACAAGATGGAAGACTATTATTGGCACGGTTTTTTAAGCAGGCCAATTTTGCACGAATAGCTTCGGATCAATTTTTTCCCTGACACGTGATCGCACTGTCAGCCACATGCTATTCCATTATTTCAGACTTGATTTTGTGTACTGACTAAAGTGTCTATTGAGTAATTTTGCGCTATCATTAGCATGCATTTTCATCTTGGTGCTAACTTAACAAGTAATTGGAGCATGTGATGCCTTGAGCCAACTCAGGAATTTCTTCATTAATCTCTCTGAGCTTTGACATTCATCTATGTTAATATTTCAAGCATGAAATCGTCCAATTCAGGATATCTATCCTTCTCCAACACTGTTGCTCTTCCAATCGAAACCCTCTCTAAACTTTTGCAGAATGGGAGCATGACAGCAGTTCGGGTTATTACTATAGCCAGACGACTGGGCTTTACTGCGATCCTAAATCAGGCTTCTACTATTCCGATGCTATAGGTATCAAATGGAGTTTTTTTAAGAAGTAATTACCAAAAAAAGGGAGTTTAAGAAGAAAAGTTTCAACCAATTATGATGTTTGCACTACTGATATTAAACTTTGCTCTTTTTTTTCTTTTTTTTTGGGGTCGAAAACTTTGTTTTTAATGCGGCAGGAAATTGGGTGCCACAGGAAGAGGCATACAAGGCGGTCCAAGCTTCAGGGAATCCCAAACATGGGAAACCTGTCTCTGGAAAATTGGCATCATCTTTGAGGGGAAGTCTAGATGCAGAAAAAGGAGGTATGGCTAAGCCACAAAATGTGGCAGTGCCTGGGCCGGTTGTTTCTAAATCCTTGAATCCCGTGAGATCAGTTAAAGGAGCCGCCTCTTCCTTTGCTGTTAATAAAAGGAAGAGAGAAGACAAGAAGCCAAAAGCCATATCAAAGGAGGAAGAAGCAGCCCTAAAAGCGAGGGCGGCTGCGAAAAGGAGAGTCGAAGAGAGGGAGAAACCATTGCTCGGTCTTTACAGCGGAAGTTGGAAATGATAAAGCAAACGCTCTTCTGTACTTTACAGTGCGTGTGTTTTCATCGTATAGACAACTTCTTTGCCTGATTCGATCAAAGACGATCCGACCATTGATGTTTTATGCTAAGGTGTTGCATTGCTCTTGAAACAGTTATCCATGTGCCTGTGATTTTAGTGCATCAGTGTCAACTACTTCTAGTCGACCCCGGTGGTTTACTGATTGCATTATATTGTACAACAGAGCCTTCAAACTTTTGGAGTTCTTATCTTTAGGATGGAGCTTCTGACTCGTTTATTTACCCAAGCGGCTAAGTTCCCAATGGAAAGTTGTGCCTGTTTGATCTTTCAACAAATTGAAAGAAGCATTTTTGTTTCCTTGAAGAACCCCGACTGATCAGTGGTTGATGAGGCTGATGTTGGTCATCAGCTGATGGTGGTGGCTCGACCGACGATGATGGCTGCTTTGAGCCATTCTTTGAATTGATTTCTCTGCTCTCAAGTCTCTCTCCAGTCTCCATGTTGTCTGTCCGGAGTCTGAAGCGCGACTCTATCGCGGTCAGACGGGTTGATCTTATACATACAGGGGCCTTGCCTTGTATGTAGCTGAAGATGCCAGTAGGTGCTGAGCAACATCACGTGGCATAGCAAAATGCAACTGAAGTGGATCGGTTACTGTTCTTCTTCTCGGTAGCTGAATTAGCTGCATCATTTCAAGTTAGAATCATTCAAGAACGCTAACTTCCCTTAGTGGTACGCAGCACGTGCTGCTGCATACTTTGGACCCGGTCCCCATTTCTTTGACTCGAAAGTCAAGCTTATGGGCTGTCGCGGAATCAAGAGGGGTGAACGAATAGGACCGGGAGAAAGTGACGGTCAACGCCAATTTTTAAGTCGACGTTGGCGCTTCCACGTGGTTTTCCTTACCCTGCTCTTGACCTTTTGGGGGTGGGGGGGGGTGGGGGCGCGGTCATCCATCTCGATGCTGGACCGATGGGGGGGGGTCTACTCGTGCTTCGCCTCGGCTGGTCCCTAGTGGATCCCGACGTGTAACAACAGAGGGTCCAGACTCAGAACCTTCTCGACATTCAATGTCGTGTGCAAAACTCGTGGGGATGGAAGACGAGGAAGCAAAAGGGGTAATGAAATAACACTTCAGACAAGCATTGCAGAGGTCTCTTCTACTCTCGGATCCTAGATAACTACTGATTCCCTCAAGAGGAAACTACAGAGGCATTGCAAAAACGCCCGCTCTTCAGGTGAAAGCTACGACGGAGCCAGGTGGGCAGTCATGTCGCAAAATTTCCTTAATTTATCTATACATCACGACATTTTAGACAGAGATACGATAAGATGCACTTAAGTACAGCATAATACAAATGGAGAATTCATCTATGGATGAAGGAACTGTACAGGAGGTTATTGGGGGCATCAATTCTTGTTGGTGCTTGGTGGGGGCGGTAGGTTGACCTGGCATCGACGACGTGAGTCAAAACGAAAAAAAAGAAAGAAAGGAAGAAAGAAAGAAAAAAGGAATATGAGAAGCGTTGTGCTTGGGGAGACCGCCAATACACGTGTCAACTTTAGTCTTGTCCCTTCATATATATCACGTTAGTGGTATATCAAAACTTTTTCTCATTTCGAAACTCTCTAGCCGATCGATGCTACATAGATCTCGGTCAAAAGAAAGTGGGAAACAAAGGGAAGTCACACCATGCACTACTAGCCTTTGCTGATTTGAAGCACACTCATCCAAGCATGTCGAGCAACACTATCCAACAACCTCGAATTCACGAAAAGCAAAACCTTAAAAAAAAAAAAAGAAAAAAAAAAGGGAGGGGGGGTCAGAAAACGAATCTATCTACGAGCACGGTTCTATTACATTTGATTTCTAGTGGGTCCATTTTCCTCTTAGATTATAGGATAGACTCGACCTCGAATATGCTTTGAGAGGGGGAAAAGAAGAGGAGAAGCGCTCTCGCATGCACGTCTTTTGTCTTTTGTCTTCTGCCCACGTCGCCGGGCAGCATGCTGCATGACGTGGCACGAGACAAATCGTCCTCTTTGCTTTGCTCCTGCTTCTTCTATATTTCTTCTCCTTGATTGCCAGTATTTGCCATGAGATTGACTATTTGGCACATCGGATTTGTGCATTTACTGACTCTTCTATTCTAATAAATAATCCTTATCCTTCTCCTTCTCCTTCTCTCTCTCTCTCTCTCTCTCTCTCTTTTTTCTTTTGTTTTTTCTTTTTGTAAATGACCGCATGGACCGTCGTCGTCGCCTTATCTCTCCATGACGAAGTTAGCTTTACTTGTAGAATTTATCTAGCCCGTGCGCGCCTTACTTATTTATCTTCACTTAACTATCTTAATACGTATGTGTAATGGCTAATATCCTGCTTTGTTAGGGTGAAAAGATGCAACAAATTGTTTAGGAAAGCGGAGATACGTTAAGCATGGAGTTTTGCGTCTTAAAGGGTCTTCCAAAAGCCGAACTTAGTTTCAATCTCAAACTATATAAGACTAATTCTCCATGATCTCTTCGGTGGAAGTTTCTACGTTGTGCTTTCTATTATTTGTTTCGCAAAGGAAATGATGGTAATCATCCTCCTAATGGGGTTGAGAGTTCCCTAACGAGAAAGGGAGCTGCTATCTTGACATTATAAAATACTGTCATTATTACTGACCTCACGATTTTTTTTTAATTAATGAGTACTTTATGCAAAACACGCGATGATGGTGTGTGTACCTACGGTCAGAAATAACTGACACTGTCAGACTGTTACAAAAACATTTCTCAACGAGACAGTGTAATGATCATATATTATGCTTTCAATTGTTTGTTTTCACAAAGGAAATGTAGAAGTCGAATCTGGGCCCCTCAACGATTTTGTGGCTAGCATTTCACCGTCACAAATTTACACAGTTATGCTAGCAAGTCAAATCTGGGTCCTTCAATGATTTTGTGACTAGCATTTCACCGTCACAATTTTACACATTTATCTCTTTTCCCTCTCTTAATTTTATTTTTATTTTTATGGTTTTTTTTTGGATTTATTGACCGCCGACCCCAACTAGTTTGGGATAAAGTTGTTGTTGATGTCGTTGATGTTTATGCTAGCAAGCAAGCCCTTCTAATACTAAAAGGTTAAAAAAGAAAAAGAAAAAGAAAAAAAAGGAGAAAAGGAAGATGAAGAAGAAAAAAGCCACTTGTCATCATTGCTATCTAACTTTGGTTTGGACCTTTTTCATCGAGATATTTGGTGCCAAAATCAAAGGCGGAACGACAACTTTTACACACCTAACGCAGCACAATTATTCCCAACCCAATGATCATGGCATGGCATTGGGACGACAACTTTAATTTTGTTTCCCGTGGGGTGTGGATTTTCCACTCTTTCTCTTTGGCCGATCCATCTTTCTGTCCCCGATTTTCGTTGCCCTAAAATTGTCTTTCCACCTCTCTGTTTTTTGCTTTTTCGCTTTTTTTTTTCCTTTTTGTGGGGGGGGGTGTTGTAATTCCACACCTATCCTCGATTCCGTTCTGCATAATGTGAAAAGGAGAAGAAGGAAGGTACCCCTCGTCACTAATGACGTCCCGCAGGACACTAACTTCTGGTCGGCAGTAGATTACATTACATGTGTTGCGATTTTGGCAGTCGGGCTTCAATTTAGGAATAAGGCCTACGAGAGTCAATGAAAGAAACAATGGAATGGAATCGGCATGGCCTGTGTATGTTTAATATGCTTCCAGTTGACCCCCCCCCAAAAAAAAAAAAAAATCTACACTTCGAAACGCGCGCTAGCGAGGGAGAGAGAGCGATTCGGATTGCGAGATCCGGGTCGGTCCATGCGTCAGCGACCCAGTACCCGGGCCAAGTCGTGCACTCCCGGAGGAGGATTGAACCCCAAGCAACCCAGCAGCCCGTGCTTGTATGGCAAAGTGGTCTTCTTCTTCATCTCCTCCGAAACCGCTCTGTTCAACGTGTAATGCAGCTCGTGGGCCGACACCGGCGCGGCCCCTGATGATCTCCTCCTCGAGCTCACCGAGCCGGAGCTCTCCGTCGACCTGAAGCTCGAGCTCTTCACGTCGTTTGCTGCTGCGTAATTGAAGGACGATCTCTTCGACAGAGCCACGTACTTGCGCAGGGGATCCTTTGCCGTGCCCCGCCCCTCCGACGCGCTCCGGAACAGCAGGAAGTCCTTGAAGCTCCACTTCCTGTAGCCCTTCGAGAAGGACAGGGAAGACAACAGCGAAGAGAAATATGAAGAAGCGTGACTCGATGAGGACGAGTTCGCTGCCCGATCTTCGGCTTCTCGATCGGCCTCCATGATGTCGGACACCCTCAAGGGCGATAAAGATCTCGTTCCTTTACGAACATAACCAGCCGACGACGTCCGCTGAGACGAAGAAGATTCTGCCTTTCTTTCCCTTCCACGACAACGGTTTAGGTCTTCGTGTTTGTTGAGATTCATCTCTCTCTTCCGGGTCTCTGCCAAGGCTGCTGAGAAGGGGTCAAAGTCTCTCTTCGGGTGGCGAGGGGAGAGAACTTCCTGGACCTTCTTCTTCCCTTGAGCAAATCTCGACGGCGATTTCGGAGACGCCGGAAGCGAGTTCATCACCGAGTCAGCGTCACCCGAGTTGGCTTGCAGTCTCGGTGGCGGCTTGAGAGGCCTGATCTTGCCTCCATCGAAGAGCTCATCAGCAGAAGCCGAAGCTCTGTCCAGTTGACCACTGAAATCGAACTCGAAATCGTAGTCGTCATCGTCGCCGCCGTCGCCGCCGCCGTTCTGGTCGGTCCCTCTGCGCTTCGGGACTCCGGGCTTCTCTTCCCAGGCAAAGGGTATCGAGGACAGGGACTTCCTTGAATTCCTGAGCTCATGAAGGAAAGCCGAAGCTCTGGTGGGGCTCGTGGGCGCACTGAAATACAAGTTGCCGAAGCGTTGTGGGCTGGACGGAGCGGTCATGAACGGAGAAGAAGACGTGCTGTCGAAGTTGAATTCCAGGTTCGGAAGCGGAATCGCGACTTCCATTTCCATGGCGGGTTTGAGAGGATTCAAGAAGGGAGAACAGTTGGAATGCGGGATCTTATAGGGCTGGGGGAGAGGAGAAGGAAGGAAGGAAGGAAGGAGTGGGGAAGGAGATGGGTGGAGAAAGAAAGATTGACCAGAGAAAGAGATGGGTCAGAAATTACAAAGCCGCCTCTTTTATTCTTAATGTGATTAATGGAAAATTAAGCCATACCTAGTTGTTGTTTATGACATAATCATTTTCAGTCTGTGTCTGAGTGGTTGGCGTTTACTCTGAGGACGTGGGGAAGATTTTTTGGTAATTTTTTTACTTTTGTCACCTTCGCTTTTAAGTCTTACCTCGGGTTAAAAATGGTTTTTTTTTTTTACTTTTTGGCAAGTGCTTTTTTTTTTCCTTTATTAAAAGTGATGATGTATGTATGCTCATGTAAAAATCTCTATAGTATAGGTATTAAATGTCCAATGAATCTTGCGCTTGTCTGTTTAGGACTAAAAAAAGTCAAAATTACACCTACGGCTAGATTTAGCTCAAACGAAAAATAAAATCCTATTCAATGATATCTTTAGTGATGTTTTCGCAACTGTCGACGTTTTCAATCACGAATTACAGCAAGCTCACATTCACATGGAACAATAGTTATACGATTTGAACGCTACCCAAGTAGGAAAACATTGGACCTGAAATTCCGATTTTGAGATATATACTAGAAAGATGATTTTTTTTTATGAGGGTATCCGTGCATAATCATGTGTCATACTAATACTGTGCAATTTGGAAGAACTTGTGTTTCAACATTTTGAATGTAGAGAAATTTTCCGACCCATATATATATATATATATATATATATATATATATATGCAGAGAAATTCAGATGGCTTATTCTTTTTGAATCATGAAGGTTGAGTGGCTAGACTGGAACTCAATTCACTATGGAGTCCACACTTTTGTCCTTCTTCAAGGTAATGAGTGCATTCAAGGAAATCATAGGCCCAAAGCAAAATTTTTCAAGAATGGCCTTTAGTGGGCGGCATGGTCGTTTGAGATGTGACACGTACTAGTTAAAGATTTAATAATGAAACGGAGTTCTTTCCAAATAAAGATTACGAGCGCCGGAAAAATTGGCCGGTTTTATTTATATCTGAATTTTGCCGACAAGTTGTAATCCTAATTACATTTTTATAAATAAACATTTTAGGGGTACTGGGTAAGAACCTCAAATATCAAAAGTACGTTTTTCATAAACAAAAACACTACTTGAAAGTCGTAGAATTATCGGTATTTATGATATGGGCAAAACCCTAGTTATATTTTATTTGTCGAATGGACTTAGTCAAGAGTAATTAGTACTGCGAGGAAATCTCGGACTCGAGTGATTAGTCAAGTCAATGACGTGATTAGGCTTCGTATGTCTAGAAAAAGGGTTAGGTTTTAATGTGATGGAGACAATATATGAAGGTCCGAGGGATTGAAAATATCCGGTGATGTAATGAGCAGGACCAGCAGCAAGTTTCAGGGTGCCGGCGATTGTTTAGTTTAAGGCGAGAGATTAAGGGAGCCGGTCAGCCATTTCGCCTCAGTTGTAAAATGCTAATTGGGTTCTTGTCATTACGCAACACACTTGTCATGTATATTTTAAAACCTGGAAACGTCAACCTCTAGCTTTTTGCAACACGTGATGAAGCCGTAGCTCTTTGGTCAAAGGAAGAAATTCGCCATGGTTGCTCGACTGAGGAGCAGCCCAAGAATTCCCGCATCCCTTTCCACGTTTGCCCTAAACACAAACTCGTCCGTATCGTCTACCAGTTTTTTCGATAGTATATCGGACTGGCATGGACTCGATCGTCGGAGAAATCGTTGGCCCGAAGCAAAGCGGAATCTCCAGTTTGAAAATTCAAAAGGGGATTCCCTTTCGGGAGGGAGGAAAGATAATTCACCCAGCGCAAACCCCGAAACGGTGGAAGTGCTTTCACTCGTGCCGGTGACGTCCGAATGAGTTTTGCTTCCAACGTTAATATCCCCAAAAGGCTAGACCGAAGAGAGGAATACAGGACAAGATGTTAATCCTAGAACGGCGAGAGGGCACGAGACATCTGAATTACCCTTTCCCTTTTTCGCATTTTTTAGGTCCTATCAGGAGTTTGACTTCGGTGGCATGTCTTGTGAGAAAATATTAGTTTTTTTGTTTTTGATTTATTACAGTGAAACCCTTCTTTTGTTTAATGAGAAAAACCAGAGAGATTGCATGAATTGCACCCTCCTTTCCCAGTAGTCGGTGCAGAATCATGTCACGACAAGGTTTGTCAGGAATTCACTCAGAGGAGGTTGAAATCTGCCAGTTTCCCTAGATTAGATATGATTCTCTAGTGAAAAATAAACTCGAGAAGAGACACTGCTAACCTCAATTTGGAATTTCAGACTGAAGCAAAAGCGAAAAAAAAAAAAAAGTTTGTCAGGAAATTCACCAAGCTCTTGACTTCTTGATGAAAAATTGAAATGGCAGAAGCAAGAGGAGAAAATTTTGGGTGTGTACCTTCCCTATAACTGACCTTTGTCCCTTCGGCTTTATCATTGTTGAGAAAATATCGCCCCTTCTATGCCAGCGTATAGTAGTGGAGGGAGGAATAGAAAAGAGGAGAAAATATCGCCCCTTCGGCTTTATCATTGTCTGACAACACGGCCATTCCCACCATTTGGGTGTTCTCCATGTGATTCACGAGGTAAGCGATTTTCTATTAAAATTGATCAAATGAACTTAATTGACAAAACGTCAAAAAGTTTAGGATTCAATTGACATGGTTAAAAAATTTATAACTGAATTGGTACAAATTCAAAATATTTAATTATTTTCTTGGTAATTTTCCCTTCCAGAGGGCATCTCATTTACTTGGAAATCCTATTGTGATGAATGTGAACACGACATATTTAGCTATTTAGTCATGTGCTCCGTAAGTCGCTCCACGCCAGCGAAAGCTACTCTAACCATGGCCGGCTCTCCTTGACGTCCTCTTTCAATATATTTGTTCCTTACCAATTTTTCCGCTCCATCTACCCGAATTACATGCATGTTGATCAAGTATTCACTGCCGTGAAACTTCAACTACGTTTGTTGGAGCAGCACCTTTTCGTTTTAGCTTTCGCTCTGTTTTTCACTAAAATTAAGGAAAACATAGCCCAAAATACGTACAAAGTAACGGACAGAGGAAGGGAAAAGTGTAAAAAAAAAAGTCCTGAATCAGCTTCATTATTATTAATTCAGTCTTAAATACTTTTTTTTTATCAATTCAATCATAAAACTTTTATATCAGTACCAATTCGACCCTAAACCTTTTATTGATATCAATTCAATCATAAACATTTTGTATTGTACCAATTTAGTCTTAAATCCTTTGTGTTTATGTCATTTGAATCAATTCAATCAATTTTGGCTGAAAATCGCTAGTTAGACATCAATTTTCCTACGTCGCACGGCCGGCGCTAACGCGAATATTTTTTTCTTGATATTTTTAAAAATTTCTAAAAAAACCAAAAAATGCTTAAAAATTTATTTAAAATATTAGAATAATATGAAAAAAAAATGTCCAATTCAGCGCTAATCGTGCATAATGGACGTCCACGTCAGCGATTTGCCAACAAAATTAGTCGCATAAATTCAATTGGCATATGTACAAAAGATTTAAGACAGAGTAAACACCGATAAAAGGTTTAAGACTTAATTGGCGCCGATGCAAAATGTTTATGATTAAATTTTCATAAAAAAAGATAAGTTTTAAAACTGAATTAGCACTAATATAATAAATTTAGGATTTTTTTTTTTTTTACATTTCTGATGGAAGAAGACACGATGGAATTGAATTTTCAAGTTTGGCTCGCTAGCTCGCGATGCAGCAGCTGTCCACGGTGTTGCACTGAGGTGGGCTCGAAACTGATGCGCACCCTTCGCCGGTCGAAACATTTAAGAGGATAATTATTGATACCGAGGACCTCCCATCCATCGAATTTGACTTTCCGTATGTCGTTCAAAGTAATGAAACACAGGACATGTGCGTGAGGATAATATTTAATGTTGGACAAGAAGCGCTAAATGGTTGACCTTTCCACGTTGATATCGTTCCATTGACCATTAAGATGTGAGAAAGCAGCTTTGTCTTGAAAGGGCGGCTATTCCTTTATTGGCCCGCTAGATTGCAAAATTACTTTGGTGACGTATATGGTTCAATTAGAACAAGAAAAAAAAAATTAAATGATGCCAATGCATGTGAGTTCAAAGGATTAGAATGCATTGGGCTGACACTCACCTGTTGTATTCACAAATATGAAAATTCTTTTCACTGAACCGGCAAAGCGAGTAGAAATTGATCGCAAATCCAGATTCTCTGTTCCACGGTGCGCAGATATAAAGATTAACCGATGGTTAAACACTCATTTGCAAGGGACAAAAAGGAATGGCAGCAGAATCACATCGAAATGAGAAACAAAGCAGAACTGAATTTCGTTTGCCCCAATCAATCATAGCCCAATTTCACTCCCAATTGGAACCCAACGGTGGAAAAAAGAATTAATTGAATATAATTAAAATTTTGGAGGGAAGATAAGGTAAATGAAGAAAAGAAAGAAAGAAAGAAAGAAGGAAGGAAGGATAACCAAAATGCAGTTGCCATGAACAAAATTTCAACAGGGTGGCTGACCTGTGGGCACCTGCTTACAGAAAAACTGTACAAGATCCTAAGGCTTTATTTCCGGTAATCTGCATGAAGAAAGCTCTCATATTGCGTTCCTCTCAGCGTCTTTTGAATTTCGTCCCAGTTATCAACTTGATTAGATAAGGAACCCTGGTGTATTTTGACCTGACGACTCTTCAGATCCAGGCGCGGAACCTTGAGAAAATCTTGAACATCCACTAATTTCTGCACACAAGAGAAAAAGGTTCTTCCCTTTACTCTTTTCCCGACCATGATGTGTATCATGAATTGAATTCATCCATACAGTCTAGAATGTCGACAACACAAGCAACAAACAACAAGAAAGTTGATTTCCTTACAGTGCGGTTCTTCACAACATCCTCGTAATAGAGGACGATATACCTGGTGCTCTTGAAGTACTCCAGGGCTTTTGCTGTCATCTCTTGTACCTGCCTCAGGTTGGCTATAAGCAAGGTAGAATTCAATGAAGGCTTATATCTCGCTAGTATCTCAGCCTGAAAGCATTAAACATTCACCAAGTAAGACTCTTTCCCTTCTTCTATATGGTTTAGAGATATCTATCAGAAAATAAGCTTTGTTACTGTATGTACACATTGGTCTGGGAGGGAGGTAGAGAGGGAGGGACACCTCGTGGGGTGAATGCACATGAGACTTGTGAGTGCCATTTAGTGGCTTGGCATCTCGATCGTAGGAATTCGCGAGCACTGATATCATCCTGCGCAAAAGATTTCTTCTGAAGAGGAAAATAGGCGTAACGCCCCGGTTTCTGAAGTAGTCTACTATTTCTTCATGATGCTGCATCAAACCCTGCATTAAGCATCAGTAAAGGAAAAAAAGGAACACTTAAATCAACAGCAGAAAGTCAGGCAACCTCATAAGAAGTCATAAAAACTAAGATTCCAAAACCCAGTACAATGATCCAGTGCAAGGAAAGAGCAGCTAATTATGGAGGCAGAAAGAAAGTCTCTTACTCTCTCATAAATCATCACAAATTAAACAGCAACCTCAAGATATAGAAATGGAGTGTGAGGACAAGTGTCAACTTTGTGAATTAACAATCATACATCGATCAGTAAGTAGCAAGGGCCTGGTTTTGCCCATACATATGTGCAAAATACAGATAAGGGAAACAGACAAAATACAGATAAGGGAAACAAATCACTTTTACATGGATAGCTGCATGCTGCAAATCTTAGAGGAGAACAGAACATTCGACTGAGAAACTAATTTACTGATTTTTTTCTCCAACAATATGCTACCTAATGAAGCTAAAAAAGGTCAAGATTTTAATCATGCAAAAAACAAAGAAGATGTGTCCAAATAGGCCTCGACTAGCACAGTCCCAAACATCATTAGGTTTGGAAAAACGAAATGTATAACATCATATTATGAAGATAATGAAACCATTTCTAGTCTAATAACTGAATTCTTGATTTTGAAAAGCAAATAATTGTCGTGCGAAGGTTCCAGAACAGGAATAAACAACGGCAGAAAAAGGCTGCCGTTTCTTTTGAATCAAAGTAAAAGAAACATAATGGTAGAAAAAAGGGTTAAAGAGACAGCATGAGAAAATGATAACATCTCTATAAATCATATCTTTAATCGGTTGTATTCCCTTGTACTTGCCATTTTGGCATTCTAGACGCATGGTGACCTGTCTAGCCTTAACAGGAGATTCCTGAGGAGCAGATAGTTGAAAGAAACTGAGTAAGGTCGCTGAAAAATTCCTGGATTGTTTTAGCACATCCATTTAGGATTTTGACGTTTCTTGAGGATTCAAATCATACTAAGAAAATTTTATCGACCAATTGTAACAAAGCAGGAAATTCAAGTTTAACTCATTGCCCCATCTCAATGGTATTGATCCATGGACTCAGGCACAACTTAAAGGCACTTACTGGTATGTCACTAAGAATGACCAAGATCTGCCCTGGTTTGTCAAAATAGGTATATCCAAATATCTGAATCTCAATAAAGAGCCATAATAAAGCGTGGATGATGAATACAGAAAATCAAGATGGCGGATGAGAGGAGATACAATATCTCTTTCAAAAGAAGTATAAATAACAAAATAGAGCAGCAAAATAAGAATGGGAATTGCCCTTTTTTAGTTTTTTCACAATTTCTTACTAACTAGCAGCAAAAGCATGTGTCGCTGACGAGAGGGTCTTGAATTTTTAGCTGGACTAATAAAAAATGTCGATGCATGATTCACCAAAAGCTTATGTAACTTAGGCTTGATCATATCTATTCAGAAGTTCATATATACGTCTTGGACAATATAATCATCATCATCATCAATAATATCTTTATCCCAAACTAGTTGAGGTCAGCAGTCGATAAACCCCAAAGATTCATAAAGACTTAGACAGTATAATATCCAAGAGAAATCTGCTTTATTACAAATACAAAATGAAGACAACAACAAGAATAAGGGAATACTTTATTAGGTGCAATCACCTGATTAAGCATCCATTTTAAGCCAACAGCAGCTGTGCACTCATTCTTTGATGCGCTGCTCATCCAGTCCAGGTTATAAATTTTATCCAAAGTTTCCGTTATCGTGGAGATATTGCTCCTTCTAATTTTAACAGAGAAAATTTCCCCATTTGAACTAACATTTGTGTGATTGTTCAGCAATGTCTCAAACCACCCACTACCGGATCTCTGCATCGACAAAATGGCAAAGTACCGTACAGGATTGCACGAACATTCAGCCCTTAATACATAAAAAGCAACCGATCAGTAAAATTGCATAAGATCCAAAGCCAAGCCACCGTATGAAGTGACATACCTGCTGAAAGTTTTCGGTTTGGGATAGTGCAAATAAGGAATCTCCCAAGGCTCGATCGTCGGTTTTGGACATGGACTTCTGATCACTTGGACATTCAAAAGACCAGACTTGGTTTGAATGCCAATTTGCTTGATACAAATCGAGCAAATGTAAACGCCGCATATCATCGCAAAGACCACAACAACCATCCGCAGCACCAACGGAGATTTTTTCACAGACTTGATGCCAAAAGATTCCTGTATTTACATGGCAATACAGATACTTAGGGTTATGCAAGCAAGTAGAAAGTCGGCTCATTGGAGTCCTGGTACGCATAGATGTTAATCATCACATCTACTGATCTACTGAAAACACAATGACGTTGACGAACTAGTGAATCTGAGCAAGGACGAATCAGACTCGATCGACGATCATGGCCAAAAGGGGACAGCGACGGAATCAATCGGAAGCTGGACTTGCTTGCTTTAAATGCATTTTAAGGAAACAAAAAATGAAAGGCAAGTTAAATTATCAGCTGCTCAGATCAGGGAAAGAAAGAAAACAATTATCGAGCTGCTTGAGAAATTTCAGAGCTAAAAGGACACAGACGACATATATTAGTCGAAAACCAATACATCACGTGTTCTGCGCGCAAAATCCGGCTACGATTTCACCAGAAGATTCGAAGGAAACTCCCGCTCGCCGGGAACAGTAATCGAGGACAAGAAATGCGGCAGCCGTACCTTGGTGAAAAAGCAGAGATCGTCGGCCATCGTCGCGCGAGCTCGAGAGAAGCGGAACAAAAAAGCATCGGGCAGCTCAGGTTCCTCTTCTTTATTCAAGCTCTTTTTTATTCCCCCCTTCAAAACGTTCTCAAGCTTTTTCCCTTATTTTCTCGAGAAAATACTGAAGCGCAGGGGGAGAGAGAGAGAGAGAGAGAAAGAAAGAGGGAGGGAGCCTTTTTTCTCGTGAAAGCAGGAGGGAAATGATTGGATGCATCGAAGACCGTTGCACGCTCGCTTCGCTTTGTTGTACTACTGTATGGGATTTCTTTTTCAACAGATCTCTTTTTTCCAATCCAAGTTCGTTCGCCTTTTTTTTTTTTTTTTGGGAGCCGTGACCCAACTCTTGAAACGAAACGAGGGAGGAGACCGGAGGGAAAGGCCTTTAATGCGGCTTCAAAACGAGGTCGTTTTCCGATGCTGTGGTCGTGGAGAGAGCCTCTGGAGGTGCCACGTCGACAACGATCCCGCTCCGTCGTTTTGGTTTTAACGGAAAAGGCCCCCGAGGCCCCGACCGTGCGGCAATTTGGGCTTAAGACATTTTGCCTTTTTCGTGTTATTACACTGTTCGCTAAACATCGATCGCGTGGAGAACAAACGTCCTTTGCTTTTGCTTTCACGTTGTCCCGCTTTGAATGGTTCAATAGTTCGTAGGAAACTGGCTCGATTCTCCTTTTTTTTTTTTTTTGGGGGGGGGGGGGTGCAAATATTTTGTTGCGGTTAAGTAGCTAGTACCATCGCGTCCCTCGAGAGTAATTAAGCATCATAATCTTTGCACCTCATCGATGTATGGATTCGTGGATGATAGATAATCTCTTGATTATCTTAAATAAATGTCGAAATCCAACGCTCAATTCTGTAAAGAGAAGGGGGCGAATTGCGAATCAAGATCTAGTAGAGGAATGGAAACAAACTTACGAAAGCCTTCGTCCCATGAAGAGGGGGAGTGGCGGAGGGACCATAAAGCGATTTTCCCATTTCCATCCTCACTTTTCTAGATCACTTCCGGCACACTCGATGGCCTTTCATGATGCTTTCCATTAAAAATAGGAACAAAAATATTTTTTAAAGAAAAAAATAACGGTAAATAATAATTGTTGAAAGATGAAAGATCCACTTGGGATTCTTCATCCGGGTCCAAAAAGCCTTTGGGCCCGTTACAGACAAAGACCAAAGGTCGTCAAGTCCGAGGAGGTAACAACGTTTGGGCTTTCGCTCCAACATGTCCTGGTCAAACCAAACTCGGCTGTCCCCCGCTTTGCCGTTGACCACGGATAGTCACCGCTCACCAGAACCAACGTGAAAGACACGAGAATCACGACGTTCCCGGCAACCAGATCATTACACCACACCCCAACAAAAACAATATCCATCTCCCACCAGCTCTCTCACTCTCCCCCAAATGGACTCGACCCCCAGCTCCGACGAAATCGCCTTCGAGTCGCCCTTCTTCCGGATCTACAAGGACGGTCGGGTCGATCGATTCCAGGGCACAGACACCGTCCCTCCATCCCTCGACCCCCTAACCGGCGTCCAATCCCAGGACGTCCGGTTCTCCTCCGACCCCGACCTCTCGGTCCGCCTCTTCCTACCCCGGTCGTCCGATCCGGCCCGCAAACTCCCCCTCCTCGTCTACTTCCACGGCGGAGCCTTCTGCATCGAGTCCCCCTTCTCCCCCATCTACGCGAGGCACCTCAACACCCTCGCCTCCGCTGCCGGCGTCGCCGCCGTCTCCGTCCACTACCGGTGGGCGCCGGAGCACCCTCTCCCCGCCGCCTATGACGACGCGTGGGCAGCGGTACGGTGGGTCGCCGCGCAAGCGCTGGGAGAAAGAGGGGCCGAGTCCGAGTCGTGGCTCCGCGACCGCGCCGATTTCGACCGGTTGTTCCTAGCCGGCGACAGCGCCGGGGCCAACATCGCTCAGCACGTGGCAGCGCGGGCCGGGGTGGAGGGGCTGCCGGGGCTGAGGATCGTGGGCTTGGCCCTTGTGCACCCGTTCTTCAGGAACGATGCGCCGGATAGGCTGATGGAGCTCATATTCCCTTCGAGCTCGGGTGCGACGGACCCGCGGATGAACCCGGCGTACGACCCGAACTTGGGGAGGATGGCGGGGCAGAGGGCGCTAGTGTTCGTGGCGGAGAAGGACCATCTGAGAGAGAGGGGGCGGTCGTACTACGAGGCGTTGAAGAAGAGTGGGTGGAAGGGGGTGGTGGAGATCGTGGAGACTGAAGGAAGAGATCACGTGTTTCACTTGTTCAAGCCCGGTTGCGATGAGGCCGCGGAACTGGTGAAGAAGTTTGCTTCTTTCCTGAATCAGGAGTCAGGAGCGAGGCAGTGTCTGTAATTTGTTGTTAAGCGTCAACTTATGATCTTGGTCTGGTCAATAATAAGTAATCAACCATCAGTTGACAGTCGTCGGAAATGATAATTGTGATGAAGCTGTTTCATGTTTTCGTGTATCTTTTCAGCACTAATTCGAGTCTGCTGTACTACATCAAGCTCTGCTCTGCTCCGCTTCTTGCTTCTTTATCCCCTTGCTCAGAACAGAGATGCTTGATAATCTCAGTTCCTGTATGCGCCTTATCAGCTTCTAAATACCACGTTCGTGTGATGTTCCTCAGGAAGTGAAATTCAGGATGAATACCACATTCTCAATCTCATTGTGTCTGTGGGGGGAAGAATTCCTCATCCGGATGAACAACGATGTCGTATTTCCCTTCAAGCCCTTTTAAGTGTGGACGGTCGTTTCGTCCATGTCACAATTTGTGCTCGTGAACTTGGATTCGGATAGGCGAGAGTTCTATCGAGGAGCAAATTGTGAGCTACAATTGTTAGATTAGGTCACCAACAGGTCCCACACCAACTAGATGCTTCTCCCACCTAAAATGCCTTGAGACTCTAACCTAATGGTGGAGAGAAACGGGTATTTCTTAGCACCAATCACTAAAAGATGCGCCCCAAAGCAGAGAGTTGCCAGTTGAACTCAAGTTTCATTTTCTAAAGGCTCTGTACTCAAGGAGCAAGTGAACCCTCAATAGAGTACGAATTCCTAGGAAAATAATTCACGAGGGTGCAGTATTTGGCTGAACTGGAGCAGGTACTTCCCACTCCCACCTCAGCGAAGTTTCCTCCCTCACGAGAACTCCTAACTCCTAGTTAGACCGACGGTTGAATAGTGAATTACTACATCGGGTGTCCCATTGTCCATTTCCCTACTCAATTATTAGTTTATTTTCAAGAAGACCACCTCCTTCCTCAATCTCGCTTCGTTGAGCCTCTCATCCATCACCCGCCTCACTCCCAATGGCTTCGGAAGCCAACGAGGTGGTCAAAGAGTTCCGATTCTTCAAAGTCTACAAGGATGGCCGCGTCCAACTCTTCAGTCCTCCGGTCGAGAAGATCCCACCCTCCGATGATCCCAACACCGGCGTCCGTTGCAAGGACATCGTCATCTCATCTGACCCGCCCGTGTCGGCTCGGATCTTCTTGCCCCGCGTCTCCGACCCGGGAAGGAAGCTCCCCTTGCTCTTCTACATTCACGGCGGCGGGTTCTGTATGCAATCCCCCTTCTCCCACCGCCACCACAACTTCGCCAGCACCGTCGCGGCCGAGGCCGGGGCGATTGTTGTCTCCGTTGAGTACGGGCTCTTCCCGGCTCGGCCAGTGCCCGCCTGCTACGAGGACTCGTGGGCCGCGCTCCGGTGGGTCGCGAACCACGCCGACGGAGACGGGCCCGACGCGTGGCTGAACGAGCACGCCGACTTCAGCCGGGTCTTTATCGGCGGCAACAGCGCTGGGGGGAACATATCGCACACGCTGGCCGCCCGGGTGGGGTCGATGGGGCTGCCGGCGGGGGTGAGGATGGTGGGGGTCATACTCGTTCACCCCTACTTCGGTGGCACCGGGGACGACCAGATGTGGCTGTACATGTGCCCGACAAACGGCGGGCCATCGGATCCGAGGCTAAAGCCAGCGAAGGAGGATCTGGGGAGGCTGGGGTGCGAGAAGGTGCTGGTTTTCGTGGCGGAGAAGGATCACCTGAGGGAGGTCGGGATTGGGTACACCGAGGCGTTGAAGAAGAGTGGGTGGAGAGGGAGCGTGGCATTGGTGGAGCATGTTGGGAAAGGCCATTCCTTTCACCTGGATGATCCCAAGTGCGAGAAGGCCGTGGAATTGAAGGACAAGTTCGTCTCTTTCATCAAGCACAATTGATCCCGTTCCCGAGCACGTCATCGAAATTAACTACAAAACGTGGTATCAACTTGTTTTGTACGTATGAAACATTGTGCAAAACTGCTGTTTTAATCTTTTAATTATGCATATTTTTCCAATCAAGCCTTCGAATTATCTATTTTACAACTGGGTCTTTAATTTTATTTTATTTTCCCAATCACTTCCCTGCCCTTTGTCTTTGATGCTCCATATCAACGACACGCCTCCTTCCCCATCGCGGCCGTCACGGCAGTAGCCCCCCAGGCTCGACCTTATGTCGACCTCAATCTAACATTGGGCACGGCTCAGATATATTATTTTTAGGAATTAATTTTTTAAAATTTATATATATATTTTTTGTTAATAATTATCTGGACCGTACACTCATGACATAAATGGCTCGAATTTTAAGGGCATTACTTAAGCTTCTGAGCAAAATTTACGCGAACCCTTTCCCGCTTTAATAGTCCAATTAAACGCAATTTGCTCCCGAATGGAACCTCGTTCGTCTCATAACCCTCATTCTAACCAAGCTAGTCCCAATGGGACAGGCAATGGCCTCACCACCAACCAACTATGACACTCCGACTGATCCACAGCAATAGTTTAACGGCTCAACCGCTCCAAAAGGGTGGCAGCCGTCATCCAACCAAGAGGTAAGATAGCCTATGAATTACGCTCCCATGTCTAGATAGCTTTAATGTGATTAGCAGCTCCATTACTTATATGGGAAATTAAACTCGTCTATTTAGTGACCCTAGGCAAGGCCTCAGCGATCACCCCGGGCACTTCCCATGCTAGGCGGCAGCGACCAACACTCGCACAACCCTCGCCGCTACAACTGTAAGTTTTATTGTTATTATTATTAGTAGCTTATTTTTAGTTTTTTTAATAATACGTAGATTTGTTTTAATGATTTTTAACTTCTTCTTTCATTAGGATTCTCTAGCGAGTCAAGTATGATTTCTGACGATGTTCACTGGAGTTGGCATTGAAATAACCATTTAACAAAAAACGACACTTAAATAATCAAAAAAATATTGACATTAAAGTGAACACTTCATACAAATATTGACAATCCATATATTCTGTTGCTTGAATAAATGGATCCATGATGAAAATAATTCATCCAAGGACGAATAAGCCATATCTGCCCTTTAAAATACCAAGACCCTCTATCTCTCTCTCTCTATCTTCTCCTGTTACTAACTAAAAAAATTTGGGGGGCCCAGTCCGAGTCACAAGCATGAAAAGAAGCCATTGATTGCAACCCGGTGCAATTAGAATCAAATTGTTAGGAATCACTCTGCTAAGTCCTAACAGCTAATTTGACCGACAGGTGGAGAACGTGGGAGTCCATTTACTCCCGATCAACATTTCTTACGCTCCACAGTGACGGTAACACCTGCCGTTCCTCACCCAAGGCGACAAAAGTAAAACGAAAACCATGAATGAAAGCTTCAAGCCCCGTCGCTTTCTCCATTTATTACAAAGGACCTCCTTGTTCCTCCTTCACGTCACACTCTCTCCAAAAATGGCTTCAGGGAGCAATAAGGTGGTCAAAGAATTGGATGGCCGCTTGGAATTCTTCTTGCCTCCCGTCGAGAAGATCCCTCCTTCCGATGACCCCAACGCCGGCGTCCGATCCAAGGACGTCGTCATCTCGTTGGACCCGCCCGTCTCCTCCCGTATCTTCCTGCCCCGCGTCTCTGACCCGTCCTGGAAGCTCCCCATCCTCTTCTACGTCCACGGCGGCGCGTTCTGCATGCTATCCGCCTCCTCTCTCATCTACCACAACTTTGCCAGCACAGTCGTGGCCGAGGCCGGTGTTATCGTCGTCTCGCCCCATACCGGCCTGCTACGAGGACTCCTGGGCCGCGCTCCAGTGGGTGGCGGGGCACGCCGGAGGAGAAGGGGCGGAGCCGTGGCTGAACGAGCACGCCGACTTCGGGCGGGTCTTCATCGCCGGCGACAGCGCCGGGGGCAACATATCGCACACTCTGGCCGCCCGAGTCGGGTTGATCGGGCTGCCGCACGGGGTGAAGGTTGTGGGAGTCATATTGGCGCACCCCTACTTCGGGGGGACAGAGGACGATCAGATGTGGCTGCACATGTGCCCGACGAACGGCGGGCTGTGGGATCCGAGGCTGAAGCCGGCGAATGAGGACCTGGGGAGGCTGGGGTGCGAGAGGGTGTTGGTGTTCGTGGCGGAAAAGGATCACCTGATGGAGATGGGAATTGGGTACGCCGAGGAGTTGAAGAAGAGTGGGTGGAGAGGGAATGTGGAACTGGTGAAGAACGTCGGGGAAGAGCACTGCTTTCACCTGCATAATCCCTGGTGCGAGAAGGCGGTGGAGGTGAAGGACAAGTTCGTCTCCTTCATCAAGCACGACTGATGGATGGATCGAGCCATGAAATTCCGCGTAAATGTTTGATCAGCGGGATCATTTGATTCTCACTGTTTGGGTTGTTTCCATGGCTCATGCGAGGTGAATCTGGATGATTGAATACGCATTATGTACCAATCCTCTTTAGCCTATCTAATAATTTGTCGGACGTTCGTGATCGATCCACACACTATTATCGCGTATTTTACATAAATGATTGAATGATAGTGTAATTAGAAATAACTCGTTGTAATATACTTCTCGTTCTCGTTCCTTTACTTTTCCTCCTCCATATCCAATATCTCCCGCCATTTCTCTCTTTCTCCCCAATCCCCCACATAAAAGCACGAACAAGTGAAATCCATATTTAGGATGGGTTTGGTTCAAACTTGTGATTTCAGCCCTTAAAGCCTCTTGGAAAAATGTTGAAGCGTGTGGTTCAACTTTAGACTAGCATTTAGGTAAATGTTATTCTTGAAAAAGCTGAAAGCCCAATGCTAGCTCTCGGGGAGGGCGGCCGATCGCCAACGGCAGATCTGGCTTGCCAGAGGTCAAAACCTTTGTTGGTCCGGATTTTTGGTAAAATAAAAAATTGTATTCGAAGCTTCTTTTACAAAGTTATTTTTACCAATCACTAGTTTAACAAAAGCTCTGTTCAAATATGATTTTACCAATCACAACTAGAATTTTCTCAAACCCCTTTGAGTTGAAGACATTAGCATTTTTTCAAAACTCATTTCAAATACTGAACCAAACCTAGTCCTATTACTTGAGCGAGGATGTGTGTGCTGTGTTTAGATTTTCCTCTCATTGATCTCAAGACCTCACGGAACTTGGCTACCACGCTCCTCACCACCACCCTGCACCTCAGGGACCCTCACGTGCCTCCGGGGCTCGAGTTCGATTTCTGTGATCTCTTTGTCATTCCGCCAAATGGATTGTGGGCATTAGAGAGATCTCATCATTGAAATCCCAAGCCCCGTTGGTCTGATCCTTGGAAATCCGACATAGAGCCCAAACTCAAGGGCATCTCCAAGTGGCGAAGTCGGCCATAGAGTGAGGCCGAATCCGTCAAATTGATCGAGGGCGGTGAAAGGGAGGTCTCCAAAGGAGATGGCATACTCGACAGCATCCTCAAAGTCAGGGGGGAAGAGGGTTCTTTTGTTTTCATGGTTTATTTTAGATTTTAATCCTACAAGTCAAATAGTTATATCCGAACATCAACGAATACTGGATGGGTTATTTGCAATTCTATCATATCCTTATCCTAGTCCAGTAAAAGTCGGACCAATCGCAGATGAGGTTGATTTATGGACAAAAGTATAGAGATAACAGAAATTAATTCACCCAAAGATATATATACAGCCATCACTGCCCTTTAAAGTCCTGAAGTGGAAATCAAATAAGAAATATTGTAAAGTTTCTGAAGTTTGAAATCAAATTATTGGGAATCACTCCCCTAATACCCAATTTGACCGACAAGTGATGACTGTCAGATTCGTGATCAACGTTTCTGGTTGTTAGAAAGACAATAAAATCTCCGCAGCCCTCGCCTTCTCCATTCATCGCAGGGACGGTACCTTCCTAGTCCTTCCTCACTCCCCAGAAATGGCTTCGGAGAGCAATCAGGTGGTCAAAGAGTTCCGATTCTTCAAAGTCTACAAGGACGGCCGCGTGGATCTCTTCATGCCTCCCGTCGAGACGATCCCGCCCTCCGACGACCCCAACACCGGCGTCCGATCCAGGGACGTCGTCATCTCGTTGGACCCGCCCGTCTCCGCCCGGATCTTCCTGCCCCGCATATCCGACCCGGCCCGGAAGCTCCCCCTCCTCTTCTACGTCCACGGCGGCGGGTTCTCCATGCAATCCGCCTTCTCCCGCAACTACCACAACTTCGTCGGCACGGTCGCGGCCGAGGCCGGCGCCATCGCCGTCTCCGTCGAGTACGGGCTCTTCCCTTCTCGCCCCATACCGGCCTGCTACGAGGACTCCTGGACCGCGCTCCGGTGGGTGGCGGGACACGCAGGGGGGGACGGGGCGGAGCCGTGGCTGAACGAGCACGCCGACTTCGGGCGGGTCTTCATCGCCGGCGACAGCGCCGGAGGCAACATATCGCACACGCTTGCCGCCCGGGTCGGGTCGATCGGGCTGCCGCAGGGGGTGAAGGTGGTGGGGGTCATATTGGTGCACCCGTACTTCGGGGGGACGGAGGACGACCAGATGTGGCTGTACATGTGCCCGACGAACGGCGGGCTGTCGGATCCGAGGCTGAAGCCGGCGAAGGAGGACCTGGGGAGGCTCGGGTGCGAGAAGGTGTTGGCGTTCGTGGCGGAGAAGGATCACCTGAGGGAGGTTGGGATTGAGTACACGGAGGAGTTGAAGAAGAGCGGGTGGAGAGGGAGTGTGGAGCTGGTGGAGAATGTTGGGGAAGAGCATTGCTTTCACCTGCGTGATCCCAAGTACGAGAAGGCCATGGAGTTGAAGGACAAGTTCGTCTCCTTCATCAAACACATCTGACGGATCGAGCCGTGAAAATTCCGAGCAATGTTTGATCAGCGGGATAAATTGATTCTCACTTTTTGGTGATGAATCTGGATGACTGCATATCTACCAATCCTCTTATGTTCAACTAATAATTTGCCGGGTTGATCTTTTCCCACTGCGAATATCCAACTAGCCCAGCCATGCGTCGTAGCCTCCACTCGGGTCATTTCTAATTTCCATGCTTAGTACCCATTAATTAATCAGGTTTAGCGGTCATCTCTAATTTCCGCGGTTAACTACGGATGTTTTTTGAAGTTAAACCCCACACTCCACAAAAGGAATCGTTAACAAAGCATTAATGTTGCTGGGAATCATTGTCGTAACGATGCTCATTTTGCTATTACTACGGAGGGTAGAACTCACTGAATTGAAGATGATCCCAAACCGAGATCGAGATGTGGCAATAGAAAACTAAAATGGGTTTCTTCATTTGAGTTTCGGACTGTTTCTATCTAATTGATCTGATCACGACCATTCGGATTTCCGTACAAAAATGGACATGCAAATCGGCCCAAAACATAATTGAAACGAAGACTACCTTGACCCAAAATGGTTGGGCCGCAAGCCCACTCATCCCCCAGTCATTTGCCCATGATTGAAGCTGAATTGATATTTTAATCGACATTTGTTTTTTCAACTACAAAAGGACCCTCTTTCTTGCGTTTAATCGTACTCGCAGAAATGGTTTTGCTTGTTACCGTCGAAAGGCTTGCGTTTGATTTCTTTTCCTCTTCTTCCTCTCAAGAGCAACAATGGGGAAAAACAAAATGCCACAGTCCTAAGTTGTACGCGCGCCCGTTCTCAAATTAATTTCAGAGTCAGCTCCAAATTCCTAGTTTTTGGTTCTCGGAGATGGAAATCGTGTTTTGCATCTTGGTCCTAAGTTCGCACTTGGAAAACTTTAAGATTAATTCCACCAAGGTCAACTCAAAGCAATCACCGCTTGATTTAGTAACTCGGCTGGCCTTGTAGTAACCGATCCCAACTCGTTAGGATGATTCTTAGGTCGCGTTCCGGTAGATTGTGGCCCACGCGGACGGGACAACATCTAGTGCACAGTTCAGCCGTCGTGCCATGGTTAGGTCTGTCTACAAGAAAGCATATCTTGAACGAATCAACAACCAACTTTTTCCAAGGGGATCCAAAACTTTCGAGTCGCCCTCTTTATTGTGGATGATGACAGATTCGACCGTCGAACGTATTTTGATTTGTAGCAGGGGCAAAAATTAACGATACTGATTACAATCTAACAATACTATTAATTATTTTTTATTGTAGATTTACACAACATCATCACATATTTTATATAAAGTAATAATTAGTTAAAAAATCGCGAAGTAAAAAATAATAACAATACTGAATATTACGCGGAATCTCTCTTATCAAATATTCAAAACTGTCTTTATAAGGTACACTGACTTGCCACGTAATTCCTTCTATCAACAGTACAGTAAATTGACTTTGGGTCAACCCTTGACTCCGCCCTTTCCACGTTGAAGGGGACAAAAAGGAGAAGTAAGACCGCAGGTTTTTTTTTGGGCTCAATAAAAAAAAATAATTTATAAAAAGGGGTCTACATTTTTTTTATTACTAAAATGGGTCTCGTGCGATAGTGTGGGCTCCGCACAAACCCGTGCGGGAGTCACTCTCCTGCACGGCTGCTCTTCCGCCCCCGCGAGAGTCGAAATCCCGTATGGCTGTGACGAAAAAAATGCTCTTAAATAACCAATACAACATTCTAAATGCCCTACCCTACTTAGAAGATTAACTACTAAAAGAGGAAAATGTGACTTTTAAACCGGTGGGTGCAATTTGTAGGGTTTTTTCTTTTTTGAAAAATAGGTCGAAAAAGTTACAAAAATGCGTCATGTTTTCTTATTATAATTACCAGAACATGGCCCCTACGCGCAAGGGTGCAATTTGCGAGGGTTTTTTTTTTTCTTTCGAAAATAGGTAGAAAAAAAGTTATAGAAAGGGGTCGTCTTTTCTTATAATTACCATAATAGGTCCCGCGCCTTTACAGGACTTAGACCCCCTGCACGACTTCCCTTGCCCGATTTTTTGTTATCTTTTATGTTTTTTTATATTAACTTATATAAGTTTATAAATAATGATCAATAATTAGAAAATTTATTAAGATATATAGTTAATAAATAATTTTCTATTTATGTAATTAATATATTTAGTATATAATTAATTAATATAAATAAGTAAATAAAAAGTGGTAAGATATATGAATATGTCATATTCATATTTAAAAATTTGGATAACAGAAATCATGAGCGAAAAATATCAAACAAATCAAAAATATAATAGTAGATAACAATCCCCAACTCCAATTATATTAGCTAATGATGTGATCCTCCTACATACCCTCCTGTTCCGCAATCCGGTGGTTTCCATCGTTTGGCGGGTCTAAGATTGTACCGAGAACAAGGTTCAGATGAGCAGGATGTGTGGATGATGAAGACATATCTTGTGATGGCTAGCGTGGCTGTAATATGGAGGCATCATCAAAGTGAGCAAATATCCCATGCTCAGACCCTACATATCCTACTGAAGGAGGGCATGGGAAAAAAAGGTGAGAAATCAGATCCATGAGAACTAGAAGAACTAGCGGGAGTCTGCGGCTGTTGAATGTCATGGAATGAAAGAGTAGGTCCTTCATGAAGTGGACCGGCAAACTGGTTGAAGCCTGTATGGTAATCTGCCTGGCTAAATTGTGGAGTGAACCCCAAAGTGAAAGTTGCTGCACGATAGGCAAAAGGGACATCATCAACTGGATGATCTCTAGTGGTCCTTCGAGTCAAGGGAACAGTCTCAGATGGGTCATCTTCATGCGACCCAATGGATGTTCCAGTAGATGCTGGTTGGGGGTGGTGCCATCATTGTCATCTGTCTCTCCTCTTCGTTGTCGCATAGCATTGCGGTAGCTATCCTCGTCATAGCCCGCATGTTCTCCCTAGATTCCCTAGAACCTAATCGTATGATATTTCCACGCTGTCACTCTATTCATGAAATCAAAATCAATAAAAGTTATCAAATGTCAATAATTTATGTTACTAAAATAATAATTAACGAAATAAATAAAAAGCATTTGCACGTACCGCTGCACCCACTGCAGCTCCCCTGAGAGAAATCCCTTCTCGTGCATGTATGATACCACTCCATATATTCTGAATGATAGTAAAGTGGCTCTATTCCAGGAATACCATTGACTATATGGTCAGCATGATCGAACCATATATCGATCAACTGTCCGTGCAAAAAAATCCAATCTTTTCCAATCGACCTTAAGTCAATATCATGATAGGTTGTATGATTATGGGGAGGATCTAGTATTGCCTGCTGCATACCAAACTGACGAAGTACACGCTCTAGATAATGCCACTTGACAATGTAGAAACAGATAGGTGGAACACGAGCCCTCCAAATGTATTGTCCCTGCAGGTAATAATCTGGTAGAGCTTGGAGAATGTGACCATTATAGGGCTCCCAAGTAATCTGTTATTGTATTTTTTTTATATCAAATTAAACGAAGAATTAATTTAAAAGCTAACATGACATATAACTCATTGGTTGCTATCATTATTACATCTTTGGATGTCATTCTGTCAAATTGGTAGCGCAAATGTGTCAAGGTATGCGTAGGGATCTCTGTTGTCCGTCGGGCAAGACTCTAGTTAAAAAACAAAAAACACAAAGAGTTATATATTATTCATCGCACAAAAAAATATTATGGCTCGCGAAATGAAAAAAGCAATAGGTCACATACCGACTACTAAAAGGTGCATCTACTAAAGGGTGACGGCTTCCAATGGATGGGGAGACACAATAGAAACAGTCCCATGCCCAAACCTGCAATATATGTAGGGCGCCACCGATTTGGTGCGCTGATGGATCGGTTGCATGGCACAACTCTAGATACAACCACGCAAGTGCCACTGAACTCCAGCTGTACTGCGTAGCATGCGCGTGGTCCTCTAGTAGTAGAAGAAAAATCAAACTAACCCTAGCGCCTGACTTGTCTACGGAGATAGATCCTCCAAGCAACCGAAGAATGAATGCCCTAGAATGCCGCAGTACAGTAACCTCATTGGCATCGATAGGAATTTGACCAAAGCGTTGTTTCAGCCATGCTAACTTTACCACCGAACCACGCAACTCGAGTAGGCGCTCACCAAATAAATCCTCACAAAGAGTACCCCAATTCCAATCGGTGAGGCCAATAACTGCATTTCCATCTATGGGAAGTCCTGTGAGAATCGCAATATCCTGCAGTATTATCGTGCATTCACCTTCCGGCATATGAAAGGTATGAGTCTCAGGCCTCCACCGCTCAAACAAGGTTGTAATCAAGTGCTAATCAAGTTGCCAAAATCCCACGGAATAAACTCCATAGAATCCCGAAGATCAAAGATAAGGTAGGATGAGCGGATCAAGTTCGGCTGCATGTATTATTGTTGCTGAATGCTGACATTTAAGAATTGTATTCTCGATGTCCTGTAAGATATTACATTAACTGTTAGTAGCAATTTCATGACGATACATCTGTTACAAATGACATATCAAGAGCTAAATTTCTTAAGTACCCGATCGTTCCATATTTTCTCTTATCTATGTTGGGTTTGCTGTGTAAGCAATGAACCATCTTGAGGTCCCGAATGAATGTACTTCCTTTGTTTCATGTCTACAAATGAAACGGAGGAACCTAATAAATATCGCATAATTGAAATATTATAATATTACAATAATTTCATTACAATAATTTAGATAACTCAATTTTATATGGAAATCAGATTTATTACATTGTACGCTTGCACACTATGTAAATTTTACTGTGTGACTGATCTATATATACAAGTTTGTCTGTTGTGCCTTGATTTCCTATAGTTCGTACAATGGTTACGTGAGGTGTCACAGCTCGACGTCACAGCTCGACGTCCCCCAATCTATCTTATTACGTATTCGTGATACACGGGGCTTTCCTTTCTTTCTAATACGGTTTGGGTTTGGCACAAATAGCATCTCATCAGGTTCGGGCCAGTAAGAAGAATCTCCCAATGGACGAAACGAATATTGATAGCACTGAACTATTTTATCCAATGTATAGAATTCATCCATGAACACACGGTAATCAACAACATGTCTTTGACATGCTGCAATTACGTGGGAACAAGGAATTTTCATCTCTTGAAATTTTCCACATGTGCATGTTCGCAGGTTTAGACTTACTACATATATCCGGGCCCCCGATCATCTGCATTGGTTATGTCTACTTTTAACTTCAAAAAGCCTTGTGTCAGAGTCGAACCGTATCACTTCATGGCCATTCGCTTTTTCTTCGTTTTCCCAGAGCGTGTCACTCGCAAACTGAGTATACAAAAATCCCTGGTGCTGTTGGCTCTCGTATGTCGTTCTTCTGGTATCAAACTAATGGTTCAAATGATACAATATTTTTTGCACCATAGCTGTTATTGGCAGAGCACGCAAATACTTCAGCATTCCATTAACCGATTTAACTAAATTCGTTGTCATCGCTCCATATCTCCTCCCTTCATCATAAGACTTCGTCCATTTTTCCTTTGGAATCTGATTACACCATGATGTTATGTCTAGATCGAACTCTCTAATTCGGCTCATGACGCGTATGAATTTTCGCTCTTGATTCGCATAAGCTGCACATTACAACAATAACATATATTTAACGAAGTAAATTTATGAACATGTATTCTTCTTAAATATTCGAATTTGAAAATTTACCTGCCATATGAACACATTTTTTTCCGTTGGCATTTTTGAATTGTTTATTGTAGTTGCTGACGATATGCCGAATGCAATATCTATGGTGGCCATATGGAGGATGCCACCCTTCTGTCTCCATTGTTCTCTGAATCACAATATGTCTGTCTGATATCACACAAATATTTTCTCTCCTAGTGACATATATCCGTAACAAAGTCATAAACCAAGTCCAACTATCAACATATTCCCTGTCGACTATAGCAAATGCCAACAAAAATATATGATTGTTCCCGTCAAATGAAGTTGCGCAAAGTAGCGTTCCTCGGTATTTCCCGTACAAAAAAGGTTTCATCAATAAATATCACAGTACGACAACTTTTGAAGCCTTCAATCGTCTACTTGAAAGTTCGGAACATTCGGTTAAAAACTGCGTAACTCCGATCTGGGTTCATGTGATCGTTGATCACAAAATGAGAACCCGGATTTTTGGCGACCATTCTATTCATATACTTCCTCAACATACCATATGACTCACCCCAGCCTCAAAAAATTTTTGCAATCGCCATTTGCTTAGCTGCCCAGGTTTTACGATATGTGGGTTCGAAACCCACCTTGTCATGAATCTCGATCATTAGTGTCTTGATTTTAATACCTGGTTGGACAGCAACCATTACTTCTATTTGGTCGCAGAGGAACTTTTGATCAAGTTGACGGTGATCCCTTGACATTTACGGATTACTACATGTATGTGGTCCACTGTATTTCGTTATTTTTCAAAACATGACACCTGCTTTAGTAGTTGCATGGAGCCTCCAACCACACGAGCTATTTGCATTACCACACTTTATCACATATTTTGTCTTCTTTGACTCATCGCTACGAAATTAATAATTTCTTCTCAGAGAATACTCTTTCACAGCGGACTGCAAAGCATCCCGTGATGGAAATAACATCCCCACCTCAAATTCTTTTGTCGGATCAAACAACATATGAGCCGGCTTAGCTCTTGTATTGACTTGCATCATATCAAAGTCGATATCTAAATAGGGCAGTGGATGTACTAATGGCAAAATGAGATTACTACAATGGGTGTTGTAGTATGCCTCCATATTATCACTGTGGACGTCTTCTTCGTCACTGTCTTCGGTGTCTATCCAATCATCATCTTCTTGATCAATATTGTCATCATCATTATCATCATACTCCACGTCATCTTCACTGACATCAAAGCCTTTTCCATCTGAATCATTCATCACTTCGAGTTCATCTATAGTTACATAAAATTGAAGTAACCCCATAGAACTACATTGAAGTACAAATTGCTGGATTATGTTCACTGCAGCATCATTATGTACCTCCACAATATTATATATAATATGACCTTGGATTGTTTGAATCGATTGTCTATACATCAGGCTTTGAATATAACGATTTTCTGTTATATTACAAGTGCTCGCAATCGTAGCTCGTAACTCATCAAATATGAATATATTTCCAAACTCAAACATATCAAATTCTCCACCTTCGTAGTCATGTCCATATTCATTTCGTACTACGTTATGTCCTAATGCATAGTCGCAAAAGCGCTAAACAACATTCTGTTAAATAAAAGAATTACAAATTATTTTTCATCTCTACATATGTTGTAATGTTTAAATAAAAAAATAAATTATTAACATTAATACTATAACATATGCAAATAATTTTATAAATTCGAAAATAATAATAACAATAATGCTATAACATATGTAAATAAATTATTCATCTATGAATAATATAAATATAAATAAATCTATACCGAACAAATTGAAAAAAAAATATTACATAGGAATTTACCTTAAACTGCTGATGGAGAGCACGCGCGGAGTGAGGATGCTGATTGATTTTGCTTTTATCTCAAATTCTGTTAAGTAAAAAATTCACAAATTATTTGAAACATTACAAAAATTATTACGAAAAATATTAACAAAAAAATAGTAATGAAAGCCCCTAAATAATTTGAGTTTGACGCATTTTCAGTAGCATAGGTGGTGTTTTTTAAAGTTCAGATTGACATTTTTGTATAACAAATGAAATAAAGGGCATTTTTTAGGATTTATGGTAATTTTTCTATTTTATTGATTTTAAATACTCCTTTCTTGTTCATAACTTCGTAGATATTTTCAATAATTTTATAAATACGAAAATAACAATAACAATAATACTATAATACTATAACATATGTAGATAAATTATTCATCTATGAATAATAAATAAATTGACGCCAAAACAAGAGTGCCCAGAAAGAAATACAAAAAAATAATAAAAAAATATGCGAAACCATGTTTGTTTGATCTAGAGGAGAGACCTTTCTCAAGATCTCATTTACTTGAAAGTAGTCTTGCTGCTTTGGAAGGTCTTTAGTAGAACTCATAGGTTCGAAGCCAGTCCCGTATGAACCTCTCATAGAATCAACTATACTACTGACAAAAATTTCTAAAAAAACCAAACTGGACCACCCAAGAGAGGAACACAATCCAAACTGGCTTTACAGACATCCGCACGGGGTCGGTCAGAGTCCCGTGCCAGAGACCGGCTCCCGCATGCGTTTGTGGGGAGCCCACTATCCCGCACGGGACCCATTTCGATAATTAAAAAAAAAAACCTACCCTTTTTTGTTTTTTTTTTGGGGGACTATTTTGGAAAAAAAACAAAAAACGCAAAGACCGCGAAGTATTCACCGCCGCCATCGCTTTGCCCATTTTGTACAAGGACCTCCTTCCTCTAAATCTCCATCCTCGTATCGCCACTCCCCACAAAGATGGATTCGGAGAGCAAGGAGGTGGCCAAAGAGTTCCGACTCTTCAAAGTCTACAAGGATGGCCGCCTGGAATTCTTAATGCCTCCCTCCCTCCGATGACCCCAACACCGGCGTCCGATCCAAGGATGTCGTCATCTCGTTGGACCCGCCCGTTTCGGCCCGTATCTTTCTGCCCCCATCTCCGATCCGACCCGGAAACTGCCCCTCCTCTTCTACACACACGGCGGCGGGTTCTGCATGCAATCCGCCTTCTCTCGCACCTACCACGACTTCGATCGGGCTGCCGCAGGGCGTGAAGGTGGTGGGGCTCATATTGGTGCACCCGTTTTTCGGCGGGACGGACGACGACCAGATGTGGCTGCACATGTGCCCGACGAACGGCGGGCTGTTGGATCCGAGGCTGAAGCCGGCGAAGGAGGACTTGGGGGAGGCTTGGGTGCGAGAAGGTGTTGGTGTTCGTCTGGCGGAGAAGGATCACCTGAGAGAGGTCGGGATTGGGTACACGGAGGAGTTGAAGAAGAGCGGATGGAGAGGGAGTGTGGAGCTGGTGGAGAATGTTGGGGAAGAGCACTGCTTTCACCTGCGTGATCCCAAGTACGAGAAGGCGGTGGAGTTGAAGGACAAGTTCGTCTCCTTCATCAAACACAACTGATGGATCGAGCCATGAATAATCTTTTGATCCGCGGGGATCAACTCATGATTGGATATCTACCAATCCTCGTAAGTTTTACCTAATAATTTGCTGGGTTGATCCTTTCACCTCTGCGAATATCTATTACTATTAGCCAGCCATCTGTAGTCTATTGAAAAAACAACACGACATGGTAGTCCTGCCTATTGAAAAATAATCATACTTGTTTCGGCAGAATTTCTCCCGCGGTAAAACATCCTTAATCGAAAGCCGTTTTTTGGATTTTTTTTTTCAAGAAAACGAAAACAGATGTCGAGATGAATCAACTATTCGAATTTCTTTGTGCACAGATACAAATTGAGCCAGAATTTAATCGACGCATCGGCTTGGAGCATACAGATTTTCGCAACAGAATCCAGTGCAAACAAACTATGCCAGAAATTAATTCATGACAAAGCTTAAAACAATAATATCTGACATCTAAATTTAATCGATGGCCTAATACATGGGATAAAGATAGATGTCGAAATTTAATCGATACACGAGTTTGAAAGATGAAAATACAATCAGGAAAGTGAACTGTGAAGATACCGAAAGGTAGTATATTTGTTTGATATGCACGGTTCTCTTCAATAGAGGAGTGACAGGCATTTACAATGGTAGTAACATAACTACTTCTAAGCACTAAGCAGTTCCCAATGGTTGTAACCAATGTTCTTCCGCTTCCAAATATTTTGTGTCTACCTTCTCACGACACCGCGATCTTATTCTTGGACGGCTGCTCCTTAAAAAAATGCATGGCAATCGTTCCACAATCTCAATTGCTTTGTCCTCCGGTGACTTCCACCGTGTAGCCATATCTCGATGCTCCTTCCGTTTCCGTCTTCACAAATTTATCCATCCTTACACATTGAAAATCTTGTCGGTCGTTGTTAATTGTTAATCTTTATTGTTGAATATCGACGACCGATCGGTGGTGACCGTTGCTAATATCGATATCGATCCCTGTATATATCCGTGCGTTAGCCACATGCTTATCTATGCTAACGACTTGATTATTTTTTGGTGTAAGCAAATACTAATCGAGTAGACTGATACTGAAAAGTAACAAATGCTTGGAGAGTGGCAATGCCGATGCATTGATGATCGGAAAGTGATCGCAAAAGAGCGGGTACTGCCCTTGAAATCCAAGCTATTCGTGTTATGAAATTATGTCCCAGATCATTACTAAACACAAAAAACAAAAATCCCAAAAAGTTGACCCATAAAAATAATAGATCTGATCCTAGATCTGATCCGTCTAAAAATAAATGGCCTGGATATCAAAGTCGTTACATATTTTCTGGAGAAAGTACAGGCGATTTGGACCCTATGGATTCTAAGTTTTCGTCGACCCAAGAAAAAAGCGTGAAATATGCGACGGCCGGACAGAAATCATTGACCCAGTATCAACGTTACTGAAACAAGGGACCCGCACCCAATCATTATTGGGCCGAATACCCGCCCATCGCCTATCCAGTCATCTGCTCACATACCACGTTCTCACGTGCTCATTAGACTGGTCTGACTGTGAACCCACTGAATCGTCTCCCTCAACAGTCGCAACAAAGAGCAAGATCAAAATCCAATCCTGCTTCACTGTTTCCACAGCCTCGACCGCCCAAAAATGGCGTCCCTCTCTCGTCCCTTCTCTCTCCTCTTCCTCAGACAATGCCGCGTCTCATTCCCATCCCACCCAAACCCGACATTTCTGAACCATCCTTCCTGTTTCAATTCCCTCTCCAACTCCATTTCTAATCCGCCTCGAATAATCTGCAGCAACAGCATTAGCATTAGCAGCAGCGGCGGCGGCGAAATAGCCCACGAGTTCCGATTCTTCCGAGTCTACAGAGACGGCCGTGTGGAGAAATTCCATCAGACCCGCAAAATCCCTCCCTTCGACGACCCGGTCACAGGGGTCCGATCCAAGGACGTCCTCATCTCGCCCGAACCCCGGGTGTCGGCCCGCATTTTCCTCCCCGAGATCCGAGACCCGAAGTCCAAGCACCCCGTGCTGCTGTACGTCCACGGCGGCGGATTCTCCTTCGAATCCGCCTTCTCTCCCGACATCCATAATTACGTCAGCTCAATCGCCGCCAAGGCCGAAGCGATCGCCGTCTCTGTCGAGTACCGGCTGGCCCCGGAGCACCCGATCCCGGCTTGCTACGACGATTCTTGGGCCGCGCTCCAGTGGGTCGCCGCTCACGCGGGCGGGACCGGACCCGACGCGTGGCTCAATCGCCACGCCGATCTGAGCCGTCTCTTCGTCGCAGGGGACAGCGCCGGAGGCAACATCGCGCACAACGTAGCGGTCCGGCTCGGGCGGGCCGGGTTGCCCGGGGTCCGGCTCGCGGGGATGGTGTTGGTGCACCCGTATTTCGGTGGGACGGAGGACGACGGGATGTGGCTGTACATGTGCCCGGAGAACGGCGGGCTGGAGGACCGGAGGCTGAGACCGGCGGCGGAGGATTTGGGCCGGGTCGGGTGCGAGAGGGTGCTGGTTTTTGTGGCAGAGAAGGATCACCTGAGAGGGGTTGGGGCGAGATATGTGGAAGAGTTGAAGAGGAGCGAGTGGGGAGGGAAGAGCGTCGAGTTAGTGGTGAACTTCGGCGAAGAGCATTGTTTCCACGTAAGTGATCTCAGGTACGACAAGGCCGCTGAGTTGGTGGACAACTTTGCATCCTTCGTCAAGCAAAGTTGATTAATCCCTCCTTATTGGAGAAGCTAATTAATTGCTTCGTTAGGTGTAATGGTAGTTCAAAATTAGCTCCCTTTGTTTTCTGGAAACGAATTGTTTTTTCTTTATTTAAAAAAATTACCCTTAAATGAATTCGATTGTTAAGCTAGATTGAAGCCTACCAATTTAGAGCCTAAATAGAGTGCTTATCCTTTTTTCAGCCAGCCTCTATTAGAGATCTAGAGCTCTCAAACTTAGAGATTTTGCCATTTAGATGGTAGGAAATATATAGCCTTCACCCAACGTGCTACGATGTATAGATTGCTTTATAATAGACGGTCAGACAAGACGGAGGAGGAATAGTCACCATAATAGGAAAAATCGATTGCATTAAACTTATGTGCGAGTGTCACATGCCGACAGATTCCTTGGCTGCGGAATAGACCGTGGGGCACCCAGCTTGCCATGCAAGGCCATGCCAGCTCTTTTATTTTTATCGAATCGAGTCACATCACGTCCAGCTCAACTCGGACATATTTTGTATCGAGCGATGACACACTATCTTTAACACTACGACTGGTTTCGGCCTACTGTGGCCTTATCAGAAGAGCGTTATCAGTTTCCGACCAATTTGTATACGGGAGGTCAAACCCGTCTTCAGAGCTCTTAAGGAATGTATTCTATATAGTTATATAACTCCTAATACAAATCAATATAATGCTACCCCTGACCCAGTCGATCACTATTTCTATACATCGCTCATGAGTTATGTTTTTAGCATCACTAACTGTTGATTTAAGGATTTCAAGTGTAGAAGGAGGTCACGACACCTTTCGTTCGATTCCCTATTTGTTTAAGGGTTACAAAACTCTCGGCTCGTGTCATGAGTCTAAAGCTTCGTTTGCCTCGCGAAAAATGAATAACCTGATTAACATTTTTCGGAAAAAAAAAAATGATTGCTTGCATTGCCTATGAAAATAAATCAATTTAAAAAATATTGCTCTTGTCTATGGAAAAAGTTTAGACAAGAAATGTTGTTGATAAGCCATATAATGAGTTATTTTTCGAAAAATTAATTTTCAATCCTTTCATTTTCCGCGAGAAACGAACGGAGCTACCTGATTTATACAAGACTCAATATGGTCCACATGCTACCAGCACGACCTCATCACCAACTTGCTAGGAAAAATGAAGTTTCGTTCGAGACGACTCCAGCTACATTTTCAGCCTTTCGAAGAGAAACGCAAAGCGCAACCACAAGTCCTCCTTTCTCTCTACCCCTAAAGACGGCAGTAATTTGCTTCGGAATCGGAATCACCTTTCTCCCAAAGGGACAACAACAAGCGTCTCCGCCGGCGTTTAGTTGTTCCATACGTGAATGGCAATTCGTGCTCGGGGGGTGGTTGCATTCGGGACGCGTCCTTTCCGCTGCGAACGCGAGTGGATCCCGAGAACCTGGCGTGGATTCTTATACGGATCGCGACGATTTGTTTACTTTGCTTCATCGAACGATTAAGTATCGGTCCGTGAAAATGAAATACAACTAACTCGAGTCCCAGTGGAGGGTGGTTTTCAGATCTAACCAGCAGAAAGACGTGCAGTTCCCTCCGATGATCTCATTCCCGACAATCATCAACTCACCTGATTCTATTTAAGGAAAAACCCCAGTCGGTGGTGCATTTATAAATGACAGCATCAGTTGGTAAACCTTCTGCTATATACACATTTTCGTTCCCATTTTCCATCCGGCCCCACGGATTCCGGTTCATTTCGGTCACCGATTATGTACATGATCAACGGTTCAAATGGAACCGATCCGACGAATTCGGCCCTGACGAGCCTTGTCAAGTCAGCAAGGAAAGCTAAGAACTCGAGGATTTACTGTCTGCCCAATTGATCTGAGAATACAATCTAATTAATCTAAGGTTCTTTTGCAGTGGAGGCTTCTAGCTGTGTCTTGAAATCCTATTTTTGATCCGACTCGAGAGAGCGAGCCATTTCGACAGCAAAGTAATTTTTCAGCATAATCAATTTTTTTTTCCTAAAAAAAAAAGGGAATATGCCGGGTATCAGTCCATCAGATGCCTTCCTTTGGCTTAATCTTCGACCGTTCGGAGCAACGGGTCAAATTCCAGAACCGGGACAAAATCTCCGACCGTCCAATCGTCATCCGAATTCCTTCCCGACGGGACAATTATTGCGACGGCCTGGCGCTCGTCCGGACTCCGCATATGAATTTCGATGTCCCCAAAGAGCGTGGTCCCCACACTGACCAATACCTCATACCGAGAAATTCGCCAAGCACGCCCAACGATCAGTCCGGCTCACCCCAACAAAGTACCGTCACTCATTCTCCTTCCGAAACACGCTCACCACCCAAGGAAAAACGCCCTCAGAAGTACGATGGCTTCCGAGATATCCCGGGATTTCTCCCCCTTCCTCCGCATCTACAAGGACGGCCGCATCGAACGCCTCATCGGCACCGCCACCGTCCCCGCCTCCGTCGACGACAAGACCGGGGTCGCCTCCAAGGACGTCGCCATCTCCTCCGAACCCGCCGTCTCCGCCAGGCTCTACCTCCCCGCCGGCCACCCCAAGAAGCTCCCCCTCCTCGTCTACTTCCACGGCGGCGGCTTCTGCATCGAGACCGTCAGCTCCCCGACGTACCACAACTACCTGAATGCCGTCGCCTCCGAGGCCGACGTCGTCGTCGTCTCCGTCGAGTACCGCCGAGCCCCCGAGCACCCTCTCCCCGCCGCCTACGACGACTCCTGGGCCGCCCTCCAGTGGGTGGCCTCCCACGCGGCCGGGGACGGCCCCGACGAGTGGCTAAATGAGCACGCCGACTTGAAGAGGGTGTTCCTCGCGGGGGACAGCGCGGGGGCCAACATAGCGCACCACATGGGGTTGCGGATCGGGTCCGATAAGTTGGAGGCACTGGCGGTGGCGGGGATTGCGCTGGTGCACCCGTTCTTCTGGGGAAGCAAGCCGGTGGGGACGGAGACGACGGACGCCGAGAGGCGGGCTTGGACGGTCAAGTTCCTGGAGATGGCGTGCCCAACGTTCAGCGGGGCCGACGACCCGATCGTAAACCCGGAAGCGGATCCGGGTCTCGCGGGTTTGTGTAGCGACAGGGTTTTGGTGTTCGTGGCGGAGAAGGACGTGCTGAGGAGCAGGGGGTGGTTCTACGAGGAAGTGTTGAAGAAGAGCGGGTGGAGAGGGAGCGTGGAGGTGGTGGAGACGAAAGGCGAAGATCACGTGTTCCATCTGATGAATCCGAGCTGCGAGAACGCCAGGGAGATGATGAAGACATTCGTGAAGTTCTTGAACGAGTGAAAAGATGGGTTCTAATTTTGGCCGGTTGGTGGAAGGATTGGATGGTAGTTTGTCGCTTTTTTGTGTGCTTTTTCCATCTTGTTTGATATTTTTTAGACCACCTAGCCGCTTCGTTTCGTTTGGAGCTTGGATTTGTAAGTGCGGGGCTGGGCTGCAAAAGGGGGGAAATTATTGGGCTGTTTAACTTTCTCTCGATCGATGTGACCAAACTCGATATGTCATGGCAATGTAATGTGACGGTACTTTCGAGTTCAATAAGATCGTCGTCGCCTTGTCCACATTTTCGTTGGCGCGAGTCTGATGTTTTCAGGCGAGCGCCATCAAGCAGCCCGCGGTGGAGAAACTTTCTCAGGTTGAAGATCTGAGACCCGTGCGGAAGGTGTTCGTCCAAAGGCGACCGCCGGCGATGGTTGCACTCCTCTGATAGCTGGTCCCGTGAATCTCTGCCTGCAGGGGAGGTTTGGTTTCTTGCACAATTTCAGTCGGACGTCCAATCGCGATGGAGATGGCCACCGCACCTCCAATCGCAGGCACCTCGGTCCCCTAGGTGGTTGCTGCAGGAGATTGACCCCTTTTTTTTTTTCATTTACTTTTCATCTTTCAGTATTTTTTTTTTCAATCTTAGCCTACGCCCTCTCAACAGACGGTGAGATTCTACGCTATTTTCAAGGAATTTCTTACTCCAACACTTCCCCCCCACACCCCCCCCCCACCCCAAAAAAAAAAAAGAAAAGAAAAAGGAATTCCTTATAACATCATCCTTAGCTCAATGGAAAGACCATGACTTGTCTGTATAGGAGTATACTCGTTAAGCCAATTACGCCCTTTACAAAGATCTATACTATTTCATTGAGGGGAAAAAAAATAAAATCTGCAAGCTTCGCGTCTCAAAGTCAAGAACAAGTGATCATATAAACATAGCAAAATTGGCAAAGGGGAGCCTCTGGGATAATTGTCCAAAATTAGTATCATTGCGGGACAACCAATTCCGCCTTAATCCTTTTAATTACGTTAATTTAGTCATAGACTTTTCAATCTTGCCGACTTAGCCCTAAACATTTTGAAGATTTGCCAAATAAATCCTAAACCTATTATTTCGATAATTGCCCGGAAAGACTATATTGGCATATCTTCATAATTTTTAAAACCAAATTGACACAAGTGAAAAGTTCAGGATTGAATTAGCAAACCGTTAAAAATATTTAGGACTGTGGCACAATTGAAAAGTTTAAAACTAAATTGCTAGCCGTACAATAGGTTTAAGACATTTTGTATAATTTTTTCGAGAGTCCATCTTTGATTTTTTTTTTTAAGTTTAAGCAAACTAATCACTCGAAGCCAAGAGATTTTTTACTATATTGATGCAATTTAGTTCGATGACAGGGATAAAACTTTGAAAAATGCTTTTCCGACAATACTACAATTTCAACCATAAATCCTCACATCATTATTGCGTATTTTGCATAAAACACTAATTGATTAAAAGATCTGTATAGTGATAAATAATTGACAAAAATGTCAGGCTAGCAACTCCCAAAAGATTGCCAAGTACGATATGACCTCAATCGTAGATTTACATGCCATCACCGCGTGTTTTGTATAAAATATTCGTTGATTAAGATATATGTGTTGATAATAGCTCGCAGTACTGTCCGACTGCCAAGCTTGCAAATCTCGAAAGACTGTCAGGTACAGTACAATCTCAATCATAAATCCACACACTATTGTCATGTGTTTTACATAAAACAATCCTTGATTGGGAGATACGTGTGGTGATAAATAATTAGCAGTATTGTCAGATTGTTAACTCCTGAAAGACGATTAGATACGATACAATTTCAATTGTAGATATACACACCATCACCGCGTATTTTATATAAAACACTCATCGATTGTGAGATCGTGCGATCATAAATAACCAAGACTACCATTAAACTGTCATGCTAACAACTCCTTTAAACTATCTATTGGTTTGATCTTTGTTTTTCAATTCCATTCGGTTCGTCCTTTAGATTGGCGACGTGTGGTATTTAAAGATAGTCGTGCAATCACCGCATTAAACCCATTTAACAGTGAATAATTAAAAAAATATTCTTCTTGGTCACTAATTGAGTCAAATAAAATTTCGAATAAAACTCGATTAAGCAATTAAATGTCGCGTTTTCAATTTTGATTTTTATCTTCTTCTTGGTCACTTATCGAGTCAAATAAAATTTTGAACAAAACTAGATCAAGCAATTAAATGTCGCATTTTCAATTTTGATTCTATCATCCTTAACCCACCGATCAATAAGCATTCGAAAATGAGCAGTCTTTCCTATTAATCAATTGGACAATGCTCACGCACCCCTCGCCTTAAACCCTGCAAAACCCTGCAAAACCAGAAGGGGGAGAGAGGGAGAGAGAGAGAGAGAGAGAAATGGCTGATCTTGTGATAAAGTACGAGAGAAGTGCAACGGAGTCTGCTCCTCCCACGCCCGGCATAAGTACGTCCAAGAGAACCATGTCACTCGTCGGCTCTGGAGAATCGCCAAGACCGCCTTCCTCCACTCCCGCCGTCGTGAGCCACCTCCCTTTCACCGCTTCGTCGGAGAGATCGCCGCCGCGATGCGGCGGCTGTGTCGCCGGCGACTGCCCCTCCTGCTTCCGGTACGACCAGCTCCTCTCCGCTGTCAAATCCAGAGAAAACTCGAACAAGAGGAAGAGATTCTTAGGTTCAGAGGTAACTTCGGAACTTTGAATTTCGAAAAAAGACCGTTCTGTTTTTTCCTCTCGCCGAGCAATAACGGTCTCGAGTGGATGCTGTGATCGTTCCTCAAAAGGAAAGCAAATGCATATCTGGTCTTAAGAGGAAGTATTGTCTCCTTCCTTGAATCACTCAGGATTTGATTTTTTTTTTTTTTTGGCGGATTCTGACCTATCGTGAGGGAACCTTTGTCATAATTTCTCTTAATCTGCTTCAAAATACGAGGGGTATACAGTTTCCATTAGCGATTTAGCTCGCAATCTCACCGAATAATTTTCAAAACTCCATTTTCTGATCTTTTAGCATCGTGATCGTAAAACTCTGCTTTCACTGGATTGCTTGGCCCGCAAGTGTGATTTTATCTGTTTCCAACGGCTACACAGCGCTTTAAAAATTCGTGAACATTCCGTTGCAGGCGGAGAATTTGAAAATCGAAACGGAGGACAAGACGTGCGCCGACGGCAACCTCAGGTTTATATTTTTCCCCTTGTTCTTTCCCGTTCTTTTGCTTCCATTGGGATGCGAATCCCTTCGATGCGAATGGCTGAAACTGAAATTCTCTCTCGCTCCACGTCTCGCAGGAGAGATGCTCGGGCGTCGCTCGATGCCCGCGGGAGGCAGGAGATGCAACCGCCGCCGGCGGCAGCAGACGCCGACGCAGAAGAGGTGAAGTCGAGGTGCGCGGCGGAGATCGAGGCGTATCTGTCCGCCATGGAGAAGGGACAGCAGAGGCGGTTCGCGGAGAAGTGAGTGTGCGCAGGATAAGCTTCGCGCATTTTAGCTTTCGTTTGGAGGTTTCATAACTCGAAACGAACTTAACAAACTCCCCTCTGTTCCTTTTTTTTTTTTTTGGCAATTTTTTTTTCTCTTTTTTGGGTTTCTTCTTCCATTTGGCAGGTACAATTATGACGTCGCGAACGACGTGCCGCTCGAAGGCCGTTACGAGTGGATTCCCATCAGCGTGGGTGCGGTGGAGGAAACGCTAAAGTGACCGGCGGTGGTACGGATTATGGCAATGGGGAACTCGCCACTCTGGTCGCTTCCTACCTGCCTTGGTAAAAATGTACAGTCTTCCTTTGTGCTCCCCGGAAGATGTACCGGCTAGTTTTCGCTTCAGTATAATACATCAACACGTACCAAAACCAAACCGAACCCATGTTTTTTTTTTTTTACACTAACATCCACTCGATGCCCATGTTTTGGGGCTTCGATATTGCGCCTCCAGTCACTGGAAAACCGTCTTTAGTTCTCAATCTTGGCAGATTTCTGGAGATGTACTTGGGATTCGTCTCTTTTTTTCGCAGTCTTATCTTACTCGTTTTCTCTCACTGTACTCCGATATGTGTTTACATCCCTTCTCGATTCCCCGTTCTTTCCTTTTTCTCCCTGGGAATTGGTTGGTGAGTAGAATTGAAGTGCGCACCAAACCCCCCCCGGTTCGGATTGCTTTGGATCTGGTGGCGTTTCGCACGGTGTGGGTTTGGGGGATGGAATGTTACTTCGAGGGAGTGCGTCGGCGATTTCCATGGCAGTTTTTGGTGAAATTTAGGCGTTCACTGGCCTTCCAGCCGACAGCTTCCCAATTTCCCCGTTGCTCTTCTATGACCATCCTTCCCCCGTCACTGATATAGAGGTTGGAATTAGAAAAATGTGCGAATCCAAGATTTGTTTGTCGACTTTTCTTTGACGTGTTCACGTTCCGTACAAAACATAAGATTTCGCAATGTTACATTTAAAGGATTTGAATTTTGTAACTCGAATTTAACTCGTGATGTTTGGATTGTAAGGGATGAGAGGAGGGGAAAAAAATGATCTGCTCTGTAATAGGGGAATCTCATTTACGTCTTTTTGAAATTCTGATTTGGTTAAGATATATTTCTTTTACGCATTTTCTCTTTTTGGCCCAGTTTGATTAAATTATTTCCTCATGGAGATAGAACGCCAAATTGGTCCTGCCATAACTAAAAGTTTAATATTGGGCGTGCAGTTTTTTACGTTGGATAAGGAAAATAATAAATGCAAAATCAAGGAGATGATAACAGACGATATGATCTGGCAATAACAACAACAATAACAGCGCGGTGTTGGATCACCTCCTCCTCCTACTTCTTCTTCTTCTTTTAAGTCTGCTTGAAAGGAAAGCCAATTATAAGATGCGAGTAGCCATCGAAAATGTAAGGTGATCGCCAATCTTACTATTATTGAAATAACTAATTAAGTGCACAAAACATAGAGGGTAAAAGCTAACTAATTTACATGATTTCAACTATGCCTGAAATGAGGTAGAATTGAACTGAGGTGATTTAGAAGAATGAAAATCGAACTTAAAAGCAAAACTTACCAATCCGATCCAGTTGACAATGATAAAAAAATTCCTCAAAGAAAGAGGAACTTGGCAGAGGTATACTCGGCATCTGGTTCACTCGCATAAATGAATTGAAAAAGGATTCCAGCATATGTCTGAATGGAATTCGATACAAGATGTAACAAAAGCCCGAAGCTCCCTTCCACTTTGAGACCTTGAATGAGGACCAGACTAATACAACATATGCTAGTTTTCCAAGGATTTTTCATGCCCTAAATTCGATTTTCATGCATCATATAATACTTATCCCAAAGTTCCCTTCCACTTTGAGAATTTAAGCATTCGTCTATGTAAAAAAAAAATAAATGATTTGAAAAACATTATCTTAAAAATCATCGTTTGTATTGCTTATAATAATAATAAATGAGTAAAAAATATTTTTATCGCCCACAAAAATATTCAGACATAAATTATTATCGATAATGAAAATATTTTTTATTTATTAATTGCTTCAAACGATATACATGATCATTTTCTTGAAAATATTTTTCTGAATCATTTGTTTTTCTACGAAACAAACGGAGCCTGAATCATGTGAAATGTTGCTTCCAACAAAGAATGCGGTCTCGATATTAGATTATTCTATTTCTGTTCATCGTCACTGTCATCTTATTTGACCTTGGACGAGATCGTGTGTCGAGGCTCCTCGTTCGAACTCCAGTGCTAAAAATGGCTGTAAAAATCCACGATGGAGTAGCTACCACGACTTTGGAGATGTCAATCTTTGATGAGGCGAGGGCGAGGCTGCTCCCATCAAGAAAAAAGTATTGGGCATAGGGACGTTGCTCGAATTTCATCTGTCGTAGATTTCTACCGTCCACCGACACGTGCCAAAATGCGTGAACACTTTGCACTCCACTAGCAAAGTTATGTGGCCAGTTGCAAATGCCAAAAGTATGTGGTAATCCGCTTTTAAATTCATGGACGATAAAATCGCCATTTCCCCGTAGATTGATCGGATTAATAAGCCATCGGTGACTTTTCACTTATCATCGATATTTGAAATTTGTTATCGTTTACTAGAATACATCATGCACGGAACAAATTTCCAACTGCGCACGGAATTATTTATAAATCTGGCAGACTCTAATCACAATCAAATGGACTTATCTTTTCAATATATACATAACGTAAAGCAAAGGAAGAAATGCAGATGTTTCTTTGATCCATTAAACAATTAGCAACTTGTGTGGTGAGCGAAACAGCGACCAACTAATTGGCTTCATACGTGGACTCCCCTTTCTTGTCCTGTTGGAATCTTCTTCTCAGTGTGTTTGGATGCATCCTTGCTCTTGAAGCAAAGCAATGAAAGATGCCCTCTTTTGACACTTTGGCACATGTCCTCCCCCCTCCCCCCCCCCCCCCTTAGAATTTTGGTTAGCCACCAAGATCCCCCAAAAAAATGACTTTTCCCAATTGGCAAATCCCACGGAAAAACAATCTGAAAATCGCGGTAAAAAATAGAATCCACATCCGACTCTCGAGCGAAAAAGTCTGTTCGATTTGGTCACTAACCATCTTAACGAGATCCTTTGAATTTACTTGTGCATTCGATATATTTCACATTTTGATTTAGAGGCAATGAACGAAATTACACCATGTCATTGGCCACTCGTTTTCTTTAACTACCAACATTCCTTTTATGCACAACCCCTAAATAATACTTGCGGGTGTAGTATGTTCAATGCATTGAAATTGAAAAATTTTATTTTTTAAGTACTAATCCATACGCGTGTTAAATTGAAAACATATTTGTTGGTGGTTGAAAAAAATGAATAAAAGGGTATTTTAATCATTTGAAGGATGATAAATTCGAAAGTTAATTGGCCCATCGCAAAGAAAAGAAAATGAACATGTAACAAAAGTAATCAAATAACGTGTACAAAAAATCTTTAAGGGGCAAACTTCAGAGTCCGGACCCGACACGGAACCCAACCAGCACCTGAAAAAAAAAGATATCAATCAATCAAAAATCGACCGACGACAATAACAAAATCGATCAAATCATCCGCTAATCTCATCCCTCTCCATCCTCTCAGCAATTCAAGAAAGCGATCAGCCGTCCGTCTCTCTCGTTTCGTCCTCTGCATGGAGGTTTCTTGTCCTGCCCATCGCGAGCCTGCCCCCTCTGTCCCGGGCCTTCGAAGCCCTAGTCTTTCACCCGCGAAGCCCCTGGATTGAGCTCGCCGTCTTTCGGGCGCGGGAATCGAAGGGAAGTCGAGATTTTTCGAGGGGACGATGTTTCCGTGGAACATAGCGAAGTCGGCGGAGACCATGTTCTCGCGGTGGGCCGTGAAGAGGGTCTGCCAGTTCCTCTTAAAGAAGAAGTTGGGGCAGTTCATTTTGGGAGATATCGATTTGGACCAGCTCGATGTCCAGCTGAGAGAGGGAACGATTCAGCTCAACGATCTTGCTCTTAATGTCGACTATCTTAACAAGAAGGTATGCCGAGTTTATTGAATTTCTCTTTGTATTGGTGAATACAATGGAAATTAGGATACACCAGTTTCTGTTCTGTTTGTTGGCCGAAACGGTTGAATTGTGCCCGGCCGAGTCCAATTCTTCATTAAGAGCATGGAATTTGTTCCCTTAGATGTAGAAGTAGAACCCTTTTGTTTTCATGATTTCAGTAGCTCTTATGGCCAGTTTAATGTAGCATCAGTTTTTCTGGAAATGTTGAAGTTTATGGTTGGGAGTTCTTGGTATACTGATGGACTCTTGAGGAAAGTGAAATAATTGGACGGGATGCTATTACACTCTGAAGGACAGCTATCTCTGCCGGTTCCTGATGAATAATCGCCTCCTACTTGTATTTACATTTCTAATGCTTAGATTTTGTTGCTATAAAAAGCGAGCTACTTGAGCCTTTTAGTGTAGATGATGCATGTTATTATGGAATGACCTGCATGTCATTACTGGATTGAAGTTTATTTTCTCATTTTGAACAGTTGAGTTAGTGCTATAGTTGAACATCGTGCTCGAGTGACATTTTACATAAACATCGAGTTAGCTCTCTTGGTAATGCAAGTTCTTATATGCTCTTCTTTTCCAGTTTGGTGCAGCGTCTTCGTTAATGATAAAAGAAGGATCTATTGGCTCTCTATTGGTCAGAATGCCTTGGAAGGGTAAAGGCTGCCAGGTGGAGGTTGACGAATTGGAATTGGTGCTTGCACCTTATGTGGATAACTATATGTCGGATGCAGTTGGTTCCCAAGGTTCCTGCCTAGATAATAACGAGAGTGTCTGTCCCAGCCAGAGCAAGCCGGAGAAAGAGATGACGGGGAATGCAGTTATACCTTCTTCAGGAGATGTTCATGAAGGAGTTAAGGCAATTGCAAAGATGGTGAAATGGTTGCTTACCAGTTTTAGTGTAACCGTAAAGAAAGTCATCGTTGCATTTGATCCATATTCGAGCCAAAATGGAGGAGAATATTCACATCACAGATCTATGGTTTTTCGAATTGCAGAATTGGCGTGTGGAACGTGTGTTTCAGAGGATTCTAATTCGATGGGTGACGTAGGCAATGAGAACTTCCTTGGAATCAGTCGCCTGACAAACTATGTAACATTTAAAGGAGCAATTCTTGAGCTGCTTCACTTGGATGATGTTAATAGGCAAGCATGCCGTCCAAGTGTATCGGGGACAGATTCTGGTGAATTACTTTCTGGATTACCACCAGTAAGTTCTACGGTGCCGATAATGATTGGTAGGAAAGGAGGATTTTCCGGGGCTTTAAAGTTAAGTATTCCTTGGAAGAATGGTTCCTTAGACATTAGAAAAGTCGATGCCGATGTTTCCATAGATCCTATAGAGTTACGGCTTCAACCAAGTACAATCAAGTGGATTTTGTTTTCATGGAGAACAACTGTGAATTTGTGCAAGGAGCGTGAGTGTGGCATGCAGCATAAGTCAGCAAACAGTGTTCATTTCAGTGCTGCATCTGGTAGCCTTTCATCAGCAACTGGATCGTCTGAAGCTGCCACTAACAAGGCTTCACCACTCTATGGTGGCTTATCCGTCGAGCTTTCTTCCTCTTTGAGGCAGGGAACAGGGTCTGATCTTCACTTACCAAATGTGATCTCAGATTGGGTTCCTTTTGTTGCGGATAAGGAGGAAGATGATTTCGGACCAAGGTTGGACATTGTTCCTGTTGTTATATTCATTTTATGCTTATGGCCTGCTAGGGTGAATTAGATGCGGCAATTCTTTGTGTTCGTGTTTCTAAAGTTGGTGATCTTGTTTCTAACACTTGCTTTTCAAACAACATACCTCTCCCGGTAAAAAATCATGCACGATAGTACCAATACCCAGCTTGGAAATTTCTGTGAAGGGATTTCACACACTACTTCGTTTCAACATCTTGCTTCTCTCAATTTGGAATGCCAACTCATTTGGCATCCTCGTTTTTCTAATAGATGAGAAATATTTTCAGGATAATTTGAATGACTTTAATGCGCCTTTTGTGTCCTCTTTGGCTCTTGTGCAGTGTGGACCAATTTTTTGAGTGCTTCGATGAATTGAGAAATTTTCAGTCAGCCCTTGGTGGCAGTGGAATGTGGAACTGGACATGTTCTGTTTTCAGCGCAATAACTGCGGCCTCCAATTTGGCTTCGGGGTCGTTGCTTACACCTTCTGGTATGTATTCTTTGAGCTATAGCTATTATACATATCTGATTTTGCACTATGTTGGACAGATGCCTCTGAGAAAATAGCTTACGGTAAAGGAATGTCCTGTCAAGTTAGTGGTAAACCTTTTTAATTAGGAAATAGTGAAAAGATTCTTTTACCTATATATGGTGGATGTAGCATTTGTGGTTCTAAGTACCTTCTCATTCCTTTTTTTTCAATCACGGTAAATGAGATATTTCTTGCTCAGAAGAAATGCGTGGAAATGGAAGACAATCTTATATAGCAAATGCCTGACAAAGTTCCATTTTTGATTGTCTAATTACGTGCAGAACAGCAGCATATAGAAACTAATCTCAGAGCCTCCATTGATGGAATGTCTCTTATTTTCTCTCTCCATGATGAAGATGAGGGGAATTTTCCGGAGTTGAATGATGATGAAGGCTTTAATTATCATTGTCTAGGTGCAGAATGCAGGGATATATCTTTAAAGGTGCAGGTGAGAATGAGGATTCTTGAAATTGTACACCTTCCTCGTTATTATGCCTAATCCCAGTAGACTAATTTGTAATATTTGAAAGATTAACAGATATGCCCTCGAGACGTGGAGTTTGAAGGAACAATTAAACATATTGAGGTGAATGAATATATAAGTCGTCAAGAAAATGGCATATTCTTTGGTGACGAGAGAATTAAGTATGAGAAATGTGGCCAAAGCGCTTGTGTTCGGCGGCTGCAAGCAGAAGTTCTAGGCACTCTTCCTCCGCGTGACTCTTATATGGATTTTCCTGAAAATGATCTGGTTGGGGAATCTGCTCCGAAAGTTCCATTTGCAAAGCGGAATGGTGTGATCAGAATAATGCTGTTGAGAACTTCGGAACTTGTTCGTTTCCAACTAGCGAGTAATTCTTGCCTGTCTGATGGCAGCTCAAAAGGGCCAATGTCATTCTCATTATCACTACCGCCATTTGTTATTTGGGTTAACTTCCGGCTTATCCTCAAGCTGCTGGCTTTCGTAAAGGAAATGGAGAAGTTTCTCAAAGTAAATGACTTCTCGAATGACTTTCAATCTGAGGTTAAGCAAGAATCTCCTGAGGATTTGAACAGAGGGCCTAGAAATTGTATTACAACCACATCTTCAAGAGAGAGGTTACAGGGTGTCCTATCGGTCTCTGATGCGAGAGTTGTTCTCTGCTTCCCTTTTGATGGCAGAGATGATATAGCGAGCTACTTTGATTGGGATCAGTTTATTGCTCTGGACTTTTATCCCCCTATTTCTACAAGAGAAGGGAGGGTTGATAGTTTCACACCTTTTTGCAATTCAAGTTCCAAGAAGAGGTTTTCTTCAATGGTGACAACTTCTGTGCACTTGAATGCCTGTAACTTTGACATGTATCTAGTCAGTACCACATGTGAGGAGGTTGATGATGGGGGTAAGTCCTGCCGCTCTGCTGAAGGGTGTAAATTTTCTTCTCTGAAGGTTCTGTCTGTTGCCAACTATGCACCTTCTTCCATATTCAGTATGATTTGGCAGGAGGGTCCTGTTACTGGTGCTTGGGTTGCCAAGAGAGCGAAGTCTTTGGCTGTTTCAGAGGAGAAGAGCGGAAATAAGTTCATGGGAAAAGGATATGAGTTTGCCTCCGTAACAACTTTGGGAGATTCTGGTGATACTGCTACTGAAATACGTCAAGAGATAATTATGAGCTCAAGTTTCCTTATGCATTTGCATTTATCCTCTGCAGTAGTTACTCTTCGGAGCTATGAATATGAAGTCTTCAACTGTCTTTTAAGTCAAGTGATAAAAGGATTCACTGGAGTTGCTTTTGAAGATGTTGATTCTTTGGAAAATACTTCTGTAGGCCAGACATCAATATACATGGAGTGTGATTCTGTAGAGATTGTTATTCACCCTGATAAGATTGACAACATCAAAAGCTCGATACAGAAGGAGCTTCCTGGTTCATGGTTTCGGCTCAAATTGAGAATTAACAAGTTTGAATTACTGAATGTCTCCGATATTGGCGGCATTAATGGCGCAAACTTCTTTTGGCTGGCACATGGGGAAGGCAAATTGTGGGGTTCAATCACTAGTGCACCAGATAAAGAGTTTCTTTTGATCTCATGTTGCAATTCAACAATGAAACGGGGTGATGGAGGAGGATCCAATGCTTTATCTACTGGATTAGCTGGTTCTGACTTTATCTACATGTGGGATCCAGTGAATTTCCATGGACTTTTGTCCATCACTGTCAGATGTGGCACTTTTGTTGCTATAGGTGGCCGATTGGATTGGTTCGATGCGATACCGTCTTTCTTTACTTTGCCAGCTTCTGAAACTGAAGGTTCTGGTGAATGTTCTTCATTGAAAGGAGATTGCCAACAGTTTCCTGAATCTTCTTTTTCTTTAAACTTGGTCGACACAGGTTTGAGCTATGAACCTTATCCAAAGAACCTGATGGTCACCTCACAAATTGGTGACCTCGGATTCAGTCATTCAAGTGTAAAGTCATCCTTGGACCACTGTTATGTTGCATGCATTGTAGCCGCATCTTGCTTCAGTATTTCCAATAAAACTTCCGGCGATTCGATTGACACTGATTACAATATAAGAGTGCAAGATCTTGGGCTTCTCATTTGCTCAGCATCAGAACTTGAGCTTCATGGTGGTACTTACGGTGTGCAACATCTTCACAAGATGGGCTACGTTAAAGTTGCTCGGGAGGCACTTGTCCTGGCAAATTTGAGGACTAACTGCAGGAATGGCACTTTGTGGGAGCTAGAATGTTCTAATTCTCACATTGATGTGGAAACTTGTCACGATTCAACTTTGGCTCTGATACAATTGGTCACACAACTTCAACAGCTTTTCGCTCCTGATTTGGAAGAATCTCTTGTTCACTTGCAGAGTAGGTGGTATAACGTTCAAAAGGAACAAGAGAGGAATCATTTGAAATCTGAAATAAAAACTTCTGTTGGTGATCTTGCCCCATCAACTATTGAGGTGCACTCTTCAAGTGCAAATGCAAAGAGTCAAGCCTCGGTGATTGGACTGATGGATGAGATACGTGAGGATGCTTTTCTTTCAGATGACAGTAGAACTTGTCAATATGATTCTGAATCAAATGAAGAAAGCTTTCTTGGAGAGAAATGTGATTTTGATACTGCAGCTCCTGAAACACTATCTCAAGATCTATTATTAGCAAGTGGGTCAGTGCCTTTGGTAGGATTGGAAAGCAGTCAGGCCTCATCTATCCAGAATGGTTACTTTCTGGAGTTTATAGAAGGGTATTGTACATCAGACCTACCCCCTCTATCAGAGTTATCTACAGGCAGAGATCTTTCGGAGGCAATAGTCAAACACACAAGTGGAATTGGAGAAAATGTTAATGCTGGAAGAGGCGACAGTGGATGGTATAGAGAAAATTCTCTAAGAATCCATGAAAACCATATTGCAGACATCTGTGAGATGTCCAGCGTGAAACGGTCAGCGGAAAGCAAACCTTATAGTCCTAGTTCTGAAGATACTAATGATTCTGGAAAGCTTGTGGGCCGAGTGGTTGTCAAGAACATAGATGTCATATGGAGAATGTTTGGTGGCACTGACTGGGATAACTCTACAGTGACTGATGAACATTCTCAAAAACACTGCCAGAGGGATACAGCAATATTCCTAGAACTAGCTCTATGTGGGATTGATTGTCAGTATGACATCTATCCAGTTGGTGGATTTTGCGTATCTAAGCTTTCTTTCTTTGTACAGGATGTCCATCTCTTTGATAGAAGCAAAGACGCATCATCTAGTCTGGTAATTATGGAAATTTGACTCCTGAGAATTACTTTGATTCTTTTCTTGTGTGCAAATTTAAAATTTTCATTGTTGAACTTCAAGGTGCTTGGATATTATACCTCAAAAGATCATCCCAGAGAATCAACTTCAAAGGCATTGAAGCTCAATTTGGAAGCTGTGAGACCCGACCCTTTGATTCCTCTTGAGGAGTATCGGTAAAAAGGCTTTGATCTCATTTGCTTTTATTTATCACTTATCTCGTGACTGGTGTATGGTCTGCTGATAGGCATATAGGTAAAAACCTTTGTACACCTTGTTTTGTGCATGTTTGCAATTCTGTTTTCCACTGGGTCGATCTGCTTGGGATTTAATGAATGATAGTATCTGTTGGTAATTTTGTGCACTTTAGTCTTTACGGAGTCCATGGTTGCATCTGTATGCTTTCAATGAAATTGAGTGGTGACGTAGTCCCTTAATATGTATATTTCAAGATTAACTCTTAACTTCGACAACAAGAAACTAGGTCTTATCCACTAAGTGGGGGAGGGCTAATGCTCCACTTTGGACAAATACTTTTCTGGTTTATTTTGGTGGGGATTTCCTTTTTTGTGGCATATAAGCTAGATACAGTTTAGTATACGAAGGTTTAGTGATCCATGATTGAACAACTTGGTTGGTTTTGTTATGCTGATGATGCCCTTGCAACTTGGAGTTTGTGGGCTGCCTATGCGAAAGATGAGATGACCCTGTGCAGTCCTCCAATCTGGGAGACTTGTTGAAATGAAAGTCCTTTTCTCAATTGCAGTGATGATGTTAGAAGAGTTCTGATGCGAGTTCAGTAGGACTTGTATAGCTGCCAAAGTTAGATAGCAACCTACTCACTCGTGCATAAGTTGGTCTCAGTCTTTATCTATGTTGGTTTCACTTTGGTTTTGAATGTTGTTCGTCTTTAATAGCGCTTTACTTCCCTCACTCAAAGAAATAGCATGTATTCATCCCTGTTCACGATTTGACAAAGTCAATCTTTGGAAAGGAGGAACTTCTCTTTTGCGTATGTGTTTTTGGCATATGTTTGGGGCCGCTGCAGGGAATTCATCAATCATATTTATGCATATTTTCTTATCAAGCAGAATTAGTGCATGCAGTGTTTGTATCACGCTCTTGAGTGTTGAGATACGTGTGCATGATATCTGGGGTTTGAACTCATTTCTGATTCTAGAATCCTTAGCTGGTTCTTTTAATGTTATGGTGACAATCTGACAAACTGCTTTTTGCTGGTCCTCTTCTCCTTCTCCTGCTCAGGTACTATTATGTACCTACTTAGACTTATCACTTACTAATTGTTTTTGTATTATTAGGTTGTGCATCGCTCTACTTCCTTTGCGATTGCACCTCCATCAGTGCCAGCTTGATTTTCTCGTTTCTTTTTTCGGAAATGAAGACCCACCACAAGACTGGTCTTCAGGTGTTCAAAATAATCTAGGTGGATCAGAAGTGTTGCTGCAAAATGCCCAAAGTGGTTCTACGCGGAATGCAATTGTTGATGAGGCATTGCTTCCATATTTTCAGGTAAATGGATCCTTCCTGCTAAGTTCTCTTATTACGGCACTTGACATTGTTAGCTAGAATAACTCCACATGCTGCTTTTCTGAATGTTGTCCTTAGTCCTCATCATTTGCCTCTCCGGAAGCATTAAATTTACCTCATTAGAGTCTTGATCTAGTCTCACCTTTGGCTATGTACACCCAGCCCACTCCACCATTGGGCTGTTTTTGCAAATAATCCATGGTGGAAGCAGAGATACTTACCATATGACTAGACAAATACAATCGCCTATTGTCTGTACTTTGTTCATATGGGCAGCTTTCATCATGCGCACTTTTTCTTTCAAATAGTGAGACTTTCAACTAATTCATCACGTTCTCAACAGAAATTTGACATAAAGCCTTCGAGTGTTCGGGTTGATTACATACCACAGCATGTGGATTTGGCAGCACTAGGAGGTGGGAAGTATGTGGAGCTTGTAAACCTGGTTCCCTGGAAGGTAGGTTTTTATTGTCATGACCTCAATGAGATTTTGTCTTTTGAATTGCTCTCTTGGAATAAAAAGCATAAGTTGTGGCTTCTTGTTGTGGAATATGGCCAAGTTGTTAATCTGGTACTTTACTGTCTTCATTTTAGCTCAAATGAAAATTGTGGTTCTTTTCCTTTGGTGAATGATCTTATGATTGTCCCAATGAAATGTAAGCATCCTTGCCCCCTTTTCACTTGCTCTCGTCTGACCTTCTCTGCCAAACTGGTAATTCAAGCACGCGTAACCATCCCTCTTTTTCTCTCTCGTGTTTCTTTTAATAGGTATTCTCTTTCTTGTGTTATTATTTTCTCTGGGTAAAAATTGATTGATGAATATGTGAATCTAACACTAGGTATGTCTCTGCGGATGCCAAAGAGATGTTTCCTTAGTAGCCACAATTTTGATCCTTTCTGATGTCCGGAAGTTTGTTATAAGGCATCCTGTCACTATTGCATTTTCTTCTGGTGGTGGTGCTTGTTTTGCAATTTTTAAGCTCATTCTGTCATATAATTTTGCCACAGGGAATTGAGCTACATCTCAAGCCTGTACAAGCTGTTGGTGTGTATGGCTGGAATAATGTTTGTGAAACAATCATAGGGGAGTGGTTGGAAGATGTATCTCAAAATCAGGTTTTCAATATGATTTTTTCTGCTTGGGATAAGTTTTTGTTTGTTTTTTTACCTTGCCTTTTTTTTTCGGCATGGGATAACTATTTGTTTGTTGTCCTACCTTGCGTTTTGATATACTCTTGAACGAATATACGTGCAGATTCATAAGGTACTACGGGGCCTACCTACCATCCGGTCCTTTATTTCTGTCGGAAATGCTACTGCAAAGTTAGTTTCTTGCCCAGTTGAGAATTACAAGAAGGATCATAGAGTTCTTAAGGGATTGCAAAGAGGTAAAGCTGCAAACAAAATCTGATTGGGAACTTTGAGAAATAAGGGACTTAGTGTTCCCCCCCCCCCCCCCCCCCCCCCACCCCGAAAAAAAAAAAAAAGACCCTATTTCTGATTAAGATGGACTGGTTTGTGAGTAGTACCTGGAATTCTCTTAAGGAAGGTCAAATACATAAATCTTCATGTCTTTTTTACTAGTTCTTTTATGCGTGACAATCTTACGGTAGAAATTTTCCTTGTGTAATGCATTTTGGCAGATAATTTAGATTTAGGATTTTCTTGTTTGGTAGCTTATGGTGTCTTCCTCTTTCTGTTCTTCAGCTGAATAGGTTTCCGCATGTTATGCTAGATATTGTAGCAATTCAAAGTGAACAGAAGTTCAGCCACCAATGAAGCTTGTTGTTTATGTTTCTCAATTTCGTATTCTCTAGTCATGTTGTTTACCCAGAAGAATCATCTTCATCTAGGCACGGTGGCATTTCTGAGAAGCATATCTCTTGAAGCTGTGGGGCTAGGGGTGCATTTGGCAGCAGGTGCTCAAGATATCTTGCGGCAAGCAGAGTATATTCTTACGACTATTCCACCTTCTTCTCCATGGCCTCTGCAAAGTAGAGCAAGTGCAAATGTCAGATCTAATCAGCCTAAGGATGCTCAGCATGGAATGAAGCAGGTTTATATTTATTTGATGATTTATGGTTGACTTTTTTGAATCTTCTTGTTCAGCTTTTGTAGAATTACTTAAGTTTCTTACTTGAATTATTCATTCTTTCTATCAGCGAGGATTCGTGGTATGTCATGTCTGTACTAGTGATGGCATCGCAGTAGATTCCTTTGATTTGATAGCTCCAGTGCCTCACAACTATACCCAATCTTCCTTTTGGCTGTGGGCTCATTAGTTGTGCTCAAACAATGGATTGTGTTGAGGCACACCATTTTTGTTAGTCTTATCTCTGTTAGTCGATCACGACGCACGTTTATTGGACCATCAAAGCATTCATGACGTTGAATTATAATCTGGTCAGAGTCTTTGGATACTATTGAGTTGCTATCGTAACAAATTGACCTTCTATCGTGTTGTTGATATACCCGCTAGTTGGAGGGCATGGGACCTTGCCATTTACTAATTTGATTGGCTATCCTTTGCCATACACAAGGATTCTTTTGGCCCATATATCTATTCAATCAAGATTTTGGCAAGAAACCAAAGGCATGCTTAATTCTTGTTTTATATTAGCTTAAAGGATGTGTACTCCATGCAGGCTTACGAATGTATTAGTGATGGCTTGGGCAAGTCTGCTTCTGCTCTGGTTCAAACCCCCTTGAAGAAATACCAGCGAGGAGCTAGTGCTGGAGCAGCTATATCAACTGCTTTCCGGGCACTTCCTGCAGCCACCATAGCTCCGGTGTCTGCTTGTGCGAGTGCTGTGCATTATGCTCTTCTTGGCATCAGAAATAGGTTTCTTGAATTGAAGACCCTTCTCATATTGATTCTGTGTTAATGTCATATTGAGACAATGATATATGTGTTGTCTTATGTTTTCAGCCTTGATCCAGAGCATAAAAAGGAGTCTATGGAGAAATATATGGGTCCTAATCAGCCGCAAGAGTAGATTCATGAGTGAGCCAGTATCTTTCAATTGGAATATATCAATAGAGCAGTTGTGAAATTTCAACTTCTTATTCAACGTACAGGGTTGAAGAATTAAGAAATATCGACAAGTATTACGTTTCCTCACAGGGAGGAAGGGGATTGTGGAAGAGCTGTCCACTTGTCTAGACCCCATCCCAAACTGTGAGTCGAAACTTTTCTAAATTTTCTCAATTGTTCTATATTTATGACGGTAGTAGGTTCACGGCGGCAAGTTTGTCTTGACTGCATTTTCCATCTCGGTGTCAAGATGATACTTTTCCTTAAGTTTTTTTTTCTTGGTTATTTTCTTGGTTAGTACTGGATTTCAGCACCTCATGAACAAAATCATTGGTTGCAGGTAACATAGAATGGATTGATGTGAACATTCTTTTTGCTTCCACAATACAATAGGAAGGATTATTCCTTTTTCTCTGATTGTGTACAAATTATGGCCTAGGAAGTGTAAATAATTTTTGTATCCTAGTTTCACCCACATAGGAGGGCCTTGTAATTGCAATGCCTCTGATTTGGATAGTTGTACAGAAACAGTTTTCCATTCTTTCAAAGCCTTAACATGATGTATGACGGACGGTTGTTATAATATCGAGATGGAATTTTTTTTTTTATGCTGACAGTTTTTTGGTTCCCGTGACTAAGGACTTCTCAGTTTTACTGTAGTATGTATTGGGCCCTGGGGCATATGGCTCATCGGAAAGGGCGCGTCGGGGGAATTTGTGTCACTTGGGAAATACACGCCATGCTGTGATGGTTCTACGGTTTGGTGACAGGGCTATGTTTTATTGGTGCCATAGTGCAAATACCGGGGCGTTTCGTTGGAAACACTTCCTGTGGGAAAATGCGTTGATTTGCTCAAGATTTACAGACAGCAATTGCTCAACTCGTGATTTGTCGGATGCACTTCGTGAAAAGGAAAAGGAAGACCAACACACTGAACTGTCATACTGGGCGCACGATTCGTAGTGGGAACTACATGTTTTTGGGCAACCAATTTGGTCTTGTTTGGAGAATCATGTCCGTAATAGATTCCGGTTCATCGAGCGGTCATTATTTTAAAAGAAGTTATTGGTTGTTTTCTTGAGGTTGATTGGGTTAATTTTCCCTGTTTCTACATCTAGCGGGTGGATTCATCACTTGTCTGATTAAACCAATAAAACAAACCCACCGCCCCCACAACAAAAAAAAAAAGAAAAAAAGAAGAAGGGAAAAATGTAGAATTAAGGAGTGAAAAGTGATGCAATTAATGCTCGAGGAGAAGAATTTCCATCAGATCAAATAAATGAAAAATCAAAAACAGAAGTTGAAAGTGCTTTCTACGTATTCACCCCGACGTTGCTTGGTCTGATAATTGACAGGGAAATCGGATTTTGACAAATGAGGCAGGCACCTAAGGGAAATCCTTCCGATCTCTCTCTGTGTTTGCTTTTCTTTCCTCTGCCAACTTGTTTTTGGATCAGACCCTGCAAGAGCAGATGGTAAATTAGACAACTCATTGCAGCCAATGAAGTACGAGGTCAAGACACGATCAACTGCTCTTGAAAAAGGAAGGTTCCCTCGCTTCCAGAGACAAAATGATGTCAATGCCAAGCAACATACTGTTATTTTTCTGAAACAGCTGTCTGAATCCCTTCTTTTTCTTCGGAGTTTCTGGTCTTAGACTCTTAGTTGTGTCAACTTGTTTGTTCCCAAGGAATAGAGATTGAATTAGAATGTGTGTAGTAGAAAAATCAAATGAGATAACCAAAGTCATTTTACTTTGCAAAACAATTTCCAGATTTGAATCAGCGTCACATACTGGAAACACCTTTTTTGAGATCAACTTTTTAGGGAACACGCCTTAGCATTACCTGTCGCTACTTCTTGCTGGTCAAGGCAAAGATGGAAGCCTTGTCCTCCACCACTTTCTCTAGGGAACTCTCACTCCTATCCCCTTTCTTGGATGCAAAGTGACTCCTCTTCAGGCCCCACCTCTCTCTCCACCGGCCTGGACTACTTGTCAACCTTGGCATGTCGTCGTCATCCACGAGCAACTCGTCCCGAAGCGTCGTCTTCCTCAACGGGTTGGCCCCATTGCTCTTCAGAGGTAGCAACCTGCCCTTGGAGAAGATCTCATCGGCAGGTATCATGGAGTCGTCATTCACCGAGAACTCGAAATCCACAGAGGCCGGTGCTTCCTTATAGCTTCTAGCTTCTTGCCTGATGGGTTGCTGTTGTTGGGCGTCTGCAAAATCATGGGAAAATGAAATCCTAGGGCCCAACATGTTGGAGGGAGCATAGAAACCTTCCTGCTCGCTGTTGAACATGTTTAAGCATGCACTCTAGGGGACAGGAAGATTCAAAGATCTAGGGCAAATTGCTAAGTTATTAATGTCTAAATTCCTTGTAACAATCCACATGCCTATGTTAGACTTATATAGGAGTGAGCTTGTTTGTGGGAGTCTGTCTTAGAGACAGCTCATGTTACTTAGATTTGTCCACATTGTGATTAAAAAGATGAATGAAATAGCTTGCTCCTTTCCAATACAAAATTTTTAAATGGACCAGACATTCACTATCTGAACAGCTCTTATCTCCTTTTCCGGATGACTTACAAGATTAAACTTTTCACAGTAAGTACATAATATTTACTTCCCCGCCTCTTCAATTGATACATCCTACTAAAGGGCGAAAAATTCTTATGATCATGTCATGTTGGTATTAATATTCTCAAAACTACAGATTTAAGATGAAAGCATGTATTTCGAAGATGTAATGGATAATAGATCGATTAGACCGTGTAAACTTGTCGGTTTAATTTTCTCTCCAAATTTAAAATAGAGTAACGTAATCATACTAGCAGTCGCTCCTCTGGCCAGTATATATGTGGTAAAAACCTACCTGAAGCATCAAACCAAAGGATAGGTTTAAATTTCACAATAAAATGACAGTACAGAAACATTCTTAATGTTTGCACAGTAACACTGATCTCCATTTGAGGTTTTTGAAACTTGCTGCAAATATAAAAACTCCACAGCATAGCTGCTCTCTGACAGGGTAACATTGATCTCGAAAACACAAACGCGTTCATGTATTATATTAGCTGATTTCTAATGTGAATCCAGTAAAGTGATTGCAAATATTCAATCTCACTTCTCTGTTCCCTTATGTCCTGCTTGCTTGAGTAAGCTGGCTCGTGACTTGTGAGTTAAATGCTAGATTTGCATAAAGAAGAAGGGAATGAAAGAAACGAAAAGATCGGACAAGAGAAAAGGCAAAACCTTTGGGCAACAAGGAGAGACGAGGGTTACTTTACATGCTTTCTTGCATTATACACAACAGTCCTAGACGATCATTTTCAAAGCACACAGGCATATCATCTGACTAAATTACTGTCCATGAATAACTGCATCAGGTTCAAAATGCTTGTGAATCAAACTAGATTCCTACAGATGAACAAAACCACCTAAAAAGCCAACTGCTGGAATAATTTTTGACACTTTCACTACCTTGGATCCTCATCGTTTGCTCTCATGACAGCAAAGATCTGTCCTAGTTGCATGTCTGTTTTGCTTCTTGCTCCTCCTCCTCCTCACAAGTTTCTGGATCTCCCCTCCTCTCATCAATATGATTTTAAGGGTGTCTTTTTATGATAGAGTAGAGCCTGTCTTTCCATGAGCTACAGTCTCTTTCTTTTGTGCCTTAAAATATTTAAGACAAATGTTATGCTCTTTCTCACGTCACAATGACATTGTCAAGATACTTATACGCATTAGATAGATACACATGACATCTGCTATCCATAAGAAACCTTCCTCCAGGCGGGTCTCACTTATTTTTCCACTTGATCAGATCGTTCTTGTAAGCTGCGTACACATGCACCACCAGCGAGTTCATGCAATTACTCATCCTTCTAGAGAAGGCCAACTCAGCCTAGGACACTCCCTACTTCAATCTCCACAGCCGCAACCCAAACACTAGCCATGAAAGGCACATGCGAACTTGGAGCTGTTCACTTTCAGAACGTGTTTAAAAAATCATGGAGTTCCCAGGATTCTTTACCGACACGACACTAACACAAAAAGCCAAAACCAGAACCCACTTTTGCTTAGAACTTCGCATTGACTACTATTTCTCTTAATCCCTCTACAGAGAACTTTGAATTCTATTACAGTTTCTTTACACCCCTAAATGATCCTCACATGCAGCTTAAAGTTCCCAGCATTTTTCAATTGCAGAGTCACGGGACAGGTGGCATGATTCCCAAGTAAGAATTGCTCCAACCTTATTCGGCCGATCTCACAAGGAGCGAAAGGAGCTGAGTTTGACTATAGACACTGCCTGTCCTGGTCTCCCATTTGGTGAGCAACGCCTCCATAGTTTAATCCTAGACAGCACAAAACAAAATTTCTTAAAAAGCCGAAGGCTCTGTTTACAATGTCAGATCAGATGTAAAACAGGGTCTTTTTGAGCTTTTACTTTAATTAGTTGGGTACCTTGAACGTAGCTTGAGTTCTACATATGGCTTCATAAGACTTCAAATATATTTCTCGTTTGCTAATTATATGCCAAGGAAAGTATATTTATGTGGATGGGGTTTTGTCTTTTGTGTGGAACTAGAAGATAAGAATGCCATCACATTAGTTTCCACGAGCATCGTTTACTCAAGAACATGATATTTACTATTTAGTATGGTTATGATACAGTGACACTAGTGTGGATGAAAGATCAATCTCTCCCACGTTGTCTGAAGTTTGTAGGTTTTGACTTTTCCTAGACTGATTCTTCCCTCCAAAACAAGCCCCCCCCCCCTCTTTCCAAATTAATATTTTTTTTGGTGTTCTTCCATGGTTGTATGACAAATGAAAGTCGACGTTGACGATGTACTTGATCAAGAAGAGGGGTTGAAGTTGCTTGAGTTTTGACAGCTCTGCAAAAAGGAGGGATTGGGTTTTCTGAAGTCTGATGAAATCGAGCATGGCCCATGATCCATTCACTTGGTTTCTTCACTGGGCCTTGACAGATTGTAGTCTTTGCCCAAGCGGCTCGCTTGACGTGCTGACCTAGAAGTTGACTTGGGGTCACTAAGGCATACTAAGCACTATTGGAGTACCTGGAGTCGGAACTTTATTTCCTGCAGTCGGACTTAATGTTCATTTAGTCCAGTAGGAGTAGGGTCGAATATTTTTGGTCTTCGCATATGGACGAATGACTTTAGGGTGCTTGTATCACGGCCCACCAAATCCTCGTACAATGATGGTGGGCCGTGACACGACCAATCGGCCATGCCGTGCGTGGCCGGGCATGAGGACCAACCTGAAACGGACCCAGCGCGGCCGAGCATGTGAACCGATTCAAGATGCAGTGCATGAATTCGGTGCATGAGCGGCGCACGTACAGCATGAACCGGCACGTGATCCACACGATGCAGCGCATGGCCCGGCGCGTGGCTAGGCGGATGATCCTCGGATGATTCTGTAATCACTTTTGCACACACCACATTGAGCAATATAATTAGAAAACATTCTCTCCTGCAAATCTCTCTCTCGGTTCCGTCTCATCCTGTCTACGGTGCGAGTGTGTGTGATCGATCCTTGGGCACAAAGCTTGACTCAGGCGATTGCTCAATCCACCTAAGCCTAAGTCGCCGCGCGGGTTCCGTCCCAAACCACCGGCCCGTGACAGTCTATGTACAAGGGGACAAAATTATAGCTGCTCATCCTTTTCCACCTCTCGAAAAGAGTTTCCCTTGATTTATGTATGGCGACGTTTGCAGCCTAATTGTATTATCATGTTTTTAAGGAAAATTTGTTTGTTTACAAAGCAGTTTGCCACGTTATGATACGCCTCGAGTGATATTAGACAATAACGACAGAATTATGTTCTCAAGAACATAATTGGGTCGTACCAAACGTATTGTACTTTTTATATTCTAGGAATAGAAGTTTTATATGGTTATCAAACGTATTTTTTGCTCAAAAACTGTTATCGGGAACGGGAACAGAATTGTTACCAAACAGGCCCTTTCAAATTCAGACTCAAAGAGTTTGTTGCTCTCTATAGCTATCTAGGCGCCTTGTTTTTTGTATGGATTATTTGGGCCAAAAATTGTACTTGGATTTGGGATTTGGTTCTTCCCTCCGTTCACAATACGTCACAAAATAATTTGGGACACGTCAAATATATATCAACTTGATTTAAGGTAAAAGGCAAGGACAGCGGCAAGCACGGCTACTCCTCCGAATTGCCCGAATTACCCTCGCATTCTGATGGCCATATAAGAAGCAAAATCTTATTTCTAATTAATGGTGTATTTGTTTAGCTCTTGGGCCGAAACATTAGATGTGGTTGCAGTCGAATAATTAAAGATATCATTCAAAATATGAATGATTTAAAAAATATTATTATTTTTTTTAAAAAAAATGGATGCTAACATGGCTTACAAAATGAATAAACGAAAAATATTTTTGTCGTCCGCGAAAATATTTGGACATAAATTGATGTCGATAATGAAAATATTCTTCATTAGTTAATTATTTCAAGCGATACCCACGATTATATTTTAAAAAAAATTATAATTCAAATCATTCTCTTTTCACTAAACAATTTGGAGTTCGAGAGTGCGTCTCGTCTCGTCTCTGTCTCTTCTCGTGTGAGAAAAACACTAGAGATGCCTAAGAAGAGCCCCAGTCGATGAAGCTGGAACTCACCCTAGATGTTGGCAAATTTGACAAATTTTTGTCCATCTGCTAAACCAATCCTCTTTCTTTTCCGCGTTTCAAGTTTGTTTTGTACCACGTCTAGATTGGCTTACACCCCGACAAGCCCCTTGAGCCCGTAATAAAATAAAAAAAAAATCATTCCCATTGGTCAAATGATCCATCTACTTCATGCTTAACAATTCATAAGTATGTCTTAAAAAAAAAGAAAAAAAAAAGACCCTTCCATTAGTCTAATGATCCACCTACATCATGCTTAACAATTCAATGCCTTTGCTCATAAGCATGCCTTCTGCTAAACCAATCACCGTCTTTTCCACTTTCAATAAACTGACTGGCAGCCGCAACAAGCGCGATAACCACTTCAATATATCTATATAAATTTCTTTCGCACTCTGATGATGTACCTGACTTCGTGCTTATCTTCAGGCATGCGATAACTGTAGAAGACCAAGTCAAACAAGGTGATGTTTGTGCCGACGTATGCCCGAACATATCATGTCATTTTAAAGGCGATTCGTGTTGATTGATAATGGTATACATGCATGTTAGATGGCTTCAAAAAATCACTTCCTCGTCGGAGTTTGCATCTCTTCGTTGTGCATTATGCTCATCATGTGCTCTGATGTGGTCGCTGCCCAGGATAAGCTCTGGAAACACTATATAATTTGTTGTAATTGATGATTTTCGCACGCGATTTTAGTTCATTTCCTCGTGTCGATTACGTAGATGGGAGAAGATGCACAAGTGAAGAGCGCAAAGACCATCTTCGATTAAAAGTGAAAGGAGAATCTGATTATGGGTTATCTTCAAATGGCGCAGGATTCAAAGGAGAGAGCTGGGAGCATCTGGTCCGCTGCTGAAGGGTGCTGACGGATCGCACAAAGTATGGAATAGAAGAAAGAAGAAATTTGGTGCGGTGAACAGGACAGCGGCGGATGAGAAGAAAAGTCCGTCGATGAGCAGTGCCAGCGGCAACTGTCTCCAATTCTGTCCCGGCGCACGCCCTCAAGGATCATCGCTCTCGTTCTCGCCTTCTCCATCTCCGCTGCCAGTGCCGTCCTCATCTCCCATGGGACTTCTACCACCTTCTCCATGGAACCAGCCGTCTCTCCTCCTTGCTTTAGCTTACTATACATGTGTGATCCTGAACGTGTAATGGACTGAACCTATTTTCCTCTTTTGCTCAACAAGCTATCATGCTCTCTAAAAGTTCAACTAGATATGGAATAAGTGATGAACTTCACTTCACTTCACTTTCATCAGTTGCCCTGTGGATATCTTATACAGGGTTGATCATTACATGAAGTAAGGCAGTTTTTTCCTGTTATGATCTCATTCTCATGGCTTGTCGGAGTGTTTCTCGTGTGTGTACATATTTTGTGACTTGCTAACCTATTGCATAGCAGGGAAAAGAATTGACCCGCCGGGAAAAACATGCAATTCGACAGGGAGATTCTGAAATTGTGCAAATGCTTGGTTTGATCAAGCCGCAGCTCGTAATCGCAACGACTCAATTGCAAGAGCGGAGATTTACCAACTGAGTTATATCCTCCCGAGCCATCCCACTCTTTCCCTTTTTCTCCCCCATGTCGCCACACGCGTCAAAAAGGGGATCCTATCTGAATTACTTGGGATGTATGTGCTCATAAAAAATCACGGATATGTTCATTGCTCCACCTTAAACTTAATCGATGATATATGTACTGCAATAGAATTAATCTTCGAACCCAAAAGGAAAAATCGACTTATCAATGGGCGAAAATGGCCTAAAGTGGTCAACTTTTGTGTCCAAATAAGGATGCAAGTTGGCATGTGGATTCCACATATCACATTCCAAGTCATTTCGCCTAACCTTTCCTCATAAGTTTAGGCATCTAACTTTACAATTGGGGTCGTACATTTTTGGACGGACGGCCTCGATTTCTGATTTTTGGGGGGTAATTTTTAAAAAATTTAGATATATATTTTTATTAATTATAATCTGAGCCATACATTCATAATACGGACAGCCCGAATTGCAAGGTTATGACCTAACCTTCTAAGTAAAGATTAGACGATCTATTTTCCATTTTTAGGCCCTAAATTCAAACTTCATTTAGATCTAGACCTAAATTCAAACTTCATTTAGATCATTTTGACAAATCCGAAATTCGCAATTTCGAAACTGCAGGAAAATAGTAAACAGGTTAAAAAACACATCAAAAGTTACAAGCTGTTATAAAAACGTGTCCTTAAACAAATTTCGTGTTCTGTTTTTTTTTTTTTCAGTAATTCGATTTAGCACAATGACTGTCGAGTCTGTGTCAGCGTCAAACTATGTCATTACGCTTCAAAGGCAGTCATGGTTTAGACTCTATATGTTGGCCCTCGACTGATTCAAATCTCAGCGTACCGAATCTATGAAATTGTTTTGCGCCGGAAAATGGTTGTCGACGAAATACCTTTCACCGAAATCCGTCTCTTCGGTTTTTTTATTCCGAGGAGACGGGTTCTGTGGATATCTAGAACAAAAATCTCAATGCATCACAAGGAACGGATGCTTCGTTGGAATTTATTCGACGGCGAAGCACGGAACACTTTGCCAGAATCTAATCGACGAAAAAAGTGTGATGATAGATAGACACGACGCTGAAATTTAATCGGCAGCAAATCATCCAAAACTACAACTAAAGTACGAGAGCTCAAAGATGCAGGCAAGTAAAGATAAATGTACAGTATGTTGAGTTCTGCCATTAATTGAAGGGCATTTACAAAGGGGACACTTTGGGTATTTATAAACCTAACAAATAGCGGTTCACAAATTAGAAAGACAAATAACTATCTTCAGGTGGTTATCGGAAGCTACTGCACGAACGGATAAGACATAACCAACCAACGGTTATCTTCCAACAACTCTATTTCGGTGGTTATTAGGAGTTACTTCACGAATGGATAAGACATAAGCAATCGACAGTTATCTTCGCGTCAGTTGTTCATCGCCATTATCGATGAATTCACAAGAAATTTCAAGAGTGCTGCCGATAACTTCACGTTGTGTTGTCGATGACTTGAGTAGCGAGTTATTGATTCCCTTTTTTTAAGTTGTCAGTAACGCTGTTCATTATTGATCAAACTCAACTCTTATAGGCTAAATTGATACTTGCCAATTATTATAAAAATTTAAACTGTCAGATGAACTCGTAATATTTGAATACTCTATCGGGGAGTAATTGTGTGATGCTCGTTCGCCAAATCCAATTCTAGTAAGAACAAGTTCTGCGTAAAACTAGAGCATTTAGTGGTAAAAGATTCAAAGTCTAATCAAGCGGAACTATAAAACTATTGAGTTTTCAGATACCAAATTAACGTAATGTCTGAGAAAGCACCACGCTACATGGAGCAAAGGAGCACTTGCAAGTGCTGCAAGGTTGCATGGAGATCATATATTTTTCACAAGAATGACAAGACCGGCTTCCATTATGCGTTTATTTCACGGGAAGCAAATAATTCAAAGGACATTTTTCTAGAAATGATCGCGTTATTTCGCTTACAAAATTGAATTATCGAACAATATTTCCGTCGTTCACGAAAATATCTAGATGTAAATTGTTACTGATGGCGAAAATATTTTTCATTGACCTATTATTTCAAGCGATACGAGGGGATCATTTTTAGAAAATTATTTTCCAAATGCGTTCTCCTGCTCATAGACCATTCCTGGGAACAAAAATTTTAGAGTCGTACCAATCACATTTATGCTCTTTTTTCTATTTTGGGAATAAAAATTTTATGTAGTTACCGCGCGTTCTTTTGCTTAGAAAATGTTTCGGAAAACAAGATAACAAAGAATCTTTGTTGCTCAGCAATTGTTTCTCGAAACAGGAACGTTACCAAACGCATCCTAATTGCCCAAATACTTTTGCCCATATTGTAAGGACGCTTTTCTCTCAATGAGTTTTGCCCAAAAAAAAAAAAGGACTTAAACAATAATCTGAACCATCTATGCCGGTTGCTGCATAACCAATTGTGACATGCCGATTTGATCTAGATGGTATGGAGACACCAACTTATTCCAAAGTTCAAGTTAAGACCAAATGCGAAGAACTGTTCTTTGCTTTTGCCCATAAAAAAAGGGGATTCACGAGAGTTCTGCAGCAAAAGAAAGGCACTAGGCTGGCGGCCGGAGTCTTGCGGCCCGACCAACCTGCACAGGTTTTACCGTGAGAGTGCGGCACAAGTCATTTCGACGCCGGTCCAATCGTGATCATTGGCTTGGGACATTTTCTCTAACCCCTTCTTACCTTGTAAAAGAAGGGGCACGCTCTTTTTTATTTATTCGCCATAAATGAACTTGTCGGTCATTTCATATTGGTTTGAATCTCATTTGCAGATCTTGCTAATTTCTTCATTAGTGGATCAATGATTTATCGAATCGTTGACGGTTTAGTTAAAGTTGGTTCTTCTTGAGACTGACTTCTAGAAGGTTTATGTTACTAACTTGCAATGATGTTGTTGCGTAACTCGAAACGCTCATCTTATATGACGCTGCAAACAACAAAAGTTCATGTAATTAAGTTAGCAGATGAGCATGCCGTCTACCAAATACAGACAGCCAACCCCTGGTCTTGACAATCCGCTTCTTATTTGCAAGTTGGAATGTCGTCATAATCAGGAGTCAAAGTCAATAATAATTTTAGATTTGAGAACTTGCATAAGTTCTTCCAAATAGGAACATGTAAGAACGATTTCGCTGCAGTTTGTTTCCTTTTTACTGGTTAGCATGTATACCTTGATCTTATCAAAGATGACGCTGCTGTTGAATGTCCCAGCCGATGATGGCATTTACGTCCGAAATTGATGTCGACTGAACCGAACGAACATCTGGCCATCAAACAAGATTCAGACTTAATCAAAGACAGCGATCAAGACCTTGAAGTCGAACAAGATTCAGAATTAAGGATGACGCTGCTGTTGCAGAAATAGAAGAAAAACGACTGAACCGAACGAACATCTAGCCATCAAAGTTGATCCTGCAGAAGGATCAAAAGATTCGGGTTTCGATGTTACTGATCAAAGACAGTGATCAAGACAGAGAAGTCAAACAAGATCCAGAATTAATTGACCCATGTAAGATGCAGTTTATACCTTCCTCCAATATTGGATGGGAGAGTTGGTTGCCTGGTTGATAAACTGCACCAGAACTCAAAGTCACCTCAGAGTTCAGACAACATCTTGCGACTGCACTCAGCATTACGTCACATAATGGCGTAATGGATCACTGATTTCTGGTATTGGGTTGACCTAGGATCAATTTCATTGGTTAGTCAACTCTAGGCCTTCGTGTTCACATGTTTAACAACCACCTAATCGTTGGGTCCTCTTTACACCAACACTAAACAAAACAGAGAAGACTCTTTGAACGATGCTTAGCCATGTGATTCCGCACACCAACTACAGTCCAGCAATGCTTAGACAAGAGCTCCGGATAAACAAATCAATGCAGGACAAAACATAAAAAGAAAAAAAGGTGGTGGGAAGATGCAACGCATCTTCCACCACTTCATCATGCAAGGCCACTTGACCATAACAAGGACTAGGATTTAATTCATACAAAACCTCAAACTATGCTCACTTTGACATATTTACTATAAACTTTTTTCTGCTAAACCAAAAAATCTCAACCCTAAACTTGTGTGATTACCCTCCATCAAGGTTTCGTCGGATGATTTTTCAGTCAAAATTACATCGTTTTTATTTCATTTAAGTCATATGAGCGCCATGTCAACACTATTTACTTAATTTTCGGCGTCCGTGTAGGCAGGTTTCTAATGGTGCTAATTGACGGAGCCTTGATGAAGGGTAGCGTGTCACATAGGTACAAGCTTAAGATTTTTTATATCGCAAGAAAAAGTTGAGGGTAAATGTGTCACAAAGAGCATATTTGAGATTTTTTATATTACAAAATAAAAAATAAAACTCTGATAAACGTGTCACAATGGGCGTGATTTTGGGTTTTTCGGTGGCTTTTTCACTTGAATTTATTAGTATATTCACTGGTTGCAGTTTACCCCGAGGATCCTCTTTGACCTTACAATATATTTAAAGACCTCGACCCTTCCCCACCCTTTTAAGTTGTGAACCGTGAGCTGAGTTCATATGCACGATTATCATCATTTTCAAAACTTCAGACCACAGGTCGCGTACGAACAAATCAAATGTATCCTTCGCTCAACCAGCCTGACAAGTACAGTGTTGATGGCCATCCGGGTCATGACGTTCCCACTTCTGGGTATCCAAACCCGATGACAAGCTCAGTCCAAGCAGTTGCTTCTCCATACGCCGCCTCTGGTTTCCGGCCACATGCGGCCACTGGCAAATGGTCCACCAATCTTTGCCACTGTTGTGATGATCCTGCAAATTGTAAGCACATGTGAAGAACTGTTTTATTGAATCCAAAAGCATTTATCTAACGAATATTGACTACTTCATAGCATATCCTAACAAGAATTTCCTTTCTTGCTCTCATGTAACAGGTGTGATCACTTGCTTTTGCCCTTGCATCACATTCGGACAGATTGCTGAGATAGTGGACAGAGGCTCCACAAGTAAGCGTTGCCGATTGATGACTCTCTCTCTAAATATGTAATGTTACTTGGACTTATATTTCACGGTTTATAATACTAGATATTGATGATTGCAATTGCATGACTTTTAGCTTGTGCTGCGAATGGCACGATGTATGGGCTATTGGCGATGACCGGATTCGCATGCTTATACTCATGCTTTTACCGATCGAAGCTGAGGGGGCAATATGACCTGGCAGAGGATCCATGTGTTGACTGCCTAGTTCATTTCTTCTGTGAAGCTTGTGCTTTGTGTCAAGAATACAGAGAGCTCAAGAACCGGGGCTTCGATATGGGAATTGGTAATTCACTTCCATCCATTGCCTCCATATTCCATAGTTTTCTTAGCCGCGGGGTCTGAAATGTGAACAGCACAAGCTCTGCCCCGTCTCAATCATTTTCCAAAATAAAACGCAACCATATTTTAAATCATAGGCTAGCCCGGGCAAGGTATTAAAGCTCGGTCCTTGGCCCTGCCTGCGGTTGATCAGGTCTAGTTTCAACCTACAAGAAATATTTTCAGTTCTGTGGGAGACTCGATCATAAGTGATCTAGCAATCCCTATGCTTAGCATGGATATCCTTAGGCATGGACAAGGAATTCTTTCTGAAGTTAAGAGGGTTGTAACATCCAGCTTCAACGAAATTAAGAGCGGGCAATAAGCCTTCCCTGATGTAGACTTCTTACCTTTGGCTCTATGCTATTGACGCAAGCAGAAACAAAACATGGGTCAACTTGGGACCTTACTCTATGCTTGATTAGTTCCTTTCCACACATCACTAGCCTTGTTGCCTCGTATCCTTACGCATAATAGAAAGATCAATGTTTACTTCCACATGGGTCAACTTGGGACCTTACTATATGCTTGATTAGTTCCTTTCCACATATCACTAGCCTTGTTGCCTCATATCCTGACGCATAATAGAACGATCGATGTTTACTTCCTCGTGTCTTATTAATCAAGTTAAGATAAGTGTTTTCATGTGTTTCTGTATTGACATTCATTGAAAGGTTTGAAATTCATAAGTTGACTTGCAAATTCTCTCCTTTTTGAGTGGATGAAGGATGGGAAGTCAACGTGGATAGACAGAAGAGGGGTGTTATGGTGCCTCCTGTTATGGGTGAGGGCATGATGAGATGAAAACTACTTGTGTTTGATGAATGTCCAAGTCTGTCTTTGTAAGTGAAACGAAGAAAGAAAGAAGAAGAAATTCTACAGTATCCGTTATCTTACTACAGATGCCGTTGCTGCCTTGTTGGGGGATGTCAAGAGTGGTTCCAAAATCAATGTGCACAAAGCACCAGTGCTCTGTACTCTGTCAATTGCCAATTGCCAATTTGTAAAATGTGCATGAGACAGATAAATAATGGTTGTAATTGCATTTTCCTGTGTTACGTCGGGTGTGCTAAATAACAAACTCTGTATCACTTCATTCTTCATATGTTTTCCCAGCAGTATCAATGGAGTTAGTTCATTATTATGCGCGAAAATCTGAGCATATGTACTGGTTTGCCAGTCAAGACTCTATAAATAATCAATAGGTAGACTATAATCAATCGTCTTTTATAAGTTGCATGAGTATCAATGGCATTACCAGCTCTAGCATACAGTCCTGTTGACCCCTCCCTCTTGCACTGTATGAAGAGAACCAAGACGGCTCCATCGGTCCTCCGATATCTACCAGAGAACTCCATTAATGACATTATCAGCATAAGCATACAATGCTGTCATTCAATTAGTGTCATGTTCAATTGCAAAGACTTCCCATTTTCTATCTCAATCTCGTAAGTACAGCGATGACTCAGTTGATGCAGATGCCACAGCAATCGCGCTATCGTCATCTCGATTCTGACCAATCATTGCCAGGAGAAACCCTGATAAAAGGAGAAATTTTTCAGCTATCAAGTCACTCAAGAGGCTGAATTGAAAGGGCTATTTATCCAAATGATCCATGGAAGAAGATATGTGCACGTTCTTACTGTAGATTTGTGCCTTTTTTGTTTTGTAGGGCATCAGGAATGCTACCGTGCAAATTATTATTCTGCAGTAATCTGTAAAATTGAAAAGTAAGTTGCTAGAATTAATGTGAACCTTATGGAAATTCTGGGGAAAGATACCGAAAGCTAGTTTCGCTTCCACAATGCCGAAACTTACATCTCGCGAAGGCTTGGTAGTTGGCCTAGCGATTCGGGAATCGATCCTTCAAATTTGTTATTCTCCAAATGCCTATGTCAGATGATGCAAAAGAAAACAATTTTAGTTGCAAGTAAACTGATGAATGAGATTAGGAGGGATAAATGTTTTATGGCAACATACAACGTCTGAAGTGCTTTCAACGACCTCATTTCTGGGATGGTCCCTGACAATTCATTCCCTCCTAACAAGCTAAAGAGCAAGTAACCAAATTAGCAAGTGGCGAGAATGAATGAAAATAGAATATCCTGCAGAAAGAAATGAGAAAGGTACTTACAGATCCTCGACTGCTGTTAAATTGGATATGCTTGGCGGCAATGACCCAGACAATCCAGCATTTGTTAAGTTCCTTCAAACGGTTTGTGTATTTCTACTTTCAGTGAATTTGGAATCTTATAAAAGAAAGAGCTGGAGGCCGGCGGAGTCAAATTAAGATTTTGACGTATTCACAATTTGATGAACTTACAGACTGATGACTCGGGCTAGCTTTCCTTGAGAACATGTAACTCCAGTCCACGAGTGCTGCTGAGGTAGGCACGGATCGCCACTCCAATCAGAAGGCGGGTTGTTCAAGCTTCTCGCTAGTTCTTCCATGACCACCACTATTGAACACAAAATAAGCTACTGTATGAACAAAAGAAGTCGGTATCTCTTACCTGACCAAAACATTAAAAAATAGGCAATGCTTCAATGCTAGATTACAAGTTCGAGAAATGTACCGTCTCTTGTGAGAGTTCTTCCCGCTAGGGGCAGTATCTGCAAGACCTCGCCTGCGTTGATCAACGGCCCAACAGGTATCCCATCCCCTGGAGTCAAGGAGATTTCAGTCTGCCCTGAGAGAGGCCATTGCGTTGCGTAGACGGTCACTCCACTAGCTGTGACATTGAGCTCAGAATAGAACTTCTTGCCATTTATGGACACATCGAAGACCCTCCAGCTGTAGGGGCTCGGCGATCTGGTATCTTGGAAGTAGAGAGAAATATAGTAAATGCTGCTAGGGAGAGGTACCGGCGGCCACTGGAGTTTAAGGGTCTTCCCTCTGCTTGTCGTGATTGCCGAGTTAAATGCGTCTGCCGGTGGGACATTCCAGAAATCGGAAGTGTCCACTTTGGACTTGCTCACGACGACAGGGTTTTCGTCCGTGAATGGTTGCCAGACACGGTCGAATTCATCATCTGGATACCTAGGTTCGCACAAATTAGTACAGCAAAAAATCAGAAAGACTCCCAAGCTTCAGTTTCCACTTCCTTCCGTCTCTTTTTCAAAATAATATGGAACGAAATAAATCCAACAATTTAAAATGACAATACCAATCCTGTCTAACCCATTGTTTCATAGCATTCTCCTACAAGTAGCTCTAAGATGATTGCGACCTCGCCTTCCAAGTCTGCGGTAGTCCTTGATTGATCGTACTAAAAGCAACACCAATTCTGACTGTTTTTACGCACTAAATGGAAATTTTAATTCCCTTCATTCCTAGTCAGAACATTATCTTCCCCGTGCCAACTTCTAAAAGTCTGCCAGCAATTTTTGCTAACTCTTCGACAATTGGGAACAGAAAGCAGTAGGGATGCAGGGGCAAAACACTTGTACTGAACTAGTGGAAACCAGGAATGATTTTAATAAGGACGGCGTTAGTCTTCTTACCGAATGTCCTTGCTATCACCAAAAGTGTGCCGAGCAACGGTGCTAAGCGCATACTTCTTGAAGTCGTTGGTGCTATACACGGAGCCCTCGAGATACTCCACTTCTAGGACCGAAATAAACGGGTCGGAAACCGTCCGCTCGTTCCTCGCGAGGCAAATGCTCAATGTCTTCCCCATGGCGGCCACAAAGATCTCATAGTATGAGCTGAGTCCATTGGCATAATCCTCCGTGGTATTGACGGAACTCCACTTGGTCCCATCAACGATCTGATCGAAAACCGGGGGCTCCTTCCCTCCATCGAAACCTCCGTAGAAGTAGGTCGTCTTCACGAGGTATTTCCCGCCTTTGATGACCGGGATGACATAACAGTACTTCCGAGCCGACTTGTCAGGGAAGTATCTCAATGTGGTCAATTCAGGCAACGCATCGGCAGTCTTGATGGCGGTTTTGCTCCCCACGGAGATGAAGCCGTCGTCCGGAATGTACTTGAAGCCGCCTGAGGTCGACTCTTGTGATGCCCCACAGTCGATCAGAAAGCCTGCATTATGGCCATTCACGGATGAACCAAGAGGACCCAAGAATCATGGGATTCGAGAACCTTGTTGTTCCCTCGTCATAAAAAAGAGAGAAAAATTTTCGAACTCCAAATCTTTCCTCGGATTAAACGTTCGCGAACACATGTAATTTGCACCCCCAAATTGACGAACATACAGAACAAAAAAAAAAAAAAAAAAACTTGCTTGCTCAGAAGAGGGATCCAGTTTTTTCTATGTCTTGCGTGATTGGAATTGCATCATAAGATGTGTTGAGAGGTTACCTCTTGGGGCAGGGCTTGAATAAGCAAAGAGAGGGATGCTAACAAGCCAGAGGAGGAAGATGGAGAGACACATCTTTCTCGTGGGAAAATAGTTTCCCAGGAAAAAAAAAAAAAGGAAAGATCGATGGAAAATGGGAAGTTCTATTTTCTGGGAGGGAAGAGAAAGTGAGAGACAAAGAAGGAAGGTGATGGGCATGGCCAGGATTGTGGGAGTCTGGTCGGTGGGACACGTCAATGGTTGTGCTTGAAGATAGATGCTAAAAATTGAATGGGAGATGCATTGATGGGACAGAGATAGATAGGCTTTTCATCAATGTCGCGGCGGAGGGACATTCCATCTTAATTCTGCTTTCTTGCCTTTTTGCTATCGTCACCTTCTCGTGATCTACTTCACCTTCACGTTGAATGCTGTTTTTAATCTTTTTATTTCCGAACCCCCTAACAAAAAATTTAAATTTTGGTGAAATATTAATATTTTGAGGGAACGACAACGAGGAGCGCCTGTAGCTCAGTGGATAGAGCGTCTGTTTCCTAAGCAGAAAGTCGTCGGTTCGACCCCTACCTGGCGCGGAACATGTCTGTTATGTCGGTCTTTTGTATTAATTTTTTTAATTTTTCGACTCACGTTGACTTGGAGCCACGTGGCGCCCTACAAAAGGCGGATGCACTTCAAAAATCGCGCAATCAAGAAAATATTAGGTACTCCGGGAGCATTGCCTACGTGTACTCCTTTACCATTGAAATTGTGACACCTGGACCGAAAATAACAAAAGAAATTGAGAAGCAAGTCAGAATTAAATTGGTCCCACACGCCACTGTCGTTACTTTTTCTCACTTCTGCCGTTACTTTCTCTCTCTCTCTCCTCTCACTTTCATCTTCTTCTTCCTCTTCGCTGAAGCTTCTTCTTCCTCTTCGCTGGTGAAGCACATGACCATGAGAGAGGAGCTCAAGCTCGACGACCACTCGAAGCTCAGCGGGAAAATTTCCAAAAAAATATCTTTACGAAACACACTGCAAAAAAAATTGAAGGTTGCATAACTCCTGGAAGCGGTGAAAAGTAACGCCTTAAGACAGTTTCATCACCATCCTGCACCCCTACTTCTTTCACATCTCTCCGCACCGCCACCTCCTGCTGTACCGATGGTGTTGCCGCTGAATTTTCCCCGGCAACGCCGTTCTTCTTGGTTCGTCTATATGAATCCGATGATCTTTCCAAGTCCAAGAAAAGTCCAACATGTCCGGCGGCGGTTTCTCTCCGAGACGAATTTTCCCCACAGACCCGAAGCAGAACACGGTTGACAGCGAGTGCGTGGCTTTTCTTAGGTCATGCACGCATTGTAGGAACTGCAGGGCCTCCGCTCGATCCTCCAAGAAGATGGAGGCGACTCTGGCGCGAGGGGACCACGATTCCGGGTCCCACTCCGAGATCGCTGCCGCGGAGGATTAGACGACGTTCTCCGCGAACGAGTTGGAGAGCCCGCGAGCCACAAGAGGGGCGGCCCGAGGGGTTCTAGAAGGAGGCAGGAGCGAGGGGGTTGGGAAGCGAAAGCAGAGACTCCTCATTGCCGGGGCAGTGCTCAAGTATTAGGTACTTTTTTTGGAAATTTTCCTGCTGAGCTTCGAGTTGCTGTCGAGCTTGAGCTTGAGCTCCTCTCCCATGGCCATGTGCTTCACCAGCCAAGAGGAAGAAGATGGAAGTGAGAGGGGAGAGAGAGAGAAAAAGTAACGGGCAGGAGTGAGAAAAAGTAACGACAGCAGCGTGTGGAACCAATTTAATTCTGACTTGCTTTTTAAATTTTTTTGCTATTTTTCGGTCCAGGTGTCACAATTTCAATGGTAAAGGAGTACATGTAGGCAATGCTCCGAGAGTACCTAATCCCGCGCGATCTCATAACCTATTTGGATAAGGAAAAACCCTAGCTTTATCCCAATTGAGGGATTTTTGATTATAGTGAGTTTGGGTTTGGGAACCCCAGCGCAGCCATTGGTGCTGCAGCCATGGAATGCCTTCGGCATCAGCAATGGCGACAGCCTCTCCGTCGGCCTTTTCACCGACGGAGAGAGTGAAAAAACTGTGGAACTCTCCTGGGAAAGGCCTCGAAAGACGTCCGTTCGACTCGTAATGGTTTCCATAGCATCCAGTGAGACAAAGCTTGGTGATGGTTCTAGTTATTGTTCTTGGCATAGGAATTGTCATCCCAGCAGCGATGAGCAAGCGGAGACGGGTGGAATCGAAAACGGCAGATAAGGTTATGCCTCTCCCCGCCGACAGGATAATGGGATGATGTTTGGTGGCGGTAACCTTAAAGAAGTCGAGGCGGTCAATGCCATGTCTTATTTCGAAGGACTTGATATCCATTTGTCAAAATGCAGGGAATGGAACCAGAGGTTGCACTTTCTCAATGCCCTGCTTGCATGTGTTACTTGAGCACGACTTCGAATCTCTATGATGTTTGTTCTCCATCCACCTGTTGCAGCTTTCTTAACTTTTCCCGCGAAATTTATGGCGACACATTCCCGATATTTTCCCCGTTCTAGCCGCCGCACGTAAGACTATTGTGTCGAATTCTCGAGGTTCACTGACAACCCGCACCCTCCATTCGGAGCTTGTTTACAGAATATTCTCGAGGTTAACCTCTTGGTGATTTAACCATTGTTAGATTACAGAATCCTTGAAAAGATGTTGCATCTCTGACAGCTCGACCTGTGTTCTTTCTCCTCGTTTCAATGCATCACCTGATGAGGTAATCTCGCTCCATCACCTGGTTATCTAGCAGATATCTGGACCTACTTTTGGTCAAATTAGGGCATCACAGCAATTTTGGTCATGACTTCATTCCCTCGTTGCTGCACTTATCGAGCGAAGTGGATTGTGCCGCATAGCCGCAAGCCTTAGGGACGCCTTATGAAAGCACACGCGACTTCCCGCTCGCCTGTTCCCTCTCGGGATGTTGCTTTTGCGCACTACTCTTTAGATATTCAGAAATGCAGAGAATGCCGAGTGCTGCGGAAAAAGTTAAATACGCTTAAAACTAATGTCAGAATCTTGCTGTTGTTGCGAGATATCGCGGCAATGCAAATTATGGCTGCGGGAGGGCATGATGTTCTGTTTGGTGGTCATGTGTTTTAGTCCTGAAAGTGATTTGGCTGGTAACTGCAAATCATGTACCTGCCTAGTGAGCTTGTTCTACACATCTAGACTAGAGATAAAGAAGACCTTTGCAAGGTTATGAGAGAGCACTGTCTTCTGGTTAATTTGAAAATTCTGAGCGAAATGCTTACCAGAGGCCCGTATACATTTTCGAGGACTGGCCCAATAAGAATATGGGCCGGACTGGTCAACTTGGGCTGGCCCAGAACAGCAAACCCAACCCAAGAAACGAAATAGTCTTGGCCCGACGATGCCGTGCCGAGCTGGAAAGCGCGCCTCGGACGTGTCTGGCTTTTGCGGAGAGCGGGGCTCACCCCGGAAGGAGAAGAGAGACTGTAAAAGAGACGGAGCCAACTCTCACTTTGCATTTTACTTCACAGCGAAGCAAACGCGGGCGTTTAGCCGACGCTACTCGTCACAGGCCGTGACTTTACCCTTTCCTTATTAAAGCCCCGCGACTGTAGCTAACGAACATCATTTCTAATTCTCTCGCTTCGTCCAGCTCGACCCGCTCTCTCGAAATTAGGTCATTTTCGCCTTCGTTTTCACAATTCCCGAGAAAACTGACAGCTGAATAGCCATGGGAGGTGCTCACAGTCGGGAAGATAATGAGATCGACTCCTCCGAGGAGGAAGACGGCGACTACGAGTCCGATCAAGAAAAGTACGAGGACGTCGAGGAAGAGCACCGCCAAAAAGAGCCTCACCGAGCCTCTTCCTCTTCAGGTACTTCTCAATCGCTCAACTCCCTCGACGAGATCGATGCGAAGCTGAAATCTCTCAGGGTCAAGTATCCGACGGCGCCACCGCCGGATTTGAAAAACCCGGTTAAGCTTTACCTTCATATCGGCGGAAGCACGCCGAAAGCGAAGTGGATCGTTTCCGATAAGTTGACGTCTTATAAGTTTGTGAGGACGTCTAGAGTCGACGGCGGCGGCGATGATGATTACGAGGAGGATGACTCGGTGGGACGCGGGGCGGGGTCCTGGTGGGTTTTGAAGGTGGGGTCGAAGGTGCGGGTTAGGGTTTCCAGTGATATGCAGTTGAAGATGTTCGGCGAGCAGAGGCGCGTAGATTTTGTGAGTAATGGTGTTTGGGCGATGAAGTTTTTCACTAACGAGGAGTATCGGAGCTTCGTGACGAGGTTTCAGGATTGTTTGTTTGAGAATGTGTATGGGCTGAGAGCAACTGAGGATAATAAAGAGAAGGTTTATGGGAAGGAGTTCCTCGGGTGGGTTAAGCCCGAGGTGGCGGACGACTCAGTGTGGGAGGACGCAGAGAATGAACTGAGGAAGAGCCCTGAGCTGTCCTCGCGTAATCATCCGAATCCGGACTTGATGGAAGAGTTTGAGGAGGCTGCAAATGGCGGAATTCAGAGTTTGACTCTTGGGGCATTGGATAATAGCTTCTTGGTCAATGATTTGGGGGTTCAGGTGTATAGGAATTCGGCACATGGGATTAGAGGGAAAGGCATTTATGTGACATACGACAGTGGGAACAAGAAAGTTGGATCAAGCTTGTCGGAGACGACCCCAAAGAAGGCGATGTTAATGAGGGGAGAGACTAATATGATGTTGATGAGTCCTTTGAAGGAAGGGAAGCCCCATGCTACAGGGCTTCAGCAATTGGATATTGAGATGGGGAAAATTGTGACTGAATGGAAGTTTGAGAAGGATGGGGCTGATATTACGATGAGGGATATTACAAACGACACTAAAGGCTCGCAGCTGGATCCCTCGGAATCGACGTTTTTAGGGTTGGATGATAATAGGCTCTGTCGGTGGGATATGAGAGATAGGAGAGGGATTGTGCAAAATATTGCGAGTTCAAATTCTCCTGTTTTGCAATGGACTCAGGGTCACCAGTTTTCACGGGGAACAAACTTCCAGTGCTTTGCAACCACCGGGGATGGCTCAATTGTGGTCGGTTCCATTGATGGCAAGATAAGGTTGTACTCCACGACTTCAATGAGGCAGGCCAAAACTGCATTTCCAGGGCTTGGTTCTCCAATTACACATGTTGATGTGACTTACGATGGAAAGTGGGTGCTGGGAACAACGGACACTTACTTGGTTCTTATATGCACTCTGTTCACCGACAAGGATGGGAAGACAAAAACTGGATTCTCTGGTCGCATGGGAAACAAGATTCCAGCTCCACGATTGTTGAAGCTGACTCCGTTGGATTCACATTTGGCCGGCGAGAACAATAAGTTCCATGGTGGCCACTTCTCATGGGTAAACCTCATCTCCTTCTTTTACTCTTACGTTCTGCAGTAGTCACCTTTGATTCATCTATATAGGAATGCGTGGGTGGATTTTGTTATCTGTAGTTCCGCTATTTGTCACACTTGTGGCTTTAGGTATCTGTGAGTCTGAATTAATTGTTCACTTAGGAGTCATTTATTAAAGCTGTCATTTAGCAGTCATTTATTAAAGCTATCATGAGGTTTTGCATCATGCAGTATCTCTGTGAATAGAAATTTTGTTATAACGATTATTCTTGTGGAAGTTTTAGCTGGCATCATCTCTTAGCTTGTCAAGAAAGTAGGCGGTGTTTCTGTCACAGGTGGTGCTGCGCAAGAATTAACTTCTAAAGTGTTACAAGACATTCTCACTGTTTGGGTATGAGAATGAATTATGTTCCAGACTTAACATTGTGTTTATGTATTATGGTGTTTTTTTACGGCTATCATTTTTTTTTTTTGCCGAAAATGGCTTCTGGATGGACTTGGACATAACTTCACGTATTTTCGTCTAATATCTTGAATTTTTCTTTTTCTTTTTCTTTCAGGTTACTGAGAATGGTAAACAAGAAAGGCATTTAGTAGCGACGGTGGGAAAATTCAGCGTGATATGGGACTTCCAGCAAGTGAAGAACAGCGCACACCAGTGCTACCGGAATCAGCAAGGCCTTAAAAGTTGTTATTGTTACAAGATTGTGCTGAAGGATGAATCCATAGTTGAAAGCCGCTTCATGCACGACAAGTTTGCCGTCAGCGACTCCCCAGAAGCTCCATTGGTTGTGGCCACCCCTATGAAAGTTAGCTCCATCAGTCTCTCTGGCAAGCGATAGTACAGTTGAATTTTGAATCATGTATGGCATAGAAGTCTCTTTTTTTGGCTTGCGGTGCCTAAAGGATGTATAGATATACCTTTTTCGTTTTCCTTAGTTTTATTTTTATTTTTGAGTTGTCTTTCTCTGACCTTTGAGTTGTGATTCCCCAGAGAGTGAATGAAGATGACCTGAAGTTTTTTTATGAAGATTTTTGGAGTGGCGATGAGATTTTCTTCAAAGTTTTAACAAGTATGAGGGTCCTGTTGAGAGAAAGATTCGATGAAGTCATAAGATCTTCATCTCATTCATGATGCACATTGGGATTGAACAACAAAATTCAAGGGGAGTGCCATTATGAAATGGTTGACTTCCACAATGTTCCAAAGGAAAAACTTAAAACGCTCTTGGTCTCCACTCTTGTGAGTTGTGACATTGCCTAGACTTGGGATTATGTCAAGTGCATAACCACTAGCTACGATGAACTCTGACCATAATCTCTAGGCATCTTTGTGAAAGGACGAATGCTTACACCCTAACCAAATTTAGCAAAGCTCACTTTAGAGCAGTTGTAGAATCCCAAACGAAAAGCCCCTCTTGGAAGCAGACAAAAACAACTCAAAAAAGCTAGTCTCCATTTACGATCCTCTGTTGTCTTTCGACTAGGTTCTCATGAACCTTTCGAAACAGACAATCTGCACTCTTTAGGATCCCGAGTCCTGATAACAAGGCAAAAATGAAAGCGAAAAAAAGCAATGATCCTAACTCCCTATACATTTATTTATGCCACGAGCATCCCAAGTTGTGATTGAAGGGCAAAAATAAATAAGTAAATAAATAAAGGGTGAAGGAACTCCTGCTCAAGTAGATTCAAATCTGTCCATGCCCACCTTCCTCCTCAAGAACTCATTCTACCAGCTTAGCCTTATTCACCATAGCACTGAAAGTTTTCAGCTCAAATGGGATCACAAGAAGTTTGATCCGAGGCCTCAATCCCTCCTCAAATCTAAATGCACGGATCAGCTCATCTGCTACCAGGGAAAGAGCAAAAGTCGCTAGTCTATGAAACTCCGACTCATATTCGGCCACTGTCCAGTTATTCTGTTTCAAATTGATCAAGTCTCTTTCCATCTGCAGGCGCAAGTACTTGGAATCCCCGCCCTCCAGATTATATGAATCCTGTTATCATTGGAGCACCTCGATGGCATGCCTCTTCTTTTGCACAACATATCCATCCCTGTCTACCTCGAGGAGGCATTACTCAACTAAAGAAACTCTTCTTGCAATATCCCTGTATGCCTTCAGTTCGAAAGGGATCACCGTTGCCTTAATTTGAGGACTTAATCCCCCTTCAAACATCAAAGCAACGGTCTCATCACCGTCCACCCACGGTGGCACAAACCTTGCCAGTTTACTAAATTGAGCTTCATACTGAACTACAGTCAAGTTCTTCTGCTTCAAGTTGATGAGATCTTCTGCCATTTGAAGTCTAACGCTGTCTGGGATGTACTGTGCACAGAAAGCCTTTTCAAAGTTATCCAAGTACATGGGTCTGCGCCCTGTTTGCACTTACTTTTCTCAGGCAGCCACCAAATGATAGCAGGCCCGCTCAATCCATAGATGTCATAATTTACTTTCTCTTCAACAAAACATCCAAATACATTGAAAAGTTCCTCCATTTTAATCAACCAAGCCACAGCCTCTGAGTGCTTGACACCCACCAAGAAAGTTGGCGGATTTAGTCTCATGAGATTATTACGATGCTCTAGCTGCCCGCACAAAGCTTAAATACCAGCACAATGTCATCGTATCTCCCGAAGTACATCCCTTTGATATGCAGTCGGCACAGGTCTGCCCCCAGCAAGCTGCCGCCCTCCCAGCTTGTGTCTAACAGTATTGTCAACCGAATTCATCTCAGGATGCAACCATTCCTTTTTAGGCTCAACTGCTTGGAAATTTGCTTGAGCCGCAGCCAACCTTCTAGTCTGAGGTGCCATCTCGATCTAGAACCAAAACTGTCAAAGCCGATTTATCATAAAACTATGTAACTAAGGGATAGGAATGAACTTTTTCAACACTTAATAATGCTCGAATCAAGCCACTAATCACCAACTGCTGTGACTAACAACAATGCCCAGAAAAAGGGAAAAAAAAAAAAAACCGCCATTGGCCGTAACCCATCTAGAATAAGCATTGTAGAGAGTGAGAGTAATCTCAAAAGAAGAAATAGCAGTGGGCAAAATCACTCTGGCAGATCTAGCCATTATCTAGAAGTGAGGAAAATCAACACGATGGAAGAAAGGGTATGCGCTTTAACTAGAATAGTACAGTTGCTCTACTAACATGAACAAGGATCACAACAATTTGTAGCCCATCATGTATCAGAACAATTTGTCATCATAGGCCAGACTCCGTACCAGATCATCATCACAATGAACCACATAAAGAAACACATGCTGCAGCGACCAAATCGATTTGGATTATGATATTACCAAATTTGAGTCCTTTCTATACACATTCCAATTTCCGACAAAGCAGAGTTCCACCTGCCTAAAGAGCTCATATAACGTATAGCTAGATTCCTTTCTTTTCTCCTTTGTAAGACATTGGGTATCCGCATCTGTCAGACTACCTGACTAATGCCAACGGACACGAAAAGCATCGCGAGGAATAAAATCACGCGGCTATGAATGAATGACCAAATTTAAGTTCTTTCAAACCCAGAAATACACAAAAAAAGCAGAGCATCACCTGCCTGAAAAGCTGAAACCAGGAAGACAAAGAGCTTCTGGGTTTCCCTAAAACGGACGAGAGGGCAAAGAAAGCGACGAACTTTGGCCCAAGAACAAAAGGGAAAAAGAGAAGCATTTCGGCAATGCCCTAGATCAACCGCATAAGCGCAAAACACCGATTCCATATCCCCATGGAAGCATAGCAACCAAAACTCGCGAGAAATTCGAAAAACCGAGGCCAGTTTCCAAGTGTAGAGCGAGAAACATAAGGAAGCGGATTGACGAATATCGACGCTGAGAGAATCTACTCACAGGGTAACGAGCTCGGCCCGCGCAAAGACCTCCAGAAGAACGGCTGCTCTGACCACGAAATGGAAGCGATCGGAAGGTTTTGGAGAGTAACGACGCATGGTTGAGCTTCAGAGGCGAGCGATTCTAGCCCCGTCTGATCATACTTCTACCGTGCATACATCATTTCCTTTAGTCGAACGGAGGTAACATAGACCGGGTTCTTGCTGCGCGCGTGATAACAATTCAGAAGCGAAAATTCTTATTCATCCGTGTCTGTGATGCTGAAATACATAAAAAATATATTGAGATTTTCTAATTTTGAAGTATATTTATAATTCTTATTAGATTTTTGGCTAACTTTAAAAATTTAAAAATTATAGTTTCTCAACTTCATAAATAACTTATTCAACTACACTGATTTTCGCCGATCAATGCCCGCCTGCCGGCGCTCCCAGTTGCCGATCACTACTTATGTCAATCGTTAATTGTCGCCAATCACCGACCTCCGGTGACTGATCACCGAACGCCGCCAACCGCTGCTCACCAGTTGTCATTCGTTGGCCGTCGTCGCCGTCGCCAATCTCCAATCATCAAACTTCGGTTGCTGTTCACCGGTTGACGCCAATCTCTATAACCACCACCGTTAGAGATTTTGTTAATAATGTTTCAAAAATAAAAATTTCAAAATAGAAATTTTATCAAACAGCTTTCTTTGATTATAAATTAATTTTTTATAGATAAGTTGAAAATCAATTAGATTTTGACAGGAAAGTTGAAAAATCAAATTAAATTAAAAAATTAACTTTTGATTACGATAGAGAAGTTAAAAAATCAAAAATTCTGAAGTAGAGGTATTGCCATCTAGAACTGATTTTTATTATTATGTTATTTTCATCGGCGGGGGCAAAAGAAGTTAAAAGAGGTGAGTGACGTGGAGAGATGCATTTTCGTGGCAGTCGCACAGTCGCAGACTATGTGTCGCGAGACCGGACACGCAGTCTGTCTGACCAAGTTAAGTGCAGTCAACGAGCTTCACACGTCACATTAAGTCAAAGAGTTCGCGTCTGCATCCGTTCGGACACCAAACGGAGAAACGAACGCGGATGACGTCACTTCATTGATCACTAGCCAGTCTATCCTCGATCTGGATAATATAATCCTCACGTGTCACGTTTCTGTAGGCACGATTTCACATCGATCGGCGCACGTGTCCCTTTTGAAGCGGGCTTCGTCAGCTTATAGCTATAAAAAAACGCTTCGCGGGGATCATGCAGATTGAGTGGTCAATCGGACAAAACCTTAACCATAGAATCAAAAAGTTCAGGAACAAAGAGTGGCGGTCTGAACATGAGCAATACAAAAAATTATGCTCATACACAGTCGAAAGATCAAGAAACAAACGCGAGAAGTAAGTCCACACTACTATGCATACATCTATGGATCGTTCGAATGAATCAATGAATCAAAATGAGTGCATGGTCTGCCCGGTGGGTTCCGACGAATCGGCTCCCAGGTCCATCAACATCATCAGCTGCCTCTCCATGTCGTCGTCCTTGAACATGTCCCAGAAGTTATCTTCTTCCGCCGCCTTGCCCTTCCCTTTGTTCTCCTTCGAGTTCGACCCCATTCCCGAATCGTTGTTGTCCCTCGTCGTCCTCCTCGGGTCCTGTCTCTGAGGATGCGCCAGGGGCTGCTGCGGCGGCGGCGGCGGCAAGAGTGAGTGGTCCACGGGCGGGAAGTTCAGCTTGGCACGCGCCCCGCGGAATTCGATGGCCGCCTTGTCGTAGGCGCACGCAGCCTCCTCTGCCGTGTTGAACGTCCCGAGCCAGACCCGGACGGCCCGCCGCGGGTCCCGGATCTCCGCTGCCCACTTCCCCCATGGCCGCTGCCTCACGCCCCTGTACTTCTTCTTGCCCGGCGCTCGGGATGTGGACGGCGGCCTCTTCTTGGAGGAGGCGCGGTCGCTACTCCTCTCTTCTGCTTGGTCGGCGATGGGGGTGAAGAAGTTGCACCCGAGGCAGCCCTCGATCCTGCACACCTGACACGTGCCGATATAGGAGAGGGCCACGAAGTCTCTGTCCCAGTGGTGGCTATCGCCAGTAGTGCTGGCGGAGTTGGGAGGGATGCAAGGAGGGAGGCCGGCGGAGGTGGCGCCGGAGACAACGTTTTTTAGGGTGGCGACCATGATGGAGAACTCTTGGTCGTGAGTGAGGCGGTGCTGCGGCGGAGACGGCGGTGCGGCTGGGTCTGTGAGCTTGAGTCTCTTGTTGTGCATGACTGTCTACTTTGTCGCTGAGGCGCTGGGTTCTGCTCTGCTTTTGGCGGTTGAGGAACGAGCGACGGGAGAGTCAACGACTCAACGGGTTTATAAACGCTGTGGTTGTTGCCTTGCCTACGTGGATGTTGCCAGCCTGTACACCGTTCACACACGGTTTGGATTTGGGTTGGGTTGGGTTGGGTTTACACAGATTGCCTTTAGTGGTTTGATTACGTCGTCACGTGCCAAAAAGCGAGCATGTGGTGATATGACGTGGCGATGGGTGCTGAGGTTCGTGCTGACGTCGCAGGCGAGGTCCGTGGACCGCTTCAATGACGGGTCACCGGCTTAGAGTTTCAGATTCTTTTTCTCAGTATTTTTTTTTTTCCAGAAGACATATCAAGGAATTTACATTATGTCACCAACTAAACGAATATGATGTAAACGACATTAAGGGCCTGTTCAATAACGTTTCTATTTCAAAAAGGCGATTCTAATTAGAATCAAATTTTTTGATTTTATTCCCTAAATGAATTTTAAATAATCATAACGCGTTTGCTAACAACATAAAATTTATGTTTCCGGAATAGAAATATATTTGTTAACTACATAAAATTTATATTATGAAAAATAATTTCTCTTCCTAATTTTTCATTTAAATCAAATAATTATATAATTGCATTTGATACCATGTGGATAGTAGACCTGAGTAATTGATACCATGCGAATGGTCACTGATACAGTATGATACTTCGACAATAAATCAAGTAATGTTTAGGAAAAAACGAAAGTCAAAATCATCAAAAATAGAGTTGGCTAGTTGAATGGATGCATTTCCTAATTTTTGAGATTTTTTTGGGAATTTTCAAGATTTTTTGGAATGATTTGCCCATGACGGGCAAAATCATCATTTGGAAGAAATCGAAAGGTGAAATCATAAAAAAAAAAAAAATAGGATTGGCTAGTTGAAATGACTCATCTCCTAATTTTTGAGATTTTTTTGAAATGCTTTCTTCTTTTTTCCAATTTTTTAGATTTTTCATGAATTTTTCATTTTTTTTTATTTTTTGATCATTTTCTTAATTTTTTAATTAATTTCCTGAAATTTTTATTAAAAAAATCTAGATGGGGGCGGGTTTACCCGACCCACGCCTTGCAGGCGCCCAACAAAAGTGAAATAAGACTATTGTTGACTTTTTTATTCTCAAAAGTTTTTTTTTTCCAAAAATATTCCTAAGATTAGAACCAGTATCAAAATCATTTACATCACCAAACATGTTTTTTTATTCTTTTTTGTTCCGAAGAACAGAAACAGAGGACCAAAAAAATTACCAAACAAACATTAAATCTTATGTTCCCTTTTTCTCATATTGTGCTTGATGAAAGATGAATCACAAAATATCTTTACCCAAAAAAAAAAGGTGAAATGCAAAATATTAGAAAGCAAGAGAATTGTTTTTACGACCAAATTTTTTTTTTTGGTCTAAAGAAAGTAAGAATTCTTAAGGTACATTTCTTGTAAAACTACACCACTATACGAGAGAAAATTAAATAAGGGCTTGAAGTTGAGCCATTTTCTAAAAAATAAGACTGAGAATGGATCTTCTCTCAATTAAAAGTCTGAAGTGACTTGCTTAGTTTCAAATAAAGGTTCGAACTCGTCTGTCACCTTTTGATGCCGAAGAAAGCAGGGCGATTTTGTCCAAATTTTTTTTTAATAATTTTACCTAAATTGAAGCTCGGGTTCGTGTTGACTCAATTGAAGAATGACCGAAACCACTACAAATGAAAAACAAAAAATGGACCTATATTGAAAATTCACTAGCTCATGAAGGAGATGATCATATGTGGCAGATTTAGCGAGTGGATGCTTTCAGAGGTGTTATATGTTGCGCCCGTGATGAAGGTGATGCTACAGGAGATGTTGTTGTTGTTGTTATTATTATTTGGGTTAATACTATAAAAAAACTCCAAAATTAGCATACTAATGAAAATTTTACCCAAAACTATTTTTTCGACCACCAAAACTCAAACCGATACATTTGTAACAAATTTGCCCCTATTTTTTTAACTACCAAAAATTCTAAGCTGGTATAATTATGATAAATTTACCGAAAAATGCTTTTTTTACCATAAAAAAATATCAAATCGGTACACATATGACAAATTTACCGTATATTAATTTCCATTTAATCGAGTTAATTTCACGAAAAATTTTAAATTTATATACTTGTGGCAAACATATGGTAACGTGTACACCCGACAAATGTCACGTGTCATCCAACTCAGCAATTTGACTGTAAAACTTAACGAAACTAACGAAGGTTAAATTTTTCATAGTTGTATCAATTTGGGGTAAATTTATCACTAATGTATCAATTTAGAATTTTTCATAGTCAAAAAAATAATTTATGATAAAATTGTCACAGGTAAATCAATTTGGAGATTTTTAATGGTATTAAATCTATTTTTTCTTTGCAGCGAAGGCACCTGTGGATGTGATGGTGTCCTTGGCTGGGGGGGCTTCACAGTGCTGGGAGCTAATGCTGGAGCGAAAATGGATTCCTAACTTCATTATGCATTTGAGTCTGCATGTGGTGAGTTATCGTACACGGAGAATCGAGGAATCCACTAGAAAAATAATCTAATTGTAGGTTTTTAAGATATTTGCAGATTATTGACGAAAATTACCCTACTCTAGCCGCCAAAGACTTCCAAAACGTTTTTCCAAAACATGATTGGTCGTATCACCTAGACAATAAGCCTACGCGAAATGTTTTCATTGCCGACAACTAGAGCTGGCAAATGCGTGGGTCGGGTCGGGTCGAAAACGGTATTACCCATAGTGATTTGTGAACTCGACGGAGGATTTTCAAGCTTTGTTGGCTCAGTGTTTGGTTTGGCGGACAACCTCTGCTTTGGCATTCAACGCCTGGAATCATAAGGACAACTTCATTTGCTTCTTTCTTCTCTGAAGAACTTGCGTTGGCCTCCATGGGTACTGTCCAAATCTAAAAGCTTCTCAGCTGAGAGCTTCCCTGAAGGGAAAAGAAGGCAAAATGAGTGGGATCTTGCAGGGAGTAGACTAACAATGAGAGGGCCTTTTTTCTTTCAGTATGGCTTCGCCGGAGGCTCTATTTAAAGGGATATGACGCTCCTTTTAAAAAAAAAAAAATTGGGGCGAAAATTTAATAATTTGAAAAATATTTCTTAAAAATAATGCGGAACACTCACAGCCAATCCACGTCATTCTCTATTTTCTCAATAAATTGGCATTCTAAGGAAAAATTGTTGGATTATATGGTCCAGCTCATCCACAGAAGATCCAAGTCCAACAAATGCATATCATAAGTTATGATAATTGGTGCAGATTAACCTTTCTTATAGGATGATCCATGCAAAAGACGTCACCAGCTACTAGAAGTGCATTACAGGATGGACAAGCTCAAGGAGAGAACATATAAAGAAACGAGGTAGGCTCCACTAAAGCGATAGCTATTTTCCCTGTTATTCCATTAGGGAGGCCAAACATAGGAAACCAGGAGATTACTTCACAATTGGTGAGCACCGGTTCACCCGTACTAGTAATTAGTTCTGGACATAACAAGAACAAGGAATTACTGAGACAGGGAGACCCTACCTCGTCAAGAAGGAATGACCGGAAGGAAAGATGACCGGGTCGGCCATGAGAGACCCCGAAACAGGGGGCCTCCTGAGGACGATGGTCGGCTTTCGGCTTGCTGGGTACTTGCGGAACGAGATGATGGTCCACCTGTTGAGCTTTTTGGGGCCGCCGTTTCTTTCGACAGTCTTGTGGGTGGTCAGCTTCATCACGGCTTCTTGGAACTCCATTTTCGAAGACCCTGTTTCTTGTTTGTCACTGAGGAGTGAGTCCTCTCTCTCTCTCTCTCTCTCTCTCTCTTTCTCTCTCTAGCTTCACCAACATATACGAATCCCGGCGATTGAATCGAAGGAGTAGTAGCGAAAGTGCATGATTCGAGGGAGTGGGAAAAGAATCGGTTGTTTGGCAGATATATGGGGGTGGTCTTCTCTCTGTTTCGGTTTACTGAACTCCGAAACAGAGAGAAGACCGAGTCTCAGTATAGAGAGAGAGAGAGAGAGAGAGAGGGATTTGATGATGTGAGAGGAGTGAGTGAGATTTCCATTCCTTTGCTTGCGGAAAAATGGAACAACAACTACAGAGGAGAGACAAAGATTTGCAGAGGATGATGACTGAGAAGGCTAAGGGTGGTGTCGAGTCTCGTAGAGGGCAGCCACGGGGATCTCTGGCGGCGCGACGGCTCACGGCACGGGGTCGGGTGCAGATGTGGGTTTCTTGGGCTCGGATCTGGCTGCGACGGGAGTGCGGGCCGGCGATCGAACAGATGGCTGGTGCCGCCAGGTGGAGTCGGCGGTCGAGTGGGTGGTTGATGGCGGTGAGCAGAGAAGGAGATGGGAGTCGGACCTCACCGAGCTCGTGGGTTCGTAGATCTCGGCGTCGGGTGAAGGGGCTCGGAACGGTGGCAGCGGCGGCGAGACTCTCGGACCGACGGTCCAGCGGCGTGGCTGCTGGTGGGCCGAGGTGGACGGCTTGCTGGCGTCTGAGGAACAAAAGGAAAAGGAAGGAGAAGACGAAGACGAAGACGAATTGGCTGAAGAAGAGCGTAAAACAGATAAAAAAAAAATCAAATAAGTAAAAAGACGAAAATGCCCATAAAATCAGATTTTTTTTTTAGATTTTATCGCCACTTGAGAACTTTATTTAAAATAATATTCAATTCAAATCCATATTTAAAACAATAAGAGCATTTCAGACTCTTATTTGAAATAGAGTTCATTTGAGATTATTATTTGAAAAAATACGAGGATTTTGAGCTTTTATTATTATTATTGTTATTATTATTATTATTATTTGCGGTGATGGCTGCCCTCGGTCGCTCAAGGGAGATCGACAAGCGCAACCATCGCTTCATCGGTGGCTGGCCTGGTCACCGGCAAGAAGTTAGGGCAAAAAACAAAGGAAAACAAAGGGAAAAAAGAGAGGAAAAAAAAAGAAAAAGAAACAACGAAAATGACCTTATTTGAAATAAATTCGAATTTAAACTTTTATTTGAGAAAAATAAAGTCATTTCAAACTTTTATTTAATTTATTTAAATTTTTTTTGGTAATCATTTATGTGTAGTTAGAGACATGGCACTACATGCGATAGGTGATATTAAGTAGATAATCTAGAGAGGCGCAATGGTTAAAGAATAATTGGCGATTTACGAAAAAAGTCCTAAACTCATTGTAATCGTGCTGAATCACTCCTAAATTTTTTTTTTGCCGATTCAGTCCTAACCTTTTATAATTGCGTCATTTCAATCCATTTGGAAAAACCACATGGCCAGACGCTGATGTAGAAGCCGTCGGCGATCAAATGTATATATTTGAATTTTTTAATAACTTTTTTTTATTTTATTTTTCTTTTTCCTTTTTGTTCTCCCCCTCCCTTCACCAAAACCACCTGGCCAGTCGCCACAGTCCGACGACTGGCCAAAGGCGCGGCCAGAGAGGCTTTGCTCGGCCGTGGCGAGGGCCGACCTTGCCATCGCCTGGTGAGGCAGCAATGACAAGGTCGAGCCCTGCCATGGCCGGGCGACGCTCGACCTCGTCGACCCACATAAAAAAATTACTAAAAAATTATTTGGGAGAGGGGAGGGGGAGAAAAAAGGAAAAGAAAAAATAAAAAAGTTATTAAAAAATTAGGAATAAATAAATAAAATATTTGGTCTCGAGCCAGCCGGCGTCCATATCAGCGATGGTCGACTAAAATTCGCCAGATAAATCGAAATGGTATAATTGCAAAAGGTTTAAGATTGAATCAGCAAAAAAAAAAAATTAAAACTGAATCGACACAATTGCAATAGGTTTAGTATTTTTTTGGTAATTATCCCATACTTGGTGGTGGAGGGGCTTCACGGTGTTGGGAGGTAATGCTGGAGCAAAAATGGATTCCTAACTTCATAAGGCATTCAAGTATGCGTGTGGTGAGTTATCGTACATGGAGAATCACCACACGCAGACTCGAGGAATCCACTGGAAAAAGAATCTAAATGTAGGTTTTTAAGATATTTAGACTATGTTTGTTTCGCAAAAAATGAATAATTTACAAAATATTTTCTTAAAAGTGCGCTTGTATCACTTAAAAAATTAAACGAGATTCACGAAATAAGCGGAGATTTATTTGAGATAAGATCTACTTTAAGGATTCTTCTTCTTTAAAAAAAAATTGGCTTCAGATTCACCGTTATTCAAAATTTTGGCATATTTTGTGGGACTGTTTCATCTTAGTTTTCGTCCGTCCCATTGTCTATATAAAGGATTACGCATAGGTAATGTTGAAATCATCCTTTCCAGGTTATCCATGCGGTTGTTCACTCAATTAATGATCCTAATTAATCTATGATAAGATTTTGTTTCGAAACACTAATCCCAGTGAAGTTCTACGAATATTTTTTAAAAATTGAAATGTTTGGTGTCAAACCAAACTAATTGTAAGACAAGTAAATTTTCTCGATCAATTTAGTTTTGTATTACTTTTATTCATGAAATTTCATGCCTTCAGTGACGGACAAGTCGACGTACTAATCTATTAGGTGAATCTAAAAAATCTCTAAGTGAGTAGAAGTCTACGTCGAAGTTAAATCATTAAGTTCTGAAAAAAAAAAAGCCATTATCTTAAATCTATCACCCTCAAATCAAAGACAGAGATTGGACGACCCCCCATGAAATTTAGGAAATGAATTAAGGAGGCAAAGACGATTTTTGCTTTGAGAAGGGAGGAGCATTAGTAAGACCGGTGCCAACGCGAGCCTTCCACAGAGTCGGTTCGACTGAGTCTGGACTCGGCTTGTGCACGAATCATCGATGATAAAACAGATAAGGTTTTGACCAATCTTAAAACAGTAACCAGACGGCGCCAGTTGTATATTAGCTGTTCCATTCGACGTTTCAGAGCTGCTTGTTGGACAACTGGGACACACTTCCAAATTGCATTCCGATTTGAGAAGGACACTTTCGACGAATCGACCGGTGACATGTAACCGACAATACCGGTCAAAAGTCAAGTTGCCGAACAGCGTCGGAAAAGATGCGGACGTCTAGGTGGGACCCTTCATTGTTCCTTAAAAGGTACCTACTCCGAACGTTCCCTACCTTTAGACCCAAAAAAAAAAAACAAAAAACAAAAGAGAACGTCCCCCACCAAAAATGGAAAAACAACATGCACGATTTCCTTAAAAAAGGCTCCAAGGGGTCGCCAACGAAAAAGACATGCCGACTCCTGGCTCGAATCCGCCTGGAAGCATCACGTGATAGGGGTGCGCATGAAATCTTTTTTTTTTCTTGTTAGAATTTGATTTTTTTCATTTTCCTGCAATAAATCGATCTGACAGATAAATTCCTTTGATAAAATAATATCAGAAATAGAAATACGTTTGGTAAAAAAATTGAATTAAGATAGAATTTTTTAATTCTGACAAAATTTTTGACCAATTTTGAAAAGTAAAATTTTTTTAATTCTTCGGCTTCAAAAGTCATTCTGGCCCCCGACTGCTGGCCGTTGCCGCCATCGAATATTTTTTAAATAATGTTTTGAACATTATCTTTTTTAATCCTTATCAAACGCATTTCTTTATCAGAAATCAAATTCTGAATCAGAAGCTGAAAATTCAACTTATGCTCAAAGCAAAAGCTGAAAAATCAACTTACCTGCCAAAATTGATTTCATGCACACCCTAAAACACCTAGCCAAATCATTTTCCAATGCTTCGATGCAGGCTCGGCAAAGCATACCTGGCCTTCAAATGTATTTCAACTCTTTCTTTTCGCCCTCAGCACACTGAACTGATAACAACACCGTGATTACGCAATTGGAAATAAAAAATAAAAAATCATGGAGTGGGAGATGAAGGAAAAACAGCTTTCCGAAGAGGATGCCGCGTTTTCTTCTTATTCATGTTGGGACATTCTCAATTAATCCGCAATCTGTCTATTATACGAGCGGAAAGAGAGATTACAGAATGAATAGCTACCCTACGATTTATAAACCGAAAAGGGGAAAAAATGGGAAAGATTTCCTTCGTTAACCTACCTCTCCAAGAATGTCCCAAAAGGTGGTCGAACAAAAATCAGCGACCAAAGGATTCTCAACTTCTTGCGATCAATGACAACCCGCCGACCAACAAGAGAGGCAAAGATGCTCCGATCCCGTAATTAGCTTCCTCATCAGGAACTGATTTGAATGTGCCAAAACTTCCATCTAGTCATCATCCTCCGAATCTGTATTTCAACGGGGGGGAAATTCAGATAAATCGACAAGAGACTTCACTCTTTGCTTTCCACAACAATAAAACTGAAAAAGGATTTATCGAGGAAACAATTACAAGTGTAGCGAGGAAGTTTGGACGAGCAGTCGAGCTATTTGAAAGATGCAACAAACTCATAATAAAAGAGTGACCCATGAGTTACCATTTCACTTCATTAGCTCTTCCTAATTTACCAGTACTCTTCTCAAATAAATCAACAGCATCATCTAATGGACGTATGTTAGGAGATTAGAGAAGCAACATAGCAATAAATATGCCACTTCGGGAAGTACGAAGAGAAGTGCACTGTTTTTACTCAGGAAGTAGAACGGCAGCAATTGTCTATTGTAGTTATGTGGAAATTTCTCAAAACTTTGTCTAGATAAAATTTCACTTGGTCATTAGAGTCGACATTGGTCAATTAAATTCAATCAATTTTCTGATCCACCGAAGTTGTAGTAGGCATTCAAGCAGAACAGATGATCTGTAGGGCATCACCAGAAGTATAAAAGACTAATACTAGGACTTTAGACCGCTTACCAGATCTTATATCTTCTCCCACTTTGCCTCTGTTTTTTAGCTGCTTCATGATCATTGAGTATATAAGAATCCACCAGTAAATATGGAACACAAGCAGAGTCAGAAGCATCGTGTTGAAGATGTAGTATAAGGAACAGCCATAGAATTCTGATAGCGGCACAACTTCACGTACGTGATAGCTGGTTGTCGAAAAGCAAAGAAGCACAAGGTATCAGTACCATTGTAGATGAGCTTAAAAGAAGAATCAGTCACCAGTAGATGCAACCTTGATGCTTTGATGACCCAAAAGGGGAAGAATATAAGCCTTAGCACGAGCCACGAGATGGCAAATAATGCAAAGCACAGGCTTGCTCTGAACTCCTTCTCAGAATACTTAAAGACTTTTGCAGCTTCCATCATCACGTCACTGGCATCATGGAGGGCAAGAATTATAGAGCCTATCCGAAAAAACCTGTTTCGCCATTGAACAGCTTTTGTTAACTTGCTTCTTTAAATAGCCACAGAATGAAGCGAAAACCTACCAACTGAAAACGTAAAAGACCACATGACTAGAAAACGTCTCTAAGACCAGTGTGCACACAATTTTCTTGTGTGCCGTGGAAAGCACTACGCTTCAATTCCGCCAAGTAATCCTTTCTGATAGCTCGTCCAGACTCTGGCAGAGGTCCACCATACAAGGTGAAGAGAATCCCCAATGTTGTCCATCTCTCAATTCATTGATTGTCTGTACTTACCAGACCTTGAAATGACAACTCCCCAAAGCTAATTTCTCCACATGAAAACATTTAACTCCAAAAGAGTGAAGATAAAGAAAAGGCATGAACTTAATAGCAATCGTGAGTTTTTTTTTTTTTTAATGGCAATCATCGTTTGAAACAAAAAGTAAACAGCAATTTTGACAGCTTTTCTGAAGCCAGCCAAGCACTAATCAACAACATGCTGGAATTTCAATAAAATTATGCTGTTATGTTTGAGGTACATATTGATATTTAAGTAGCCTTAGAGTCAAGCACAGGGAAAGCAGCTCCTGGGGCAGCTCAGACTTCCTTAATCAGTTTTCAGTAAAGTAAAAGCATTCAAGAAACTCAGTGGGAAAATGACCAAATAGCAGGAACTATGATCTGTCTACAGCCTGGAATGACCTAGTTTAACGTGGTAACATAAGCCACACGCAGCTAAGACCACGGATTTCTTGAACTTTCTTACATTTCTGTAACAAGGAAAGGTCTCACGATCTAAAAATAATGCGTCAGACCCCAGTCACTCCACATCCTTCTCTAACTTCTCAATAAATTGGCATTCTAAGGAAAAATTGTTTGAATATATGGTCCAGCTTATCCATAGAAGAATCCAACAAATCCAAGTCATAAGTTATTATAAATGATGCGGATTGACCTTTCTTATAGGATGAGTGACATAATACAATATATTCTTTTCCATGCAAAAGACGTCACCACCTACTAGAAGTTCATTACAGGACAGACATGCTTAAGGAGAGAACATATTAACAAACAAGGTAGGTTACACTCCAGTGATAGCTATTTTCCCTTTATTCCGTTAGGAAGGCTAAAGCTAGGAAACCAAGAGATTACTTCACAATTGATGAGCACCGGCTTACCTGTACTAGTAAAATGGTGTTTTAGTTCTGGACATAACAAGAACAAGGAATTACTGAGACAGAGACACCCTACCTTGTCAAGAAGGAATAACCAATTAAGATGACAGTTATTACATGATGAGACATCATGACAGCAAAATCCTTCCTTCGAGTCTCCCATGTAAGTAGGGCAGCAATGCTGTAGATGTAGAAACCACATTGGCACATGTAGAAAAGCCTAAGGGAAAGCCTGACACGCAGAAACAAATGGATATTAATATGATTACCGGATCTTGACCTTATTTCCTGACAAGCTTGATGTAGATTTTCAAGCTTCACTTTGGACATTAAAATTCATTTTGAAAAATCCATACATGAATAAGAGGGTCAAAAAAGCAGCCTTCCTCTTCTCATTGGTGAAGAAAGATGGAAGATAAAGAGAGTATCTCCTGTCTTAAATGCACCTCATCAGGGTAACCTAGGTCCCGGCCTAGAGCATGTCCACAAAAAATAACATCTTATGCAGGAACCTTCTTTTCTAAGAGGAAAGAACAATAAGCAAGATAATGACCTAATATGAGAAAACTCCATCATACATCTCAGTTTAGGTTCCAAGATGTCAAAAATAGCTATCTGCCGATATTCAAGGCGAACAGTGGCCAACTATAAACTTATTGATCCTAAGCCTACTTGAAATGGAATGAGAGAAAAATTTATAGCCTGCAGTGTTCGTGTGGCAATTTTTACAAAAATTATGGGGAAAAAGGACATTTATATTGGCAGTATAATGAAGGAAACAATATGTAAGCTTATCCAAAGGGGATTTTGCTCTTCTCATATAAAGATTTGGACATAACAACTTTAAGGTCCACTTGTAAAAGCCACAGCCAAAATCACGACATAGCTTAACTAATGAGTTAGTGAAGCTGTAGCAATTTAAGCATAGCAAAACTCGTGCCAAAATGTGGGGATGTTATATTAGTTTTTGGTCAATGATCAAGTCTTTAGCATAAAAGGCCCTGACATTCGCGTATACTTTGTAAGGATCACCAAACAGAGAGTTACAGATGATCACGAGAGGATATTCAGGAAAAATGTAAGACCCTTGAATCTGGCACATACTCTTCCGATAAAGCAATAAAATTTGATGCACACTAAAATATGGCAAGTGAGGTTTGTGATGCTGGAATGATTGATCAATTTCAGTTTTTCAAGCAAGCGAATGACTTACTTCAGTTCTTGATTGGGCCAGCCTCTGAAACAGTCTTTTGTATCTCTAACCCATGGCTCTTGGTAAGTGATTGACAGAACAAATGCTTCAACAGTAGCGTAGTACATTAGTTTCCACATAGATTCTGAGATCTTACCAATCTTCGCTTGAACGGCCTCGTTAATCTTCAGTGGAGTAGGCCCATCACTCAGCAACCAGATGGCAAGCCTCTTAGTTCATAGATAAAAGGAGTGAGCACAGAGGAAGATTTCAAAAAGGAGGAAGCACCACTCAATCAGATAGCAGCTACCTTTTCTAATTCTATTGATTTTGATTCTATTGTCAGATGCAAGATTATAGGCATTTCTTGTTGTTAGATTTCCAAGTAACGCAAATGACATCCACAAGGCTTGGTAGGGTAATGGACTAGCAGAAATACTCCTTAACTAATATATTTCGACCGAGACGAAATGATCTCGAAAAGTTCTCTCTCGTAACAGAGGATTAATAGAATAAACAGAACGGATGTTTTCTTCATATGATAATGCAGTACTTTATTGACAACCATCCAACCATTGAGATGCATGGATACTTCTCGAAGCGAGAGAGACTGGCAAAAGCGCTTCCACGATGCTAGTAACGACTAAGTCCTGCCTGATTGGAGAGGATTGCGAACTCAGTCTAAACGATTAGAGGAAGAGAAGCATTGAATCTACTCGATGCACCATAATTGAAGTTGTGCACCGAAGGAAATCTGATCCGCGCAGATCTTAAGAAAAGAAGTCCTTACCCAGTCTATACTAGCTTCAAATGTACAGTGATTGCATCGCGTAGAAGTACAAGCAACACACCGCGGGAATCATCATCGACAGCTCAACAAGTTCGAAAATGCCACGTGCTCGGAGTGCAGGGCAATGGAAAGCTTACTCGGAAGATGAATCTGTCGAAGAAAAAGCGAGCCGCGACGAAAGCGACAGCGAAGTAGACTGCGATAAAGAAATCAACAGTGCTTGGCGCGTTCGAGTCCATGTTTAGAACAACAACCAGAGAGGGAGCGAGACAACCATGAACCGATCGATCAACAGATCGAGTCCTTGAGCTCCTCCATCCGCGTTCCGAAGCTTTTCCCGGAGGGGCAATGCCGGTCGGGCAGTGATCTCCAACTTGACCTATTTCAGCGGAGCTGAACACAGATGGCGGAGAGAGATCAGCTGTAGTGGAAGGCTGCGGGGACTCGTGACCCGGAGATGGCCAAGTGTTTGTGAGTATGCCAATCCGAGCCAGTGAGATTGGGTTTTTTTGTTTTTTTAGCAATGAGATTTTTTTTGGTCGAAAAGCGAATGAGATCGACTCGTCCTTTGTTTTTTTTTTTTTTATTATAGATAATTGCATTAAAAATCCTAAAATTTATAATGTAAGTGCAAATGTATCTTAAATCCTCCAAAAATTTCAATCAAGTACTAAAACTTATCACGAAATAGTATTCAAATCCTAAAATTTTCAAAAGTGCAATGAAGTACTAAAACTAGTCACGAAATGCAATTAAGTCCTAAAATTATCAAAAAGTGCAACTAATGAAAGGACGTCATTGAACTAATATGTCAAGTTTTAGAACTTGATTGCATTTCTTGAAATTTTTACGATTCGAATGCACTTTCGTGACAATTTTTATGATTTCATTGCACTTTTTGAAACTTTTAGGATCGAATGCATTTTCACAACATGTTTTAAAATTTCCAATACACTTTTCCCTTATTTTTTCCCCATTTTCCTTTTTTGTCCCTCCCTGAGTTGATCCTGGCTCATCACTTGACAAACGCGGCTGAGTTGGTGCAATGACGTAAATATTCCTTAACTTTTATTTTCAATTATTTAACATGATCTTTGAATTTTTATACACATTCAGTTTAGTCATAGAACTTCAATTCGGTCCAAAAACTGGATTAAGCATGTGCCAAAAGTTTAGAAAGTTCAATGGCAACATTGCATATCGAGCTAGAGTCTAATTCAATATTCAAGGATAATTGTTCGCTCGTTTGTGACGAAAATATCTTTCACCAAAATTTGTTATTTGATTTTTATTAAGAGAAGTCCTGCGATTAAGTGTCAAGGAGAATTCAGGCGGAAGTTGTTTGGATAGATGAATATGTATGAAAAGATTGAATGTAAATGGATTGAATACGAATTGTGGAGTGAACGACGGAGTGTCAAGTTTCTACAACTTACATTACTCCTAAGGAAAACAATATTAAACTTCTTTACTATAAAAGTATAAAGAAAGTTAAACTGTAATGGAGATAAATGTTTTTTGTTGTTCAGTTTGGGGGGAGGGGGGTTTCCTTCATTTTCACTGATATTTGTAATCCTTTGCACTTTGTAATCGCTCAATCGTTATCTTGAATTTTGGCGCCTCTAATAACTCCCTTTAATCCACTATCTTCATGGCATGTCCGCCAAAATTCGGACGTCTTCATTTTAATTCATAACTTTCCACAAATCATTTTTATGTACTTTGATAACTTCCTTGCGATTTTCATGACCTGCTTATGCCCATTATTTTCGCCTTTTGTTTGTAACTCCTTTACTAACACCGCTAAGTCGGCACATTGAGGTTTAGTTGTATTGTTGTGCTTCCCAATTGCTAATTCTCTTTATGTCTATCGGTAAGTTTTCGCGTTGCTCTCGACTTTCTGAATATTAAGACACAGTAGCCTTGCCGTTCATTCGATACTCACTCTCAACTTATCGAAGCTCGAGACTCAATAGCCGTGTCGTCCACTCGATTCATGCTCTCAACCTACCGACCTCGGGACACAGTAGCATGCCGTCTGCTCGGTATTTTGTTTTCAACCTACCGAATCTCGGGACTCGGTGTTCCTGCTATCCGTGCGGTACTTTGTGTTGGTTATTTTTTCAATGTCAATAATAATATTACATATTATATGAAAGTTCAAATATCATTTGTTTTATTTTTCCTAAATTGAACGCACACATATATTCGATTAAAAAAAACACATACACATGATAAAAGTATGACGTTCTTCTTTTTTCGTTTTCTTTTTTTTGGGACAAATAGTAATCGGCTGCAAAAACGCACCGTTTACTGGACCGGCCCACCCGGAAAATTCAAATCTAGGTCAAGACCGCCATTGAAAATTTGAAATAGATGATTCTCCGAACTCTGCTTCTTCCACTGTTTCGACACCTGAGGCTTTCTCTCTCCTCTCATCGTGAGCATGGCAGAGACCAGCGCCACCGAATCGCCCCACGACGATCTCTTCTCCTCCGTGATCTCCGACATCAGAACCTACACCGGCGACGATCCGCTTCTACCCTGGATCCGGTAACGCCAGATCCCCCTCCCGCTGTTCCACATTCTCGCCCTGCGGGTGATCCCGTTTCTCATTCGCTAAAACTGTGGATTGATGATGTCTTTCAATGTCTACGATGTTGTGGCAGTGGGATCAGGAGAATGAAGGAGCGTCTTCCCCCTCAGGTCCTGAAAGAGAAGCTCCCTAGGTTTCTCCAGAAGTGCGCCGAGAAGTTCCAGTCGGACCGCCGTTACAGGAACGACTTGCGTTACCTTCGGGTCTGGTTGCTGTTGGTAATTCCTTTCCTCTAACTGGATTCGTTGTAATTCAACGAGCAGAGTAAGAATGGCTGAATGGGAGTGACAAGTGAATATGTTGGGAAAGAATTTACGAGAATAATCAGTTTCTCCTTACTTTCTTTCCTTGAATATAGCAAGTCTTGGTCAAAGTAAGCCAAGGAGTTGCACTTAGGTGGAGCTTTTGTAGTTTTATCATGTGAAAATGTATTCCCAAGATTCAGTCTTCTTTAGTAGATTTTGTTGTCAATACATGTGCAGATGGATTATGTCGATGATCCAAAGGTGCTTTTGAGAGCAATGGAGATGAATAGCATCGGGATGAAGCGGTCTCTCTTCTACCAGGCATATGCTCTTTACTTTGAGAAGATGAAGAAATTCGAGGAAGCTGATAAGATTTATCACTTAGGAGTGCAAAAGTAAGCTTTTGCCCTGTTATTTTTACCTCTATCAGATGCATGGTTATTGGTTACTCAGCTGAAAAACAAGGAGATAGCTCATAGACAAGCAACGAGTATTTTGCAACACAAGCTGTGAAGCTGTGCTAGTGTAGCAAATTGGCAAAACCATTGCTAGCCTTTCTATGTATGGGAAATTTAGTTTCAGATACAAATTTTCAGAGACTTTACTCTTCTTGGCTTGTAAAGCTGCTTTTTTTAACTGTTGGGCAGCCTTGCCGAGCCAGTGGATGAGCTGCAGAAATCGTACGAGCAATTTCTCCATCGGTTGGAGAGACACAAGATTAAGAGGATTCAGGTATCATACGTTCTTCTTTTGATGTTGGTTGTGGCCGCTTTAGGTGATCCTTCTCATAGTAATAAGCGGCAGATGTTCCACAGCATCAAGAAAGGAGAGCCAACGAGGAAAACATCTGCCGCAACTATGGAAGGCATGATGGGACATACCAGGACCGTAGCACGAAGAAATCAGTTTCTCAGGACAAAAATGTAGGTGCCAGTCAAATTCGGGAGGAAAAGTCTCGTGATGGTAAGCCACTAGCAGATTCAAGAACAGATGGGATCGCGGGAAAGGAATGGAGCGGAAGGATGGAACTTAGAAGAACATCAAACCAGCAACTGACTGAGGAAAAGAAAGTGGATGAACCTGCCATATCCTGCCATGATACTGTAGCGGTAAAGTTTGTGGATACTGCCCTCCTTGGAAAGCATGAGGAAGAAGATGCATGCCATCATGGACTGGTGGAACCAACAATAAACATGGAGGAGGCAATGAATGCCATCAACAGCATGTTCAGAGAGCCAATTGAGTCAATGCCAGTTGGCAGAGGATTGCTTAGGAGGCATGAAAGGGAAAAGCAGAATTCCAGCAGCAATTTTATGGTTTTTGTTGATGAAAACCTGGAGAAGCAAGTTGCAGCATCTAAAGATCAGAAACGGGAGAAGAGTCGTTCACTTCAGCACACACGATCCACACTTGCTCAGCATCAAGAGGAAGGATTTCAAATATTCATCGACGAAGAAGGCAATGATGATGGACCGGAAAATGGAGACTCGGAGCAGGATCAAGCACAAAATTTCTCCGCTTCACATGTGAATGGTTTCTTGTTTCCTCGACCAAATGATCTTGCTCCTGAATCCTCTGATGAGCTGGGTATAGCAAGCTCATCCAGAGGAAAGTTCAGAGAGGATACAGTCGTCGGCAAGTTTGTTGGTTCTACCATATTGGATGAGCCAGTGGTGGAGAATGTTTGCCACCATGGCCTAGTAGAACCCACCATCAACTTGAAAGAGGCCATGGAGGACATAAATAACATGTTTGGAAAGCCGATAGAATTTGTAAGAACTAGGAGATCAAAGAAGCGGGAAAAATTACTGGAGCAGGAAAATTGTAGCGGATTTCTGATTCTTCCCGATGATGAATTGGAAAGTGAACAATTTGAGGATCCAGGAATATCGGCTGCAAAAGCCTTCGACAGGGAAACCAATATTGGGTTTTCAATTCATTCCGATGACTCCAAACATCCTGAACATAAGGCGGCCCTACAACCATCAAGAACACCAGGAGAAATCGACTTGTTTGAGCCTACTGTCTTTACTAAGGAGGCCATGGATGATATTAGTAAGATGTTTGGAATGCCATTGGATTTCTAAGGAACTCTGGTACTGATTCAGACGATACCTACCTATACAGTAGATAGGTTGAGTTCTTCTGTATTCAAGCTTTTTCATATATTGGATGACGGGTGTATGGAATTGTCAAATTGTTGAATGTAATTTATGTTACTGGTGTTTTTTTTTTTTCCATAGTATACACTTCAATTAAACTGTACTTTTGTCTCGGCGGCTAACTGTGAGGACTGATGGGATCTAGGGCTCTGTTTTGCATTAGAAAGCTTGCATCTTTACTTCAAAATTTACCTTAGCAATTCATTATTGTTATCCTAATAATTTTTAATATCCTTTTGAGTACTATGAATTGACTTGCATACACGGTGAATAAAAAAACCAAGAATTTATGTGAGTAAACTGTCTGGGATTGGGAGTTGAATCAAACAATTCTTAGCATGATCAGCGCAAGAACAGAAGTGACAAATAGATGAAAGGAGAATATATATTTTTTTTCTCCTTTTAACTCTTCAAAATAATAGTGTCTGAAGATTAAAGCTGGAGAAGTAAACTGTGTAAAGTGAAATGGATCTCATTGACGATTATAAACCAGTGAAAAGGCCTCCACACATCAAGCTTTCCCTAGTGCGCGTACGCCTTTTCACACTAAAGAGCAATCATAACAGCAAAATTTAGACTTACTAGACTGGTATTAACATGAGTACAAGTAGAATTATATGGATATCTCTAGTCTGTTTCCCAGGGCTGACCATCCATTCGAAATGGAAAAATCACCTTTTGTGCCAACCCCCCCCCCCCCCCCAAAACATGGTCTCCCAACGAAGATCTGTCTATCGAGCGAGGCGACCACTGATACCAATTAGCTGGCAAATGATTGTGGTAAAAGTCTGCCGATCTTTTGTAAATCCCAATGATGAGCATAGTTTACAATCCCTTGTATCATCGGCATCACACCAGAGGTTCTTGTGTGCACAGCACATCGCTTTTACACAGCATACGATCAATCTTCCGCTTCTTCCCTCTCTCTGAGAACAGCTCCGAAGTGTTTGACCAGTATGTCAATGACTAGAGCCACCACATCTTTGCAAGGAACACCTTTCTTATAAATATCTCCTAAGTGTGAGTCACTCCCAATTCTACCACCCAAGAAAACATCCACCCCCTCACATGTCTTCCCATTCTCATCCCTTGTCATGCACCCCATGAACCCAATATCAGCTACTTGTACTTGTCCACAACTGTTGGGACATCCAGTCCAGTGCATCCTCACTGGTCTTGTCACGGAAACAAGCCTTTCCACTTCCTCAGTCACCTTCAGAGCCCGAGCCTTAGTCTCAATAATGGCTTGACCACAGAACTGGTTGCCGGTACACGCAACAAGTCCTTCCATGAGAAGAGGTGGACTGGGGGAAAATCTGTTCTTCAAGAGAGGCTGATCGAGCAAGGTTCCAATTCTTGAGTTCTCGACGTTTGGAATAACAATGTTCTGTTCCACAGTGAGCCGGAGTTCACCTGATCCGTACTCGTCAGCTAGCCGAGCTAGCTCGTCCATGTCATCTGCTTGGACCCGACCGACTGGAATGTGAAGTCCAACAAAGCTAAAGCCTTCTTGCTTCTGTGGATGAACCCCCAGGTAATCCCTCCTGTCCCATTGCTTGTGAACCAGATCCGCTGGGGATGCTCTTTCTAGTTTCTGGTGGGGCATTCTCTTTACTACCTCTGATCTGAATCCTTCAATTCCCTGCATTTATTTTGGAGAGTTCACATGTTCATCAGATAACAGGATGAACAAGCTAGCATGTCACAACTGGTAAGAACTCTCAGAAGAGAAATGGAACATCAATTTGGAATTTAACCCCATTATTGCTTACCAATTCATCAATTAACCACATCATTCTGGTCTTCTGCCTGTTTCCTCTGGTTCCAAGATCCCTGTAGGCCTCAAGAATAGCTTTGCACACAGGGATTACGTCATCTGCTGAGATCCAGGCATCGAGAGGAATTGCCTCCTCGCAACGCTTGGGGCTAAAGAATCCACCGACCAGCAAATTGAATCCAAATTGTCCGTTCTTCATTGCAGGCATGTAGGCGAGGTCGTTGATGTGAGGATGCTCATAAAGGTCATGAGATCCGATCACACAGACATTCCATTTCCGAGGTCTGCACAGTAGTGATGCACATAAACTAACTGACTGAAACAATGTAAAGTCAAAAAATTTCCAAATAAGCCATTTTGGCTGCTCTCTTAGATTCACTGACCAATTTGAGCACTACTTAATTGCTGCCGATATCATGATAGTTAGTTTCCCCTGAAGACAGATGATCATAACAAATTCCGATCATGCTGAAGAATGTCAAAGCTATAAATTGAAGCAGAAAGAACTCACAAGTTTGTAATGGCGGGATTTCCACGGGAATTCCTGGTGATGAAGTGGGACAGTAGATTAGTATAAGGCCGTGTATCGACTATCTCATCAGGATCGATGCCTGCCAGGGGGTTCCCGACGGGATTCCTCACATTGTCCATGCCGCTTTGGAGGCTGGTCAAGCCAACATCAGCCAAGCCCTTGAGTATTTCCGGAACATCTGGCAAAACCACCCCTCTGATCTGCCAGTTCTGCCTGGTGGTCACATCCGCACACCCGTCTTTCCCATATCTTCTGATGACGCTCGCCAAGTATCGGGTTTGTGCGCTTGTTGTCACCCCATTTGGCAGCTTCAACCGCATCATGAATCTACCATCTAAACACCATAGACGCAAATTACAAAGAGACTAGATTAGCACTCCAGGTGACCTCGCCATTTGTTCAGGAAACCATTTGCAGGGTCACATAAATGTCTCGGAGATTCTCCACAACTGATGTGCCACACATTTTCTTTGGAATTCAAATAAAGCAAAACATCAGTGCTGATGCAGAGAAGAGGAAGAGTAACGCTTGTGAAGTTATTCAGATCATAATGGAATGCGTACACGTTAAATATGGCGTAGACTCACATTGATGCTTCCTCCTGTGAAACAAGCCAAGCCACTTGAGCCTTACATCGACATCATCCTTGGTGACCTTAGCCTTGTCGATATCTTCCATTGACATCTGAGCAAGCTCTTCAACACCGTTCTCCATGAACAGCTTCATCGGTTCTCTCTCGATCTTCACCTTCTCCTGAGGATTTATGCCCTGCCTGAACTTCTCCTTCAGCACCCAATACCCATCTCTCTCCTCCACCCTCGGCTCCAGCCTCGCCACGCCTGCTGCCTCCTCCTCCTCCTCCTCCCCTGGCGGACGCGGGGAGGCCGTTGATGGGGTGGTGGCTGCAGACACCTTCGTCCGGGAGAGAGAAGCCCAGCTCTTCTGACACGGTAAGGAGGATGACAGAAAGCGGACGGACATGGAAGACATGGTGCGATGCTAATGTGTGATGTTGTTGCTCAAGATCAAGAGCTTCTGTGATGTGAGTTGCGTCGATGGAGGGAGACATGGATGTCAGCTTCTTCTAGGCCTTATGAAAGGTTGTAGTTGAGACCTTAGGAGAGACGGAAAGGAGAGGAAGAGAAGCTGATTGAATTTGAATGGTCTCTTGGGCGTTGCTAAAGGTCAGTTACCATTGTCATGTGTATTGGTCCCCCTTGGGACGATGAATGGTGAAGTGAAAGAAGGGACAACATGTTTGGATTGTCCTTACCTTATTACTGCATGGTATTATCCTGAGTAGTTTCTCTACTTTTTAATTACCGTTTCATTTACCATTGGGAAAGCCCAATGAACGATGCTCTTGTTCCTCCCATAGCTCACTCCACTTGGCGAATGGCGATGTTCTGCCCCCTCATTTTCCTGCTCATTCAAGACTATCGGATCTCAGTTCAATATCTTTAAATTCGAGCTTATCAAACGTAATTTTGTTGAATCCATTTCACTTAAAATTTTAAGTTAATAAGTTATGAACGAACTAAGATACATTAATTAATCCACACCACATTAATTTTTTAATGAAATTTTTCCGTCACAACTCGCACGCACGTCTCGATAATTCGTCCTCACACGTGGAACTCTGAGTATCTAGTTTGATCTTCCTTTGTTCACGTATCCTTCCCCTTGGTGCCCAACTTCATCATTGGTGAGGACAGCATAGCAGAAAGGAGTCAACTGTGAAAACTAAGAGTACGGCCGCCAGATTTGGAGGAGCCCAATGGTTTGAGGGGACACGTGGGCTTGTCAAGGAACTGAGAAGCTGCGCGACTTTCCAAGGCAGCCAAAGGTCACACCCGATGGACCACACAAACTTCAATGGAAAAGAAGACGATTGAAGAGACAAGGAAAAGAACTAGCCCTGTCCAGCTCCCAAGATCAGCTCGCGAGTCGAGGGAGAGTTCGACGAATGTAGGATGAAAATTACCAGGATTTGACAGATAAGGATTGATTCCTGAGCTATGGAGTCATGAATTGTTCATAATTTAGGATTTTTTTTTTCTTTCAAAAAAGGGGGTCTTGGCTAATTTGATGTGAGGAGCTTGTGACGGTCGAAGGGTTGCTCATCCCCTTCCTCGTCGTTTGCCCACCATTACAATGTTCGCCAAGGTTCAGCCAGAAGCAGGCATTGTTGAAGCAGGATGAATCCTGGCGGACTTGGACTAAGACTAACTACCCCCAATGAGCCGCACGAGGCCCATGATTAGAATTTAGATCTGCCTCAAAAGAAATGATGTGCCGGACAAGTTGCTCAGAATTGATGTCCAGCTATTTTCTCTTCTCTGAGATGTTCCTCAAGACAATCAGAAGCTTCCCAACTATTAATTATATATGATAAGAACTATGTTCAACTCCAGAGGTTCAGTGCCAAGCTTTCCAGATGTGCAATCTCAGAGGCAAAGGGAGAATCAACACATCAACCTGGATCATGAAAGGCACCAATAGATCGTTCACTCTTCTAATCCCGTAACTACATAGGACAACACATACGTAGAAAGATCGAGATTTGAACCATGAGTTTCAGTATTGCCACCTCAAAGAGTCGAAGAAATACATCAAAGGTCATGACCCCGGAACTAATCTAATGCCCTGCACCGAAATAATTTATTTACAGCTTCCGTCGTGGGCAAACACAATGACCAAAAAGCCTTGAGCTTGCCGTAGCAAGCCCAATAAATATTCCATCAACTCTTTGGTAAATCTAACGCTCCTTCCATCATTTGCACAAGCACGATATGAAGAAGAGGACGGTGCACCGGAAGCCAGCCATCCGATTAGTTCCACATTCACCTCCTCGTGAATTCCCACATCAGGAAATGCACAAATGGCCCACTCTGCCAAACTGTAGTCAGGATGAGAAACTACTTTAGACAAATATCACTTCAAATTTCGCACACAGGTTCCTTTGCACGTGACTCCTCAGGTCGGCGTCATTTTCAAATTTGAACTTATACAGAGCCTGCCTCTGCGTCAAGCCAACGGGATATATTCTGTATATTCGAAGTTCATTCCCTCCTCTTATGCTTTCAGGTCTTTCTTCCTTCCAAATTGGCACATGGTTCATAGAAGTGAACTTCCTCAAAATTGCAGACTCCAGGGTCTCCAGCGTGAGTTTTCTGTAAGAGCATTTAAACGTGTTGAAAATTCTACAGGCATACCAAACAAAAAATATCAAGGAAGACTAGGTCTAACACAGGGATCAACCAAAAGATTTATTCTACATGTCAAACATATAGAGAAATTGCTGCTATGCTGTAATAGTTTTATACATATCAAGGTACTTACCTCAAGTAAATGGACACCATCTCAAACCTCCCTCGTTCTCTCACAAACAAATGGTACACAGTTTCTGAGCCTCGAGTGCACTTGCATGGACGATTCTTGAAACCTGGGCTTTTCTCTTCTTTCTGCCTGATTGTGGTAGCAAGATGAATGCAAAGACGGCAAGATGAGTGAACAGCTGCCATATCCACGAGGGCCTTGAAAGAATCTGATGGACCCTCATATTTCCACCTAATAGAGGCAAATTCATATCAAAATTCCTTCAGAAACAGAATTAGTTAAAATTTTAAAGCTCAGAAAAACAAAAGTCACATATCCTCTGAATCAGAACATAATGAGCATTTCAAAAAGCACAAACAAAGAAAAAATATTATGCTCGCACGTGTGTAAGAGAGAGAGAGTACCTTAATGATTGGTTGTATGCAACAGGATTCTCTGAGAGGTAAATCATTGTCTTGGCGACTTCTGGAATATCTGTTAACTCCTTGATATGTAAATATGATCCAAGAGCAGGTGCAAAGTCCTCAATGTTTGGTGCACCGATAACCACAGGTACAGAACCTGCAAAATTTATTATGTCACAACTGTTTCAGCACTGCAACAAAGTTAAAAGGTAATCAACTTGCTGAATTTTACAGACAGACAGATGTATTAGCAATTGTCTGTCTAGGACAAACTAGCTCAATGGACCAAAATGATTCAAGTGACTGCCCCAAAGAGAAAAATTAAGAACTGAAATCTAGAATAACTAAAGCTGGATAACTAGGTATTCGAATTTGGGAAATCTAAAAAAGAGAGAACCACCCAGGAGATCAAATGGGAGAAAGGGTAAACTTTTCAACAAAACTATATCTATTTGGAAAAACCTGAACAGACAAAGAACGCTATTTACCAGCAACAAGCGATTGGAAGAATTTCTCAGTGACATAATCTTCCTCATTAGAATTTTCGAAAGCAAAACTGAACTTGTAGCGCTTCAGAGCTTCCACTTTGTCCACTGCAAAATCAGTAGATACAGTTACAAAAGATATGAACAGCCCCATCCAAATCTGTTCTCTTGTGGAATATAACTGGTCAAAAGAACTTGCAGATATATGATTCTCACACGTTTAAGCCCCAATGCTTCATGCTGGAAGATAAGGTTCTCAACTTTTGGACTCATTATGAGTTCAATCACTTATGATACACCTATTAGAGAGTTGATTAATGCTGGTCCTTCTCTATGAAATAAATCTTCACCACTCATGTTCCGTATGGAATATACAGAGATCAATGGTTCAGATGTTAACATGCTTGAGTGAGATACACACTTTCATGGAACAGCATAGAGCTAATCTTCATAATTCTAACAGAAGTCAGTTTGCTTATGACGTCCCAAATCCATTTGTTTATCATGTGAACAAGGCCAAAGGAAGCCACAAAAATTTAAAAAAGGAGATAATGTCCAGTGAGTCAGTGACAATGACAATATTACTCTGCACATAATGTTACACAACCTAAACTAACAAAAAACTTCTACAGTATAACGGTATAATTTTTAATATTGAGCAGCTAAAACTAATAATTCACCTCTCCCATCTCGGTTCCTATGGCAGCCACCATATGAATCTATCTTTATTTTAGTCTTTTCAAGAGCCTCAAGAGCTTGCAGTCTAAAATTTCGAGCCCCACAGTTAGAAATAAAGGCAGCTGCAATGGCACTCTCAGTCTTTGGCTGCACGGGAGCCATAATGTCGTACTCAGCCCATGAAAAATATCCAACTGGAACATCAGAGGAAAGACTAGTTGTCATCACGATATCAATGCCCCTCCTGTAGCACAAGACATCTAAGATCATAATAAAGAAAAATAGCAAGAGAAGGAATGGAGAGTGATGATGCAACCCAGTCATTCTGCTAGCATTGTAATTTAGAGCATTTGCATAGAGGCAGCATCAGTCATTACCATCGTAATCTATAAAAATGAGTCTAATGTAATATTAATCTACAAAAAATTCTCTCATGCATTACGTGTTCTTATCTTAATAACAGTGGAAGCTTGACCTCATTGATCAGAAAAACAAACACAGTGACTCTCAGAATTAATATGACCATCTCCACATAATTCTTTTCACTGCACATGATTGTTTGGCAGTGAACTGAGAATTTCTGAGTTTAGATCTAGTAATCAAGTGAACCGCTTTAGGATCATGGAGTTCGCTTAGATGTCGCAGTTTAGATGTCGCAGTTTTATATAGGTGGAAATAAATCCTCATATGCCCTCACGAAAATGCAAAAGAAATGAATTATCAGATGTTTGGTGATAAGCGAGATTTTCGATCACGAACTACACAAACTTGCCACTTTTTAGTAAAATAACTGCTTGCACACTATTCAGAATTACACTTTTGAACTTCTTCCCATGTTTTATACTGGTGGCAACCTAAGACCCCAAGGCTGCATCTTCTCTCCACAAGCAAAGTGATTCAGTCCTAAACAACAGTCTCAACCATTTTCTACCTCCCTCCCTCCCTTCCTCCCTCCCTCTCTCTCTCCCTCTCCCTCCCTCTTGCTCTCTCTCTCTCTCTCTCTCTCTAATGCATAGCCTACGCATGGGGCAAATTGCACCAAGCTCATCGCTTCCCTTAATTGTTAAAAAAATCTCATAGCGCAAAAACATGTGCTCGCCATCTGAAACAATTGATGAATAGGACTACACAATCTTCTTGAACCTACAACACCTTTCAAAATTCCAATCAAGGCAATACAGATAGTGCTTACCCACCGTCGTGCCTGAGCAATATCATTTTCTGCATAGTACTTTGAAGACTCCATTGATCTAAGTATCTTAGCTTTTCCGGCTTGCCCATGCAATCCAAATTGTGCATCAGGTTCCTTATCTGAACTGAGCCCAAACGTACATCCGACAGCGCATGTCTTCCACTCCTGTATAATAAGGATGCCCGAGGATGTCTATAAATCAGCATAATATCGTAAGAACCATTCCAACCAAATCACACTGACAACTAATCATAACATCGTGCTAGAAACACACCCAAAAGTCAGATTGAACCACAACTATCCAAGCATAGAGAGGAACTCCAATATCTCGAGTGGAATGCTCAAACACGTGGCTAAAACTGATCCAGACTAAAGGAAGTGGAACTAGATTTTTCCCTTGAGACAATAACAGTACCAGCTAAAGGAAGAAGATAAGGATACAAACAGTAACTCCCAAACTTGAACGTCCTTGCATGTCCAACTTCAATGTCATTTTATACCGGAGGTTTCCTTTTTTATAAAAAACACCTTCACATAGACATGAACCAGTACGAGTGAAGCAAACATGGAAGAGAGCCAAGAATAGAACAAAGAGGTACAGGTCCTAGCCTGTTCATCTTCCTTGTGTTATGCGCATCATGACTCGGTAGCTAGGCATTTTTTTCTTGCTTGTTCATTCCAAGTCACAGAAAATCTTCATTTTCAAGAATCCAAACTACACCAAACAATCCAGTAGACGCACCATATGTCGCCAAAAGCCCAAGAATACAGCATCCTCTATCGGTTACTCATTCGCATTAAAGTAACATGCAGCACAGTTGATAAACTTAATGGATCAAACAAAGAATGAATTTCACATAAGACTAACAAATGAACATTGACCGAACCTCCTGAAAACCAGAAACCAAAATAGGGTCCTTGTCAAAATCCCTAGAATAGACCACAGCATCCTCTTTCTCCAACCACTCCTCGCAACTCTCCGTCTCCGACCCCAAATTCCGGTCACTACCCTCCATCAGGACAGGGAAATCGTCGCCGTTCAGGGGCAGCTCGCTCCCAGGATGCGAACGGTAAAACACGTCGGCCCAAGAGTCGACCAAAGCAGCATTCTTGGCTATATCAAGCCGACCCAGAAACGCGATCTCCGCAACCATCACGAGAATCACGAAGAGAGGCATCCAGTTGGTCCACTTCTTCTTGGGAGCCGCCAGATTTCCATTGGCAATGGGCAGAGGTTCGTGGGTATGTGCGACTCTCGAGAATCTCTGATTCGAAGCAAGATTCGCCAGCTTCTCCATCTCCGCCGGAAACAATACGGATTTGAATTGTCCGATCCCTCGAAAGCTGGGAGAACGAGATAACTTCAAAGACGTGAAGCAGGGTCTGGGAGAAGAAGGTGTGATGGATACCGGGATTCTTCTCGTCTTCTCTTCGATTTCATCGGCTGATCAGAAATGGAAGAGGACGTCGTTTTGGGAGGTCAGAGCACAAGCAGAGATTTTTCTCCTTGGAAGTCAATGCAAGCGAACGAATTCCATTGAATATTCAAATTACCCACAAAATAAAAAATAAAAAATTATACGCACCGTTGATCAAGGGGCAGCAAGAGAAGAAATCGTAGCACTCGCTCCTAGTTCGTACGTAGTTCCCCACTCTGCACAAGCAAAAGTTCCAACCTCCAATTCAGGTGGGTATTCTTCAGCCCCACGAAAAATCCGTAGCAAAGAAAAGGTCAGGTAGGTCTACTAGTCGCTTAGCAAAAGATAAAACCTGAAAAAGCTCACGGTGCCTTTCCCACCCAAAGTAGGTAGAAGTAGAACTGTTGATCAAGCGGGTGCCTGAGATCCGAAGCTTCTAAAGGTCAAGTAGGTTTGGAGATGGATTGTCCATTAATCATGAAGATAACACTTCAACTTAACCACTTGGAAATTTGTAATAAGTCGGTTCAGATAAGATTGATGCGGAGATTATCTAGGCCTCGTATATTAACCCTATCCGTTTCATTCACATAATTACTTAATATCTCTCATGTCGTCTCTCTTTCTATCATTATTAAGAAGGATAATTTTCTAATGTAGAGAGACGGAAGGGCGTCATAATAAGTGCTAGCACAATTCTTCGTAGCGATGATTCCATCTTTTTAATGGTGATGGATTGACTTAATCACGCATTTTCTCATCACAGTCAATTTGTATAACCACTCGGACGAAAACCATGCTTGCGTGATTAGTACTAGGTATCGCAAAGCACTGGCCTTCGAAACGGGACGAAACACATCACCGGTGGATGATCGCGTGCATGTTTCAATCACTAGCCGAGACAAAAACGTTTGAGCGAATATGGGGATGCCTGGTGGGATCAATTCGACACGAGGAGCAGAACATCCATCTAGTGACTGTACTGGGCTTCAAACATGGGCCATTCCTCCTGACATGCTCATAGAATTCCGAGCTTCGTTCCGCGAGCACAGGAAGCCCACCCTTCTTTCGAGTGGGTCGAATCCAAGACTTACTAGACCTTTCTCAATTGGCACGTAACGTAGATAGACATACCAATGGCCCAACTTCACAGACACATTGAACATTTGAACTCACGATTTTATTTATTATTTTATTCTCTCGTCAATTGACAATTGTTGGAGGCGTCCATAGCATATGTTAATATTTATACCTTACTAACTCCGTCCGTATCACGAAAAATGAGTGATTTGAAAAATAATTTTCAAAAAAAATCATTTATATCTCTTAAAAAAAATTTCACATTACCTATGAAAATAGTTAGGCATAGATTGTTATATATGATGAAAATATTTTTCGTTAATTAATTTTTCTAAACGATTCAAGCGGAAAATATTTTTCGAATCGCTCATTTTCTGTGAATATGCGATCCTTCTCCCGTGCGTACCGAGCTTAATATTTTAGCGAGAAATTTCACAGAAGAGCATCCCCGACGAACAAGTAAAAATAAATCCACTTTCGTTGTACTTTCCGTATGTAATCCTCGAGCGCTGAACAATTCAACACCTGCTGTCCGATCAAAGGAATGTCGAATTTAGAGAACTTGCAAGGAACTGCATCGTTCCGTGGCCTTGGCCATTGCCTTCTCAACCTCCATCCTACTTTCGCCGTGTTCATCAAGAATTCAAAATACATAATTTTTGTTCCCACGTGCCCGGTTTTTCCTATAATAAAAGACATTGACTCCATTCACATAACTTCCGAAGAAAACCTAACACCCGCCAGCTAATGTTTTACCAAACAGACACAAAAAAAAATAAAAAAAAAATTCAATTTCTTACCATTTTTGTTCTCCCAAAAGAAGGAATTGAAGCCCGTCGAAATTAGCGATTGCTTGACAGACCCCCATTGACAGTTTTCTCCTACTCCATTTCATCCTCATCATGAGATCTAAAAAAGGGATTTTTTTTTTTTTTGCATTTATAGATACACCCAAATGACAACGAATTGATTGGTATTTTTCTATTGATTGCTACGGTCCTGAAAAAGGGTAGAAAATAAGTGAGAAAATAGATTTTACGAAAGAAAAGATTGACTGTGAAAAGTCAGATCAAACCTATCAACTACTGTATATAATCAATTCCTGTACACGAAGACTTAGGTCTTGGGTGATCGCCGGGGCCGATCAATGTGAGGAAGGAGACGAAGATTGCCGCACCGAACACGCCACGATCTGCGCCCACTGCCTCAGCCTCGTCTTCACCGTCTCAGGATCGTCACCTTCAGTCCCACATTAAAAAAAAAAAAAAAGCAATGAATGTTCTTTACGCTCGATTTCGAATTCGTCGATCTGCACGTACCTGGATCGTATATGGAGCTGGTGCTCTCGGCGTCGTTGTCCGAGACAAAGGAGGACAGCGAGAGGGACGACTCGGCCGACGACGACCTCGACAGGCTCCTGTGGTACCGCTTGTTTACCGCACGGTAGAGCTCCAGGGCCGGGAAGGCGTCGGAGAGTTTGGGATCCACATCGGGCGAGTCGAACCCGAACCCCAGCTCGATGCAGCCCTTCAGCTCGTCGAGGTCGTCGTCCGTCACGCTCGTGCGGCCCCGGTCCTTGAAGCTCCCCTTCCGCCTCTGCCACGCCTCCTCGCGGAGCACGTCCGGGGACCACGAGTGCTGCTTGTGGAGCGGCCGCTGCGGCTCCAGCCTCGGGGGCGGCACGTTGGGCCTCGACATGGCCGCCGCCGCCTCTCGTGGGGAGGTGGTGGTGGCTGCGGGCGGAGGGTTTGGAAGTTCGAAAAAAACTGAGGAGGAGAGGAGATTTAAGGATGTTTCTGTTGGTGAGGGAGATTTTATAGGGATGAGATTAGTTGCCCGCTTTCGAGAATGCGGAATTGAGAGATATTACGTCATTATTAGGACGGAACGAGGTCTCGGATTTGGTAACCTAGTTAATGCGGCATGGCCACGTTGGATTGTTCGAGGGACGGAGCCGTGTCTTGCTTGGGACTTGCCATGATTTGAATATTGGCATATTCTTTTTTTCCAATTTCCAAATACCATAGGTCATATTATTGTCGGAGTAACTTTGTATTATGCACTTGCCTTGGAAAGTTAAATTAACAATTGTAGTATGCAATGTTTGATTTTTTTTTTTTGTCAATTTAGTCTAAGGAAGTTCTGTTCACCCAAGATCGCTGACGTGACGGTGTGCTAGGTAATAAGGGGCAATGATTGGACTGACGCGTTAGCGATTTACGGTGGAAGTTGATTGGACGGATTATATTGACATTTCGTGCTAATATCTAATGTTCACAAAATTAAAGATATCCGTCTGATTTGAAAATTTTGCCTTTATTTTTACAGACCATTGCACTAGTCATTTTCATTTTTAGGCTACGTTTAATCGTCCAAATTCAAATTAAAATAGGATAGGATACAGTCGGATTAGAAATACTCTAAATATCCATTCCATCCTGTGTTTGGTGCAATTTAAGATAAGAAAAAATGTTTGAAAATCTCAATTGCCGAGGCATAATCGTCTAGATATCCAGATCTTACTTCTAAACAAACTAGTGAAGAAAAGGAGCCCCTTTTGACAAAAAAAAAAAGGGGGGGGAAAGGAGCCCCTGAAATCTCTTAGACTATAACTTGTGGATAGAAGATACATAGCGTCTTAGATGGATCAACTCAAAGGCACCGAACTCGGTTCTACAAGTTAATTTCCGCAGCTTAGCTTTGACAAGAGAAAAGCTTATATGCACGAGGTTAGTTGCGGGTCGAATCGAGTATAGATCATTAAATATGAATCAAAATAGATTAGATGTGTCAATATAAATCGGATCATATTCGACCCGACTCGCCCATTTGACATCTCTAGAAATGATAAATCATTGGCTTGTTCTTCTTGCTTTATTGAGTTGATTTTTCAGTTGGATGAGATATGAAATTCAAGGATTTTACCAAGGTATTAAATCGGACGTGTTCAAATTCAATTCTATTTGTTATTCATATTTACGACATGTCAGTATAAATAAATTTGAAAAAAATGCACAAATGAACACTAGAAGAATCTTGAAATATAGTAAGAGAGAGAAAATGTAATCATCTACTTATGACTATGAAAAATCTCGCTAATTCCGTTAAACCTTAACATGAACCACAAAACTACGGAGAAGAAATAGTTCCGACTCTCTTTTAGCTTTCGTATAATTTTGACGTAAACCAAAAATTAAGAATGAGAAGAAGTTTCGGCACTCTCATCGTCTTTGTAAAGTTTTGTCATGAACTAACAAACTACAAAGGAGTTATGAATCTTCAACATGAACTAAATATTCAGAGGAGAAGGAGGTGAAGATGCTAGGCTTTTTAAGAATCATCGCCCCTCATTCTTCGATAACTAGAAAGATCATTTTTTAAGTTCGAATATATGCCCTTAATATTTGGATTCTTCTTCTTTATTATTTATTTATTTATTAATTTTAAATCTCATTTTTATCATCATTTTTCCCCTTCCATCATTTGTCAATAATTTTTTTTATTAAATATTAAACTATAGTATTATGCCTAAAATATTTAATGGTATGGATACTAGGTATATATATGAACTATATATTATAAAGTAAAAATAAATTGAATACATAAATAAAAGATAGGATAACTAAAAAATGATTTTTTTATTATTTTGAGTTTTTTTACATCAGAATTCAAATATAGTATAAATTTAATTTTTATTTTAATTTTTATTTACGAAGTTTGTTTTTCAGAAAAATAATTTGTATACCATGAATAAAAGAAATCATATGCATCTTTATCCTTATCCCAACCCCCCTCCACGTGATAATTTTATCCAAGTTATATTACATTTTGTCACGTCATGAGTAGGAATCACATATAAGATATGATAAGTTTTATCATATCTCGACTATCAGACATATCCTTTTAGTTTTTTTTTTATAATTCAATCCGGCTTTATCCCATCCTTTATCTCAGATTTTTTTAATTAGCATTTTATTCGGACATATCTGGGTTTATTCTATTCGGAGCACATCCCTAAATATTAGATATCTGGGCTACCAAACGCAGTAATTGTATTAACCAAAAAAAAAAAAAAAAGGTCCGCCTAAGCTTGACCCGACCCTTTAAGATTATTTTCTTATCAAAAGGAATATTGTAAAGCTATTCAGGACTTTTTTTTCTATTTCGACCAATTTTTTTTTTATTCTTTCTTCAATTATCGACAGATTTGTTTTGGTCTATTTCGACCAAAAAAAAACTTTATTCTTTCTTCAGTTATAGACAGATCTACTATTGTCTATTGGTGCCCCAAAATTGCGCTAAACTTCAGGAAAGATAAAAGAGCAAGACGGAAGTCAATGACGTGTCGTGGGGTGTCGTTTTCGCTTGAAATGTAAGCTGATGAGAACTGGTTCGGTTGGTTCTGGTGCCTTCCGTCCAGATCAGCAAAGTTGACCCTGTTCTTCGATTGCTGAGCTGTGAATCCGGTGGCTTCGTCAATAAAATATCCTGATTTGATTTTGATTCTTTAATTATCACACCTTCCTCAATTTAAATAATAAATCCCCCGGTATTTTTTTATGAGAACAAAATAAATTGATAAATAGTCCCTTCAACATTAACTCGAGCAATTTTTTTTTACTTTTAATGACTGTTATCATTCGACTAATTTTCTAGATTCATGAAATTCTTGCTAACAATTCCAATTAAACATGGACATTTGACTCCAAACAGAAATCCTTTTTATCGATTGAATTAATTAGTTAATGCAAAATATCTTCTTTACATATCTCTAAATTAAAAGGTGATTGGTTCCCGGTCCGATTCCCTTCAAAAATCAGCAACACAATAAATTTTTGCATGCGCCCAGGGCAGAGAGCATCTTTTTCTTTTCCAAGATTCATCGCTATTTCTTTATTATGGTTTTAGCTTTTTGGATGTGATTTGATTACTTGTTAAATGTTTGCATACTTTAAGGGAAGGAAACTCTTGTACTGATTGGTTAGCAAATAAGGTCATTCACTCTTGTGATGTGAATGACACCTTAGTTTTAAATAGGGCGCGAATAAGTATGATTCCTTTGTTATTAGGAGATCTTGGCTCAAGTTTTATTAGGTGATTTTGATATAACTTTTGGGATTCGCCCCTTTCATTATAGAAAAAAAAAAGGAAAGCAATCACAAAATAGCTAACAACAAAAGAATAGCGTCAGATGCGGGTTTGTTTGTTTTTTTTTTTAAATAAACATTATGGTTACTTTTTAAAAAAAAATTCGATCGGTTCGGTTCGGTCCTATATCCCTGAAGCTGGGAACCGAACCACAAAGTATGATTCCTTTGTTATTAGGAGATCTTGGCTCAAGTTTTATTAGGTGATTTTGATATAACTTTTGGGATTTGCCCCTTTCATTATAGAAAAAAAAAAAGGAAAGCAATCACAAAATAGCTAACAACAAAAGAATAGCGTCACATGCGGGTTTGTTTTTTTTTTTTTAAATAAACATTATGGTTACTTTTTTAAAAAAAAATTGATCGGTTCGGTCCGGTCCTATATCCCTGAAGCTGGGAACCGAACCACTTAGACATCGGTTCTAATATTAAGAATAGGAAACCAGACCAACGGTTCGGTCTGGCTCGAGTGGTTCGATTTGCTCATCCCTACTCTAAACATTTTCGTGGTGATAACATTAATTTTCTTTTGTTAATTCTTGCAAACGATTATTTTTAGGAAAATATTTTTCAAAGCATTCAATTTTCCGTAAATTTTTCAAAATAAATTTTGGAAATGGGTCTACTTGTGGATTGAAAAATGGTAGACAATTTTCAGTATAATGAATTGAACTCTGTTATAAAACAATGGAAAAATGTTAAATAAGGGGGCCTTAAGTGGCCAAATCGCCTCAAATAAGGGGTTCAAGTGGCTAAACCGTCTCAAAGAAAGGCTTTCGACTTGACGGCGAGCATATAGCTATTCCAGCCATTCGAGAAGGCGCGTTTTGGTTTAAAAAAATCTAAGTAATTAATTTTTTCTTTTTTTTTTCCTTTTCCCTCCCTTGATCGTCATTGCTTTGGCGAGGGCTTTCCTTGCCAGCCTCAGGCGAGGGGGACGACCTTTGATTTAGTTCGGCAACCTCTGCTGGCCATCGAAATTTCCTTCGGCTAATGAGGTCGGCCTTGCTTTGAGATCAATATGACCGTTTCATTCCCTTACATAAGAAAATGAGGATACATTAGGCTGTTATATATATATATATATATATATATATATATATATATATTCCTATTAGTTAAGGCAAACAATTATGTGGTGAGATATTTTTGAAACAGCCCACGTTATTCTGGAGCCGGCATCCATCACCACATGGTGCAAGGATAAGGAGCCACGCCCGCCAGGATATTATGCATAATTTACTACATGATTACACATGAAACATAAACAATATAATTCCTACCCTTTAATTAGATCTGGATTGCGCATGCATGGGGCTCACGGTGTCACGCCAAAGTCCCCAGTCGCTTTAATCACATAGACCGGGACATAATGACCAACCTTTGCTTCTTCTCGCCTTCCTGGTTTCATCTATTCAGACAACGTTCACTCGTCGTCTATCGTCATTTCAACGAGACGAAATCCAATTCTATCCCGTCGCATCGCCGGGACGAAGAAGAGTTTGACCTTCCAAAGCATCGACTCCCCCACATAATTCCTGTTACTCGCAAAAGCCCATGACGTCCTTCGGCTGAATCTATGTATTCGATACCACAAACGCCGATTTATTTCGACGGAGGCGTTAGGTAATTTCCTCGTGGTATTGGATGGCCAAGATCGTCCAATCCGGCACACTTTCTCTCCCATTGGCCCAATATCTTAAATGGAGACGGCATCGTTTTTGCTTCGTACGAGAGCCACGTCAGCAAAAGCGCGTGACGTGGCATTTTATCCGACGAATGTCTCGCAATTACCCCCCGCGTTTCGAAAGTTGTTGATGTGCTCGATTGGAAGACGAATGAAGGTTTCGGTACTTTTTGAGTGGAAGATGGAAAGAAGTTCATGTATTCACTCTATTTGACTTTGTCCATCCCTTTTCTCATCCTTTACCCTCGTACTCAGCCTCTTCTTTCCTCGGCAATGGTAAGGATTCTCATGCTCCAACGACGCGAAATGAAGCTAAGTAACATCATCGACACGATCAAACTTCCCCACATCGGCTTCTCCCAGACCTACCGTACAACCCTGTGCTCCATTGAATGTCAAACATCAAACCTTGACAATGCTTTAGATCTTTCTCGTTGCTCTAAGCCTCTAATGTTCTTGTCCCATCCAAAATTTTGAAGAAGAAAAAAATTAAAATTAACCCCGTAAATATAAAAAGGTTAATACTACGAAAAATCTCAAATTTATACACCCGTGACAAATTTATTTCAAGCTTTTTTTTCTTTATAACCGAGGTGTCCAGACTAGTTGCGTGTATATCGACTATTTTTTGGGGGAGATTTGTATAATAATCCACCTCCATCGCCCCTCAATTAAATCACAGGTTCTCAGTTGAGGAGTTGAATCTGAGACCATTGCGCCTAAGCATACAATTTCAAGTTCGTTCTAACTAACTGAGTTATCCATGGGTGGGTTCCGAGCTATTTTTTTAACAAAAAAATCATAAATTGATACACTTGTGATAAATTTACCCCAAATCGATATATTTGTGACAAATTTAATATTCATTAGTTTTCATAAAATTTAACTCTCAAATTGTTGAGTTATATTGTATATCACAGTTCGCGGATGTACTAATTTAGAGTTTTTACTTTCTGTTTGTCATAGGTACATCAATTTGAGATTTTTAGTGGTATTAACCCAATTTAACGAAGGGTAAATTTATCATAAGTGTATCAATTTAGGATTTTTCATGATCAAAAAAATTAATTAGCAAATTTGTCACAGTGTACCAATTTAAGAAAACAGATCCCCTAACATTGAAGATCCATGTTAGAGGTAACATAACCCCCATTGGTTTGCTCATTTCCCACAGGACAGTCAACAATCGATCGCGTTAATAAAAAAAAAGTTCCGCCCAAAATTTAAAATTTCATCGACTGATTGTTGACCGTTCGATAATAAACGGACGGCCCAATAGGAGGTTATATGTCACCCATAACATAGATCCCCAGTGTTAAGAGATTTGAATATCCAGCTTAGGGTTTTCGATGCTAAAAAAAAGTTTGTGATAAATTTATTACATGTGTACTAGTTTGAAATTTTTAATGATAAAAAATAATTTATGCGTGGTTAGACGCACTAATTTTAAGTTTAATTCCCCATATGAGCACCTGTGATTTAAGTAAGGGTCATGAGAGTGGATTGCGGTGCTAGTATCTCCCGAAAAATAATCTAGGTACGTAAAATGGTTCGAACATAGTGATTATAAAAAATAATTTATGATAAACTTATTATAAATGTACTAATTTAAAGTTTTTTATTGTATTAATCCAAATGTAAAACAACCATATCTATCCTGCTGCCCCAATATATAGGTCTCTGATTCGAACGGGCAGGCATGGAGCCACGCTTCCCAATCCAATTGGCCGACAAGTCACATCAATATGTTTCAACGCCTTCACTATTCGTCCACGTTGCAGACATTATGTGGCTCCCTAGCTTCAATTTTTTTTTTGATTCACGAACCTCGGGAAGCTCGACCACCCACCTCCTTAAATCGCGACTCGTGTCCGGAGTCCAGAAGAAGGTCGACACTTGTCATCTCCAAATCCATTTCCTCACAGATTCGATTCGGTTTCGAAGAAAATCCCGTTTACCCAAAATAGCGATCGCAGGTAAAAACCGTCACCCTCCCTCCGCTCCTGTTTGATTCTTCATTTGGAAATAGCGCGTTGCGTTTTCTTGTTCATGGCTGGCAGAGCTCGAGTTCATATAGTTGCTCTCTGGGCTAAAGCGATCTAGTCAGAGAATAGTTTACTGTAGTGGGAAGTTCTTAGATCCGTGTTCTTTCTTGAACCCACCACCTGGTTTGTTCTGTCTGTCTTGAAAGTTTGCAGATTTTCAAGTGATAAACGCGAGGAGTGAGGTTAGCGGAGGTTACGGTTCGGCTATTTGCAGATTTTCCAACCTTTTTTTTATGGCATGATTCATTATTTTCGAGTATAAAGTTGATCTCGTCGCAACTAGTTTAGCTCGTGTTTCTGAGCTTCGGTTCAAAACGTGGTTGACGTCTTAAATTGATCAGAATTTCCTGCAATGAAGATGAGGAAGACATCTTGTGGGTCTGGCAATTCATGCTCTGTACTGCTTCAGAGTCTGGTTGATTTGAAATCATCTGAAATTTCCATACTCTATGCGTACTTTGGACTTAAATTGATTTCTTCCTTTTATGCTCACAAGCTTCTTGATGATTTGTCCATTTGCAAGTTTATATTGTTTTGTCGGATGGAAAAGAACCGGTCGACAAGCACTTGCTCTCCCCGGTTTATACTTTTTTTCAGTTGTTTAATAAGCGTCTCTTTCCTAGAACTGAACCTTGAAGATGTGTTAATATCTCACTTCCTCAGTCTGTCTTGCATCTATCGATTGTTGCTGATTCACTGTCTGAACATGAATGGAAGAAAACGAATTGAAGGATATTAAGGACTGATCCGATTCACTTGGATGGGCATGTAAAAATTCTAGCTTGCCGAATGGGTCGTCAGATGAACTTTGGTAACTTTGCTGATGATCCGGCAGCCGAAAGAAGCACCGTGAGTCAATCGGGAATTCTACCGCTAGCTCGACAACCCTCGATATATTCCTTGACTTTTAATGAGTTTCAGAACACATGGGGTGGGCTTTCTAAGGATTTTGGATCCATGAACATGGATGAGCTCCTAAAAAACATATGGACAGCTGAGGAGAGCCAACTGCAACTACAAGCCATGGCGCCTTCTGGTAATGGAGGGGAAGGAAGTGGTCAAGTAGGGAATTTGCAGAGACAAGGGTCGTTGACTCTGTCGCGGACTCTTAGTCAAAAAACAGTTGACGAAGTGTGGAGATATTTGTTCAAAGAGCAGGAGGATGTGAAAGAAGAGAGTGGAGGAGGAGGCGATATAAATTTGCCACAGAGGCAACGGACTTTGGGGGAGATGACATTGGAGGAGTTCCTAGTGAGAGCCGGCGTTGTGAGGGAGGACGCACAAATGATGGCAGAGCCCACTGAAAATGGATCTCATGGGACGATATCATGGTTCACTAGTGATGGTCTCGCCAGTACTGCAGCTGCTGGAAACAATGACATATTCTCTAGTAAACCTGCTAGTTCGGTGTTAGACTTTATTGGAACTCGACCTTCTCAGCTACAGCAACAACCACAACCACAGTCACAGCCACTTGAAGCACCGGCTTTGCTTTTTCCAAAGCTGGAGAATATGCCATTTGCATCCTCTTCGCATCCAGCAAATACAACTCATATTGCAAGTCCAGGATCAAGGGATGGGATTGGCATTACACACTCATCCTCAAACAAAACGTTAGTTCACAGTGGTGCCATGCAGGCTGGAGGTCTGCGTTTAGGGGATTTGGGCCATACAGGTTTTGCTGTTCCGATAGGCTCTCCCGCAAATCTGGTATCACCGGATGCGATTTCCAACAATACTGCAGATGTATCCTCGTCGCCAATTCCTTATGCTTTTGGCCGTGGAAGAAAATCCAAAGATGTATTGGAGAAAGCAGTTTTGAGAAGGCACAAGAGAATGATAAAAAATAGGGAGTCTGCTGCCAGGTCAAGGGCTCGGAAGCAGGTGAGGATGATAGAAAATTGCTTTTCTTAGATTGTGCTCTTCATTAGACTAGGAAAAGTTCATCTGCTAGGTCGTACTAGCCTGTTGTTTTTGAAACCAACCAGCAAAATATGCTGGCTTTTTAGCTATCAAGAAGTTCGAGGAAATATTATGTAGTAAAAGCAGAAAGAGTTCGAATCCTGCTGTGGTGATTTGCTAGGGCATCTCATGTATGCAGCCTGGAACCTGAATATTCTGGAGTGCTATTTTTCAGCTAACATGGTTTGTACCTCTGCTGAGTTGCTGAAACTATCATTCAGAATCATTTAGAGCTCAGTTAAAGAATATTACCCACCCTATGAACGTTTCTTTTGAGAAGAACCAGTATTGTTCTTTTCTTTCTGATCGTTGAACTACTTTAAATATAGGCCGTTTTCTTGGATGCTACTTAGATACGTAAATGCATATTTTGCACGACATCATGGTTTAAATGCGTGTCTTCTACTTGAAATAGGAGTATAATTTCTACGAACTAAGATTTGGGAATGCGTTGAAAAGCTAAACTACAAGCTCTTAGGCTGTTGGTAGGTTTTAAGCCTTTTGATGAACCCAGTCATCCCCAATGAAGGTTTATAAAAAGACATACACACGCACCCTCTTTGATTTTCAGGTGTATTAGTAAGAAATGGATCAGTAGTTCATCTCCCTAGTCTCTTCAATGCAGGCCTACAATTTGGAACTGGAAGCAGAAATCGCAAGACTTAAAAAGATAAATCAGGAACTACTTAGGAAACAGGTAATGCACCAATCCTTCGATGCTGTCGCAGGCATGCTGTAGATCACCATTTTCTTTTCTGCCCTTCATGACAAGTATTTTCTATTCTCACAGGCTGAGACAATGGAAATGCAGAAGGATCAGGTAATGCGTAGCTTCCATATATACTCATCCGAACATAATGCTTCTATCATGACTAAGCAGCTTAGACATTTGATATCATGTTCGAGAAAGGTGCATAAATATTCTTCTTCTTGTGGTAAGCATCGAATTCCTTATTCATGCAAGTTAGTAATTGTTTAAATCTTGAGGTACTGTTAAACATGGTAGGTTTGATGAAGCGGCAACTGGGCTGATCACGACCTGCACATATATATAACCGCTTTACTTTGTAAATGGGTGTTCTCTTCTGATAATTTACTTCTGTACTCTCTTTATGCCTGTTGATTGGTAAACCATCTGGATCATCTTCACCCAACAGAAACTGAGAAACCTTCCGTGTGAAAGACAAAGCTAGCTAGGGGCGTGAGTGCCATGGGTCCTGGGTGTATCATTCTGATAATTAACAATTAATAAATGGTGACTATATCATTCATCTTAAAGATATACACTTAAGACTCGGGTCCAAAAATTTGGTGTACCAGGAAGTCCTCTAGAAAATTAGTTCAATAGTCTACATTGATCAACTTATCTCCATCGCACATCTTTAGTGGGAAATAGAACTTCGGTGGAGCATTCATAATCTGCAAATTTGAGGCTACTGGTCCGCTTGTTTTGCGGAGGAGGGCCTGATGATCACCTTCTGATGTGTTGTGAACAGATCCCACAGAAGGCGAATGGACTGCACTGGGAAAATAAGAGACAATGTTGCTTGAGGAGGACGCTGACAGGTCCGTGGTAGATTTGACGGATCGGACAGAACTGATTGCTGGAGCAAGGCTTTGCATTTTCGCTGCACATCGTTCCCATAGTTGGCGGTTTTTATTCCAATCTTGTATCCCAAAGGACCCGCATTACATGTAATAAAATCAAAGCCACTTGGTTGATTTGTTTCGAGTAATTAAGGAACTTGATGGATGGTAATTACACTTGTGTGATGGTTTTAGCCTTTCCGAAGGAGGTGAGATTATCCACAAGCATGATTCCGGGAATGATTATGCTTCGAGTTGATCATTTGCTCCTCTCACGTTGTTTCCCTTTTGAATGTGAGAATGGACATTGATCAGGGAGATCGGCAGTGAACCCAAAGAATCCATGTCCAACTATATGTTCATCCGAGAGACCCAAATTGATCCTTCCTGGAGGAAAGATTGCGAAGGGAAAATCCTCGTCTGGAGTCTATGGGAATGTACCTATTTCTATGTGTGCGGGCTGCCGTTTCGCCCCGTGAAACTCACAAATATGTGTGGAGAAAGAGTATGCTCGCTACGAGAGAAGAAGTGTGAAAAAAGTCCCAAATCTATTTCATTAGTGTCAATTTAGTCCTAAACCTTTTTTTATTATCAATTCAGTCATAAATCTTTTTCATTGGTGCCAATTAAGTCCTAGACCTTTTATTGGTGTCAATTCAATCTTAAATTTTTTGCATTGATGCCAGTTCAATCCTAAATATTTTATATTTATGCTAATTGAGTTAATCCGACTAATTTTGGTCGAAAATGTCTAACTTAAATATCGGTTATCCTACGTGGCACGACAAATGCTTACTTGGATATATATATATATATATATATATATATTATAATTTTAAATAATTTTAAGCTTTTTTTGTTTTTTTTTCAAAAAACATTGTTAAAAATTATCCAGAATATCCAAAAAAATATTTAAAAAAATTTCCATATTAGCTCAAGTTGTGCCACGTAGGACAATTGATGTTTGCGTCAATAATTTTCGATCAAAATTGATCGAATTGACTCAATTGGAATAAATGCACAATATTTAGGACTAAATTGATATTAATATAAAATGCTTAGGATTGAATTGGCACCAATATCTGACAAAAAAAATTGGCATCAATAAAATATTTAGGACTAAATTGACACAAATGTAAAATGTTTAGGATTGAATTTGCACAAAAAAAAATTTAAAAATAAATTAACACTAATGCAATAAGTTTATGATTTTTTTGACATTTTTTTCCGCTACGAGATTCTCACGATGCAAAGTATCGCTCATGAAGCGAACAAGAAGAGGGTCTAGTTTTTATTAATAAAAATTAAAGATCGGACGGCTTGGAGTGTGAAGCGCCCGTGGCCTAATGGATAAGGCGTCTGACTTCTAATCAGGCGATTGTGGGGTCGAGTCCCACCGGACCTGTTTCTGAACTTTGTTCCTCGAGACATTGACGGCCACATCTGTCGAGAAGACGGAGAAGTTCTGGTGGTGCATTGTTGCACTGAGAGTTCCGAGGGTGGTTGACGTGCAGATATAGAGGATCATAACAATGCAGCGGAACACCTGAGCTTCTCTGTTTCTTCTGAGATTGCCTGGACATCCAACGGCGCCGAGAAGACGGACAAGTTCTGGTGGTGCATTGTTGCACTGAGAGTTCCGAGGGTGGTTGACGTGCACAGATATAAAGGATCATAAAAATGCAGCGGAACACCTGAGCTTCTCTGTTTCTTCTGAGATTGCCTGGACATCCAACGGCGCCGAGAAGACGGAGAAGTTCTGGTGGTGCATTGTTGCACTGAGAGTTCCGAGGGTGGTTGACGTGCACAGATATAAAGGATCATAAAAATGCAGCGGAACACCTGAGCTTCTCTGTTTCTTCTGAGATTGCCCGGACATCCAACGGCAATGGCCACATCTTGTCGAGAAGACGGAGAAGTTCTGGTGGTGCATTGTTGCACTGAGAGTCCATCTTGCCGAGAAGACGGAGAAGTTCTGGTGGTGCATTGTTGCACTAAGAGTTCCGAGGGTGGTTGACGTGTAGATATAGAGGATCATACATATTTGTCTGCCAAGGCTGCTCAAGAATAACCTCCATCCAACGGCAATGGCCAGCGGGCACTCTGCTGATGAACCACTGCTGCCAAACATTGGCGATGTCGAGAGGATCTCATCCACAAGTACGCATATGACAGCACACAAGTCCAATTATTAACGATGATCGTACCAACGACATATGAGAGGATCTACACCCTGCATTCGTGCTAGTTAGCATCGGATCAGAATTGTCGTGTTTCTAGCAAGTCGTATGGTTTTATACGATTGGTACAGTACAAATTTGTCAGGAAAAATATCATCGTTCCCTCATATGACCATACAATACACATCTAACAATCAATCCATTTCATTATCTTTGGCTAAAGTCGGATGCTCACACAAGCATGTAAAAGTCTCGGCCGAATGCCATTTTCATGCTAAAATATGTTTTTTGACTTCACACACGGTCATATGCATATACAAACTATCCACTAGTCACCATAACAACACACAGGATGATTAGCCACATTTCATTATCTTTAGGTTAAAGCCGGATGCTCACACAGGCATGTAAAAGTCTCGGCCGAAGTCCATTTTCATGCTAAAATATGTCTTTTAACTTCACACACGGTCATATGCATATCAAGACTATCCATTAGTCACCATAACAACACACAGGATGATTAGCCCCTAATCAGATAACCAATTACTTAGTGGACAAATAAGACAGTCAAATAGACATCTCAGTGAAACGGCGAAATCAATAAGTCACCAACTCAATCACGAGCGGTCAAATCCAATTAAATAATGTCAAGCTCAATTCGTACAATGTCCATTATTAATCGATTTAATTTAAAAATGTTGATCGTTCGCTCATCTCTAACCTGCCGCTCGCTCGCGGTCGAACCACAATTATCAAATTATCAAGCAATCAATCAATTGCTACTTTACCACAATTAGCCACAAACAATCTAATCAATCTGACTAACTTAATTGATCGGCCATTTAGTCTAATCACAATTTCTATCTAAATCGGCCTCGATCATGTACTTAAATTTCTTAATTGACCAACAGACTAATCCTAGGTGTAATTAGCACCCTAACCAAGGATTAAGGTCAACTCACTAGATGAGTTAGCTCGGGCGGTCTCAACAACGACAGCGCGGGCGGCGACGATGAACGACGATGGTGACGATGGAGGCAGTTCTCGGCGTATCTGGGGTTTATCGCTCGGCCACTCGATCCAACACTTTAGGAACGCCTTAGGAAGATCCGGCAAGGTCGCCGGGATAGGTGGCTGGCGACAGGAGCTCCGGCGAGTGGCGGTCGGTGCTGTGAACAATGGAAGTCAGAGACAAAACATGGGAAAACATGGGTGCTTTGGGGTGATTCACGGTCTCAAAGGTCAAGACAAGACTGTGAAGGGCTGGGGGACTCACCAAGGGGTTGAAGACATCCATCGGGACCGGCTAGGGGTGGTGGACGGAGACGGTGAAACAGAGCTGGACAGCAGCTCGGCGCGAACAGAGGACTTGCACGCAGAAAACATGGGCGTGCTCGGAGGGGCTTTTCGGCATCCACGAGGTCAGGGGACCTAGGAGATCGCTGGAGGCGGCGATGAGTGGCGGTGGAGGCCGATTTGGCCGGATAGAAGAAAAATAGAACCGACCTCCAAAAATAGGGCACTAGGGCTGATTACGTTGGCTCCAGTGGTCGACGACCGGTGAGGTTGGGTCGGGAGAGTCGAGGAGAGGTTGAGGGACGACGCTGAGGTGGTCGGTGGCGGCGATGGCGCCGGAAACGGCCGGAGCCTCTCGGGTTAGTGAGGGCCGAAATAGAGGACGGTTTCCTCAGGGGTTTTCGCATCTTACGGCGGTGAGCGACGGCCGAAAACGGGTCGGTGGTGATGGCAGGAGGTGGCTGGAGGTGATTGCCATCGATGGTGGTGGCGGTGGCGGTAGCGCAAACAAATGCCGGAGGAGGAAGGAGAAAGTCTCGATGTGGAGGGAGGGGTGGTGTTCCGCGGGAAAGGAAGAGAGAGAGCAGAGAGAGATAGGTCACGTGGGAGAGAGATGGGTTGGTGGGGCCCACAAGGACTTTTGGGTATTTTTGTCTTTTTGTGCATTATTGAGGGGCATTTTGGCAATTTGACATATCGAGACTGAATTGAAATTTCGGTACACTGGGCGAAGGGTACTTTGGTAATTTTCTAGGCTAGGCTCAATTGAGACTAGGCTCGGGTGCGAGGATTGAAATCCTAATTTGCGGCGACTAAGAATTTCGAAGTCTAATCTACATCGATTAAAACTTCAGAATTCATCCAGTTATCGTCTCTTCCGTTCTTATGATCCTAAAATATTCCATAGACTGAAATTCAATTTAATTCATTTTATTGAATTTAGACACTTTACTGAAGTCGAATTTCCAAGGCGTCACATTTATCTTTTACCAGCTTTAAATTTCTCAACTCTTATAATATGTTATTACTAACTTCAATTTAAGTGATTATCAACTTTTGTCCGGCTAAAGTATCGATGATTCTATGTTACCACTTTCATTTGAGTTTATCAATGTTTAGTTGATTACTTTTATTGTACTACTTTTTTCTATTGAGTAACTTTTTTTTGTCAAACTATTGGGTAACTTAACTGGTAATAAGTTGATAAATTCCTAAATAAAGGTGGATAATCCTATACAGTAATTCATAAATTTAGTGTGTGGATAAGAAAGGTAAATAAAAGCTGGTGTTTAGTAAGATTAGTTTTTCTTTGTCCGATATAAGAGAAGTTGGTGATTTTAAAAGCAACAAACTAAATAAACATTCGCAACTAACTCAAATATCTCAAAATTCAATCGTAAAAAATGGTCAATAAGAAAGATAAATAAAATAGGCTCGATCGAAAATGATATAATCTAAATTTATCCTGAATCTTTTTTTTTTGTCCCAAAATAAATCCTGAACTAAGCTCCTGGAACACGAAGATTGACTGGCTATGACCATAGCTGCCTCGAGCATGTAATGACCGAGCAAAACACGAGAAAGTAAAACACGCTCTTGAAAGATACCGGTAAACATGGATTGAATTTGAACTCCAGACATCGGGATACATCCAGAGCATTTTCCAAATCAAATTCATAAGCAATGTTAGACAATTAATGGCGACTTGGACGGCGAGGATAAATTTGGGCCTCAAAATAAAAAAAGTTGGGGATTTTTTCTTTTCTAGAAGATAAAAAGGTCAAGATATATTTGAGAGTGAGCCTAAAGTTTGGGATTTGTAGGAAATTAAGCTATATTCGAGAAAAATAAAGGTTCACTAAGAAATGTAATAAAAGTTGCTAAAAAATAAGATAAGTTTTCACTATTTGTGTTGAGTATGAGAAAAGTTGGTAATTTAAGGAACAAAATAGTAACCATTAATGAGTAACTCAAATAAGTGGGGTTAATTCCCTAAAAAGTCACTAACTTTAGGTCTAATGACGATTCTGGCCCGAACTTTTTTTTTTGTCTCACAAAAAAGCACAAACTTTAGGTTTCACGACGATTTTGGCCCAAACTTTTTTTCATTCCATGAAAAAGCACAAACTTTAACTCGAGTCCCAAATCCGGCCCCTTAATTTGGAACATTAGTTATCCAACATGGCGATTTCACGTCATCAATAAATTCACGTGGCTTATTGACGTGGATTTAAGATACTATTCATTATCATATTGACACGAAATATGAAATTGATCATCATTTTCGGGGAGAGGGTAGGGTTGGGCTTGTTAAAAAAAAAGGCTTTAATTGTAAGCTTGGCGAATCTCTCTACAGGTGCAATATGCAGTTTCGGATTCTAGTTAGACAACCGATACTTGTAGGTGCAGTGAACGAGACAATGAATAAGGGCATGCATGGTAACCATTCTCATTTTGTGATTCTGGTTCTGGAACAAAAAAAAAAATGAGAATCGCGTTTGGTAACGCAAATAAAAGTGATTCTCATTCTGAATGAGAATCAATTTTAAACTAAAAAAAAGAAGCAGAAAAAAATTGCTTCTTTGAAATGAATGACTTTTTAACGAAAGTCATTCTGTCGACATAAAATAAAAAACACAACACAACAAACTTGCTCGTTCTCTTTTCTCTCGACAGAACTCCTTCACTTGCTCGAGAAAAGACAAAAGCCACTCCTCATTCGTCGCTCCTACATCCGCCCCGCCTCAGCTCGATCGCCGTCGTCCGCCTCTTCGAGCACGTTTCCGGTGAGTTTTGCACGACCCTATTTCTTCTTCATCTCCTTGCCAAGCCCAATGAGGGTTGCCTTTGCCCAAATCGGCGAGCACGAGGCTCGACTGAGCCCGATTAGAGCCGCCATAGCCCTCGCCAAGCGTCGCCCTCGCCGATTTAGGCGTGGGTTTCCCTAATCAGCTTGGCCAAGCCTCGCCCTTGCCCTCGCCTAACGCGTTTTTGATCCAGGAACAGAAATGTTAGGCAGTTATCAAATGCATTCTCATTCTCTAAAACTCATTCTAGAACAGAATCAGAAAAATCATTTTAATCAGAATCAGAAATTAGAACCAAAATGGTTACTATGCCCAACCTAAGTTAAATGCCGTCCTTCAAGTTATGCTAGAGGTGAAATAGATGAACAACTTCAAATTCCGTGCTAAGAAGACGATGCCTTAAAATCCACATCACCAAGATCTGTCGATTTATTAATGACGTGAAATTACCACGTTGAACAACTAATGGTTCCAAATTAAAGGGCCAATTTGGGACTCGAATTAAAATTTGTATTTTTTCATGGGATGAAAAAAAGTTTGGTCCTAAAGTATATACTTTTTTACGAAATAAAAAAAAAAGTTCAGGCAAGAATCATCATTAAACCTAAAGTTGATGCTTTTTTAGGGAATTAGCCCCAAATAAGAGTTGGTAAGTTGAAAACTTTTTAAGATAAAAGTCGACAACTACTCTATCGAGATTGTTAATTTATATGAAAAAAAATCAGTAAATTCAACGAGTTACATGTAAAGGTGGTAAACCAAGTAGAGAATATAGTAAATTAAGAAAGAACAAATAATATTTGGTTAATAAGTCAAATGAGGGTTGGTAATCTAATCAAGAAAAAGTTCATCACGCACAAAAAAAAAGATTGCTAATTTCGCATAATTAGTTGATAAATTTAGTCGGTCGGTAAGATAGGCAAACAAAAGTTGGCAAATTGATGAAAGAATTTTTCTTTGTTAGGACATGCTAGAGGTTGTCATTTTATTTTCTCTTTTATGGTTAGTTTAAGTTTCATTTCATAAAGAACTCCTGTGGGATGACTAGCTACGAGCCAAACACGAAGATCAAACCACAAACTACCCACAAACAAAGCAAAAAACTCATAAAGCAACCCATTAAATCGAAGTGAATCTGCCGATCAGAACAAATCTGCTCGGCCACATTCTACTTGTGACGTCCTGAAAATTTACCTTTGGCAAGGTAACTGAAATCAATTTAAGAAATTGACATCGAATTCCAGTCGATGGAAAATTTTGGATCGCAAGAACTGAAGAAACAATAATTGGACAAATTCTAAAATTTCAGTCTGTTTAGATTAGGTTTCGAAATTCTTAGTCGTCGAGAATTAGAATTTCAATCATCGCGCTTGAGCCTAATCCTGACCGAGCCTAGCTTGTGAAATTACCAAACTACCCTTTTGTTCGGTGTCCGAAAATTTAATCCTGTCCCGATTTACGAAATTACTAAAATGCCCCTCAATTTTCACTATAGGACAAAATTGGCCAAAATTTCTTCATGTGGGCCCTACCCTACTCTCTCTCTCCTGCCCCTCTCCCTATCTCTCTCTCTCTCTCGGCCATAGCCCCCCCTGACCGAACCCTTCTTCTTCTTCTTGGATAATCGGAATTCCTCCGGCGATTTTTGCGCCGCCGCCACCCCACCACCGACGGCCACCACCTCCGGTCACCTCCTACCGTCACCCTCGACCGCTCCGCCGCCGTCGACGGCCACCTGAAGCCACGAAAACAGCCCCCTGTTTCAGTCTCTGCTGACCCGAGAACGTTGGGGCTTCCTCCGGCCATTCCGGCCGTCACCGTCACCGCCACCACCCACCACCCCTCCAATCTTCCCCTGCCTCCTCTCGACACCCTCGACCCAGTCCCGCCGCCGATTGCCCTCCGGAGTGGCCATAATTGGCCCTGAAATCGCCAGTGCCCTGTTTTGGAGACAGGTCGGATTTTTTCTTTGATCCGGCCATTTCCGACGACGCTATCCCTCACCGCCACCGCCGATGAATCCCCAAGACCTCCCTCCATCTTCCCTGAGCTTGTGACCACTGGCCGCCACGCGTGGCCGCTGAAAATCGGCCTAAACCGAACCCTTGTTTCTTGGCGCCCCCAAACCTAGCACTGTCGGTGCTGTTCGTCCGTCGATCCACCGTTTTCGGACGCCCTTCGCCACGGCCACCACTCCTGATCGACTCCCGTCCACCCCCTGGTCCTTTCACAGCCAACCTTCGAGCCGGCCGCCGTCCGTCGGTCGCCGAACCGACAGTTTCAACCCCAGCATCGCCCTGCCTTGTCCGGGCCGGTTCGCACGGGCCGTAGCCCGTATTGGCCTGGTTCGGGTGGCCGAGCCTGTGGGCCATTTTGGCCTAGAGAAGTTCGGGTTCGTGGGCCATTTTGGTCAAGAAATTTGGGCCGTTGTTCGATAAATTTGGCTCGTGATCCACCATCGCAGTTTGCCGTTATCGCCACCGCCGTCGCCGTCGCCGTCGCCGTTGGGACCGCCCGAGCCGACTCAATTTGTGAGTTGACCCTAATCCTTGATTAGGACGCTAATTGCGCCTAGGATTAGTCGCTTAGTCTATTAAGGAAAATTTAGGTACGCGATCGGGGCCGGTTTAGATAGAAATTATGATTTAGTTAAATGGCTGATCGATTAGGTTAGTCGGTTGATTATACTGTCTGTGGCTAATTGTGATTAGTTGCAATTGATTGATTGTATTTGATCGTGAGCGAGCGACAAGTTAGAGAGGAGCGAGCGATCGATGCCTTAAATCGATTAATTTGGTTAATAAAGTATTACTGTATGAATCGAGCTTTTGTTGTCTAATCGGTTTTGAGTGCTGGTGGTTGCTTGGTGGCCTTGCTGATTTGATCGTTTCGCTGAACTGCCTATTTGACTGTCTTTTTATCCACTGTGTAATTGATTGTCTGTTCAGGGTTTGATAGATCTTTTATGATTGCAGTGTCTAATATTAGACTGCATATGCATATGGCTGTGTGGGAAGTCAAAAGACATGCTTTAGCATGAAAATGGCCTTTGGCCGATTTTTTACATGTGTGAGTGAGCATCCGGCTTTAATCGAAGATAATGAAATGGGTTGGTTGCTGGATGTGTTCTGTGTAGTCATATGATGGAACGATAATGCTTTTCCTAGTAAGTTCGTACTGTACCAGTTGTATAGAACTACACGATTTACCAAAAGCACGATAATTTGTGCCTCGTATGGTACGTACGGTTTTAAGGGATTATCGAATACCGGTCGTAGGTTGTGATGAACCGATGCCCCGTTTAGGGATGCCTACTTGCTGGTGCCGTGCCAGGCGCACCGGAAACACCTCTTGCAATAACCGTTGCCGAGAGAAAAGGGACGTAACCCGATCCTGCCTGTAGAACGCTCTATTGCACAGAGGTGTTGGATCGCGTTATTTGTGGGAGTCGAATCACGCCTTCTTTCGCGTAGATCCTCTCATGTGCCGTGGGCACGATTATCGTTAATAAATGGACTTGTGTGATGTCATGTGCGTTCTTGTGGATGAAATGCTTGTTTGGGTGATTGACTGATTGGCTGGGAGTCGAACCAAGTATTGCATTATGTGTGGATGACGTTGGCAAGTATACATGTGGATTGCGTTTCTATCGTGACTGTAATTAGGTATTATATGTGGTGATTTGTTATTGTGAGACTTCCGTTAGGATACCCAGTCAAATCAGTTTCCTAACCAAGTTTAGGCTTGATTCACTGAGATTTACTCTCACCCTGTCGTGAGATAACATTTTCAGGTCCCAAGTGACGAAGTCTCGTGGACGCCGATGATTGGTTTTTGGATTAGTCATCTAAAGTAAGATGAGAAGTTAATCTTACCTGACTGAGTACACATGCTAAGGTTTTGTCTAGTCACCCCGAAATATGGGGTTGTATACGTACAGAAGTAGTATCGATAGGATTAAGACTTATTTGTGGTGTTTAACTCCTACTATTCTATTCTTGTTTGTTTTTATTGTCAGGGAATTAACACGTTTCCGCATGCTTAAGTAATTGATAGATCGATAGTGTACCTGAGACGCTATCTCTATTACCTCGTGGTGATAAGCCGAGGTATATCGTGGGCTCGAGAGTCGGGGCGTGACACTAGTGAACTTTGTCCTCGAGACATTGACGGCCTTCAATGCTCACCCGAACAGCAAATTCAACCAGTCTTGGAATCAAGACTACGAGTTGAACCACACATCTCGAGTTTTCTTGGTTGTCGAGCGGCCATTAAGAACGTGCCCTGTCGTGGTCGTAATATGCATGTGGCCGTCGGCTGACAACAATGCAGCGAAACACCTGAGCTTCTCTGTTTCTTCTGAGATTGCCTAGACATCCAACGGCAATGGCCACATCTGCCGAGAAGACGGAGAAGTTCTGGTGGTGCATTGTTGCACTGAGAGTTCCGAGGGGGGTTGACGTGCAGATAGAGATTTAATCGGTTACATTCTTGTGATTTGAAATTGTAATTCCTCCATGAGAATGAAAGATTATCGAAGGCTAAACACATTGTGAACTATTATGAGTAATTTTTTTTTTGGTAAGGAGTTATGTGTAATTGATGTCGGGAAATACTAAGAATTTTCGAATACTCAAGTGTGATTATAATTTCTGTTGCATGACTTGTTTTACAGTGAAATAACTCCGGTACTGTCTATATTATCGGATAACTGATTTCATTTTATAGTATATAGAGGATCATACATATTTGTCTGCCAAGGCTGCTCAAGAATAACCTCCATCATCGTCACTTCCAATGGCCAGCGGGCACTCTGCTGATGAACCACTGCTGCCAAACATTGGCGATGTCGAGAACGGGAAGTCGTCTCGTTCCACCTCTGCCGCATTCTTCAGATGGGTTCTCAGCATCGTAATGTGGCTCGTCTTTGGCTTCTGGGTCGCGGCTATGCTTGTATCCACCTTGGACTCTGCCGGGAATAATGGGTAACTTAAGTCGTAATCAGGAGTGCATAAACAGTTGATGAATAGTGTGCGGAGCTGATAAAGAGACAATGACATCTGAAGTGCTGATAATGAAGAGACAGAGTATAGCACATTGAGATTTATACTGGTTCGGGTTTGTCCCCAAGATAATGAGACTAGAATCCACTAGTAATCAACAATTTCAATTACAATAGGCTAGTGTTGTTCCAATTACATGATAAATCACACTTTCGGAACACAACTACTTGCATTCACCGTCGAAACAAATGCGAAAAAATAAACACAGAACACAAGAATTTACGCGGTTCGTTCAAGGTGATCTACGTCCACGGACGAGATAAAAACAAGATTCCACTATAATCAAAGAGAGTACAGATTACATAAGTCGATTTTCGCGACTCTACAAAAGCGCACGGCTCACAAAACTCCCATATGACGAAAATCCTTCGTGCTATAGAATAACCCTATCCGCAACATAAAAATAGGGCCCAAAAATTATTTTCGGGGGTGTTGCCCCCGAGCCCCCATAAAAATCTATTCCCACCCCTATAGAGATTTGTTCACTTGCTGAGAGTTGGACCGATATCTCGACTTTCTCTTCACTTTTGGACCGCACAAAAATTATGTCGGGTTAGGTGATAAATCAAACCGAGTGCATAAATTTCAAGGCATATTTAACATTCACGCTTGTGCATTTGACTACATTGCTTTTACAACTCAATAGCACCCCAAAGAAATATAATCAGCATTGTAGATGCCAACAACATAAGCAAAACAGAAGAAGAAGACTCGGTTCATTCATCACCCAACTCTTTGCCAACCTCACTACTTCACTTGGATTGAGTATATATAGCCTTCTGATGCTGAGATGACTGGTTGCAACTCGGATGCAAGAATTATTCTTGATCAATATATTAATAGCACGATGCCTTAAAGGTGGCTCTCGCGCGACTCGCATCACCATCTAGAACTTGCCCTAGAAGTGGCTCTCACGAGACTCACATCACCGTATAGCACTTAGCCCTTGTCCAACTCATATCAATAGTATAATCCCCTAGGGGTGGCTCCCACACGACTCACATTACCGTGTATCACTTAGCCCTTGATAATAAAGCCCTAGGGATGGCTTCCACGAGACTCACTTCACAGTGTAGAATTTAGCCATTGACTAACACACATCACAATTTCATAAAAACATTTCTCGCCCTATTTTGAAATCCATTTAATAAATCCATAACAATTTAGAACGTCTTTCACAAAATGTTTCTCGAATCATTTTCAAACTTATTTCACAATACCTTCCCTAAAACGATTCACAATTAAACAAAAAGTAGTGAATGCCTGACCCCATATTATGCATCAAATATGTTATAAACAATCACTTCTGCCTTTTAACCAAATCAAACTTTGCACATAATACGTATTGTCCTTTTTTCATTTTCAAATTATGCATTTAGAAATTTAAAGAGGAGATTGCACCACTCGCCTGGAACCGCTTACGACCAAACAATAAACGTTAATCGAATTGTCGAACTTGCCATCTTAACAAATAAGTGATAAGCAACGTCAAAATCAAGTAAAACACTATCACAGCTACGAATCTACTAAGCTAAACTTAAACACTAACAAAATAATTTCCACGCTTCACTAAATCGCACACCCCAAGCTATACTATTCAAGCCGTTCCCAAAAGCAGAACCTTAAAATTCTTGCTTCAATCAAATCCTTGTTTTAAAAACGGCTCCGGTCAAATCCCACAACTCTACAACGCCATGATCTGACATTTTCGTGAGAACTCAAAACTCAACGGTACAAAAGTTGGACTCCAAAGCTCGAATATACGGCAACTACTCCGATTAACCAAACGACCCTTTTTCCCACTCTGAATTAGCTGTGAATACCCTCCATCGCTACATCACTTTCCATGGCCGATGACCACATCACTTTCCATATTACCTCAAGCTGTGCCAGGTAGGACAATTAATGTTTGCGTCAATAATTTTCGATCAAAATTGATCGAATTGACTCAATTGAAATAAATGCACAATATTTAGGATTAAATTGATATTAATATAAAATTCTTAGGATTGAATTGACACCAATATCCGATAAAAAAAATTAGCACCAATAAAAGATGTATGACTAAATTGACACAAATGTAAAATGTTTAGGATTGAATTTGCACACAAAAAAATTAAAAATAAATTAACATTAATGCAATAAGTTTATGATTTTTTTGACATTTTTTCCCGCTACGATATTCTCTCGATGCAAAGTATCGCTCATGAAGGGAACAAGAAGCGGGTCCAGTTTTTATTAATAAAAATTAAAGATCGGACGGCTTGAAGTATGAAGCGCCCGTGGCCTAATGGATAAGGCGTCTGACTTCTAATCAGGCGATTGTGGGTTCGAGTCCCACCGGACGTGTTTTTGACCAATTTCCTTACCTTGACACCCCCCCCCCCCCCCCCCCCCCCCCCCCCCCCCCCCCCCCCCCCCCCCCCCCGCACAATTCTTGGGTCGGCGTCTTCTTCTTCTTGTTTGCTTTTTTTCATTTCACTGACAAGAATCAGCAACAGGAACAAGCAGCGGATTCCGTAAACAAAGACGATGTTGGCAGTGTGCGGAGTGCATGGGTCCGGTCCGTCTCTCTTGGCTCGGAATGAAGATGATGAAGAGCTGATGTGGGGAGAACTTTGATGACGTTTCGATTATCAAAGCAGCGAGTGAGTACTGTTTTGTGTGAAGTAGGGGAGAAGAGCAATTTTGGAAACTTTTGTTTTTTTTATACAAGCTTATGGGATGGGAAGAACAAGAATGCAGGGGCTACTCCTCGCGCACTGCAGGTGATAAGCGGCGGTTGTCGTCGATCAGTTATTGAGGGTAGGGATGAGCGTAAATGCATGCGACCATGAATCGACTCGGTTGAGGACGACGATCATGAACAATGACAACAGGAACTCTCGTGTCCGCGCATAGAAGAGGGGACCGCCCTGACTTCACTGTCAGAGGACTCTTCTGCCCGGACAACCAGCGACGGATGACATGGCCGGATCGAGTTTTTATGTGGACTTGGTTTTTAGTGTTTGATCGGACACCAAAAAGACGCAAAGTCATGATTTTATCTCGCCGCCACCTGCGAAAACAAAACAGTATACTCTGGTGCTTCAGGGGAATACTAAGATTACGACGTGGGTGGCTAGGATTCTACTGGTCCTCCTAACTGATACGTGCAAAAGAAGGCTGAATTCCTTAGTGGTGTCAGGTTCCAGATAATCTGGATGAGTCACTCGGCATCCTCTGTGAATACCCTCCATCGCCACATCACTTGCCATGGCCGATAACCACACTGCTGATGAGCCTCTGCTGCTGAACCTTACCGATGCGGCAAGCGAGAATCCGCCTCATTCCTCCTTTGCCACCGCGTTCATCAAATGGGTTCTTCGCACCGCCATGTGGCTGGTCCTCGGTTTCTGGGTCGCGCTTATGTTTGTTTTGCCCTCAGATGCCGGGACTGAGTTCCTGGAGAGTTGGACCAGCGCGACCAATGGAAGCGTGTATGGAATTACAGGTCTGGCTATTTTCTGAAAATTTCTCCTCGGATCCTGAACTTAGGCCTACTGGCGATGATTGTCATCTTATTGGTGCTTGAACCGCCAAGCAGGGAGCATGTTCTTGGTTTACAGCGGTCCGATTCTTGTCATCGTCGTTCTTGCCATAGCAAGTCTTTTGGTTGATGGGAAGAAAGAGCTCCAATTGTATGTTGGACCCTCTAGACATTGTCCCTCTTTTATCTCCGCATTTTTCACTGAACAAATTTACGTACTCATACATTGCCATTGAACAGGAAGATGACTAGCAAATACCCGAGGATTCGATTGCGGACATTTCCCATCCTGGTCGATGGTCCGTTCGGAGTAGTCTCAGCAGCCGAGTTTATCGGGATTTGCCTCTTTGTTGTGTTTGTTCTGTGGGCTTTATATGCTTATACCATGCAGAATCTCGAAGTGTTATCAGAGCTCTCATTATCTTCTGAAGGGAAATGGTATTCCTCGTTCCAGCTTAAATTCATAGTCACCCCTTTTACCCTTGGCCGAAATTGAGGCTTAAATGAACCTACGCCGGCCAATCGTTTGAAATTTTGCGTAAAAAATCTCAAGTGTTATTGCGGCATGCGTCTTCTCAATTCTCAGTAAATAGGGCCGTTCCACTCGGTACTTCATTGTTCTTTGCAGGATTTTGATGATGATACTTACCGGACTTCGCTTTGGTACCATCGGGATATACTGCTTGGCATTTCTCTTCCTCCCAATTTCTAGGGGATCTGTTCTTCTCAGTATCATAGATATCCCCTTTGAGCAAGCAACCCGGTATCATGTCTGGCTTGGACATCTCACAATGTTCTTGTTCACTCTCCATGGGCTATGCTACATAGTTGCCTGGGCGCTAGAAGGTCGACTGCTAGATGAAGTGAGCCCCAGCAATTTGCTTTTGCTTAAATGGTTATTTTTTCCTCTCTCCGGTTAGCTCTATCTCTGTCATTCTTTTCGTTTCCTGTTTAAGGAACCAAGCAAAAGTGCTTGTCGTGACACGACATGATATGCGAATGCATGCACAAATTTCTCTTAACATGCGATCAGTGTCCGTGGTAACTATCTGTTAGAAATTTCCACGATCAGACACGGGAATGCTGAAGTTTTAATGTCTTCTTCAGATACTGAGGTGGGCAAATGAAGGTATCGCCATTCTTCCCGGGGTTATCAGCCTTTTGGCTGGTCTACTGATGTGGGTGACTACGTTGCCTCTGGTGAGGAGGAAGAAATTCGAGTTGTTCTTCTATACACACCAACTCTATGTTGTCTTCGTCGTCTTTCTGGCTCTGCATGTCGGAGACTTCATCTTTTGCATAGCCGCTGGAGGGATTTTCCTCTTGGTGATCGACCGGTTTCTCAGATTCTGCCAATCGCGAAGGACTGTGGATGTAATTTCCGCAACGTGCCTCCCTTGCGGAAATGTAGAATTGGTCCTCTCGAAGCCAGCAAGTACTGATGATTTCTCCTTTTCTTCGTCTGTGGATCGTTAATTAGTTCCCTGTAACCTTTTGGAGAATGTTCTGCTATTTGAGTCGGAATTCTCTTGGTGATGCAGATCTGCAGTACACTGCCCTGAGTTTCATCTTCATTCAGATTAGGGAATTGTCTTGCCTTCAATGGCATCCTTTCAGTGTTTCTTCTAGTCCTTTGGATGGAAGGAAACACATCTCTGTCCTCATAAAGGACTTAGGGGAATGGACCTCGAAGTTGAAGAGCAAGGTATTGCATATGTCCGGCACAGAAGGAGAAAACGAACTCCGCAGCCAATCTCGTTCCAAAATAACAGCTTCCGTCGAAGGGCCTTACGGGCATGAAATCCCTTATCATCTGACGTATGTTTTATGAACTGCTAGTAAATCTTTCGTTGCGAGGAAACAGTACGGCATGAAACCATCGGCGATGAGTAAAAAACTAGGCAAAGCTTGACCCTTCTCATTTGAAAGAACACATTCTGACCTCCATAAAAGAATTAGTGCGTTTAGATTAGGAAGTATCTTAAGATTGTGTCCATTTGATTTGCTTTTTACTTGGATTATTTGCTATTGTAGATATGAAAATCTCATTCTGGTAGCTGGAGGCAGTGGGATTTCCCCCTTTTTAGCTGTCTTGAGTGACATACTCCATCTTACAAATCAAGGGAAACCATGCTTACCAAAGAATGTCTTGGTGATTTGGGCCATAAGAAAATCCAATGAGCTTCATCTGCTATCCACTCTGGATACGGAGACGATCTGCCCTAATTTTCGCGATAAGCTGGACCTCGAAGTTCATGTCTACGTCACCAGGGAATCAGGTCCTCCTCTGGTAAATCTGACTTGTCTCTTCGACCTACAGTTTGCTTTGGATCCGTGAAATAGAGAGCTAAGCGTGGCTATGATGCAGGAAGAAGGTAACACTGATGAAGGCATCAGCACTCCCGTGTCTCCCCTATACAGGGGAAGCGGCATGTCCGTTCTAGTTGGTACGGGAAACCGTGTGTGGTCCGGAGCTTATGTCATCTCGTCCATTGTTGGATTTGCTGTATCGATGGCCCTGCTGGACATCTTCTACATAAACCCTTTGAATATAGTCTCATGGTGGTACAAGGGCCTCTTGCTTGTAGGATGCATGATTGGCAGTGTAGTCATATTTGGAGGCCCTATCATTTATCTATGGCATCGCTGGGAAAAAAGAGCCATCGCCGTCGAGGAAGCTGATGATGGTGAAAAGGATGACAAGTCGCAGCAGAGTCCACATTTTAACACAATGCAGGACGATGTAGTCCCGAAAGATCGCGGTGTTTCAAGGACTACACATTACGGCGTCAGACCAAACTTCGAAGGTACATTTTTGCCATGTCATTCGGGAGAAGGTATACTTGTTTTTAGATGGAATGATCTCACTCTTGGTAGTAACCAAAGAACTCGGTAGCAGTAGTTAAAGAACTCAGCCCTTATTGATGCTTACGCTGGTACAATATGATGCCAACTAATTCCCATCTTTGCACCAGAAATCTTCACGTCCGTATCTGAGCGCTGGGGCAATGTCGATATCGGCGTGGTCGTGTGCGGTCCCGCGACTCTTCAGTCGAGCGTCGCCAAGCAGTGCAGGTCGCAGAACTCAAGGAGGGGAGCGCTTCACCCGGTCTTCCATTTCAACAGCCACAGTTTCGATCTGTAGCCGCTCTGTCAATGCTCTTCAATCTCGTCCGCGCCAAACACTCGCGACTGATTGATCTGTAGGTCGTCTATAAGCCTAGAGTACTCGTTATAGAGTATCCTAATTCACAATCTATAGGATCGGATACCGCTGTAATGCGGCGCGTCGCTGTATTACGATGCCAGGCTAGATGATGAGCGTGCTTCGAATCTAAGATGCGAGACAACCCAGATGTATACTGGTGGACAATGGTGCATTAAGTGACTGAACACTTCATGCGTTGATCTACTAATCCCTTTCGCCAAATTATAATTCTTGTTTAGACAATCAAAGGAGATTTATAACACACAATATTCTTAGGATGGGTTTGGAACATCCTCGAATACATTCTTCTAATTAGTATCCACCACTTCAAATATTTAAACCTGTTGGAAATTGAATAAATTTTTTCCCTGAATTTCGAATATAAGAATAACGTTTGAAACAGCAATGTCTGCTCCCCGGGTCAATAAAAGGGCCCTTTTGTTCTTAATCATACTCTGTGAAAACTTTATCTATTGAGTTTACGGTCACAACTTAGAAGTGTAATTTAAGTTATGAGAAAAATTATGATAGTTATGTGTGCTAACCTACATGTCAATATGGACTGTCTCAAGTATGTTAAATAAAAATCGACTTGAACGTTTGGTAGATTTGAAATGAATAAAAAGTAAATACAGTAAAGTCACCCTTAGATTTTTCCAATTAAGTTATAGATATTTTTTACACTGATTAACAATCTTTTGTATTTACCGATCTAAGTTAGCGCGGCTCATTATATTTTCTCCCATTAAACTGCTATATAGTATAGATTTATCAATCCTCATTAGAGTTACTTATGGGTATTTATTTATTTTTCATAATTTGCCAACTTTTCTTGCTCGTTTATCAACTTTTATTTGCACTGCTCAGCGACTTCTTAAGTTGACCAACTTTTTAGAGAAATTATCAATCTTAATTAGAGTGAACTGTCAGCTTTTTTCGGATTAAGTTATAAACTAATTTCGGGTTACTAACTCTCATTTAAGTTATTTATTAAATTTATTTTTCTTGTAATCACCGGTTTTTCTTATTGTCACGCTCCAACTCTTGAGCCTGCGACATCCCTTGCCAAATCGCTACGATGTCATAGAGATAGCGTTCCAGGTACACTATCGACCTATCGCTTACTTGCGCAAGCGGAAACATATTAATTCCCTAACAACAAATCATACATGTGATAGAGAAGTTGACAGTCACGACAATCATTCAATAAAATACAATTACAAATCATTCAACATAAGCAGACGAGTCTTAACCCTACCGTGCTACTAACGTACGAGCACGACCCCGTACTTCGGGGCGACTAGATAAGACCTCAAAATGTTACTTGGTCGGGTAAGGTTAACTTCACATATACTCCAAATTGACAAATCCAAAAGCCAATCCTTAGCATCCACGAGGTTTCATCACTTGGGACCTGAAAATGTTATGCCACGACGGGGTGAGAATAAATCTCAGTGAATCAAACCTAAGCTCGGTTAGGAAATTAATTTACTCGGGCATCCTAACAATAGTCTCACAAGATCACATCACTACATTTAGCATCCAAGTATAGTCACAATATAACAACCATCCACATGCATACTTGCCAGCTTCAGCCACACATTATGCAATGCTTGACTGGACTCACGGTTATTCAGTCAATCAATCAAACGACCATCTCATCCACAAGTACACACATGACAACACACAAGTCCAATTATTAACGATGATTGTACCAACGACATATGAGAGGATCTACACGAAAGAGGGCGTGATTCAACTCTCACAAATAACGCGATCCAACACTTTAGTGCAATCCAGCGTTCTATCTGCAGGACCGAGTTATATCCCATTTCTCTCAACAATGGCTACTACAAGAGATGTCTTCAGTGCACCTAACACGACACCAGTAAGTAGGCATCCCTAAACGGGGCGTCGGTCTATCACAAGCTGCGACCAACATCCGACCAGCCCTGCATTCGTGCTAGTTAGCATCGGATCAGAATTGTCGTGTTTCTAGCAAGTCGTATGATTTTATATGATTGGTACAGTACGAATTTTCAGGAAAAGCATCATCGTTCCCTCATATGACGGAACAATACACATCCAGCAATCAATCCATTTCATTATCTTTGGTTAAAGTCGGATGCTCATACAAGCATGTAAAAGTCTCGACTGAATGCCATTTTCATGCTAAAATATATCTTTTGACTTCACACACTGTGATATGCATATGCAAACTATCCACTAGTCACCATAACAACACACAGGACGATTAGCCACATTTCATTATCTTTGATTAAAGCCGGATGCTCACACAGGCATGTAAAAGTCTCGGCTAAAGTCCATTAAACTGCTATATAGTATTGATTTATCAATCCTCATTAGAGTTGCTTATGGGTATTTATTTATTTTTCATAATTTGCCAACTTTTCTCGTTCGTTTACCAACTTTTATTTGCACTCCTCAGCGACTTCTTAAATTGACCAACTTTTTAGAGAAATTATCAATCTTAATTAGAGTGAACTGTCTGCTTTTTTCGGATTAAGATATAAACTAATTTCGGGTTACTAACTCTCATTTGAGTTAGTTATTAAATTTATTTTTCTTGTAATCACCGATTTTTCTTATTATCATGCTCTGACTCTTGAGCCCGCGATATCCCTTGCCAAATAGCCACGATGTCATAGAGATAGCGTTTCAGGTACACTATCGACCTATCACTTACTTGCGCACGCGGAAACATGTTAATTCCCCAACAACAAATCATACATGTGATAGAGAAGTTGACAGTCACGACAATCATTCAATAAAAGACAATTACAAATCATACATATGACGGAGAAGTTGGCAGTCACGACAGTCATTCAATAAAAGACAATTACAAATCATTCAACATAAGCAGACGAGTCTTAACCCTACCGCACTACTAACGTACGAGCACGACCCCATACTTTGGGGCGACTAGACAAGACCTCAAAATGTTACTTGGTCGGGTAAGGTTAACTTCACATCTACTCCAAATTGACAAATCCAAAAGCCAATCCTTAGCATCCACTAGGCTTCATCACTTGGGATCTGAAAATGTTATCCTACGACGGGGTGAGAATAAATCTCTGTGAATCAAACCTAAGCTCGGTTAGGAAAGTGATTTGCCCGAGCATCCTAACAATAGTCTCACAAGATCACATCACTACATATAGCATCCAAGTATAGTCACGATATAACAACCATCCACATGCATACTTGCCAGCTTCAGCCACACATTATGCAATGCTTGACTCGACTCACAGTTATTCAGTCAATCACTCAAACGAGCATCTCATCCACAAGTACGCATATGACAGCACACAAGTCCAATTATTAACAATGATTGTACCAACGACATATGAGAGGATCTACACGAAAGAGGGCGTGATTCAACTCTCACAAATAACGCGATCGAGCACTTTAGTGCAATCCAGTGTTCTACCGGCAGGACCGAGTTACGTCCCTTTTCTCTCAACAATGGATACTACAAGAGATGTCTTTAGTGCGCCCAACACAACACTAGTAAGTAGACATCCCTAAACGGGGCGTCGATCCATCACAAGTTGCAACCGACATCCGACCAACCCTGCATTCGTGCTAGTTAGTATCGGATCAGAATTGTCGTGTTTCTAGCAAGTCGTATGGTTTTATACGATTGGTACAGTACGAATTTGTCAGGAAAAATATCATCGTTCCCTCATATGACCGTACAATACGCATCCAACAATCAATCCATTTCATTATCTTTGGTTAAAGTCGGATGCTCACACAAGCATGTAAAAGTCTCGGCCGAATGCCATTTTCATGCTAAAATATGTTTTTTGACTTCACGTACGATCATATGCATATACAAACTATCCACTAGTCACCATAACAACACACAGGACGATTAGCCACATTTCATTATCTTTGGTTAAAACCGGATGCTCACACAGGCATGTAAAAGTCTCGGTCGAAGTCCATTTTCATGCTAAAATATGTATTTTAACTTCACACATGGTCATATGCATATCAAGACTATCCATTAGTCACCATAACAACACACAGGATGATTAGCCCCTAATCAGATAACCAATCACTTAGTGGACAAATAAGACAGTCAAATAGACATCTTAGTGAAACGAAAAAATCAATAAGTCACCAACTCAATCACGAGCGGTCAAATCCAATTAAATAATGTCAAGCTCAATTCGTACAATGTCCATTATTAATCGATTTAATTTAAAAATGTTGATCGTTCGGTCATCTCTAACCTGCCGCTCGCTTGCGGTCGAACCACAATTATCAAATTATCAAGCAATCAATCAATTGCTACTTTACCACAATTAGCCACAAACAATCTAATCAATCTGACTAACTTAATTGATCGGCCATTTAGTCTAATCACAATTTCTATCTAAATCGGCCTCGATCATGTACTTAAATTTCTTAATTGACCAACGGACTAATCCTAGGTGTAATTAGCGCCCTAACCAAGGATTAAGGTCAACTCACTGGATGAGTTAGCTCGGGCGGTCTCAACAACGACAGCGCGGGTGGCGACGATGAACGACGATGGTGACGACGGCGGCAGTTCTCGGCGTATCTGGGGTTTATCGCTCGGCCACTCGATCCAACACTTTAGGAACGCCTTAGGAAGATCCGGCAAGGTCGCCGGGATAGGTGGCTGGCGACAGGAGCTCCGGCGAGCGGCGGTCGGCGCTGTGAACAATGGAAGTCAGAGACAAAACATGGGAAAACATGGGTGTTTTGGGGTGATTCACAGTCTCAAAGGTCAAGACAAGACTGTGAAGGGCTGGGGGACTCACCAAGGGGTTGAGGACATCCATCGGGACCGGCTAGGGGTGGTGGACGGAGACGGTGAAATAGAGCTGGACAGTAGCTCGGCGCGAATAGAGGACTTCCACGCAGAAAACATGGGCGTGCTCGGAGGGGTTTTCGGCCTCCACGAGGTCAGAGGACCTAGGAGATCGCTGGAGGCGGCGATGAGTGGCAGCGGAGGCCGATTTGGCCGGATCGAAGAAAAATAGAACCGACCTCCAAAAATAGGGCACTAAGGCTGATTACGTTGGCTCCAGTGGTCGACGACCGGTGAGGTTGGGTCGGGAGAGTCGAGGAGAGGTTGAGGGACGACGCTGAGGTGGTCGGTGGCGGCGATGGCGCCGGAAACGGCCGGAGCCTCTCGGGTTAGTGAGGGCCGAAATAGAGGACGGTTTCCTCAGGGGTTTTCGCGTCTTACGGCGGTGAGCGACGGCCGGAAATGGGTCGGTGGTGATGGCAGGAGGTGGCTGGAGGTGATTGCCATCGATGGTGGTGGCGGTGGCGGTGGCAGTGGCGGTGGCGCAAACAAATGCCGGAGGAGGAAGGAGGAAGTCTCGATGTGGAGGGAGGGGCGGTGTTCCACGGGAAAGGAAGAGAGAGAGCAGAGAGAGATCATGAGGGAGCAGAGAGAGATAGGTCACGTGGGAGAGAGATGGGTTGGTGGGGCCCACAAGGACTTTTGGGTATTTTTGTCTTTTTGTGCATTATTGAGGGGCATTTTGGCAACTTGACACATCGAGACTGAATTGAAATTTCGGTACACTGGGCGAAGGGTACTTTGGTAATTTCCTAGGCTAGGCTCAATCGGGACTAGGCTCGAGCGCGAGGATTGAAATCCTAATTTGCGGCGACTAAGAATTTCGAAGTCTAATCTACATCGATTAAAACTTCAGAATTCATCCAGTTATCGTCTCTTCCGTTCTTATGATCCTAAAATATTCCATAGACTGAAATTCAATTTAATTCATTTTATTGAATTTAGACACTTTACTGAAGTCGAATTTCCAAGGCGTCACATTTATCTTTTACCAGCTTTAAATTTCTCAACTCTTATAATATGTTATTACTAACTTCAATTTAAGTGATTATCAACTTTTGTCCGGCTAAAGTATCGATGATTCTATGTTACCAATTTCATTTGAGTTTATCAATGTTTAGTTGATTCCTTTTATTGTACTACTTTTTTCTATTGAGTAACTTTTTTCTGTCAAACTATTGGGTAACTTAAGTGGTAATAAGTTGATAAATTCCTAAATAAAGGTGGATAATCCTATACAGTAATTCATAAATTTAGTGTGTGGATAAGAAAGGTAAATAAAAGCTGGTGTTTTGTAAGATTAGTTTTTCTTTGTCCGATATAAGAGAAGTTGGTGATTTTAAAAGCAACAAACTAAATAAACATTCGTGACTAACTCAAATATCTCAAAATTCAATCGTAAAAAATGGTCAATAAGAAAGATAAATAAAATAGGCTCGATTGAAAATGATATAATCTAAATTTATCCTGAATCATTTTTTTTTGTCTCAAAATAAATCCTGAACTAAGCTCCTGGAACACGAAGATTGACTGGCTATGACCATAGCTGCCTCGAGCATGTGATGACTGAGCAAAACACGAGAAAGTAAAAAATGCTCTTGAAAGATACCGGTAAACATGGATTGAATTTGAACTCCAGACATCGGGATACATCCAGAGCATTTTCCAAATCAAATTCATAAGCAATGTTAGACAATTAATGGTGACTTGGACGGCGAAGATAAATTTGGGCCTCATAATAAAAAATGTTGGGGATTTTTTCTTTTTTAGAAGATAAAAAGGTCAAGATATATTTGAGAGTGAGCCTAAAGTTTGGGATTTGTAGGAAATTAAGCTATATTCGAGAAAAATAAAGGTTCACTAAGAAATGTAATAAAAGTTGCTAAAAAATAAGATAAGTTTTCACTGTTTGTGTTGAGTATGAGAAAAGTTGGTAATTTAAGGAACAAAATAGTAGCCATTAATGAGTAACTCAAATAAGTGGGGTTAATTCCCTAAAAAGTCACTAACTTTAGGTCTAATGACGATTCTGGCCCGAATTTTTTTTTTGTCTCACAAAAAAGCACAAACTTTAGATTTCACGACGATTTTGGCCCAAACTTTTTTTCATTCCATAAAAAAGCACAAACTTTAACTCGAGTCTCAAATCCAGCCCCTTAATTTGGAACATTAGTTATCCAATATGGCGATTTCACGTCATCAATAAATTCACGTGGCTTATTGACGTGGATTTAAGATACTATTCATTATCATATTGACACGAAATATGAAATTGGTCATCATTTTTGGGGAGAGGGTAGGGTTGGGCTTGTTAAAAAAAAGGCTTTAATCGTAAGCTTGGCGGATCTCTCTGCAGGTGTAATATGCAGTTTCGGATTCTAGTTAAACAACTGATACTTGTAGGTGCAGTGAACGAGACAATGAATAAGGGCCTGCATGGTAACCATTCTCATTTTGTGATTCTGGTTCTGGAACAAAAAAAAATGAGAATCGCGTTTGGTAACGCAAATAAAAGTGATTCTCATTCTGAATGAGAATCAATTTTAAACTAAAAAAAAGAAGCAGAAAAAGATTGCTTCTTTGAAATGAATGACTTTTTAACGAAAGTCATTCTGTCGACATAAAATAAAAAACACAACACAACAAACTTGCGCGTTCTCTTTTCTCTCGACAGAACTCCTTCACTTGCTCGAGAAAAGACAGAAGCCACTCCTCATTCGCCGCTCCTACATCCGCCCCGCCTCAGCTTGATCGCCGTCGTTCGCCTCTTCGAGCACGTTTCCGATGTGTTTTGCACGACCCTATTTCTTCTTCATCTCCTTGCCAAGCCCAATGAGGGTTGCCTTTGCCCAAATCGGCGAGCACGATGCTCGACTGAGCCCGATTAGAGCCGCCATAGCCCTCGCCAAGCGTCGCCCTCGCCGATTTAGGCGTGGGTTTCCCTAATCGGCTTGGCCAAGCCTCGCCCTTGCCCTCGCCTAACGCGTTTTTGATCTAGGAACAGAAATGTTAGGCAGTTATCAAACGCATTCTCATTCTCTAAAACTCATTCTAGAACAGAATCAGAAAAATCATGTTAATCAGAATCAGAAATTAGAACCAAAATGGTTACCATGCCCAACCTAAGTTAAATGCCGTCCTTCAAGTTATGCTAGAGGTGAAATAGATGAACAACTTCAAATTTCGTGCTAAGAAGACGATGCCTTAAATCCACATCACCAAGATCTGTCGATTTATTGATGACGTGAAATTACCACGTTGAACAACTAATGGTTCCAAATTAAAGGGCCCAATTTGGGACTCGAATTAAAATTTGTATTTTTTCATGGGATGAAAAAAAGTTTGGGCCTAAAGTATATATTTTTTTACGAAACAAAAAAAAAAGTTCAGGCAAGAATCATCGTTAAACCTAAAGTTGATGCTTTTTTAGGGAATTAGCCCCAAATAAGAGTTGGTAAGTTGAAAACTTTTTAAGATAAAAGTCGACAACTACTCTATCGAGATTGTTAATTTATATGAAAAAAAATCAGTAAATTCAACGAGTTACATGTAAAGGTGGTAAACCAAGTAGAGAATATAGTAAATTAAGAAAGAACAAATAATATTTGGTTAATAAGTCAAATGAGGGTTGGTAATCTAATCAAGAAAAAGTTCATCACGCACAAAAAAAAAAAAAAAGATTGCTAATTTCGCATAATTAGTTGATAAATTTAGTCGGTCGGTAAGATAGTCAAACAAAAGTTGGCAAATTGATGAAAGAATTTTTCTTTGTTAGGACATGCTAGAGGTTGTCATTTTATTTTCTCTTTTATGGTTAGTTTAAGTTTCATTTCATAAAGAACTCCTGTGGGATGACTAGCTACGAGCCAAACACGAAGATCAAACCACAAACTACCCACAAACAAAGCAAAAAACTCATAAAGCAACCCATTAAATCGAAGTGAATCTGCCGATCAGAACAAATCTGCTCGGCCACATTCTACTTGTGACGTCCTGAAAATTTACCTTTGGCAAGATAACTGAAATCAATTTAAGAAATTGACATCGAATTCCAGTCGATGAAAAATTTTGGATGGCAAGAACTGAAGAAACAATAATTGGACAAATTCCAAAATTTCAGTCTGTTTAGATTAGGTTTCGAAATTCTTAGTCATCGAGAATTAGAATTTCAATCATCGCGCTTGAGCCTAATCCTGACCGAGCTTAGCTTGTGAAATTACCAAACTACCCTTTTGTTCGGTGTCCGAAAATTTAATCCAGTCCCGATTTGCGAAATTACTAAAATGCCCCTCAATTTTCACTATAGGACAAAATTGCCCAAAATTTCTTCATGTGGGCCCTACCCTACTCTCTCTCTCCTGCCCCTCTCCCTATCTCTCTCTCTCTCTCTCTCTCTCTCGGCCGTAGCCCCCCCCGACCGAACCCTTCTTCTTCTTCTTCTTCTTCTTGGATAATCGGACTTACTCCGGCGATTTTTACGCTGCCGCCACCCCACCACCGACGGCCACCACCTTCGGTCACCTCCTACCATCACCCTCGATCGCTCCGCCGCCATCGACGGCGGCCGGAAGCGGCGAAAACAGCCCCCTGTTTCAGCCTCTGCTGACCCGAGAACGTCGGGTCTTCCTCCGGCCATTCCGGCCGTCACCGTCACCGTCACCGCCGCCACCCACCACCCCTCCGATCTTATCCTGCCTCCTCTAGACACCCTCGACCCAGTCCCGCCGCCGATTGCCCTCCGGAGCGGCCGTAATTGGCCCTGAAATCGCCGGTGCCCTGTTTTGGAGACAGATCGGATTTTTTCTTTGATCCGGCCATTTCCGACGATGCTGTCCCTCATTGCCACCGCCGATGAATCCCCAAGACCTCCCTCCATCTTCCCTGAGCTTGTGGCCACCGGCCGCCACGCGTGGCCGCTGAAAATCGGCCTAAACGGAACCCATGTTTCTTGGCGCCCCCAAACCCAGCACTGTCGGTGTTGTTCGGCCGTCGATCCGCCGTTTTCGGCCGTCCTTCGCCACGGCCACCACTCCTGATCGATTCTCGCCCACCCTCTGGTCCTTTCACAGCCAACCTCCGAGTCGGCCTCCGTCCGTCGGTCGCCGAACCGACAGTTTCAGCCCCTGCGTCGCCCTTCCTTGTCAGGGCCGGTTCGCGCGGGCCGTAGCCCGTATTGGCCTGGTTCGGGTGGCCGGGCCTGTGGGCCATTTTGGCCTAGAGAAGTTCGGGTTCGTGGGCCATTTTGGTCAAGAAATTTGGGCCGTTGTTCGAGGAATTTGGCTCGTGATCCACCATCGCAGTTTGCCGTTATCGCCACTGCCGTCGCCTTCGCCGTTGGGACCGCCCGAGCCGACTCAATTTGTGAGTTGACCCTAATCCTTGGTTAGGACACTAATTGCGCCTATGATTAGTCGCTTAGTCTAATAAGAAAAATTTAGGTACGCGATCGGGGCCGGTTTAGATAGAAATTGTGATTAAGTTAAATGGCAATTCGTTTAGGTTAGTCGGTTGATTATACTGTCTGTGGCTAATTGTGATTAGTTGTAATTGATTGATTGTATTTGATCGTGAGCGAGCGACAAGTTAGAGACGAGCGAGCGATCGATGCCTTAAATCGATTAATTTGGTTAATAAAGTATTACTGTACGAATCAAGCTTTTGTTGTCTAATCGATTTTGAGTGCTGGTGGTTGCTTGGTGGCCTTGCTGATTTGATCGTTTCGCTGAACTGCCTATTTGATTGTCTTTTTGTCCACTGTGTAATTGATTGTCTGTTCAGGGTTTGATAGACCTTTTATGATTGCAGTGTCTAATATTAGACTGCATATGCATATGACCGTGTGGGAAGTCAAAAGACATGTTTTAGCATGAAAATGGCCTTTGGTCGATCTTTTACATGCGTGAGTGAGTATCCGGCTTTAATCGAAGATAATGAAATGAGTTGGTTGCTGGATGTGTTCTGTGTGGTCATATGATGGAACGATGATGCTTTTCCTAGCAAGTTCGTACTGTACCAGTTGTATAGAACTACACGATTTGCCAAAAGCACGATAACTCGTGCCCCGTATGGTTCGTACGGTTTTAAGGGATTATCGGATACCGATCGTAGCTTGTGATGGACCGATGCCCCGTTTAGGGATACCTACTTGCTGGTGTTGTGCCAGGCGCACCGGAAACACCTCTTGCAATCGCCGTTGCCGAGAGAAAAGGGACGTAACCCGGTCCTGCCTGTAGAACGCTCTATTGCACAGAGGTGTTGGATCGCGTTATTTGTGGGAGTCGAATCACGCCTTCTTTCGCGTAGATCCTCTCATGTGACGTGGGCACGATTATCGTTAATAAATGGACTTGTGTGATGTCATGTGCGTTCTTGTGGATGAGATGCTTGTTTGGGTGATTGACTGATTGGCTGGGAGTCGAACCAAGTATTGCATTATGTGTGGATGACGTTGGCAAGTATGCATGTGGATTGCGTTTCTATCGTGACTGTAATTGGGTGTTTTATGTGGTGATTTGTTATTGTGAGACTTCCGTTAGGATACCCAGTCAAATCAGTTTCCTAACCAAGTTTAGGCTTGATTCACTGAGATTTACTCTCACCCCGTCGTGAGATAACATTTTCAGGTCCCAAGTGACGAAGCCTCGTGGACGCCAATGATTGGCTTTTGGATTAGTCATCTGAAGTAAGATGAAAAGTTAATCTTACCTGACTGAGTACACATGCTAAGGTTTTGTCTAGTCACCCCGAAATATGGGGTTGTATACGTACATAAGTTGTATCGATAGGATTAAGATTTATTTGTGGTGTTTAACTCCTACTATTCTATTCTTGTTTGTTTTTATTGTCAGGGAATTAACACGCTTCCGCATGCTTAAGTAATTGATAGGTCGATAGTGTGCCTAAGACGCTATCTTTATTACCTCGTGGTGATAAGCCGAGGTATGTCGCGGGCTCGAGAGTCGGGGCGTGACAATAGTGAACTTTGTCCTTGAGACATTGACGGCCTTCAATGCTCACCCGAATAGCAAATTCAACCAGTCTTGGAATCAAGACCAGGAGTTGAACCACACATCTCGAGTTTTCTCGGTTGTCGAGCGGCCATTAAGAACGTGCACTGTCGTGGTCGTAATATGCATGTGGCCGTCAGCTGACAACAATGCAGCGGAACACCTGAGCTTCTCTGTTTCTTTTGAGATTGCCTGGACATCCAACGGCAATGGCCACATCTGCCGAGAAGACGAAGAAGTTCTGGAGGTGCATTGTTGCACTGAGAGTTCCGAGGGGGGTTGACGTGCAGATAGAGATTTAATCGGTTACATTCTTATGATTTGAAATTGTAATTCCTCCATGAGAATGAAAGATTATCGAAGGCTAAACACATTGTGAACTATTATGAGTAATTTTTTTTTTGGTAAGGAGTTATGTGTAATTGATGTCGGGAAATACTAAGAATTTTCGAATACTCAAGTGTGATTATAATTTCTGTTGCATGACTTGTTTTACGGTGAAATAACTCCGGTACTGTCTATATTATCGGATAACTGATTTCATTTTATAGTATTTAGAGGATCATACATATTTGTCTGCCAAGGCTGCTCAAGAATAACCTCCATCATCGTCACTTCCAATGGCCAGCGGGCACTCTGCTGATGAACCACTGCTGCCAAACATTGGCAATGTCAAGAACGGGAAGCCGTCTCGTTCCACGTCTGCCGCATTCTTCAGATGGGTTCTCAGCATCGTAATGTGGCTCGTCTTTGGCTTCTGGGTCGCGGCTATGCTTGTATCCACCTTGGACTCCGCCGGGAATAATGGGTAACTTAAGTCGTAATCAGGAGTGCATAAACAGTTGATGAATAGTGTGCGGAGCTGATAAAGAGACAATGACATCTGAAGTGCTGATAATGAAGAGACAGAGTATAGCACATTGAGATTTATACTGGTTCGGGTTTGTCCCCAAGATAATGAGACTAGAATCCACTAGTAATCAACAATTTCAATTTCAATAGGCTAGTGTTGTTCCAATTACATGATAAATCACACTTTCGGGACACAACTACTTGCATTCACCGTTGAAACAAATGCGAAAAAATAAACACAGAACACAGGAATTTACGTGGTTCGATCAAGGTGATCTACGTCCACGGGGGAGATAAAAACAAGATTCCACTATAATCAAAGAGAGTACAGATTACATAAGTCGATTTTCGCGACTCTACAAAAGCGCACGGCTCACAAAACTCCCATATAACGAAAATCCTTCGTGCTACAGAATAACCCTATCCGCAACATAAAAATAGGGCCCAAAAATTATTTTCGGGGGTGTTGCCCCCGTGCCCCCATAAAAATCTATTCGCACCCCTATAGAGATTTGTTCACTTGCTGAGAGTGGGGCCGATATCTCGACTTTCTCTTCACTTTTGGACCGCACAAAAATTATGCCGGGTTAGGTGATAAATCAAACCGAGTGCATAAATTTTAAGGCATATTTTACATTCACGCTTGTACATTTGACTACATTGCTTTTACAACTCAATAGCACCCCAAAGAAATATAATCAGCATTGTAGATGCCAACAACATAAGCAAAACAGAAGAAGAAGACTCGGTTCGTTCATCACCCGACTCTTTGCCGACCTCACTACTTCACTTGGATTGAGTATATATAGCCTTCTGATGCTGAGATGACTGGTTGCAACTCGGATGCAAGAATTATTCTTGATCAATATATTAATAGCACGATGCCTTAAAGGTGGCTCCCACGCGACTCGCATCACCATCTAGAACTTGCCCTAGAAGTGGCTCTCACGAGACTCACATCACCGTATAGCACTTAGCCCTTGTCCAACTCATATCAATAGTATAAGCCCCTAGGGGTGGCTTCCACACGACTCACATTACCGTGTATCACTTAGCCCTTGATAATAAAGCCCTAGGGATGGCTTCCACGAGACTCACTTCACAGTGTAGAATTTAGCCATTGACTAACACACATCACAATTTCATAAAAACATTTCTCGCCCTATTTTGAAATCCATTTAATAAATCCATAACAATTTAGAACGTCTTTCACAAAATGTTTCTCGAATCATTTTCGAACTTATTTCACAATACCTTCCCTAAAACGATTCACAATTAAACAAAAAGTAGTGAATGCCTGACCCCATATTATGCATCAAATATGTTATAAACAATCACTTCTGCCTTTTAACCAAATCAAACTTTGCACATAATACGTATTGTCCTTTTTTCATTTTCAAATTATGCATTTAAAAATTTAAAGACGAGATTGCACCACTCGCCTGGAACCGCTTACGACCAAACAATAAACGTTAATCGAATTGTCGAACTTGCCATCTTAACAAATAAGTGATAAGCAACGTCAAAATCAAGTAAAACGCTATCACAGGTACGAATCGACTAAGCTAAACTTAAACACTAACAAAATAATTTCCACGCTTCACTAAATCGCACACCCCAAGCTATACTATTCAAGCCGTTCCCAAAAGCAGAACCTTAAAATTCTTGCTTCAATCAAATCCTTGTTTTAAAAACGGCTCCGGTCAAATCCCACAACTCTACAACGCCATGATCTGACATTTTCGTGAGAACTCAAAACTCAACGGTACAAAAATTGGACTCCAAAGCTCGAATATACGGCAACTACTCCGATTAACCGAACGACCCTTTTTCCCACTCTGAATTCGCTGTGAATACCCTCCATCGCCACATCACTTTCCATAGCCGATGACCACTTTGCTGACGAGCCTATGCTGCTGAACCTTACAGATGCCGAGAGCACGAATCCGCCTCGTTCCGCCTGTGCCATTGCATTCGTCAAATGGGTACTCGGCATCGCCATGTGGCTGGTGCTCGGTTTCCGGTCTTTCCCCTCGGATGCCGGGACTGAGTTCAGGGAGAGTTGGACCAGAGCGACCATCGGAAGCGTACACAGAACTACAGGTCTGGCTATTTTTTAACTTCTCATCGGATCCTGAAATTAGGCCTTGTAGCGATGATTGCCATCTTATTAGTGCGTGGTCCTGAAACACCTAGCAGGGAGCATGTTCTTGGTGTGCAGCGGTCCGATTCTCGTCATCGTGGTCCTTGCCATAGCAAGTCTTCTGGTTGATGGGAAGAAAGAGCTCCAACTGTATGTTGAACCCTCTAGTCATTGTCCCCACTTTTTGTCTACGCATTTTTCACTGAACAGATTTACTTCCTCATACGTTGCCATTGAACACGAGATCTCAGGAAGACGACTAGCAAATACCCAAGGATACGATTGCGGACATTTCCTATCCTGGTCGATGGACCGTTCGGAGTAGTCTCAGCAGCTGTGTTTATCGGGATTTGCCTCTTTGTTGTGTTTGCTATGTGGGCTTTATATGCTTATACCATGCAGAATCTCAAAGTGTTATCGGAGCTCTCATTATCTTCTGAAGGGAAATGGTATTCCTAGTTCCTGCTTAAATTCATAGTCACCCCTTTTACCCTTGGCGGAAATTGAAATTGGCTTAAATAAACCAACGCCAACCGACCATTTTAAATTATGCGTCGAAAATCTCACGTGTTATTGCTGTATCGCAGGATCTTGATGATTATACTTTCCGGAATTCGCTTTGGTTCCATGGGGATATACTACTTGGCATTTCTCTTCCTCCCAATTTCTAGGTGATCTGTTCTTCTTAGTATCATAGACATCCCCTTCGAGCAAGCAACCCGGTATCATGTCTGGCTTGGACATCTCACAGTGTTCTTCTCCACTCTCCATGGGGTATGCTTCGCACTTGCATGGGCGCTAGAAGGTCAACTGCTAGATGAAGTGAGCCCCAGCAATTTTCTTTTGCTTAAACGGTTATCTTTTCCTCTTTCCAGTTAGCTTTATCAGTATCATTCTTTTCGTTTCCTGTTTGAGGAGCTGAGCATCACAAGTGCTAGTCTTGACAGAACACGAGATGAGAATGCATGCATAAATTTATGGCTCCTATAAGATGTCTCTTAATATGTGATCCGTGTCGGTGGTAACTTTCTGTTAGAAATTTCTATAATCAGACATAGGAGGACTTCATTATGCTGCAGTTCTTAATCCATGACTCAGAATGTCTTCAGATGCTGGAGTGGGCAGATGAAGGTATTGCCATTCTTCCAGCGGTTATCAGCCTTTGGGCTGGTCTACTGATGTGGGTGACTACGTTGCCTCTGGTCAGGAAGAAGAAATTCGAGTTGTTCTTCTATACACACCAACTCTATGTTGTCTTCGTCGTCTTTCTGGCTCTGCATGTTGGAGACTTCATCTTTTGTATAGCCGCTGGAGGGATTTTCCTCTTGGTGATCGACCGGTTTCTCAGATTCTGCCAATCGCGAAGGACTGTGGATGTAATTTCCGCAACGTGCCTCCCTTGCGGAAGTGTAGAATTGGTCCTTTCAAAGCCAGCAAGCACTGACGATTTCTCCTTTTCTTCATCTGTGGATCGTTAATTAGTTCCCTGTGACCTTTTGGAGAATGCTCCGCTATTTGAGTCGGAATTCTCTTGGTGATGCAGATATGCAGTACACTGCCCTGAGTTTCATCTTCATTCAGATTAGGGAATTGTCTTGCCTTCAATGGCATCCTTTCAGTGTTTCTTCTAGTCCTTTAGATGGAAAGAAACGCATCTCTGTCCTCATAAAGGACTTAGGGGAATGGACCTCGAAGTTGAAGAGCAAGGTATTGCATATGTCCGACACAGAAGGAGAAAACGAACTCCGCAGCTAATCTCGTTCCAAAATAACAGCTTCCGTCGAAGGGCCTTACGGGCGTGAAATCCCTTACCATCTGACGTATGTTTTATGATCTGCTAATACATCTTTCGTTGCGAGAAAATAGTACGGCATGAAACCATCAGCGGTGAGTAAAAAACTAGGCAAAGCTTGACCCTTCTCATTTGAAAGAACACATTCTGACCTCCACAAAAAAAAATTAGTGCTTCTAGATTAGGAAGTATCTTAAGATTGTGTCCATTTGATTTGCTTTTTACTTGAATTATTTGCTCTGGTAGATATCAAAATCTCATTCTGGTAGCTGGAGGCAGTGGGATATCCCCCTTTCTGGCTGTCTTGAGTGACATACTCCATTTTACAAATCAAGGCAAACCATGCTTACCAAAGCATGTCTTGGTGATTTGGGCCATAAGAAAATCCAATGAGTTTCTTCTGCTATCCACTCTGGATACGGAGTCGATCTGCCCTAACTTTTGCGATAAGCTGGACCTCGAAGTTCGTATCTATGTCACTAGGGAATCGGGTCCTCCACTGGTAAATCTGGCTTGTGTCTTTGACATACAGTTTGCCTTGGATCCGTGAAATAGAGAGCTAAGTGTCACTATCATGCAGGAAGAAGGTAACATTGATGAGGGAATTAGCGCTTCCGTGTCTCCTCTATCCAGTGGAAGCGGCATGTCCGTTCTGGTCGTTACGGGAAACATTGCGTGGTCCGGAGCTTATGTCATCTCGTCCATTGTTGGATTTGCCGTATCGATGGCCCTGCTGGACATCTTCTACGTAAACCCTTTAAATATAGTCTCATGCTGGTACAAGGGCCTCTTGCTTGTAGGATGTATGATTGGCAGTGTAATCATATTTGGAGGCCCCGTCGTCTTTCTTTGGCACCGTGGGCAAAACAGAGCGGTCGCCGTAGAGGAAGCCAAGGATGGTGAGAAGGATGACAAGTCCCAGCAGAGTGCACATTTTAACACAATGCAGGACAGCGGAGTCCCCGAAGATCGCGCTGTTTCAAGGGCTACACATAACGGCGCCAGCCCAAACTTTGAAGGTACATTTTGCCATGTCATTCGGGAGATGGTGTACTTGTTTTAGATGGAATGATCTCTCTCTTGGTAGTAACTAATGAACTCGGCAGCAGTAGTGAAAGAACTCAGCCCTTATTGATGCTTATGCCGGAATAATATGATCCCGATTCCCATCTTTGCACCAGAAATCTTCACGTCCGTGTCCGAGCACTGGGGCAATGTCGATATCGGCGTGGTCGTGTGCGGTCCCGCGACTCTTCAGTCGAGCGTTGCCAAGCAGTGCAGGTCACAGAACTTGAGGAGGGAAGCACTTCAATTTCTTAAATTAACCAACCTTTATTTGCACTCCTTAGCAATTTCTTAAATTAACCAACTTTTTAGAGAAATTATCAACCTCAATTAAAATGAACAGTCTGTTTTTCTCTGATTAAGTTATCAATGAAATTTGGGTTACTTAACTCTCATTTGAGTTGTTTATCAAATTTATTTTTTCTTGTAATTACCAGCTTTTCTTATCATTTACCAGCTTTAAATTTCTCAACTCTTATATGTTATTACTAACTTTAATTAAGTGATTATCAACTTTTGTCGGGCTAAATTATTGATGATTCTATGTTACCAACTTTCATTTGAGTTTATCAATATTTAGTTGATTACTTTTATCGTCCTACTTTTTCTATTGGGTAACTTTTTTTTTTTTTTGGGGGGGGAGGGGGGGTCAAACTATTGGGTTACTTTTTTTTTTTTGGGTAAGGAAACAATTGGGTAACTTAAGTGATAATAACTTGATAAATTCCTAAATAAAGGTGGACAATCCTATACAATAATTCATAAATTTAGAGTGTGGATAAGAAAGTTAAGTAAAGTCGGTGCGTAGTAAGATTTGTTTTTCTTTGTCCGATATAAGATAAGTTGGTGATTTAAAAGCAACAAACTAAATAAACATTGGCAAGTAACTCAAATATCTCAAAATTCAACAAATTGTTACTAAGTCTCGATAAAAATGATTTAGTATACTCTAAATTTATCCCGAATTTTTTTTATCAACTCAAAATAAATCTTCAACTTTCATTTTTGAGACCTAAATCTACCGTCCATTAGTCATCCAACACGGCATAGATCGTGTGTAATGTCATGTCACACGGTATAAATGGAAAAATGAAATAAAAAATGAAAGAGAGAAAGAAGAGGAAAAGAAAAAACAAAAAAAAAGAATAATAATAAGAGAGAGCAGGGTGGCCGTGGCCACTGGCCACTCAAGCTCAAGCTCTAAGCTCCCGGTCGCATGGGCATGGCCGTTCAATCTCCAAACTCCCGGCCGCAATGAGTACGAAGCTTGACCGACCATAGCCATGGCTGCCGCGAACATGCGATGACCGAGCAAAGCACACGAGCAGACATAGATGGGGACGACCAACGGGAGAGGGAGGGAGACGACGAGTCGTCGACCATGTCCATATGGGCACCACCCACCTGCGCTGAGCAGGCGACATGAGAATGGGAAGACGCTCGCTTAGAATCACTGGTAGCCTTCAATGGCGAGACCTCGAACCAAAATTCGTAAGAATGGAGCCACTGAAAGCGAGAGCAGTGGCGGGACATTCTCTTGAGGGCTAACATAGGTATCAGATTAGCAAGCGAGAGCGACGCCATCATTTTGCTCTATTGCAAGTTAATCCATGAACCCAATTCACTCTCTTGAAAGATACCGGCTAACATGGATCGAATTTGAACTCCAAACATTGGGATAAATCCAAAGCATTTTCCAAATCATGTTCGTAAGCACACCAACTCAAATCACAACAAAGACAGAGCTCGCCTCTCCGGAAAGTAAATAAAAACAAAGTTCTGTCTGCTCGCCTTCTCCGCTTAGTCATCATACGCCCGAAGTTTGAGTGGCTATGGCCTCCGCAAGCTTCATGGCTCGAAACTCCAACGACCATGGCTGCCGTGAGCCCGAAGCTAGCCGTCACGAGTTGGAAGCTCGAGCAGCCGTGGCCGCATCCCTCTCCCAGTTTTTCTTTTTGGTGTTTCTTTCTTTTTTCTCTTTTTTTTTTTTTTCAGTTATACTGTCTCACGTGGCATGGAATGTTGGATAACTAACGGTGAATTAGACGGTTGTCGAGCAGCCATTACGAACGTGCATGGTCGTGGTCGTAATATGCATGTGGCCGTCAGCTGACGACAATGCAGCGGACCACCTGAGCTTCTCAGTTTCTTCTGAGATTGCCTGGACATCCAACGGCAATGACCACATCTGCCGAGAAGACGGAGAAGTTCTGTTGGCGCATTGTTGCGCTGACAGTTCGGAGGGGGGTTGAGGTGCAGACACAGATTAATAACCTTTCTACTCTAGAAATTGATTTATGACTAAAAATATTTTTTTCTATTTTTGTTTCTAGATAATTTTTTTAGCAAAAAAATGTGTTTGATAACGACATAAAATTTCTTATCCTGAAACAACCGGCGGCCAGCGGCAGCGGTGGCGGGCCAGCGATCGACGACAACCAGCAAGCTTGGGCGGCAACAGGCAACCACCGGCGGTGGCGTCTGACGGCATCCTGCCCGTCGCTGGCCCAATTGCCGAGCGAGGCCACCATTTATTTATTTTTACGTAATTTTTTTGGAACACGTTGGGAATGGAACCCACGACCGCCAAAGTAATTCACCTAAACGACAAACAACGAGACAAACATCACAATTGACAAAATCATTTGCAGGTTAATTAATTTATACACTCATTAATTTTTTTGTTGGGGGCCGCGATTTATTTTTTTATTTTGTATTTTTTGGAAAAATAAAAAATTATTGATAGTTATTATAATTATTTATCTTTTGAAGCTTATTTTTTATAAGATAATCATAAATCATTAAATAAAAAATAATTTATATTTATGCAATTATTTAAAACCGCAGTAATAGATAAATGAAAAACGCAGCAAAATGCTAAAAATCGTATGGAAAGATGGAAAACAGCGGCAAAAGAGTGAAAACGAGTTAAGAAATGGAAAAACTTTGAAAGGGCATATCTCATCGCCCGGATGTCCGTTTGGGATTTTTTTTTTGTTTCACGTAATTTTTTGAGATGAATCCATAGGCAATTAGCAGTAGGCGGTTTGGCCGGCCTTTTTCCCCAAATATGCCATTTTCCTTGTCAATTTTGCATTTTCTCCTCCGATGCCGTGTCTCGATCACAAATGAACTGTCATTTTCCTCTTTCTTCTTTCGATCTTTCCAAGCCGGACTCATTTTATCATGTCTTTTGTAGTAAAAAAGGGGTCTAGGCATTTTTTCATCCCCAAATCAATATCACGTCTTTTAATCAGTGTATAGATTAATTAATCTGTAAATGATATCGGCAATTATGTTGTTTACGCCGTTGTTTGTCATTTGGGTGAAGTGCTTTGGTGGTCGTGTGTTCCATTCCTAGCGTGTTTCATCTCTTATTTTTTTATATTTCTTTTTTATTTTTCCAAAAAAAAATACGAAATAAAAAAATAAATGGTGGCCCAATCAAGCCGATTTGGTGCCGCTCCGCGGCACATTGGCCGTGCGGCATCTAATTTGGTATTTATTATTTTTTTAATGCTTTTTTGTGATTGTTTTTTTTTTTAATTCTAATTTGGAAAATTGCCCAAATTCCTCACTCTGCGACTATTTCCACCCTCTTTCCGCCAGATTTTACTTGAATTATCTTCTCTGGTAGAAACGAAAACTTCATTCTAGTAGCTGGTGGCAGTGGGATGTCCCCCTTCTTGGCCATCTTGAGTGACACACTCCATCTCAAAGGCATGGGAAACCATGCTTACCAAGGAATGTCTGTCATTTGGGCAATCAAAAAGTCCGATAAGCATCATCTACTTTCCACTCTGGATATGGGGTTGATCTGCCCTAACCTTTCGGATAGACTTAATCTTGAAGGTGGTGTTTATGTCACTCGGGAATCAGATCCTCCATTGGTAAATTCGACCTGTGTCTTTGACACACAATTTGCCTCAGATCAGTGAAGTTTTCTCTACTATTCAAGTTTCAAATTTTAAATCTGATAGAGCTGAGTGTGGTTATGATGCAGGAAGAAGGTATCAACAACGAGGGCTTTAGCTGTCCCGTGTCCCGTCCATTAAGGGGAAGAGGCATGTCCGATCTAGTCGGTATGGGAGACGGCATATGGTCTGGACTATATGTCGTCTCGTCCGTGGTCGGCTTTGCCGTATTGATGGCCCTCGTGGACATCTTCTACATAAACCCTGTGAACATAGTCACATGGTGGTACAAAGGCCTCATGTTTGTAGGATGCATGCTTGCGAGTGTAATCATATTTGGAGGAAGAAGGTATCAACAACGAGGGCTTTAGCTGTCCCGTGTCCCGTCCATTAAGGGGAAGAGGCATGTCCGATCTAGTCGGTATGGGAGACGGCATATGGTCTGGACTATATGTCGTCTCGTCCGTGGTCGGCTTTGCCGTATTGATGGCCCTCGTGGACATCTTCTACATAAACCCTGTGAACATAGTCACATGGTGGTACAAAGGCCTCATGTTTGTAGGATGCATGCTTGCGAGTGTAATCATATTTGGAGGCCTTATCATCTTTCTATGGCCTCTCTGGGAAAGAAGAATCCATGCTGCAGAGGAAGCCGAGGACGCTAGGAAGGATAGCAGGTTGCGGCAGAATGACAGTGCCAATGTGAATATAATTCAGGACAACTTCGTCCCAGAAGATCGCGGAGCTAGACCGAACTTTGAAGGTATTCTTTTGCCATGTCATTGGGGAGATGATGTTATTTGCTTGTTTCGAGTTGAATGATCTCATTAGTTGTTAGATAACCGAGTACTCTTGATGCTTATGCTGGACCAATGGGATCACGCGCATTGATTTTTCGCACGACCCTCTGAGCAGAAATATTTAAATCCGTGTCCGAGCGGTGTGGCAACGTCGATATTGGCGTGATCTTGTGCGTTCCGGTGACTATTCGGTCCAGTGTTGCTAGACAATGCAGGCCTCAGAACTTAAGGAGGCGGTCGCTTGGCCCGGTCTTCCATTTGAACATCCATAGTTTCCATCTGTAGCGACTTTTGTAACGTCTCTCCTACCTTGCCCGTGCCAAACTCGGTTGATCCAACCAGGAGTATCGATAAGCCGATGCTAGTAATGCGATGTACTGTAGGCAAGGAGTGTTATCCTAATTGTACCGGATCAGATGTCACCGTAACCGTCTCCCTACGAAGTCATTTTATCGGTCTCCCAGTCAGACCATCGTTAGTGTGCTCTGGATCTTCCACGTGCGACATCCTCGGGTGTCTGTTGGACGCCGTTTCACTATGGCGCTAATTCCACTATCAAGTTAGTTTTTTTTTTTTTTTCATTGATATGACATAAATTCATGACCATCGAATACATTTGTGTCAAAGTGGATCAAATTAAGGGCGCGGAGAATAAACAAGAGTCAGACCCAAACATGGTCGTCCAATCTACACGTCTCATTGAAACCCCAGAAAAAGAAAAATCTTTGAACTTTGTATGTACACGTCTTCCAGATTTGACTATGATTACTGCTGACATGTAAAAGGTTCAACTAGGATCGGTGAAAACTTCTGCTTCAATGGAGGTCCGTGTAGCTTAAAGTCATTCGAAATCGTACATGATGTTTTGCGAGTTCCTTGAAAAATCAAAGGGTTATCCTTTTCTGCTCATTGGGCCTATCAAATTCTTTTCTTTCTCGAGTCGAAAAGCCAAAGATTGCACTTATTTTTTTTTGCTTCAAACTTACGAAGAAGCGTACAATTCAAGCTCATCATCGGCTTCAAAGACTGCAGGTTGCTGGGTATCCGTCAAGTTTTCTTTCGCTCAAGCAAGCTGGCACTTGGGTAAATGTGACCCACCCATACGGCTGATCATTGTGACGAAGGATGACGTGACAATGCAAGATCTCGGGTACGCATGTAATTGAGTGGACCTGATCGCTTCTCTGTAGGATGTTTCTTCTGGGATGAGACAACCAACGACCCGTAATTGCCCTGTCCAATTCCCATTTTTTGTGGACTTGGTTTTGTTGTTCTCTTCTTCATCGTCATATTTTGGTACACCAAGAAGACGGAAGGCAAAGAGATGATCTTTTATCAGCTCCGCTGTTAGAGAACAAAATGCACCCAGTACGGTTGAGCGGCGACTGATATGTCCTCTTCTTCATGTATGTAGAATCCTGGTGTCTACTGTCTCAGCCACAGAATGGCAAGACGACGCCACCCGCTCATTCTGTGCGCATCGTGAAGGGATATGGTTTCTTCTCAGAGGCGATGCTAAGATTGTGATGTGAGTGGTTTGAATTCTCCTAACTGATGTATGCCATGCCAAATTCCTTATTGTCGTATGGTTCCACATAATTTGGAATTGGAGGTATTCTCAAATTCTCCGTGAGTTTTTGTATATATATATATCTGTGGTTAGCCTAGGCTGCCTCAGAAAACCCTCCATCATCATATCTCTTGGCATGGCTAAAAAGCACTCTGCTCATGAGCCTCTGCTGCTCGACCTTACCGATGTCGAGAAGGCACCTCGTTTCATCTCCCCTGCATTCGTCAAATGGGTTCTCAACATCGCAATGTGGCTCCTCTTCATTTTCTGGGTTGCAATCATGTTTGCTTCCCCCTCGGAATCCACGGAGAAGTTCACGAGAAATTGGACTAGAGCAGCCAGCGGAAGCGTATATGGCATTACAGGTTCAGCTTTTGCTCTCCCTTACTCTGACTTCACATAGTTAACAGTCATTGTCGGCTCATTTTGGCATTTAAAACCCTGCAGGAAGCATTTTCTTGCTATATAGTGGCCCGATTCTAGCTGTTGCCTTTCTTGCCATAGCAAGTCTTATCATTGCTGGGGAGAAAGAGCTCCAATTGTATGTTGAATCGAAACTCCAGTCAGTGTGTCAGTAGTCTGTGCATTTTTGTTGTGCAAATTTAATTTCTTACTGCCACTGTAACTTGAGATCACAGGAAGAAGACTAGCAAATACCCAAGGTTTCGATTACGGACATTTCCGATCCTGGTCGATGGACCATTTGGAGTAGTCTCAGCAGCTGAGTTTATTGGGATTTGCCTCTTTGTCGTGTTTCTCTTATGGGCTGTTTATGGTTATACCCTGCAGAATCTCAACTTGTTATCCGAGCTCCAAGTACCTTCTGAATTGAAAGGGTATTACTCCTCCTCCAGTCTAATTCATAAACATGCTTTTCCCGTTGACCTAAATTGAGGCTTACGTGAACCGAGGCCACCCAGTGTATCATTCATGTATCAAGAATCTTAACTACAAACATTGTACGCAGCTTTTTTATTGTCCTAAGAAAAGCCTTTCCACTGAGGATTTCATCATTCTTTGCAGCATAGTGATGCTGGAACTTTCTGGACTTCGTTTTGGTGCCATAGGGCTGTACTTTTTGGCATTTCTCTTCCTCCCAATTACTAGAGGATCTGTTCTTCTCAGTATCATTGATATCCCCTTTGAGCAAGCAACTCGATATCATGTCTGGCTTGGACATCTCACAATGTTTGTCTTCACCCTCCACGGGCTGTTCTACTTAATCGCATGGGGTCTGCAAGGTCGCCTGCTACAGGAAGTGAGCCCTCATACTGTGCTTTTGCTAAATCCCTGACTGTTCCTTCTTTTTTTTTTGTAGTACTCCTAAATTAGCTTTAGTTTTATGTCTTTCTCAGTCCAATATGTTGAAAGAAGCCCTCTTGTTAACTTCCCGTCGCATGTATCATGCAAGCATGGTAGATTGACATGTTGACCAATTGATTTTAAAACAAAAGATATGGTTTCTGCGATTCAAGTCGAAGGGAACAGGTCAATATGACAAGTCCAGTTACTGTGCAGGATGTATGAAGTCTCATAGTGACATGAAAATTAAAGATAATCTGATATCGATGCTCCCCAATTTGAAAATCATTCTAGATCTGCTGCTTAACTTTTGCAGCTACAAGATATTTTCCAAGTATCGTAGCTTCTGTACCTTTCATTTGATAATTGGGCAAGGCTCTAGCTTTGCATTCAATATCCTGTTTAAGAAGTTATACATTGTCTCAACAAGTAATGACAACAAGAGATAGGAATGTCAGCACACATCTTTAGCTTCTATAAAATGCCTTATATGATCCTGGTCCATGGCAACTCTTTTTCCTAGAGATTTTCCACATGTACCGAACTTGATTATGCCGAAGTTCATATTCCTGACTAAGAATGTTCTGTTCAGATACTGGAGTGGAGAGATTTTGGTGTTGCTAATCTACCTGGGGTTATCAGCCTCTTGGCTGGTCTACTAATGTGGGTGACATCATTGTCTCCAGTGAGGAAGAAGCAATTTGAATTATTCTTCTACACGCACCAACTCTACATCGTCTTTGTCATCTTTTTGGCTCTGCATGTCGGAGATTTTATTTTCAGTATAGCTGCTGGAGGAATTTTCCTCTTCGTGATTGACCGGTTTCTGAGATTCTGCCAGTCGCGAAGGACTGTGGATGTCATTTCAGCAACATCCCTCCCTTGTGGAACTGTGGAACTGGTCTTTTCAAAGCCACCAAGTAATAATTGTTCTCGTGCTCTTTTGTATTGGCGATGGTTAATATGTTCTGCAGGTAGTACCTTTTCAAAAATGTTTTATCAACTAAATGACCATTCCTTTCTCATCGCAGATCTGCGGTACAATGCCCTGAGTTTCGTTTTCCTCCAGATTAGGGAATTATCTTGGCTTCAATGGCATCCTTTCAGTGTTTCTTCTAGTCCTTTGGATGGGAAGAATCATCTCTCTGTCCTCGTAAAGGTCTTAGGGGAATGGACGGCAAAATTGAAGAGCAATGTATCGGACATCTCTAGTGCGGAAGGAGAAAAAGAACTGGCCAACCAATGTTATTCCAACATAACAGCCTCTGTTGAAGGGCCTTACGGCCATGAATTACCTTACCATCTGACGTATGAGTTATGATTTTGCTAGTATAATTTTCATACTTGATGGTGAAAGAACAATAATGGACGAACCATACAATTAGTGATGAGTAATAAAAAAACATGGATTTGGACCCTTCTCAATTTGAAAGAATACATTCTGACTCTGATGACTTCTCCAAAGTTAGGATGTATCTTAAATTTGTTCAGTTCGATTCCATTGGTCAAAGTTTGCTTAATTGAATTTTCACCATCATGACAACGGCATATTCTTACTTGGGTTGTCGTCTCTGGTAGATACGAAAACCTCATCTTAGTGGCTGGAGGCATTGGGATATCCCCCTTTTTGGCTATCTTGAGTGATATACTTCATCTTACAAAGCAAGGAAAACCATGCGTACCCAGGAATATATTAGTCATTTGGGCCATCAAAAAATCAGATGAGCTCCCTATACTTCTCACTCTCGATGCGGAGTCGATCTGCCCTTACTATTCCGAGAAACTAAATCTCGAAGTCTGTGTTTTTGTCACTCGGGAATCAGATCCACCTCTGGTAAATTTCTTTTGTGTCTTTGACATGCAACTTGACTCAGATCAGTTAGCTTCTCTGCCATTGCTGTTCAATTTTCAAATCATGTAGAACCGAGTACTCTTATAATGCAGGAAGAAGGCAAATTTTGCAAGGGCATTAGCTCTTCCGTGTCTCCTCCATCCAAGGGAAGCCGCATGTCTGTTCTAGTTGGCACTGGAAACCGTGTGTGGTCTGGGGTTTATGTCATCTTGTCCGTGGTCGGTTTTGCCATATTGATGGCCCTGCTGGACATCTTCTACATAAACCCTCTGAACGTAGTCTCATGGTGGTACAAAGGCCTCTTGTTTTTAGGATGCATGTTTGCCAGTGTAATCATATTTGGAGGCCCAGTCATCTATCTATGGCATCTCTGGGAAAAAAGAATTCTAAGGGTGGAAGAATCTGCGGATGCCAGGAAGGATGATGTGTTGCAGCACAGTGCCGGGTTTAATACAACGCAGGAGAACAGAGTCCCAAAAGATCGCGCTGTTTCGAGGAGAATGTATTACGGCACTAGACCGAACTTTAAAGGTACTATTTGCCATGCCATTCAGTAAATGAAACACTCTTTCCTTGTTTTAAGTTGAGTGACCTCAGTAACTAAAGAACTGATGCGGGAACAATGCAAATCCCACGCACTGATTTTTTGGTGTGCCTCTGCGCAGAAATCTTTACATCCGCGTCCGAGCAGTGGGGCAATGTGGACATCGGCGTAATCGTGTGTGGTCCTGAGACTCTTCAGTCAAGTGTTGCCAAAGAATGCAGGTCGCAGAACTTAAGGAAGGGGTCGCTTCGGCCGGTCTTCCATTTCAACAGCCATAGTTTCGATCTGTAGCCACTCTGCTATTGCTCTTCGACTGTGTATGCGCCAAGCTTGGAAGATCCAGTCGGGAAGCATCGACGAGCCTACACAACAGATGCAATATAGTGTGAATAGAATACTAATCATATAGGATCAGATGCCACTGTGATGTCAAATAAGGCGGTATTCTGTCAGCTAGGTAGATGAGTACTAGTCGCGTGCTCTGCTCTGGATCTAATATGTGAGGTACGCACGGTTGTATGTTGGTGGACATGGTTCCACTGGCACTGATGTGCTGCTTTACTAGCATATGGAAATTCGCCTTCGAAGGACGTGTTTAGTTAAATCTGGCACGTTCACTTAGCCGAATGTTTGACATCGTTGACGAACGCCGAAACTACTAGCTCGAGACTGGGTGGGAGGAAGTCAAAGCACATCCAAGTCAAAAAGGAAGCCCATTATCCTGAAAAATTCAATTCAAAACAAGTTCACCGAGAGTATGCGTTCCATCTCAGCTCAAATTTGGGGTCACAAGAGCAACAAGGCAGGTCGGTTGGACAAAAGGGGACAGATGAATTTATAAGTTGCAAGGGGGGATTTTGAAATTTTTGAACGGCCCCTGATCACAAGTGGGAAGAAGAGAACGAGAAGAGAAAAGAACACCTAAAAGGAGTTGCTAATGAAGGTGTGTGATTTCACAATTGAGATTCACTTTATTTCCAACATTGATATTACATAAAACATCTCCTTATTTTGAGGAAGCGAAAAGCCTACTCAATGACCTTTGTTAGATTAAAAAGGCCGTCGTCTTAATATGAATTGTAGAACAATATAAAATCCATTTCTAAAAGTTCCCTACTAAAATCGATTAGTCACAGGAATTGTCGATCGCCCGCTGTAGGGACACTAGGGACGGACATCGCTTTTAGTAGTCGGCGAACGGGCGTTAGGGACGGTGTTGCCATCTGGAACCCATCCGAGAATTTTTCTTTTTTACGTTTTTTCCTTCCAAAATGGGGACGGACTGGGCCTGATTTTGGTCTCTCTTTTTATTATTATTATTGGTCGTCGTTGAAAAGGGGTCGGTTCCGATATATGACGTCACGCCTTCAAGGTCCAAGCAAGTGGGACCGACTTTCGTGATCCCCTTCTCCAAATCAAGCGGCTCCGGAGTCTTTTGACATTCCCACAGCCCACGCCTTAGGTCAAACACAGAGGGGAGTCGGCTTGACGCGCCACGCCCACCGAAGAAACCAAGATGGCCGGCTGAATCTACGCGCACCTCCATAGTCGGTTCCCCAGAAGCTGAATCTGCCACTGATCCATCTTGGAAGTTCTCGTTTGAGGCCCCCCCGTCGAAAACCTCAGCTGCCCCAGAAGCAAGAAAATGAAAAACGGGGAGAATCCCTGAACCTCGTGAGCGAAAAGGAATCGAAAGAGCTTTATTTGTGCCCAGGAAAGGAAAAAAAAAAACAGGGACAATCCCTGAGCCTTGTGAGCGAAAAGGAATCGAAAGAGCTTTCTTTTTGCCCGGGTTTCCCCCGTTCCTACTCTTCTTGCCGGATATTTGGTCTCTATCTCGAAAGATTCCTTTTTAGTGTTCTGGGTAAGTGTGATTACGTCTTGTTGGTATAGTTCTAGTAGTTGATTTAAGTTGTGTTTCATATGATGGTTAAGTAGTGTTTTCCCCTTCGGAGCTGCATAGATAATCGGGTTGTCACCATGAGGCAATTGTTTCTTTTGCCCGTTGTGTTTGGTTTAATGCAAACGATCCGTTTGTGCTTGGTGCCTGAGATGTTGCCCATTGCTTTATCTTTTCGGCATACTTGGTTAATTGCTGAGAAGGTTCTTCCCATATTGAAGCAAATTAGGTTTCTTTAGCTTATCTTGTTCCATATATGATGCAGCTTGACAAGATGGATGCCGAACATTTGCTTTAATCTTTAACTAAGGACTATGGGGACATTCTTTGTATTGCTTATTGTCGGGAGAAATGTAATGGTCAACGTGCCTTGTTAAATGGGGAAAGGAGCTTAGCCTATGCTAATTATTGGATGCTGCTGCAGTTTTTGTAGTTCGGATCCTACCTTTTGCTGTCGCGTGCTCTAAAAATGATAACACATACTTTGAGAAGATAAGTTTTCGGATATCAGTTTATTGCCATGTAAAAGGTTCCCTATATCTATTCTTCATCTTAATCTTCTGGAACTTGCCACTGAATGTTTTGATCACATTTCTCTAATTGACGTGGAGCATTTAAATCACTACCAAGTAGTTGCATAACATGATGCCTCTACAAACTGAGGAAGTCTAGGATTTCTGTGGTTTGGTGAGCTGCTTTGGAGAATAGATGGCTCATTACTCCCCCCAACAGTGTCTGGTCGATTTTAATTGTAGGCTGTCTCTTTAAATTCTTGTATATAGTCCTTCGAAAGACCTTACAATCACATTTTCCGATGATATGTTGTTGGTGGTATCTTGACAGTTTAATGCTTTCAATTGAATTGCCAATGTGTTTTCGTATTTGGATGGGAGATATCTGCCCTTTTTTAGACCTAAAAAAGATATGTCAAGATTCCTGAGACTATGTACTCAAATCTTTTTTCCCGCCAGTTAGTTCATAAAATGTAGTCGTGTTTCCTCCAGTTGTTGTGTTTTTATGGTACAATCTATATCCAATTGTCTATGCTGGTGTGTTATCAAGTTGTATCTGATGGGGAAAAGTGATTAATTGCAAATCTAAATAAGTCACTTTAATCTCTTCCTGCCGCTTTATTGGACCAATAGTAAGAATTAAAGAAAGCTTCTGTTTGGAAATTGCGGATGGGTAAATGAGCTTTGGCTATAAGGGTTCTCCTCGCAGTAAGAATTTTTGTGAGATATGAGCTCTGATATGTTTCCCACTGGAATGATTTGTTTCATCTTTTGTTATTGGTGGTACCTTTATTTAGATTATGGAACTTTTTTTCCTAGGAGTAGCCGCTTTTGTCTTAAGGCTAGCTACAGTTCCATCCACCCGATTAGCATGTAATTTCTTCTCCCACTTCTTTCACTAATCTGTTTGTACATATGTATTTATACCGAAATTGATATTGTTTGAAACAGAAAACTCGAGACATGTTATCTTAAGTCTTCTAGTGGGAAATTTGTGATCAATATTTAAGGAGAAATCACCATCAAGTTGTCCGTCACAATACTTGTCCATTTTATGGCAGCCTTTCTCTTTGGGATTGAGATTAGGGTCAGAAGATTATTAAGTTTTAAGATGGGAAACTCAAAGCGTTGTGAAACTTCCTAGCGATCAACCTTCATGCTTTAAAATTTCGGCAAAACCAATTTCTTCGGTACACTCCATCATTTGAAGAGTATCTAATTGTCTAGTCTAGTTACGTTTGAATTGGACCTCAATAAAGTTATTTTTCTGGCTTTTGAAAATTAATATCTTTTCTGAAAATAGCAGGATGAGTTGATCTTAGAAGGGGGCATTGATGGCTAATCCACATTCACCGAACTCACTCAACTCTTTCAGGTCATCGGGACAAAGTGGAACAGTTATGGCGTATGCTAACCCGGCACTGCAACCTCTGGGTCGCCAAAACCGGAGTAGCTCTGACAGTCCAGTAGCTATCCTTTGGGACATCGAGAATTGCCCTGTCCCCTGTGATGTCCGTCCCGAAGATGTAGCTGCTAATATCAGAACGGCTTTGCGTGTGCATCCCATAATTAATGGAGCTGTCATGACGTTCTCTGCCTATGGAGATTTCAATGCTTTCCCGAAGCGTCTAAGAGAAGGATGCCAAAGAACCGGTGTAAAACTCGTCGATGTTCCGAATGGGAGGAAAGATGCTGCTGATAAGGCTATCTTGGTTGACATGTTCCTGTTTGCGCTAGACAATCCTCCACCATCTTCAATAATGCTTATCTCTCGAGATGTCGATTTTGCCCCTGCTCTCCACATTCTCGGGCAACGTGGATACACCATAATCCTCGTTATCCCTTCTGGTGTAGGTGTTTCCTCTGCTCTCTTCAATGCTGGTAGGTTTGTGTGGGACTGGCCTAGTGTAGCACGTGGAGAAGGGTTTGTTCCCCCAGCTAAGGCTATAACAGCCCCACGTGGAGTACAATGTGACAACGCAGGCTACTTCATGGGTTGTCACATTACCGAATACCAGAACTGTACTAATGAGGAGGAAGCGATTGTGTACAGGGGGATTTCACAGAGCTATTGCAACTCAAGAGACTATTCACTAATATCGCAGTCCTTATCTGAGTACAACAGCACAACCGTTGGAATGCTTTGTTTTGACTCAACATCAAGATCTCATAGTCTTCCAACTGGTCTGAATGAAGTTGCGGCTGGAGGACAGATTTCTTCAGCTGATCAAAATGATTCAACTTCGTGGGTACAGCCTGGGGATCTGAACGGACTCAAAGGGCAGATTGTAAAATTGCTAGAACGTTCCGGAGGATTTTTGCCTCTGACCCGTGTGACTGCGGAGTATCAAAAGGTTTTCGGTAGGCCTCTCTATATGTATGAATATGGTGTATTTAAGCTTGTGAATCTTTTCAAGAAGATGAACGATGCAATGGCTGTGGAGGGAAAAGGCCAAAATAAGTTTGTCTATCTCCGCAACTGGAATGCAGGACACAGTGCACCTGCTTTGGTTTTGACAAAGAAAGATAAGAAAGGAAAAGGGCCTCAGGAAGAGACTGACACCATTGCGGGTGCCGGCTCTTCAGATGAGTTATCAGATGAAGAGCAACTGGAATGTGAAGAGACGAGCGTCCAAGGGAAGACTAACGCCAGAAGCAGTTCCCCATGTGACCTCGATGCTCAAAGTCTTGAGCAGTTCAAGCATGAGCTTCAAGAGATTCTAGTAAGCTATTCATGTCGCATTTTCTTGGGTTGTTTCGAGGCAATATACAAACAACGTTATAAGAGACCGCTCGATTACCAAAAGTTTGGCGTGGATGGGCTTGAGGAGCTCTTCAAGAAGTTTGGGGATGTGGTGACCTTGCATGAAGAGCCTCTAAGCAAGAAGAAATTCTTGGCGGCAGCTGGTTACTAGGAGAATAAGATGCCTGTCAAAACTCTTGTAAACTACGTTAGTTTTAAGTTAATCGAAACATGCTCACGGTCCTGAAATTCCTCTTTTTTCTTTTCATTCTCCCCTCGTTTTTGTCCTTTGGTGTCACCCGAAAGTTGCATAAAGGATGACGAGCTTGGACCACACCTGTTTTTTTCATCCAATGTGCGTCCCCGCATGGGTCGAAGTTTGAGTTTTTGGAACCCACCATGCGAAGCTCTACTGTGTTGTATCTGTGAATAATAATCTGCTAATGAAGGTTGGATTTTGAATTAGACTCTGGTGAAACTTGATGTTCCTCTGGTGTGAGTGGTGTTTTGCTTCAAGAATGGAAGACAGCATGTATGGAAAGGACCTGTTTTGATGCGTGCCTTTGGAAATGCGATTCTGTTTTAGGTGACATTTTTTTCAGGACGAGGGCAGAGGATTTGTTTACGGGGCCCTGTTTGGTTGGTTTGAGATGCTTGCAATGCACTTCTACTCCGGGAAAGCAAAGCACATCATCTTCAGCGATCTAAAAGGGCCTTGGCGTGCAAGATCCCTGTTTGTGCCGGGGGTATTGCGTGGCGCTTAAGGAAGATAAAGAGCGGAGCGGCTATAATGGCCACTCTGTTTTGTGCTCATTATGGCTTATCGAATGTGGGTTTCTCTATGTTCCTGGGAAGACGTAAAAAGGACAGTTCAGGGATTCGGCTCACCAATTTACTATCTTTTTGCCTCTTAGAACGCGATGCCATGGCTGCCGTTGTCCTCCACAAAAGGAGATTAGACATAAAACTGGAAAATTTGATGAGAGAGGGGGGGGGGGGGGGGGGGGGGGGGGGGGGGGAGGAGAAGAGGAGGGCTGAACGGTGAGGAAACACTTGCATGTCACGCTCTTTTCTTTTTAAGCATTATCTTTGGAGAAATTTGTTCAAAAAGTTCAAAATTTATTACATTTTTACTAAATCAATTCTGTAATGTTAATTTCACCAATTGAATCCTAAATATTTTTCACGTTTTTATTAATTGAGTCTATCCGATCAATCTTTACTGAAAATTACTTGCATGAATATCATACGTTCTAGTGCATAACGCTTTATCACTATTATGTGGGCGAATGAAGTGATAGTTAAATCGATATTTGAAAAAAGGACTAAAGATCCCTTGTAAGTTAGTCAGGATATTTCAAATGAAATTTATAAAAAAGTCGAAGTTAGTAAAACTTAGCATTTCTCATGTAATTATCGTGTCTAATACACGGATTTTACGTCTCACATGTAAAATCTACATGATTGGTGATCGGGACCACGCAAGTATTTCCCCGAACGGACGACATCTGCGCCTTTCTGCATGGGAGGGATCCAGATCGCATGACTTCCTCAGATGGGCATGCCCTTGGCCTTGGGATCCGGACTGTACGTTTTTGAACGGATAGTTCAAATCTCCTATTTTTAGTGAGTCATTTTTTTGAGTTTTTTGTTTTGTTTTTTTAGTAATGATTTGGGCCGTTCATTCATAACACGGACGGCCTGAATTTCAAAAACATGACATGTACTTCTGAGAAAAGTGTAAGGAATCCCTTTCTAAATGGGAATGGAAACTTAAAGTCGAAAAATTGGTCCCAAAATCGAATTCTAATTGCCTACACTTTCCTTAAAAGTCAGGCTCCTATTCTTGGGATTCGAATCATTTATTTGTGGATGTATGTATCAAATTTCCTATTTTTAATAATAAACTTTTGAATTTTTTATTTTTTTCTAAATAATGATCTAATTTCATAACACGTAGTATCCAAATTTACTGCGCAGGACCTGACTTCGCAGGGGGAGAGAGGGGGCGGGCGGTCCCTTTCCCCCAAAACCAACGCCACTGCTGCTGCGTCGTCTTCTTCCTATGCCTCCTCTTACTGTTGCCCAACAAGAAAAGCCCAAAAGCTTCACGCCACACGCAGAGGGGGAGCCTCCTTTCTGTCTTCTCCATATGCCACCGTCGCAACCTTAACTTTTGATATCCATGGAGGCATGTATCTCTCTCTCTCTGTGAATGCATGGTCCTGTGTCTTGTTTACGTTCTTTCTCTAGTCCCGGCGTGACAACCAGCGCATTCACTTGCGCAGGGGATCATTTCCATCGCGACCCTTTTGATCACAGCTTCTCTCTTAACCATTGCAGCTGCTCTCAAGGTCCTCTCTCTCTCTCTCTCTCTCTCTCTCTCTCTCTCTCTCTCTCTCTCTCTCTCTCTCTCCACGTCCTCAGACACCCATATGAAAAAGGAGAAAACTTGGTTATAGGCTATTTTCAATTATGTTGACTTCAACACGGACGTGTGCCTTCTCGAATTGCTCTGCTAACTGTTATTCAACAGGAGGGACAAACCTGCGTCGCAAACAAATTCTGCGACTCCGGCTTGCACTGCGAGACTTGCGTCGTCGATGGAAATACACGCCCTCGATGCACCCGAATTCGGCCCTCCAATCCCACTTCACTGGTTCTTCTTCTTCTTCTTCTTCTTCTACTTTGTTTCCATTTCCGGACTGATCCGTTTTCAAAACTTACTCGACTTCACAGCCTCTTCTTTTTTGTTGGCCTCGATTGTTTGCGCAGGTCAATAATTTGCCATTTAACAGGTACTCATGGCTGACGACTCACAATGCATATGCAAGGATGCAAGTGAAATCGGCTACCGGATCAGTCATAGTATCTCCCAGGAACCAGCAAGACTCCGTCCCTGATCAGCTTAATGTGGGTGATCTCGATTTCTCTTTTTACATCAGATTTTTTTTTTCCTAGGAAAATGGCAGAAATTAAATCCATTAAGTGTTTTAGCCAACCAATTGAGCTTTTGATGTAAATCAAAGTGTTATGAATCTGCGAGTTTAATCGAGGGAGTTTGATGCTCAAATGTAAAGCTTTGAATTTGTCGAATTGTTATCTGCCAAGACGAATAGTAAAGCTGCAATCTTGGCATGAAAGACTGGAAATGGAATCTTGTTCTTTTCTTTTGAGAAGAGCTTTTCTGTGTTTGAATGCGTTTGTTCTGGTACTGCTGGTGGGTGTGGGACACGGTGCACGTGGAAATCATCTTCCTAAGTTTTATAATAATACAGAACAACTTGGTTTTCCATCAAGTGCTAATATTTTAATGATGTCGTTACGTGGATGTGATTATTAGAGTGTTGGCCTGGGTTGTCAACTTAACTCTAGGTCCTGTATGGTCTTATTGTAATTGGTTATCATATTCTTGCTTGCTAGTTCTTATTGAATTCAATGTTCTTCACGTTTGATGAAGCTTCCAACCCCGAAAAACAAAAGGAAAGAAGAAATTGCTGTTCTTTGCTTATCCACTTGCATGTTGTGTTCCTCTCGTGCAATTAAGATATGCAGTGGATTGTGCAAATAGCAAGCAGCTTCAAAAAGAAAATATTTGACTTTGTACAGTTTCTTCTCTCAAAACATATGTAGAAGAAGAATAATTCTAATCACTTGGTGGTTGATTGATAAATGTTGACCAAATGGACAGCCTTTAGTCCTGATGAACTGTGGTTACCCTTTCACTATTTGAAGTGTCATTCTAAATGTGATCATAACTTGGAAGTTCAAGTCGGACGAAACTAATGGCCAGTAGCCTTACAGGCCTTGTAAGTCATAAGTTGTTTGCTTGCTGTAGTGGCAGCAGTAATTGCCTGGACGTTGTCATTACTTCACTGCTGCATTTCTTAAGTCCTTGCAATTTGTATGGACATGATCAGCATTTATGAGCTGATCGTTTGATGATGATGATTCATGCTCTAGCTGGAATATGTTGCCTGTTGGGCTTAATACTGGTGTGAATTGCTAAAACTTCCTATTGTTCATGCATTAAAATATCTGCCTTTTTATTTTAACTTTGCAGAATGGTGTTAGGGGACTGATGCTGGATATGTACAACTTCGAAAATGATATCTGGTTATGTCACTCCTTTGGCGGACGTTGCTACAACTATACAGCTTTTGTAAGTTGAACGGACAATTCTGTTGCGCTCTGCATGTTGAGTTTTCAAACTATATCAATATGCACTAACTGATCATATATTCATAATTTTCTTCTAACCCTGCTTTGAATTGTTGAGTTGTTACTCACTCTAGAAGAACGACAATAACAAAGAAATTTTATTTGCCAGCAACCAGCCATTAATGTCCTGAAAGAAGTTAAAACATTTTTGGAAGCAAACCCCTCTGAGATTGTGACTATTATAATCGAAGACTATGTTTCGTCACCTAATGGACTGACCAAGGTTTTTGATGCTGCTGGCTTGAGGAAATATTGGTTTCCAGTATCTCGTATGCCTAAAAATGGTGACGATTGGCCGACAGTGGATGATATGGTCCAAAAGAATCAGCGCCTGCTGGTTTTCACTTCAATAGCATCGAAAGAGGCTTCTGAAGGAATTGCATACCAGTGGCGATACATGGTGGAAAACCAGTGTATGTCTCCAGCAACCTCTCTGTTCAGAAACCTCCTTGCACTAGGACCTTTCGTCTTATGGGTCAATGGTTGACTGTTATGTCAATCAATTCTACAGATGGTGATGGAGGGATGAAAGCCGGTTTTTGCCCTAACCGCGTGGAATCACCCTCAATGAACACAACAAGCAGATCTCTGGTTCTTGTGAACTATTTCCCAACTATGCCAGACTTAACCAAAGCTTGCATGTACAATTCAGCCCCCTTGATCAGCATGGTTAACACATGTTATCAAGCAGCCGGCAAACGATGGCCTAACTTCATAGCAGTTGACTTTTACAAGGTTTGGCCAAGTTTTTATTCTCCAAGATACCACCTTAAGTAAAGATGAGATGAAGCATTAAAATTCTAAGCAACGTCCATGTGAAAATTTTTCAGAGGAGCGATGGTGGGGGAGCCCCGGTGGCAGTGGATGTGTCCAATGGTCATCTCGTCTGCGGATGTAATAGTATAACCTCTTGCAAGGTCAGTCAATGCCTTCCAAGACTGCTGATCCTGACAGGGTTTTCCTAAATTGATCAGGTAGTCAGGGTTGCAAGCGAATGACCTGTATTTAGTTCTCTGACTACTTAATCGCTGTGTGCGCGCAGGCGAACATAACTTTTGGCTCTTGTGACATACCGGAGCCCGGAATTGCCCCCATCCCTGCCGCACGCGATACTAGCTTTGCTCATTTCCGTAGTCGATCACCTCATCAATGGCGGCTATTGGGGACAGTGCTATTAATCCTCTTCTGGGTGTGAAGGGGAAAAGGAAATATTTCTTTGTGCATTTTTTGATACGGTCGTGATTGAAGAAACATCCTCATGCCAAAAGGAAGTAGAGCAGTTTGGAATTAGCTGTTGGTGGACATGGGATCTGAAGGGGTCAGAAGGTTATATTCTTCTTTGATCTAAGTCGAATTGCTTGGTCTGAATGTGGGCTTGAATGCCTTGTTGGAGACCATTTTGCGATACCATCGCTTTAGAACTGGTAGGCGCATAAATTTTTGCTTCTTGGGCTGTGTCCTATCAACTTGGAGAGGCTTGAAAGAAAATAATAAGTTGGGGACTGAATGAATTGTATTGATCTAAATCATTGGCGACGCATTCATAAGCATATTTATGAAAGGATCGTTAGCTAGTACTGAATGGATTGTGTTGATTTGTGTTTCTTTGGTAATTGATTTCACTCGCTAAGACTCTTTTCGCCATGGACGAGACAATGTCCATGCGAAGCATGATGAATTTGAGCAAAAGCGAAAATCAAAACAGAGATGGGAATGAACGAGCTTTATAGGGATTCAACTGGGGGAGAGTAGATGTACCAGACGGCAAACAAATTGGAACAACCATTCTGTGTTGAGTATAGGTACGATAGCTATTCTTCTCTTCGGCCGAGTTTGCATGGTTGTGTATGCAGAGATCTCATTTGGCATTAGCTTGATCTCCTCAACTGGATCGCTTGTGTATCTGCTCGATCCACGATGCATCTGCAGCTCCATTAGCAGATTCAGTTGCCTGCTTATACTGAGAGATAGAGAGATATGGAGGAGGAGGAGAAAAGAGGAGAGGAATGAGGCTTCTCAAGCAAAACTAGAATAGCGAACATGCTTATCTTCTGATCACAATATATTCGGCTACCGGCTATGACCTCGATGTTAAGCTTCTCCAGCACAGACTGGATAAGGCATGGATGGAAACGAGGTCAAGTTGGCCAGAACAATTGGACGCCCGCGCCTGCTCATGAATGCCTCCCTGGAGACATTGGCTAGCTTGCTTATTTCGGGATAAACTTCACGATAAAGGGAAATATTTTTGGAAAAATCGTTTCACAGGAAAATATTTTCCCTTTTTCAAGCTACAGAAATGCAATTTTTCCTCGTTGACCGTAAATGATTTTCTGTTGACCAGTTATTTTCAGCAAATCGAAGTCATGAAAATCCAAAATTCCTTCGTTCAAACAAACACGCCTTTAGTGCTTTATCTTTTCCAGCTTTGCAACTGTCTGTTCTAAGGTTCTGATGCACTCACCAGCCCGCAGCAACCACTTTCATCACCAGAGGTTCAGTTTTTTTAACCCCTATAGCGAGGGAAGCCACACTATAGGCGTAAGCAAATCCCGGTTCATGAAATATCCTACTAATCCTATACACCAGACAAGACATGAGACAAATCCCAGAAGTGAAGCCCAAGCATGGCATCTTACGCAGTTTGTGGGCTTAATCCGCACAATATCTGTTCCCTAACCCCTAACGACCCAATCCGATTGGATCACAAGGAACACTTTCACACGAAAGAAATTATTCAAGTGCTGCCTACATATTGATTAGCATGCCTTGGTGATGCTCGCCTTTGATTGAAGCGTGTCATCATCTGTTCGGACCTAGTTTTTCTGCCGGATCTATTGTTTCTACCGACAACAAATCGAAGACCAACTTGTTCCTCCAATCCGACGCATCGGATAGTACCTTCACCGGATAGAAAGTAACCAAGACCAGGCGAATTAGCCTGCAAGCTAACTATAAGCATCAAGCATTATTAGGCAATGCCTCAATCACTATATAAATCGGAAGGTGGCTAGCTTACTTGTTATACCATAGCCAATGCTTTTTCCATGGACGAACTAGATTACAGTTGCGAAAGAGTGGAATGCACAGCTCAACATGCAACAGAAGTTTACATATGATGATTACAATGATGACACAAAGCAAACCCACTTGATGCAATGTAACGAAAGCAAATATAATAGATCGACTAGCCTACGATGGTTGTAAGTTAACTACAATGACTGGCCAAAACCTTGTTAGAGACGATAGACCCACACGTAGAGGTTAAAGGAAACATGCCCTACATTCGAAATTCGCAGAACAAGAAACGAACCGAGAGTCAAGTGGACATTCCGGGGCGTGCTGGACACAATGTTTCGACGTGGAACAATGGTTTGGCATAAATGACCTAGCTGGACATGAGAGGAAATTATGTGCGACGCGCGAAAAAACTAGACTAGGAAATATTTTGGTGCCCTTTGGTATCAGAAAATCTTCCAACCGAAACTGACATGCTTCCTTGTTTCTCCAGTCATTTGAAACCCAAAAATAATTTTCAGTCGAACTAAAGCACGAAAAGAAGCTGTTCCGATGTTCTTGTCGATCAGAATACCACATAAAATCTTTCGCTGAAAATGAGAATGGAAAACTTGTACTAACAACGAAAACGACAATCCTTAGGTGTCACGCAATATGGCCCTGTTACATGCTACTTTAACCTTATACCAATTTTATTGCAATATGGTATATTATGATAAAGCTTTCAGGTGGCTACTAACCACATGACCATCTGAATAGGATGCAGCATCAACGCATTAGAAAGTGAGTGCACGCTAATCAACAGATTCATAGAGACACAAAGAGAATTAGTACCTTCTCCTAGGAACTTTACATAAGAAGAGCAAATGCAAGAGAGAATCAGATCAATGCCTACACAAGAAGGAGAAGAACAACATATTAAAAGGCCACAAAAAAACTGAAGCTAGGCAGAGAAGATTTTGGCTTGTATAACCGATGGACTTTCTTGATCTGGGTATATTAAAGGAGATTCTAGCATTTAATTGTTTACAAATACTTATTCCATAAAAGCTTACAAGCATAGTCACCTTTTCTCTGCCATACTAACTTTCAAGCACGGTAATTCATGCGCTTAAATGATTCCAGGTAGAAATCATTAGCACAGATAATTTAAAATTGCAGTGTAATCCATCCTGGAGAGGCTCTAAGCATTCTCTATAGCAAGAGATGCAATGAAGGATAAGAAAGCACATCAATCTTGGACCCACATCCCATCGTAAGTACTCTGAGCTCTAAAATAATGGCAGAATTCAAAAGCACAACGAAATCATGAATGATCAGTCATTGTCTATATAATCATCGATATTGTTAAGTATCGCAATAGTTGAGAAAATGGTTCATGCAGTAAAATTTGTCTCCAAAAATATAGGAGCAAAACTGGGTCCAGACTAAAATTGTATGTATAACCTTGAGAGTATCATCCACCAACTCATGAATGAAGTCACACTCTGACTGGAAATTCTGCTGCCTCATGAAAGCTCCTACCTGTCATATAGGTAAGCCTGTTGTTTTACAGATTGGACAAAGATTCTTACGCATTAACCACTGTTTGATGCAGTCAGTGTGAAATTCATGGCCACAACCCAGTACCCCGAGGTCATCTCCTTCAGCATATTCCTCCTGTAAAAATTAACCTTCAAGCATCGGTAAGGACAAAAGAGAATTTTAACTTTGATATAACATAATAGCTACCATGTAAACTTCATGTGCTTTGATATGATCACAATCTTACACTAGCAAAAACTGATACAGAAACAAAGACGTATTTACAAATGCAAGAACGTTAAAATATCTTTGCTAGCTGGAATTAATGGCTTTCAACAAATCATATAATCAGTTTTTGCTAGAATATAAAGGGCGCACATTATCAAAATTAGACAGAACTCTCATATACCTTTATGAAGCAGAAGCACATCTATCCAAATAACGGAACAAGTTCCTATGAAAGAACCCAACCTATATTTTGTTAGGTTCACAATTCCGCTCCCATTCACTAGCCCTAGAGACGCAAAGCTCTCACCTGACAAATACAGCACGGCTCCACATCGTGCGGGACCCCTCCAGCAACAGATATGTTCTTCTTTTGCCGCTTCAAGAACTTGAAAATGGTTTCCTCACTCAGACCAGTGCTAACATCTCCTATGCGTTCTTCAAGTGCTAACAATTCCTGAAAAAACGAGCAGATATAGCAAAACAAGCCTTTCGAACTTGCAGCATGTCCAGGAAAACAAAGAATGATCGTTAGTGGTTACCTCATAAGACATGTTATCAACGTCTAGGCGCATATCTCGATGTCTGTCGTGCATCTCGCCAAAACCATTATTTAAGAAGGGCTGAAAAATCACGTAATCCTGATTGACACAGCAATAATTAAAATAAAACATAAGTAGCAGGTATTATCCTAGATCATTAAATGTTTTAGAGATGTTTCTCATCGCTTGCAAAGGGTCCAATCAGCTCTTGCTTGTCAACAAAAAAAGTTACAAGTAAAACCAAACAGAAGTTTACGAGTTACATTATCCACTAATTGGCTGAACCAAACAATACCTAAAGAACATTACATCTTTATATTCAGCCAGACCAGAATAACAGAGATGACCTGCAGCCAATAGGCAACAATACAATGCAGATCACGCAAATCCTGACATTTCTCATATAGGTAAAGGAAAATGCACCTATAAAGGGGGTGCAAACCCTTATACAGAAAGAGCTCAAGGAAATAAGTTCAAATCCCCAACATCACATTAGGAGGTATGCTCCAATTTACTGGTAGTTCCACACGAGAGGTAAGGTAGAATTTTATGGTGAAGCTAGTCGCTAATATCCTATAATTAAAAGAACAAAAACTCAAAGCAAGTGATCCTGTTGATAGTTTCATTTTTCCTGCAAAGTTACTAGACGGTAACCGACAGAGTTTCACTGACTCTGCCCTGAATTTCGAGTGCAATCATCATAAGGACAAGAGAATGCCTTATGACAAAGAAAGAATGCTTTGACACAGCATAGTTCATCACAAAGGACTGTTTACTGAACCAGATACAATCCAGGACGATTCCTTTAATAAATAACTATAACTACATCATCATGAAACAAAGCGAGACATAAAAACCAAACCTCAGCTCGTACACGTTCTCCCCTTTGCATGGCTTCTAAAACTTGAAGAATCTGCAAATAGAAAATCGCTACCTTAAATCTATATGACCCAATTTGCAACTTATCATATCAAAACCCACATATGAGAGATAAAAATTTAATAATTAAGATAAATACGGTGAAGCACACACCATTTTCACACAAATATCTGCATGTTCTAGAGCATTTATTAATCTCGCAAACTAGTTTGAAGCTGTTTTATGATCTCGTATTGCATCAATAGTCTGCATGGTGGCTCAACAAAGGAGATACAATTGAATACCTCCAGAGTTGTAATCTACAACTCTAAAGCATAATGCCACCAATCGATAATACCATAAAAGCAGTTCATGATACATAAGATGTAAAAAGAGCTTAAAAAAGGGGCTACCAAGCACAGTGAGTTCACTACTTTCAGATACTAATAACATCATCTGGCATAGCATCAAAATTCATTGCGTAAAGACAGTAATCACTAGATGAAGCTATCTATAATTGCAAAATTCAGATAGAGATAAATCATTGTTTTGAATAGATCTTGTACGTCATTACTCCAACATCACAGAATCTCGTATAGAGACCATACATACTATACGGACTTTCCATATAAGAGGGCAGCACACGAGTTATGAGGAATGTCACAAACACAAGCCCCTGCTCTTAATTAAGAAAAATGTTGAGCATTGACTCGCATAAGTTAGTCTATCAGATGTGGCAATGTTGCCGTATATAAAGGCAACTAACAAAGGGCAAGGGCATACGAATAATATTCTAAGTTTTCAAGATAAAATAACATATCCAGCTGGACAGACTTAATTAGAGAGAGGTGGATCACTTAACGCAAGCTGAGCACCAAGACTCGTTGATTTTGCCACGATAACAACAAGAATCAATTTATTAGCTAAAGGACGATAAGAAAACGTTATGCATCGGTGTCGCTGGGGCTTGAACTCGGGACTTCCTAGTCCCTACTCACATTCTAAAAGAGTGCTTACCACCAAGCCCAGCTGTCCTCTTCATGAACCAAAGACAAAAATATCCTACTTAGACTATGAAACCGATGTGAATTTCCAAGCAATTTGTATGAGAAGTCACATGGGTTTGGTTTCAAAAATTTGCCTGGACTTCAAGACTATACTAGCTCGGTAGACAAGGACTAGGACAAGGACAAGATCAAATGACCTTGATACAGGGCCTGAGCTTCTACTTATGGTAAATTCAGGTCTATATGATGCCACGTTCCAGCATGTATGCATGTATTTGCAATGAAGTCCTTGAGAATCTATTTGTACAAGTTCCCAAATTTGCAATGGCCTTACAATTTGTATACCTTAGTAGGGAAGTACGTACATACATGCTAGTTGCCACATCATCGTCTAAAGGAAATTATGAAAAGTATACTGCTACTATAAGAATAATTGCAATATCCGTTAAAGTGTGAATATGTAAGTGAATCTACATATAAAAGTCTGATGGTAAAGCCATGAAATGATGATTTTGTAAAAGGTTTCCTACGTGAACAAAACTGCAAGGACAAAAGATAGTCATTGCTAGAAAGAATAATTGGATTTGGAATGGATGCTGCACATCCACTCAAACAACAAGCAAACTCAATACAACGACACATATATACATCTTCAAAATCCTACCGATTTCTTTCTAATTGAATATGTGTTCCTTCACTAAATGCTGAAGAAGCCACATAATGACATCACTATGTTCAAGGGTCCTCATACTCGTACGTATCATGACTGCATAAAGGCAGAGCATTTGAGTTTGATTAGCAAACATGAATGCAATAACTGCATATCTTTGCATTCCAGTGTTAATTTATTCCTAGATATTCGATATAACCACATCATTTCAGAATAGAATCTTATTGTGTTTCCAACTGTTCTATCATGACAATGCCTATCTCAATAGGAATATCAGAAACTTACTTTTATTTTTACCAAATTCAAGTCAAATATAAATTTAAGCATAGAATACAGTATTGCAATTCTCTGAATATATGGAGGTACTGTATACTTTTATTTCAAGCGATTAAACTCGAGTTTTCTAATCAACCTTAAGCTAGAGATATAAATGATAATATTTGGCCTTAGAATTATTTCATTGCCAAATTAATTGTAAGAAGTACAGAATTTGGAACAAACAAAAATTCCATTATGAAAGTTGTTTCAGCAATCTTTTCATTCTGGAAACTAAATCAACTCATTAAATTAAAAACGAACCAAACAACAGGGCCTACGTGAATAACTCCACTATGTCATGCATTTTTTGGCCATCAAAATTGATCAGTAAAATACATTACGATGCTCCCACCTCCATATCTCCAGCATCCACAGAGTCTATGTTTTGATTTCGGTGTACGGAGCTTCAATAAACTTCTAATTCACAGCTGACTTACCTAATTTGTTTTTCTCCTTTACTTTGCTATAGCTCCTCTATTATGTTAAATAGTTTTGTAGAATCGCGAACCTCATACCAAATAGATATACCACGATTCCAGACATCTTGGATGCGAAGCAGACGTTTATAAAGTAGGACCACCGATCTATTTGAACTCTAACACAAAAAGAGAGCTCTGCCTTGAAAAGTGATTCATAAAATATTTCAATTCCGCAGGAATGATCAAAACCTCAAGAAAGGAACAGTACCACAGTGACAGATCAAAACCAAAAGATGAACTCACATCAAAGAGAAACATTACTAGCCTAGAGAACTAAGAGATTTATGAAGATGAATCAGGGAAAAAATCAATCAACTTTTGGATTTTGGATGTTTATCTAGCGATAGTTCCAAAGAACAAAACTCATATTGCTTACATCGGTCAAATTCTCAAAAGATGCAAATAAAACCGACAATTCTAGTCGTCAATGCTATCCATACTCAATCCGTAAACTCCACTCAACAGGCAACTGCATCAAGGCTCAGCTATGTTTCAGAGTACATATGACAAGGTCCATCATATGGCTTCTTTCACAAGCTCCACCCAGTACCCTTCTAAAGAAAAGTTCCCGAGTAATTTGCATTATGGAGGAATACGGAACAGCCTCATCCCTCAAACCACTGTCTAGTCAGTACTGTATGTGGTGGCTGTGAATGACTTTACCAAAGATGGGAACAAGACAAACCATAAACTCAGCTTCTGAAAATTGAGGCAGTCTTAGATGATCCCATTGAATCCTCGATTTATGACAGATTGGAAAAGCTACTGAAAGCAAGGTCCAAATTATGAGTTTAAAAACAGGTGGAGAGACCAAGCAACGGGTAGAACTTGAAGGTCATAGGTGCTGACATCATCATTTGTATCGCTGTATATTTCTAACCACATAATGATGAAAACAGTACCATCCCCATGCCGCGCATGAGCTACAAAATACATGGTATATGGCTTGAAATAAATGGTATATTTTTCTGAATTAAAGGAGCTTCTACAAAATCATAAGTAATAGTTAAATAACAAAGCCATTATGTTCACAATCAGCAGTACTTCTGATCTAGTGATTAATATCTTTTTAGCTGGCTTAACCCAGGTAACGTTCGCTTTATTTTCTTATGATATTAAATGGTCCTTATTCTAACAGACCCCAATCACTACTACCTTTCACTATAATCAGAACAGTAAATTAAAGTTAACTTAATTAGTATACATCACAATGCATTAATCAAACTTGCATTAATTTCTTCTAATTTTTGGAAGTATCTGCCATGACAGCATCCAACTTTGTAAAAGATGCATTGTTCTGCATGTAGCTAGGATCACAGGCCTCTCACATCATTGAGGCCAAATTTTCATCAATGGTCAAGCTTTTCTTCTGAAGCTAAATCCATCTCTTGATGAATCACCAATAGACTACCTCAGAGTACATCAGCTTATACAGTGCATGTCAGAAAACAGTCTCATCGAGAAGAAGAGCGTGCGAAGAGTGTGCTTTTACTCGTGCTAGAGAGACTGGCTTTGACTTTCCCTCCCTCCAAGTGAGCATATTATTTCAACCCAGTTAGAGCTGGTTGCCACGTTGTACAACTCATTGGTCCAACCATGGCCACTACAGGTCCAATTCAGTTTTGAGCGACAACTGAGCAATTAAAAGAGGACCACACCAAGCCAATAGTTGCTATCGGACTCATTGGTCCATTCTCATCAGAAGACCCCCAAGAGCCTCTAACAATATGCAACAGACATGTGAAAGAGGAGCGCTTCATACCTGAACTGACTGTTTGCACAGATGATCAGACGAAAAGGCATTTCCACATGTTAAGTCATAGTACAAGTACAGAAATGATGAAACAGGCTCAACTCAGAACCGTAGTTGTTCAGCCCCTTCTAAAGTAACATTGGAACATTGAGATACATCATATTATGCTTATTTAATATTTACTATTTGATGTTAATCCATAATCTGGACTCAGATAGTCACCATTCCTAACTAAGATAATAACTGGAAACCATGCCAGATTGAGGCAATGGCAACCCAGAACTAAAGCAATTAGATATGCATAAATTACGATCTTGAAAGAACTTAAAACATTGAGAAGACAAACCTCGGATACAACACGTTGTCTCCCTTCGACGTTAGCTGTTAAAGCACGCCAGGACTCATGAACACCTTCAAGTCGTCTATCTGCAGAGGAAGATCTCGTGCTTTCAGGATGATTTCCTTGGTTATTAGCTCCAGTTGAGACTGCTATCTCCTGCAACGAAGATGCATTTGATGGGGTTGGGAGCAAGGGGCTACTGCGTCTGCTCGACTCGCCATCAACAGGAGGAGAGAGAGACCAAGGAGCCAATTCCAGTAATTGTTCTCCATATGGGACTGGTGGGAGAATAGATGCCCGGGAACGAGGTGAAGGCTGGACGCTTGAACTGGCATCCACAAGCACAGTAGAAGGACCATTCGGACCACTTGTGTTTCTACCAGCTGAACTCCAACTTGCTGGATCTTGCAGCGTTCTGGCCTCAGCTAATGGAAACATGTGAACATCGGAAATGCTTCTCAAATTGCTTCTAAAATTTACTCCCTCTTGGACAACTACCTCTCCAGGAAGAAAAGAACTTGAAACATTGCTACTTCTCGATGGAGAAGTTGCATTCCAGGGAACAACATCCATGTTTCTTGATGCACCAGAGGGAGGTCTCATATTCAACTCTGTCTGTGGTGTGTGCATATTGGTTGCCACCATAAATGCTAATCTTGGGTCCAAAGGATTAGGCCGACGAGATCTATATGATTGCTGAAGAGAAAAGGCATTAGCACGCCTGGCACTCCTCGATGGATCAGACTCCTGCTGAGGTCCTGAACTTACCTGCCCACTGTAATTTCTCGGGGGAATCTCACTATTTCCTGTTACCCTTGAAGAAGAAAATGGGGCAGGGTTACCTTCTCTCATGCCAATCCCAGTTCTGGGGTACAGTGGCTCCTGATAATGAGCGCTGGGAGAATTCCATGACGTAGGTTGAGATAAACTGAGCCCAGTAGGAGGCCAAGGTACACCTTCAGTTTGAGGATAGTAACCTGAACTTGAACCAGCATGCGGATGTCCCGAAGTCCCTTCATAGGCTTTTCTCTTGCATGATGATCCCCAGTACCCCATGGAAGAACTCGACCCATCATGTCTCTCCTCCATCTGACCAGAGCTACTAGATAAACTCCCAAAATTAGCCGCCGAGGCTATATCTGAAATCATATCATCAACTTCCTGAGAACGAGAGTTATTGGGACTAGGACTAGTAGAAGCTCCAGGTCCAGCAGTATGAGCTGCATATCGCTCGCTCAGATTGGCATGCCAAGGATCGGCATTAGTACTTGAATTGCGGAAACCGACAGGGCCAGCAGGGATTTGACTGCTTATATGCAACCCCGGAAGAAACAGATTAGGCCGTTCAAATTGTCTTCCTGCTGAACTGGAACCTCCTTCACCACTCATTGTAGGAGCACATACCTGTTTCCCTTTTCTATCTTCGTGACTAGCTTGGGTTTCCTGATGCAATATAGAGCTAGAATGACCCAGACTCCACCCAGTGAAGTTTTCAATGCCATGACCAACCGCATTCGCCAGGGTTGCTTCACTAGAAGATCCCATATTAATCGGCAAACGACTACCTTCCAGATGTGAACTGTTGTTCAGAGTAGAGTGCTGATTCAGGTCATTATTGCAAGAAAAAGACCCCATATTGACATCAAAATTGTCAGGGACTGAACCGCTGTTGCTCTTTTGCCCTTGCATTAAAGCAAACTCTCTCCTCCTGATCAAGAGCAAAAGACGCAAACCGTCTTTCAACTTCCAATAATGATGGTGTTCAGCATCAGCTCCCTGGCACAGAGAAGCAAGATAAAGGTGCAAAGTAACTCACCGAGAAATAAATCTCAAGGCAACTAGTTTATATAACTTGGCATGAATTGTCCAGGAATGTGCATTGAGCAAAATAGTAGCAAATATAAGTTACTAGCGGTAGCAATCGCTATAAACTAGAATGAAATGAAAAATGTCACTTAAGTTACACTTCCACGCATTTAGTTGATCTCTCTCTGTTAAAAAATTATAGATATAGAGTTCAATTTGGGGCATCGGGAGTTAAGCAGAAAATCTTAAGACCATATTTGCATGTGAGAGATACTGAGATCAATAAAGGAACTGAAAAGGAAACCACAGTATACAATCTTGATTGCCAAAGCAATACCGGGAACTACACAATCCATCTCTATAATCTAAACTTATGAAATGCGGACATCAAGTGGCGGATGAAGCCTCGCGAACATATCAACTGAGAGCTGGACATCAGAAATATCTCAAATGGATATGCTAACCTAGTCCAGAAAAGAAGAAGGGCAGTTTAAGCTCAGAAAGCCTACTCGGGCAATTGTTGGTGTACAAGACCCCAATGCTGTAACAGACTATCCTCAGTAATAGACTACATTCAATTTTTTTAAAAAAAATTCAAATCAAGATGTGAGATAAAACGAACATAGTTCGATGGTGTTGGCCAACCATTAAAACAAATATATAATCCCAGCAGTAAAATCCAACCACATCACTGAGTCCAAATAGTCCAACGTATCCTGTTATAATCAATGAGCCAATCCTTGAGCAGGAGGAGTTAATGGAATTACTACGTTGGTACGTTGAGTACCACTCCATAGGAAAGGAAAAAGAACAACCCAATTCAGGGCATCATCCGATAAACCATATCAAAATGCCAAGACCCTGATCAGCCACTTTAAGAACAACTAACACACATGCAAGTGAAGAGCATAAAAAGTTCTACATTTTAAGAATCGCCCCCTTAAGAGTGTTTTCCCATTTCCTATACCTCCAAGGCAACTTCAGAAAAACATCGACCTGAAAAAAACAAACAGACAAAAGAAGAAAAGCCCAAGCAATCACAAGATCATACAAAGAACATGAACAAGCAAGCACAGCTGCTTTGAGAGATCAATTTCAAGAAATGAACCAGAATCAAGACAAGTACCCGAACCTCAGAGACCCACAAGTCCGCGTCTGCTGGAGACGGAGCGGAGCAGTTCTAAATGGCACGAAAACGAAACAAAGATCAAATAGGTACCCGCAAAAAACAAAAAACAAAAAACAAAAAAGATGAAGAAAAATGGTTGCAACTGAACGCGAATCAATCAGAGGCGTTTCCGACTCACCCCGCGTCGTCTTCTTCACCAAAATTTTCTCTTTCAGTTTCCTCGTTTCTGGTGATCGGAACACGAGAAAGGGCCAGTGAGCAAATGCAATGAGAGAGAGAGGAGAGGGTGTGGGGGAGAGGAGATTAAGGGGGTAGCTTGGCTTTGAGCAGTGTGATAATCTCCATTTTATTTCCCTCTGATTTTTAATTTTTTTTTCCCTTGGAGGCTTTCGCTTTCCGACGATGGGATTGCAATCGTATCATGTGTGTTTATATTAGCCTTTGTTCTCGTACACATGCAGCTCCTCTTCGGGCAACATTGTCCGCTCCAATTTCACCCAAACATGTTCGTTTCGAGTATTTCCGAAGCTTGCAGGTGTAATGTAACTTTTCCTCAAGAATTATAAAATTAAAAAAAAAAATTGTGAAGTTCCGCATCCATAATTAACCCTATACAAAAAGCTCTTGTAATTCTTTTTCAAAGATTTCGCGCGTTTTTTAATTCCTTTTTCTTCTGTTATCAAGTAAAGTTTCGTATTAGATCGAACTGCGTTATATAGTTTGAGCCATCGTAACCGGTTACCCCACGAGATTTAGTATCCAAATGGGATACGATTTTGTTTCAATTCATTCTAATCTCTCCCGTGATTTATCTCTATTTGTGTTATTTGCACTGCATATTTTCTTCAATTCAGGTTGCAAAAAATTTAGAGAGAATGAATGGCGCTCGGTAGGCATTGAACAGGAAACTCAATGGAAAAGTGATTATGGTATGGCTTTTGACTTCCTTTTTACGTCAATTTTGATTATGAAACTGAAAAGTCTCATATTGCGAAGTGGTGCGGTGCTAATTTGATAAGTTATTGATATTTCGACTTCTCTGAAGACAAACATACAAATCATCGGAGAAATACCTTCTGCGAAATTTAAGTAAGTATTTTAAGACACTTGTCCATCATGTCTTGAATATATTGTCACGTATCTCATAATCTCATAATAGATCGTCTCTGACTATGTACCAAAACTAACTCATGAAATCACCCAATTGGACACGATATGACAAAGAACACATTGAATATATTTATGTATAATAAAACAACATAATCAGCTAGCTACTTTGAAAAAGTAAAGGCCATCTGCTACATTCATATTATGTAAATTGATGGACAATTATTGTTTTTCGAGAAAAAGAAAAAGAAATAAACAAAAATTAAAGGATGATTGAAAAGATTATTTAACGAGTTCGATAACAATTTCAATTGTCGCATTTGCGCAAAATTTGTAAAATTAACTCGGCAAGATTCGATAAATTCCTTTAAAAGTACTTACTTTAGATCGGGGTGTAATTTGGGCCCTTTTTTTTTTTGTCTAGTATATAAAAGCACAAACTTTAGCCAAGGCCCCAATTCTAACTTAATTTTCTCGTCTTGTAAAAAAATATAAACCTTAGTTTATAATGCAATTCTGGCTCGAAATTTTTTGTCTCATGAAGAAACACCCCTTAAATTGGATCAAAATTGCTGCTCAATTTTTTTTTTTTGAATCTAATAAAAAGCATCGACTTTCAATCAGTTTCAAAGTCTAACCCACGTCAAGCTTTCATCTAATGATGCCATTAAGATTTAATGTTTCACTCCACATATGCTCAATGGAAACTTGATGTGTTTAGATTTGCATATCAACTCAAAAGTTTGTATTTTTTTATGAGATAAAATAAATTTCGATTTAATTGAGACTTGAGTTAAAGTTTGTATTTTTTCACAAAATAAAAAAAAAATGAGCTATAGTCGGGACTCCGGGTAAAGTTAAAACTTTTTAAGGGAATTGGTGGCAAGATTCTTAATCGCTGAATTTCTTTCGGTGGCCATAAACCATAGTAACTTACTAATTTTCATTTTTGCATACATTAATAGCACAAAACATAATAGTCTCCACTCTTGGAATTAACTGTCTGTCTTGAGTGAAAATAATTAGGAAATCATAACCTAGAGGCACGAATATATTTGATCTGTCCACTGTGGCCAGTCACACCCCCGCATATAAGAATCAAATGCAAAAGGAAATACGGGTAATGTGAATTTGCTTGTAAAGGTATGTTATTTGACATCTCCGGAAAAAAAAAAGGATAAATTCTTTTTAAAATCTTTACCATACATAAATTCCTTTTGCTTGTAAAGGCATGTTATTTGAAATATCCGGTAAAAAAAAAAAGAGATAAGTTCTTTTTTTTATGTATAAATACATAAATTCAAACTTTTAAATTTGGTATGTACTCCTCATTTGACCAAAATAGACTTATATCATCTCAATCTCAACATAAAAGAAAAGTCAAAGCAACGTTACATATTAGGGAAATGATTATATAAGAGTCCTTAATTTATGTAAGAATCACCGCTTGTTTTGGATCATAAAAAATAAGTAACAAATAATCAAAAATTATTGTGCGGTCCACAACATGTTATTATCACAGTCACACAAAGACTGTTTGCTAGCAAAACCTGACATATTATCAGTCGTTATACAAATCTGCTACTTTTATGGAGAATATTTTTTTTTCATTTTTTATATTTGAAAATCATTCAAGCTCCTTTCGAATCAAGTTGTCATTAGCTAATGGTAAAAACATAGTTCTTATTTAATGGGGTCAGATATGCATATTGATTAGTGGTTAATTGTGATAAACTATCCTTGTCGGCCCCAATTAAACTAGCGCAACTTGCCATTCTAAATGCCAAAAATCACCTTTTTTTTCGTTGGATCAAGATCCTAATAATTCACATGGTAAAATGGGCTTGTTGATGTTCCCTCCATCTCCTATATCATGAACAGATATCCTCAAAAGGATTTGACGGCTTGAATTATGTTCCACAAAATGCACTTTAGCCTCGTAATCTTCGGGGTTTTTTTTTCCAAAATAATTCAAAAAAATATTTAACAAATTAGGTTGAAAAAAATTTATTTACTGATTTGGGATAGTGCCGCACAATGCCTTGTCCGCATAAGGCATGGTCTTATTTTTTTTTAAATTTCGCAGGTTTTTTTTTTACATTTTTCAATTATTTTATATTTATAAAATTGCATGTTTAATAAGAAAAATCAAAGCAAATGTTAAACAATTATTTTATATTTTATTGGTCTCTCATTGGTCCTTTTTTTATTTAGTAATTTTTTTACTTTTTAATTGTTTATATTTATAACATTTATGTAGATCTAAGGTCCTTTTTCAGCGCCTCTTTATCATGCGCAAAGGGCTTTTTGTGAAAAATGGTCCCAATTTTTTTTTGCAAGATTAGGGCGATTTTTTTATTTACCCTATCCCCAACCGCACCTTTATCGAGTGCAACACTTTAACTGTCGCAAGAGATCCAAATCAATAAATAATTTTTTTTACCTAATTTGTTAAAAAAATATGAACTATTTTGGAAAAAAAAAATCCAAAACTCAATTGGTACTCTAAGGAAGAAAGAGAAGAGGATCAAAACGTACGACTTGATGGCATTAGCAGTTTTCTGGAGCTTTGAGGCCACCCCTAACTAATTGAGCGCCCTTCAACCGTTTGGCTGCGTGATTTTGGCCGCTCTAGTGGCATGGAGCATCTACGATCTTTCCAACACCCAGCTCTGTATTCCCTTCCTGCATTTGGTAGTGAATAAGGACAGCTTTGACATTCGCGAAAAATAATCTCGTAGGTTAATCTACGTCACCAACAATTTCGACTTCGAAGCTTCGTTTCGCCGTCTTTGATGATTGATTCATCACAACATTTTTTGTTGGTTGTTCAAAATTTTGAAATCATGTTAGACTCTCGACTTTTATTATACTTTTTCATCACACTGTCGACTTGCTGATTGTGACTCGCAATATGGATTGCACATTTCCATGAGCTATCCGCATGGATCATTCATTCTGATTCACGAAGCTTCATTTTTGCAATACACATGTAAAAAAAAAGACCAACGAGAGGCCCAAAAAAATAATTATTTTACATTGCTTTGATTACGCTTACTAAATGTGCAATTTTATAAATATAAGACAATTGAAAAACATAAAAAAAAAACCTACAATATTTAAAAAAAAAATACCGTGTCTTGTGCTGCAGCACGCACGGGTCTCGCGCAGCAGAAAAAATAATTTTTTTAAAAACCTAATTTGATAAATATTTTTTGAATTATTTGGAAAAAAACCGATAATTTTCAAGAAAGTACAATTATGCTGATTGTAAACCCTTAAAATTAGAGAAATTTTTTAATGATCCAGAACCATGTATCATCATTATTATTAATTGGGATCTGGTTTTATGCACCTAAACAAACACCTATTATTTGCTTCAATTTCGCCATAATTAGAAGTATATGACCCCGACAATTTGTAAGCACTGTACGTATACGGTATTTGTATGATTTTTCTCTCCTCGATTTGAGAAACTCCACATACATTTTTTGTCGCATTATTTTTCATCGTCCTTTGCGGTCTTGTTAAAAGGCCTTTTTTTTTTTTTTTTACTTTCCTTCAATTTTTTTAGCGAGGAACCCGTTTAAAATCTGTGCAAAATTCGAAACAAAATCTAATTAACTTGTTTGTTTCGAAAGGACTGACAACTAACAAAAATCAAGTTCCTATGACATAACAAATTAGTTATTAATGGAAATAAAGCTCAAATATAATGATAATGCTTTCCTAAATCTGATGTGCACGATTGATAATTTAAGTCATGCAAAGGTTGATTATTGTATTGAATACAACCATTTATTTAGACGTTGATTTACAATTCGAAACTCAAAATTTAATTTATTGAAGGAAAAAAAACACAAATGATATACAATGTGATACCTAAATTTTTAATCTGTTCAAAGTGATTCTTGAACCTAAAGTCAACAAAAATGTGCAATGTCATTTATAAACTTGTAAATGATTCATTGTGGTTCGTAGACTTTTGTTATCAGTTTAACATAATACCTTAAATTATATTAAAATGTTCAATATCGTCTCGAGCTTGAATTAATAAAATGACAATATTGAACATTTTTATATAAGCAATGACAAAACTGAATATGTATTAAAAATTCAAGGACACTAGTATATATTGAAGTAACGTTTGGAGGTTCCATTAGCCAAAATCTAGAAATTATTTATTTAATTATCCCTAAATTGAACATCGACGTGTTAAACAAGTCGCATGAGTTTTCGGGCAACTAGGGGGTGCATGATAAAATTTCTATTCTAGAAATTCAGAAAGAGTTTTTGGAACATAAATAATTTTTTATATTTTTTATTTCAGAATGAGTTTCTAAGCGAAATAAATGCGTTTGATAATGACAAAAAATATCTATTTTCGGAATAGAAATTTATTTGACCAGTGGAGGTGACGGCGTTTGGCTGGCGGCCATCCAGAGACTGAAGGCGGCTGTCCTGCGACCTCCGGCGATCGACGGTGGCTGTCCGGCAACCTCTGACAGCTAGCCGATGATTGACGACAGTCGTCTGGGGACCTCCAGCGACCGTCGATAGACGATTGGCGACCTCCGGTGGTCGGCTGGCGATCGGCGGCGGCCGGTAGCTACCGGATACGATCTCCGGCGATCGCCTGCGGCCGAAGGCGACGTCCGGTAGGCGACCTTCGGGGACCGGCGAGGGGGGTAGGGGGTGGCTGACAGTCAAAGAGGTGCGATCAGTGGTGGCCGTTGTCGACAAAAATTTCTATTTCTCGGAGAATTAACTTTTTTTTTATTTTTCATTTCTGTTTTAAATCTATTCCTGTTTTTCAAAATTATTCAAGAAATAGTTTATTACATTTACATTGCCAAATGAATTTCTGTTGTAAATCTATTTCAAAAATAGAAAAATTACCCGGAAACAATTTCTCGAGATCATCAATCCCTGTGTACATCGGAAAAAAAAAAAAAAGAGAGGTGAGGATGACGTGGCAACTGCGTGGCCGAGAGATTAGCGCGTAAGATAATAATAAAAAAAGAAGGTTCAAAACCGAGCTCATGGGAACTTCACTTGAAGCAGCACCACCGAATCATTCCCGTTGTTCCGACAAAGACACACCTCTCACGTGCGCTATAAAAAAAAACAAAGAAGAAGGGAGAAGCTTCCAAACCAAACATCCATCAACCACGTGCCAATTGTGTCTCAGTGTCTCCTCTTTCCTGAGTTTCTTCCTCTCGATTTCCGAGCCAAAAGAAAGAACCGGAAACCCCCCACGTTCTCCGGCCCTCTCGGAGAAGCGAGAAAGAAACCATGGAATCAAGAAAATTGGCAGCTTTACTGTCTCCTCTCGTCGCCGAGATCATGCTGCTGCTGCTCCTCCTCTTCCCTTCTTCGGCCCCCCTCTCCCTGACTTCGAGTCCCGGTTCTTTCTCTTCCCACGGCTTCGATTCGTTCGCAAATCTCTTCCCTTTGATCGCTCATTTCCTCTCTCAGCACGAGATCGCCGCCTCCTTGTCTCCGCGACCCGTTTCGAGGAAAAGGAAGAGGACCCGTTCTCCAGAGCCGGTCTCTGGACCCGCTTGTGAGGATGAGACAGACGACTCCGACTCGGAACTCGGAGGCCGACCCATTGGCCGCCGCCGAGTCGGGCTCGGCCCGGCTCGGAGTCCCGACTCGTTCGTCAGCTCTTTCAAGATGACGTCTTCCACCTTCGAGTGGCTCGCGGGCCTGCTCGAACCCTTGCTGGATTGCCGCGACCCGGTTGGGTCACCTCTGAACCTGTCGCCAGAGCTCCGCCTTGGGGTCGGGCTTTTCCGGCTGGCCACCGGCAGCGACCACTCCGACGTGGCTCGCCAGTTTGGAGTCTCTGAGTCGGCCTCGCGGTTTTGCACCAAGCAGTTGTGCCGAGTCCTGTGCACCAATTTCCGGTTCTGGGCAGGTTTCCCGAGCCCGGGCGAGCTGGCATTCGTGTCAAGGGGGTTCGAGTCACTGACTGGGTTTCCGAATTGCTGCGGTGTGATTGATTGTGCAAGATTTGAGATCCTCACCGATTGCGGGCCTAATGCTACTGTCGCGGCGCAAATAGTCGTTGACTCCACCTCGAGAATTCTGAGTGTCATCGCGGGATTTCGCAGTGATAAGGGCCGTTCACGAGTTCTTCGGCTATCGAGTTTGTTCAAAGACATCGAGGAAGATAGGTTGCTGAATTTGCCTCCTGTGGATGTTAAGGGGGTCAATGTGAATCCGTATTTGGTTGGAGATGTAGGGTACCCTCTGCTTCCTTGGTTGATCGTGCCTTTTGCGAATGCCACCACAGGATCATGCGAGGCTTGTTTCAATGTAGTGCATAGTTTGATGCTTATGCCTGCCCTTAAAACTATCGCTAGTCTCAGGAACTGGGGTGTTTTAAGCAGGCCAATGAAAGAGGATTCTAGGACGGCGGTTGGTTATGTAGGCGCTTGTTCGATTCTTCATAACGCCCTGCTAATGAGGGAGGACTATTCGGCATTGTGTACTGAGTTAGGAGATAGTTCATCGCATGATCATCAGACACACCGTCTTGTGGACGATGGCTGGGGGGTAAGTTCTGGAAAAGGTCTGGTTCTGCGAGATGCACTGGCCACACTAGCAAAGGATTTACACGACCAGAGTCATTCGTTTAGTGGCCAGTTGTTCAGTCCATTCGCAGCTTGACAGAGAGATCTGATTGCAGCTGATTTAATGGGGGCAGGAATCGTTTTGAGTTTGGTTTTTTCCCCTGCAATGGAGAGGTAAAGAAGGTTTATTTGGTGGATTTTCCTGGGTTCTTTGATTTAGATTTAGTAGCATTTACTCTTTAGAGCCAATGATTTTGGCAGAGTAGGGAACGAGGAGCATTTTCCAATTCAAACTTCAAGCAAGGGTTTCTCCATGTCGAAATTGTATAGAAACGTTGGCCAACAACTGTTAGATGTGTAGCAACATAGTGAGATTTTTTTCCCTGCCGAGTCTTCAAAAAGAAAAAGGAAATGGCTCTCTTACCTTCCAAAGATGTTTTGTTATATCGCTCTGGGAACAGAATGAGAAGACCAGAGGCCCTTCTTCCATGTGAACAGGAAGAGTGGCTTTGATTGCGATTTAATCATCAACCATCTGCAATTTACTCTGATATTTTTCTCAATTAACACTCCCATAAATTTCCCTGGAAAAGAAACCAGCCATGCCCACCCACTACCAGACAGATACTTGAACGTTGTACGGCGAAAACAGTTCAACAACATTTCTATATGATTCCACGATGTATCTAATCTTGCATGTAATGCATCTCTAATTTCCTCACCCTCGATGGTCTAGCAGTATGTTCTTGGTTGGTTTGAGGTTTGTGCTACATTGCAAGCGATGTGTATTCTCTTTTCAATTAACACATTGAATGTAAAAATCTCATAATCTGAAGGGACTATAAGATTCAGCACTGTGAGTTTTTGCGTTTTTGTTGGAATGCTATAAGGTCAGATGCTGCCTGCGGGTTTTCATAACTACTGGAAACTTTCAAGGATATAAACTGTAACAGAAGAAACATATCAATGGCGTGATTAAGGCGTATATCTAAATGCACTTGTTGAAATACAGGAGAGGGAGAACTATTGCGTCCTTATTCCATGCCAGAATTAGCCATAGGATCTTTACAGTATCAAGCATTGAATTTCCAACTACAAAGGGAATTTTCAGATTGCCTCTTGTTTAACAGCTTGCTTTGGATCCATTAATGCCCGATCCTTTTTTGTAAGGACTTTTAGATGTTAGATGGTTACTTTAGTTCAGCAATTATTTTGTGACTTGTTTTTCCCTTTGTTTTTGGCGCTTGTTGTATATGCACTGTCATCTACATTGAATACTGCTTTGTATTATGCGATGTTAATTAGTTATTGAAGCAGAGCACACGCACACTTCCCTGTTTTGTCGACTGTTTTCTTTAACTAACGAGTACATTAGTGAAAAGGCTACTATTTCCTTATCATGACCCAAGTCCAGAGGAATTGAGAGATACAATATGCATAAGAAAATAAGGAAGATTTAGGTGCAACTGGTTGATTTATACATCGCACTATTTTCCCCTCTTTTCCTGTCCATCATTGATTCCTTGAGTGTCTTGTAGTTGCAGCTGGAACCAGTTCTGAAGTCGGTCAATCTGATGATGGTACATCACAACATGTCATTCTGGTTTCTAGGAGCACCATGGATAAGTCCATCAGAAAAGAGCAAGTTGATTAAAAACCATTAAGCAAGAGCTAAGCAGTTGACTGGACAAGAGTGAGAACAGTCATGAGGCGCAGTGAACTGGGGCTGGATGTGGGATTGATTTATGCTGCCCGAAGAGGGGGCTCAGAAGACTTGTGCTGACGGCGAGAGAGGTATGCAGTTATGTAACTTTCTATATTTTGAGGCCATTAGGTTATTCTTGTGCGAAAAGATGGTGTCTACGCTCTTTCAGATCCGCATATTACCCATCACTTATATCTGCTGTTTATGGTTTCATGGACAGGCTAATGCCAGTAGGTGTGATAGACAATTCTTCAAAAGGGGATCTACAAGTTGGAACAGTCAAGGGGAGTGACGAGTAATTTCAGGAAAGATACAAGTCCCTATCTCCTTAAATAACCAGTAAATAGGCTTCTGTTACAATGCTCATGGAATCTAATATTCCTAGATAAAGCCAGAAGGATTGAGTACAGGAGATAAACCAAAAAAATGTATGTATCTTATCTGTCCTATTGTCTTGTCAGATAATTTAATGGCGTGTGTTCTTGCAATGCTGTGAAACTTTTGAGGACCACTTGCACTGTTAATTTCCTGTTTTAGCTGTTGTGGATTCTGAGTTTGCTTGTGTTGCCAGAAAACAATTTAGGTAACCCCTTAGTATTCTTGTCTGCTTTCAGGCATGGCAATGTCTTGAATCTTGAAGCTGTGTCCCAATTTCAAGGTCTGTGCTGCCGTTTGCTTAAACTTGTTTGAAATGTGATCGGGTAAAATGAATCGGGTAAGCTGCATCTGTATTCAACTTTGCCAGAATGACATGAATTCAGCCACAAGTTTCTTCAAGGTTCAGTAACATTGCACCTGGGAAGGTGCGAAGCAGAATTATTTTGCTGTCAAAGGAAGACTCTTCTATAGCTGACAGGAGGAAGCACTCTCTCTAGGCCATTTTTCTGGCGGATGTGTGGCCGGAAAGTCCCGGGTTGAGCGGAGCCTCTGCATCAACCACGTCGCGATTTCTGTGACTTGTCTAACGAATTACTGCTATGTCGTTCTTGTTTTCTAGTTTTGTCACGACCCCTTCAACAGAAATACTGGACTTATGATGCTCACAAACAAAACAAAGAGGTTGCGGTAGGGAATACAGACTGTTGAACGGAGGCTGGTCAAATGGGTGGGCCGGGTTTGGGTTGGGTCGTAAATGATCCAACCCAAATTAATCCTTTTTTATATGATACTATATCATGACAAAATATATGGGGAAATTACCAAAAACTACAAAAGGATTCCTAAATTTATTTAACTTGTGTTAATTTAGTTTTGAACTTTTTATTTTGCCAATTTAGTTTTAAACCTTTTAATGGTCTGCCTATTTATGTCTAGCCTTTTAGATTGAAGTAGTACATTGGTAGCACATTTGCATGCCTTGACGAAAAAAATGTTACAATGGTGCCTTGTCAAGATGGATCCATTGGATAATTATGTGTGACTGCCGGGTAGAGTACGTGAAACCGTTTGTCGGCATGATATGTACATGTCGGCGCCATCGCGACATGTTTGAAGGCTCAATCAGTTAGTCAATCACCTTCTATCACCGACCATTTACGGATGTGTTCTACTGTCCCGCCTAGTATTTGGGCTGTTTTGAAGGTCACGCCGGATGGCGGACTGGTTGCTGGACCATCTAGTGGTTGTCCGCGGCGACAGCAATCTGTTCCATTGTCTGCGCTTTTGGCCAAACGCTTGGCCTGATTTATCAGTAGGTGTATCAAATCTCACGCCAGTTCACTTCATCTTGCTCTTAAATCTCTCTCTCTTAAAAGCCTTATTCTTATCAACTTACCATTTTTTGAAGACCTCATCTTTGTCAACAATACGAAACAACCTATTCGTTCAGGTGCCTGTTGTTAACATGTCGGAAAGGCAACACGAGAGGAGAGGACAGCAGAAGAAAAGTCGAACGGTTTGGGTATGGATTAGCCAAATGAGCAGATAGATATTCTTCAGGGATGAAAGGCGCAAGAGATTTTCCAACTTTACTGATTCTGGATTACCGCGAAAATGCTGACCTGGCTGTTAAATGCTGACATGGCATCCTATGTGGCTTTTACAACCAAGCGTTTGACCAAAAGTTATCGGTCCGCCGTCCACCGATTGTCGGCAGCCTTAGGAACTTTATGTTGTTGATATTCCTAAAAAGTAATTTTATGTCCTTATCAAATGCGTTTGTCTGCTCAAAATCTCCTCCAAAAATAGAATGTCTATAAATCGTGTGTCAAGTCACCTGCCTTCCGTTTCCTCCCCGCAACTCACCGACCAAAAACATGGAGAGATCGTGGGAAAATACTAATGATATCCAATTAAGAAAAACAAGAAATTTTTTCAAACAAAGAAAATATTATTCAGAACGCAAGTAATAATTATTGCAAAAGCTCAAAATTTCCTCATACACGACGCTTGCCAAAAATATCTTCTTTTCTAATTTCTTTCATTTCACTTATAAAAATAGAAAATTAAATAAAAATTAAAGTTGAGCCTCTCAGGCCCTGAGCCCGTTTGCAACGTTTTTATGAGAATTGAGAGCTGCCTTTATGAATTGAAAATGAATTTAAGTATGTAACTAGTTTTTTATTTTTATTTTTTATTACTCATCTGATTCAATTTAAGTTCATTGAACCCATTTTCATTCAACACTTTAAAAATTTGGAACCCACGTACGATACATTTATATGAAATATGGATAAAAAATGGGTCATTGACCCGTATTGACGGCTCTACTCAAAAGTGAGTTTGATAGAGCAAACTGGACCTCACATCGTTATCCAATCTTTCTCAACTTTTTCTGCTCTTTGCCGGACACTTTCTTCAATTGAATCAAATTACTTGAAGCGAAGACTAATCTTGTTCGAGCAGAAAAGGGCAATTACCAAAGCAAGGACATCCAAAGAGAGACGACTGAGGATTGTCCCGGTCGTCCGATCACCGAATAGATGGCGAAAAAACGTCGAGCCGCCTCGATGCGTGGATTTCCGAATCCATCCATTGCTCGTAAGTGAACCTGCTCGATCAGTTTTATGAGCCGAACTGTGTCGATTCGGCAGCGGCGGAAGTAGGTGGAACCGATACGTGGTCGAATTTACGGGCTTAAAAGTTCATGGGTGAGGGCAGTTTTCATGAACCCCAAGGATCATCTATCTGCTCATTTCCATGCGAATTGCCAATCTTGGACGAAGGCCCAACCCAAACGTGTCACCCTCCCTCACCAACCTTTTGCTCGTTCATTCCCAATTTCCCATGTTGACCGATTCCCACTATTCTCATTTGGCGGGCCCCACCACGTTTCCGCCATGTCTATCCACCTCAGGAGTCAGGGCACAGAAAGATTTTTATCAGAAAGCTCATCCTCAGCCATAGAGACTTCTTGCCTCCCAAATTTTGAGGAAAAACAAGGTTTGGTTGTCTTTTTCAATGATTGTGATCTTCGCTGGAGTAAAATTCACCAAACCCAATAAGAATCTTTCTCTGGAAATGAGAAGAGAATATTCCTCACCGACCCTGCACCAGGTACCTGTTAGCAGGCAGCCCGATACCCTCCAGACCGGTTCAAACCGGACCATCACTGTCATTATATACGTTGCATCGTCCGTGCCCCTAGAGCTCAGGTCAATTGCAACATCTCTCTTTTTTTTTTTGGGGTAAGGAACTGCAACATCTCTTGGTCACAACATATTCCAAAATTCCTAAGCAGTGAGAGAGAAAGCCAGAGAGATTGAATCCATGGCCACCAATGGACAGAAGACCCTGGACCTAGCCGGGGGACCCGGGGAGATTGGCCACAAGTGTCTCCTTCAGAGTGACGCTCTTTACCAAGTGAGTGGGGGAATCTTTATAGCTTTTGTCGTAACCAATGGATGATGATTCTTGTCCTCCTGCAACTCGAGGTGTTGTGTCTCTCTGTTCATCGATCATTTCTCTGTTCTGCAGTATATTTTGGAGACGAGTGTGTACCCAAGAGAGGCCGAGCCCATGAAGGAGCTCAGGGAAATAACGGCAAGCCATCCATGGTGAGTCCATACGTAATTCAGAAACTCTCAACAGATCAGACTTCAATGGACTCCCCGTCTGATTCGTGAGTTTGTTTCTTGAGCTGAACCCTTTTCGTTTCCCGGAATGAAAATCGCAAAAAATAGGAACATAATGACGACATCAGCAGACGAAGCGCAGTTCTTGAACATGCTTCTCAAGCTCGTCAACGCCAAGAACACCATGGAGATTGGCGTCTTCACTGGCTACTCTCTCCTTGCCACCGCTCTCGCTCTTCCTGATGATGGAAAGGTCAGTAGGGAAATGTTCTTTTTCAGGTCAACGACGTTCCTTCGATCTTGGACCAGAAGCTATTGGCTCACATTTCAAGGACGTTGAATTGCTTCGTCAAAAATGAAAGCGTGTGTGGCTCTGAAAATATCGCGGTCATTGATTGTTTTCTGCAGATATTGGCCATGGACATAAACAGAGAGAACTATGAACTCGGCCTGCCGGTCATCCAAAAAGCCGGTGTTGCCCATAAGATAGACTTCAGAGAAGGCCCAGCTTTGCCTGTTCTTGACGAGCTGGTCCAAGATGTGAGTAACCCTTCCTTTGAGCATCTCAGCTTGAAGGTTGATTACTATGTGCTTGAGAAGCTTTGCTCCTAATGCATGTATCCAACGCAAAAGGCGGTCAATTCACAGATGATGGATCCACTTTGAGCATTCACAAGATTTATATTGATGTCTTTGCTGATAACATTGGATCTTTATTGATTTTTCTTTCTTGGTGGAGGAAAAAGAGCTTCATTTAAATAAAATAAAAAAATTAGTCGGATGCAATTAGGAGTGTTTGACTTGGGCTATCATTGCAGGGGAAGCACGGGACGTTCGACTTCATATTCGTGGACGTGGACAAGGACAATTACCTCAACTACCACAGGAGGCTGATCTAACTCGTCAAGGTCGGTGGCCTCATCGGCTACGACAACACCCTATGGAACGGCTCGGTGGTCGCTCCGCAGGATGCCCCGATCCCAAGGTACGTGAGGTATTACAGAGACTTTGTGCTGGAGCTCAACAAGGCTCTCGCCGCTGATCCCAGGATTGCGATCTGCATGCTCCCCGTGGGTGATGGCGTCACTCTCTGCCGCCGGATCAGCTGAGCATCTTATCTGAAGTCCTCATGATCAGGGTTCATTCTGAACGTAGAACCCAGGAAAAAGAGAGAAGAAAGATTTTGTGTATTTCTTTGTTGCTGTTTCTGTTTCTTTTCCATAATATTGTTGTGGATTAAGGAAATTATATATTCCTAATTAAAGGAGCTGGTTTGAGTTTAGAAGCAGGAACCCTAAAAGTAAAAGTAATGCTGTGGAAGTATGAATTAAAGTTGCATCACCAATGACATAATCGACAAATATGGACAAGAAATCTACAGGCAAAACAAACTCACCGCTTGGGCAGAACGATATTTGTCCTTTGCCGATGAATGCGTTGGTGTTCCTGGGCCCGAAGTATCCTCCATAGTTCGCTTTGTCAAAGCTTCAGTAATGGCGAAGCATAGGCATGCCGAACACTTTGGCCGTATGTTGCAATCGAAACTGGCCTCACCGTAGAAAAACGACGTGGCTGGAACAACCACGGTGGCACCCGAACCTTCTTCTCCCGCGTGCCGCGTGGGTGCGCCCTATATTAAGGGTGGGGATCACCCTACCTTAGAAAAACTATCGTAGGTTTTTCCCCCCCCCCCCCCCCCCCTCCCTCTGCAGTACGAGCATTGTTCAGACTTCACTGAAGAGGGGAGAGAGATTGGTGCCGTGTATGTTTTCATGATGAATCGGCTCTATTTCTAAGAAACCAATAGGGTTTCTTTCTCACGTGGCTTAATTATCCCCCACATTTTCTTTTTAACAATTCAATTTTTCCAATTGTCAATTTATGTTTAAGAGTTTTTTACCGCAATGTTTCAATGGTTTCGTCGAATTTTCTCTCACCGCGGGCTTAATTCTTTTCCCTTTTCTTCAGTTAGTAAAGCTTTGATTAAGAGCCATTTTTATGGATTAAAATTAATGGGTTGAATTAAGTCCAAAATTAAGCCTTCTAATTTTCGGCACACTCTTCTTCACTTGCCAAAAGTTTCATGCATGAGTCTAATCCAATCACCTGTCAATTTCATTTCGCCTGCACTGCCGGTCCAATGCAAAAATGTGAAGCATGAATGAGATGCAAATTTGAAATAAGTGCAAACTATATGCAAAATGATTTATTTATTTTTTTTGGTAGGGACTAAAATTAATCCCTGCTTTTTTATGCAAAAATAAGTAACTGAAAAATGTTAGTCAAAATTTAGATGTCAACATCTAGTGATCAAGTTATGACTACTTTAACCACATATCGTATTCTTTATTTTAGAAAAAAACGAAGAAATCGATATATTTATATTGTTTTAAGCGGCTGGAGGAAATAAACTTTTTGGACCACATGTACGCTTATCACTGATTGCCATGTGATATATTGTCGATAGCTTTAAGATTCGTGCTATTTAAGGCAATATATTAGTTTGGAGAATTACACTTATGATGATATCAAGAAAAGCGATCAATTAATATCTAATTTTTTCCGAAACATTAAAGGCTGATAGTGCAGCTCAAAATTATCCTACAGAGGGCCATCCTCGAAATAGGATCTATGTCTGGCATGAACAAATCCGGATGGGCAGCTGGGGAATCCATTTGTCAAGTGATGTTCACCTAGGAAAGGCAGAAATGGACAGCCCATCAAACGCAGTGTTCGCTCTGGGGCACCGAAGGACGTGAACCAGACGGTCATCTCGACTCCTAGTCTATGCAATTTGTAAAGCTTCGTCCGAAAATCAACTATTCCCTGCAACTTTTGGGACAATGCCACGCGATCCCCCTTTCCTGCCGTACATGAGCTTCTCTCGCTGATGCCAATCGAGGTCCGAGTGATGCAAAGTTGGAGCTCGACAACTCTCTCTCAGATGCAAGTGATGCCGGCTTGTTTTCAGGTAATCCGGATAAAGCAGCCACATCATGAAAGGCACAATGTGGCAAGCTCGTCAGATTAGAGCTTCCTGTGGGGTGACGACAAAGGTGAAGGGCGAAGTGTCCAAAGTGACAAGCAGAGAGGGAAGCTGAGATGGCGATCGAGGCGTCCTTGATCACGATGTGTACATCTCGACAGAGCAGTGGTGGAAGCAAACGATGGATTTGAAGGCTTCACAATCCAGGAGCAAATGTTTTACTTCTAGTATAATAATGGATGTCAATTCGGTCATGACACGTGATATTTTTATCTATTATACGAACCAGGATGAGGCCAACCCGAAAAAACCTGAAATTTTTTGAGCCAGTTCAGTTTTTTTCTTTTTTTACACCCCTGATATTGGCCACTAGGAAGCAACAGTTTCTCAAATGAAATTTTACACGTAAAAATCAAATTCAGATCGAGAACAAATTCTCTTCTAAGTCAGAAATTCGTTGCAAATTGGAGTAGAGGTAAAGGATGCATATTGGCAAGAAACCTACAAATCACCTGTGCTTACACAAAGCTGATTCAACTACAGTCCCGTCAAGCTCTAACACCGTCTCACCCATGGAAATGGCAGATACAGGTTCAGCACAACAAAGCTAAATCAATAGCAGAACAAGTGATTGAATAGTTGACCCAGCTCCTTGTTGTTTGAAGAAACCCTCCACTTCAATTGGTATTTTTTTCACGAAAACCGTTATAGTTACGGCCGCCGTTCACCGGGGCTTCGGTCGCCGGCAAGATAACTTGGATATAGAAATGGATAAAATAAGGATTTTGAAATAAGACAGTGATTCTATAAAATGACACTGTAGACCAATTGAAAGGGATGTAGCGCAGCTTGGGATGAAGCTTGGGTGAAACTAAGTGGAGGTCCGAACCGACTGATGTTGAAGAATCAGCGGATGAGTTGTGGTTCCATAAAATTTTGGAATGAAAATAAATAAAGCCTAACTTAAATCTTACTACAGAAATATTTCATAAAAAAATGAATGAATTTTTTGTCATCTCTTAAGGATAATTCGGGCAAGTATGCCCCCATCATCTAGTGGTTCAGGACATCTCTCTTTCAAGGAGGCGGCGGGGATTCGACTTGGCAATGTTGTTGATCAATTCCATAATGAGTACTGTTTTACCTACTCCAGCCCCCCCCCCTCCCGAATAGTCTGATTCACACGGGATTCCACGTGCCCCATGCTACTCGGGTCAGAGTGTAAGCCAGTGATGCTTTCGGAAGGAGAAGTACGCCATGCTAATGTGCCTTGGATGATCTACATCTCAGGGTCAGGCGCTGATGAGCATATTGAACTATCCATGTGGCTGAGAGCCCTCACCCCTTCTCCCGAAGTTACGGGGCTATTTTGCCGAGACCGATAAACTATTCATACCAAAGGGGTTATATCCATTGATAAGTTGTGAAGGCATCCTAACAGACCGGTAGACTCGAACCTTGTTCCTACATCCGAGATCCTTTCGATGACCTATGTTGTGTTGAAGTTATATCTATACTGGTTCCCCCGGTAAATATGTTGGTCTAGCAGAAACAATTAGAGGGTGCCCCATGCTACTCGGGTCAGAGCGTAAGCCAGTGATGCTTTCGGCTACAAAGTCTAAATATTTCATTGGTTCATAAGAGTAAGCTCCAAATTGGTCGTAGCATCTAAATGTGCAAATGTCGTGGCAGGAGTAGGGTCGGTTAAATCGTCTGCAGGTACATAAATTCTCTATAAATGGGCTATTCTATTTATAGAGATAGAGGGAAAAGGGCCTGGGAGTATGGCATGGGTTACTTCAGCGCCGTAGCGCCTGGTACTTGAACAGCCCCAGGTGGCGAAGAGCCGACATCGAGGTGCCAAACCTTCCCGTCGATGTGAACTCTTGGGGAAGATCAGCGGCTCCGCTGCCGATGGTAATAGGGGTTAAATGGATATAAACACCTACTTGGAAATCTAAGATTGCCCAAGCTTCCACCCCTATCAGAACTGATACTCAAATGAGCACACTAGCCACCTAGAGAATTACGATTTGGATCGTAAAGCAGACTCTATACAAAGCAGCAGATACTACTTGGAAATCAATATGCATAATCTTCACATCCTGGCAACGAACAAGCATTGCTCCAGTTGCCAACTCACGGAAAACTGAATCTACCCGGAATAGTATGCAGATTACGGCAAACGCACTGATGCAAAATAAGCACGGAAAAGCACATTTGGAAGTGAATTATGAATTCATCTTTCAACTAGCTATAGCCAACAGATGAGTTTACTAACATAACAAGAATGAGCACTGACTGACCCGTCCGCCAAAATGCGCATCCTTATATCAAATCGAAATCTCAGCTGAATCCATGTCCTCAAACCGAAAAACCAGAAGTTGAAACATAAACAAAAGTAGAACAATGTAAGGAAGAACTTCCCCTCCTCGCAATCCCCTTCAACGATAACTCTTCTGGAACCTGGCGCGAGCACCGCGTCCACCAAACTTCTTGGGCTCGCACCTCCTCGGGTCAGCCACAAGCAAAGTCCTATCATACCTACGAAATGAACGAACATCCAGTGAGGGAAAATGGCAGACTTCCTTCCTTCCTTCCATAGAAGGAAAGGCTGAATCTTACATCTACCTTCACATATCAAGCTAAACCCGCCTCCGTCGTCAAATCAAAGACAGACTATATGCATCAAAACTCAGAAATCCATGAGAAAACAATTCCTAAGAAGATTACACCACACTGGAATTTAAGCAACAATCTCAGGCTCTCCGAAATGCAATACTCTAATCACCCTCTTACCATTACCAACTCGATTAAAACAAGAAAGACTTTACGAGTCCAAGCACAAGTGAAGGCTTCAATTTACCTGACCAAGATGTCCTTGATCTCCTTCTTGCTTTGCTCGTCCACGTACTTCTGATAGAACGCGACCAGGGCCTTGGCTATGCTCTGGCGGATGGCGTAAATCTGCGAGGTGTGGCCGCCGCCCTTGACCCTGATCCTCATGTCGACCCCCGCGAAGCGCTGCCGTCCGAGGAGGAGGATCGGCTCGTAGGCCTTGAACCGGAGGATCTCCGGCTCGACAAGTTCGATGGGGACGCCATTGATCTTGATAAGCCCGCGGCCGCGCTTGCAGTAGGTCACGGCGACGGCCGTCTTCTTCCTACCAAAGCACTGGACGGACTCGATGGGCGCCGCCATGGTTGTGCGTCGACTCTGGTTCCGGGTCGGCGAGAGTGAAGAAACCCTAGCTACCGGCGCGGGAGACGGAGACGCTCAGTGGAGCAGAGCGAGCGGGGCGAGGTATTAAATATGATGCACCAGCAAACGCTAGGGTTTTGCTTTGGGCTTTACATTTCGGCCTTAATGGCTTTTGGGTGGGCCGAGGCATGACGCCGAAGCTCGTTTAAACTGATTTTTGTATATGTTGGGATTTTATTTGGCCTTCTATATGCTAGTATGACGGACCGACAAAATCCTCGTTCGGGCGGCGATACGACCGACCCGCCATGCCACGAATTAATCCATGTCCAGGCACAGGGATCGACCAGAATCGATCCAATTCGACCGAGCATTAACCAAGACGGCCGAGCGGGTGAATCAGCGCATGGATCGAATATAAACAGCATGAATGGAGGCATGAACTAGCACTCAGTCCGCACGTTCCAGCGCATGATGCAGTGAACGACCCAGCTCATGGCCAGCACGGTTAGACGATTGATCGGGCAGACGAACGGACACGACCCCTCGCATCCCAAGACCTTCTAGAACATTCAAGGGGGCTGGCCACAAAGCATGGGAATCCAAGCCATCCAAGACAAGGCGAATAGGATCAACAGAAAAAGATGAAAATGGATGAGCTGAATGGCCACACGGATTTTGCCTATTTCTTGTATAAACAGGGGTGATTCCCTTCATTGTAAATCACCTTGTACACACAACATCAATCAATAGAGCACGCTCTTTCCTCCGAATCATTCTCTCTCAGTGCCCTCTCTTCCTCTCTACGATTCGTGTGAGTTGTGAGCGTGTGATCGATTCTTGAGCCAAGACTTGACTTAGGCAAAAAATCCATCCGAACAGCCTGAGTCGCCGCACGATCGTGAGTAGAACGTCGGTCCATGACACTAGTATACCTATGCTTTAATATAGGAGCATTCGATACAAAATTCAAGATATACATAGAACTACGCAAGCGATGTGGAACAGGTTGACTTGTGAAATTCATATGCAAATCAATATAGGAGCTAGAATCTTTATTGAACGGTTGATCTTGATTCCGGTGCAAAAGGTTTGTAAAATAGATTTCTCGCACACTGGCGATCTAATCGACCTTTTTGTGTTAGTGTTAGAAGCACCAGAGTTTTCCCACTTGGTGAAAAGATGGTCGGTCCCCCCCAAGAAGCCAAAACGAATCGAGTCAACGAAGCCCGACTCGATGCTTGGCTTCGATCGGAGAATTCCCCCCGGGCCATTGCCGTCGGCGGCACGTTACTCACCCTTCGCTCTCTCGCACCACAGCGCCACTCGCTGCGTAAAGACAAACCGCATTATCTTCTCTCTGTTTCTTCTTCCATCTAAATTCCATAAGGCAGAGCCTCACGCAATCTCGCCGGAAAACTCCAACGCGCTCCCCCGCTTCCCCACGGCACACCACCACAGTCAAAGTCCGATTGATTGGTTCATTGGTCCAGAAACGTACAAAAGTTTCGATATTTAGATTCCGATTCGTGTTCTTTTCACTCCAGAAGTTCCAACTTCGTCCAAGCCGCCTCTTTTTGTGATTTTCTCGCCATCTCAACCGTGCTGAGGATTCCTCCTTTTCGGTCTTCTCGCCAGAAATGGGGTCGCCGGAGAACGGCTCCGACGAGCCTCTAACGCCGGCGGGGCGCCTGTTCCTCCAGAAGGAGATGAACCAGGTGATCTACTGCGTCGTCGGCGTGAAGCACCCCCTCGACGTCGACGCCCTCAAGTCGGCGGTCCAGAGCTCCCTCATGGTGAAGCACCCCAGGTTCTGCAGCCTCATGGTGCGGGACTCGGCAGGCCGGGAGCACTGGAGGAGGACCCGGGTGGACATCGACCGCCATGTCGTCGCGGTCCACGGCCCCGTCGCCGATGGCCTCTCCGACGAGGCGGCGGTCAACGAGTATCTTGCCGACCTGTCCACCGACTCGCCGGGGCTCCTGGCCGACGACAAGCCCCTGTGGGACGTCCGCCTCTTGATGGCCCACCGGTGCCTGGTGTTCCGGATCCACCACGCCCTCGGCGACGGGATCTCGCTGATGTCCATGTTTCTGGCGTCGTGCCGGCGATTGGACGACCCCGAGGCGCTGCCGACGATAGGTTCTTCGTCGTCGGCTGAGAGGAGGATGGGCGGGGGCGGCGGCCAGTGGTGGAAGGCGTTAGTGAGGGTGTTAGCGGTGGTGTGGTTCACGGTGGTCTTTGTAGTGGAGTTCGTCCTGAGAAGCATGTGGGTAAGTGACCGGAAGACGCCGGTCAGTGGCGAAGCAGGAGTGGAACTCTGGCCGAGGAAGCTGGGCACGGCGAGGTTCTGGCTGGAAGACATGAAAGTGGTCAAGTCAGCGGTCGCTAGCGCGGTAAGTACTGAAGTCGCTACCTATGTGTCTATCGCCCAAAACGGATAATAGCACCGGGGACTCGGTATTTTTTCTACATTATTTTTTCAACGTGACCCGTATTGTATTTCTGTTCAAATTAATCTTGCTATTTTAAAAAAATATGAGAGCCATTAAATTTTAAATTGACAATGCGTTGCTCACGTGGCATGTTTTGAATGTTTTTGGATTATCACACAAATAATCTCTAAACTTTAGCTTAACATGTAATTTGGTTCATGAACTTTAAACTTATTCAATGTAATCCTTAAACTTTAGCCTAATGCGCATTGTGGTATTTGAATTTTTTATTTATTTAATTTAGCCTTTGAACTATATGAGATGTTCAATGTTGTATTTCCATTGACAATTCAGGATCGGGACAATATTAATATTTTCACGTAATTTGAACGTATACAAAAAATTTAGGACTACATTAAACAAATTAAAAGTTGAGGTATCACATTTCAAATTGGACTATTTATGTCATTTTCTCAATTTTTTTCCAGTAACACAAACCAATCATATTTCGGGAAGCGCTGTCGTTAACTCCTAAGGCCGGCCGAGGTCGTTAGAATGACCCCGACGAGTACTCGGTAAGGGTTGCACACGACTATAGCAAGCGTGATTAACACCACTTTCTTGGATTTCATGAATGCCAATGCATCTTGTTGCACTCGACTTCCAGATGATTGAATATTCCATGCTAATATCAAATGATGAATCTGATATAGTTGCTGCAAATGCAGACCATTAATGATGTTCTCTTCGGGATCATATCGGCCGGCTTGTTCAAATACTTGGACCACCGATCTCCTGATGGTAAAAGAGGAATAGCCTTTACGACGATTCAGTCGTTTTTTTGCCGATTCAAGAACATCGAATCTCGACGACTAATACGCTCATTTTCCTTTGTCAGCTGTGCGGGAAGGAACTCGAATAACGGGAGTGGCTATGGTTAATCTCCGAGAGCAGCCGGGATTGCAGGCGAGTCTCACTGTTGTTCCTCGTTTCTCTTTTTCTTCGTGATCTTGCTTACTTCTCTTCCTCTCAGCTGAAGTTGATTGAATTGAGTGTGGTGTTGGTATCAATCAGGAGCTATCCAATTTGATGAAAGGCAATCCGGGACTGCGGTGGGGCAACAAGTTCGGGATTCTCCTCCTCCCCATTCACTGCCATAGAAGCTGCGGCAACCCTCTCGAACACCTGAGGAAGGCCAAGTTGATGATCGACCGGAAGAAGAAGTCCCTGGAGGCTCACTTCTCCTACAAAATCGGGGATATCATCATGAATTACCTAGGACCACATGTAAGGATCCGTTCAAGCTTCTGCAATTCGGAAAACAGAACAGAGTAGGAGCTGACAAACTCAGCAATGTGTCTGGTTTTTCGCCGATGCAGGTTGCGAGCCTGCTCAACTACAGGATCGTCTGCAACACCACGTTCACCATCTCCAACGTGCTTGGCCCGCAAGAGGAGATCGCGATCCTGGGCAACCCCATCACGTACATAAGGGCGAACTCCTCGAGTTTACCTCACGTAAGGCCCCCAAAATACTCTACTCGCGCGCCTCGCGGTTGTTCTCTCTTTTTCCCTTCTTTTTTTCTGCGGCACCTGGAATGAAATCTTTAGCAGGACTGATGTGGATGTTTGAGATTGGATGCAGGCACTCACAATGCACATGGTGAGCTATGCGGGGAGGGCGGACATGCAGATTCTGGTGGCCAAGGACATCATCCCCGACCCTGATTTTCTGGCCAAGTGCTTTGAGGATGCTTTGCTTGAAATGAAAGCAGCAGCTTCTGCTACCTTGAGCAAATGAACAGGTAAACGTTCTTGTAATGTTAGGAGCAAAGATGTGTAATGTATTCTTTATACAGGTGTGATTGTACACCCGTTGAAAAATATTGTTCCCACTTATATGATGTTCTCTTAGGACAAATGTCGTAGGCCGTTGATTCAAATTTTGTCTTATGTCTGATCAATGAAGTTAGTGGGCATCGGCATTGGCTTGAGCGCCGGCACTGCCTAGACAAATTTTTAGTGATATATTGTTTTTGTGTGATTTTTTTTTTCGTATTTTTCTTTTTTTTCGTTGCCGCCACGACCATTGACCAGAGGAAGAAGGAAGGAAAAAAATTAGCAAAGAGAAAAAAGAAGAAGAAAAACATTAAAATTTTGAATATTATTGACTTAGCACTGATCGATCAAAATTTGTCAAATGAATTGAATTTATATAAAAAGAGTTTATAATTGAATTGGCATAATTATAAGGAAAAAATTCAAAAAAGGGTATGAAGTACTCTTGTTTTCTCAAATAAGGGCCTCAAGTAAATTATATTTCAAATAAGATCATGCAATGTCCTTATTTTCTTAAATAAATGCATGAAGTCAATATTATTTTAAATAAGGACTTCAAATGACCATAAAATCTAAAAAAATCTTGATTTCAAGGACTTTTTGTTTTTTTACTTATTTGTTTTATTTCTTTTTTACTACATTTTTTATCTGTTTTCTCAAAAGTTAAAAAAATGAAAGAAAAAAAAAAGGCCAGGCAGGAGGGCCTGTGCGTATGTGGTGTTTTTCTTTTCTTTTAAAATTTGTAAATACGAGAAAAAAAGGAAAAACGAACAAAAAAAATTAAAATGTAAAATGGTGAAAACACTCTTCAGATCTTTTTTTTTTTAAACGCTATTATCATTTCAAGCCCTTAATTGAAACATATTATATTATTTTAGGTCTTTATTTGAAACATAATTTATTTGGGGTAATTATTTGAGAAAACAAAATAACTTCATGTATTTTTTTTTGGATTTTTCCCTAATTGTAATAATTTTAGGAATTTCCTTTCATAAGTCTCCCGGTGGCTAACGAGAGCGTAGGATTGCGACGGTCTGAGACGCTGAGGTCCTGCGACCCTCGACTCGCTTGGCTTCTTCGACAATTCGATTTTGGCCGGATTTTGCTTCCACGACAGTCGCCGGCGATGAATACGCGTTCTCTTGTTTAGGTTCGATGGGTACCTCTGTTTTCCCATTTTTTTCTTTGGGCACCTGAGTAAGAGTGGAAGTTGAGAGGCTCGAGCGCGTGGAATTGAATGGCCCGGACCGTGTCGCGGCGTCGATGGCTCTTCTTATCCACTTTGAAGAATTTAGAAATGGCGACGGAAGCATTTGCAGCTTCATGTGAGAGATTGCTGGGCAAAGAAGAAGAAGAAGAATGAAGGTCTGAGTGATTCATGGAGCTCCTGGCGCAACCCTACTTCTCCTGCGACGCGCTAGAGCTACCGTCAAATGCTCTTCCTCTTCTTCTGGTGCGCTCTCGGTGAATTTTGCCTTTCTCCACATTTTCCGAGTTAAATCGCTCTCAGATAAAAGACCCGTCTCCCTGTTTCTTAAGCTTTGGATGGTACTGAAGTAATTTCACTGTGTTGGTTGAATTCTGCTTCATCCGCCATCCGGACGACTTGGTCGTGAACCCCCTATTGCCTTTCTCCGTCTCATTCTTGTTAATGAGGGGGAACGCAGTGCGGACCGTGTTGGACCAGGACCAAGTCCACGCGTACTGGAACTGAGTTGACCTGTCCTCCTTTTGAGCAAGCGTCTTAAAGTAGTGACATCTTCGAGAGATAGGGAGCATGTGCGGTAGAAGAATTATACATTTCATTCAAGCTGGACTTTATGGTCTGGTCGACAATGACAACGGATTGATCTTAATAGAATGACCTTAGCTTTTACTAACGCAACGACACTACTACACTCGTTGTTAATTTGTTTAGCGCTGAAGAATAGCAGCATGAAGTTGAAGTTCTAGTCACTGGGATTAAGTTTTCATTAGTTGTAGCATGTATGACATACTAGGTGATGGTTCATTCCTTGAGGTGGGGCTCAAATATTTTCTGAAAGACTTGGTTTAGGCGCGTACTGTCAAGGCTAAGCATCTTCCCTTTGGGGTGGTGGGTTTGAAAACTGACATATTTGCAACAACATCTTGATGCTTTAGTAGATGTTAGTTCGTATTATGGAATATTTTTCCTTCCTTTGTATGGTTTTTGAGGTTCTGCATGATTATTGTTACACTCCTTTTTGTGCCTAGGCTGAGTTGCTTGGGAGTTTGTGAATCAAAATGCAGGTCGTCATTCATTAAGGATGTAGCCACCACTGCACCTCCTAAGCATCTTCATCACCTACTAAAAATGCTTCAATCAAGAGGTAGCTTTAAGTCGAACCTTCCTCCCTCAGATTGATGATGTGTTGTGCATGGGACACGAGTAAGTTCAAATTTTATGCTTTGTGGAGAGGCGGATTTCAAATTTAGAGCATATCATGTCTTGAGCGAAACTTGTCATGGCTATCTTCATTCGCATTGATTAACTTTGAGCAAGAAACTGTAGTACCCCTTTCTGCTCATTATCCTGTTTATATGATGAAGGGGTCCTTATTAAAACAAAAAAATTAGTTATCTGAGGAAACTTTGATTACTCTTTTCTGTTGCCACTCACCCTGTGTCCTAAAGTCTAGTTGAGACAATGATTCTGAAAGTTAGAAACACCATAAAATGGATCAAAATGCACAAATCAGTGGTTCAGCTAAAAAGATATCAACTAAAATCTAATGATTTTCTTTATTCCCTGTTTTGAGCCATTACAGAACTTGTCCTTCTAATTTGTAAACTCTTTAGCAGGTGAAATGATAGTATCTCCAGGACCTAGGCAAGGATTGATCTCCCTAGTCATTCCTCTGACGCAAAATCTTTCACGCAGCGTATGTAGTTTGTTTTAAGAGTAAGAATGTTGTTTCTAGGGCTAGCAACTCTTGAAGCATCATCATTTTGATGACGGAATTCTTAGTCTGAATTAGGTGATATTACTGGGTTGATATGGTGGCCAACAGCCCCACCTGGTTGAGAGACGTAACTGTGGTGGATATTAGAAAATTAATTGTATCTCTTACGCCCCTTAAATTATCTGTGGTTCATTACCATCCATGACATGATGGAAATGCCAGCTGTTGAGGTTCGCAAGCATAGCGTGTGGCTATTAGCTAAGAATGTAATACATTGAGCTGCAAGATTCATCTTATGCATGATATATAGGTCATCATGTTGTCTCCAGCATCTCAGGTTTATACACTTTCGCTTATTGGTACTATGTACATGCCAAGCAGTCCATGATTTGAGCTCTTCTTTACCATATTTGTTTGCAGTTGGTGAAAAAAGCTTAGCATTTTTAGCAACTGCGGAACAGGTTGAACAGTATATACATACATAGGATTCTTGCTAAAGAAGATGCCAATTTACAGAAGAGCAGTGATGAACTTTACCATGCTTCATCTGAGGCTGGTCAGGAATATTAAAACAAGGGTGATTTTGCAAAATCTGAGATTAAGAATCTTGAGGCGTATCTCTCGGAAGGTAACCAAACAGGAAAGTGAGTTAGCTTTCGCTTTACACGAATGCATTTGATTCATTTTTTGCTTTTCTGTTTCTTTCCAGGTTGGTATGTTTCCAGATGTCTTAGAGCGCAAGGTGACTCGCCACTTTGATGATGGGGATGAAGTCGGTTCCTGCCAATTTGTCCTTTTATTCCCTTTTCTTTCATATTGTCTGTCTGTGGCATCACTGTGAACATCATAATCCTGTGTGCAAGGTTTCAGCCATGGTAACTGGAGAGTTCTATACAAAGAAAGATCTCTTTCCAGGATTTGGACGTCCTTTTGCCTTTTAAGTGGAGATTTTACCAAGGTTTGTCAATTCTACTTCATGCACATGCTACATCTCTCTAAAATACTTCACATTTGGCAGAGTTGGGCGGGCCTCGGAAGCTAAAGATGCTGCTAGGGTGACTCTTAAATCGCCATGGTGGACATTAGGCTACGCATATGAGGTATGCCTATTCATCACTATGAACACATTCTGCTCCAGTGCCTCTGGTGCTTGTTTGCGAGAATGTCAGGTGGTTCAGGAAGTCAGCTCAAATATTACAGTGGGAGATCGAACAACTAGAGTACGTCAAAGAAGTGTCAGAAGAGGGAAAACAAGAGGGTATCAAGAAGGGCAAGGCACCTGCACTGGTACGTCGGGATGCATGGTTCATCCATCTCAAGGAAGAAAAAATTACTGAGTATAGGAAGAGATTCCTGTTTGATTCGTCGATTTCGCAACCTTAGGAGCATACAAGAGTTCTTCATTGTAATGCAGGTCTCTTTGGGCGAGGCTGAAGCGGGACTCGATCCAAGTTCGTTCTGTACAAGGTTTGAGAAAACACCGACAAGGATCACGACTTCTTTCATCAACACAACTAAGCTGTGATCATTTTGATTGAACGGTGGGTTCGACTGCAAGAAAACGTCAATGGTTTAGCCTGTTAGTTTCGGGATCCCGGAAAGAGTGAGAAAGAAACTGGAGATCATAGCATTTCCTGGTGATGGGTCGAATCAGATGAGACTCGTTCCGGGAAGTCCTTTTTTTTTTTTTTTTTTGAAATACATCTTTCTTGTAGATTAATGTTTCTGTGAAATAAGCAGACGAATCCCGTGAGATTCCGCCGTCAAAGTTGATACTTTAGTGATTAGCCCAAGTCTCCAGCCGTGGTTTGGTGGCGCATGCTGCAGGAAATGGATCCCCTGCCCCAAAGCACACAGATAGGGGGCATTTATTCGTAATCCGATTACGACATGACTTGCCTTTTCATAAGGAAATTGACTACCACTTTCGTAGAAAAAAACTTTTTAAATATATATATATATATAAATGAATGATTTGGAAAAAAAAAGAATAAAAATCTAAAATCATCCCTTGAATATTTAGTTAAAAAAACAATATTTTTGAAGAATTTATGTTCCGCGAAATAAATAGAGTCTTAATTCACAGTTTCTATAGACCTCCCGATCCGTCCAGGCAAAGGAGGGACGGTGAGAAGAAAAGAAATCAGAAAGTGTTACATCTATTTTGCTAATGTGAGCGTTTCAAATCCAATCCTTTTAACAGCCTACATGGGGATGACTACATCGCATTTTAAAGCAAATGAATTAATTATCATAATTATTTACCGGACGGTATCTTTCTTTCGTTTAGTGAAGTTTTGTAATTATGGTCGCCTTCTAAAATTACTATATATATATATATATATATATATGTATGTATAACCGGACGTGTGAGAGCACAAGGGCCGATTGTAATGCGCATAAAACTACTAGTTTCTTAGAGAGCTCCAGGATGGTTTCAATTGGCGAAATATCCTTGGGAACCGCTTTTCTTTCATTTATTTATTCTGGTCGGAAACCGCCTTTCTTTTCAATTAATCAGGACGATGACGATATAAAAGTGCGATTTATTTAGAGCTAAACCCCCCACCAGGACGAAACCGTAATTTAGCCTTCCATCCAGGGGCAGAATCGGGTCACGGAGGACAAAGAAATTCCTATCACCTCCTCAATCTCCATCTTTTCCTCGCAGCACGGGACGAGGCTGCGACTCTCTCCATCACCGAAGATCAAACCCTCCAATTCCCCCCCGAGTCAACTCGATTCTGCATGGAGATCTCACCGGAGCCGCCGCTACCGCCACCGGGCGAGGGCGGCTCGGGTCTCGACGCCTCCGCCGCAGCCGCAGCCGCAGCCGCTCCTCCCTCGTCCTCCACCGGCCCCGATTCGGCTACGGGGACGGAGCAACCCGCGTCTTCGCCGGAGCATGCGCGTCGGTTGAATTACGAGGAAGAGGAGGAGGAGGAGGACGTGTGCCGGATCTGCAGGAACCCCGGCGACGCCGATAACCCTCTTCGGTATCCGTGCGCTTGTAGTGGAAGTATCAAGTTCGTGCATCAGGATTGTCTTCTCCAGTGGCTCGATCATAGTAATGCTCGTCAATGCGAGGTTGGTTAAGCCGCACGCCTCGAGTATCATTTTTTCAAGAGAATTAAGTGCCGGAATTTGTTTTGCTTTTATTCGCGTTACCATTTCATAAAATCAGGGCTTCTTTTGTAGGTGTGGCTCGTTTCGTTTGTGACTGATAAGATGATGTGTTTATGGAACCTTTGTGCATATATGTGCTGTTCTTGGACGTACAATTTTTATTCATTTTGAGATTTTTGGAGTGAATTTGACTTTTTCATGCTTCGAAGCTGATAATTTAATGCTTACAACAAGTAATTGAAGTTTTCCGAAGATTAATTGCGAAGAAATCTTCTGAAGGCATTCTTTTGGCCATGAACAAGTTGCTTTCTTTCTCCTCCTTTTGTTTTTTTGTTTTTTTTTTTTTTTTGGGGTGGGGGGTGGCGTGTAATTGTGTCGGCTATCAAATGACACATATTGGTTCGGTGACTTTTGTGCATCTGTAATTGTTTCTGGTAAGCAGAACTCGTTCAAAGTCATTTTTTCGATAGCGGTGTAGGGGTTGCTTAGTGAATGATTCATAAGTAAGCTAAATAGGAAGGCGATATTTTGGTAAGACACTGCAATTATTTGTGTTAACTTGTCGTTTTTTCATTAATGATCTTAGAGGTTGCATGGGGGTTGGATACATGTCGGTTAGCTACTGCTACTCATCGTTTTTTCAGTGGGTATTGTTAGCTCTATCCTTTAGCCTCACTCAATTGTACTTGGGATGTTTTTTTTTTGTGTGTTGTGTACAATTTACAGCAGAAAACCTAAGCTTTTTGTGGTGTAGGATGATTCAAATTCAGGTTTTGAGAATGTGTGACAAGGGGTTCCAGACAAGATTGAGCGTATCATATTTCATCGTGCTACTTAGGCTATCAATTCTGATCGCTTCGCCCAATAGTCTTCATCCTTGTATCTTTTGATCCTTGGAGTAGCTGGACTTTTTGGTGGTGACTTTTAATGAAATATTTGATTTATTGCAGGTCTGCAAGCATGCATTTTCCTTCTCGCCTGTCTATGCAGAGAATGCTCCAGCAAGGCTTCCTTTTCAGGAGTTCCTGGTTGGGATGGCTATGAAAGCTTGCCATGTTCTGCAATTCTTTTTGCGCCTGACTTTTGTTCTTTCTGTTTGGCTCCTTATAATTCCCTTCATTACATTTTGGATATGGCGGTTGGCTTTTGTGAGGAGTTTTACTGAAGCGCAGAGACTGTTCCTGAGTCACTTGTCGACAACAGTTATTCTTACGGATTGCCTGCATGGATTCCTGCTTTCTGCAAGTATCGTGTTTATATTTCTTGGAGCAACTTCTTTGAGGGATTACTTTAGGCATTTAAGAGAGCTTGGAGGTCAAGATGCTGAGAGGGATGATGACGGGGATAGAAACGGTGCCAGGGCTGCAAGAAGGCCTGTTGCACCACCTAATAGAAATTTGGCTGGTGAGGCTAATGGTGAAGAAGCTAATGGTGCCCAAGGAATTGCTGGTGCTGGTCAACTTATTAGAAGAAACGCAGAAAATGTTGCAGCTCGATGGGAGATGCAGGCAGCTCGTCTTGAAGCTCATGTTGAGCAAATGTTTGATGGTCTTGATGATGCTGATGGTGCAGAGGATGTGCCCTTCGATGAATTGGTTGGCATGCAGGGTCCAGTCTTTCACTTGGTTGAAAATGCATTCACAGTATGTCTCTTTCTGCTTGGGTTATTTGCGTTCTTCTTTGCTGTTTGTGGCGGAGCTGAAGAAGTTTTGTTGAATTAATGCTCCTCAGGAATTTTCCTTTGCTCCTTTCTTTTGCTTAGTTCCTATGTTGACTAGTTGTGTTTCTTCCTCTGCAGGTTTTGGCGAGCAACATGATTTTCCTTGGTGTCATAATATTTGTCCCCTTCTCTTTTGGTCGCATCACGCTTTATTATTTGTCATGGCTTCTTGCTAATGGCCCAGTATTGTCGAAAGTGATGCCACTCACAGAATCGGCTCTATCCTTGGCGAATATTACATTGAAGAATGCATTAACTGCTGTTACGAACTTGTCTTCTGAGGGTCAAAGTGACAGTCTGGTTGGCCAGGTTGCAGAGGTTTTGAGTGCAAACGCCAGTGGATTAAACGAAATCTCCAGCAACATAAGTTCAAATCCCTCTGGGGATTTCTTGAAAGCAGCTCCCGTTGGAACATCAAGGCTCTCTGATGTCACCACTCTTGCTATTGGATATTTGGTGATCTTCTCTGCAGTGTTATGCTATCTTGGGATTGTCCTTTTGATTCGGTATGCAAAGGGTGAGCCATTGACTAACCGGAGGTTCTATGGTATTGCCTCAATAGCAGAGACAATTCCGTCTCTTCTTCGGCAGTTCTTGGCTGCTATGAGGCATTTGATGACAATGATCAAGGTTGCTTTTCTTCTGGTAATTGAACTTGGGGTATTCCCATTGATGTGTGGATGGTGGCTTGATGTTTGTACGATAAGAATGTTTGGGAAGTCAATGTCAAATAGAGTTCAATTCTTTTCACTTTCCCCTTTAGCAAGCTCATTGGTTCATTGGGTTGTGGGAATAGTTTACATGCTTCAGATAAGCATTTTCGTCAGCCTTCTCAGAGGGGTATGCACCTTTCTCGCACTTCCTTGATTGCTTAGTCTTTTTATATATTGTAATGTTACCACATGCTTTCCTCTTCATCTCTTTAACGTTTTCTTTTGTTGAATGTGTCTATCAGGTTCTGCGTAATGGGGTTTTGTACTTCCTTCGAGATCCCGCTGATCCGAACTATAATCCGTTCCGTGATCTCATTGATGACCCAGTCCACAAGCATGCTCGCAGGGTTTTGCTGTCAGTAGCAGTTTATGGTAGTTTAATTGTGATGCTGGTGTTTTTACCAGTGAAGCTTGCTATGCGGATAGCACCCTCGATCTTTCCTCTTGATATATCGTGAGATTGTCTCCTAACCTACATATGCAGTTTTGAGGTTGATGTGTCGTCTACTTTGCCGACACTTACAACTTGTATGTTGTTTTGCAGAGTATCCGATCCCTTTACTGAAATCCCTGCTGACATGCTTCTCTTTCAAATCTGTATTCCATTTGCAATTGAGCATTTTAAGTTGCGGTCAACCATCAAATCCCTTCTTCACTATTGGTTTACAGCTGTTGGCTGGGCCTTGGGCTTGACTGATTTCTTACTACCTATGCCCGATGATAATGGCACCCAGGAAACTGTTAATGGAGAGCCAGCAAGGCAGGGTCGACTGCAGGTGGTTCCACATGGCGGACATGATAGAGCTATGGCAGTCGCCAATGATACTAATGGCGGCAGCAATGTTTTTCAGAACTCTGATGTCGTGGAAGAGTATGATAGTGATGAGCAATCTGACTCTGAGTAAGTTTATATTGTATTCTGCAACTTTCCTGCTCATGCTTAGAATGGTCGTATATTCGGCATCACTGTAATTACCCCCCCCCCCCCCCCCCGGTCTTCCCTGTCTTCCTTTCTTTCTCCCTCTGCTCTCTGCACAGGACTCTCTTGTTCTAGTTTCTGGGTAAGCTTTGATTTGTCCATTATGGGCAACCTTTTTCCCTTCTGTTTTTCCTTCAAACATGCCGTAGCCCTCTGTTTTTTGGTGTCTTTTAAAGCCATATCTCATGCCTTGTCTGGTTTTATGGACTATATGATTCCCGAATCTTTCTGAATACAAGCAGAGACTTTAGTTGGATGACATGTCATTTTAACATATTGTAGCAGGTACAGCTTTGTCCTTCGCATTGTCCTCTTGTTAATGGTGGCATGGATGACGTTACTTATCTTCAACTCAGCCTTAATCATAGTGCCTGTTTCACTTGGACGAAAATTGTTCAATGGCATTCCCCTTCTCCCCATAACTCATGGGATCAAGTGCAATGGTATGTGGTTGGTTCAAGTTGTTTTAGTTGTGACTCATTATCCTTGGATAAAGACTGATGATTTTGTTTGAACTGATATGCCATTTTTTGTAGATCTATATGCTTTCATTATCGGTAGCTACGTTATTTGGACTGGGATTGCGGGAGTAAGATATACACTTGAACATATTAGGAGTAGGAGAGCTGCTATTTTGATGGGTCAAATCTGGAGGTGCAGTTGCATTGTCATCAAGAGCTCTGCTCTTCTTTCGTTATGGGTGAGAAGCATTCTGTTTTGCCTGTAATGTTTAGTTTCCTTGCGGCTGCTATTTATGGATTGTTGCGTCACTGATTTCTGCAATTATTGTTCAGATTTTTGTCATTCCAGTGTTGATTGGCTTGCTCTTTGAACTTTTGGTTATTGTGCCTATGAGAGTGCCTACAGATGAGAGTCCAGTTTTCCTCTTGTATCAAGATTGGGCTCTCGGACTCATCTTCCTGAAGATCTGGACTAGACTGGTAAGTGTCGCTATTTGAATTTAGGGGGATATCCGTAAGCTGGTAATTTCCCTCATTTGAAATATGCTGTATGTTTTTGCATGCTTAGTAATATGGAGGGGGAAACGCAACTTGATTGCTCCTGCGTACAAGCTTCCTTCTCCTATTTGACTAATCCTGTTTTATGTTCCCATGCATTTATGATTCCATATTACCACTATAGCTAACTCACTTGATTGTAAAGAAATTGAAGTGGTGGTTGGTTGAGGAGATCTTTTTTTCTTGAGGAGTAACTTGTCTTCTGTACTGCTTCATTTTCTGTTATTCTGTGAGACTGGATAAGAAGAGCTTTTATTTAGTACACGTGGTGGAGATGAAACAAGAGTCAGGCCCCAAAAAAAAAATTATTTTCATTCTTTAACAGTTGGTGTGTATTTATTATTTTCTCAAGCGGAAGATCCAGACATTGCCATTTTTTGTCTTTGACTTTTCAATTTTTCAGGTCATGCCTTCTACTAATTAACTTTGGGAATCCCATAGATTATGAACCTATCAATATAAATCCCATACTGCTTCTTCTGTAGGTCATGTTGGATCATATGATGCCATTTGTTGATGAGAGTTGGCGGTTGAAGTTTGAAAGGGTGAGAGAGGATGGTTTCTCCAGGCTGCAGGGCCTTTGGGTGCTCCGTGAGATCGTTCTGCCAATCATGATGAAGCTTCTGACTGCCCTTTGCGTACCTTATGTTTTGGCAAGAGGGGTGTTTCCCGTGTTTGGATACCCTTTGGTGGTTAATTCTGCTGTCTATCGGTTTGCATGGCTGGGATGCCTTGGCTTGAGCATATTATGCTTCTGCGCCAAAAGGTTCCATGTCTGGTTCACTAACCTTCACAACGCCATAAGGGATGATAGGTACCTGATTGGTCGCCGGCTGCATAACTTTGGAGAGGACAATGAAGTTAAGAAGCAAAATGAGGCACAGGCAGAGGCATCAGCCGATTCCCCGATCGCTAACTTGCCGGGAACTGGTTTGGTTCATCTGGATAGGGAAGTCGACGTGGGATTGAGGCTGAGGCGTGTTAATTGACGGCGATGCTAGAATGAAGGGGAACTGGGGAGGCTTTGGTCCCTATGTATTTAAAAGTCTGGTGTCGAGCTGTGTGCACCCTTTCACATTTTTATTTCTCGTGAAAGTTCTAACGCAAGGGTTGGGCTTATGTTACTTTAGCAAAGTAGAATCGTTAGGTTCATATACATGTGTAGCGCTACATTCTGTTGAAACTCAGCATCTTCGATTGTGAGGGAATACAAAACATCATGTTCACTCAGCATGTGTTCATTGTGATACTAATGGCGTACCAGTAAAGTGGCATTGTTTATGTGCCCAGGCCAAGCCGTTTGCTCTTTTATCATATCATGTCAAATTTGGTGAAGTTGTTTACGTTATTGCGCGCTCCTAAGCACCTGGGACGTTGCTCACTTTTGATGAGCCATTAAGTTTGCTTTTGGTCATTAAGACAAAATTATGATAAGATATGTTTTGTCATATATTGTGTTTGATAGTAGCTGTAGAGGATAGGTTGAAGGGAACATATCCTAAATTAAAATAGATAGTAGCTGTTCAGGATAGGTTGAAGGAAATACATCCTAAATTTAAATATCTCAGAGGGAAGGTGAAATAGATCTGAAAAGAGATCTGAGAAGAATATTTTCCACGGTCATTGGCTTTCCTTCATGCCTATTTAGCGACGGCAATCGTCATGTGGCGGCCTCTTGGCGGTGCCAATCTCCAGGCTAGGTCTCTAGTGGTCTCGTTCTTTGATATGATATGAGATCACGTTTTCGTTTTGCTTCAACCTTTCAAACATTCAATTTTTAACCTTTTCAATATTCGAAAGGATCTCTAACATATGTTAATACCTCCTCAAGGTTGATCATCGATTTTCAAGGTAACTCTCTCGAGCATAAGTGCACTTTTAACTGGTGAAAATAGGCTTAATTATTTTCTTGTTACACACTTGTTTATTCACTCGATAAGACAACGAACAAGCTCAGCATATCATTCTCAAAAAATTCGACTCCAAGTCAATACCCCCTAGTTGTACGAGATGTCTGTGCCCAATTCACATGGTATAAACCTCTTCTCAACAACAATTCATCATAATTTATCATTGAATAATTTTTGAAGTATTACAAGACCACTAATGTTACGAAGCCTACTCAATGTCATTTTAGATAACTTACCATTAAATAATTTTTATAGCATTTTGATATTTCATCAAAACGATCTCAGTTACAATATTTATGCTTATCTGACTTTAAATTCAATATCCTTGCTTATCCAACTTTAAATCTATAATTCACCGAACTAAAACCTTGAATTTCTCATTTTATATTATGACTAGAAATTCGAAGGAACAAATCAAGCCTAAAGCCTAGCGATGCGCCCCTAGTGACACTAGTAAACTAGAGATGGGCCATTATCATGTAGTGGGACTGACCAATGAAAACGTGCTTCCACAAACTATGCTCACCTCACGATAATCTTCTACTAGTCGTCACGTTGTGGTGATATCCCATCGATTGACGCCGAGCCACCCCTACATAGAAAGATTAGATGCAACTATCTCGTGTTTACTCGAAGATGTGTTATGTGTAAATTTACACCTACCTACTCTGAGCAGACCAATGCACAATAACGAAATGAGGTTAATTTACTGGAACTGCCCTACCATGGAAAAACCAGCTCAAAATGACAAAAAGGACCCGACCAATTGGGGAATGGAGGTCAATGTACGTAAGCAGGATAAATCAAGCAAAACAACGTGTGCAATCACACCCATAAAATCAAATCCCAAGCAAAATAATCTTCTAGGTCTTCACAACTCCTCACAAGCTCCTGGAGAAACCCCACACAGCAAACCCTATATCTGCCTACCAAAGGAACTCAACCATAGTCTCAAAGCCACAAATAGACCAGTCTCAAAATCCGGCGTCTCAAAAAGCGCGAGCTCATCTCCAGCACTCAGGAGACGAGGTTGTCATTCAGAGAAAGAGATGCCAGCTGCTCAGCAGGGCCACCAGCCTGTTGCTGCGCAACACTCCTAAGGACCTCCATTGCTTCAGCCACTTTTGCCTTCAGGGCTTCTGGAGACTCCAGCAAATGCAAGACCTCTGTCTGATCCATTTCCAGAAGCATGCCAGTGACTTTGGCTGCTGCCTCAGGCTCCAGCTGCTCCACCAGCGGATAAAGATTCTCGCCCAACATCTGCAACAGTTTCCCCCACACATGATGAATAACAAGTCCAGAGTCATTTTAGTGGACATAACATCAACATTAACGTCAACAACACCTTTATCCAAACTAGTTGGGGTTAGCGGTCGATGAACCCCAAATAATCATAAAAATAAAAGCAGAATCAAGGGAGGGAAAATAGATAAATGTGTAAAAATAAATAAGTAAATATATATATATTTATCTATCTATACACTACCCCTCCCTCCACAACACTAATAAACTTCCTCCACTCCGTCCTAAGACAAACCATACGCCAATCTATTTCCCACTCCATTAAATCTTGTTTTACTGCTTTCCCCCAATTAAGTTTCGACCGACCTCTTGTTTTCTTCGTGTTAAGAAATATTTATACTAAGAACCTACAACCAGGAGAAAGGGAAAAAAAATTGCAAGATGGATTGTCATAAGGATCCATCCTTTGATATCATAAATAATTCACTTGAGGCATTCAAAAGAATCTTACCACCTAGCCCTCATCGACTCAACAGAGCAGAACATGTATGTATTTTTGTTTTCTGGCCAACTAATGCTCAATACATTATTAGAGGATGCATCCATGCTTAAATCTGTGGTTAGTTGGGGGCAGGGATAAGAGAAAAATCGTAAAATGTCGGTTAATTCAAGGCATCGTGGCTCCTACCGTTCTCTGCTGATCTGGACTAGCGTTTGCTAGGGCAGAAGCCAGAGCTGTAATTGGAACAGTCTGAGAGATTGGTGTATCACGTAATGGCATTCCACCCATGTCATATGGCATAGGTATCATTCCTCCTGCCACACCAGGCACTGACATATCAGGCAGCCCACGTCCAGGAGGGTATCGATAAACACGTCCCCTCGGAAGCATCTGCATTCAAATAATGAGTAAAAGGCTTTAAATGCATGTTCAAACAATGCATTAGAGCAAACATTAAAGAAAAAGTACCAACCTGCTGTTGCATCATTGGGACAGGCTGCTGTGATTGCTGAACAACTCCTGCACGTCTCCCACCTGGTCGCTGACCTTGCTGCCCTTGCTGAACCATAGGCACCAGGAAATTTGGCATGGGAGCTGCACCAGGTCTCATGCCAGGAACAAGCTGCTGTTGATACCCAAACCCAGGCTAACAAAAAAGGCAAAAAAAGGCAACCACAAGATTAGTAGTTGGAGACTCGGAGTAGAGCAAAGAGTAATTGACCTTTGATAGGAACTGACACATAACCAAACGTAATTGCCCACTTTATTCAGGGAGAAAACTAAATATAGGAGAAACTTACCTGGGGAGGCATGACAGCAGGAGGGGCTTGACCATAGAATAGTTGTTGGCCAATACCTGGACCTCCAGGTGGATAAAATGGCATGCGAGGAGCAATAGTTGGTGCCATTGCAACTGGCCTCATTTGAGAAAATTGAGCCTGCACAACACATCAGATGCCCATCATTTCGGGACATTCATCAATCCTAAATACACCAAAAGTTTTAAGAAATTGCATGACATCAGGAGGAAGCACACCTGCAACCTGGCTCTTCGGTCTTCTTTTCTTTGTGCATGTGCAACATACAGAGGCTTGCTGACAATCATTTTGCCCAGCATCTCAGAGAGCTAATTAGAAAGGAGAAAGAAACCAGGTGGTTGGGAAAAGAATCGTCATCTTCTAGGAAGTTTTTTAAATCAAAATCTGAGAGGACAACTAATTACTTACAGCTCTAGATGCCTCTTCAGGAGTAGAGAAAGCAACAAATCCCGATCCTCTACTAATGCCATTGGGATCTCGCATAACCTATTGAAATGAGAAGCGTCGCCAACAAGACGAAATCAACGACATACTCAAATTAAGAACCATGACGGTGGAGATTGGGCACTTAACTTTCATCCCAAAATAGAAACTACCGAGGAGAGGAGATAAAAATAACCTTGCACGATGTAATGGTACCAAATGAAGAGAACAGCTCCTTAAGCTTATCATCGTCTATGCTATCATCTAGATTCTTTATATACAAGTTCGCCCCTTGAAGTTTATCAGCCGCTTCCTTCATGCTCTGCTCAAATCGAAGTTTCAGTTCAACTTCCCTTTCAGATTTCTTTTGAGCTTTCCCAACATACCATTCCTTATCTTCAAATTTCTTCCCATTCAAAGCATCGACTGATCTAGCAGCATCATCTGCATTCTCAAAGTTCACAAATCCAAAACATTTGGATTTACCATCCATATCCCTCATCACCACAACACTAGTGATCGGTCCAAATTCCCCAAAAACTGTTCTCAGCTCATCTTCAGTTGTCAACTCTGCTAGGTTTTTCACATACACATTGTTAAATTTTGTCTTATCTTTAGCACTCTCTCTTTCCTGCTTACGAAGGAAGGGTCCCACGTACACTTGCTTGTCGTTCAGCAGCATGCCATTCAGCTTCTCTATAGCTTTCTGAGCAGCTTCCTCATTATCATATTGTACAAAGCCATAGCCTTTTGACTGACCAGAAGGATCTGTAGCAACTTTGCAAGAGAGGATATTCCCAAAAGCAGAAAATGTATCATGTAATGCTTTCTGGTCAATTCCCTTGTCCAAATTCTACAAAATCAAAATACAGGCAAGATGGTTGACTAGCTAACACGTAAATCACGTACACGTGAAATGTGGAAAGAGAGAAACAAGTATAAAAATAAACAGCAGATTGATATACCTTGATGAATATATTTCCAGCTCCACTTTTACGGACACTAGGATCTCGCTGAGAATACATTATCCGAATTGGCTTGTCATTAAGAGGAGTAAAGTTCAGCACCTCCATAGCCCGAGCAGCTGTCATGAATTCCTTTTACCACATTGTAGAGAAAATAAAGAGGAAAAGTAGGACACAAGAATGCCAACTGAAATAACAAGATATGAAAGAAGTTTCTGGTGTCAATTGAATCACAAATGGCACCCAATAGCATCAACATGTTTAATGATATCCTGCACAACTTCCAAATAGATTACTAGAAAAAATTATGACATGAAGGGTCAAAATAAACTAACCAATAATGGGCACAATTAAGTTTCACGGTACGCAGGACCAGTGGTCCTTCCACCTCAAGTTACAAGAGGTACATTCAATGATTTCCAAGAAAAATAACAGAATAAAAAAGACTCCAGCTTTTGGAAAGCAAAAACTCAATTACTTAAGATAGCTGTTTATTCAACTGGAAGCACACATGATAAAATATCCTGTCATTCCTATCCGGCTGACAGAAGAACCTAATCTGTCGTCCAAAATCTCATAATTATACAGAAAATGTCAATCCACAAGAACAAAAAGGAAAGACCAAAAACAAAAACAAAAAAGTGAACAATGCATGTACAAGTTTAATTACAAAAGGCTTAAATAAAAAAGGAAAAACACATTCAACAATTTCTTCAGGGCATCTATAGTTTTTGCAGGGTCAGGGCAGGACACTACAAAAGATTGCTCGGTCCAGAAGGAGCGAATCTCGTTCTATAACCAAAACAAGTAATCCAGAACCCACGCAGCAAGGATTTAAAGGAAAAAACCCTACTGTATTGGGGGCCTAGTCTATTATATTGGGGGGTAAAACCCTACTTAATCGTCGATTTTACAAAGACAAGAATCTCCGCAACAACACAAAGGAAAAAAAAGCATCTCAAACCGACGACAGATTCACTCAACTCCAGAAACTCCCAAATCGACAGACAATAATTACATTCCAACGACGAAAAGAAACTAAATTTGCACTAACCATCGATTGGGTTGCTGTAATTGACATAACCATAGCCCAGCGATCGCCGCGTGGTCAAGTCCCTGCAGACACGAACAGACACCACCTGGCCGACCTGGTTGAACAGATCGTAAAGCTGTGAATCAGTGACATTGAAGTCCAGATCCCCGACGTAGAGCGACGTCGTCGCGTACTGGTTCGGCCCCGCGTTCACTCCCGGCATCGCATTCTGAGGCTGAGCCTGAACCTGCGCCATTCTCCCGAGCTAAAAAAAAAATAATCTCCCTTTCTTCTTGTTTTTTTTTTCTCTTTTTCCTGAAACCTTCAAAAAGAGAAACCCTTTTTTTTGTGCTTTTTTCAGTGATTCTTTCTTCCCTCTCCTCCGATTATTCGATGCAAAACCCTAGGAAGACAGATAAAAAGGAAACGATAATAGGGGAAACAGAAATGCACGCGAAATGCTCGACGAAAGGCCTGGGAAAAAGGAATAGGCTTTTCTTTTTGGGTTTTTGTTCGGTGGGGGGAGTTAGAGAATGAAAAACAGAAGAGGAGAGGGAACGAAAGAGGAGGGCGGAGTAATAGATAACCGCCGGTGGCGGCGGGCGGCGCGTGATATAGAGAGAGGGGGAGGGGATTAGCAAGAGAGAGGGAGAGGGCGGCTGGATTGTAAAAGAGGGCAGCACAGACTGCTCTGAAAGAGGAGTGACGTTTGGAGGCTGTGACGGATCATATACTCTCTCTCTCTCTCCCCCCCTCCCTAGGGTTACCTTTCATCATCGGATTCTACCCATCAAATCTGGGCCGTTGGATCTCTGTCCATGTGTGTGTGCTTCACTTTCCTTTATTTTCCAATATAAATAAAACCAATAACCCTTTTGTTTTTTCTATTTTTTTCTTTCTTCTTTGAAGAGAGAGAAATAGTCATGCCGTGGGAAGTTACTTAACGCCGATGGTTATAGGACAAAATTGATTGGTGACGTCATCAATTCAGTAGCTTTTGCTTTGCTCGTATTATGTTTTATTTTTACTTTTTTTGGGCCCAGACATGCGGTAGTTAAATAACCAAAGTTTTAATTACAATCGATATTCTGGACTTGGGTATTAGACATTTTTTTTTCCCGGAAAAGACACAAAGGTAAAAGAATTTTGCATTTCTAAAGCCCGTAATCCCAATTTAATTGAATCCCTTTATTTAGTGGCTATTCCGAGATATTTGATATGTTACGGTGGCATGTCAATAATGGCTCAAAAATTTTGCATGGATTTAGTCGGATTTAGTCAGGTTTAGTGAATTAGAACGTTTGGATCCGATAAAGATAAGTTAAATATGATTATTACCGCACTTCAATTTTCAATTCATATGATGGTTTTTTTTTTGGGTCGAAATTTCATACGAGTTGAAACTTGCTCTTTCAATATTTGATTGACTCTCTTTTGAAGAAAGCAGTGTCCATAAACGTTGGTTAACTTAGACTCCTCCTTATATCGATGCATAAGTAAAAGCCTCATAAGAGGTGAAAAATTCACTGGGGAGATAAATAATGTGACGTCCTGAAAATTCAATCTTTGTAAGCGCCGGAAGTCGATTAAATGATATGAATGTATAGTCATAGTCGACGTCTATTTTGGACTATAAGGATTGAAAAGACGAAAATTTGGACGAATTTCGAACTTTGGATTATTTTGAAGTGAGTTTCGAAATTAATGCGCTGCGATTTTTGAATTTTCGTTTTTGCAATCGAGCTTAACCCTGATCGAGCTTGGCCAGTGAAATTACCGAAATTACCCTTCGTTCAGTACACCAAAAATTTCGTTTCAGTCCCGGCGCGCCAAAATTACCATTTTACCCTCCCTCAATTATTCATTCATATAGGACAAAAAAATTTAATTTTGACCCTTGAAGTCAAGGTGGGCCATCTTCCCCTCTGCCCAACGCACGTCCCCTCTGCCGCTTCCTTCTTCTTCTCTGCTCTTCTTTTCTTCATTTTCTTTGACCAACGACTCCTCCTTCCTTGAACCGATCGATCCATCTCCGTTCGTCGCTGTTTTTCGCGACCACCGACCCTCCACCGGCAGCCACTGTCCCCAGCTACTCCCCGCCGTCGCCTTGACCCCGGCCGAGCCGCCGTCGCCGTCGTTTCGCCAAGGAAAAGCCACGGCCGGGCGTGCCCTGTTTCCGAGTCAGGAGACCCGAGGACTCCGCGGCCTCCTCCGGCCGCCACGGCCGCCACCGACGCCGACCACCACCACCCAGCTAACCCACGACTTCCCCTCGACTGATCCGACCCCTCGTCGCCGACCTTCAGCCGCCGGAATCGCCGGAATCAGGCCTGGAAGTTCCGGTGCTCTGTTTTGAACCCGGTTCATTCCGGTCTTCGATTCGGCCGCCACAGTCGCCGCCGTGCCACACCGCCACCGCCAGACGACTCCCCTGAGTCCCCTCTACCGCCACCCAGCTCGCCTCCGCCGGTCGCCGCGCGTGGCCGCCGGAAATGGCTGCCGACCGAAACCCCTATTTCGGTGCATAACAGGGCAGCCACTGATCGTGGCTGTCCGCCGTTGCCGGCCGCCTTCCGCCGCCGTCCACCTGTCCCGGCCGACCCCCACCGATCCCTGTAGAGGGTTAGGTTCCTTTTGTGGTCAGGGAACTGATGATGTTTTTGTGGGGGATACTGTTTTGGGATAGATGAGAGTTAACCTTACCTGACTTCTATATCTTTTTGTGAGTTCTAGAGGGCCGCCCCGAAGCATGGGGTTGTAATTATCAGTTGATGGCTCTGTAAGGTTATAGATCATCTATTCTCTTCAGCTTTCAGTGTTGCGATTTCTGGCTTTACTTTCTATCTATCCCATATGATTTTATTGAATGGAAGATTGTACATTCCGTACGCGCAGTATAATCTTAGGTCGATAGCAGTTGCCTAGGACGCTATCTATTATGACCTGGTGGCGTTTTAGCAAGGGATGTCGCGGGTTCGAGAGTCGGGACGTGACATCCCCGCCCAAGGTGGTATCAGAGCAAGGTCAGCCTGATCCATCTGGTCATTGGCATGGAGTGATAAGGAGCATTGAGAAATGGGATAGTTAGTAAGATTTTTGGTTGCTATGGTTGTGATTGTTAATTTTGTGGTAGAATTTAAGGGTTTCTTTCTGACCACGTTTTGCTTTGGGGTAAGCAGGACTTCACCTTTTATTGCAAAATGAGCGGACGTGGTAGAAGAGCACCCCGAGCACCTCGAAGGAGGCCTTTAAGGCCAGTGGAAGAATTGGTTGATGTTGAAAGAGTACCGCCTGCGGTGTCCTCTATTGCACCCCCTACTGCAGCCTCTGCTGCAGAACCTACAGGACCTACTGGAAGGGAACTGACCATGGCTGAAATCATGCAAGCCTTAGGTGCTATTGGAGATTTGATGGGGCAGCAAGTAAGGAATCAAGCCGCAGCTACTGTCGCTGCTGCTAGGACTTCATTTGCTATTCCGTTTGCAGTTCCGTCGGCGAGTCCCCCACCTATACATGACAGTGAGGAGCGTAGGGCTCAAAAGCTGGTGGAACAGTTTCTCAAATTGAAGCCACCTCAATTCACTGGAAGTGGAGACCCTGAAGCTGCTACTCGATGGGTCGAAGGGATGGAGAAAGCATTCGATTTGCTGAGATGCTCGGATAAGGATAAAGTTACTTTGGCAGTTTATCAACTGGAAGAGAATGCTAGTACATGGTGGAGAGCTGTCAAGAGTAGAACTTTTCCGGAAGGTACAATTCCAGTATGGAATACTTTTGTGGAAGTTTTCAATAATAAATACTTTTCGAGGATAGCTAGGGAGCAAAAGATGGCTGAGTTCTTTCGCCTCCGTTAGAATCAGATGACAATTGACCAGTACGAGGCAAAGTTTTCTGAACTGTCCAAGTATGCTCCGAGAATGATTGAGGATCCAGAGGATAGAGCTAGAAGGTTCAAGGATGGATTGAAGCCCGAGATTAAGAGTGCCTTGGCACCGCTCGACCTCCAAGACTATGATGATATCTACGCGAGGGCGCTGATAGTGGAGCGGGACTTGTCTGAAAGGGCTACTGCATCTGGATCACGATTTACTTCCCCAAACAGATTCGATAGGAGACAAGGGAAGAAACCCATGTTTAACAACCGGAGTCACATTCCACCAAATCGCCGAGGGGCGATTAGTAAGCTGACATTTCGTCAAAATGAGGTGTGCAGCTTGTGTCGATAGAGGCATGGGCCTGGTTTGTACCCGTATCGAGGAGGTGCATGTTTTGGTTGTGGCCAGCTGGGCCATCAGGTGCGGGACTGCCCGCAGAGGCAAGGTGGACAGGCACAACCCCAGCAGGGAGGGCAGCATAGAGGAACTGTGCCGTCAAACTTCTAGAATCACCCGTCGGCACAAGGAAGGGTTTTTGCAGTCACTCGAGAAGCGGCGAAGGATTCGCCGACTGTTACAGGTACGGTCCTCTTGCATGACCAAGTAGCATACGCCTTATTTGATCCGGGTACCACCCATTCTTTTGTTGTGAATCAGTTCGTTAAATTATCTGAATTGAACTTGGTACCTTAAGAAATTGTGCTTAATGTATCTACGCCATTGAAAGATAAAGTAGTGGCTACAGTGAGCTGTCCTGATTGCAGACTTGTGGTGGATGGCCATGAGAGTAAGATAGTTTTGATTGTGCTAGAAATGTACGATTTTGACTTGATTATGGGAATGGATTGGTTGGTAAAGCAAAGAGCCACGATGGACTGCTTTAATAAGGTAATACGGTTTAATCCGATGGATGGTAGTAGCTATGAATTTTTGGGTAATCGAGGAGGAACCTCGATTGTGATGATATCGTCGTTAGAGGCGACTCGATTGTTGGGAGATGGGTGCCAAGGTTATTTGGCTTCTGTGGTAGATACATCTGCTAAAGAATTGAAATTGGAGGATATTGCGATTGTATGTGAGTTTCCAGATATTTTCCCCCAAGAATTACCTGGTTTACCACCAGAAAGAGAAATAGAATTTGTGATAGAATTAGCTCCGGGGACAGAGCCGATTTCTAAGGTGCCATATAGAATGGCGTTATCAGAATTGAAAGAACTTAAGGTTCAAATGCAGGAGTTGTTAGACAAGGGATTCATTCGCCCTAGTGCCTCGCCATGGGGAGCATCTGTCTTGTTCGTTAAGAAAAAGAATGGGTCTTTGAGATTGTGTATTGACTATAGGCAGTTAAATCAGGTGACGATCAAGAATAAGTACCCACTGCCAAGAATTGACGACTTGTTCGATCAGCTGCAGGGAGCATCTATATTTTCAAAAATTGATCTACGGACGGGATACCATCAGTTGAGAATCAGAAAAGAGGATATACCGAAATCGGCATTTAGAACACGTTATGGGCACTACGAATTCACTGTGATGCCGTTTGGTTTGACGAATGCTCCTGCTGCTTTTATGGATCTGATGAACGGAGTGTTCAAGGAGTTTCTGGATCACTTTGTGATTGTTTTTATAGATGATATCCTTGTGTACTCGAAGAGTTCTGAAGATCATGAGCAACACCTGAGAATAGTTCTGGAAACTCTGAGAACGCATCAATTATATGCTAAGTTCAGTAAGTGGGAGTTTTGGTTAGCTAGCGTGGCGTTCTTAGGCCACGTAATTTCGAGTGAAGGTATTGTTGTGGATCCGGTTAAAATTGAAGCAGTTATTAATTGGTCGAGATCGACAACTGCTACAGAAATTAGAAGTTTCTTGGGTTTGGCAGGTTATTACAGGCGATTTGTGGAAGGATTCTCAGCTATAGCCTCGCCTTTGACTAAATTGCTGAAGAAAGATATGAAGTTTCAATGGACAGACAAGTGCGAGCGTAGTTTCCAAGAGCTTAAGCATAGGCTAACTACGGCTCCTGTTCTGACAATTCCGTCTGGTCCTGGTGGTTATGAAATTTATAGCGACGCTTCGCTTAGGGGACTGGATTGTGTTTTGATGCAGCATGGCAGAGTAGTAGCGTATGCGTCCCGTCAGTTGAGACCACAAGAGTTGAATTATCCCACACACGACCTGGAGTTAGCTGTGGTCGTGTTTGCCTTGAAGATCTGAAGACACTATTTGATTGGGAAAAGTTTTTAGGTGTACACCGACCATCAGAGTCTGAAATACATGTTCTCTCAAAGGGAGTTGAACATGAGACAGCGCCGATGGATGGAGTTATTAAAAGACTATGACTGTGAGATCCTGTATCATCCTGGTAAGGCGAATAGGGTTGTTGATGCCCCGAGTAGAAAATCAGTGATTGCTCAACTACAGGTGCAGGAGTGGCGTTTACTTGAGCAATTAAGAGACTCAGACTTTAAACTGGAGATAAGCCACCTGTCGAGTCTCGTGGCTACCTTGAGAATCGAGCCAGAAGTGCAAGTTAAAATTAAGGCCTTGCAGTCCACAGACCCCTTTATTCAGAAGATCCTACAAGGAGATCCGACCAAACGAAGGGTCGATTTTCAAATAGCTGAGGATGGGATACTTAAGTTAAGAGGACGTTCGGTTGTGCCGGAGGATGAAAATTTAAAGGAGGAGATTTTATCAGAAGCACATCGTAGTAGTTATAGTATTCATCTTGGGAGTACAAAGATATATCAGAATTTGAAACAGCATTACTGGTGGAATGGTATGAAAACTGATATAGCCAAACATGTGGCTAAATATTTGACCTGCCAGCAGGTCAAGGCGCAACACTGCAAACCTGGAAGACTACTACAGCCTTTGGAAATTTCATAGTGAAAATGGGAGCATATCACGATGGATTTCGTGATGGGTTTACCAAGGAGTCAGCGAGGGCATGATTCAATTTGGGTTGTGGTGGATAGACTAACGAAGTCAGCGCACTTTATTCTAGTAAGAAAGGACTTCGCCTTAGACAGATACGCATAGTTGTATGTGAGGCATATTATAAGGTTGCATGGTGTGCCAGTGACGATCACTTCTGATCGAGATCCCAAATTCACCGCTATATTTTGGAAGAGTTTACAAACTGCTTTAGGAACGAAGCTGCAATTTAGTACAGCTTATCACCCGCAGACAGATAGTCAGTCTAAAAGAACGATTCAGACCTTAGAGGACATGTTGAGAGCATGTGTTCTGGATTTCAGAGGTAACTGGGAGGAACATTTGCATTTGGTTGAATTTGCCTATAATAACAGCTACCAACAGAGTATTAAGATGGCACCTTTTGAGGCCTTGTATGGTAGGGCTTGCAGGACGCCAGTCTGTTGGGATGAGGTTGGAGAAAGGAAGATAACTGCCCTGAGTTAGTAGAACAGTCGATGGAAGCAATTAAAGTGATTAGAGATAGATTAAAGACAGCTCAGAGTCGCCAGAAAAGTTATATTGATAAAAGGCGCAGACCTTTGGAATTTCAAGTAGGCGACCATGTCTTTATGAAAGTGTCACCTATGAGAGGAACATCCCGTTTTGGCAGGAAAGGAAAGTTGAGCCCGAGGTACGTTGGACCATTTGAAATCCTAGAACGAATTGGAATTTTGGCTTATCGACTCGCATTGCCGCCTAGACTTGCTCAAGTGCATAATGTTTTCCACGTATTGATGTTGAGGAAGTATGAGCCAGACCCTGCTCATGTGCTGAGTTACGAGGAAATTGATTTGGATGAACGGGCATCATATGTGGAGCGACCAGTCAGGATCGTGGACAAGAAAGAGCAGATACTACGATCCAAGACAATTCCGTTAGTCAAGGTGGTTTGGCAGCACCATGGTTCAGAAGGAGCTACGTGGGAGAACGAAGAAATTATGAAGCTTAGTTATCCTTCTCTTTTTGAGTAATTAGAACTGTGCTGTAATTTCGAGGACGAAATTTCCTAAGTGAGGAAGAGTTGTGACGTCCAGGAAATTCAATCCTTGTAAGCGCCGGAAGTCGATTAAATGATATGAATGTATAGTCATAGTGGACGTCTATTTTGGACTATAAGGATTGAAAAAACGAAAATTTGGACGAATTCCGAACTTTGGATTATTTTGAAGTGAGTTTCGAAATTAATCCGCGGCGATTTTTGAATTGCCATTTTTGCAATCGAGCTTAACCCTGATTGAGCTTGGCCAGTGAAATTACCAAAATTACCCTTCGTTCAGTACACCAAAAATTTCATTTCAGTCCCGGCGCGCCAAAATTACCATTTTACCCTCCCTCAATTATTCATTCATATAGGACAAAAAAATTTAATTTTGGCCCTTGAAGTCAAGGTGGGCCATCTTCCCCTCTGCCCAGCGCACGTCCCCTCTGCCGCTTCCTTCTTCTTCTCCGCTCTTCTTTTCTTCATTTTCTTTGACCGACGACTCCTCCTTCCTTGAACCGATCGATCCATCTCCGTTCGTCGCTATTTTTCGCGACCACCGACCCTCCACCGGCAGCCACTGTCCCCAGCTACTCCCCGCCGTCGCCTTGACCCCGGCCGAACCGCCGTTGCCGTCGTTTCGCCGAGGAAAAGCCACGACCGGGAGTGCCCTGTTTTCGGGTCAGGAGACCCGAGGACTCCGTGGCCTCCTCCGGCCGCCACGGTCGCCACCGACGCCGACCACCACCACCCAGCTAACCCCCGACTTCTCCTCGACCGATCCGACCCCTCATCGCCGACCGTCAGCCGTTGGAATCGTCGGAATCAGGCCCGGAAGTTTCGGTACTCTGTTTTGAACCCGGTTCATTTCGGTCTTCGATCCGGCCGCCACAGTCGCCGCCGTGCCACACCGCCACCACCAGACGACTCCCCTGAGTCCCCTCTACCGCCACCCAGCTCGCCTCCGCCGGTCGCCGCGCGTGGCCGCCGGAAACGGCCGCCGACCGAAACCCCTATTTCTGTGCAGAACAGGGCAGCCACTGATCGTGGCTGTCCGCCGTCGCCGGCCGCCTTCCGCCGCCGTCCACCTGTCCCGGCCGACCCCCACCGATCCCTGGGTGGGCCCCCGATTCTTTGCCGGCCTTGTCCCGGCCCGTGTCGCCGGAAAACAGCCAAAACAGTAGAGTTTGTCGGTTGAATATTTTGTTATTCACTGTTTCAGGCTGCCAGCCGCCGCTCGCCGGAGCTCCGCCGTCGGCCACCTGTTCCGGCGACCTCGCCGGACTCCCACGGGGTGTCGCCGAAGTTTGAGCTCGATCTGCCGCGCGATAAACCTTAGTTTCATCGTCGCCGCCGCCGCCGATCGAGCTAACTCACATTGTGAGTTGACTCTAAACCTTGGTTAGGACGCTAATTGTGCTTAATATTAGTCTTATTTATTTATTTATGTATTTATTTATTTATTTATTTCTAATATATATATATATATATATATATGTTCGATCGGGACTGGTATAGATAGAAATCATGGTTAGGATATATAGTCGATCGATTATTTGTCTGTGGCTATTTGTGGTAATTTATCAATTAATTGATTGATTGAGTTGCTCGCGAGTGAGTGACAGGTTAGAGACGAGCGAACGATTGATTGCTATGATTTGACTGAGAATTAAGATTTTTTTTTAATATGAATTGAGCTTGAAATTGCCGGGTTAAGTTGATTACTCGAGAGTGAGTGAATTGCTTGATTGGTTTGTTTGCCTGGCTGAAATGCTCAATTGGGAGTCTTGTGGGCCTTGGGGTCGAGTTGATTGTATTTCTTGTGGATTTTGGCGTTAATCCAAAATAATCAATGAGTTGATTGCCGAATGCAATTTGTGTGGTCATTTAAAGGGTCAATGACGCTACCTGGTAAGTTCGCATTGTACCTTGGGTACTTGTGCCGTACAGATTGTATGGGAATTCGCGACTTGTCAGAAGCACGATAATCCATACCCCGTGCCAGTCGTACGGTTTTAAGGGATTATCGGATGCCGGTCGCAGCTTGTGATGGACCGAAGCTCCTTTTTGAGGAATGCCTACTTGCAGTGCCGTGCCGGGTGTACTGAATACACCGCTTGTAGTAACCGTCGCTGAGAGGGTAAAGTGGACGTAGCCTGGTTTTGACAAAAGAGTGCGGGATCGCACTATTGATGTATCTATCACGCCAGTCGCGTGGGTCGTTGATTAAAAATGGACTTATGTATGCCTGAGTGGTTGTGCTTCTGTTGGTTGTAGATTTGATAGATTTATTTTGATTGATAATTATATATATATCTCTGTTGAAATCTTGTGATCTTTTTGTGGCGCTTAGGATGTTCTGGGCGAATCAATGTCCTAACCGCAATTAGGCTTGAGTCACTGAGATTCATTTCTCACCCCGTCGTGGGATAAATTTTTCAAGTCCGAAGTAATGGAGAGACCGGTGCCGTTCGGCACCCCCACCGACTCATCACTTGATATCAGTCTCCATCCGGTACCAGGTACGGATCAGATGTGGGAACGTCACATCACGACGATATGGGTCGATGAAGGGATGCCACAGATGGTGGCACACCTCTTTAAGGCCTGGTATCTTCGTGATGGGATGGATCTCTTTGGTCCGCTTCGAGGATTTAAGGGGCCACCTCTTCAGGGGGTTCCTAATATCCCCGCTTGGGACTCGATGGATATTGATACACCTGATGGGGAAGTGGTGGACCCCGCCTGGTATGGAGCTCGAGCTCGAGCCTGAGCAATCAGTAGCCCCCTCTGTGCATTCTAGCCAGAGTTCTTGTGATGACCCGAACGGCCCGGCTCCCCCGGTTGGTTATGACGACCCGGATGTCGAGTTTTCCCAGTAGAGGGTTAGGTTCCTTTTGTGGTCAGGGAACTGATGATGTTTTTGTGGGGGATACTATTTTGGGATAGATGAGAGTTAACCTTACCTGACTCCTATATCTTTTTGTGAGTCCTAGAGGGCCGCCCCGAAGCATGGGGTTGTAATTATCAGTTGATGGCTCTGTAAGGTTATAGATCATCTATTCTCTTCAGCTTTCAGTGTTGCGATTTCTGGCTTTACTTTCTATCTATCCCATATGGTTTTATTGAATGGAAGATTGTACGTTCCGCACGCGCAGTATAATCTTAGGTCGATAGCAGTTGCCTGGGACGTTATCTATTATGACCTGGTGGCGTTTTGGCAAGGGATGTCGCGGGTTCGAGAGTCGGGACGTGACAAATAGGCTTGCTCTGATACCATGAAATATTTTTGTGGGATTAATTGTTAACTGCTCTAAAAGATTAAATTATTAGAAGAAATCGTGGTTTAATATTTATATATTTATGATAATCACGTGTGCTGCAGCATTCTAGCATTATATTCCCTGTAGGGAGGCAAAAAGACATGTTTAAAATAAGGGCAGCAAATGGGAAAATTGTTTGATTGTTGACGGGAGCTAAGCCCATGATTGTTTGGCCGTGTCAAGCTCCCAATCCAACAAAGAATCTTCTTAACCAAATGGGGTTAGCTCCCCTTTGAAACATACACAACTCGTTCGCAGAAATTTGGTTTTCCAGGATCTGTCAACTCCATCTCGTTTCTTCCCCTGAAGTCCCATGATCATAAAACTCTTCGACCCCCCCGGGGTTTCATGCTCTGCCTCTCTGCTTTCATATCTGGAAGGGCTCTGCTCTGCTATCCATCGTTGGGTTTTCCTGTTCTCTCTTTGCTGGCGGGTCTTGGGTCTTCCTTCCATCTCGAAATCTGATCATGGAGGAAGATGAGGTTGAGATCAATGCAAATGACGGGCTCTCTAGAAACGTTTTAGGTAAATCTCGGGTCGGGTTCGGAAATGGCACTCCTGGATGAAGAAGAATCCCCCGAAAGATCGAAGGGATGCTAGCTAGCTCTACTATCTTTAGAAAGGCATGAAGAGTAGACAACGTGGGTACCTGATAGGCTAACACCCCTCCCCGCTGCTAATCGGAGAATCAGTTTCCCAGGGCGGAAGCTTTTGCAATACCAGCTATCGGGTCGGATTGCGGGCTCCTTTTGGGTAACGCAGCATGTTGCGATGGGTAATTCTTTAGGTTTAAGTTCGGCGAAGAACCGATGACCTTACTCCAATCCCTTGAGGAGATCTGGACGAAGGCATCCTCTTTCTCCGTGTTCATATATTCCTAGCGGCGAATGTGTTGACATCTTTTTAATAAAGAGTGCTTTTGAAGAATGGAAACGTAACGTGGATTAGGTCGAATGGATCTTGCCCGATATCAACCTTAACTTTTTTATTTGCGGATGATTAGATCTTCTCCCGCGATGCTTTCCATTCGGGAACCTGAAAAACATGCAGGGGGCGTTTTTAATCAAATATTGCTATGCAGGTGAAGCTATAAATTTGAATAGACGTGGGATGTTTTTCTCAGTAAGAACTGTCATCGTAACTTTTAATAAGGCTATGTAACATCCCCATCAGTCTTTATGGCACTTGTGTACTCAAAGGATTCTATTTCCGAATTGCGGATTCCCAAACTGGTACAACTTTGTTAATTTTCGTTAAATTAAATTAATATCACGAAAATTTTTTAATTAATACACTAATAATAAACATAGGATAACGTGTACACCCGATAATAACCACCACCCATCATCTAATTTAGCAGTTTGAAGATAAAATTCAACGAAAACTAACGAAGGGTAAACTTGTCACGACTATGCCAGTCTAGGGTAAATTTATTATAGATGTACCGTTTAATATTTTTCATTGTCAAAAAAATAATTTGAAGTAAAACTGTCACAATGTACCAGTTTGAGATTTTTTGTGGTATTAAACATAAGACAAAATGGCTTACTTATGCAGATATATATATATATATATATATATATATATATATATATATATTCAAGGAAGTTGGTGACCTGATGACAGGGGAGCCGGCGACCGAAGCCCCGGTGAATGAACATCATGAGCTGTCCCGCAATAAAACCCGTTGTTGCTGATACCTTCTTCTCGGTTCCTTCTTCCATAACCCGAGCTCGGAGAAGGAAGAGATAAGAGGGCTCGTAGTTCTTGGTCTGTGAAGATACGTTGTTAGGTGGACCTGAAACTTCGCTGCCTAGGGAGCAAATGATCAGAATATGTTTGGATGAATTCGAAAGGAAATTGTTACCACTGTTAGAATGCCCGAGTCCCTCGCGGACAATCTTGTGTGTCTGGGCAGCTGCAGATGTGCCCCTCTTCTTGTGCGTGAGCTTTCCTTCCATTATCTTTCCCCTGGTTAAGGAAGTTGGTGACCTGATGACAGGGGAGCCGGCGACCGAAGCCCCGGTGAACGGCGGCAGTCATAGCTTCTGCGGTATCGGACTCTGATCTCGGGTAATGAATGGGAAGATCGCAAAATTGGAAGAAGAAAGGATTTTTTGGTTAGACGCATGGAATTGGCTGCTTCCCTTGGTCTGGTAGATAAGGTTATGTAGGCGTATTTCCACTATTATTAGTGAACAATAATGGAATAATTCAATCAAGAAACGAGCAAGAAAGGTTATAAATTATCATCTCTGGAAATAGCCCCACCGAAAAGTAGAAACAAGACCAGATATAATTTGATCTTTAACAATCTTGAGAGGGAGCGCCGGAATAGCCGCCTTCATCAATCAATCTTCAGTCACATTCCATCCCCAAGCAAAGCACTTCATAACTTGCTCTGGTAAGATCGGCTCATTAAAAAAAAAATGGACTCATTTCACTGGAAGATAAATGGCTTCCTGATTAAGTCATAGGGGTCCCCCGCAAACAGAAACAAGTCCTTGGAAATCATCTGTTCTAATAGATATTAAAAGAGACAAGACCAAATAAAAATGAATAGATATCGACTAATGTATTGTAGGATCGACTAACTAGCCAAAATTCTTGCAATTCCATTGAAGCCTCAATGGAGCGAGGACATAATGGTACGGACCGACACTAATATTGGCATGTGTTCAGTGAAGAATGTCCATAATCGGTTAATTAAGGGAAGATTTTAAAAAGAAAACAGACTCAGATTGCAGCCTCAGCATCGTACTGGACTGGACCCGTCGAGCTCTCTAGACAAGGATTTTGAAGGCTGACCTGACCCCGCATGTAAAAATCAGGTTTTTTCCTATAGTGAATGTGCCGAAATGCGTTACCCATTAGGGATAACCTATTTAGGAGTCGAATAGTTGAAGAAAATACCCGTACCCGTGACCCGCGCCATCGACGACCCAAATCGATCGAGCAATTGGACACATGATGTTTGGTCAGATCACGCCCTGCATCGCATATCAGGAATTTCAAGCCAAGGACTCACCAGAGTTGGAAAAATTGGCCACATTTGGAAAGCCGAAAGATAAATTTTCATCCTCCGCCGGCAAGAACCTCGTCCACAGCAGAATCATGTAAAGCTTTGGTCTGTCCCTGCATGACATTAGCCCATGCACTCAAATGGAGAAGGAAAAGAAACCCCAAAAGGCAACCAAAGCTTGCCTCTCAAATCTGGTACAGCCTGGAGAAAAACAATGGAGAGTTAGCGAAGGTTGCCGACTGGGCCGCAAAAGCTCGGAGATTGAAGGGCCGTACCTCAAAATTGGTCTGTCCAATTCTCCTGAAGCCCTTCGAGCCTTTTGTGATGCATTTGCAAACTTTGGACAAGCAATAGATATAAAGTCTGACCATTGGAGAAATTTAGGGTGAATATTGTATCATCTAATATTATCTTATCAATCCTATATTATAAGTTCCTCTTTGTCTCTCTCCAAATATTGAGAAAATTAGTGTACTACTAAACAAAATTATTTTTGTTTCTCCTGTACTTTATAATGTATTTCAAAGTTGCTTTGGATAATATTTGGATCGTAATAATTTTATTCACTTCTTTACCCTCATTAGCATACAAACATCATTAGTCATTCAAATCATTTCTATTGTTTATTCTCTTGGGCTTATTTAAACCCCATCGTTCCTTTCATCATTATTACTTCATCCAAGTTGAGCGTAAGAGTAGTCGTCATAAGCAATATTTTAAAGACAAAAACAAAAAATAGATCGTTAACATCGGGCTCATAGCACAATGGATCAAGCCTAGTGGAACGATCAAAACGAGAACCGACTAAATCGGAATGAATCGATCGGTCTAGTCCGGTTCCATAAAATTAGAATCGGTTACGGTCCATCCGGTTTCCGGTTCTAGGGGAACCGTATTGTCTAATATTTATTTAAAAAAATCCTAAATATAACCTAAACGTAAACTTAAGATTCTTAATAAATTTCAAGTTTAGTGATAATGCGACACAATTAGTGAGAAGTGATTTCGTGTATATGTCGCTAACGATAAAAGTTTAATGATAAATCACAAAAAAAAATTGACACCGATCCGGTTAGTCCGATTCACATTCTTTAAAATTGAGAATCGATCCTTGCGATTTGGTTTTCGATAAGAGTGGGGTCGGACGAAATGGAGAACCCATCGTCTTTAAATATTCCATCCACGATGATAATCTACGTGGAAGGTAAAATTTTAAAAAAGACGTTAAAAAAGAGAGAAAAATTAATGGAGGAAGGCCAGGGGAAGGAAAAGCAGAGGCCTCAATCACCACATATTTTGGCCGCCACCACCACCCACAGGCCGGCACCTTCATATTATGGTGAAGGTCCCACCGCCTCCAATCCCCACATGACCCTTGGTTTTTGGCGCGTGAAAGTTGCCATCTTTACCGACGCTTTTCGGTCAATCCTCTGTTAACATCATCCAATTTAAAACCTTCTCTCAGGAAAATTCGCAGCATTTGCTTCCTCTACGGAACCCTCCACCCCAGCGTCTTCGTCTCTCTGTTTCGTCAACTCCTCTGTTTTGGGTCGATACGGATTGGTGTGGTTTTTGTTGTTGAGTTGAGCATGCCATTGGTGTAATCCGTCCATAAACAGCAGAGCAATTGGCGAAAAGATGGGATCTTTTTCTTTCACAAGTTCTCTCCGCTCCATGCAGCTTTCTGGGGTCAACTCGTTTTCTGACAAAAGCCATGAATTGCCCCGTACTCACCTCGCTTATTGTCGCTGCAATAGAGGGTCTTTTGATTTTCCGGGTGGAAATCTCTTGACAAGGCGATATCGACAGTCTGTCACAGTTGCAGCTGTGAGAGCAAGTGTCACAAACTCTGTACCTGTAAGTGTGGTTTAGATTCTTACCTTTTTCTTTATTTTTTGTTTTTGCGCTTTACTTTTTGGAGATTTCCTGTTGGCCTGCTTTGTGTTATCACTATGGAGATAAGGGAGACGTTGCGCGAAGTGATGGAATTCACGCACTTGGTTTCGTAACTTTTCTGGTTAATCGTTCAGAGAAACTGTCATAGGATGCGTTTTATTAATTGTGGAGAGAAGGGTAATTTGTCACTGTAAAGTCTCGACTGTTCTTAGATTTAGATTATCTCCGCACTAAAAGGGACACATGTTATCAACGGTTGTTTGGTTTCCTGGTTACAGCCGAGGAATGGGGCGTACACAGTTGGTGATTTCATGACAAGGAAAGAAGATTTACATGTTGTCAAGGCCACAACAACTGTCGATGAAGGTATGTTCGAGCATCGCGTTTGTGGGGGTTGTCATTTCGTGAATTACATGTCGATTTACATATACTTGTTACCAAATTCTTTACAGCTTTAGAGATGCTTGTGGAGAAGAGAATAACCGGCTTCCCTGTGATTGATGATGACTGGAATTTGGTAATTTTCAGTATCCCTTCACCTTAATAAGCCTTATTAAGGATTTGTTTCTTAAACAATCTCAAGTTGATTGATTTACTCAATTTTCACGCTCTTAGTTTGGTGACTAGATGTTAGAGTTCTGTTGGGCGATGTACATTCATAGCTCAAGTGTTTCTGATGCCGCTTTCTTTAAATTGTGTAAGCTATCATCTGTGCAATATGTGGTTTGTGATCTGATACTGTTGATTCTCTACATATTGATGAAAGCCACGGGAACGGTTCGTGGGGAAGGTCTGCAGTAATTCCTTTTTTAGCTCATCTTCATAGAATGACCCGCTGAGATAGACAATTTTCCACTTTAATGATGTGGGATAAACTTTGTTTAATCGGTGACTTTTGTACTAATCTTCTAGCCTCGATAACTCTGCATAATGCAAATAGAGGATTATCTCCACCATTTTGGGTTAATCATGTTTATGACTAGCCTAGCTTTGATTAAAAAGGAGGGTAATACAACTTCAGTATCGCCGTTGGTGTCTACTTCTAGCGTGGATGATTTGTACTTGCAATTACTAAATTATCTCGACACATTAAGATTAGAAACATTGTTTGGTCCTTTTGCGTCATTTGGATCCCTATTTAATTTGTCTTAGCTCAAGAGAATCCTAGTGATTTACATTCTTCATGAAACTAAACAAAGATAATCTGTGGCAGGTGGGTGTTGTTTCAGATTATGACTTGTTGGCACTTGATTCCATATCAGGTATTGTACATTGCATGGATGACTCCGTATTAAATTTCCATTTGTGCTTAGGATATTTTACTTGCACAATAATTTCCTAGCAGGTGAAGTGAGAGTTAAGAAAGCCAACCGACTCATCATATAAAGGAGGAAAAAAAAAAACTCTTAAAACATCTCAGCTTTCTTTTGATTTTTGACTGTATGATTCACACTTTTGTCGTCAGTGTGATACCTTAACCGTTTAGATCTAAATGATCATTCTAGGTAGCGTTCCCTTTCTTTTCATTGGATCATGCAAATCTTTGCTTGGTTCTCTCCCATCTACCATAAAAGAGAAGAGAAATATGCTTCCTTTGGTTGTCCTGTCATTCTTTCTTAAGCAAATCTCACATTTCCATCTGGTTCTAGAACGAAGTTTGTCATTTTTTGTGCATCATTGAGTTTTTAGCCCACGCCTTATGCTCGATCATTTTATCAGGCTTCCATAACACTAGTAATCTGTCATAATACATCTTTTGGTGATTATCCTTCTTCTGTGTACCAGGCGGTGGTCAAGGGGATGCAAACATTTTCCCTGACGTCGATAGTTCTTGGAAAGTATGTAGGAGGTCTTCCATTCTGTTCTTTTCTTGGCTATTGATTGCCTATTCTGTTTTCCATTCCATGGGAATATAAATTTTGCATATTGCCATTTATCCTTCCACTGGTTCTGGTTATCCAAGCAGGCTTTCAATAGGATACAGCGATTGCTAATTAAGACCCATGGCAAAGTTGTTGGTGACTTGATGACACCCGCACCACTTGTTGTTCGGGAGACTACCAATTTGGAAGATGCTGCAAGGTATTGCTTTTGCCTTAGTAAAGCTAGATGTCTTAAAACTTGTTCATATGAACCGCTGAGGTGCCAGTAATTGGAGGATCATGAAAGGACTGAACTCTCTGTTTCATAAAATTGTTCATTTGTGCTAATAACCTTACGCTCCTAAAGTGCTCGTATAGTGTGGGGCGAAAGAACTAGATACCTGTTTTGTCTGTTTAACATGGTCAGGGGAAAATTTTTAGCCTCCTAAAATGTTCATAATTCGAGGAAGAAAGTACTGAACACTTCCCTTTCCTATGCTTTTCCATATGAACATTTACATGCTCCTAAAGTGCTCGTGATTTGAGGATGATAGATCTCTTAACATAAGCAAGTTTTGCTTTTTATTCAGTCTCCATTCTCTACTGGGAGTAATGATACCTTCCAATATTTTCCACGGCATTTGGTAGTTCTATCTTGCTCATCTGTTCTCAATGTAGATTTTGTAGTCTGTACCTTGCGTTAAGACAAGTTCCCTTTGAGATTACGTGCTAACAAAATTATGTTTATGGAATGATAATGCTATTTGAAATGCATGCAGAGTATGCTTTAATTTTTTTTTTTTTTTTTGTCTAATAAAGCCGGGGCCATCATTAACATTGGGTTGCACTGATAGGTTATTGCTGGAAACAAAATACCGCCGATTGCCGGTGGTAGATGGCAATGGCAAATTGGTGAGTTGATTCTTTCCGGATACTTTGGATGTCTGCAGTGTTTTAATTATTCATGAGTGAATTTCCTATGTCTCAGATTGGAATCATAACAAGGGGAAATGTGGTCAGAGCTGCTCTGCAGATAAAACATGCGAACGAGCATTCCTCTTGATTTTCAGTAAACAAAGCATTGCATATTAATGCGGACATAGGAATTTTTTTTTTTTGGGTCCGACCCGATTCTAGCAGATGAGAAGGGTGCGGGAGTGCACAAATTCTTGCCCCAAGCAAAACGGACAAAGTATTGATGAGAGTTGATCGTTTGCCACCCAAACTACCATAAAACTTTTCCAGGACATGGCATAACAGAAACAGTGCACCTGTTGTGTCCCGTTAATCGAATGTAGGATTCCATCTTACGGATACAGCAGGTAAACCTAGGATTGAGTCGGCTGTGATCCGTTCCCGAATTATTGTCCCAGCACTGTATGATGCTTGGGCGAGAATATTCGGGGCGATGAAGCGTACTAGAACTGATGGACATCATTCTCTTGATCTGTTCGTTAGATACTGCTGCTCTGTGGTACGGCCATGGCTTCTTTTGTGCTTTATATGATTCTATACGAGTGTATCAGAACATAGATGGTATCAGATACCTTGCTTCTTCGATTTGCCATTACGAATTCATTGTATCCATGGCTTTTCAGCTGTAGCAGGCAAGACTACGACGCAACCTTTGGTCATGTGAAGCCAGTCAAGCAAAGGATCAACATGCACAATTCAAATGGGTTTCACTGTTTCATGCGTTTATTTCACGGGAAATGAATAATTTAGAATTTTTTTTCTTAAAATTAATTGCTTATGATGCTCATTATTTTAAGAGATAGAAACGGTAAGTTCTAGGAAAATATTTTTGAAATTGTTCATTTTTTGCGAATATAAACGGAGGCTTAGTGAGTTATGAATACCGAAATATGGAAGCAAACTAACTTGAAATTGGCAAGTGAAGTGAAAATCTATCGCCGTCACTTGAAAAATTACAAGTCATATTTGAAATTTTTGTGACTACAGGTCCCACTGTCGAGACTCCTTGCCGAGTAGACAATTTTACAAAATGGCGATTCCACAAACTTTGAAAGAATACCAACAAATATAATGAAAGCTACTAACTTGAAATTACCACCATAAACGTTATAGAATATATAAAAATTAAACAACGTATCTTCTAACAGCTTAAGTTTTTAATTTAATGACCAGTCATATTGTTATTTGCATTTTCATGAATTACTTCCAAGCAGAGGAAATTACATACTTATGATGTACTAATGCTTAAAAAAATTAGTTGAAATTACAGATACATATTGAAATAGTGCCAATAAGTATAAAAATTACCATCATCATTTAAATATTATTTTTCATTATATTTCAAATTTTTAAGACATATGCCTAACTCAAAGATTTGAAAAAAAAAAAAAGATTTGTTGATTGGTTGAAAAGTTATGAGCCTAAAATCGCGGCTATCAAGTCAAATCTCAATTTACAAGCACGTCCGAAAACATTTACCAATGAATGACAAAAAGACTATCATTATCTGAAAATTGAAAGTCATGTTCGAAAATTTGACATACTGGCTCACAAATTTCTAAAATTTTCCCACTTCCACCTCAGATAATTCTCTCGAAACCTTGAGAAATTCTGACATACACTAGTGCATCGTACGCACAGACGTGGATCGCCTGTACTTAGTATCTGGACCGTCCATTTTTTGGACAGACGGCTCAAATCACTTGTTTTTATGGGGTAATTTTTTTTTCTATTTTTTGAATTTTTTTTAAGTAATGATCCAGACCGTCTATTCATGAAATAGACGGCCCGGATGTCAAAGTTAGGGCCTGCCCTTTTGAGGAAAGGTCAGACAGATCTCTTTTCTCGTAGCACTACCGTTTTGCGACTGTTTTCATACACGAGGACGACTGATTACCGTGGCTCAATGCAAGCTAGTTTCACCACGTGCACTTAGCTTGATCACGGTGAAGCGTTAACGAGGTTGCAAATATGAACGCCCCATTGGTTTGAATCCTAGAATGGGTCTCCTCTCCGAAACGTGCGCCGGTATTTTTCTTGTCGGGCCCCCGAGCCCCGCTGGCAGCTGACGTCACCGCCACCGTCAGCGAAAGCTATTAGAAAAAGGCCGCACGCATATGGAGTTCTGGCAGAACCGATAACGTCTTGAATGTCGTTCTGGCCAATGGGATCCAAAGAAGGTGACGTCACAGTGCCCGTCACCAATGATGTGATGTTTCTTTTGTTTTTTTGGCCTTATCATCCGTCGTTTCGTCCATAGCTTTATGATATGGTTGATGGTCGAGAAAGAAAGCCAGCCTCTTCGCCGTGATTGGATGTCATGTTTGTAATGAGCGGTGTGAATGAGAGTCGAAGTCGTCCAACATATTTTTTCTGAGCCCACGTGCCCGGCCGCAATCGGTTTTTCCCCGTTTCCACGTAATTATAAAAATCGAAATTTTTTAATTTTTTTTAACCCCCGTTCTTAAAAATAGAGCATCAAACGGACTAGGACTTTGTATTTCCTTGGAAATATTGGACAATATGATCGTAGACGATAGATCCATTGAGGATGCGAATCATGTTTTCGGGTCGTCTATCGAAATCAAATAAAGAAGAGTTCGGTGCAATACTCAGGAGTAAATTTCTCTTGTAGTATGCGTGCGAGCAATCATAATGTGAGTAGTTAGTAAATATTGGTACGGCTCTTGTTGAAATGATGAAAAATTGGATTTTTTTGGTAAAAATTTCGAAGATGAAAAACTAGTCAAGTGATTCGTTGAGATTAGGAATGCTAAATCTTTTGCTGTTAGTTATACTGAAGAAGCTTAAAGAACTTGATATTCTTTATTTTTTTTTTAATCGTAACTTCACTAAGCAGATCTATATAAGAAAGCTGGTCATTTTTAGATTATGCTTTTTCTAATGGTCACATGGGGGAACAAAATATTGTCTTATTCAATGTAATTGATAAATGCACTAAGGATACTCCTTAGTACGATTCTCTTTTTGTTAAGCATGTTTGGTATTTTCTCATTGAGATGAACATGATGACCAATAAAAAAAAAATGAGTATGTGCATTAAAAAGAAAAAGGGAAATTGAAATGAAAAATCCTGATTCCTCGAAAGGTGCCTATAAAAGATGAAGAAACAGATGCTCACTCTCAAGCTGCTTAAACCGTCCATCCTTAAGCTTCTCTCCCTCTCCCTCTTGCGCATTCCATTCATCAATGGCGGACGAAGTGGAGATGTTCTTCTTCCCCTTCGTGGGAGGAGGCCACCAGATCCCCATGATCGACATCGCCCGCCTCTTCGCTTCCCACGGCGTCAAGTCCACCATCGTCGCCGCCCCTAACAACGCCCTCTCCTTCCAACGCTCCGTCACCCGTGACCAAGGATCCGGTCGTCCCATCTCCATCCACCCCCTCGACTTGCCCCCTGGCTCCGAGCCGCCCGACTCCGACATGTCCGCCGCCCCCTTCACCGACACCTCTATGCTCCAGGAACCCCTCAAGCTCTTGCTCATCGCAAGACGACCCGATTGCATCGTCGTCGACACGTTCCACCGCTGGTCGGCTGATGTCATTGACGCGGTGGGCGTTCCCAGGATCCTGTTCAATGGGAACGGATGCTTCTCTCGGTGCGCTCAGGAATTAATGCGGATTCACAAGCCTCACGGGATGCTGGAATCCGAATACGAGCCGTTTGAGATTCCGGGCCTGCCGGATAGGATCGTGATGACAAGGTCGCAGCTTCCGCATTTTCACAAGCATCCAGGGGGCGGGCAGCCGCCGGGTCGGATGCGGAACTCGGAGGAGAGGAGTCTTGGGGTTGTGGTAAATAGCTTTCTTGATCTGGAACCGGCTTATGTGGCGTATTTCAAGAAGGATATGGCGAAGAAAGCTTGGGTGGTCGGACCAGTGTCGCTGTGCAATAGGAATGTGAAGGATAAGGCCGAGAGAGGGCAACAAGCGGCCATTGATGAGCACAGTTGCTTGAGTTGGCTCAATGCTAAAGAACCCAAATCTGTTATTTATGTTAGTTTTGGGAGTTTGGCCAGGTTGACCCCAAAACAGCTCCTCGAGATTGCTTATGGCCTCGAGGCCTCGGGCTGTTCCTTCATTTGGGCGGTTGGGAAAATCTTTGAGCCTTTGGAAAATGAAGAGGGTGGCCGAGAGAATTGGCTTCCTAGTGGGTTTGAAGAGAGATTGAAAGGGTCCAGGAGAGGCTTGATTATCAGAGGATGGGCACCGCAGCTGTTGATTCTTGAACACCCTTCGGTGGGTGGCTACATGACACACTGTGGGTGGAACTCGACCCTGGAGGGCGTGAGCGCCGGCGTTCCGATGGTAACTTTCCCGCACTCAGCCGAGCAGTTTTTCAATGAGAAGTTTGTCACCGATGTGTTGAGGATCGGGGTCCAGGTCGGTAGCATGGAGTGGACATCTTGGAACGCCGAGCCAGGGCCGCCAGTGGGCCGGGAGAAAGTGGAGGCGGCTGTGAGGAAATTGATGGATGGGGGAGAGGAGGCAGCGGAGATGAGGAGAAGAGCCAGAGATCTAGGAGAGAAGGCCAAGAGAGCGGTCGACGAAGGCGGGTCATCGTATGCAGATGCTGAAGCCTTGATTCAAGAGCTCAAGTCTCGCAAGGTGGTCTAACTTCGAAGTGATCGAGTCTGTGATGCATTATCCCAGTGTACAACACGATATTGGCCTTGCGGGGACAGCAAGGAGTGTTCAAACTCGCTGTCTGTAATGTTGCCGGGCTTATTAATGACCAGCTGAATTGGAATTTCTGTAGTTTCAGATTTGTATTTACCAGCTCCAAAGGAAAGAGAAGAACATTGCTTCTATGTATTCAATGGGTGCAGAGACAGATCGTATCATCTCCCTATTTATCATTATGAAATCAAGCCCATGAAATTGCATCTTCAACCAATCCAGAAGTCATTATCATACGAGACTTTCGAAGACAAATGAAAATGAATTGGTGCCACTAGCATCAATTCATATTCTAATAATCTCACGCCTGAAAAAAAGAGAAATACTCAACAAGATTCTGTTTTGAGTCCTTATCTTTTTGACCTGCTTATAGATGAGTTAACAAAATATATCCAAGATGAGATGCGGTGGTATATGCTATTTGTAGATGATATTATGCTTATTGATGGACCAAGATTGGGGTTGACGCTAAATTAGAATTGTGGAGAAGCATGTTGGAGTCTAAAGGATTTTTGTTAAGTAAAAGTAAGACCGAATTTGTAAAATGCGAGTTCGATGCGGCAAGAGGAGGAGGTCAAGAATCCGTGAATGTGCTTAGATAAAATACACTCAAGAAATATGCTTTTAGATATCTAGGATCAATATTGCAGAGAGGAGAAGAGACTGATGAGGATGTAAATCATAGAATTAGAGCAGGTTAGATGAAATGGCGTAGTGAATCAGGGTCTTTGTGTTATCGCAAAGCCCCTCTTAGGCTAAAAGGAAAATTTTACAGAACTGTAGTAAGCCTGCAAACGAAGCTGAATGTTGGCCAGTATAGAAGCAACATGAGCATAAAATAAGAGTAACAAAAATGAAGATGTTAAGATAGATGTGTGGTCATATAAGGATAGATAAGATAATAAATGAAGATATTCGACGAAAAGTTGGAGTATTTTCGGCGGAGAAAAGATGAGAGAACATAAATTGAGATTATTTTAGCATATTCTTCGTAGATACCTAGATGATGTGGTAAGAACAAAAGTTTGTTATCGAGAGCTTGACACGAAGATAGGAAGAGGTCGATCGAAACTTACTTGGGGGAAGGTATTAAAACAAGATTTAATGAAGTGGGAAATAATGTGGCTAACGTTATCACCTAAAGGGGATGAATAGGTGATTATAGTGTAATTTTAAATTTTATCGCGGAATACAAATTGCACAGGCATTATGACGTCTCCGATGATGACAACACAATATATTACTATGAACAATTCATATGCAGTTTCACTATCACAATATGTATGATATGATCAGAGTAGAGATAGATCAAATTGTACAAAAGGGTTTATAGACTTTGGTTAAGCCTACGTTCACTTCTTTGGCTATTAGCCAATTGGTTGGATTCTACTAGTAAACTGCTCGAGAGGTTACGGCTTAATGATCTCCTTGATACGCAAGATACCTCACCTAATGTTCAACACTCTTGTGTACACATACTCACAATTACAATGAACGAATCAAGAAGTGTGTATAAAATGAAGTACTCTCGATCTAAGAATTATAAAGATTTTTCCATCTTAACGCCGATCTCTTCTCCCTTCGACCTTGAGATGTCTTTTATACTCTTCTGCCTCCAATCTAACCGTTGCAAGGCTTCCAGAAGAGGTCTCTCCAAAACTTCTCGATTAGACAAGACATATACTAAAAGAAAATTTCATAACCGTTAGGGATCACCAAAGGAAAGTCTTCCTCGTTCGGATCAAATCGCTCATACAATTATGATCCTGGGTTTCCACAGATAATTTCACTCATTTAGAAAGTCGTGTGTATGTCTCCTTGATTTCGCACCCTTGATTGATCTTTATCCTCGAGAATTCTCAAGAATGATCCAGCTCGATTGTATCCGTTGTAGTGTGTCAAATAAGTGCATTTCAAAGTTCTCTTCAAGTTCTGATTACTGCATGTGAAATTATCAAAGGATTTCTTTGAGACAATATATTTGATGGGAGCCATAGAAATTGATAAAGTAGGTTTCAGAAAGAAGAGTATCGCTCTTTGAGAATTAAAAGAACAAGGTGTGTATACTCTTTTGATTAGAGGATTTAAATAATGGGGTTACTGTGATTTGTTTGGAAGGAGAGATATCTGGAGATTTGATTAAAGTAATTTTGGAAATAATATGCTCAATCAATTTAGAGCAATCAATTAATTAAAATCAATCACAACAATAAGCACAATCAACACAATCATAATATTTGTGGAATATTTAGAAGGATTGTGATGATGCGTACCTTATTTGTTGCTAGAAATATAACTACTTATACGCCAAAAATTTGAATGATCAAACCCTTAGTCGTTTTCAACTCAAAAGATGTTATCTTCAAATGATGCTTTAAGTTCTGAGTTTTTTGTGGTCACAGAGCTTCTTCAGATGAAGCTTTGGCATCTTTTGCGTCTTCCATATATTGCTTTAAGCTCATAAGCAAAATTTTCCTGTCTAAATAGCAACTCAAATATGCATCATGGTAATACCTAATTCTTGTATGATATATTCAAATGTATTCTTATCAAGTGGCTTGGTGAATATATCAACTAATTGATGTTTTGAATCAACAAATTGAATGTTAATATCACTATTGTGCACATGGTCACGAATAAAATAATGGTTAATTTCAATATGCTTAGCTCGTGAGTGCATGATTGGATTCTTGGTGAGATTGATTGCGCTGGTGTTGTCACATTTGATTTCCACATTGTAAGATTGAACACCAAAGCCCTTCAGTTGTTGTTTCATCCATAGAATTTGTGCACAGCAACTTCCCAAGGCAACATACTTAGTTTCCGCAGTTGATAGAGTTACAGTGTTTTGCTTCTTGAAAAATCAAGACACCAACATTAATCCCAAAGGTTGACATGTCCCTGAAGTGCTTTTCCTATATAATTTACAACCTGCAAGATCAGCATCTGAATATCCATGTAATGTAAGATCTGAAGTCTTAGGATACCATAGTCCTAAATTAGGATAAGTTCCTATGTATTTAATAATTCTTTGGATGGCTGTAAGATGTGGTTCCTTGGGATCTGATTGAAATCTAGCACATATGCATACATTAAAGATAATGTCAGGTTTAGAAGCAGTTAGATATAATAATGAACCGATCATGCTCCTATAAAGTTTCTGATCAACCTGTTTGCCTTGTTCATCCTTGTCTAACTTGGATGAGGAAGACATTAGTAAATCAGTTTTCTTGCAATTTTCCTAACCGAACTTCTTTACCAGTTTAAGAGCATATTTCTCTTGATGTATGAAAGTGCCTTGATTGGTTTGATTGACTTGCAGTCCTAGGAAGAATGTAAGTTATCCCATCATGCTCATCTCAAATTCATTTTATATGATCTGAGAGAATTCACTGCAGAGATTTTTGTTAGATGATCCAAATATTGTATCATCTACATAAACATGAATAAGTAGGATTTCGTTACCTTCCCTTTTGATGAATAAAGTTATATCAATTTTACCTTTCTCAAAACCTTGGTTGGTAAGGAAATTACTTAACCTTTCATACCATGCTCGTGGAGCTTGCTTGAGTCCACAGAGTGCTTTTTGAAGTTTGAATACATGATCTGGACATTTTGGATCTTCAAAACCTGGAGGTTGATCAATATAGACTTCTTCCTTGATATATCCATTCAGGAATGCACTTTTGGTATCCACTTGATATAATTTGAAGTCGTGACAGCAAGCATAGGCGAGTGGGAGTCTGATAGATTCCAGTCTTGCTACTAGGGCATAAGTTTCATCATAATCGATTCCTTCTTTTTGAGAGTAGCCCTTGGCAACAAGTCTTGCCTTATTTTTGATTACCTTACCTTTATCATCCAGTTTGTTTCTGAATACCCATTTGGTTCCGATAACAGGATGATCCTTTGGTCTTGGTACCAATTTCCATACTTCATCGAGTTTGAATTGGTGTAACGCTTCTTGCATAGCTTCAATCTAGCTTTTATCTTCAAGAGTTTCTTCAATTCTTTTGGGTTCAAACTCAGAAACCATAGCAAATGCACTTATTGCTCTTCTCAGTTTAGATCTGGTTTTGATTCCTTCACCAAGATTCCCGATGACTTGATCTGTAAGATGGCTGGATTTGTATTTTCAGTTCTTTTTTGACTTTTCAAGCTCATTTTCAACTGACTCTTCAGCATTTGGATCTTCAGAAGTTGCAATTGGTTGAGTGTCTTTCATGTTTTGAGAAGATTCAGTTACTTCTTCAGCCTCAAACGATGAGTTCTGCTTCTCAGATGATTGATTCTGATCATCTGACACTTCACTTCCAGTAGTGATCTTCTGAATAGTGTACCATTCTTCAACTGTTTGAGATTTCTTGTTGAAGACTCGATAGACTTTGCTTAAAGTCGAATATCCCAAAAATTCTCCTTCTTCTGATCTTTCATCAAACTTATTCGACCAATCACTTGACTTTTTAATAATATAGCATTTACAACAAAAAATATGGAAATATGAAATGTTTGGTTTCTTTCCTTTGTCAAGCTCACAGGCGGTTTTCTCAAGTAATGGTTTAAGAAAAACTCGATTTATAATATAACAAGTAGTAGAGACAGTTTCTGCTCAAAACTAGGATGGAGCTTTGCTTTCAATTAAAAGAGTTCGTGCTATTTCTTGTAAAGATCTATTATTTCTTTCAACAACTCCATTTTGTTGTGGAGATGAAAAATTGTGTTGAAAACCATTTTAATCACAAAAATCAGCAAGGTATTAGTTTTCAAATGCCCCTCCATGATCTGTTTTAATGCTTGAAATAGAGTAAGTTTTTTCGTTTTGAACTTTATTCGAAAAGGTTTCAAAATATGAAAAAAGCATCACTTTTATGTGCAAGAAAGAAAACCCAAGTAAATCTGGTATAATCATCCACAATGACTAAACAATATTTTTTACCTCAAATACTCTAGGTTCGAAGACATCTATATGTAATAGTTGCAGAGCACGGTCAGTAGACACTTCATTTATAGATTTTTAAGAACTTCTTACTTGTTTTTTGAGTATGCAAGCTTTGTAGTGTTTAGATTTCTCAAATTTGGCTTCTGGAAGTCCTCTCACTAACTTCTTTTTGAAGAGCTTTGATATTTGCTTGTAGCTTATATGTCCTTGCTTTCTAGCCCAAAGTTCTGGATCATCTTTGATAGATAGAAGACATTTTTCTTCTTCAGATGTTATCTCCAGAAGGTACATATTACCATGCCAATGAACGAAGATTCATTGTCTTGACTTGTGCCCGAGCACTTATTTTCTGTAAAATAGACTCTGTATCCAATATCGCATAATTGGCTAATACTACTGAGATTGAAATTCAAGCCTTTAACCAATGAAATATCATGGATAAGAATATTTCCAATCTTCACGGTTCCTTTATCAATAACTGTTCCCTTGTTATTTCCTCAAAAAAGAAAAGAAAAGAAAAAGGGAACGTTTCCACCATCGATTCTCTCAAGAATGATAAATTTTGTTGCATCTCCAGTCATATGTTTTGAACACCCACTATCGAGGTACTATTTATTTTTCCTTTTTATTGGTACCTACAATGATCAACGAGACTCAAGTTTTCTTTGGTACCCGTCTATTTGGGTCCTTTGGGGTTAGTAACATTTGCTTATCTAAGAATGTCTCATATTGACCTTTTATTACAATAACTACTAGAGTGTCTTGGATTACTATAGTTTGAACATACAAACAATTCTTGATCTTTGAATTTTACAAATTGTTTTCTAAAATTACTCTTGTAAGATTTCTTATGAGATCTTCTCTTAATTCTTTCCTTAACAAAAGGAAAGCAATTTTCCATGGTGCTTTCCTTTTGAAAACCCAAACCTGATTTATTATAATAAGGAACTTGTATAGAAAGTATGTGTTGTAACGTTTTGGATTCCGTGGAGAATTTCTCGTGAGTATTCGAGATTTCTTTTCTTAAAGAAATATTTTCTTTTTCAAAAAGATCCTTTTCCCTTTTTAAAGAATTCCTCTCTTTACCAAAAAGATTTCTTTCCTTTTTCAAGGGTTCAGTTTCTCTTTGAAGAATTTTCAATTCAGATTTCAAACGATTATTCTCATTAGACATACAATCAGATTTTTTGTTTAACTGGAAAAGTCCCTTTTCGAGAAAACTAATCTTATCTTTTTGAGATAAGTCTCTCTGTTTAAAACTAACTACTACCTTTTTCAATTCGGAAAGTTTTTTAATAGTAGCTTTATATTATAAACATAGCTCATCTACATAATTTGATCCTCAAAATGAATGTTTAAATGAGTTACCTCAAGGTCATCATCTGAGTCTGCCATGAGGCATATGTTGGTATACTCTTCATCACTTTCATATTTAGTGTCGCTCCAAGTTTCTGCTTTCAAGGCTTTCTTGGATTTTTCATCCCTGTATTTCTTCTTTAATAGAGGACAATTTGGTTTAATATGACATCTCTTCTTACATTCATAGCAGATGACTTCTTGACCTTCACTTTTGATCTCGGATGATTGTTTCTGATCATATTGTCTGAGATCTTTTCTGTCTTTGATGTTCCTGCCTTTCTTAGCCATTCTTCTAAATCTTTTGACCATGAGTGCTAATTCCTTATCATTTTCATCTTCAGAGCCTGAAATATCATAATCAACATTAGATTTTAAATCAATAGACTTCTTACCTTTTGATATGGTCTCTTCATTATCTTTTTCTTTCTCATATGATTGAAGAGATCTAATAAGCTTGTCCATAGATAAAGGAAATATCCTTTAGTCTCTCGAATGAAGGTTTTGACATTGTCCCATTATTTTGTGAGAGTTCTCAGTAGCTTATTGACTCTTATTGGTCAAGAAACAGATTGCTCATGGTATGTGAGACCATTCACTATTTCAGTGAATCTGTCAGAAATTTGTTTCACAATTTCTCCGGCCTTCATTTTGAATACTTCATATTGGTCAAGAAGTAAATTGACTTTGGTCTCATTGACTCTGTCTGTTCCTTCATATGTGATGTGGAGCTTGTCCCAAATTTCTTTTGATGAAGTGTAATCTACAATATGTTTATATTCAGTAGGAGCTAAAGCACTATTAAATGAATTAATAGCCTTTGCATCAAGTGCATCTCTCTTGACAATCTCAGTAGTTGACAGAGTGGCAGTCGGCATTGAATTGTTATCCCCTGCATTTGATCCTGTCGTAGTTGGATTCACTCCTCGTTATACAACATCCCATATCTGGGGATCTAGGCATATGATATATCCTTTGAATGTTTTGCCATTTGCTGCACTCTTTCTCTTCAAAATATGATTGTTTGTTGTTGCTTCCACCTTTGATCCCCGTGAGAGAGAAATTGCTTGCCAAAAAGATCGTTAGCTCGGAAGTAAAAACACTTCACAAAATATGAGCACCAGTCTCTGATACCAAATGATGTGGCTAGCATTATCACCTAGAGGAGGGTGAATAGGTGATTATAGTGCAATTTAAAATTTTATCATGAAATACAAATTGTGCATGCATTTATATGACGTCTCAGATGATGGTAACACAATATATCACTATGAATAATTCATATGCAGTTTCACTATCACAGTATGTATGATATGATTAGAGTAGAAATAGATAAAACTACATAGAGGGTTTATAGTGGGTCGACTTTGATTAAGCCTACGTCCACTACTTCGGCTATCAGTCAATCGACTAGATTCCACTAGTAAACTGCTCGAGAGATTGCAGCTTAGTAATCTCCTTGACATGTAAGATACCCCACCAAACGTTCAACACTCTTGTGTATATCTCCTCACAATTACAATGGATGAATCAAGAAGTGTGAATAAAATGAAGTACTCTTGATTTAAGAATTATCAAGACTTTTCCCTCTTAACGTCGATCTCTTCTCCGTTTGATCTTGAGACGTCTTTTATACTCTTCCGTCTCCAATCTAACCGTTACAAGGCTTCTAGAAGAGGTCTCTCCAAAACTTTCCATTTGGACAAAACAGATACCAAAAGAAGATCTCGTAGCCATTGGGGATCGCCAAAGGAAAGTCTTTCCCGTTAGGATCAAATCGCCCATACAATTACGATCCTGGGTTTCATAGATGATTTCACTCATTTGGAAAGTCGTGTGTGTCTCCTTAATTTCGCATCCTTGATTGATCTCTATTCCCGAGAATCCTCAAGAATAATCCAGCTCTATTGTATCCGTTGTAGTGTATCAAATAAGTGCATTTCAAAGTTCTCTTCAAGTTCTGATTACTGCACGTGAATACTTTACTTAGAGCTTGAGCATTATTCCAACATCTGAACTATCCCCGCTCAATGTCTGAGCTCGAACCAGCCTCTGAGTCGCTCAGAAATTCCATTTCAGCAAAAATCTTTTTTACAGATTCAATCTTGTGCATCCTCGCATCAAAGGATAATCTGCAAAATAAGTATTCCATGGCATTATCTTGAAACTTAACAGTGTTTGGATTGTTTTATCAACTTCAAAATTACTTAGGGGTTTTTCTCAATAGGAAATAGATTGTGTGTGGTTAGTTTTAGGACGGAGAGGAGAAAAGCCATTAGTAATGTGGAGTGGCAAAATTCATATGTTTATGGATGTACTTTTTAGTCCCTTTTTCCTATTTTTTTTTGTTTATATATACATATATTTAATTTTTTTAAATTTTTTTCCTCAATTGGTTTTTACTTTTACTTTATTTATTTTTGGGTTTATCAATCGCCGTCCCTAACTAGTTTGAGATAAAACTGATGTTGATTGAACTTGAAGTAACTACCAAAGTCATACCGAGACGTCCATCGAGGATAAGGATAGACTGACGTGGATTGCATATAGCTTCGCTTGGCTTGGCTTGGAGGCACATATCACGATCCGTTAAATTTCGACCCAAATTTGACTGCAATGCATCCTTCGGACCGACCGACGGATCTATCCGTGACCCATGAGGAATCGTGCCTAAGAGTAGCCAAGCGGATGGATGATCGATCAGCTAATCGATTGGGACATGATCCAGGACAGCCAGCAGATCGATGTGTGAACGACCTTGCACGACCGAGTGACCGAGCGGCGAATCGTGCAGGGCGGCTGAGTGGTCGATCCATGATCAACCCTGCACGACCGGGTGATCGACTCGCGGATCGTGCAGAATGGCCAAGTAGCAGAGTAGCGAATGATCCTGCACGACCGAAATTTCGACCTGTGGATCATGCAGGGCGATCGGGTGGACGACCGAGTGATCGATCCGCTAATCGATCCCTGGGCCATGTTACACGGCCAGGCGATCGATCCAAGGATCGTGCCCCTCAACCAAGCGAGCGGCCAAGGATTGATGCAAGTGAACGAGAGAAACGATCGAGTGGGCGGTCGAGCGAACAATGCAAGGATCAAGCGGGGCTAGCCGAGCGATCGATCCATAGATCATGCAAGATGGCCAGGCAGTAGATCCATGCATGATGCATGATCGACCAGCGTACGCCCAGTGCTCGATCAGCGCACGAGCGGCGATCAACCCGAGTACGCCCAGCGCTTGATTAGGCGGTCAAGTGGGGATCGAGCGGGCGGCTAGCGAGCAACTTGACGTGTACCTACTCGGGCCCACCAATACAGCTGGTGTCCATGTGCCCCAAAAGTCTTTGTGAGCTGGTGGAGCTGGTAGAGGGATGGGCTGACATAGAGGCTGATTGGAGAGGCTGATTGGGATTGGACGGTTGACATGAACAGTGCACGTGAACAGTGATTCGGTGGAGCTGTTGAGTGGGTTTTGTGGTTGGCCGGGTTGCCCCGAGGGGTCCTTCTTCGACCTGAGATTGTATATAAGGGGGCCGAACCCCATTGTAAATAACACTCAGAATTTGAATGAGAAAAAGAGCTTCTCCTCTCACTCTCTCTTGTTGTGTTCGTGTGTGCTCTTGAGCCGAGTGAGTGTGTGAGCTGGAAGTGATCAAAGGCTGACTCGAGAGTGATTCTTGAGTGCCGCACGGTGTTGGGAACGCTAGATAAAACCGGCCTGTGACACATACGTCAAGGTGGTCCCAGATCAGGGAAAAGCTAACTGCGGATCATCATCCTGGTTTGCCGAGCCTTAACTTCCGAGTAAACTCGAACACTTACCACAATTTCTACGATGTAAGAGAATATGTACATACGATAATGGCCTTTTTGTCATAACAGGCAAATCCGGTTACAGAGCAGCATGGGCTCTCTGTTAGCTTAAGTTTGCTTCGCAGTCTGGACAATTTTCTTGTCATCAAGCTTGAATAGAAATTGTTCCGTTGCTGAAGAGGCAGTTTATATTTCTAATGCTTCCAGACAGATGTGTAAAAGAACATGTGAAGTCTCAACTCTGGCTAGCATATACAGCTTTGCTTATCCTCTGAATATTCTTGTCCTCCTATGTGGGCTATCCCCAACATTGCGGTGCTCATCTAATGTCATCGTGCATGGATGGACATGAGGAATCATTTATAAGTGTCGTCCTCGAGAAACTCTCTCCACAGCAGAACGAAACCTTCGGTTCATCTTTTCCTCCCGTCTTTTCTCTGGTGTTAGATTTTCCCCACCGAAAATCGCTATGGGTAGTGAAATTGATCAACCTCGCATCTTCTTCCTGCCACTCATGGCCCATGGCCACATGATACTAACGCAGACATGGCCAAACATTGGCCACTTGAACATCAGCCCGCCGGCACATACTCCTTGCACTAACGAGTTCCATCTATAGCGAGTCACGAATTGACCAATCTAATCGTGATCGAGAATCCAAACTTCCCCATCCATTCTTTCTACGAAATCTTTGGGTAACCAATCTCGTTCTTATGAAATCTTATTAAGATGCCTCAAGCCCCTTCGCAATTTCCACCAGCTGATGAGAACTGAATTTGGTCAAGGTGCCGAAGCACATGTAGATAACCGAGCTGGACCTTTTCAAAATCCATCTTAAGCATTCATGCTTGCTGGTAGATGCTCCCTTACCGCTCAACGCCATATCTACAGTATCTATATTGCAGTGTGAGACCAGCACGATATGCCAGGCCTTACTTCCCAAGACATTCCTGTAATGATCAGCATATACTCCTTTTCAAGTTCGCAGAAACTGTTAAAAATGCTTCCATAGCTCTTTAGCTCCGATTTCCCCCATTTCTTTGGCTAACTTGAGAAATATATATATATATATATGTTTCAACATCTTGTCTTAAATATTCCGGCAGCTGAGTCCCTTGTGCTTTATTAATTCAACGAGTCAAGTTTAAGTTGACCTATTTATGTCGGTTAAAACAAGAAACAGACACGGTCAAAGAACGAATATGGTTGGTAAACAGCGACATAAGAAAAGAAATCACATCCGACACATTGAATGATCACAACAGCAGATCCAGCAAATTTTTCCCTGCGGCTAAACCACAATGGAAACTGAGAAAAAACAAGATAAGACGTTTCTTAAGTTTTATGCTCTTGGAGCAAAAACTCGAGATTTGATTTGCTCCAGGTCGCGAATCACATCTTCTTGTTGTGAGCCAATTTGTGCCGTTTGAGCTCTTCGATCAGAGCACCCAAATCGGACCAAGAAGACCCACCTTCTTCCACGGCCCCTCTCGCCATCTCTGCAAGTCCTTTCGCTCTCCTCCTCATCTCCTCTGCTTCCTCTCCCACCAGCACTCTCTTCACCGCCTCCTCCACTCTCTCCCTCTTCACGCTGTCCCCTGAAAAGAGGACCCACTGCTTCACCCCGATTTCGACCCCGGCCTTGAGCACTTGGGTCACCAGTTTCTCGTTGTAGAATTGCTCCGCCGCCACCGGCCACGTCACCATCGGCACGCCGGCCGTCACTGCCTCCAGGATCGAGTTCCACCCGCAATGCGTCACGAACCCTCCGGTCGCCACGTGGTTGAGAATCGGCACCTGAGGAGCCCAGCCCCTGATGATGAGGCCCTTGTTTCGGATTCTTGATTCGTACCCATCGGGCAACCACTCTTCTCTGCCTTCTTCCGCGTTCGGGTCCTTCTTCACCACCCAGATGAACTGCTGCCCCGATGCTTCTAGTCCTACTGCGATCTCGTGGAGCTGAGTAGCAGTAAAATTTGCCATGCTCCCGAAGCAAATATAGATCACCGAGTCGGGTTGCTTCGAGTCAAGCCACTTGAGGCACTCGTGTTGGTCAATGGATGGTTGGTTGCCCCCGTGTGCTTTGTTCTCAATCTCCTTGTTGCACAGCAAGAACGGGCCCACGAACCAGGCTCGTCTCCCGAGAAAAGTCCTGTAATGATCAGCATAAGCCGGCTCGAGCTCGTAGAAGCTGTTCATGATGATTCCGAAGCTCCGCTTCTCCGATTCCTTCACCACGTCGTAGAACTTGGTGAAATCGGTCTCTTCCCTGACAAAGTCACGTAACTGCATCCTCGACAATGTGATTTCTCCGGGGAAGTTGGGGATGACGAAGGGCTCCGAATCAGAAGACACCTTCTTGTGAGGCTCATAGAGCTTCACACATTCTTCGCCCGCCATGGCGAAGGCACTTGACCCATGGAAAACGAGCCTGGGAATGCCGCACTTGGCCGCGACCTCGGTTGTCCAGGGGTAGAACATGTCCGAGATCAGACAATCTGGGGCGAGTTTCCCTATCAGCAGCTCGAGCTGTCGGTCCAACATGGTCAGGGCTTTCAAGAATTGCTTTCGCATTTCCATCGAAGCAGCGACCTTGTTCGGATTGTCACAGTCTTCTGGCAAGCCGACCTCTTTCAGGGGCAATGTCACTGTGACGACGTCCATGTCGAAGCCCGAGTCCTTGGGTTTGGCGATGGATTTCAAGAACGTGGGCTCGTCAGGGGGGGTGGCGATGAGGGTGGACTTGCAGCCTCTCATGGCAAACATCTTGGCCATGTCGATCATGGGGATCATGTGGCCCCGAGCCAAGAAAGGGAAGAAAAGAACGTGAAACTGATGGTTTTCACCACCCATTTGGCCTCTCAGCAGAACTTTCGGTGACAGGAACGAATTCAGGGAATGATGCCGGGGAAGCACGAGAAAGATTTAGTAAGAAGTGATGCTGTTGACTTAGGGAAGGCGAGGTTTGTTTAAAGACTTCAAACGTCGGACCAACTTATATAAGGTGGGGGCTTGGCTTGGGAATGGATTTCTTGCGGTCAAATATTCGATTGAAATGGTGAGCAGAAAGAAAGACGAGTGGAGTAGAAATGTCTTCGCAGTCAAGATGACGTAATCTCTTACGTCAAATGTGCAACAACTTATTTGGACAGTAATTGAAAGAGGCAATTCAATGCAGTCACTTTTGTCCAGTTCTGCAGAGACGTCATCAATGGCGAACCGCACCAGATCATCAGAATCGATTAGGGGACATTCAATGTGTGGTCAATAAAGCTCGGAACGTGCTCCTGCGTGTCCTGTCTCCTTCCCCCCACTGCAGCGTGGGAAAAAAAAAAAAAAAACGCGGCATCAGTGTCGGCACTTTCATTAATTTACCGGAAGAATCTGACATTGAAGGTTTGTCCTCAAGAAGTTTTTGTACTAAAGTGGCTCATAAGATATTTTTTTGGGCTATGAAATCTGCAAAACTGGAATTTGGCGCGAGGGCAAACCCGGTCATCTAACTTGTCACCAGGTCAATAATTGCAATACTAGCCCATCCATATGGCAATTATTCCCGGATCGAATTTGAGGTTGAAGAAGGGCGGCAGTTCATGTTTTCTAGTGTTGGTTTGCATTTCCTGATTGCCTCGTAGCAAGATTCAATGGGCTACAGATATTGCTACTGGGTGTGAGATTCATATTACAGTTTTTGATGCTTTTAAGTTTCTTCTCCATTGTGTACTGACGAAGCCATGGGCTATTGTATGAACCCCACAAGGAAAGTTTTTATCTGACTCGGAAGCTTTTCTCGTGCCTGACCTCCATGGGAAGATAACGCTGACTAGGCATCGACTTCCAAGATTTTCTTAGACAAGAAGGTGAAGCAGACTTAACCGGAGTTGTTCCGGCAAGTGTGCGAATAGGAGCCAAAGAGCTTTGGAAATGGAGCTAAGGATTATGCGTGTCCTGCCCAATCTCCGGGCACACGACAACTCTACCCGATCGCCTCAAGTCATAAAGGATGATATCGCAACTATACTTATTATTTTTATCTTTTTATTTGGCGCACGGGGAATATGCTATTTTTCCAGACATTAATTTGAAAAGCAAGGATGACTAGCAGACATTCAAATCAATCAACATTAGTTAAAGATCACTTTTATTTTATTATCTCGTCAACCCTAGAAAGAATGTATACATAAGCTCTACCTCAAAGCCACCACCAACAACCCGCATAAAGTAATGGGTCATAATTGGGGTTAACACTACTCCATTCTACTCAAAGAGGGAGGTTAATGTCCATGTCTTCTACTCAGATCCGGTATACCGCTACTCTATAACTAAGGACATGAAAAATGGTAAACAACTGGTGAGATATATATCTGTGAATCAATGCTTAAGTTCGATTAGGATATTGACTTGCTCAGGGCAACCTAAACATGCAGGCCAATATCGATGGCAGGCCAATATCGATGACAGACAAATAGTGTGCGACCCTCGCCACGCTCTAGCTATCACATGATCATGCACAACATTTCAATATATCATCATTCACATGCAAACTTATCCTGCCTTGGTCTTGTGACATTCTGAATTTCCTGCCATTAGAGACTATTGAATGAGAATGTATCTTTCGATGTATATCAATTTTGCCTCGCTCAGATCTGATCAATCTTGAGTAAACTGACCAAAAGGAAAAGGCTAACGCATGACAAGGTACATTGACTTGGGAAACTCGAAAAAAGAAACGACGCTTTGATCATAAGAATTATCGAGGGAACATTTAGAGCCAATAAAGCCGATTAGATAACGATTAAGGAATACAATGCTAGCGTTATACGATTGGGTCGCGGGTGATGTCGCTTAACCAATGTATAATTTATAAATTTTCTTAAATTGAACTATGATGATCGAAGCCGTCGGAACTAGCGATGAATCCTTATAATTACATGACAACCAAAGCTATCATAACTTGAGTTTTCCTTAGTGTGATGAGTATCACAGAATCGATACGCGTAACGTTCACAAAAGCCCCCCGTTAGTTTGATATAAACTGACGTTACGATCGACAAATGAATGATTATGAAATGGAAGCTCAAAATTGGCTATTGGAAATAGAGAATTCCAATTTTGGATAGGAATTTTACGACGTTTCGCCAAATGGTAATTTCGAATTAGAAAAGTGAAGTTTGGACCGAAAGTGTAGAAATTACTATTTTGTCCATCGACCAATTGCCTTGCCTTAAGAATGCAAGAAGGTCAAAATGGTCATTTTCTTTTCCATTATGGGGCTGCCAAAATATATGTGTATGAGTCAAAGAAAGTCAAGGCCAAGAAGTGCATTATTAGATTATGCCACATATCAAGCAATGGAGACCCCAAGCATTTATTACCTACCAAACCAAGTCTAATCAATTTCAAGCTAGAAATTTATGTGAAATAACTTGCCAAAGACCCTCATCAGCCGTGTATACCATCTCCCTCATTCCCTTACATTTTCCTCTTCATTTTGTTTCCATCGAAAACTGCCAAGAAAGACAGTTTTCTGTCTCCTTGTTCAGCCGGCTTGAGCTCCACTTTTCGGCTCCGCCTGGTCGAGCTCCGACCACCAGAACTTAGATAAATGTGTCCTTGACACGTTCCAAGTGATAGTTCAAGGTTTCATTGAATGGTTTTTCCCGACCAGCTCTTAGACCAAAATCGGACAGAAATCGCACGAGCTGAGGTAAGGTCTTCGTTATACCTCTTAGAAACTCCGATTGGCCTCGAATTTTTTAGGAGACCTTCATTACATCTAGTACTAGGGTCAGCTAGTCTGTGGCTACAAGTTGGATGATGTTGAAATAGGTTTTTATGGCTGAACATTGATGATGAAATTCGGAAAGATTTTGTTCGTGTAGAGACCGAGCTGTCCCGAAGTCCTTGAAGCATGGTCTTGCCTCAAATCTCTTGGTGAGCCTTCTAAACATGTAAATTAAGGTCTAGTATATTTATTATGCGAAGAGTGATGCTTGTGATTGAAGTATGGCTCGATTGAGCGGTTGGAAATCGAAACTGGCTCTGTTTGGTGGATGAACCTTGCTGACCGGTTTTGTTTGGGGGCTGATTGAGGAATATTTGGACTTCAATTGACTTATAATTTCTTATATGATATAATGTGAGGTGTCAATGAAAAGTGTGAGAAGTGGATTGAGATTTAGAAGTGATTTATGACAAAATTGGTGCATGAACCTCTCGGTTGTGACTTACTATGAATATGACCATCTGAACCAAGTATATTAAGGGTTCAAAATGAGTATTGCCATGTGTTCAATTGTTAGAAAATGTGTCTTGAATTGCCAATGGTATGGCTAAGGAAGGATTGAATTAACGGAAGTGAGCATTTCATGATTTTTTATTTAAGATTGGTGAATCTTTTTAGGTTGACGAAGAATTCGAGGGGATTATATACTTGTAGTCTTGAGGAGAGTCATATTGTGTGACATTTTGCTAATTGATCAGGTAAGTATCTCCTAAACTTTATCTGAATACTAGGATACTGTTGCACGAGTTATTGAATGATTTGAATGATTAGTGAATTTTATGAATTGAATTGTGCGTGTTGTGATGGCATTGTGAATCCAATGAGGAAAATGTGGAGGATACCGATTGGCCTATGGACCTAGTGGTATCGGAAGCCCTGGTGGTATCGGAGGGTGATGAAATTGAATGAGAATGAGAACGCCAATTTGACCTGTCGCCCCGATGGCATTGAATGGTTGTGAGCCTTGAAAGTACTGATTAGCCTGTGGCCTCAGTAGCACGAGTACATCAATTGACCTATGGCTCTGGTGATGTCAGATGGTAGAAGTGCCAGAGAAACACATTGCTGCTGAGAGCCGAGACTGTGAGAAATTGTGAAAGCTATGATGTTTGTGCATTGATTTATATGCTTTGTGTGTATCAAGCTTGAACCCTAAGGTTATAAGTGATTGATTGTGTTGTATCCATGCTTGAGTGATTGATATATGTGACTTCTCGATGCCTTGTGCCAATACATTATTGATTGCCTGCATTTTGATGACATTTGTATGTGTAGTCTGGGGGAACTGGTGTTGAGTTATAGGTTTAGGCTTCACTTTCTGAGATGTCAATCTCACCTCGTAGTGAGATACCATTTTCAGACCCCAAATCTTGACCGTGCAACCAATCCGCCTGGGCGATCCAAAGGAGATGACCGCCCTTTTTGATGAGTTTCCTGCTAGAAAGGGTATCGTATACGTTAGGAAGCGCACAACTGTCTGAGTAGATGAAGAAAAGTTGGAACTACAACCCCATCGTTTTGAGACATGGTTTCGTCAAGTGGGTGACAGTAGCTTGATGGGACCTCTGCTGCCTGAGGATGTTCCATGGGAAGTGCTTCCAATCCAGTGTCATTCGTCCCGACTGAATATTGAAGTGGATAACCCAGCATCCGTGGGAGGTTCGAGGAATATACCTGAAGAGCCGAAGTCCCCACCGACTTCTACGGAGTACATGAATTACATAGAGATTTTTGCCGATGCGATTGAGGCCACCGACGAGAATGATGAAGCAAAAGCTGAAGAAAAAAAAGAAACTGAGGAAGACACTGAAGAATCTTCTGAGGATGTACCATCCGAGATTTTTTCTGATTACAATCTAGCTGATGAGGAGGAGGATGGAAAGGATGACTCTAACTATTCTTCTGAGAAATCCGGTTAAAGGTGTTAGGTGAATTAGGAACCATTTTGGTGTTAGGCTCGGGGAAATGTATAGTAGAACCTTTGAACCATAGGTCTTAGTTCCTTTTTCCTACCCAGGTGTGCGGTTTTATATTTTCTTTTGTCTTTTTCCTTCCGTTGTATATACTGGGTGTTTTTGGAATGTATAAATGGGTGTATTTTTTCCTTGTTCCAAATTTTCTTTTTATTTCTTTTGCACGGAAATGTTGTCACCCTTTCGTATGAGCATTTCATACCATCCTAGGTCGTGTGAGATTCCTGGGTAACTATTGGCCTAATGTGGATGTCATGAACTCTAAGGGACGCGGGGCGTTACAGGTCCACACAATGAACAATTCATATTATGACAAATAGTCACACACAAACCAATGCACATAACCAGAACACTCATCATAGTCTCATGACCAATGCATTACACGTGTTCCAGTTATTAGAGACTATAAGGCCCGGCACACTGGTCAGTTGGTGTCTAACACACTAGTTAGTTAGTGCACTTCTGGCAAGACCAAGCATCGTTCCATTACTTCAAGAACGGAGACCGTTAGCCATGTAATTCCGATCGTCGCGGCACGACATAACAAGCATTCCTGTAAGAAGCGTCGGTTCATCATAAGCTGCGATCGACATCTGATCATCCGGACGTCACGGACTATTGTGCATCTGATAAGTTGTGTAATTTCGGACGACACGATGCGAACATATCAAGTTAACCCTCATGTAAACATGCTTGCACGCCAAACAACCAAATCAATTGATATCTTTGCATTTAGTCGAATGCTCACACGTGCTTAAAAAACTCGGCACATGGTCATATAAATGCACAATTTACCCACTAGATTTTGCATCTTAAATAGGGTGATTATTTGTCTCAATTATATAATTCTCGACAATCATACACCCAACAATCATCAAACAATCATTCAAAATTATTCACCCAACAATAATTTATTAATGGATAATTAATTATCCTACAATAATTAATTAATTCACCAATGGTAGTTAAATAATTTAATTATAATTAAGTTTATCTTAATTAATTAACTCCACTTTAATTATCTCGCCTCAGATAATTAATCAAACTCCAGTTATTTAGCACCATGTTATTCAGTTAACCTGACCTCATGTAAATAGTCCGCTATTATTTCTAATTAACATAACCTCTAAATGCAGTTAATACCATAACCAGAGATTAGGGGTTATCTCACAATCGAAACCATAGTTCGTTGATGACTCGAGCAAGTCGATGACGACCATGACAATGCACCGGCACGCACGACTCAATGTGACTACGAGGGTCGATTCGGGTTGGGTCAGGTCAGCTTGAGTATTTCGGATCGAGCTCAGCATGACGAGTAGCTTAGGGATCCACGACGATCGATGAGTTCACGACAACAAATAGGGTAGCTCGTGAGTCTTCGGGGTGAGGTGGCTCGGTGGCAGCTCGAGCTAGGGGCAGCGGCTTAGTGAGCTCGTAGGTTCGTGCTCCAGCCAATGGAGAACATGGGCGGTACTGTGAGGGGTAGGTGAGAGTGGTGCGGAGGCTGGGGAGGTTTGGGTCGGAGGTCGTTGGGGGTTGATTAGGACGACTGGCGAGGGAATCAGAGCTTGGGCAGGCAGTAACTCGAGCTCGTATAGATCTCGGGTCCAAGGAAGCTATGGGTCTTCGGGTAGCGGCGTCGAGTTGGATGGTTGTAGCTCGTTTAGACTGATGACGGGCTTGGTTTGAGCTGGCGAAGGGCATCAGAATGACGGGCGAGGCGTTGGGCTTGACGGCTTGCCATAATAGAGAGCAAGCGGAGCGACGGAGGTCTGCAGGATAATCTTGGTCGTCTACAGGTTCGATGAGTGTGGCTGGACGCGGCAACGGAGAAGGCTGGGGTGGTGGGTCGTAGGGATGCTCAGGTTAGGAGGGGTGTAGGGTGGTCTCAAGTTGGCCGACGGTTGCTGGCTGGGGTGAAGGATAGGATGGGCTGGGTGGTGGTGCCGGTGGTGGCTGTAAGCAGAGGAAAGGTCGCAGCCGGGGCTTTTGGACTCAAGGGGGTGGGGATAGAGGCAGCTGACAACAAATGGCGGCTGGGTGATGGCTAGTCGGAGACGGAACATGGCAGCGCCAAGCCGCGTTGGCTCACTGATCTCTTGACCTCGTAGCTTGGTCGAGCGACAATGGAGCTTGGGTCGCGGGCTGGTTTTTGCTTGGCTAGAATGGTCACTAGCATGGTAGAGCTACGACGTGGCCGCCGGAGTGGCGGTATGGGTGGCAGTGGTGCAGTGTCGTCGGTGGCGCTGGGCTGTCGAGACAAAAGAAGAAGAAGATAGAAGACAGAGAAGAACGAAAAGGAATCATAGTAGAAGGGGTGGGGGTAATAGTAGGTACTGGGCGATTTGGGCCTAGAACTGACCCTGGTCAAACCCGTAACCGGCCTATTGGCCGGGCCCGCCAATTCCAAACCAAAATCGACCCCCCACATGGGACGGTTACGAGTCCATATTTTGTGGAGTTGGCCCGGAACCTTCAAACCAGATTTATAGTTTGAAAAGGAATTGGGGAAAGAGCCGAACGACCATTTGACCCACCATTTTTTAAATTAATTTATTAATTCTATCATAACTATTATAAATATCCATTTCCATCTTTCATTTTTTCTTATAATTTCTCTAAAATTCTCTCAATCCGCTCAATTCTCTTAATTCTCTCAATTCGCTCAATTCTCTCCACTTTCTGAATTCGCTTTTCGCTTAATACTCTCAAAAAATGACAAGTGGAAGTAGAACTAGTAACGGAAAAAGAACCCAATAGGAAAATCCGATTATCGTCATTATCTTCATGATTTTGCATATTGAGAAGACGATGTTGACGATATTAACATTATTCCCAACATCAAACATGCCCCAACGTAAGAAAGTTTTCATCCTCCTATCGATATCGAAGAAATCTCAACAACAAAGAAGTCGGAACGGGAGGTTATATTCGACATATGGGAACACTTCACGAAGAAACATTTTGACGCAAAGAAGTATCGAGTAAAATGTAAATATTGTGGGGCAACATACAAATTTATAGGTGGAGGCGGCTATGTAACATTTAAACATCTGAGGTCAAAACATCCAACGCAAGCAAGGATTTACACTAGCCAATAACAAATTTTTGAGTAAGTCAATCCTAACACTCCTCTTTTATTTCGTTACGGTAACAATGTCTATAAAGAAGAATTAGCTAGATGTGTTGCTATTGAACATTTATCTTTTAATTTTGGCGAAAAATTTGGTGTTAATCATTTTATACAAACTGCATGTACTCCACAAGAAAAATCTGTTTCGAAAAATACGCTTGAACGCCAACTTTTTGATCTTTTTAAAAGAGAAAAATAAATTTAAATTTTTTTATAAATTTTAATGGACGTGTACATAGGTAGCGATATTTGGAGTGGTCATTAGCAAATTCATTGTTAAATAGGTATTACATGTCATTGGATAGATGGTGATTGGAACATTCAAAAAAGACTTATTACATTTCGAGTTTTTGATGATAGGCATATAAAAAATAATATTTATAGAACAATTAGACAAATTTTAGAAAAAAAAATTCTTAATAATTTTTTTTTAGTTGATTTTGATAATGTCGTGACAAATATCGCTTCAATTCCCAAGTTAGAAAATATTTATAAACTCACTTTTGATGGATAGTTTTTTCACATGAGATGTGCTTGCCATGTTTTAAATTTATGTTTATAAGATGATTTAAAAACTCTTGACGTTTTTCTCACCTCAATAAAAATAGCAGTTCAACTTTTGTGGAAACATCCCCAAACTATGAAAGAATATGGCAGATTTTGTAAAACAAATAGAAGCAGACCAAAAAGATTTTCAAGAGATGTTCTAACTCGTTGGAATTGTACGTACGAGTTGCTTAATCAATCTTTTGCATATAAAGGTTTATTATGTACTTTTATTTCGAATAATATTTCTTAAATTACTTTATTCCCACAAGAGTGAGATATTTATAATTTTTTTTTAGATTTTTTAAAAAGTTTTTAATGATGCAACTTATACTTTATCCGATATTTATTATCCTACTACACATTTATTTTTAATAAAGTGTATTAATATTGATGGTATTTTTTAAGAAAATGAAAAAGATGATCAATTAGATCCAACTACTATAGCAATGCGAACAAAATGGATGAATTATTATATCCAAATTCTTCTTGTTTATTTGGTTGCTAGTGGTTTTTTATCCACGTATCAAATTAGATAGTTTAGATGATTATTTGACTACATATTATGATTGTTTACATTTGCTTGACATAGTAAATGTTAGAGCTATACAAACATAAATTAAAAACGCAATAGTATAATTATATAATGAATTTTGTAGTAAATATAATCTAGATGATAATGGATCTTCCCAATCTAGTAACGTACAAAGCGAGGACCGAGATAAAATTAGTAGATAATACAAAATTCTTATGAATAGTAAAAAAAGGGAGCAACATGAAATATTTCTAAAATAGATACCTATTTAACCATTTCTTTTGAGTTTGGTGAATCTGAAAATGATACAAATTTCTCAATTCTAAAGTGGTGGAAGAGTCATTCAACTCAATTCTTAATTCTCGCTCTCATCATAAGATAGATTTTGGCAACCCTCTGTTCAATAGTTGCGGTTGAAAAAACGTTTAGCGCTGAAGGCAATATTTTGGATGACCAACGTTCAAGATTAGCTTCAGATTCGGTAGAGATTCAAGTTTTTCTCGATGATTGGACAAAGGCTCAATATCAACAATAAGAGATGGATCACAGCAATGAAGCCAAATTCTTCGATGATGTAGATACCACTGCCACAAGTACAGGTATTGAAATAAGTAGTGATGATTGACGATGAGGCAATTATGGGGTTATCAAAGGTAAAAAAATTACATGAGCTTTGATTCGTTTATCCCCAAGAAAATATGTACGCCTTTAATGATAATTCATTAAGTTCAACCACTTTCATGCTTTTTTTTTCCTCCAAATTTGATTACAATTTTTTTTAATAATTAATAATTCATTATTTTATTATTATTTACAAATTAAATTTAATAATTGTAACCAGAATTGAAATTCAATTTTAGATTTTGAATCGGGCCTTGAACCTGCCCGGCCAGTTGGTTCCGGCAGTGGCCATCACTAGGGCAGGGCGAAGGGGGGCCGTGGTCAACGGGCAAGAGAGGGGGGGAGAGAGAGAAAAACAACAAGGGAAACGATTATGTCAACAGGAGGGAGAGCGGCGGATTAGTAGGAAAAAGGGAGGTGGGGCCCCACTTGTTAGTCAAATCAATTTCAAACTTTTTATCTTATACTAATAAAATTCAAGGGTATTTTAGTAATTTAACTATTTAGGTTAAATTTAATATATCAATACTAATACTAAAGGCAAATTTAGAAATTTCGCAAATTCAATCAGGTCTAGGCTCAAACGCAAGGATTCTAGTACTATAACTCAACGATTGATTATTCTAACTTAACTTTTTTTGACCGACGCCTCAGTTATAGTATTTTAAATCTTCAAAAATCCAAATATATTTTCCATGCTGAAATTCATGATTTTTCTTATAGAAGCCAAAATTCTGGATGTCACAATGCGGATTATTGAAGGAATGTCTTGGCAGGAAGGCATGGCATGTTGGTCTAGTCTCATTCTGCAATTAGGACACGGAAGATGAATCGCTCAGAGGAAAGGAAGCATCTGGTGCTTGACATGGCTATGCCCCGCGGAACCCAATTCTGTCATTTACATGTGTTTTGGCGGTGAGTCTGACTTCATTTCTCGGCTGAGTATGGAGATTGCATTAGGACTTGAAGCTTCTGAACAAAATTTCATATGATGAGTCTGACTGGCTACCGCAAGGTTTCAAGGGGACAATGCGAAGGAAGGGCCTGATCCTAAGAGGATGGCACCCCAAGTACTGATCCTCAATCACGGATCGATTGGAGGGTTTGGACCCCATAGCTGATGGAACTCGACGCTGGAAGGAATATGTGACGGGGTGCCTATAATTACCTGGCCTGTCTTCTGGGCAGTTCTATAACAGCAAGTTGGTGACCGATGTGCTCGAGGTTCGGATTAGCATAGGGGTCTAAACAGTGGGTTATAACGGCTGGAGATAGCTCGAGAATTCTGGCCTACTCACCAGGACGCTACAACTGGCTGATCACGTGAATATGTTTTCTGGACATCCCGAACAGCGCACATTCCTCCCAGAAAGTAGAGAATCTGTTCGCCCTTGCTCCTGTATATGATAAACAGCTACTACTAATTACTCGAGTACGTTCATAAATGAGGGGGGGGAGGAACAATCTGCGTTGACCGATTTAATATAGCGAACCTAGCCTGTAGGAATGCACGTTTATCAGATTAGATAGTCTTCTGAAAACTGAGTGATAATAATATTTGTTCCACCATTGAACTTTGAACTAGATCTTGTCAAACTCAATTAAGAATTTATCATCTTGTGGGGTGGTACAAATTAAGCCTTTTATCACTCCTTACCTCGTCTCCTAGACATTAATTGATTTTTTTCGTTTTAGGTTTTAATGTTCGTTTTCGGACCTGCGATTGTCAGAACCGGTGTTTAAATTATGGGGAATTTTCTGTTGAGTATTTTTCTCTTGTCCTTGAAACTGCGTTTGAGTCAAAATGTCACTACATAAATCCTGCATTTCCTAGCCCTCCACACATAAGCAGGACACGCTGATAGTGATAGAGTGAGTCCTGACAACTTATTCCCATTAGAGATAATGTAGATAAAGCACTGTGGGGTAAGGAAGCATCCATCAGCAGGCATGAATGCTTAAAATGGCTAGATTTGAAAAAGGCCAACTCGGTTATCTACGTGTGTTTTGGCAGCTTGACCAAATTCATTTCTCAACAACTGGTGGAATTGGTGAAGGGGCTTGAGGGATCTCAACAGGCTTTCATATGGATTGTCAGGAAAGACAAAAGTGAAGAACAGGATTGGTTACCAGAAAGTTTTGAACAAAGGATGGATGGGAAGGGCCTAACCATAAGAGGGTGGGCGCCCCAAGTTTTGGTTCTCGATCACGAGTCGGTTGGGCTGTTCGTGACTCACCATCGATGGAACTCAATAATGGAAGGAATATGTGCTGGTGTGCCAATGGTCACGTGGCCAATCTTTGCTGAGCAATTCTATAATAAAAAGTTGGTAACTCAAGTGCTGCAGATCGGGATTGGCGTTGGATCTGAACAGAATGCCGACTTCGGAGTTGGGGCAGATGTTGTGAGCGGAGATGACATCGAGGTGGCGGTGAGGCGATTTATGGCTGGTGATCAAGAGGCAGAGAAAACGAGAAAAAAGGGCGAAAAGGCTTGGCGAAATGGCCAAGAAGGCTGTTGGAGAAGGTGGATCATCTGACATAGAATTAACTTCCTTAATCGAAGAACTCAGGCAGCACCAAGCTGCTCGCGAATTGAAATGAAGCCTAGTCGAACGTACCATAAACGTTCTTTCTCTACGTCAATTGTCGATCTAGAACATGTTGCACCATGCTTTCGTTTTAGGGGTTACTGCTGTAATGTCAAATTCCTGCATTGTCACTTAACACGTTATGACTAGATGCTATTTGGGCAAGAAAAGCGGCGTTCCCGCACTCTGCTCGAATGAATGTTCCCTCAGTTTGATCCTCAGAGTTGATCAAGAGAAGTAGTCCATTTCCACATGTCCTCACGATCTATTGTTTTATCTCAAAACAGGAAGAAATAAATGCGAAGTCACAAGAGGTGAAAAAAAGTTTTACTTCTATGATTTTTGCTTTCGGTTCACGTCGCCCTTTCGTCAAATTTCTAATTTAATAAATTTTAAATCGAAAATCTTATTAATGATCAATTTAGTTCCAAAACTTTACAAAACAAAGCAAAAAATTCTTAAAATCATTCATTTAAAGTCAGAGTTTCCGGCGAATTAATGCACCGGAATCATTTAAACTACCATTACGCAAAGATACCGACACTTGATACCAATTTACAAAGAATTTAACATCAAAATGAAGGTGATATAATAATAATTGGGAAACTGATGCTGCCTTTTTTTTTCCCTGCTGCAGTGTCGGAAGGAGACATGAGGATATTTCAAGCTTCATCGACCACGTATTTTTTTATCCAATGTGAGATTTCCATGCGCAAGAAAGGAAGGAACCTTCCAAATTCTAATGGAGAGGACCCATCCGGGGCAGTTGGTCATTGATGACGTATCTGCAGAACTGGACAAAGTAAGTGAATTCCCTCTTTCTATGATTGGCCTACAACTTTGCATGTTTGTCGTAAGAGATTACGTCATCTTGGCCGCAAGACATTTCTATTCCACTCATCTTTCTAGTCACCAGTTAAATTATATTAAAAAATGTTTCTCGGATAATTCTAACAGTATGTACATAAATGATATCGATCGTGGCTATATCAAATATTGTATTTGACCAGAAGAATGCAATTTGTATTTTTTATCATCACCCTCGTCCTTCTTTATGCCCAAACCCCCTCGTTATATATTTGTGCCAGGTTTGAAGTCCTTACAAGCCTCAGCTTCCCTAAGTCAAAGCATCGCCACTGTATCTTTCTCGTGCTCCCGGAATTCGTTCCTGTCCCAAAAAGTTCTCCTGTGAGGCCAAATGGGTGGTGAAAACCATCAGTTTCACGTTCTTTTCTTCCCTTACTTGGCTCGGGGCCACATGATCCCGATGATCGACATGGCCAAGATGTTTGCCATGAGAGGCTGCAAGTCCACTCTCATCGCCACCCTCCATGACGAGCCCACCTTCTTGAGATCCATCGCCAAACCCAAGGACTCGGGCTTTGACATGGATGTCGTCACGGTGACTTTGCCCCTGAAAGAGGTGGGCTTGCCAGAAGACTGTGACAATCTGAACAAGGTCGCTGCTTCGATGGAAATGCGAAAGCAATTCTTGAGAGCCCTGACGATGCTCGACCGACAGCTCGAGCTGCTCATAGAGAAACTCGCCCCAGATTGTTTAATCTCGGATATGTTCTACCCCTGGACAACCGCGGTTGCAGCCAAGTGCGGCATTCCTAGGCTCGTTTTCCATGGGTCGAGTGCCTTCGCCATGGCGGGCGAAGAATGCGTGAAGCTCTATGAGCCTCACCAGAAGGTGTCTTCCGATTCGGAGCCCTTCATCATCCCCAACTTCCCCGGAGAAATCACATTGTCGAGGATGCAGTTACCTGACTTTGTCAGGGAAGAGACCGATTTCACCAGGTTCTACAACGTGGTGAAGGAATCGGAGAAGAGGAGCTTCGGAATCGTCATGAACAGCTTCCACGAGCTCGAGCCGGCTTACGCTGAACATTACAGGACTTTCCTCGGGAGAAGATCCTGGTTCGTGGGCCCGTTCTTGCTGTGCAACAAGGAAATTGAGGACAAAGCACACAGGGGCAACGAGGCATCCATTGACAAGCACGAGTGCCTCAAGTGGCTTGACTCGAAGCAACCCGACTCAGTGATTTATATTTGCTTTGGAAGCTTGGCAAATTTTACCGCCACTCAGCTCCACGAGATTGCAGTGGGACTAGAAGCATCGGGGCAGCAGTTCATCTGGGTGGTGAAGAAGGACCCGAACGTGGAAGAAGGCGAAGAAGAGTGGTTGCCTGATGGGTACGAATCAAGAATCCGAAACAAGGGACTTATCATTAGGGGCTGGGCTCCTCAGGTGCTGATTCTCGATCACGAGGCGATCGGGGGGTTCGTGACGCATTGCGGGTGGAACTCAATCCTGGAGGCGGTCACAGCTGGCGTGCCAATGGTGACATGGCCGGTGGCGGGGGAGCAATTCTACAACGAGAAGCTAGTAACCCGAGTGCTCAAGGTCGGGGTCGACGTCGGGGTGAAGCAGTGGGTCCTCTTTTCCGGAGACAACGTGAAGAGGGAGAGAGTGGAGGAGGCAGTGAAGAGAGTCCTGGTGGGTGAGGAAGCAGAGGAGATGAGAAGGAGAGCGAAAGGACTTGCAGAGATGGCGAGAGGGGCTGTGGAAGAAGGTGGGTCTTCTTGGTCCGATTTGGGTGCACTGCTTCAAGAGCTCAGACAGCACAAACTGGCTCGCAATAACAAGGTCTGATTCATGACCTGCAGCAGTCAATCTTGAATTTTCGCTCCAAGAGAATAAAACTAAAGAAACAGAAATTTTCTTTTCTCAGTTTATGTTGTGGTTTAACAGAAGAGAAAAAATGCTGGCTTTGCTGTTTCTGTTGTAATTCTAACGCGAAAATTACAAGTATCTTGCAAATACGTCAACGCAAAATTTCAAAAATAATAACGATGAACAATAAAGAACATTATATATAATGTGATTCAGTCCGAATGTCGTACCTACATCCACGGGGAGAGCAAGTAAAAACAATCCACTATATCGGAGAATTGAATTTATAATCGCTCAATACGCTCGTGTTTCCCGCACCTAAATCATACCCAATTCTAAAGTATTTATAAACATACAACTCTCAATTGAATATAAAATAAAACTAAAATAAACTCACGAACGAAGCATAAATCTTGACCGTACTGCTCCTTTTCTTTTCGTGCGGCTGTGTCTTGGAACGAGCAAAGAAGAGAGTCTGCCAAGTCTTCTCTTTTTGGATCTCTATATACCTCGCGGCTATTGCAGGATGCAGACAAGAAAAAAAACCATTGCTCTTTTGTTTCCTTTCTTGGACCAAATATCTACCTAAATAATATATAATATTTGAGTCACATCTTTTGTCTTCTAATGCAGATATCAAATCTGCAATTAAAACTCGTCCAAAACATGCCACAATTATTTCGGTCAAATATTGAATATTTAAACCAAAATATATATTCACAGACGATTTAAACTCGAGGCATATTTAACAATTCTCCACCTTGACTCGATGTTTGAAAGTCAACTCATAGTGCTCATCACCCATGCTACTCTCCCATCGCCCTGAAAGGCGATCACTCTCCACAGGCGCCAATAGTGCTCAAGCAAAACTTGAGCTTTGCCAAAGTAACAAACTTAGTCATCATGTCCGATGGGTTCTCTGCTGTAACTATCTTTCTCACAACAACCTTACCTTTCGCTAAGATATCTCGAATGAAGTGGTACTTAATATTAATATGTTTCATCCGCTCGTGATAAACCGGATTATACGTCAGAAATATCGCATCTTAGTTGTCATAGTATATATCAACACTTTTATGATCCAACTCAAAGTCCAAAAGCAAACTCTGTAACCATATCGCCTCTTTCGCTACAAAGATCAGTGCCATGTACTCCGCCTCAGTCGACGACAAGGCCACGTGGTCCTGTAGGGACGCCTTCCGACTAACTACACCACCTGCAAGCGTAAACAAGTACCCTGCTAAAGACCTGCACTCATCCAAGTCACTTGCATGATCAGAATTCACAAAATCAGTGATTTCACATCCATCACTGTCCCTCCGGTACACTATGCTAGCGTCTGTTGTCCCCTTCAAATACCTAAGAATCCATTTCACAGCTTCCCAATGAGCTTTACCAGGATGCTCCATATAACGACTAACTACACTGACAGCTTGTAAAATATCAGGCTTAGTGCACACCATAGCATACATAATACTACCCACTGCAATAGAATATGGAACACGGGATATATGTTCCTCCTCCTCAGTCTGCGGTGATAATTTAACTGAAAGTTTAAGTGCTTCGCTAATGGTGCACTCACAGACTTCGCTGACTGCATATTAAAACGTGCTACAATCTTCTCAATATATTTCTTTTGAGACAGACGTAATAATCCTGCATTCCTGTCACACAAAATCTCCATTCTCAATGTTTTCTTTGCAGCACCTAAATTTTTCATCTCAAACTCAGCACTTAACTGCCTTTTCAGTGCATCAATATCAGACATATTCTTAGCTGCTATCAACATATCATCAACATATAGCAATAGATATATCAAAAACCCATCATCCAGTCTCCTAAAATAAACACAACTATCCATCTGACTCTTAGAATAGTACTGACAAGTCATGAAAGCACCAAAGCGCTTATACCACTGCCTAGGAGACTGTTTCAGCCCATACAAAGATTTCTTTAATAAGCAAACATGATCTTCCTTACCCAGAATAACAAATCCCTCTGGCTGCCTCATGTAAATTTGCTCCTCCAACTCATCATTGAAGAAAAGCCGTCTTTACATCAAGTTGCTCCAACTTGAGATTCTGTGCAGCAACTAAGGCAAGTAAAATACGAATAGAAGTATGCCTTACCATAGAAGAAAACACTTCATTATAGTCAATGCCCTCCCGCTGTGTAAACCCTTTCGCCACAAGTCTTGCCTTATACATCGCTGCCTCGACACCGGAAATGCCCTCTTTCCGTTTGTAGACCCATTTACTTATAACAATCTTCTGACTATTGGGTACTTTAACTAGCTCCCATGTCTGATTTCGATGGAGTGATTCCATCTCTTCACTCATAGCCCCTAGCCACTGCGACGACTCAGAACTAGTCATCGCCTCAAAATAAGACAAATGCTCATCTGTCTCCACCTCGTCACCTACAGTCAAAGCATAAGCAATATATGTATAACCATAACGATGGTTTTATTTGCCTCCGTTGTCTACCCTTAACTAGAGTATGCTGTGACTGTACTAGTTGTTGACTATCACCATCTTCAAGAACTGCGGCCTCATCTGCAGTCTTAACATATGTTACCTCTAAGGTTTTCGGAATCTCCACCTAAAGCTCCACCTCACTACTGACACCATGATCTGTCTGCTCTGCTGGTAGTGTCTCAAGACTCTTTTGTCGAAGTATTACAGTCTCATCGAAAATTACATCTCTGCTGATTATAAAATCGGGCGATCTGGGATCAGTACACCACACTCGGTAGCCTTTCACCCCATGTGCAAAACCTAGAAATATGCACTTCTTTAACCTCGGCTCAAGCTTACCATCACTAGTATGGGCATACACAAGACATCCGAATACTCGTAATCCGAAGTAATCAACAGTTTTTTCCCGACCATACTTCCTCTGAAGTCTTCCACTCAATAGCAGATGATGGAGATCGATTAATCAGGTAACACGCCATGTTCACTGCTTTGACTCAAAATTCCTTGCCTATTCCAGCATGCGATAACATGCTCTGAGCCCGCTCAAGTAAAGTTTTGTTCTTCCGTTCTGCCACGTCATTCTGCTATGGTGTCCCAGGTACTGTACGGTGTCTAACAATATCTTCTCTTTAGCAGAACTCGGTAAAATCTTTACCACAGAACTCCATGCCGTTATTGGTTCTGAGGCACTTGATCTGTTTATCTGACTGCTTCTCAATCAATGCATTAAATTTCTTAAACGATCAAACACATCAGATTTGTGCTTTAGAAAGTATACCCATACTTTCCTTGAATAATCGTCGATAAATGTGAGCATATAACGGGCACCTCCTTTCGAAGGAACCGGAGACGGGCCCCAGACATCTGAATGAATATACTCAACCGGTTGCTTGGTCGAATGAATACCTATAATAAACTTAATTCTGCGTTGCTTTCCAAAGATACAGTGCTCACATAAGTCTAACTTACTTGTCTTCTGACCCTTTAACAACCCCCTATCACTCAACATTGTCATACCTGACTCACTCATGTGCCCTAAACACATATGTCATAAACGAGTTAAATCAGAATCTGACTCACCTAATGAAACTACAGCGGCTCCTGTCACGGTCTCTCCCAATAGATGATAGAGAGAACTCACTTTCTTCCCTTTCATCACTGTCATGGCACCTCGAGAAATCTTCAGTATTCCACCTTCAGCGGTGTACTTATACCCGATATCATCGAGTGTCCCTAGAGAAATAAGGTTTTTCTTAAGCTCCGGTACATGCCTCACGTCTGCCAATGTGCGAACTACACCATCATGCATCTGAATCCGAACTGTCCCTATCCCAACAACCTTGCAAGCTGCATTATTCCCCAACAGAACTCTACTACCATCTGCAGTCTGGTAAGTAGTAAACCAGCTCCTATCAGGCGTCATATGATAAGAACACTCCGAATCTAGCACCCATTCGTCTCCTGACGAACCTGTAGTCACACACAAAACAGTCTCTACATCACTAGTGCTCTCCTCAGCAATGTTCGCCACACTGACTGTGGCCTTCTGCTTATCACCTCTATTTCTTAGCTTAGGACAATCTCTCCTGATGTGCCCCTCCTCGTGACATTCAAAGCACTTCACGCGTCCCTTGGATTTTCTATGGCGTGATTTAGACCTGCTTTTATCTCTGCTGCTGTTGGACCCCCGCTGTTGCTCTCTCCCCCGAATCACTAGTCCATGCACTACATCCTACGCCAAACTGTCATCTCGCAACTTTCGCTGTCACTCTTTAGAAAATAAGGCGGACTTTACCTCTTTTGAGGTAATAGTAGTACGCCCCTGGAATAGAGAATCAGTAAAATGCTCCCATGACTCTGGTAAAGAAGTCAACAACATCATGTCTTGCTCTTCATCTTCAAGAGTCTTACCGACATTCTTCAGATCCATCATGAGTTTATTAAATTCGTCTAGGTAGGTTCTGATAGACGTACCTTCAGTATATTTGAACTGAAACATCTTCTTCAACATGTACAAGCGATTGTTCAAACCCTTTTTTACATAGAGCGACTGAAGCTTTGCCCACAATGCTGCGGTATCCTTTTTTTCGCCTACCTCTATCATCACTTCATCCGATAAATTCAACAGGATTACACTCATAGCCTTCCTAATCAACACATCTTTATCAGCATTTTTCATTGATTCGGACAACTTAGCCTTGCCCTCCAATGCTTTTGCAAAACCTTGAGTTGTCAATAACGCCTCCATCTTGAGGCTCCATAACCCAAAATTGTTCATTCCGTTAAATTTTTCAATTTCAGCTTTCACCCCAGACATAATTGCAACAACAGAATTTTCAGATAATAATCAGACAAGCAAAAGCCCAAATCACAATTCAAAAATCTAACCTGGCTCTGATACCAATTGTTGTAATTCTAATGCGAAAACTACCAGGATCTTACAAATACGTCAACGCAAAAGCCCAGAAATAATAACGATGAACAATAAAGAACACCAGATATAACGTGGTTCGGTCCGAATGTCGGTACCTACATTCACGGGGAGAGCCAGCAAGAACAATCTACTATATCGGAGAATTGGATTTACAATCGCTCAATACGCTCGTGTTTCCCGCACCTAAATTATACCCAATCCCAAAGTGTTTATAAACAGACAACTCTCAATTGAATATAAAATAAAACTGAAATAAACTCACGAACGAAGCATAAATCTTGACCGTACTACTCATCTTCTTTTCATGCGACTGCGTCTTGGAACGAGCAAAGAAAAGAGTCTGCCAAGTATTCTCTTTTTGGATCTCTATATACCTCGCGGCTATTGCAGGATGCAAAAAAAAAAAATCCTTACTCTTTTGTTTTCTTTCTTGGATACCCAAATAATATATAATATTTGAGTCACATCTTTTGTCTTCTAATGCAGATATCAAATCTGCAATTAAAACTCATCCAAAACATGCCACAATTGTTTCGGTCAAATATTGAATATTTAAATCAAAATATATATTCACAGACGATTTAAACTCGAGACATATTTAACAGTTTATTTTCATGGGATTTATTCTAGGAATGTCGTGATCATTCAATGTGTAGGATGTGAGCTCTTTTCTTTTGAGAGCAATAGGCAAAGTATACATGACTTTGAATTCCTTGTAATTTCGTATTCCATAGAAATGTACCTGTGCCTCGAACTTTGAATTTTTTGTAAGGTATTTTCTGCCGAAACATAAGCCACAATTTCGGTTTATCATCAACCGAAGTCAACGATCATTGACATCAAACTCAACTCATGTCATATTCATAGGTTTAGATAAACCTTCGATATGAAGGTGTCGTGTGGGTGAAATTTCTGGTGCTTCCTCACGCCTGACGGCGCATGGTCCCGGATTTCTCACCGTCCTTTTCGTGATACAGCTTGTCCTTTCCAGGACTTGTCGTCATCGTCTTCTCCTATATCCTTTGGTGCGTGTCAATGTGTGGTTTGGTTACAGACGTATAAACAAGTAAGTTAGCCAGCTTCAGCTTTCGTAGAACTCCGCAATCTGCACAGACGAAGCACGTCTTTTTTCCTTCTCTTATGGAGAATGAAAGTAGCCGGCAGCGAATTTTCTTACTGCCGTTAATGGCTCAAGGCCACATGATACCCGCAATGGACATGACCAAAGCCTTTGCGACTCGAGGCACAAAGGCTCAAGTGTTGGGGATCAGGATTGACGTTGGATCTAAGCAGTTCGTCCACGAAATTGGTGCGGATGTTGTGAGCAGAGATGACATCGAAAAGGCAGTGCGACAATTTAGGGAAAATGTTTTAAAAAATAATCCGAAGTGTCCTTATTTTTTCAAATAATTACATGAGCCCCATGCACGTCATCTTCATGGGCTGTTGCCGAAAGACCTGCACCCAAGGCCTTTCCCTATCGGAGCCTCCCTATCCCACTGCCGACGTTGGTCACGATATACAAAGGTATCATGAGGACGCTCGTACTGGGCATACCTCTGTTGCTGGGGTCATAGCGGAGACCCAGAAGATCAAAGTTGAGGCCTTGAAGCACATGGAGCCAAGGCATCCCAGGATGGCGGCCATCGGGATAACACTGATGTCTAGGGCCGGGACTTTGTGCCGCCACAAGTGTGCCTGCCGTGGGAGAAAGAGGCGGTCCTGGAGATGGAGCTTCTGCGTGTGGGCGTCCCTCTGCACGTACACCGCGCTCCTTCTCGCCCTCCTCTGTTGCTGCAAAACCTTGGTCCTGCCGTCCGGGCGGGCAAGGGGGGTCTCCTCCGTGGGGCACAATGGCGAGTCCGAGATAGATGAGAAGAAGCGCAACGGCAGAGCGAGGGAAGAACAGGCGAGAGCGAGGGAAGAACAGGCAGAGCGAGGGAATCGAGCTTGGCCTGGACGATCATGGTAGAGACGAAACGAGTGGCCTCGTGGGCGTCATCGAGAAGGCAGCGGATGTCAGCCTCGGAGGCGACGTAGCGGTTCGCCTCGAACTTGCTCCGGATCCGACTCCGACAGCATCAGCGTCTCTCCGGCAAACATCCTCCATGTGGCTCGCAGCAGAGCCCTGTATGCACTCAATGCTTCTCCTCTTAACATCTCTCACTCGATGCCCCGCAACTCTGACATCGGCTTTCCCAGTTCAGTTCAGTAGCTCTTCAAGTAAATGGCGTCCTGAACTCTGATTTTTGTCTAATGTCTAAGTAAACTTATTTTCTGATTTTATTTTTACGATTATTTGAGGTTCATCCGATCTCAACTAATTTGAGATAAAGTTATTGTTGATATGGACGTGGGAAGACGTGCGTGCGAGGGGGGAAGAAGATGAACAGGAGGGAGGGGAGTGAAAAAAGGTAAAATGAAAAACATAAAAAAAATAAACAAAAAAAAGTAAAAGTAAAAAATGCAATTCGATTAGGCTATATTTTGAAATAATTTTAACAATTCAAGGCTTTATTTGAACTAAATTTAACTTCGGCCCTTTATTTGAAAAAATAAAAGTAATTCGAGATTTTTAAATAAAAAAAAATTTCCCGACAATTTATTTCAAATAAGCCTTTTTTTAATTTTAAGTAAAAAATGCCAATGGTGACATGGCCGATGTTTGCTGAGCAATTCTACAACGAAAAGTTGGTCACTCAAGTGCTGGGTACCGGGATTGGCGTTGGATCTAAACAGTTGGCGGAGTTCGGAATTGGTGCAGATGTTGTGAGCGGAGATGACATCGAAAAGGCGGTGCGATGAGTTATGGCGGGTGAAGATGCAGAGGAAATGAGGAGGAGGGCGAAGGTCCTCAGCAAAATGGCCAGAAAAGCTGTTAGAGGAAGGTGGATCATCCGACTCAGATTTGACTTTGTTGATCGAAGAACTCAGGCAACACAAAGCTGCCCGTGAATCAGAATGAAGCCCGAGCCCAGTGCACCGTTATGTTCGAGTCCTGAACGTTTTTTTTTTTTTTTCTTTTTTTATTTTTTTCTTTTTTTTCTTTTTTTTCTTTTTTTGTCGCGTCGATGATATAAAAGCAGTGTTCAATTCCTTCATTATTCCCTAAACATCCTACGTGTAAGATGCAATACATTGAATGGTCCGAAGATGAAAATCCATGATCTATCTGCTCCAGTCATTCCAAGTGAACATCATCACTCGACATAAAAGCAGGATATGAAAGACGCATGAACGATGGTTGTTCGCTCCAACTGGGCATTATTCTGAGCCATTGCCCTTCCCTTTTAGTGACAAGAGGCCTGGAAAAAATAAAAAAGGTTGGCCTTCGTTGACGTGACAGATCGAGGGAGTTGCCACTTTCAATTCGGCAAGTCCTGGAGACCAACTTTTATTAAAGGATATGAACTTTAGGAAGGCACACCATGTGCACAATCATGCCCATTTTGAATTTTCTCCCGGAAAGTAATTTTGCCAATAAATTGTCTATCAAAATGATATTCGAAAAGTTTGGGGGGCTGTTCGTTTCGCAAAAAATAATATTCTGATTTTTTAGCATGTAATTCACGAAAAATAAACTAATCAATGAATATAGTTCCAAACATTCAAAAGTGAAAAATAATAATAATTTTTTTTCTTTTTGAAAAGAGAAAATCAATTTCCCTTTTCTTTCCTCCTAAACATTTTTCCAGCAATGGAAGAAGTAAGAGAAAAATAAATTAAATATGCTATAGATACTCAATATATATATATATATATATTAAACAACTTGAACCTTTTTTAATTACAAAAAAAAAATCACATTAGCACTGGCCAGGTCCACATCGATGATTTCCGACCAGATGTCGACTTAGAAAATCAAATAACGAAAAATATTTTCCTTACTAAATAATGGAAAATAGTTTCCACTTCATTTTCAAGTTTCAGCCGAATTACTTTCTTGATTATGACTTCCCCAAAAAATATTCTTCAGAAGCATCATATTTTTGCGAAATCCTTGGGTTTAAAGTTGATTATCTCATTAAAATCACTTCTACTTATTTTTTCAAAGCAGAGAGGAAGTGGATTGTCCTTTCGTACAGAAGTACAACGCTATAAATTTGAGTTGCCATTACGCATATGAAATAAACATTTGAATATTTTGCACTATGACACCTTAAGTGGCAATCAGATTGTCTACCTAAACACATAATACGATGCTCGAGATTCGATATGTCCGGGCCCTAATCTAACAAACCTCGTGTTTTTTATGCTCACATAACTTCACATTTGGAATTCATGTCCATAAATTCTCTTCTAGAAATCATTTCAAATCCATCTCGAATCGGCAATTCACATAGCATGTGCTAGGGAGCTAATGCTAACAAGGGAATTATTGAATTCGGCGTACGAGTACATGAATCTATAGTTCTTGAATCGTTCTGTTCTCGTGCCATTATTTAGGGTTTCAAGAACAAGGTATGCAACTTTGGTCTATTACTTATGTGATAAACAGGGTTAATCGCTGTTTCCCAAAGACAATAAGGCAGGCCAGAAAAATTATTGAGTTGCTCTAGTTTTTATTTAAGGATCCAAGCTCTATTCTTTATTACGTGCGATGTACTATTTCTCGGGATAATGCGGATATGAGCGTCAATACCATCGATTAAGTCCCCTTAGACGGGATCGGGGAGATTCGAACCTGAGACCTAATTAGTTTAATTATCTAGGACTCATGAATCTCACCAACTCAGTCAATACTCCTTTGGTTGCTCTTCTCTTATTCACTAGGGAAACACATAAATTTTTTTAACATACTAACCGAAATTATTTGAAGAGGAAGTTTCATGGTTTTGCTTTTGAGTCTAACGAAACAAAGAAATATAATAGCAAGATTTAAGTATTTACTATATAACTTTTTCCTTTCGACTCTAGTCATTGTTTTGCCAAAATCTTAATTTCAAAAATTTTCAAAAAATAACTTATAAATGATCATTTAGCCTGCTTAAGTGATTCTAACAAGCCACTTAAGTGACCCGACGCAAACCCGATCAAATCTACCCATTTGATAGTTCTATCACATCATATTTTTTCAATAAAGTTAGGTCTACGTGGTTAATATTTTGAAAAGCTATGTGGCATTTAAATAATCGATGTCAAAATATGCGCCATACAAAAAATTGTGATGCTGGTATAGTCCTTTGGAAAGCAATGGAAATTTTCAAAAGGAATGTCCCCTGGCTCATTCTGTGGGGAGGGCTCAATCTTGGGCAATTGGTCATGCACGACGTCTCTAGCTTTAACTTTAAATTGGGGCCTGATTTACCATTGCAAGATTCGACAAGCAAGTAAATTCGTTACCTTCTCCAATGATTGGATTAAGAGATTATGTCCACTCATTTTTCTTAATTACTCCGAATCTAGACATAGCTTTTTTGTTCTCTTTCGCAAACCCAAAATTCTTGGCAAATGCAGAATCCTGGTTACCATTTAAATCTGGATTTTTTTCTACGGCGTCTAAAGCATTGAAGTCATCGGCACGTCCTTATAAACTTGTCCTAAGGTTTGAAGTCCTCAAGCTTTCAAAAGTCAACAGCATCACAATCAAACCTTTCTTGTGCTTCGCCGGCATCATTCCTGAATACGTTCTTGTAGCAGAAAATTCTCATGAGAGGCCAAACGGGCTGTGAAAGACGTCAGATTCGCATTTTTCTTCTTCCCTTTCTTGGCCTCGGCCCACATGATCCCGACGATCGCATGGCCAAATTGTTCGCCGTGAAAGGCTGCAAGTCCACCCTCATCACCTCCCCCCATGACGAGCCCACCTTCTTGAAATCCATGGCCATACCCAAGGACTCGGGCTTAGACATCGATGTCGTCGCAGTGATATTGCCCCTGAAAGAGGTCGGCTAGCAAGAAGACTCTGACAATATGAACAAGGTCACTACAGTGGAAATGCGCCAGCAATTCATGGGAGCCGTCAAGATTCTAGACCGACAGCTCTCGCCCCAGATTGTCTAATCTCGAACATGTTCCTCCCCTGGACAGCCGAGATAGCGCCCAAGTGCGGCGTTCCTAGGCTTGTTTTCCACAGGACATGTGCCTTTTCCGTGACGAGCTCAGAATGTGTGAGGCTCATAGAGCTTCATAAGAAGGTGCATTGCGATTGGGAGCCCATCGTCATCCTTAACTTCCCTGGAGAAATCACACTGTCCAGGATGCAGTTGCCTGCCTTTGTGAGGGAATAGACCAAGTTCACCTAGTTTTATACTGAGGTGAAGGAATCGGAATAGCTATTCACGAACCCAAACTCAAACTACTAAAGAAAAATTACGAACTTAATCGTAAAGGCCTTTTAGTGTCCAAGGGACTGCCCCGTTGGGGCAATTCATTCGCGCCCCCTCCCACTCAGGATGGAACAAGACCCACGTATTTTCCTTTCACAAGGAAGTATGAACCACATCCCAACACTTGGCAATGAACTCGCTCGTATACCGGTATTGATTTGGGCAATGATTGCTTGGGCCTGATTACCATGACCCCTCATATCATTAAGCCTTGAATACTCGTCTACCAGATGATTAGCAAGGAGATTTTTAGAATATGTGGGTCGACCAAACATTACTTCTCTCGCTTGTGCCATGTATTGTAAACTCCTAAACATCGTCGAAGTTATTATCAGCTATCTGACATTCGACAATCGTGTACACTTGGGTTCCAATTTTCCTGCACGCGTCCGTCACTTAAGGCTGCCTGCCACCGGCAACCACCAAGAGATAGAGGGAGGGGAAAAAAAAGAGAAAAAATAAAATAAAAATAAATAATTAAAAAGAGAGGGAATGTGAAGGACCATAAGGATAAGGAGGGAATGTGAAGGACCATAAGGATTTTTTTTTCCTTGACCTGTTTATTTTCGCGAACCGAATAACGAAAAATTCGGAAAATGTATTTTATTATTATTTTTTTGGAAAGTTGTTTTGGGAAATTCCCGAAGAGAAAATATCCATGGGCTCCTATCTGGTGAGTCATCATCATCTGCATCAAAAGGATAAAGCCGAGCCTGCCTTGTTATTTCGACATCATTCTATTCTATGCGGACATCACGACTCATCATGATAAAAGCGGGACACGAAAGATGCGAAGGACGGTAATGAGTGCTTCCATTACCACAACCAACCAACCAACAAAGCATTATAATCCACTTTCCGGGATGATTAAACAGATTTTTCCCTGTCCCTTTAGGAGAAAGTGGCCTTGAAAAAAAAAAGTTGGTCTTAACTAACATAACATATGGGGGGATGTTGTCACTTGTTGCTAGTTTAGAGGACCACCTTTTTTTTTATTTTTTTTAAAGTTGCGTCTTGATGGGAACGCATAACAAAATGCCCAATCATGCACATTTTTTGATTTCCTAACGGAGAAATCCATCTTTTTGAGCGACAAAATTCACGAAATGTGTCGTCAATCAAAATTCGAAAAGCTTAGATCCTGTAGGAAATTGTTCTTTACATCAACAGTACGATCCACATATAAAGTAAAATGCCATAAAATTTCGCGCGCCATAGCTGGGTCTGGCCGGCCGATGCTAAAGAAGAGTGAAAACCTTAGCCGACCTAACTTGTATTATTGATTGTTATGGAAGGGGGGACACGAAAAACATCATTACTATGCGAAATGAACTGTTTTGTGCTGGTCTGAACATCTGTTGGGTGCCTTTCTTGATTTCCGAGCCAACAACCGATCGAAATTAACGCTCTCTCCCTACGCTCCTTCTGTTTCCCCTAGTATCCTGTCGGAAGGTCGTATCGTTACGAGTTCACCCTCTCTTTTTTTTTTTCTTTTTTTTTTTTAAAGTTCACCCTCAGTTTTTTTTTTTTCGGCCGAAAGTTCACCCTCGGTTCGCGTGCCATCATTTTGGGGGGAAAATCTGTTGAAATTCGAGACTGTAACGGCAATCGCTCGCTATTTACGGAAGAGATTATGGCCGCTTTGACGACCAAAATGTTTCGCTACGCAAGCCCCATGAGGCCAAATGAAATGATGACCTATTTTTCAACTTCTTGACTCCCCTTCCCCCCAAAAGCGTAATATTATTTTGTTTAGGGTTCATAATCCAAAAAATAAATAACTGACAAAACATTCTCCTTTAAAAAAAAAAATTGTAACTTTATTCTAATGCCAATGAGCCTAATACTCCGAAAAAATCTTCACATTTAGTATTTGTAATGATTATATCCAAAAAAAAATTCTCATAAAAAAACCTTCAATTTTTACTTTTGTCACAATTCTATCGATATTTTTTGATCAAAAATTCTACTGGTTCAATACCTAAAACAAACATTCAACTTTAGTATTTGTCCTAATTATATCAAAAAATATATATTTCGTAAAAAACATTTAATTTTTACTTTCGTCCCAATTATACCACCATCAGCTTTCTATCTGTAATCATCGTTAGTTCATCAAACACGACTCGATCTTTCTCCTCAAACTTATCAATGAATCTTCAGCATTTAGAAACAATAGGTTTTAAAGACAACTATGGCCCTGCTTGGTTCAACATTCCAAATGAGCATTTGGGCTCTAAAGCCCATTTGCCAAATACCAATGCTTCTGGTTCAATTTTTGATAGATACACTAGTATCTTAAATGTACTCTAAAATCCTATAGCCTAGGTAATTTTGGCTAAGGGAATTTTGCAAAATGCAACTAATTTTTTTTTATATTTTAACTTTGTCACCTTCGTCGCCGCCGTCTACCACACTCAGCCGGCCGCGGCCGCTTATCGCTGGTCACGACCAGCGGTCACCATCTCTAGCCGCCGGTCGTCGTTTTTTTTTTTTAAATTTAATACTTTACAAAATTCATTTTTCACCGAACAGTATTTACGTCAATGTTGCTTTCCAATATATTTTTAAATACCAAACGCTACTTGCACTTTGTAGCAGGTTTTTAGCCCAAATGTATTTGCATTTTCTCAAAATTCCTTGGTCAAATGATGAACCAAACATGCCCTACATTTCTGATCGTTCATCTAAATATCTCAAAGTCTAACCGTTCTTTTTTATGTTGAGTGCCAAATATATTACGAAACACACCGTATTAAGTGACTTTGTATTTTTCGATAATATTTAGGGGAAGAAAATAATATAAGAGAAGTTCGGAGGTTTTACCATGTCAGCTTTGCTGAAGTGTAATTCATTGACTATGTGGAAATGTCGTGTGAGATTAACTATTTGAGATTATAAGCGAAATACTAACGGTGGTAGAATTGGAACAAATGTAAAATTTGAAGGTTTTTATGAGAGAAGAAAAAATTTGGATATAATTGATACATATGCTAAAGTTGAGGGCTTTTTTGGGTACTAGGCTGATATAATTGAGACCGACCGTCTGGACTCGATCGCGGCATCAAAAACTGAAGCTCAATGTCGACGCTTCAATCGGTGGGGATACCTCGGACGGAGCCGTAGCAGGGGTCCTTCGCGACTCAAACGGCGTCTTTCTCGACTGATTTAGAGAAAAAATCAACTCGTGCTCGCCGATTCAAGCGGAGGCTTCGGCTCTGCTTCTGGGTCTGCGTTGGCTTTCGGAAAGGAAAGCAAGCATAGAGAAGCGGAAGACTCTGGTTACCGTAGAATCTGACAATCTTTCTCTCATCCGGGCGGTCAAAGGGGAGGAAGACAAAATTTGGGAAGCTGAAGGCTCAATTTGCGAGGCCCAATCAATCCTAACCCAACATCAAGAATTCACGATGGCCCATTGTTTCAGAAGTGCAAATTAGGTGGCCGATTGGCTTGCAAAATTGTACCTCGAATTTTTGGCTTTTTTTTCTCCACCTCAATCCCTCTGGGACCTTCTTTGTTTAGATACGCCCTCTCTTGTCTGAACCCTTTAATATTATGGAATAACACTATCTTTATCATTTAAAAAAAAAAAAAGTCGGATGGCTGAGTGACATTTACATCGCAAAAAACTAGAATTCTGCAAGTGTGACAGCAGCCTCAGTTCCCAATTCAGCTCCTCACCCATTCTCACAAAAATTGCAATTGCCCAAAACCTAATAAGGTCATCCAGGAAAATCATTGGCATTGTCTCCTGTTTCCATGTATGATTCAGCAGAAGACGCAACTGCATTGCAAATTCAAAATTGGCCCTTCGCTGTGCTTTTACGTGTTCCTTAAAACAATTCACTGTCAAAGGTCGTTTTCCTTCTTTGTTTCCTTTTACATCATCCGTCAACAATGGCATTCTCGTCACCCTGTCCTGTCTTCTCAATCTGGTTATATAAAGACAAGCTCTCCCATGATTCGAACTCGAGATCAAGTAACCACGGTTGAATTTTCTTACCGTCAGGCCGCATTCACTTTTTCCCCGAGAGGGCCCCACGACCACGTGGGGCCTCACTCAATATCCTGCGTGATTCCTCTGTCTCTCTCTTCTCCTTCTCTACTTCCATGCCCTTTCATTAAATCCACTTCGCCATCTTCAGCCATTTCAAAAAACTTTCGAAAAAAACCCAAAGAGATCTCTGAGAGCAAGAACAGCTTCGCAGGAAGATGGCGAAACGTCTCTGAGAAAGAGACAGAGCAGAGAGGCCCAACCAGCACGCAATCAATTCTTTGAATCTCTCTCTCTCTCTCTCTCTCTCTCTCTCTCTCTCTCAAGATGAAGAGCAGCGCCAACACGAAGCTCATCGTCTTCCACCCTTCGCTCCACAAGCAAGCAAGCGCTGCCCCAGCCTCTCACCGCCTGTGGCTCCTCTTCTTCATCACCTTCTTCACCTTAGCCTTCACTCTCGCCCTCTTCAACTCCGCCATCCCCTCCTCCCCCTCCGCCCCCGCCGCATCCTCCTCCTCCTCCGCCTCCGCGGCCCTCCCTGCTGCCGTCGCCGACGCCCTCCTCCACTACTCCACCGCCGCCAACGCCACCCACATGACCCAGGCCGAGATCGCCTCCATCGCCGCCGTCCTCCGCCGCTCCCCCTCCGCGAACTTCCTCGTCTTCGGCCTCACCCACGAGACCCTTCTGTTCAAGGCCCTCAACTACAACGGCCGCACGGTGTTTCTCGACGAGAGCGAGTTCCTGATCTCGCGGCTCGAGCAGCAGCACCCGGGCATCGAAGCCTACGACGTCCAGTTCACGACCCGGGTCAGCCAAATGCCTGGCTTGATCAAATCAGCGAGGGACCGGATCAAGACCGAGTGCAGACCGGTGCAGAACCTGCTCTTCTCCGAGTGCAAGTTGGCCCTGAACGATCTGCCGAACTACATATACGAGGTGGACTGGGACGTGATCTTGATCGACGGGCCGCGCGGTTACTTCCCGGCGGCCCCGGGGAGGATGTCGGCGATATTCACGGCGGCGGTTCTGGGGAGGAGCAAGAAAGGAGGCGGCGGCGGGAAGACGCACGTCTTTTTGCATGATATCGACAGGGAGGTGGAGAGGATTTGCAGCGAGGAGTTTCTGTGCGAAGAGAACTTGGTGGAGACGGTGGATTCGCTGGGGCACTTCGTGGTGCAGAGGATGGAGAGGGACAGTTTTGAGTTCTGCCGGAATACGACGAAGCCGTCGCCGACGGCGACGTCCTTGCTCTCGTCGGATGGCGACGAGGAAGACGATTGATGTGAATTCCGGGTTCTCGCTGAATGTGGCATATGCATTTGCGTTGTTCGTTGGAAATTGTAACTAGTATAAAATATAGAAACCCTGAATTACCGCCCAGTCAAACTGTCTGAACATGATGTCTGTTTCTCTCTCGCATTTTCCTTTTTCTGCTCAGCCCCAATTATTTCTGAACAATTTTTCGTTCGGGGGAGATTTGAACTTTTGTGTTTCTGGGCTAGGATTTCAACTGGGCGTGTTTTGCCAACATCACAGATGCTACTCGAGATTGCAAGATTGTTGGCGGGGAAAAAAAAAGTTTTTGCCTTTGTGGGTGTACGAGAAAAGTAAAAATTGGACAGTGAGACGAGACATCGGTCCAAGAAATAATTGAGGGGCTGTCGGTGATTGCGGTTACGGTGGGCTTTAGAGGGTATGAAAAAGGTGAATTAAAGCAAAAGGAAAAAAGGAAAGAAGAGGAGACCCCCATCTCGTCTCCTGGGAGCATTAACAATACGAAAGAGATGAGATTCTCAAAGCGAAGGGCCCGGCATGCGGTGGAGGTGGAGGTGGAGGTGGAGGTGGGAGGCGGGAGGTGGGAGGACGAGGAAGAGAGGCCGTGATTTCAGTGGGTGCTTTCTACTGTTTTCCTCTGCAGATGCGCCTGTCATTTGTCTCGCTTGCCCTTTTTCCCTTGCCTAAGGCGCGGGGGAGATCACGTGACCAAAAGCGTACGTCGCTAGGGGAAGCGCGGTAGAGAGAGAGAGAGAGAGAGGGAGGAGAGAGCAGAAAAGAGTGTTTTATGTCGGTGACCCGCTTGTGGTTTTCGATTCCGCGATGGTGCTGGCTGGGTGTCGTAGGATAGGAAGGTATCCGAAACGACAGAGGCAGTGTCGCCAGATGGACAGAGAGAAACAGAGAACGGGATGTCGTTTCGGGGTGATGGGGCAATAGTTTTTTTGGGTCCTCATATTTAATTTTTGGGAGGTGGGAATTGGTTTGGGGGTGCGATTTCATCCAGATTTCGACCGGGTACATAATAATTCAAATCCAATTTTCTGCCCTACTGCACCAGAAATTTGATGGGGACGTGACATGCACACGTTTTGTTTTTTTTATTTTTCCACTAAACTTATGATATAATCTTGGCCTTTCCAACGGGACAAACAAGGTACATGTTCCCCATCTTTAGCCATCATTTTATGATTGTTTCTCTTCATCACACGTGCTTGGAACTGTAGTGAGATCTGTTAAAGCAATCAAGCAAGTGCTTTTGCCCAGTCCATCCCTCCGGCGACTTTAGTGGGCATGCTCTCCGACATTGGTCCGGCGTGGATTTCGCTCCTCCGGTGCTCTCGAAATGGCTTGGAAGACAATAATATGAATCATTGCCACTAGGCCAACACCTTATCGTGTGTACATATGAGCAATGTTCGGGTGCAATAATATCAGCACTAATGCATTGGATACAATCGGAATTCTGAAGTTAAGCATGCTTGGGCGAGAGTAGTACTAGAATGGGTGAACTTTTGGGAATTCTTCTTATTGCGCCCCTCATTTTTCGTTTCTTTACAAAAAAAATAAATAAATAAACAAACAATGCTTTGACAATTAAAAAAAAAAATTGAGTGCTCTCGCTTGGCGCATTTAGTTTTGCGTTAATAGCAACATGAGACATTCGAGGGTTTTAGATGAACCTGCTCGCAGCAAATGCTGACATCTATTCGTCCGTCGCAGTCGTGGGCCAAAAAAAAAAAACACTCGACTCGAATGAACATGGCAACTAAAGCCCCAACCTACATATTTGCCATTGAGGACATAACATAGCTCGAGCCAAGCATGATACTAATTAGTGTTTGTATGCAACCACATTGATGCACCCTCGCGTTCTTATGGTCCCCCACGTAGCTGTATCTTTCATGAGTTGCGGCAACCTCTTGTCTCTGTTTCTATATTTATAAAACTCTGCAATTCAGTCATAAATACTTGAGCTTTGGTTACAAGTTGCAATTTTTATGGTCAAGACCTGAGTAAACACTGGGCTTGCCGGATACGACATTTGACAGAAGTCGCATTCGGTGTACGATTAGGCGCACAATCACAATCACAATGAATTAAAGAGTAAAGGCGAGAAAAAAAAAATCTAGACTAAAAATTAGTTATAGCTCATCCTTAAACTATGGCTACAACCAGCGGAGTATTCAACTATAGTTTTTAGCACATCACACCTCTCTCTTCCAACCCTCAATTACAAGAAAAATGGATCATATATAATACTAGTTATACATGGGCTCAAGCCCAAACTATCAATAAAATACGAGCTCAAATAATAAAAGCCCCCTTGAGACCCCAACGACGTGGCTCTATCAGACCTCCGCCCTTTGTCACGCCCCGCTCCCCTTATGAGTGCGTTCACCTGTTTATGCCGTAAATTCAGTCTCAGGATACCCTTCTTTTTCGGCGATAAATAAATGAGACTCGCATGCGGAAGAGTGAAAGTAAATAAATACATAACTCCATACAAGGTAATTCAACAATACAAAGAATGAGACACGGGATAAAAAAAGGGTGGTTTACATAACAAAAGGTCGAGTTTATACAAACGAGGTCAGGTACTAGCTAATACCACTAGCTAAGGTCGATGAAGACAAAACGGCGAACAAAAGACAACCATTAAGCCCCACCAAAAAGAACGTCACCATCAAAAGACAACTCCAGCGGTCGTACGATCTCGAGCCCACTAAGTAGTACTAGTATCTTCGTCTCGACTCATGTACTCAGTGGGATCATAGTCTGAGAAAGTTTCTGATTGAACTTCTATGGTGTCTTCTTCCACTTCATCCTCCGAGTTAGAAATCTCGATCACCTCGATATTCTCCTCTTTGTCGAGGTCTCCTCTGGAATGTTCCTTGAACCTACCACGAAACCCTCTACCTCGATCTCATCTCGAGAAGGATGGCACCACGTTGAAACTACACGTCTTGGAATCTCGTGAGCCTTTAATGGACCAGTGATAACTTCCCCACTCTCCTGAACTAGGCCTCGAAACGATGTGGCTTCAAGTCTTCTTCCCCCTCATCAACCCATATCACCGTACTCTTCCTAATATAAATTGTTCCTCGTCTATCCGGAAATTTCTCAAAATAAGCTGTCATCTCCTTCGGATCGCCAAAACGGATCGGCAACATCTTCAGGGCTTGGGAACTAAAAAAAGAGAGATCCCACAACTGGATGAGACTTACGTCTCAGCAAGCTATCCTAACCCTACCTAGGCCATCCGTCCCACCAGACCAAAGCAAACAAAGCAACGCATATTATTTGTTAAAATAAGACATGACATCAACTCAAGGCAAACTAGCATAGAGTGATCAAGCTTTCGTACTAGCTTACTATCATTTTCATCATCACGTGAATTAGAAAGAAATTCACCCCCTCTTTCAAACTTCCAGGGACTAGCCTGCGTTCAGATGCCTCACGCTATCCCGATTAATAAATCCGCGTTCAGACGCATCAAGTTTAACAGCTTATCACCAGGCTCGTGTCGACAGACCAAATTTCTCATCCCGCGTTCAGACGCATCAGGATGTACTTTCAACCACAACCCCACGTTCAGACGCATTGGGGTGTATCTAGCTCGCAACCCGCGATAAATCACATCAGGGTGTCACTGGCCTCAAGCCCTCATCTCATCATGATACTTACCACCATTCATGCGTTCTCACGGCTCGCTAGCCCAGTTTCTCAAGCCATCTCAATCATAAATCATTACGATAAACATTTAATCACATTATCACCATGGAGATTTTTTTTTTTTTAGGCATTAGAACACGAATCAATTGCTTACCCAAGAGGAATGAACGTGCCATGTCGAAAAGCAAAATTTAAGAATCGAATATCATACCGTCACATAGGCAAGCAAGGCGCATCAACGAGCACATCATCAATTCAATTATTCAAGCATAACAAATCAATCAATTTCATCGTTTCCTCAGCAGAAACTGTCCAGTCGTGTCCAAATATCCTTAAATAGGTTTAGGGGTCACTCACCTTCGCTTAAGCTAGCAATTCTCACTAAAATTCGCTCGTCAAGTTCGGCTTCAAGTCGACTTCTTCGCTGTCCAAAACAAGGCATCAAAACGATTTAGGAAATATCCATCGTTACAATCAATTTATTCCATTTTAGCCCCAATTTCACCAATCGTGAACCTCATTAACAACTCAAGAGATATTCTAGTATGTCCTAACGACACATTTAGAGCATGGTGACACAAAAAACAGCCCCTAACCGAGCCGGACTACTAAGATTTAAGACAGAGCAGAAACCGATTCTGTCTTTCCTTACGCAAACAGCCCACTAATTCACCTTAAGCTCCAAATTATCACCAATTCCTCTTGCTAAAACCTTAATTAACATGTTATATAGTCCCACGATGGATTTTGAAGTTAAATAACACTTCTAAGGCCTCCAAATAGACCGACTCTTCTCAGTTCACCGGCGGTCAAAATTTGTCCGGAAAATCAACTCCAATCCAATCATCAAAACTCATTCAAAACTCAATTAAATCAATAACCCTAACTCAGTGACTTTAGGTATAACATGTCATGTAACTTCCATAAAAAATTTGAAGCCATTTGAAGTCTTTAAGGGGATGAACCATAGCCATCTCTCAGTTAGCTCAGAATCTGTCCATTTTTCTTCCAAAATTTTTCATAAATTAACCAGACCTCCAAAAATTACGAAACCAATTGGATCTTGTCAAGGACAGGTTAAACTAACCTGTGGTGGTTGACGGCTGACCAAAAGGTCTCCGGAAGAGGTGCTCGTACAGACCGAACCGAGCTGCAGAAACTGATTGTTAGGAGCAGTTTTCTATTCTTGAAGAAATTGCTCAAATGAAAAGGAAGAAGAAGATAGCTCACGAATTTTTGAGGGGAAAAGGCAGATGAAATGAAAATTCATTCCACCATGGTCAAGGTTCTAGAAGATTAGGTTAGTGAAAAATTAATTACTATCACCCATGTAATGACTCTTGTCATTGTATCCATAATATCAAGGCCCCAATGACTCCATTGACTCCTCAGATTTTTCGGCAACCTTGGGGAGGAAGGAAATTTGCCAAATGACTAAAATGTCATTCTCAATTCATTAAGGCAAGGTTAACTCTCCAAGGGCAAAATGGTCTTTTCACACATTTCGTCTGAAATTTCGTTTTCCTGATTTTTTTCGCCATTGATAAGACGGCGTCCAATCCATATCAAATGTTGAAATGCCTCATTTCCGTTTTCAAGTTTCGAGATCCTATCTCATGATCAATCTTCCATCGATCGAAATTCCAGTTTGTCTCGAATTAACGGGTGGTTCTTGCGAACGTTATGCGTATCGACTATGTAATTCTCATCACACTTAGGATAACTCAAATTACGGCAATTTTGATTGTCATGTAATCGCGAGGGTCTATCGCTAGCCATGACGGCAACGATCGTCACAATCAGATTTAGGAAAATTTTACAAATTATACTTTGGTTAAGGGGTATCACCCGCGTTCCATTCGTACAACACTAGCAATAGTTTCCTTAATCGTTTTTAGATCGGCCTTGGCTCTAAATGTTCCCTCATCGATCCTTATGGTCAAAGTGTCGTTTTCTAATCAAGTTTTCCAAGTCAATGTACCTCATCGCACATTAGCATTTACCCTTCTGTTAATTACTCGAGATTGATCAGATCCGAGCGAGACATAACTAAAATATCTCGATAGATATTTTACATTCAAATGTCTCGAAATGACAGGAATTCAGAATGTCAGAACTCTTCCCCCTTACAATAATTTCATCCTCGAAATTTATTACAATCTAGTTACTCGAATAAATGGGGTTACTGATGCCTCATCGCTTCTTCGTTCCCCACGTAGCGCCTTCAGTTCCATGATGCTCACATATTACTTTGACTAGTGGAATAGTCTTAGTCCTCAAAACTTGTTCCTTTCGATCTTCAATCATGATTGGCTTTTCCACGTACGACACTTTGTCGTCCACTTCTATAGTTTCATGATCCAAAATATGTGTCGGGTCTGGTTCGTATTTCATCAACATAGATACATGAAACACATTATATACCTGAGATAGACTCGGCGGTAAGGCAAGCCTATAAGCCAATGTTTCAATTCGTTCTTGAATTTCAAATGGGCCTACATATCTCGGGCTCAACTTTCCTTTGTTTCCGAATCGAGATATGCCCCGCATTAGAGATATATTGAGAAAAACATAATCCCCAACTTGAAACTCTAACGGCTTGCGTTGCTTATCGACAAAACTTTTCTGCCGACTTTGTGCAGTTTTCAATCCTTCTCTAATTATCTTTACTACCTCAACTGACTGTTCCACCAACTCTGGACCTGTGATAATCATTTCTCCCACTTCATCCCAACACAAAGAAGTTCTACAAGCTCTGCCACAAAGTGCTTCAAAAGGAGCCATTCCAATACTTTGTTGATAGCTATTATTATACGAAAACTTCACTAGATGCAAGTGATTTTCCCATCCACCTTTAAAATCTATCACGCACGCTCGTAACATGTCCTCGAGCGTCTGAATTGTTCTCTTTGACTACCCATCTGTTTGTGGGTGATACGCCGTACTAAACTGCAATCTGGTTCCTAAGGCATCCTGAAGATTCTTTTAGAAATTCGCTGTAAATTTAGGATATTGATACGATGTAATTGTTATAGGCACTCCATGAAATCGTACAATCTGGCGCATATGCAGTTCGACGTATTTATCCATCGCAAAGCTCTTTATCACAGGAATAAATTGTGCAGACTTGGTTAATCTGCCCATGACTACCCAGATTGAGTCATGCCCTCTCTGACTCCGCGCAAACCCATAACAAAATCTATGATTACGTGTTCCCATTTCCACTCAGGAATTTCCAAGGGTTGTAACAATCCTCCAGGCTTACAGTGTTGAGCTTTAACTTGCTGGCACGTCAAACACTTAACCACGAACTTTGTCACATCCACTTTCATTCCATTTCACCAATAATGTTGGCGTAAATTCTTATACATTTTCATACTACCCGGGTGGATGCTGTAATTACTTCGATGAGTCTCGGACAAAATTCTCTCTTTAAGTGCTTCATCATTAGGCATACAAAGATGTCTACGAAACCTTAAAATTCCGTCCTCAGATATATGAAATTCGGCTTTCCTCTATGTCGTGTCCATGTTCAAAATTTTCTGAATATCTGGGTATGTAAACTGTAGGACTTTTATTCTTTCTTGTATCTCTGGTTCAATTCTCAAGGTCTCTATCAAACTCGACAGCTGGCTCACTTCCAGCTTAAACTCAGAATCTCTCAATTCTTCAAGCACTGACCATCCTCTAACCATTAGGTGTGCAATACTTGATTTCCGACTAAGTGCATCAACAACTCTATTCGCCTTCCCAGGATGGTACAAAAAATGCAATCATAATCTTTAAGCAATTCTATCCATTGACGTTGTCTCATGTTCAATTCCCTCTGGAAAAATAAATACTTTAAACTCTGATAGTCCGTATAAATTTGGAACCTTTCACCATATAAATAATGCCTCCAAATTTTCAAGGCAAAAACAATCGCAGCCAACTCCAAATCATGTGACGGATAATTCATTTCGTGGGGTCTTAATTACCGCGAAACATACGCTACTACCCTTCCGTGTTGCATAAGTACACATCCCAATCCTTTTAATGAAGCATCGTTGTAAATCTCAAAGCCTCCGGGTCCAGAAGGGATAGTAAGTACATGTGTCATTGTCAAACGCTGCTTGAGTTCTCGAAAACTCCTTTCGCATTTATCCGTTCAATCAAACTTCGTATGCTTCTTAGTCAACTGCGTCAATGGCATAGCTATAAACGAAAACTTTTCTATGAAGCGTCTATAATAACCGGCCAATCCCAGAAAACTCTGAACTTCAGTGACTGTAGTAGGTCTAGGCCAATTTATCACCACCTCAATCTTGGTAGGGTTTACAGAGATTATTTCTCCGGATATCACATGGCCAAGAAATGCCACTTTACTCATCCAAAATTCACACTTACTAAATTTGACATAAAGTAAGTGCACCCTCAGAGTTTGCAGGACAATTCTCAAGTGTTTTTTATGCTCTTCCTTACTCCTCGAGTAAATCAAAATGTCATCAATAAAGATAATGACAAAACGATCAAGGTATTCCTTAAACACCCAATGCATCATGTCCATAAATGCTGCTGGAGCATTAGTCAACCCAAAAAGCATCACTGTAAATTCATAATGCCAATATCTCGTCCTAAAAGATGTCTTTAGAATATCTTCTTTCTTAATTCTCAACTGATGGTACCCCGTCCTCAAGTCTATCTTAGAAAATACCAAAGCTCCCTGCAACTGGTCAAATAAATCATCAATCCTTTGCAACAGATATTTGTTCTTAATGGTCACCTGATTCAAATGCCTATAATCAATACACAAGCGCAAGGACCCATCCTTTTTCCTCACAAATAACACCGGTGCTCCCCACGACGATGCACTTGGCCTAATGAATCCTTTATCCAATAACTCTTGCATCTGCACCTTCAGCTCATTCAACTCCGATAACGCCATTCTATAAGGTGCCTTCGAAATTGGCTATATCCTAGGAGCAAATTCAATTACAAACTCAATTTTTCGTTCGGGTGGTAATCTAGGAAATTCTTGGGGAAAGACATCCGAAAATTCATGTACCACCGCTACATTTTCCAATTTCGGCTCCCCAACCGTCGTATTAACTACCGCAGTCAAATAAGCTTGGCATCCCTCATCTAAAAATTTTGTCACTTCCAGCGACGAAATCAAAGAAATAGAAATTCCCTCTACTCCCTTTAAACTCAAAGTTAGGACAACCATTCGGAGAAAAGCGAACTACTTTATCACTACAATCCACCATAGCCCTTTGTTTACTCAGTCAATCCATCCCAACTATTACATCAAAGTCAAATATAGGTAACACAACCAAATTTATCTTTTCCTCTCTACTACCAAAGGCTATCGTGTAATCCGTACAGTCTAACGAAATTATCACATTATCCTTTAGTGGAGTGGTAACATGCAATGTCATATTCAATGGTCTCAAATCTAAATCAATCATATCGGCAAATTGAGCAAACACGAAAGAATGTGAAGCTCCAGGATCAAATAAGGCATAAGCAGCTTGACCATTCAGATAAATCATACCTGTGACCACACCAGATACGTTCTCCGCTTCGCCTCGTGCCACTGCATACACTTGTCCTTGAGCTGGTAGTCGATTCAATTCGTTCTGTGGAGTAGCATCCGGGGTCTTATCTGCGGTCGTAGTCCTTGAGATCTAGGTCCCGAAACTTGATTGGAACAGTTTCTTATCGAATGACTCAATTGGCCACACCTAAAGCATGCTCCAATTCTAGTCGGGTAAGGTCCATTCCCATGCTTCCTCCCACAAAGACGACAGTTCAAGTTGAACTGGTGTGGCGGCTTCCCAATATTCTTTCTTGCGGGTGGAACAAAACTCTTATTATTGGTCATTGATCTCTTACTAAATTGGCGATTGTCTCGAAACGAGCTGAATTGCGACCCATATGCGGTATTGCTCTCTCTCAGGTCTCTTTCAATCATTTGTCCCCGTTCATATACTTCCTTGTACGTTCTTAAATTCAAAGATATCATTTGACTACGAAATTCGGGTCGTAACCCGTCTCAAAATCTTCGTGCCTTCTCTAGCGAGTCTTCAACTTACCTCGGCGCGTATCTCGACAACCTAGCAAATTCAGCCTCATACTGATCCACTGTCATGTGATTCTGACGTAAGTCCTGAAATTTCACTGGTTTCCTTTCTCGCGCAGTCTCCGAGAAATACTTATCGTTGAAGACAACAGTAAAAGCAGCCCAACTCAGGGCAGTACCCTTAGAAAATACCCCATCCTTCGTAGCATTCCACCAGTCATTCGCGGTACCTTCCAGTTGGTAAACCACCAACAGTACTTTTTCCTCATCACTACATCTTAGAACCTCAAAGATTTTTTCGAGCTTTTCTATCCACCTAGATGCCAACTCTGGATCACCCGTACCATTAAATTGGAGGGGCTTTAACTTCACAAACTGTTCAACTAGCTGCCCTATTTGTCTAGTCACAGGTTCATTACTTGATGCATTACCTACCTCCACACCTTGACCACTAATCTCATTAACTCGAGCATTACTAGCTTCAATGCCCTGGCCAATGCTGGCGTTAATCCCACTACCCACATTATTACCAGTCGTCGGATTGACAATAGCCAAGGCAGCTCCCACAGCCTGAGTAATAACAACATCTCTATCTTGAGCTTGCCCATCTATCAAGTTCCCGATTCGTTCCAACGCTCTCAATACATCACCCATTCCAGGATTCTCCGTTACAGGTGGCGTCGAACTAGAAGCTCCACCTCTAGGTCTTCCACATCTGCCAGGTCGGTTGCTCATCCTTATACTACCTGTACCACTTTAATTCCTTTACGAAATTAATGACTTAGTTCCTTTACAAAAGTTCAATAGCTTTATGCTACACAACAAGCAGCACTCACACTAAAGCAACCGTTCACCCAGTCATCCTCAAGAGCACAATAATTAGAAACGTACAATCATGCTTTAATTTCAAACACAACACTCACATTAAGCAAGCATCCACAATCAATACATACGCTAAGTACGAAGCTTGGTCACTATCTGGTCATCATAACTCACCACTTTCATGATGCCATTCAATGCGCCAACTCATATGCCATGCATTTCTTACTTGACTCTAGCAAATCCCCTTACGGTATCGCTACCCAATCATCCTGAATCTCATTCCTCCTTATCACTCCAATTCTCAATCGACTTGGATCGAGCTAACCTTGCTCTAATACCACTTCTATACTAGGATGTCACGCCTCGCTCATCTTACGAGTGCGTTTACCCACTTATACCGTAATTTCAGTCCCAGGATACCCTTCTTTTACGGCGATAAATAAATGAGACTCGCATGCGGAAGAGTGAAAGGAAATAAATACATAACTCCATGCAAGGTAATTTTACAAAATAAAGAATGAGACACGGGACAAAGAAAAGGGTGGTTTACATAACAAAAGGTCGAGTTTATACAAACGAGATCAGGTACTAGCTAATACCACTAGCTAAGGTCGATGAAGACAAAACGGCGAACAAAAGACAACCATTAAGCCCCACCTAAAAGACCATCACCACCAAAAGACAACTCCAGCGATCGTACAATCTCGAGCCCACTAAGTAGTACTAGTATCTTCGGCTCGACTCATGTCCTCAGCAGGATCATAGTCCGAGAAAATTTCTGATCGAACTTCTATGGTGTTCTCTTCCACCTCATCCTCTGAGTCAGAAATATCGATCACCTCGATGCTCTCCTCTCTAGCCGGGGTCTCCTCCGGAATGTTCCTTGAGCCTTCCACGGAACCTTCTACCTCGATCTCATCTCGAGAAGGATGGCACCACGCTGGAACTACACGTCTTGGAACCTTGTGAGCCTTTAATGGACCAGTGGTAACTTCCCTAACTCTTCTGAATCGGGCCTCGAAACGATGTGGCTTCAAGTCTTCTTTCTCCTCATCAACCCATACCACCGTACTCTTCCTAATATAAACTGTACCTCGTCTATTCGGATATTCCTCAAAATAAGCTGTCAACTCTTTCGGGTTGCCAAGACGGATTGACAGCATCTTTAGGGCTTGGGATCTGGAAAAAGAGAGATCTCACGACGGGGTGAGACTTACGTCTCAGCAAGCTAGCCTAACCTTACCCAGGCCATCCGTCCTACCAGACCAAAGCAAATAAATCAACGCATATTATTTGCTAAAACAAGACATGACATCAACTCAAGGCAAACTAGCATAGAGTGACCAAGCTTTCGTACTAGCTTACAATCATTTTCATCATCACGTGAATTAGAAAGAAATTCACTCCCTCTTTCAAACTTCTAGGGACTAGCCCGCGTTCAGACTCCTTAGGCTATCCCGATTAATAAACCCGCATTTAAACGCATCAGGTTTAACAACTTATCACCAAGCTCATGTCGACAGGCCAAATTTCTCATCCCATGTTCAGACGCATCAAGATGTACTTTCAATCACAACCCCACGTTTAGACGCATTAGGGTGTATCTAGCTCGCAACCCCGCGATAAATCGCATCAGGGTGTCACTGGCCTCAAGCCCTCATCTCATCATGATACTTGCCACCATTCATGCGTTCTCACGGCTCGCTAGCCCAGTTTCTCAAGCAATCTCAGTCATAAATCATTACGATAAACATTTAATCACATTATCACCATGAGGATTTTTTTTTAGGCATTAGAACACGAATCAATTGCTTACCCAAGAGGAACAAACGTGTCGTGTCGCAAAGCAAAATTTAAGAAACGAATATCATACCGCCATATAGGCAAGCAAGGCGCATCAACGAGCACGTCATCAATTCAATCATTTAAGCATAACAAATCAATCAATTTCATCATTTCCTCAGCGGAAACTGTCTAGTCGTGTCCAAATGTCCTTAAATAGGTTTAGGGGTCATTCACCTTCGCTTAAGCTAGCAATTCTCGCTAAAATTCGCTCGTCAAGTTCGGCTTCAAGTCGACTTCTTCGCTGTCCAAAACAAGGCATCAAAACGATTTAGGAACTACCCATCGTTACAATCAATTTATCCCATTTTAGCCCCAATTCCACCAATCGTGGATCTCATTAACAACTCAAGGGATATTTTAGTATGTCCTAACGACACATTTAGAGGATGGCGACACCATAAACAGCCCCTAACCGAACCGGACTACTCATATTTAAGACAGAGCAGAAACCGGTTCTGTCTTTCCTTACACAAACAGCCCACTAATTCGCCTTAAGCTCCAAATTATCATCAATTTATCTTGCTAAAACCTTAATCAACATGTTCTATAGTCCCACGATAAATTTCGAAGTTAAATAGCACTCCTAAGGCCTCCAAACAAACAGACTCTTCTCAATTCATCGGCGGTCAGAATCTGTCCGGAAAATCAACTCCTATCCAACCATCAAAACTCATTCAAAACTCAACTAAATCAGTAACCCTAACTCAGTGAATTCAAGTATAACATGTCATGTAACTTCCATAAAAAAATTTGGAGCCATTTGAAGTCTCTAAGAGGGTAAACCATAGCCCTCTCTCAGTTAGTTCAGAATATGTTTCGTTTTCTTTCAAAAATTCTCATAAATTAACTAGACCTCCAAAAATCATGAAACCAATTGGAGCTTGTCAAGGACAAGTTAAACTAACCTGTGGTGGTCGACGGCCGGCCAAAAGGTCACCGGAGGAGGCGCTCGTAAGGACTGAACTAGGCAGATGAAATGAAACTTCATTCTACCATGGTTAAGGTTATAGAAGATTAGGTTAATGGAAAATTAATTACTATCACCCATGTAATGACACTTGTCATTGTATCCACAATATCAAGGCTCCATTGACTCCATTGATTTCTCAGATTTTTCGGCAACCTTGGGGAGGAAGGAAATTTGCCAAATGACTAAAATGCCATTCTCAATTCATTAAGGCAAGGTTAACTCTCTAAGGGCAAAATGGTCTTTTCACACCTTTCGTCCGAAATTTCATTTTCTTAATATTTTCACCCTTGATAAGGCGGCGTCCAATCCATAGCAAATGTTGGAATCCCTCATTTCCATTTTCAAGTTTCGAGATCCTATCTCATGATCGATCTTTTGTCGATCGAAATTTCAGTTTGTCTCGAATTAACAGGTGGTTCTTGCGGACGTTACGCGTATCAACTCTGTGATTCTCATCACACTTAGGATAACTCAAACTACGGCAATTTTGATTGTCATGTAATCGCGAGGGTCTATCGCTAGCCCCGACGGCAACGATCGTCACAATCCGATTTAGGAAAATTTTGTAAATTATACTTTGATTAAGCGGTATCACCCGCGTTCCAACCGTACAACACTAGCAATGGTTTCTTTAATCCTTTTTAGATCGACCTCGGTTCTAAATGTTCCCTCGACGATCCTTATGGTCAAAGTGCCGTTTTCTAATTGAGTTTCTCAAGTCCACGTATCTCATCGCGCGTTAGCCTTTCCCCTTCGATTGATTACTCGAGATTAATCAAATTCGAGTGAGACATAACTGAAATACCTCGATAGATATTTTACATTCAAAGGTCTTGAAATGACAGGAATTCAGAATATCACACCCTCTCAACTAGAAAGTGAGATCCCTGTAACTTTATGTCGATCACGCAATTCTATCGTTATTGTGATAACGTAGGTCTCTAAAGAGTGGGTTTCATACTTATGGGCTTGGGATTTGCCGAAACTTCTAAGAGAACTGCAATGAGAACTTAGCTGAGTTGGACATGAATGGCCCAATCACGGATCCAAGTTGGGCCGGATCGAGAGGATCTGGTTCTCTCTTCTTTTATCTCAACAGCTTGACCTCTTGCAATAGGGGTGTCAATGGGCCAAGTCGCAGGCCGGCCCGAGCTTGCCCTAACGGAGCAGTACCGCAATCGGGCCGGCCGGATTCGAGCCGATTTCTTTTTTTTTTCTTTCCTTTTTTAATTTTTTAAAATTAAAATCAATTAATAAATCCTTAAAATAAAAAAATATAAAAAGAAAATATAAAAATAAATTAAATTTAAAAATAAAAATAGATATTAAATATAATTGGGCGGCCAGGCAGGCAAATCAGGCCTGAAAATGCTCAAAACTTCAAGAAAATTTCGGGCCGAGTTGGTCTGGACCGACTTGCCCGGCGCGGGTACATTTGACAATCCCATCTTGTAGGATGAGGTCAACTCAAAGACCGGGGAGATTTCGACCATTTCGATCATCTCAGTCCACGCGAACCTTACCTCATTAGATTACCATTGTCCGTCCACACGGTCCATCGTTACCTGGGGCAAGTCCCGATCTGAAAAAAAAAACAAAGAGAAAATTTCCCATGCGTGAGTGCTCGCGCAATCAGAAAGTTCAAGCTTAACGATCCCATCGGCTTCGCCGCAACCGCAACGTCAAAGGCTGCGTAGTGGTGCGTGTTTAACGCACGTGATTTTACTCGCCGTTTCCATCTCGTGGCTTGTCCACGCAAGGTGAACATCTGCGCAAAATTGCGTTGGCAATGAGTCTTAACGAAGATTGCATTAAAGCCAAGGGAGCGACCCGTTAACAAGAAAGCAAATGAAAACGCACACGACTTGACAAAGATTGCACTAAAGCCAAGGGAGCGACCGGTTAACAAGAAAGCAGGAAAAGGCCCAGAAAGAACAGAACCGAGGCACGCGGTTCCTTCATTCTTGCTCCGTTTACGGCTCTGAACGGAAACCGCGGATTCGAAATTTCGGAGAAAACATAAAAAAGGGTTTCTTTCACATCCTACGGGGCCTCGTACTTGGCCTTATCTCTTCTGGGTATATATGCGAAGGAGACGGCTTTCCAACCAAAGTCAATGCAGCAACAGCATCTCTCCGCCGAGACTTTACATCGTCGCATGTCGATTCAAGGCCAGCTTCTTGAGGTCACAGGTGTGTGTGACCTATTAACCCCCGCCCCCTTTGACCTCTCTACGGATAGTTGGTCCTTAAAGTTCTTTCTGCCATCATCTTGTTGTTGTCCCGTTTGCGCCTTATGCTTTTTCTGGGTTTCTTGGTTTCTTTCTTGAGTAATTTCTCGGGATTTTTCTCGATTTTGCGATTCAGTTGTCGGGTGCAATAAGTTGAAGGACACCGAGTGGATTTCGAGACAGGATCCCTACGTCTGTCTGGAATATGGCAGCTCCAAGTTTCGCACCCGAACTTGTACCGGTAATTCTGAACCTCACGCACGCCAATTGTTTGTGCAATTGCGTCCTTCCCCTTTCGGATCTGGACATGGGCATTTTCTTATGTGGGTTTCGATGGGTGAAGTTTTCTGGTGTCGAGCTGAATGGCGAAATCTGAACCAATGGGGATCTTGATTTTGATTTTTATTTGGTTTGGTGTGCAGACGGTGGTAAAAACCCCACATTTCAAGAGAAGTTTGTGTTCACGCTCATTGAAGGGCTTAGGGAGTTGAATATCGCGGTGTGGAACAGCAATACCCTCACTTTCGATGACTTCATCGGCAGTGGAAAGTAATTACTTCCTACCTTGAATCCGTTTTGCTCACAACACTGTTGTGGAAACGTTTCCAGTTTCGGTCCTTATGTGGCCACTGGCTAGTCTTCTTATCTAGGTTGTGCTTTTCATTGTCCTCCAGGATTCAGCTCCATAAGGTTCTTTCTCAGGGCTTTGATGACACCGCTTGGCCTCTTCAGACTAAAACGGGCAGGTACAGTCCATTGAATATATTCCTCTTATCTTATGCATGTAGGACTATTTATCAGGTTCAAAAGCGAAAAGGGGGAAAAAAAAAGTTAAGAGGATGGAGTACATAAGATGGCCATTGCGCAAGAATAGTAGTGTGATTTCTCTAATTCGCTTGATTCCAGCAATCTAATGTGAGTTCTTAATAGTACTGCTCCCATGTTTTGTTCCATAGAACGATACAGGCAGCCAACCACTTAAGCCTCACTTTAGCCAGAAGACGTCGACACCGTCCTCTATTTGAAAAAATGCTGATCTTGATTAGCTTCCTCCCCTGGATATGCATAAGGAAAAATTGATGACAAATCAATGACGACTTACCAGTTTCTTCTTTCTCATTCTTTCTCCCATACATTTTGTGACGCATACAGATTTTTTAGCAGGTTCTCCTCTCCTTCACTATTTCTTTATATGTGTGTATAAACTATCTACCAAACCGATATCCTCGATCTATCTCCATGGCATCAAATTCTGAATTAGGACAATTGTCACTCGGCATTTGCATTACTTCCCTCTATAGAGAAGGTTTTGATTGCCTAAACTAAAGTGCCTGTATCTCTCTGATTCAAGATATGCTGGAGAAGCACGCTTGATATTACATTACGCAAATGCAATAGTAAGTACCAATTTGAATTCAGTCGAAAATATCAACCATTACCATTTACCATGATCACTCTGTAGTGGATTCTGAACAATAGTGTGCTTGTACTGTCGCAGAAACCAGGAATGAGCAGTGCACCATCTGCACCCCCATATGTTTCTTCGGCTCCTCAGGTGCCTTTGTATGCACCTCCTCTCCCATCAGCTCCTCCTTACGGTGCACCCGCCACAGCATACCCTGCCACAGCTCCTGCATACCCATCATATCCACCGAATCTAACGGCATACCCATCATATCCACCGAATCCAGCTGCATACCCACCTCCACCGCATTTTTCCTCTCCTCCATCAGCCTATCCTCCTCCAGCATACCCTCCGCCTTCGGCTTATCCTCCGCCTCCATATCCACCACCTCCCGGCCCTCCAGGTATGTGCAGAGTTTCAACCACTGTGCATGAATGACCTCATTGTTCGGCTCAGCGATGAACAACCTCATTATAATGCTAATTCTATGTTGTTCATTTCTCAGGTCCTTATACAGGGCATTATCCGCCACCACCTTACTGATAGAGAGCTTCTGCTAGAAGAAATGTCAAAGGTTCCGCTGGAAGCTGCCGTTGTATTGTATGTAGATCTTGTAATTACATTATCCACCACCGGAAGTTATCTTCCTTTGACCTCGAAACTTTTCTTTTCGTTTTCTTTTTTGATTGTTGCTTCTCAAGAAGTGTTTGGACAGCAAATTACTAGACCGTTGTGTTTCCGTCCTTTTATTACAAGTAAAGTCTATCAACCTAAAAATCCTGCTGGTAAAAGAAAAACCAATTGTATTGCCAATGGATGTCTTCCATATGGGCATATGAGCCCAATTGAGTTGGCGCGGGTCTTGTAAATGATCATGTCCTAGCTGCTAATCTTTTGGTCACAGGTAAATCAAAATGCCTTTTGCATTTATCTGCATCAACCGCCACAGTTTCAGCTCTAATCTCTCAATTCTAGCCGAATGTCGTATTATACATTTTCAAGCAGAAGCTATTGGTAACTACCACGATAGTTCCAACACCATAGAAGAGAAACTCTTGCACAAGGGCCTCGTCAAGAATATGTCCAAATGAACTCAAATGGCAAGCAGCTCTTTAGTAACCGAAATACAGAAAAGCATTGGAAACAATCCCAACGAGTCTCGTTCCGGAAACGTAACATTATTGTTGTAAACATAAACATAGCCTCTGTTTTGCCTATAGTAATACTTTTAACATATTCACATGACCGCCAGAGTTCCACATCGTCTGCAAATCTGTCTCGTCAAAGTACATCTGAATTCCAAGAGGCGAACGTGCGTGCAAATGCCTCATCTTACCTGCGGTTTGGATTACCTCCTACTCCCCTGGAAAAGCGGAAAGTAAATCCTGTTAGCACTTGGCATTATCACATCCAAAGCCACGAAAACAACAACAAATTTTCAGCAGGGACAAATTGATCTCTTGTCACGATGATAATCGCAGATAAAGCCATCGTTATTCCATTCAAAAAGAACAAAGCTCACTCATAGAAGTTATTTGATTAGGATGCATCTTATAGGTGATCCTTCAGCACCAAGCAATCTCAATGGCAGACAATGGACAGTATATACTCCTGCAGGGACATCTTCGAGTTTCAAGGCCTCGACAAGAATAATTTCCTGCAGCATTACCGTAGTGTCAGTTTCTTGAGCCTAGAGCTTCATATGAGAACGCAACGACATGAAATTCAGGCAAAATTACCAAAACTAGTTTAGGTCTGAGACACAAATTCAGAGATGAAGCATGGTCCTCCTTAACTTTGATGGTGAAATTTCACGCGTCAGATCATTTACTTACCCGGCTTTCAAGGAAGACAAGATGGGATGGAATCAAATCATCGTATGCAGCAACAGACAGGTAATCAATTCCTGCATTTTTTAGCACATAATGGTTCATGCAAGAGTACATCTCAATCTCAGACATGTAATAATCTACAAGTTGCAGAACAAGAAAGAATTAAGATGATCAAGTTGCACTATTTTTGAAGAGGTAGATTCAGGAAATAAAAGAAACTGCACTAGTTCTTTGAAGCCTAATAGAATTTATGCTTAGGCATTTATCACATATGCAGGTCTTTAAAGATATCACGTGTTCATGGCGACAATGATTACAGCACCATGATGCAATTCTTGTGTTGTCACGAAGAAAGGGAAAAAAGAAGAAAAATATGCATTTCTTGTTGTGCCTAAGAGAAATAAGATTTGCTTGTAGTGAAGCTGAAAGTAAAAATTGGTGGTAATGGAAGGTAGCTACGCGTCAAAGAAATAGATCCTAACATGGCTTCTGGATGACAATTGAGAAGTATCATGAAGTCCACAATAAAGCAGTGTGAGTCTTGGTAAAAAAGGTGAAGATAAGATGATAAGGAAATAATAGACAGAAAGACTTGCTCAATAGAAATGCATCAAATTAGAAAAGAGGGACAAATCTTACCGACAAGTTTAATGTCTGTGTTCTCTACCAACCATTTTGCTCCATCTCTCATGAATCCCACATAGCTTGTGTCGAACTCCTTTTTGTACATAAGCCGTCTGAGAATGAAACAAAGCACACATCAAAGTTGTCCTTCTGATCAAAGCACTCACTAGTACCACAGTATACCAAGAAACTGAGATCAGTGCTCCAATAGTACACCACGGGTGATACGATTCCCAACAAAATATGAAAAAATAACATTAGTTCAGCTGACCACAAGAAGAGATGTCTAGGAACAGAAGTTCACCTGTCAGTATTTAGGGTTCTGAACAACACCCGTCTCACACCCTTGGGAATATGTAGAGACTCCATTACTTCAGCTGCAGGAAGTAGTCTATGTCATTCTTACATGTTTGGTCGAGCAATATCACAATGTCGTAGTAAATGCAAGCTGAACGCTGCAACCATGTAAAACCATTGACAGCCCAATTGACGCCAAATCACGCAAAAACCATTGATTTTGGTTAAAGCGAACATTCACTTCATTTTTATCTAGCTCAGAGCTTACGCAAAATCCGCTAAGTATCCAATGCCGAGCACTTGTTAAGCAGTTGGCATAATAAGATGTACATTGATGTGATCATCTCATTCCAAATATTTCATAACCGAATCTATATTGAAAAGTTTTCCCAAACAACTATTTGGAGTGGCCCTTCAATGATTTGAAGAACGGTTATTTCTCCAGAACACCGAAATCCACATATAAAGATGTGGTCACTTGCGTCAAGCATGATGGAAGGATGGAAAGAACCATTAGAGAAAATCCAAGGGGATGATATTTGTCTTTTACATATTTACAAAGTAAGATAAAACCAACAAGCACGGCACAAGTAACCATACAAATTGAACTGGTCCTCCATATATGCTGTTTGCACAAACCCATTAATGGAGAAACTTCGTGGAAGAAGCATGTGAAGACTGTCTTTTGACAACTCAGCATGCGCAAAACATAAGTGACCGGCGTACTACAACAAATTCAACCCAGGGACATACCTGTGAGATTCTTATCCCTCGGCACATCAACCAACAAAGCTGGACCTGTGGAAGGAGAAGCAAACATCAAAGTTATACAAGACAGAGCATAGCATAGCATTACCTCAATGAGGATGAGGATTTTACATAAACGAACAGCGACAAAGGAACTAAACTAATGGAAAAGCGCAGGATAAGGAAAATGAGAACGGAGAGACGCTTGATCAACTTGAATTACATCCAATATGTCTCTACATACTCCTCCACTATAAGAACTGGCCTGTTCTAATTAACAAGACTTGTCTTCTCAATTAAGCATCCAATTCCTTGGCCACAAACAACAACTCTTTGAGGTTAACGAACATCGATTGACAAGTGAGACTCATGAGGCTTTGAAGTTCATAAGACAGAGGTCAGTGCAAACTACTACTCGACAAAGAACGATTTAGAAGATGCTTAAAGCCATAGACAGCAGAACCACACAATCATCAACTACGGAAGCTAGAAACCAAAAATAACAACTCCTCCAAAAACCTGGCGACGCACAAAAGAAGAAATCAAACCAACCATCAAAAACCAACACAAAAAGCCCACAAATTTACCATTGAGGACTGCCAAATCAAGCGTGTCCACATCAAAACCAGCATCGAAGTAACGATCAAAGACGTGACCCGGAGCATCCACGTGAGTCCCCGTGTGAGCGGGCAACTTCATCTCCGAGTTGTTCGCGATAGACCCATTCTTCATACTCGCCGCGAGCCGCAGAAACTGACCCAACCCGTCTTCCGATCCCCATGACGGCATGTCACTAGTGATTCTATGGCTGATATCGAAGATCCTCCCGCCATCGTAAACTTCTAGACGAATGGGCTTGAGCTCCTCGCCACCGTCGGATACCGAGCAGTCGCCGACGCTAGCGATGGTCGGGTAGGCGTCAAGGCCTGTGGCGACGGCAACGGCGGCGGCGGCGAGGAGGTGAGCGACTAGAAGTGGGGAGAGAGCGTTCATGGTGACTCGCAGTGTAGAGAGGCAAGTATGTGATCAGGCCAAGAAAATCAAGAGGTAAAAGAGAGATCTTTTTCCCTTCCAACTAGTACGGTGAAGTTGACGTTGACGATGAGGGTATTGTTTTATATCAAGACGGGTTGGCTTGGCTTTGTTGGACTCGGAAATAATACTTCAAAGTTCAAATCAATTCGGGTTTCTCGAGAAAATTTTGTTATTTTTATCCAGAGAGCTGATGTTGGGTATGTTAAGCGGGAGGGTTCCTGTCAGTGAGTCGCTAGGAATTAGCGAGAAGACGTTATCTCCAAACTCTGTCTTTTGCCAATGAGGTTATCTGCCTTCTGACCACATTCCATTTATTGGCCCAAGAAAAATAAAAACATATCATGTTCATGACTTTCAAGGTCCTTTGCTTCCGACCCAAAAAAAAAAAAAAGGGGTCCTTTGATGGAAAAACTGAACTTTTAAGAGCCACTCGCAGAACTAAAAGACACCATCTTCCCATGGTTTCATATGAAGTGATCAAATGTTAGGATTGACCGCGACAATGTTAGTTTTACCTCAATGCACTGTAAATTTTGGAGAAGACTACTACTGACAACAAGGTAGGAGGAGGATAAACGCCTACAAGTTTCTCTTTTCCCACCTTTATACCCATCTCTTGGTTACTAGATCTTCTGCTCCTTTCAACTACGGCGTTCACGACTACCTTCCGATCAGCAAAATCTAACGCGAAATGTCGCCTTGAGGAGGTATCTCTACGTCAATCAGGTGTTCTTGAATGCGCAGAGTTTGCCCGCAAGTCATAATGAACCAAAACAAAACTCAATCAATCCAAGCGAAGAACACATTACCATTGAGAACTTCCAAATCTAGGCTATCCACGTCGAACCCGGCGTCGTAATAGTGGTCGAAAACATGCCCGGGAGCGTCGACGTGGGTGCCAGTGTGAGCAGGAAGCTTGATCTCCGAGAAATTCGCGATGGAGCCGTTCTTCATGCTGAGGAATAGCCAGAGGAATTGTCCCAGGCTCTCTTTAGAGTCGAACGAGGGCAAGTCTGGCGTGATCCTATGCGTGATGTCAACAATCCTTCCATCGCCGTAGACCCGCATTGAGAGTAGATTCTCATTCTTTTCGCCGGTGGGGACGGAGCACGCCCCAGCGTCGAGGCCGGGAACAGAAGGATAGGCGTCAAGGGAGGCCGCGGTCAGAGCATATAAGCTTGGCAGTAGTAATAGGAGGAAGCAACGGTGTCTGCTGCTCATTGTTTCGGCCTTGTTCAAGAATCGGGAAGTTGTAGAAAGAAGCAGAGTCTTTTTTGTACTTGAGAAAAAGGAGTCTGTGGTCCAGAGGGAAGAGCGATCGGCTGCTACGATAAAAGAGATAAGAATTGCCCTAAATTTTCCTCTGGGGAATAGGGATTGGCTGCTGTACTAAGTCAATATTGAGATTATCAAGAAAGAAAAGCGATCTTTGTGGAGTTTGTTATCCTCTGAAAATGACGATGCTTGCCAACTCTAATGCAGTCATTGCATACGCAGGTTATTTCAATGTCAAGACTTCATTGTTCAGGGATAAAAATGTACTAATTAGCCCAAAAAGTACGCAATCAAAGGCCATTGCCTGAGCAGTTGCTGACAGAAGTTAATCTTGAGAGAAGTCATCAGTCTCAGAGATGGACACAGGAACAACGTTTTACTCGAAGTTACAGCCCATCTTCCCAGCTCATGGCTCGTGGTCGTAAAAAGTAAGCAAAAAACAACCTAAGTTGGATTCAGAAAGCTTACCATTAAGAACTTCCAAGTCTAGTGTGTCCACGTCGAACCCGGCTTCATAGTAATGATCAAACACATGCCCGGGCGCGTCCACGTGGGTGCCCGTGTGAGCGGGAAGCTTCATCTCGGAGTTGTTGGTGAGCGATCCATTCTTCATGCTGAAAGCAAGCCAAAGGAACTTCCCCAAGCTCCCCATCGATTCGTAGGACGGCAGGTCCGACGTGATTCTGTGCGTGATGTCGATGATCCTGCCGTTATCATACACTTCCCGGCGTACCGGAACTAGCTTTTCGCCGACGGGGACCGAGCACTCTCCAGTGTCGGCACCCGGGACGGTCGGGTAGGCAGAAAGGGAGGCGGCGACATGGAAAGCAACAAGGGTGAGGGAGATGGACGACAGGAGAAGGCGGCGGAGCGTGTACTTCATCGTTTTGGCCACTTTCAAGAGCTCGCACAAGGCTCTCCGGCTCTGGTACCCAGAAGGAAAAGGGTCTGTGGAACGAGATGCTCTGGTTCTTCTTGCAAAGACAGAATGCGACTTAGATACTGCAACTTAGGCAGTGCCAAGATTGCTGTCCGGTTACACTTGGCATGTGGAAGTACCATAGAACAATACGAAAGCTGAAAGGCGAGAATGTGCTCAGAAAACTTGTGGTGTAGAAGAATGATGCACTTCCCAAAGTCTGACGGGGATGACTGTGACCCATCTCATGAAAAAGATTGGTTTGCCCATATCCCCTTGCTCCATCATATCAATGTACAGACTTTAGTGCAATCCAAGTCCAATCACCTTCGCCATTCCTTCTGTTTCGATCGCGAGATGTGGGGAGTGTAAGGGAATTCTATTGACCAAGTTCACATTCAAGTTGCAGAATCTTTTTGTTCAAGAGGAGCCCAGTTGCCAGCAGCCCACCTCTTTGAGGCAAAACCTTTCGGACCAGCTCATCAAAGATTCGTCTCCGATGGACAAGATTGGGTTGTCCGAACGTTCCTGTTGTTCATCCATCGTTTGTAAGTTCTTCCTGAGGTGTGTTGTGAGAGTGAATCCCTTGTAATGTTTTTCCTTAGTAGTTCGTTTTCATGTTGATGTCTACTTAGTAAGATTATGCAAAACTTACAATTTTTTTTTCAAAGAAAAAGTTCTAGTTTTTAACCATCTATTTTAACAGCTCTATCGATGACAATTAATAACATATTATGTAAATCCTGAAAAGTTTTATAAATATGAAAGCACGTGAAAGTTACTCAAATGATCATGGCTTGATAAATAGCGATAATTTGTTTTCGCTTATTAGACACAATAATTTTTTAAGTACTTGTTTTGAGTATTTACAAAATTCTAGTATATTAAAAAAATGATATTTTGAAACTAGTATGCCGGAAAATTTATTTCTTTTATTTAAAAAGGTGACTAATTCTTTCTTATGTTTTCACTTTAATAATGTATGCAAGGAAATGTAATGGGAAAAAGGAAAAGACTAGGAAAATTAATATCAACTTGAACACCCTCCTCTGTTTTTGCCCCATTTCTGCACCGTGCTCGCTCCAGCAGTATTCCATTCTTCACTCGGTGACCTTCGAATCATGCAAAGTCTCCTCCTGCCGGCGGCGGCGGCAGCGGCAGCGGCGGCGAGCTCCGGCACATTCCTGGCGCCGTTGGGTCCCACCTCATCGCCATATCTCCGTCGTCTCGCTGCCCGAAAGCCCCCATTGCGCGTCGACCACCGGCCTCATCTTTCCCCTCCGAATTCTCTCTCCACCGCTGGACCGGCTCACAAATTGAACGCCTTCCCCTTCGTATCTCTTTCTTCCTACGATGCTCTCGGTTGCAGACGATCCAAGCTGTTCTCCACCTCGTTCTCGTTGGCCTCCTCCCCGGTTTCTCCTTCCTCCACTCCTCCGAACGACGATGCTGAGAAGGCGAAACTTGCCCAGGTTGAGTGACTTCTGTTTGGTGGTTTTGAACTTGTAAGGATTTGAAATCGAAGGAATCGAATGTTGGTAATTTTTCTTGGTAGACTCGCCTCCTGTAAATCGTGCTGAATCTTAGTTTTACTTCAGGTGAGATCAAATTAGCTTGCTTTACATCCAAAATTTAGACTATATTGTTTCTCTCTCTTCTGGGACCAAGGTTGTGAACTTAGTTGTGATTATCATGTGTGAGCGTCGGACTGTGAGTAATGGAACTGGCAACTTTAAAGAACAGTTAATCTAAGAATGAGTGTCCATTGCTGTGATCTTTGGTCAATGTTGGATTGAAGGTTAACACCAGTCAATTCACTGGTACTTACAGGTTCGGTTTAAAAGTTTTGATTTTGTTTATGATGCCGTGCAGGTAGCCAAAAGACTGGAGAATACCTCAAGGTATTTCAGGAGGTTGGGGAATTTAGGGTTTTGGGGACAGCTAGTGTGCACTGTTGTGGCTGCAGTTATTCTTTCCTTTTCGGTGGTTATAACTGGGAAGGTCACGTCACCGGCCACGTTTTACGCCACTGCCGGCGGGATAGCGGCAGCTTTCATTTCTGTCTTCTGGTCATTCGGATATATACAACTATCTGACAAGCTTCGGAAAACTTCTAATGATCCCTCAAAGGTATGCGAGGAAATGCAAGTTGGCCAATCCGCATTAAATGAATACTTCTTGAATTGCAATGCACCTGCTACACTGCTTCAGGAAGTTCTCTTGTACTTATATGTGCGCCTGGCGATGGAGCTTTCCACAATGTGAAAGTGTTCATACTGTTCTTTAGTGATGAGAACTTGGTGCTTCTATGCACGTGAACTCGAGGCAGTTTGGAAATCCATCTGACATCTACTAGCAACCTATTGTATCCGCAGCTTGCCATTCAGTGCAAAGGATTTGACCTTAAATATTTCACTCCATAAATTGGAGGATTTCAAAAGCAATAATTTACAATAGAGATCCCGATCTTTAATCTTTAAAGGAAAGGTCGTTTGTGGATCTTTACCTGATGGAATTATCTCTGTGTCTATTTATGTTGTTCCTTGATCTTTTTTCGCTTCATGTGCTTTCTTTTTCTTAAGTGTTTGCAACCTTGCTCGTGTGTTTTCTCTGAATGACTGCTTTTCGATTGAATGTCTGGTTCAGCTCTTCTTAGAATTGACATTTGTATCAATCAGATATACAAAACCTGTTTCGACTGAAAATCCTAGCTGTGAGACTGTGTTTGCCGCTCCTGATACTAACAAATGGTTCTCTGATGCCGTATGACAATGTTCAGGCCCCTCCTCGTGCAGATGTAGTCAAAAGTTTGAGGAATGGCATCGTGTTGAACCTGTTGGGGATGGGTGCCGCCATTCTTGGCATGCAAGCAACTGTCGGGTCGTTGGTAGCAAAGGCTCTCACTTCCTCAGTGAACCCATATTACCAAGGGATTTCCCCTGGTTATAGTCCCGTTCTTGCGTTGGATGTTTTCCTTGTGCAGGTATTCGCCTACTCCTACTTCCAACTTTTTAATTCAATAGGAGCGGATGTGGATCTTAAATATGATATTGGTTTGTGTTGTTTAGTCCTACTTTCCTCTATAGAGTTACTGCGTTGGTTTAAAAATGTAGGAAGACTGGTTGGTAAGATAATGGAACTGTCGGTGTAATTCTTATTGTCGTGACTCGGCGCTGATCTTGTCCTTGTTTTCTAATGCAGGCCTCAGCAAACACAATCCTTTCTCATTTCCTCGGCCTTGTTTTCTCATTGGAGCTGTTACGCTCAGTAACATTGCCACAGACAGAAGCCATTCCAGTGCCCCGTCTTGCTTAGAATCTGCGTTTCAGTGGCAATAATTGTATCTGTAGACTCAGATACTAATGAGAATTACAGAGCCACAGAAGGCGGAGCTCAGGACTGACATTCGAGTCTTGTGAATCCCGTGGGTCCGGTGGTTACCTATCTCTCTTGTATACAATCCACTGCAAGGTTTGGGTAATTGAGAACCATCACTTTAGCGAGGTAGCGTCTTTCTGGTTAGCGTGCTTTGCAGGAATGTTGGTCAGTTGTCTAAACTCTAAAAAAGAGGATTCTCCTGTTGTGTTTGCCGATATCTTCTAAACAGTGAATGCAATCTCCAGTTTGAGGTGCTTGGATCGTTGGCAGACGATCATTGCCACACTAGTCATTAGATCTTCCCCCCTATTAGGTGGCATAACTAACTCTTTGTTTAAATTTTTTTTCGGTTAGAAATACTGAACGAGTTTCCTTACTCGAAGCTTGACAATAGTGTTCTTGGGCAAATTACTCACGGATCCAAGAAAAGATGACGGATAATGACCGGTGGAAGTAACGTGGCTGTGATCACTAGCTTCACTTTACCTTATGTGTTAAGTTAAATTTGTGAATCCAATAAAAACACACGGCATGCGGGCAGCGTGCTTGTGCTCAGTGAAGTGTGTTGCGTCTAGTATCTAGGAAGGGATTGTGGAGTTGCAACTATTTTTGGGGCCCATCTGCTAGAGTGTACAGGCAAATGACGCTTTGTGGATGGTGTCTTGCTGCGGGCTTTTTTCCAAGTCAGGATAAATAATAATAATAATAATTACCAAAACAGGTGTAAAAAAATTTTATTTACCAAATCAGGTGCAGGGCAAAAAAACGTTAAAAGAATTTCCCGCTTGGCAGGTTGATTGCTTGCTCGGCAGTCACTCACTCTGCCGAGCAAGTGTTGTGTTTTTTTTTTAGTGCTTGGTCAGCCACTCATTTATATTTTTTTTTAATAAGTTGTGGACTCAACTTTCTTTTTAATTTTTTTTTAATTTCCTTTTTTAATCATTTTGTAATTCTTTTTCCTATTTTCTTTTAATCAATTTTTAATTATTCAATTTGTTCTCTGAAATGGACAAAATATTAATAAACTTTGTTTATAATACCATGTTTAGTGTTAATAATCAAACAAACGATGGAGCGAATGAACAATCGAACGAGCGAAGGAAGGAACGAACCAATGAACAAGCGAGGGAAGAAATGATCGAGGCCACGGAGTGAGCAAGCGAACGATAGAACGAGTGAACGAGTGAGTGAATGAATGAATGAGGGAATGAGCGAGCGAAACAACAATCGAGGTTGTAGAGCGAACGATCGAGCAAATGAGCGAGCGAGCGAGCGTTCATTTTCTCTCTTTCGCTCGCTCGTTCGTTCGCTCCGCAACCTCGATCGTTTGTTCACTCTCTCGCTCGCTTGCTCGTTCATTCCCTCACTCCCTCATTCGTTCGCTTCGCGACCTCGATTGTTCATTCGTTCACTCGTTCATTCCTTTGCTCGCTGGATCGTTCGCAAGATTGTTCGTTCGCTTCCTCGTTTGTTCACTCGTTAACGCAAAACATGGTATTATAAACGAATTTCATTCATATTTTGTCTATTTCAAAGAACAAATTGAATAATTAAAATAAAATAAGAAAAAGAATTACAAAATGATTAAAAAAAGAAAGCAACAAAAATTTTAAAAATGAAAGTTGCGTCCACAACTTATTAAAAAAATACATAAATGAGTGCTTGCTCGACAATCACTCTGCCGAGCAAGCATTGTGATTTTTTTTTAATACATTGTGTGTACTACAGAGCAAGCAACAAAAAATTTTAAAATTGCCCGCTCGGCAATCAGGCTGCCGAGCGGGCTCAGCACTTTAAATGCCGAGCTGCACATAATTTAGTAAATAATTTTTTTTTTACACCTACTTTGGTGATTATTATTATTTTTTTTCCTGCTTTGACAAAAAAGCCCTCTTGCAGCTGCCTTTTGTCGTTGGGAGGGTTACTCGGAGACTCCCGAGGTAAGTTTGGAGCGGTGTAACCACATCGTTGCAGAATTGACTGTCGTTCTCTTGCATGGGACACGGGTTTACGATGAGCGGTTCGAGTTTGATGCTACTTCAACATGCTGTATTACTTCTCATCCCCTCCTCCGTTTTATAGAAGATTGCCTAACCGAGTTGGTATTGTCGGCTTCACCACCTCTACCGAGGAGTAAATTTCTGTGCTGATTTTCTATTTGAGCGAGCCACAACTCAGACTGCGGAGACATAATCTAGGTGCAAATTTCTTGTAACGAAAAAAAAAAGTACATTCAGAACGCCGCCGCGACCATTGAAAATACATCTCACACCAAATTTACAGAGGACTTTTGATAGTTCAAACCCAATGCTCGCCAAAACGCAGAGGCCAATGGGCCTGAAGTCTGGCATCGTATTGCCAGTATATGGTCAAACCTTAAACTCATCAAGAAACCAGCGAACCCAAAAGATGACGTCACATGCCAAGATACCATTTCCACGTCTCTAATCACATCTTCCAAGGTACTTGAGCACAGTCAAACCAATGCAGGTGCTGTCCAGGGAAATTAAGTAGTAGGAATCTGGAAACGGAAAAAAACTGATAAGATTCCTACGGGAGAAAAGATTCAAAAGCCCGTGACGATGGTTTTATAGTGGTCTTAAAAATAAAGGAATCGTGACGTTGGACTCCTAGCTAATGACATGCATTCAGGAAAAAAGAGAGTCGTCAATATGCATTCAAGAAAAGAGTGTTGTCGGGAACAAGAAAGAAATCTATAATTGGTATATTCCAACCAAACCACTTCCTGAAATCTATCATGCATTCAAACGTCAATTGAATAAGGAGAGAACTTATGTTCTATATATGACTCGCATTCAACATCAACTGTTAATCCAACCAGCACCAGTCTTTCAAAGCAAATGCACCATAGTAGAGTTACTACTAATGAGTGTAGATATCACAGCTATGATCTTTTCTCCTTGTAAGTGCTCCATTCAGCCAGCTCTACCACAGAAAATTGAATGACGTGATCAAGTATCAAAATAAATAAGAAAATGGCATGATAACAGCCTACCTTCACAAAACACATACGACACAAGACTCTTAGGCATTTTGCACGTCCAATCAGTACGATGGATAGGCTTGCCACTTGCCAGTTTTCAAATTTCAACCTGGAAAGATCCTAATTACTTTAATGTCGAACGTTTACGATAGGTTTGCCAAAGTCAGCTTCTATATATGGATACATCCAAGGGTTTAAAATTCCACGACCTACTTTATGATGCTCACACCAGAGGCCACAGAGAACTTGCATTTGACAATCGTAAGATATACACATATGGGAATGCGACAATTGATCATTCTGTACAATAAGCTTGATTCAGGAGCACTCAGAAAGCATTTCAAAGTGATCATAAGTAGATATGGATGAAATGGCATACAGTTTTGAAGTTGAACTATGCAATATCAACCACTGATTTCAGAACAGTCTCATTTGTCTAGCACAGGCTCTCAGACAGAGGATACACTTGCCTATTCAATCTTCTTTTGTTTGTTAGGAGGCACTGGAATCTTCTTCAAGATGTGTTCGAATCTTTGACATTGCTTTTGTAGAATTCTGTGTGTTACGCACAGTTTATCATTGATGTGGTCCTGATACTTGTCGTACACAAAAGGAACAGTTAAGGCAATAACAATCCCTGCAGGTAGCATAAAACGAAAAAAAATATAACAAATCATCTCGCGATTATGAAGCAACAATAATGACGAGGCAATAGAAAACAAAAGCATTGGGTGTGCAGATCTCACCAATATAAACAAGGGTAAGAAAGCTGAGACAGCCGATGTATGAAATCACCCACAAGCTACAGGCAACCTGATTAGACATGTAACAGGAAACAAATAAGCCCTTTCCAAAAAGTTGGAGGAGTACAGGAACTCAGGAGAGCACATGAAATATGTTCATTGAACTTTCCCAAACCTGCAGGAAGAGTTTCAAGTTTTGATTGACTGTTATCTCACGTGCAATGGATAAACCATGGTTGATCCATTCTACCACGACATCCGCAGCTTTGGCTACAGAATCCTCAGAAATCTCTAGGTCAGGTAGAGGAGGCATTGGTCTGGACATTTGCACACAATCAAATATAACTAAACAAAAAGTAGAATTCACGAGGCCGTAATGCACAACTCTGGAATGAAGAAAATAGACTTTCCCAATCACATCCTGGATTTCCATGATAATCAAGCCTCAGACGCTCCAAGTTCAATATTTTATTCCCAAGGTTGAGATTAACATGCATCTACAGAAAACCTAACATTTCTTCTCCCCCTGTCAAAAAAATGGTAGTCCAGTTTTCTTCATTAATCCTCCAAAAGTTGCCATTTCAGAATAAGTAGAGTCTCTTTTCTCTAACACCTAAGCCATTATTCCCCCCTTTATAACGAAGCCAGCCCTAGGACATCTCCATGGACATAAGCATAACCATAATTCAAAGAGGCATCAAACAAGACGTGAGAGAATGGAAACGGGAGATACCGATTAAAGAGGGCAGCAGATTTAGCCCAAAGGAAGAGTACAAGAACGAGAAGGAACAGAGTGTTCGCGGCGAAGGACAACAGATTGTAACCGCCTCTCTCGAACAGGAACCACATCGCCGTCGAAGAGAGTAGACACGCGACCCCGGCAACCCATCTTCTCCACAGAAGCAAATCAGCAACTAGCACAACACGAGACAGAATCAGTGAATCGATCGAACAGCCCCACAGATCAGTGATCACGTCAACGGTGGCGAAACAAGCAAAAGACTAGTCCTACTGCTGGATAAACCAATGAGGTGCGATCGCTGTCTACCTACAGCGGAATGTACGAAACGAACGACAATGATAAAAGGCGAGGGGAGCGTTACCGGAGCCACCGCCGAGAGCACGATGGACGTTGAAGCGACGAGGTGGAGGAGTCGAAGCTCCCATGGCGTATCCGTCTCACGATCTCCTTCGCCGATCAGACGCGAACGGCGAGAAGTGATCGGGGAGAGGTTAGATCGGGAAGATGAAGGAGGGAAAGAGAATACAAAAAGGCAGCGGCCGAGAAAAGGCTGTTTCTACTTTCTGATAGGGAAATGGGCTTCCGAAAGTTCCACAATTGGCCCCATCTATTTGTTTTCTTTTTCCAATTTCGTCCCTGAAAGCAGAACTCACGAAACTAGGAAGTTCACGAGCATTGAGTTTTGGTACGTGCCTGCCTCGCCAATTCCTTCTACAAGTCCCAGTTGTAACCATGCCGGCATAGGATCAGGCTTTGCGTTCAAATATTTTGGATAATCGGATTTGTATGCGTGTTGCGCGTGCCATTCGGGTACATTAATAAGAAGCTAAATTGGAACAGAAAGAGTTTCTTCCTCAAGGGTCTGTCCATCAAAGGAATAGAAGAGGGGCTATAGGTAATTGGAATAGTTCAGTCACATCCGCCACGAATGACTCCATCACTGACTACTAGCGACAAGCACAAGCCATGGCCCCTGACCACGAGTGAAAGCAACCTCTACACTGTAAGCTTGCCCAACATGTAGTGAGATGGAAACTCCCACCTCTTTCTTGTCACTGAATCAACACCCTGTAAATGTTGCAATTTTCAGTACATTCTTGGCAACGTAGTCCCTCCAACATCCAATTACAGGCTTTAGGTAGGTGTCGCAGGCCGACTCTTGCATAAGGTTGGGCAGGACGGTGAGGTTGGCTAAGCAAAAGGAAATTTCCTATAACAAAGCAACCTTAACACTAGAAAAATTAAGAAGAATGGGCTTGATCAGCTTGCTGCTTCCTCGTCATTGTCAGAATCGCCTTCGTCATCGTCAGTGGACTCCCCCTTCAAATGCTCTCCTCCGCTCGAGCTAGGTTTCAACTTCTTCTCCTTTTTCCTTTGCTTCTTCTTTTGGCGCTTCAAACGCTTCTTTGCTGTACGTTCCTCCGCTGCTTTCAATCTCTCTTCCCTTCTCATCGTGAATTCGGCCATTTCTTTCCTTTTCTGGTAATCAACGTCCATTCTCGCTAGCCGGTCTTGTTCCTTCCGTCTCATCTGCCGATACTGTTGCAAGCATAATTTGCAAATAGTAAGTAACAACTCAGATAATGTGGAAGGAACATGATACCAATGAAACAAAGAAATTTGAATCACAACATCATAACAGATAAGATGAGTTTATCTAAACAAAACACAGCAGGACAACTAACAACATTCACGAAACAAAGAAGTGCACCTAGTCAATAGTGTCGGTGTCAATAATGAGTACTATAGATATCTCACTCCAGTAAAAGCTCAGAATACTAAATGAATAAAATAAGATATTTATCCATGTCATATTCTCGATTCACTGACCAAAAGGGACAGCTTATGTTCATGTGATACCCTGTCAACTAAGCCTGTATTTCTAACTTGACAAAGTATCACCCTTCCCTTTCAACTCACTTTCGATAATATTCCAATGACCAATAAAAACTTCTGCCATAAACTTTGTCTATTTGACCAGATAGAAATGACATAAACAATAAAGATGAGCTCCTCTCTCTCGGCATAGTCAAAACCACATCAGGCGCACTTCGTCCAAAATGGTAATAGTGGGGAGGTTAGATCACTAGATGAGTACATTACACGAATTTGTGGAGTTAGGAAGGCTAGTGTTAATCATACTAACGGGAAGTGAACATCTAGATGCAGAATGAAACACAATAAAGAAACAGAAATATATACATTGCAATTATAGAGAGAAGGATTGAAGCTCAAAGGCAGGAGTAGAAACAGCTTGGGGATTGCAAGTAAAGCCTACAACAGCGACACGCTACCGCAAACAGTTTCTAAGAGGCCAAATCAATGTCTCTCTTTTGCTCTGATAAGAATTCAGATATCCAAAGAAAGGCAATTTTGCAAATCATAGCCATGACCTTGAATCTACATCCACCACTATGGTCTTCTGAAAAGTTCCAGCTAATATCAAGAAGCACTGCACACACTGGACCCAACCACAACATTAAGTGTCCACCGTCTCAGATTACCTCAACACCACGGATTATTGAAACAACTTTCACCCCTTTTGTGCTCGAAGTGACCAGCAGATTTCATCAAATCACCGTATTCGTGACAAACTTACCCCTTCTTAGGGGGCGATACAGAAGCAACCACACCAAGGTCTCTCCGCCAATCTGAATCTAAGATTACCTCAACACCAAAGAGTATTCAAACATTGTATTCATGACAAACTCGCCCCTTCTCTATGCTGTGATACCGAAGCAACCGCACCCAAGGGTTCGCTAGCACGGAGAACTTAAAAGGAAAAACCCAAAATTTAGAACCTCGGGAACTGACCTGATGAAAATCCCCGGACCCTGAACCAGCAGAACTACCGGAGGTGTTACTAACACGGACCGGAACATTCTCTATGATCCTCCTCAGCTTGACCTCCAAGTCCTCCTCTTCCTCCTGAAGCAGCGGCGCGGCATACTCCACGAGGGCGGTGGAGCCGCCGCCAGCCGGGGGCCTCGGCGGGAGCTCCGACTTCGGCTTCCCCGCCGCCGCTGCCACCAGCTGCAGGTCTCCATCTCTGGGTTTGCCCGTCGACATGTGTAATCAGAAAGCCCTGATCCCCGAGGGTCCAATTTAGGGTTTTTCCCCCCAAATTTTTCCGTCGGCGGTAAGAAAATTCAGCTACAGAACTCCGGATGGTTTGATCCGAAGGCCGATGAAGAACGAAATGCGATTCGATTCGATTCGATCAGACGACTGAAGTGGGATTGAAACCGGAGATCCGTCGCTGAGGAGCGATGATGATGGATTCGAATTCGGTGAGTATCTTCTTTTTCCCTCCATGTTGGGCCCTTCGGGCATGAGTGCATCTGCGTCGACTGATTGGGCCTTTGTTCTGTACCTCGTTGCCTACCCATTAGGGATGCAATCGCAAAATTAACTGAGTGATTATCAAAATTTTGGTACATGCTCACCACATATTTATTTTTTATTTAGCTCTAATTGAAAAAATTCCTCTGTGCAAAGCAATGTGATTAAGGTCGAATTTCCTTTTATCGCTCGACTTTGAAAGTCTAGAGAAAATTCGATGCTTTTCTCGAACCTCGAGTTGCATGCATGAAGAGGTCAAGCGATTATTGACTAAATAAAACATCTGAAAACTTTTGAGAAGATACCATTACTTGACCTGTTTAATATAGTATGTAATCACGCAAAAGATCTTGATTATATTTTTAATTTGTGACGGAAAGTCAAAGAATGCATACTTCTGCTTAGGCTAGGGTAACAAAACCGGCTCGTCTTATCTCGCTTACCAAATAGCGATGAGAAGGATGATCCCTAATTAACCTATGTCGGTGTTTAAGTAGATGATTCTCTCGTCCTGTCGATAAATCGATAAGCCTCAACTATTGCAATTGCATCAATGTATCTTGACGGATGAATCATCCTCATAAGACAGCAAGAAAGATCTCTCACGATGTTTGGCCCCATCTGGGGTTTTTAGCTCTCTAATGCTCAAGGATAATCAGGCATAACCCACATTTGAACATGTTGCGCCGGAAATTATCGATTGAATATTTTTCAAAGTGTAGATGAATGGGTGAGTTAATTAACAAAAGTTGCGAGGAGTCTTGATTTTGTACAATAAGTAAATGGCAATAAATTTTAATGTACGAAGGGTAATCGTGGCTGCCATTTAAGTTATAGAAAAGTAAATAAAAAGATAATTTTTTTTTTTGGTAAAAGTGGTTGTTAAATTTGAAATTACATCTTTTGTATTCCATTTCCAAGATAAATAAATCCTTAATTCTATTTACAATTACAATAACATTTAGGACGGAGCTATTTCCACTCATATTTTGGCTAAGATACTCATTTATTTTCTAGTTAACTTACCAGAATACATTCTTCTTTCTTCAATTAAATGTTTCTTTTTATATCAGGCTAATTCGCAAATATACATTTATTTTTAGTCGATCTTAATAAAAATGAAAATGTAGAATTGATCACAAAATAGAAAAAAGTATCATAAAGTGTCCAACACATTTGTATTTAGATATATATTAAAAAAAGGATAAATACATATATAAAAAATATGAAATTTCGTGATGTTCAACTATTGATCTAAAGAAAAAAATTAATATTGATTGTAAATTCAATCTCACAGCGAGTAGATCAACTTATGTGAGTTTAAAAGTGTAAATGTCTAAACAATTTTCAACCACATCTTACAATTCATATTAAAATGTGAAAAGATAAAAAAAAAAAACACACAAATAAGGGATTTGTAACTTCAGAAACCTTCAAGTATATTTGAAAATTATTAACAAGATCAAAATCTGCTTAATAATTATATTGGATTTTAAATTTCAACTTTGTAATAAAGTTTTCCTCAAATTATTTCATAAAAAATAAACAGTTAATTGTGTATTCATAAACCGTTATAGATAGAAATTTCTAACATTTTATATAGTTTTTCTAATTAAAACCATGAGATCGTAAATTAAAAATAACGAACTTCTCTAAGAAAAGTGATAACATGATGCATTATAGAATGATATTTTATTGGGTGTAATTTGATATATTTAAAAGGAAAAATAGAAATAAAAGGAGTTGTATTGGTTAGGTTGATTAAAACAAATAAATAAAAACTATAAAAGGAGTTATATTGTGAATTTGATATATTTCATTGATGTTGTTATCCATCAAGTCTGTAGCTTGTCGATTATAACAAAATCATTTTTTGAGAAGTTTTTATTTGTATTTACTTGTGAATGAGATGTTCCAAAAGCGGAGTAGAAGTTCCTAATATATATACAAACACTCCTTGATGACAGCTGTAGATATCTTATTAATTTAACAGTGGAAAATTCATCTTCCTATCTACTATCTACCTGCATTTATTATAAGAATGCATGATTTCATTATTACCCACCCCTAGGATCATTCTAAAATATTCAAAAAAGAAAAACCTAAAAGACTCATTTGAAATCTCTTGAAATATCACAATCCTGATAGAAACCCTCCGGATCGATACATTTCTTGGACCATGTCAATAAGTTCAATCAAGGTAATGTGACAAATGAGGGCATGTGCATTGGAATCCCAAGCTAGCGAGGATCTACCCGCATATCAAAATATCCTCACCATGGTAGAACATAGATGTATGCTCATTTATTGATGCAATTTCATGAAAAAAACCTCAACTTTAAATTTAAAATCAATTATATTACCAACTTTTTTTATCTAAAATAAAAAAATCCTCAACTTCTAATTTATTCTCAAATCTATCCAAACCACCGATAGTTGTCTGACTTGGATTTGAAGTATTGTTCATCATCCTTGTACTCCCAAACCTCATCCAGATCCGACCAAAAAAAAAAGAAAAAACCTCATACAGATCTTTTTCCTCTCTTGTTTCTCTCTCTTTTCCTTTTATTTTCGTTTTTCTCCTTCTGACCCTGCAAAGCGCGGCTTGGGCACTCTCTCTCTCTCTCACTCACAATGGGGAGTGGAGGGACCTTCTTCTTTGATGGTTGAGCTTGATGTTTCCGTTCTGGTCCAAGTTCTGACCACGCAGAAGCTTAGCTGACGCAGGCGTAGGAGTTAAGAGGCTCATAGTTCCCGTTCGCGCACATCCCCCGTCCCCCGGGCGAACAACGTCGCGGCCTGGGAAGGTGGCCTCGCAGCTGGCGACGATGATGACGAGATAGTTGTTGAGAGAGCCGCCAGGGATCTAACGAGCAGAGCAGAGAGGACTGCTCAGTATCTGTGCAGAGAAGTCGAGATGAAATAGTTCCATGGTGATGATGCCCGACGCATTGGCGTCCGGCGATGGCAGTTGAAGATGGAGGCCCGACCTTGGTGGCGTGCAGAACCGTGGCAAGAGGAGTCGCACCAGTAGATTATGCAAGCAGATCCCGAGACAGCGGCGAGGCGAGCCGGACCAGGCGTAGCGCGCGAGCAGAGCCAACCGCAGCGATGCGACCTCGTGTAAGTGGCGACGCGAACGGGAGCAAAGGCCGCCTCTATGGAGAAAAAGGAAAATAAAAGGGAAAGAGAGGAAAAGATCTAGATGAGGTTTGGCAACACTCAACAGGGAGCGTGGATGTGGAAGTGAGATGAGATTTGGATGAAGAGTTAGACTAAATTAAAAGTTGAGTATTTTTCTTGAAACAAAAAAAAAAGTTGAGAATATAATTTACACTAAACATAAAGTTGAGTGTTTTTTCAATTGAATTTGGCCCATTTATTGAAGAAATATCTTCTCTTTCTTAACTCATATTTGATTTAATTATGTCCAGTAAACATGTTTAAATATAATGTGGATGTACGGAGTTACAATTTATTTAGAGTAAATCTATTCCTACAACTCTCTCTCAATTCTCTCTCACCTTTACTTGATCACATGCTCTCGCTCTGCATTCTCAACTCAATTTGGGTGTCAATTTTCACACATTGAATTAAATATAACAGTATTTTAACAATATATATCAAGTATGGTTTGGTAGAACACTAGATTTGTATGATATGAAAATAGATCAATTTTGGGTCAGACTATTTTTTACCAAACCCAAATCCGACCCTACACGACCCGTTTAACGAGTCTGATAGTAGGTCTCGCAGCTCGAAATGCGACAATCCGAGCTTCTCGCTGTAATCACTGTTGGCGAGTCCAAAACCAAAGAAATCCCTTCACACGATGTAGTAAACACTCGGGCTGCGTTTGGTGGTCCGGATTTGGGCCCGAATAGGATAGGATAATGTTGAATTAGAAATCCTCCGGATTATCTTTTGAATTTTGTAAAATCTCATTTTATGTTTGGTAGATGTCCGAATGTGATATGATATTCACACTGTTGGAGGCCGAGGCTGAGTCCGGGCTGCTGTAGTAGTGGCAGCGGAGGAGTCGAGACCGTGGAATCTGAGGACGAGGAGTACGGCGTGCAAAGAGACCAATTTAGCAACAGGTCCATGAAACAGCAAGACCCAATAAAGTTCTTGCACTGTGACGATCTATAACCATCACGGGCACAGTGAAAAAACGAGTCTTTCTATTTGTTTTTCTTGTTTCCACTAACGTCCATGTTTCCACCAGTCGAGAATTGCCGTACTTGAAAGCTGCGGTGACAAACATCGAAATCCGGGATGGGAGGCTCCATGTGGTAATCGATCGGTGCAATCTGGACGCTGAAATCCGCAGAGCCGTTCTCCGGATGCGGCGCTGTATTGGGGTGCGAATCTTCTATCGGAAGTGGCTCTATTTGCGAGACGTTCCACGACCCTTGCTCGCAAAACACTGTAACCCAGTGCGTGATTAGCCAAAAGTATTGCAGGCAAGAGGTCAGAGCTCTGGTGAGAGATGACCTTGGACTGATTTCAGGATCGTCAGTGGAGTCGTCTTCGGAGTCGTGGCCCGCCCTCCGCCATAGGAGTCGTTGTCGGGATCGTGGAGTCGTCCTCCTCCTCGTCGAAGTCATTGTCGTCCCGCGGAGCGGGCAGAGATGCTCTCGAAGTCGTCGTTGGAGGTCAAGGCGCCCTCCTGGGTGTCCATGAAAAAGGGCGAGGCGTGGGCGTCGAGGGTACGTTATTTTTTATCCAATCCAAATGTATCATACTCCCCTTCCTCGGATTTCTTATATGGTGTTTTACCTGGCTATATCCGGTTTTATTCGGTCCGGACAACATCGCCAAACATCGGATAAGATGATTTGTTGTCCTATCTGAGCTCAAATTTAGACCACCAAACCAGCCTTGAGGTACAGTCGTTAGGCGAGGTTTCACTCACGAGTCACGAGATTATCGCTTTGGTGTTGGAGTCATATGATCTCTTTGAGGGAGCAAGCGCGTTCTGCATAATCCGATTTTGGTTGGATTTCCAAGAAGCTAATGTGTGATCTATAATCGAATTTAATCTGATGATTCTGACATATTTTAATAATTTATGAAGAAGCCAAGCACATGTGCACTGCCTAGGGAAAGAAATTCGCATCATTAACCACACTTGGGCTCCTATTATATTTGGTCCATTAGATCCCATATGATTTCTTTCTTATCCCCTCATCCTTATCACACACACACACAATACACACACGCATATACATGCATACAATCTCCAGCTTTGGTTAGTCGAAGCACAGTGCTTGAGCATCGATATCGAGGGAAAATTATGAAATGTCATAATTCTAAAATTGGATGTTTGTCACGTGATAACGAAAAATTACAGTAGAAACAAGACTGTATATGAAGTTGAAGATTTTTTTTTTGAAAAAAAAGTTTATGATAGAAATGGTACCGTAATCTTGAGAGGCTTCTTATATAAATAGAAAGCTATCTCCCTTATTTGTATAATCCAACACTTGATCAATACAAAGCATTATCTCGATAAACACTTTATCTCTATGCAATCTGGCTAAACAAGCAAGCGATCACTTGACTCCACCTCAGTCGTCGCACGGTTCCATCACTTAACTTAGGCACACCAACGATTCTCAAAGAAGCCTAAGTCGCTACACAGTTCGATTTCAAATAGTCGGCCCATGACACGAGCTCTCCAATCACGAGAGATGGAACATTCCAAAGTACAAGAAAGTGGAAACGAGCACAAAATCACTAAAAGCGATCTTGACGGAGGATTAGTAGAGGCAAATTTTATGACTCAAGTGAAAGTTGATGGTCGTTTATGAGATAAAAAAAACTAGAGTAAAGTTGAAAGTGGGCCTTGTTGGAAAAACAATATTAAAAATAACAAATATGTTCTATAATATTGGACGATATTCAAAATTCAAATGGTAATAGTAAATGTAGGCAAACTGCCTTAAATATCGAATCTGTAAATATATTCAATTGGCAAATACACAAAAGTTAATTCGACAAAAGCACAAGCATTGCACAGAACCACAGCGATATTGAAAGAAATGGAATTGATACGAATACCGAGGCCTGTGTTCAATACAGTTTTATTAAAATAGATTCGTCCCCCCTCGTATGTGATTTGAGGTTTCGTGAACATATGTATCATAAGATACAATGGTTGGCAGCGATAGAGACAAGCGCAATACTTCAAAGTTTTCGACAAACTTGAACAAATCGTGAACACTATCAGAAACAATGCAAATGCAGAGATTTGAAAGAGAGAGAGAAGAAGAGATATATTTTTCTTTCTAGCGTTTTTTTTTTATCATTTGAAACAAAATGAGAAGTCACCTATTTATAGGATAAGTGAGGTGCTTTAAAAATAAAGGAATAACAACTAAATAAATCTGTCACTATAACTTTAATTATGTTACAGCAGAACCATAACAGCAGAGTCATAATGGCAGAGCCGTCATGCTTATATAATATCAGTACAACCATAACGGTAGAACCATAACAACATACTCGTTATACTTTTGTAACGGCAGAGCCATTATGCTTTGATTTTATAATGGTGGAATTTAATGTCATTGGAGTGGCGTTACTTATTTAATTCAGCGACTATTACAATAGAGTTGGAAAAAATTAAAACAAAATATAAAAATGAGCTTGTCGCGAGGCCCACTTTCCGATCTTGCATTCGTGTACGGTAGTGCGCTTGAGTCCAAGTTTCAATTTGTCGAGCTTTCGTTGGGGTTTGTGATTTGCACCATATACGCATAGGTGCGAGGCATGGTGCATGTGTTATGAAAGTTACTACTTTAAATGAGTGTAACTTTATATAAAGCACCACAATCCTTCTTTATTTTCAATGTGGGACTAACATGATTTCACTTCCCACTTTCAACTCAAGGGCGTTCTTTGATAAATAATTTCTCATTCACTCACCAATAAAAATATCTCATATTTTCCAACAGGCCTAAACTTTTATCAGAAAAAAGAAAATTATTGTGGAATTGGTATTTGACTTAAATTATGTGAATGTTTTTTGTGAGACAAAAAAAGTTTGGACTATAATTAAGAATTGATGTGAAGTTGAAGGATTTTTTATAGGATAAAAAAATTGAAGTAAAATTGAAAGTGTACCTAAAATTAGTTTTTTCTTTTTTTTTGGGGGGGGGGGGGTGAGAAAAGGTGAAATTGGGATAAGTGTTAAAGTTGATTTTTTTTTTTTTTTGACGAAAGGTAAATGATCGGGTTTTCGCGTTCGGTGTTTGGCCCATAATGACGACCCGAACCGAAGTGAAGGAAGGGCGAAGGGTGCTTTCGGCTTATGGGCCAATCCGGTTCCAGGTTGACCGGGGTGGGGTCCACCATACAGACAGAAGCCAAACACGAAAAGGCGACCGGTCAAATTTAAGTGGCACACGTTTTGATCGTGGTAGTGGTGGCGGGCGTTTGACCCGAGGCTTGCGTGTGAATGGAGCTCCAAACTCCGATAGTCGGCGTTTCGTGGTGGTTGGTACTGAGGAAAACCCATCACCTTTTTTCTTTTTCTTTTTTTTTTCTCCTTTTTAGTTCTTATCAATTTCGTAATTACGTCTTGTAACTACGTTCCTTAGTTGCCTTTGATGTCGACATCCTGCGTCTTTTATAAGCAAGGAAACAAATATTGTACCGTTGGCGACATTCATGCAAATTCATTCCAAATTAACTTCATCGCACGGTGAGGGAGGGAGGGAGAGGGGGGGGGGGGAGAGGAGATACAAAAAATAATTAAAAAAAAGTATCAATTTGTCATGATAATTCAAAGACAGATGATCAGACGAGCCAATACTTATTCAAAGACAAGTTTTTTTCCCTTTACTTTTTCCTGCAATCTCTACTTACGCGAACGAGACACTTTGTTAAAAAAAAAGAAAAAAGAAAAAAAAAACATATCGAAGCAGCGCCCCGAGAATTCACCGGATCAAAATAAAAAATATCTCTCTTTTTTTTTTTTTTGTTGCATCGCAACTGTTCATATCCTCTACGTTAAATAAAGAGAGGGCCAATTTTATCTTATTTTTTAATGGGAAAAGCAACAACTTCCATACATTCGATCGTCCAATCGAATCGACCCTCTCTTTTGAATTTCCGTTTCGCAGTTTTGAAAAGTCTCGCACCCGCAGTGGAGTTCGACAAGGAAATAAGTTAAAATCGAAAAATCGTTAAGAGATTAGCTTGTGCCGTTGGGGGAGGGGGTCGCGTGGAGGGTTCAGATCGCCAGCCTGGACGGACAGCTCCTCCCGCAATCATGCCTCCTCCAATTCCCGCGACCGTTTTTGTCGTTTTCCCCCTAACTCCAACTCTTGTCCCTTTCTCCACGTCATCCCCTTCCGTGCACCTTGAAACTGCCTTCGTCTCTTAAAAAAAAAAAAAAACAGTACAATTTGTTACAAAGGATATATTAACTGGTGCTTATCTATTGAAGTGCTACTTAATAAAAATAATTACGATGGCCAATGTATTAGTGAAGCGTTTTTCATTGATGTCTTATCGATCGAAATTTGGGACTACTGGTAGGATTTGAAGCTACTTTCAGGTAGCATATTTAACGGCACCAACGGCCGTTAACAAGACCCTTTGCTGCGTTAAACAATGTAGTAGAAACAATTCAATTTTCAAAATATCAATTACAAAAACGACAGAAAAAATTAACGCATTCATAGTTTGCGTAAGGCACTTGTCACCAAAATCAAAAAACGCAAAATCTAAATTTCTTGGCAATGAATATGAACGATTTCGTGAAAAGTAAATAATCTCTAATGATTACGCATCGAATTTCGTTGATAAGTATTCTAAAGACATCGAATGTGCATTAAAGCGAAATAATATATCATACTCTCCTGCACTTCGTGCGTGATAAATAATTTTGAAATTTGAATTTTCTAAATAAAGAATGAAAATATTTAGTAAGCACGACACCCGATTTTTATTTTTATTTTCAGGTGAAGAGACACCCGATTATAATAAACTTAGCAAAAATGTGTGCTTGTTTAGGTTTTGCCAGTTAAAAAGAGAGAGAGAGAAGAGAAAAGAGAATATTGCTTTCCACGTAGGCGCAGTCAAACTTATCCTAATCCCCTCACTTAAATACCATCTCCTCAATCTCTCGCGATACGTTTTCGCAGCTCCAACCTTTTCACCTACCCCCTTCAAGTTTCAACTTCCATAACTTCATGACTCTCATAGATAATTCAGGAAACAACTTCGATATTTTCTGTTCCAGCGAGATTTTAGTCTGTTTTTTTCCGTTTCGTTATTCTCACGTCCACGTGGCGGCCCTATGTGGTTATCCAGCTGGGGTGTCGACTCACCGGTTACCGGGTAACGCCGGTTCGAACCATCGCACGTTAAAGCCCTACAACGCAACCGGCTGGATGGCTCTACAGGACCTCCTTTATAAACCCACGCTTCTCCTTCTCTGTGCCTCTAGCGCTTCAGTCGCTAGTTAGTCGAGCAGCGGGACGACGGCGAGTCCTGGATTCGAAAAAATCGATGGAATCGGACAGCGCGGTGGAACCGTCGCATGGAGATGCCGATCGCGTCAAGGGTCCATGGAGCCCAGACGAGGACGATCTGCTGAGGAAGCTGGTGCAGCACCAAGGCGCTCGGAATTGGTCCTTGATAAGCAAGTCGATCCCCGGGAGGTCCGGAAAGTCGTGCCGCCTCCGTTGGTGCAACCAGCTCTCGCCGGGGCTGGAGCACCACCCCTTCACGGAGGAGGAGGACAATCTCATCCTTAGGGAGCACGCCAAGCACGGCAACCGCTGGGCCACCATCGCCAGGTCCCTTAGCGGCCGCACGGACAACGCGATCAAGAACCACTGGAACTCCACGCTCAAGCGCAAGTTCTCAGCGGCGATCCCCGATGGAGATTCCGCGGCGAGGAGGCCGGAGGAGAAGAAGCCTCGCGGCAGGAGCCCGGGGAGCCCACCAAGCTCCGAGCTGAGCGATCCGGTCGCGCCGTCTGGATCCGATTCTCAGCTGCAGTCCATGGAGGAGAGGACAGCTGCCGACTTGGCGGCGTTGGTACGCACTCGTCGCGGGTCGCGGGTCGCGGACGATGGGGAAGAGGACGGTCCTTCGACTCACCTGTCGCTGTCGATTCCCGGCAGCGAGTCGAGCGAGATGGGAGGGGGGCGGGGTGTGGACGTGAGCAGAGATAGAGGAACGACGATGCGGTTCGGGCCTGAGTTCACGACGGCGATGCGGGCTGTCATCAGGACAGAAGTGAGGAACTACATGATGGAGCTGGAGAGAGGCGTTTCTGGGCGCAGTGACAATGAGGGCTGGCGAAACGACGTCGTCTAGCGAATCTGAGTCAGGGAAGTGGAATAAACGAAAATTTTTGGATGTGCTTAAATTTAATTAAAACGGAATTATTCCCGAGACTGTACATGAAATATAAGCGAGGTTGAGGTTGAGGTTGAGGTTGAGGTCGATGATTATGATATGATGGTGGGTTTTAGAGTTTATTTATTATTTATTATTTTTTTAATCTTTTCCCTTCACAATGTGTTTCTTCGTGAATATTTTAAAAAATATGTGTAATTTCCGTTTCGGATCTATATTTTGACCGTAGGATGTCAAAGGCAAAGGTTACCAACTTACCACAGAAAACATCAGAATCTAAAAAAGGGAAATTAGGGTCGGTTAGGGTCTTGCGCGTAGCGTGAGGCAAGCGCCAACGGAAAGCGTGGGGCGACTTGAATTTGGAAAATCTGGGATGGACCGTTTCGGGTCGCATTTATTGTTTGGATTTGGTTTTTGTATTTTTGCTTTTCCATCAACAGCGCATGTGATATTTGAGATTTGGATATAGTAAATGTCTCATATTCTCTATTTGAGTCACATCCAGAATATTATTAGAGGCAGGCGATATGATAAATGTCTCATATTCTTTATTTGAGTCATCCAGAATATTCCGTCCCATATTTTCTATTCGAATCATCCATAATGTTCTTAGAGGCGGGCAATATTGATAAATGTATCTTCTTCTATAATTCTCGACAGTTGTTAGAGGGGGGGAACGACACAACAAATATCTCATCTTCTGGAGTTCTCGGTAGTTGTTAGGTGCATTGTAAATCATTGGATCAATAGTTACAAAGAGAGAGAGATCCCTTGCGCAAATAGGAGCTCACTTCTCATTTGTAATTTGTTAAATTCCCCCCGCAAGAGCTTGTTTTTAGACACTCTTCTCTCATTTGTACGATTCTCTCAAGAGCTTCTCTTTAGATATTTGTATCATCCAACACTTGAGCGAAAAATAGAAAATATTTTCTCTCAAAAGTTTTGCTTTAAACTTCTTCCTTTTCCTTCCATTAAGATCTGGGTGAGCAAGCGAGCATGTGCTCCAATGATAAAAGAAGCCTCAGTGTTCAATCCAAAATCGTCTTTCCCATTAGCCTTAGTAGTTGTATGACTAGTTTTATTTCCCCATTAGCATTAGGTGCTGCATGACACACTTTTTTTTTTTTTTTTCATTTCCATGCCAGAATGACTTCTGACAGGAAAATGCGTTTGGTAAAATCCAATCTAAGTTAGAAAGCTATTTGATAAAAAAATTGACTTATGGTAGGATTTTCTATTTCTAGTAAGATTTTGACTGATTTTCCTATTCGAGAAATCATTCTTGTAGGGTCGACCACGGCTGGCCGCCGCCGCCGCCGGTCGTCCATCGCCGTCGGTCGCCGCCATCGAACATTTTTTTAATAATGTTTCGAACGTTTTCTTCTTTGATCGTTGTCAAACGTATTTCTCAATCAGAAATCAACTTTTGAAGCAGAAGCTGAAAATTTAACTTTTACTCCAAAGCAAAAGCTGAAAAAATCCATTTCTCTGCTAGAAGTAATTCTCGGGCGAAAAGTGTTTTCATGTGCAGCCTTAGTATTTGGATGATAAGTTTTATCGTGGGAGACTTGTTGAGGTCGTTTGATGTTCAAGATTTCAAGTCGCGAAGGAACTTGCTCTCGCGGCGTTGGATCGCAACAAGACACGAGATAGAGATGTCTTTGAATCAAGACGGTTCCAGCTCTTTCTTCTCTGTCGTGTGGAACTCTGACGTATACAAGTCACTCAAAACGGATTGCTCTTAATTGAAAGTTTCCAGTTATCTCCCACTGTCAAAATACGCTTGTCACTCCAAACTCACCCAATTTCGAAACATCGGTAGACATTGAACTTTTGAGTTCTACTTTGCAAGGTAAGCACAGTAAGTTTCGGTTGTAATTATGTTAGCGTGATGGGCTGAAAGTTCATATCGAAGCATTTGAATTGTTCCTTTTCCAAATCAATACAATGTGGTCGATGATGTGCGCACATGTAGGCATGGCGTAAATTATATTTGTAAAATTCGGAGTTGTATAAGCTCGCTTATTAATAGATCTATTATAAGGGTAACAACTTAGCACAATAGAGTCAAAAGTAATTTCATATTGTAGATATTGACATTCTTGGCTTTTATACCAGTTTTAACAAAGGTGGCAACTAAGAGCATGCTTGGTAACTAGTCTATTTTTTTTTGTTTTTCTGGTCTATTATTTTATGGAATAGAAAAATAACATAAATTTGTTCATGTTAGTTAATTTTTCTATGGCCCGAGAATAGATTTGGAACAAAAACAATAATTAAAAAGTGTTAAAACAAATGCAGAAAATCAAACAGAACACAAGGATTTAGATGGTTCGACCAAGATAATCCACGTGCACGGGCAATTCAAAACAAGATTCCACTATAATCAAAGAGATTACTGTTTACAGAAGTCGATCTTATATACTAGACAAAAGCACGCGGCTCAAAAGTCTCTCATAAGCAAAATAAACTCTAACCGCAGCATAAATAGAGCCCAAAAAATTTTCTCGGGGGTGTTGCCCCCGAGTTCCCATAAAGATCTATTCGTATCAACCCAAATTTCCGTGTCACAAACCAAATATCAAGTTTTTCTCCACTTTTAGACCGCACAAAAAAGAATTTGTCAAGTCGGGTGATGAAATAAACCGAGTGCATAAAATTCAAGACAAATTTAACAAAAAGAAGTACTTCATTGTTCCCAAATATAGAAACAGAAAAAAAAACTTTTTTTCTGAGAAAAAAAATGATAACATACCCTATATTGAGACTCTTTTAACCCGCGTTTGATCATAAGAAATAAGTGAGGATAGAATATGCTATCCCGTGGTTGTAGTTATCTAGGAGAAAGGCTAGTAGGTCAATTCTCAAAGAATTCGACTTCGAATGACCCTCGATTCTACGTGGTCTGCTCTATCGATATTATGCCCAAATTCAGATGGCATAAATCTCCGCTAAACAACAACTTACTCTTTAGAACTTATCATTGGATAATTTCTAAAACATCGTGATGTTTGAGTAAAATAGAATCGATCTCAGTCGCGTCTTGTCTCTGTTTATTCGAGTTTAAATTCATAGTTCACCAAATAGTAGATCAAATATGAAGGTATATTTGGATTTCTTATCGTATCATATAGACTACGCAGCCTAGGTGACTCATTGCCTGAATTACAGTGATGACCTTGAAACACGACCCGAGCGATTTAAACCCCCTGACTCAAGCCCAGGAACACCAGGCTGGTTTAGGTTCAGCTAAGCTAGGCTTCGGCCCAATCAAAACTAGTTCGTCTACCCATCAACCGGATCCGACCCGGAACGGTTGCACCACCTCCACCCAATCCCGAGGTTCGACTTTGGATTTTGCAAGGGCAGAGAGAGAGAGAGAGGACATCGAGCGATCGACTTCTTCAACTCGAGGTGGCAACGGAGGGAGTTCACAGACTGTGCCAGAGAGAGAGAGAGAGCGAGAGCTTCTTCGATTCTGTCAGAGTTTCGACCGGGAAGTTTCTGCGATAGCGAATCGAGAGGGTCAGAGAAAAAGATTGAGGAGAGGAAGGATTTAGAAAGAGATGTTGCCGACGGCATCCAAGGGGCGGTCATCGTCCTCAGCCTCTCGATCGAACAACATGTTCGCTCAGTACCTCCGCAGAATTGTCAAGGTCCCTAACTTCCCTCTCTCTCTCTCTCTCTCTCTCTCTCTCTCTTTCTCTCCCGTTTTCTGGATGTTAACATCTTTAGCTAGTATCTCTGTAGATCTGATCTCCCTTATGGTCGTAGCTTTGCGCATTCTTAGCTGGCGATAGAATGCTAGTCAAATTGCCGTGTGTTTTTTTTATCGTGTCGAGTAATACGCTAAATGTGAGCGACTAATTAGATTTTGATTCGTGTACGTCTCGGAAATTTGCACCGTCTAGCTAACATTGTGCTTGGATTAACTTGTTTCTGCTGGGTTTTGGGGAACGCAGAAAATGATAGCGATGCGTCTGTCAACGTCACTGCATCACTGAAAATGTTGAGCTGTTTTGAGGACTCTCTGTGAATTGTTATCATTAATTTACTTTCTTATATTAGTCTGGATATATTCTGATCATGGCTTGATCCGTGTGTGAGAAGTTTAAGCGTGAGATTTGTGTGCTGATCAATCTTCAGTGTTGAATGCTGAGGTTCCATGGGTAACATGGTCCCTGTCAGCCGTCGAGGCTTGAGAATTGAATGTTGCGCGGCAATTTCTTCTCCTATTGAGAACTCAAACTCTGCTATGGTATGGCATACAGCTCTTTATATTTGTTGCAATTGTCATGTGATCAATTTCAAGTTATTTCCGGTCAAGAAGTTTAGTACCATTTACGTGGAACCCGTGGTATGTTATTAAGGAGAGGGACCCAGTAACACAGCTTGTCCAGAATGTCGTGTGTCGTATATTTACAAGCGACTGTCTAATGGGCCATCTGATTGTTATGTGAATAAGCTTAATGAACAAAATAACAGTGCACATGAAACACTGCTGACGGCCGTTTGCTTCCGAAATGTGTGGGGTACACTCTTCATTGATCTGGATCCTGGATGACCCACGACTGGCAGCATCGGGTGTGATCCCAATTGCTGATTCCTCTGTCGTAGCCTGTTTTCATGCTATGGGCCTACTACACATATACCATCTGAATTATTCATTACGGTGCTTTGCTTGCTGGTTCATAAATTTGTTCATGTTTGACGATTTGAAATATGGTAGTAACAGCATTGATCAATGATTTATTGGAGACAATTTTTTTTATTTGGAATGTTGTTATTGCTTCCTTTTCATTTTCCCACTTCTCTGCTTTATGCAGTGGCAACAAATGGACATTGAATATACATTCTGGCAAATGCTTCATCTGTGTACATCACCAAAAGTTGTGTAAGAATTCGAATCTTCATCAACGTGCTAGTCATACCTTTATATCCGTCATCATACTTTTCATTGAGGTTTTTTTTTTTTTTGTGGTTTTGTCCTCTCTGTCGATGTTTCTCATGGTTGTATAAGAAATTACTTATCTTGTTGTTAGTTTGAGGTTTTTGGAATTACTTTGTTACAGTGAACTAACTGGATTAGTTTTCGTCTCGCATGTGCTTTGGGATGATGGATGCAGATATCAGCACACAAAGTATCACAAGCGTAAGTCCTCACATTTGCAAGTTTCCATCCACTTGTTTTTCAGTAATTTCAGTTTCAATCTAGCTAATTCAGGCTCTGTGCTCCTTAAATGTATATGATTTATGTTTTGTACTTTGTTCAGGAAACTTTGTCACAGGCTAGTTTAACTTAAATTTCTAATATAGAATCTAGAGCTGCCGAGTATGTCATGGGCAGAGATTGTGTTGTAAATGAGATGATTTTCAGATTGTTGTATCTTCCCCCTTGTTTTTCTCCCCTCTTGTTTGGCTTTTTGTCCTAGGCATTTGGGGATTGACTTTATTATATGGTACTTTGTGAAAGTTGCCACCAAATGTTTGATGTGGTAAAGAGGTTACTTTGTTCTACGTTTCCTTGTCTCAGAAACTAAGAACCAGTGGGCACGTGATGATCCGGCATTTGTGGTGATCAGCAGCCTTCTTTTGGTAGTTGCAGTATCAGCTTATTGTGCCGCGTAAGTTGCATATCTGTTTTCATAAGCTTCTTTTGTCAGTTGGGCAGAACCGATTCATGGTGTAGCATGAAAGAATGGGAAGAACAAAAGTAAAAACTTTCAAAAAGTTTTCGTTCCTAGTCAATGGGTAGTTTTACATGAGATGGTTTCTTTCATGATAAGCTGCATGCCTTTGAGTCATTACATATGCACATGTCATTTGGAAGTCTTTTCTAGACAGAGTTCTCCACTCACCCCCTTTTGTTTTTTTTTGCATCTGTTTGTTACTTCAGGTATGACCACAGCGTTGCACATGCCCTTTTTGTTATTATTTCGGTGTTACTTTTCCATTTTTTGGTGACTGGAGCTATCTTGTCTACTTTTTGTTGGTAAGAGCCTCTTGCCTTAATAACTTAGCTGCAAATTGTAAATTGTAACAATTTTCTTTGGGCTTCCACCCTTAAGGAGAGTTATATAGTCCCTGTAGAGATTCAGAAACTGCAATTGCCCAGCAGCGTAATAAAAGTGCATTTCATTTCAATATTGCAAAAGGAGGGAGAGATTGATGAGGATGTAAGCCATAGAATCAGAGCAGGTTGGATGAAATGGCGCTGTGTATCGGGATTTTTGTGTTATCGTAAAATTCATCTTAGATTAAAAGAAAAATTTTATAGAACAGCAGTCAGACCTGTCATGTTATACGGGGCTGAATGTTGGCCAGCACAAAGGAAACACGAGCATAAAATGAGAGTAGCGGAAATGAGGATGTTAAGATGGATGTGTGGTCATACAAGGATGTATAAGATAAGGAATGAAGAGATTCGATGAAAATTTGGAGTAGAACTGGCGGCGGAAAAGATGAGAGAGCATAGATTGAGATGGTTTGGGCATATTCTCCGAAGCCCCTTAAATGCACCGGTACGAATAGATGTTTACTATCGAGAGGATAACATGAAAAAAGCAAGAGGTCGGCCGAAACTTACTTGGGGGAAAGCAGTAAAACAAGATTTAATGGAGTGGGAAATAGATTGGTGTATGGTTTGTCTTAGGACGGAGTGGAGGAAGGCTATTAGTGTTGTGGAGGGATAGTATATAAATAGATAGATAGATAGATAGATATATTTACTTATTTATTTTTACACATTTATCTATTTTCTCTCTTTTGATTCTGCTTTTATTTTTATGATTCTTTGGGGTTCATCGACCGCCGGCCCCAACTAGTTTGGAATAAATGTGTTGTTGATGTTGATGTTATTTTTTACCGTACAAAATTTATGGAGTCATCTTTGGTCCAATCTAAGTTAAGACATATCTATTGACCATGATATTAGTTGCTTATGTATTTGTTTTCTTAGCTGTTCATATTATCAGCATCTGCTTTCAATGTTCTTCCTGGATTTGGTCCTTTGGATCCAGTATTCATGAATAGTTTTAAGAGCCTTTCATGAAGATGCAACAGAGTGTTTCTAAATCCGATGCTCAGCGATCAGTTATTTCTTTGGCATTTGGATTGGAAGAAAAAAAAAATCTGGTGTTCTCAGTATCTTATCTAGAATAACTACCTTTATCCTCTAACTACAAGCTGAACAAGGGAAATTTGCTTCTTACTGGAAGGACCTGAGACAGATTTTCTATTGGTGAATGTTGATCCCCTGTCACTTCCTGCTATTATCTTCCATGCAAGTTAAATAAAGAAACAATGGAAGCCATTTTGCAGAATAAACAAAATACAACTACCGATGATTTGTATTGAGTTGATATTTAGTGCTGTATTAGTGCAATATCCATTTTTGTTCCTTGATTTTCTTTCAGGTTCTTGACGAACAGCTATCTTCGGGAGGAGGTTCCAAATAGTCATGTGGTTGAACAACGCGTCGAGTGGCAAGTCTTGAATTCATATTCCCTTATGTTTAGATGTTCAGTTTCAATTTCTTCAGAATAGCTGAAATATTCAGTACTTGAAACTTACAACTTAGGCCCTTATGTTGATCATGATGAGATTTGATTTATATAATTCTGCACTCTGTTAAAATGATAATCTCGCTAGCATTATGGCAGATACTTTCATTTCTGAACATACTAGCTTGAGTCTAGATTAATTTGATGTGCATCAGAGCTCAGATGATTTTTGTACTAACAGATGTTAAAATTTTCTAATTCTTGAAGGCTCTATGCGTTCGATGTACACTGCAACTCCTTCTTCCCTATGTTTGTTTTACTATATGGTATACCCTAAGTCCGTACATGTCCTCACAATCTTTGAATATCTGTATTTTTGTGTCGTCCATCAACGACTGATGCTGGGTATGTTGTGGCAGTGATACACTATTTCTTATCACCTCTCCTGGTAGCTCATGGCTTTATTCCTGTGTTGCTGTCAAATCTGCTTTTCATGGTGGCAGCTTGTTACTACCATTATCTTAACTTCTTAGGTTATGATGGTAATCTCTCTCTCTCTCTCTCTAAATTAGCGAGCTGAACGATTACCACGGAGTCCTATAGTGATAAACTCTCTTTCACTGCAGTGCTGCCCTTTTTGGAGAGGACCACTTTCTTCCTATACCCAATTGGTGCCGTCATCGTCCTTTGTCCTATTTGTAAGTTGTGGATATGAATCCTGTTAGTAAGTATTCACGAATTCCTTTTCAAGCGCCTTTATCATTTATTTGCCTCTTAGAATACTTTCTTTTATCTGCTTTGCAGTTATGTTGAGCGGGTTTAATCCGTCCAGATATTTCATGAACATGTATTTTAGTCAGAGACTATGAATTGTTCACAGCGGGTGGTCCATATTTTGGTCGCGCGGTAATTCGACATCTTCATGGGGATACCTGTTCATTGTAGTTTCGTTTCATAGAAAGGATGCAGGACTGCAATGCCAAACAAGCCACTGTAGTTTTTCTTTGAGGCTTCTTTTCTTTGAAATTCCCTTGTGCTCCTTCCATGCACGGCTAATTTACCCCGCCATAATCTCACACCCCCTCCATTGTTTCTAGATTTTAATTTTTGTAACTGACTCATGGTCATCGCGTGTTAGTAGCGGTTGCACATAGAAAACTTGCAGTAATGAAAGATAAGGCAGTTTTCACTTGCATGTTCTGAGCAGGAATCAGTGAAAAAAAATCAGTGGAGGGGCCAGTACGAGAAGAGAGACGGGGCAATTTCACATGGCTAAGACAATCCCCGATAACACACAGGTTTTTCCCATGTGGAAGGGTGCGATGTCTGTCATTACATGAAAGTGGGCGGGCTCGTCGTAAGATGTGGTGTCTTTTATTGAAGGGTGTTGGAACTGGGCAGATCCATTTGGAGTTTTTAAGGTCGCTTTCAGTTGGGCGTGGCACCTTCAATTCGCGATCCCCGTGATCCAATCCAAACCTCATTGATGTCATGTGCACGTAGATGTTGACATCATCTTCTCTTCCCCCACTCCAATAAAGCTAGAGCAAGAAAGTCTTGGGGGCGTGCCTTATCAAAGTCGTGGGTTTGGGTGGTGGTGGATGATGATAAATGATTATGTTTGAGAGTCAGAGAGTTGGCGAGGCTGCCCAGTTGGTGGACCCGGTCATTCATACATCGTATTCTTTGCTCGAGGTCTCACTATCATTAGTCATTAGAAAAGGATTTTCCCTCTCTTTAGCTTCCGCTATGTGTGTCTAAAAAGTCGGTTCCCGAATGCGCGTTGCAGATAAAGTTCGGGTACTCCCGCTCCTTTTAACACCGGAATCGACTGGGACAACGGTTGACATCGTTTCTAGGATCAGCTGGGAACACATGGAAGGAGAGAGACGTAGGTCGCCATTATTTGCATCTCCCTGGAGCACCCACAATATTTCTTCGATTGAACACAAGCTCGGCTTAGTTCATAAATCCCTATATTTTCCAAAACATCTTCGTGATATTAGCCTCGGATCCGACTGATCCCAACGCTTGGCTCAGGTCAATACATCTATCGGCATTTCTGACGCTACTTAGGTAGAACAGCATCCTAACACGCTGCAAAACGTCGGCCGAAGGGGGAAAGAAGAGCCCCGGGAATAACCCCAGAATTCTCATATTGTTTACTGGACTTGGCATAAAAACTCCATATGAAAGCGATAATGACCTTTTGCGAACTTGTGAGGACCATTCGAAAGCGTCGGATCCACCAGGAATTGCCAAAGTGCATCGTGTCACTTTTATTCATCCGGAGTTAGGTGTTGGGTCTCTGTCGAAAAGAGAACCCTCACCCACCCGCCCTCCCTTGACAACACAGATCAACCCAATTATTCAACATGCTTCCAGAATCCAAATAGTCAATTCATAAGTGATAAAATCCCCCAACACCTTCATCGGACACACAGGTAGTCAGGCTCATAGCTCATTACTAAGACGGAAGGAAACGATCACTTTCAGGGTAGCAAACCATGACAAGAGGGGTATGAGGAGCTCAAACTGAGAGATGAGCTCATTGATTTCGTGTTTAGTATGGCAAAAGGAGGGGAAAAAAAAAAGAAGAAGACAAAGGGCTCAAAGTCCGTATTAATTGAGCTTGCTTCCCACGACGTCCACAACGAACCTGTATCTGACATCGTTCTTCTCGAGCCTCTCTAGCGCGGTGTTGATGTAATCCATCTTGACCACCTCGATCTCGGAAGTCAATCTTTTGTCTTTGCAGAACTCAAGCATCTCCTCTGTTTCCTTCATGCTCCCTATGAAACTCCCAGTAATTGACTTCCTCCCTGCATGTCACGAACCACGCAAATGAGGTGACATACCATTTCATGAAAGACTGTCAATCCAATAGAGGATTTTTGCATTTGTTCGGCCTAAAATGCAACAGAATTCACAATGGATTTTCATATGGTACACAGGCTGTGTAGATTGTTATAGTACAGATCATTGATCCAGACAGTTGACTATATAGCAAAGCGCGACTGTTTATAACACTGAGATAACATAATCTGTGCATCAATGATGAATCCATTCAAAAACTTTGTTCGATATATATATATATATAGAGAGAGAGAGAGACAGAGAGAGGGGACATAGAATTTACCAAGCATAACCATGGGACTAACAAATTGAAGAGGAGCGTTGATGACACCCGTCAAGATCAGCTTCCCATCGAGCTTCAACAAGGCCAGGTAAGGCTCGAGAGGGTGAACCACAGGGACGGTGTCGATAATGTAGTCGAGCGCATCAGCGGCCTCTTTCATTCCATTTTCATCAGAGCTCACTAGGTAAGCATCGGCGCCCAGGTGCTCCAATGCCTCCTTTCTCTTCTTATCAGAAGAGCTTATCACAGTCACATGGTGTCCCATGGCCTTGGCTATCTTCACCCCCATGTGACCAACCCCTCCAAGCCCCAATATCCCTCCTCTCAGCCCGCTCTGCTTGAGTCCAAAGTGCACCAGAGGGCTGTACACGGTCACGCCGGCGCACAGCAGCGGCGCCGCCTGCTCTAATTCCAACCCGTCTGGGATTTTCACCACAAACCTGAAGGGGAAAGGGCCCCAATGGGACCAGTCAATCTTCCCTCAATTTCATTATTTGCATGGGTGTAAATGCAGTGTTGCAGAAGTTGGCTTAAGCTTGCCATGTGTCTTTGAAACGATCATTCCCCTTAACTAATTCCCAGAACCTTCAAGTTCTCCAACCAGGTTAATAAAGTTATGTGCACCATCAAATCAATTCATGCCGTTCGAAGAACATAAGCGTTGAAATTGACACGACCAGGTACGTTTTTATGATTCGTTGTTCGTCAAGTCGAATGAGATATTGTGGAGCATTAACAATGACCAAAGACAGATTAAAGGCAACCCACAGAATCAAAGATGAAACTAGCTAGAACAAGAGAGTAATGAGAGGCATGTAAGTGCTCACTTTTGGTCAACCACCATCTCACCAGCAAAACCACCTTGAGTGGGCTTGCCATCGGTGTAAACGTCGTTGTAATTCCAAATCTTCTTGCTGCAGTATTGTTCCAGGTCCGATTTGCAAGGGCCACAGTTTTTGCAGCACCCAACCACTATACCAACCCCAACTCGATCACCAACTCTGTACCTGGTCACATCTGAGCCCACCTCCAGAACCTCACCCACCACCTCATGCCTTAAAAAAAAAAAAAGTCAGCAAAACAAGGGGGGAAAATGGTTAAAAATGAACAGACCAAGACGAGGAAACATAAGTCATAAATGCAAGAAAAGACCTACCCAGGAACCATGGGGTAGTGGGACATGCCAAGATCGTTCTTGGCCTGGTGAATGTCTGTGTGGCAAATCCCACAGAACAAGACTTTAACGTAAACATCTTCTGGGCCTGTGCTCCTGCATTTTAGCAAAAAACAGAAACAGAAGGATCACATCATTAAAACACTAGGAAACTTGAGACTTGACCACCTCTGTTAAATCCCTACAAAAGGTGGGTTCTCGAATCTACCTGAGGTCGTAAGTGTAAGGAGAAAGAACGCCAGATGGGTCTCTTGCAGCCCAACCTGTGGTGGTCCTCTCCGCTTCAAGACTGCCCATTTGGCTCAAAGATTCAAGCTTTTTCTCAAGCTGATGCTTGGAGGGAGGTTCGGCGGAGGTGTTCACTTGCTGTTTATTGTAATGCGAAGTTGCAGGCTAGGAATCAGAGATTGATGAAGAATGGTGATGTATATATGGGCAAACAGTAGTACCAGAAACGGACCAAGAATAAAAAAAAAAACCGAGAGAGAAGGCTTTGGCCAAAGTGACACCTCAGCAAGCAATACCTAACCAGGGTGCGGTAGGTGAACTGGGTTGGGTTAAGTGTCAACACCTGTAGGCTGTATCCAATCCATTCAAATTTTCTGTGCTCATACACATTTGAGTTATTTATTTTTTAAAGATATACATAAACATGGGAGAAATGATAAAATCTCCTGAACTTTGGAGATAGTATGGCTTTGGTACAGTGATTTTATTCATCTTGAAGGTACAAATAAGTGATGGAGAAACCTATCAAACGCTAAGTTCGTCAGCAACAAAATAGTTCGAAAATTAAAAAAAAGGTGAAATGAACATGTCTCTTCAATAAACAAACAAAGTAATGCCTAATCTTAATTTCATGGCCTGAGACTAGGTCGAAGATTAGAAAAGGGTTATGCAGCCTTTCCATGTTGAACTAAAGTTGTCTACATGAAAATTTCTATTGTGAGTACACTTTTTTCCTCGCTAAGTTCACGTGATCATTCATCCGTAACCTAAACTGATCTTATGCATACTCCCTCCTAATTTGAAGAAGGAGACGAACATTGTTGCTTACATGATATGCCGGCATGGCGAAAAAGAACCACATCCTTCTACAACAAATTACAGTCTGTCCTAAATCACAACGGCAAGAATTGACTCGGCAACAACAATTGCTAAAACAAAAATGCCAGCCGGTCCACTCCTCCTCCTCCTCCACACCAACCTTGTCTGAGCAGTTGAAAAACACATTCAGAAAGAGACTCTTCCCCTTCCATGGACTTGAAGAATTTTCCTCCCCACCTCGTCCCCTCTCCTTTCAAAACTTTCCAATTATCTGATTTTGGATCGATTAGAACTTGCCCCAACCAGACGAGAATTTCCGGAAATCCCATCTGATTCACCAGAAACATAATTCTTCAATGGTTGCCATAATGTCCATCTAATATTGATCGTTTTTACTTTTCAATAGGGCATGGGAGAATGTGACTTGGAAGGAAAGTGCCCCTTGGCGGTTGGTGGAGTTTAGGATTTGAATTACAAAATGGTCATTGTCAAAGGCAGCCTGTGGGTGCGTAGCGATGTATTAGTATAAACTCATATCATTAACGGAGTCAAAGGCCAATGACTGGCCAACTTTCATGGTCAGTTATGAAGTAGGTGAAGAACGAGTCTCTCTCGAGATCTGTCTACCCTTAAAAAAAAATAATAATAATAAGTCAGAGAGATTCTCCATCAGTAAGCCCTGAAGCCCAAGATTACAAAATTTGGGCTCTTTCTGCGTCCGAAGGTGGAAGCCCAAGAAGATACAAGGCCCTTTTTCCTTGGGCCAGGCCCTTGCGAGAGAGAGAGATCAGCAAATAATTACACCAACTTCGGCTAGAGCCCCTCCCTCTCTCTCGCGAGATATATATGTATATTTGGTCGGACTCGTGAGAGAGAGAGAGAGATCAGCAGCGACTTTAGATGCTTGTAAAGGAAATGGGATTTAGTTGAACCAAAAGTATTGTCACATTCTATAGCACGTGTTGTAGTAGCGATATGAGATATATAAAAACACAAGAAAAATGTGTTGGATGCGCATGACTATATATGCTATCACTACAATCGAAGTACATCTTGAGTAACCATGCGGAGGTTTGATGATACAATAATGCGCATCATATAACATTTTCCAGATAATCATTGTCGTTATGTCAGTTTAGTGAACTGCCATGAGTTCCGGTGTCGGATGACTAGGAATGTGTGATCTAAGCAGTACACGAAGTGGTTGGATTAGATGAGGAGATTAGCTAAGAATGACCCCGTACAAACCGAGACTAGTGCATTAATCATCCTAGTGCCCGACGCCCGGGCTAGGGCCGGATGTTTTCGTCCACCCGACGAATTGGGCCAGTTTCCTGTACTTGTGCCCGGGACCGCTCGGGCTCGGCCCCGAGTGCCTGATCACAATCTTGAGATGCAAGCTGTTCAACGAGCCGGGCAAGTTGGCGAGGTTGCTCTTGAGTGATCTAGCTTCAGTCTTGAACACAGCACAGGTCGTCAGGAGGAGGAGAAGAAGAAGAAGAAGCAGGAGAGCTGAAGTGAGAGAGACTCTTGATCTTGCCATCTTATGGTATGTGTGAACTGTGGGACTTGTGAGGGTTTTGTAACAAAGATGGCCGTGTGTGTTTATGAGTCTCCTTGTGCCTTTAAATAGCATGATCCTGGGTCTGCTCAGCTGGAGTTGGAAGTCCCTAGGTCAAGAATTGACAACTGGGGGATACTTCAAGTATCTTTTCTCTATATCCTAAGTGATTGATATGGGTACTTGCTTCATTGAGACATATGTGATTAATGAGGGGCGATTAACGTATGTTTAGCCTAAGTTAATGTTTACATAAGTTAAAAAAAAAAGTCAGACATGGGGTCCCTTTTTGCTGTTTGTGGTGTCTTTTGGAACAAGTTTGATGTCAAACCAGTACACGCCCCCTTCTCAGCCGCAACTCTTGAACACACGACATCAACACAAGTGGAATAACTGTGTTCTTATCATAACATGCGGATGCAGGAGGTACTTTTGGCTTTTTCATCGTCTTTAACTTTTTTAATTGGTTCACTTAGTTTGTAGACGTGAAGGAAGTCGGAAAAAGTAGAGTTTCGTGACGACGTGGTTTTAATCATAAAGATATGTGCTACCTAATCTTCTTATTATTCATAGATTGTTTTCAGCAGGACGACTGTCACACATATATCTTCGTCATACATTTGCTTTTGCATAGTTATTATTCATAGATTGTTTTCGGGAGGTTCGTTCAAGACTTACTCGCACAGTTATTCAACAGAAGACAATGCCTTTGGTTTCTCGTAGCTACTCTAGACCCTATCATGCATCCACCCTAGAAGGAAAACAACAGACTGAGTTTGGCTCTTCCTGGCTACAAGCGAGAGGGAAACATGCCAGGCTTAATGCCCTAGGGATGCTCAAGCTCTCTCCTTTTCCAGTCTTGCTTTGACCTTGGACGGGGACAGGAATTCAATAGCACGACCCCCAATGTTCTCATATTCCAAGTTACGAAACCCCGCCCCCTGACACGTGACATTTGCTTCAACCCCACGTCGAGCAATCGGCAACTGTTATGCAGATTCATCTGCACAAGGTTTTGGCCTCAGATGATCGGGCAAAAGCTATCAGCCTCACATCGTAAGACCGAGCGCACTTTTTTTTTTTTTTTTTTTTATGACTTCCTGGTGCATACGCTCGAATCCACGAGGAACAGAAACAATCTTGGAGGTCCGATGAACATGGCCAGGGAGAAAAAAAAAACGAGTAAGTCTATGTTTTCAGCCGGTATCGTCTGTAGTGGCGACGGGCCATCCATACCGACCACCTGTCTCTGTCTCTCGATCTGCAATTCTGCATGGCTCTTTCACAGGAGCCTAGGAGAGAGAGAGAGAGAGAGAGAGAGAGGCGATTGAGGTCAAGGGGTTTCGGGGGTCTAATATTGCTTCACGCAATTCGAAAGGTCGTCTGAAATCTAATCTTGGAGAGGGAGGGTGGAAAGAGATGTGCAGGTTTGGAACATTTCATTTTCAGACATGGAATGTTGCCCGTGTAATGTATCTACAACCCGTTTCGGCAAATGATCTTGACTCCCACTGAGGAAGTCTTCTCGTTCTACAGTGACTAGGAGAAGGCAAAACCGACTTAAACATCAATCATTTGGAACTCTGATAGGATCCAACTAGATTGCGTAAGGCTAAATTTTCTTTCGGGCCGCGCTATTTTCGTACTCATCCTAAAAAATTAACAATTTTTCCTTTTGGGCAAATAGTGTCATTTATATTGTGAAACTGATGAAGGCGACGGTAGAAATAAGGTTAGTATTCTCGGCCAACATAGTTTAAAAAATAAAAATAAATGAAAGAAGAAATCACTCGAAGATAAAGAGAGATAGAGGGGTATTTCGATTAGATAACTTAGAATGCGGAGCATTTTAGCTAAAATAAAGTCAAAAATAAAAGAAATTTAAAAAAGCAAACCATATATACCATCGTCGATATTGTGAAAATCGGTTCAAATTATCATGTGGTTTGAAGTAGTTACAAAAAAGTGCCCTTTTAATAAATTTAAGATGTTTCAACGAATTTTAAAAATAATGAAATTCTCCGGATCGTGCTGGAATATCGGGATCAAGAAAATTTAGGTTGCCCATTCACCTACTGAAAAAGATGGAACCATTGCTACGATGCCACGTGGAAATCTCAGTTGACTTGAGGGTTTGTCTACTTACAATGCAAGGAGCTTTTGCATGCATGCCCCGCTTGCAAAGTTCACCTAAGGTTGTCCCAATCTTTCAAGTCATTCCGTTGAAGGTTGATTCCCGCCCGAATAAGATCTTGTCAATGTGGTGGGGACGGCCCGAACTGTAGTAGTAGATTTCGCCCTTTTCCTTCCTCGGTTCAAATCCAATTATAACGACCTCGACTATATCCATTTTAGATCAGATTACGTCAACTTAATCACGCGAGCAAATCTTACTTTCACTCGAGATACACTATCCGTCCAATGGATTAATCTAATTAAGGGGATCGAAACATCTAAATGGATGGCCCGAAACCTGCTGCGCTAACCTGTTCCATTCTAACATGTGGCACCAATTAGCTTCTATTTTTCGAGATTAATTTCAGTTTTACGGGGAACTGGGCATTATGATAGTAACCCTACCTTGCACATATAAGCTAATTCGGGTGGCGGCACTTCGTGAAGTTCAAACCCCCACAAGCCTTTTTGAACGGTTGAAAATCTCCACTTTAAAAGGTCAAGCAACTCTCTCGCTCGAGTGGGAAACCAAACCGAACGCCGGACGCCCCGAAACTCGCACGAATAGATCTTTCTTCCTGCACGAAGCGCACGCAATCATCTAAACATGGCGAGGCGAGCAAAGTCTGTCGACCTCCTTTCTCTTTTCTTTCTACTTCTGCTGTCTTTCTCATTCATGTCCACGACTTCGATGATGGCGGAGGGTCGGACGTTGGGGGATTCGAGCTTGGACAAGAACGTTGCCGGAAGGGTTGAGCTTATTCCCGAAGGGTCTCGGAGGGAAGCGCAGGACTCGGGGTCAAAAGCCGGAGCAAGAGGATGGACTTTTAAACAGCTTCGCATTCTTGGAGGAGTCAAGAACTCCGGCCCGAGCCCCGGCGAGGGACACGTATACGTTAATGGTAGGAATCAGTGAGTTCAATTCACGTCCCACTCTCTGGAGGACGTAAGAACAAGTTCCAAGGTCACCATTTTTCGTCGGGGGAAGAACGCTGAGCATTTCTGCTCTCACGTCCGACTCTCTCTCTCCCTCTCCCTCTCCCTCTTTTTGTTGGGCTATGTAAACTTGGTAGTCGTCCAAGCTTGTCCGACGATATCATCTATTTCCTACTGCTTTCTTATTTTTCAAGTACACACCTAATGACGATGATTCGTAATTCGAAAATCAACACAGAAGCAAGCCATGACGAAGCTTATGAGGAGATTCAAGAACCTCTCTCTATCCTTCTCGTTTATACTGCCACTTTTGGTAGTGATATCCAAACAAATCCTGCATCATAGATGGGTGTTTTGGACATCCCTCAAAATTGCGATGTAATTATGCTTAAAATTTTCGATAGAGTGATGGATTTTTTTATCTTCCAACGAAAACACATCCCCTCGGTCAATATCAACGAAATTCCGAAGAAAACAGGACCCATGACCATCAGCATTTTCCTAGGGCCTCCCTGAGCCATGTCAGCATTTGCCGAAACCTGGCCCAGTCGCCGGTCATATCGCCGCCATCTTACACTCAATTTCAATACTCAAATGGAAATCCAAGGGAAAAGAGAGGAAAAGAGAGGTAACGACCTTTCATTATATGACCACAACAGTGTGACTAATATCACAAGTACCGAGACATTTTTGGTAACCTCATTTACATAGCCTCCTGATGATGATAACTGCTGGACGGTGAATAAATTATGACGACGGTACACGAAGAACATGGCTGGGAAAAGAAGAAGCAATATAAAGGTTAATCGCTACATCCAAAATGTGTAGACCTTAATCTTCATCTTCATAATCCTCGGAGTAATTCTCCTCGCTTTCTTGCTCATATATCTGAAACTCCCCATCGCTCCCATCAGCATTTTGCGCATCAAAACCATGCTCAGTGGATGGAAAACTGCCAAAGAGCTCCTGCAAGTAGGTTCTAGAGATGTTTTCCATAGGTGCATCTAGCAATATATAGGAAATTGACTCGTTACCCGTCTATAGCAAAAATTCACTGAAACTCGTGTCTGAATAAAATGAGTAGCTGTACTTTTCACGAATGCGGGTTTTGGATTAGAATATAAGCCAAGGATACATGGAAATGACTGCAGAGATATGTCACCCTCCTCAGCAACCTAGAAAAAGGAAAACAAAATTTCAACCAGTAAGGAATTGAACAGAGAGAGACCGAAAGGGCTGTTTAATTTGCAAAAGGAGAGCTGAACTAGTATGAAAGAATCACTAACTGCATATGCATTGACTCCCTCTTCTCCATCATCATCAATCTCTTCTTCCTCTTCATCATTATCACTATCTATTATTGAATTTTCTTCACCTGAAGATTACCATCCGTCATTCCAAGTAATAACTTAAACAAGAGTTTCCCCACTGTTTTAAACGAGCTTCATAAAAATAACCTTGCGGGGAGGAAAGGCCACATCAAATAAAAAATATTAGGATGGGATAGTGACCTTTGTCTTGTTGGTCTTTCTTTTTATCAATCTTCACTTTGCTGTCCAAAAACCGCATCTTTTTGGACTTCTCAAAGCGTTCTGAAGCTTGTTTCAGAAAGCTCTCTGCACTGGGTTTTGGGTACACTGACAAGACTCTCATCATAATACGTTGTCTCAAGCTATCAAGCACAGGCTCTGAGAACCATCCAGTTTTAAACTGCAAAGGACAAAACAATGGAATTTTCCTCAAACATAATCCAACAAAGACAGAACTGTGTTTATCCAGATATTACAACCTTCTCTTGGTGTGCATAGATGGAATTGTGGGCAGGAAATAAAGGAGGAGAGGGAGAAGCCAGACAGGGAAGGTGAGAGAAGGGAGAGATAAGCTTACTGTGCAACTGCTCTTCCCTGGGGAATTTCTTATCTCTTGTTGGATGTAATCATCAACAAGTTCACACAGTTGCAACGATAAATGGTTCTTGCGAGGGAAAAAACGAAATGCGCATATATGCTCCCACCTAGGCTCCAACCTATAGACAAAAGGAAAGAGAGAGATATCTTTAATAGTTAGAGTTTGGCTCAACAAAATTAAATGCAGAAAGCATATGAAACAGGTTAGGTATCCTATACAACAACACTTTCTACCGAGGCAGTTCAACATTACTGCTGCAGAGTTGATAAGAGCAACAAAATTTGCTAGAATGACCAAAAGGGGCTGTAAAAATGACTTACTCGTCATTTGCTGTCAAACCATAATTACTTTGCAATGGTGGCGGCACTCGAAAATCAATTCCTTGATATCTGTTTTATCGGCATTAGCGGATTAATGCAAAAGAAAATAATATCATAATAACTAACTATATCTTAGTCAAGGTTTTGTCATGTCATGGCCCAAGCAGAAAATTTACTGAGAAATATCGAAATAGAAGCTACACAACACTAGTTTGAAATTGACACGAATTAACATAATTCCACCCATTCTGATAAAAAATACTTGTGAACATGTTTAAACATTTCGGCGATGGCCTGAATAACCAACAAGAATATGATCATGGGAAACAAATTGTTACCCTACTTCCAATGCCTATCACTTATTGTACATGGAATCTGTATTGTCCAAAGAAACAATAAGTCTCTTCCTCTCTCCCCTCACCTCCTTGTGTCTCAATCATTAGAAGCATAGGAACAGAAAACTAACCAAACATATCGACCAGTGTTTATCTTTTGACTAACCTATTTCACCCTAGATTCCTCGATAGTTGCACCTTCCATAGACATCTCAAGAACAAAGCGGGAGAACAATGTATATAGAAAAGGATCACAACAAAAGAAGAACAATGCGAATAGAAAAAAATCACAACAAAAGACTGTTTTAATGGAAGCCTCACATGCGAGAATCAGGGTCTTCGCGGGGATCATATCCTTTCCTTATCCAGAACTTCAGAAACGGCCCATTATTGAAATAGTATGCCACATTTGTGAGAAGGCTGCAAGATCTGACATATTAAAGGAAATTATTCGACATGACAGAAGAATAAATAAATCATCACATAGTAGAATTTGAAGACACATATGAGAAAAGAAGAATAATGTTGGCTACCTTTTGAGTGAAAGAACTTCAAAGTTCAAACCTCTATCTAGCAATCTTTCATAAAGAGAATTCTTCGGCCATATGGGCCGCTCTTCGAACAATTTAGACACAGCCATTTGCCTCTCCCACTCAACTGATCCTTCGATTAGTCGCTCCTCCCAATCTATTATCTTTGGGATCTGTATGGATGATTAAGTGAAACAGATAAAGAACAAACATAAATCTGCTTGATGCCGTATGAATATGTGAAAGTACACTAAAAATGGTGTACAAAATGAGTATACTCTGTAATTCGGCACACTAAGATGGGCGGGTCATGTTCAAGATTCATCAAAGATAATGAGATTGCCACATCACTAGAATTACCAAGTTCGGAAACCATCTTAGTATACCCATTACCAAGCATCATTCAACTAAGAATTAGGATATCTTTGATCTTGAAATCAAGTGCCAGACTGTTCTCCACAAAAACCTGCAAAAGAAGGAATGCACCCTCCTTAAGATTGTTGTACATATATGATTCTTTTACTTTACTGTCTTCCAAAATAAAGCTTTTCAGATGATATTAGTGAGAATAGGACCTCAACATGCTCAGCGGCTGTATCTTGTTTCCTTTTTAAATTTGAAGTGGCTCGAGGACGACTTAACCTGAAAAAAAGTAAAAAGAACAGATTAAGTGTTTTAAAGGAGGATGGCTCTTGATGTTTTCCTACTTATCCATAAAACTTAACGAATCATTCTCAAAATCTAAATCATTTATGTAAGAACTTAAGAGTTCCTCCTTTCGCTATTATTTATCAATTCTTATCGCCATTTGGTATTACCCATCCTTCGTATAAACTCATGCTCCCGGTTGTTTTTGTTCCCCTCGTCTCTTGTTTCTTCCATTACCTCAAAAATATTAACCACTTTGCTTCTATTACTGTAAGTCATTCAGGCACAATGACAATCATAATGCCTACATTGGATGGGATGCAAACCCAATTCGTTTTGAATGTCAAACGGTTAGTGGTTTTTCCAAATAGACATATGGTCAGATTTTAGGCATCGATTTCACCCAATCCACAACTTCATTAAGCAAATCAACTCTCCAATGTCTCTCTTCTGCTACATTTATGTGATTATGTATACCTTGCTAAGAAATTCCCATTGAATCAATAGAAAGTACCAGCATCAATCACTCAGACACGAGATTCAAAAAGCCAAAAGAACAGGAATAAATTGAGAGCCAATTCCAAATATAGATAAGTAGGTTGATCACTAGAAAGGACAAAAGAAGCAAAGAATCATACGCTAAAGTTGTTGGGACATCCTTGGCTGAGAAGCGTGGGGGAACGATCATCATTACATCCTCGCTTTCAACACTTGTAAAACCATCCTTTGCTATATAAACCATTGTGGAATGGAAAATGAGAAATTACAAATGGTAATATTTAAGGAAAAAAGTTAACCTGCTAACACAGTAGGTGATATTAGAAAGGTGAGAAAGATTTTACCAAAGGGAGGAACCTCTGCTTCTCCAGATTTTTCCTTTTTCCTTCGAGCAATATCAGCATGAACAGCAACAATATGCTGATAATCAGCCATCCCTTTTAAAAATTTGTTGGCAACCATTAGTTATAAAATCGTCCATCAAGTAGCCTAGCCTATACCATAGTTTTTTTTTTTTTTTGGTAAGGAAAAAAAATGAATTGAAAAAGAGATGCAAATGAATTTTCGTTGACTTTTAACCTTGAAAAACATATGCCTCAGAGACACGAGAAGCAATATCAGCACACAGTTGTGTTTGATGCTCTTCTTCACTAGTGCCAGAAGAACTAGTGCATTGATCTCCTACTAGACTCATTCCAGTATCGCTGACAACACCACGATCTTGGGTAACTGAATGGCTAGTACACATCTTGCTCCTCTTTGATATTCTCAACAGGAAATTATTGCATTGACGAAGCTCCCCAAAAGTAGGATGGCAAAAAGGGTCTTCAGGCCGGAAACAAAGTTCCATTTGGTTAGAATTGGAGCTGCGTGCCTGCAAAGTTAGCTTCCAGTTGATATACATGTCCCTAGAAACCTCAAAAAGACACTACTAAGAATGCAAGTGATTGAAGCGACACCTTCAAAATCCCTTCACTTCCTCCAAGAGTCTCGATAGCCTGCAAGGCAGAGGAAGGATAACCCGGATAGTGGACGACAAATGTCTTATTGCTTGGCAAACATCCAGAAATGGCTCCATCCTTTATATATCCCATTGTTTGTTATGGACGATAGCTAAGAAAATAGAACGTAACAAGAGACAAAATTAGTAACAAAAAGAGAAACCTTTATCCGTTTTCCAACTAACTTAAAAGATCAATCTCGATTTTCGGTGACTAAAATAAAGGTCACAGCTGAAGTATATACTATTGCACAGACTTACACATATGAACTAATTATCTAAAGCGAATCAACACCTAGTCGAGGAATTTCACCGAACAGGTGATGGGCAACAAGGGAAGATTGAGAACTGCGGAGAGAGGCATTAAGCGAGGAGGAATCATAAGCAACTTATTTTTATAGTTTTCTTACACACGCCGCATAGTAAATCGAACTTTATTTTGTACATCTCAACACACATCCATGCCAAACTACGTGGAAAAGAAAAACCAAATGCCAAGCTGACTAAAACCAATCTCAAAGGCGCAAGCTTTAGCACCAACAGCATAATGCAGAGGAACAGGAGCGACGTTCAAAATTCAGCGCAAGAGCGAAATCACCAATGCGAAGATCCAAGAAGAGACATAAGCAAGGGATGTCTATGCATATAAAGAACGCTCTCAAAACAACGGAGATAGAGGTTCGATCGACTGTTTTGACCGAAAACAAAAGATGAATAAGATATTAGAGAATATCATGCACTTTTACTCGCATGAAGAAAGGAAAGAGCCGTGGGGATTATCATGAAGTAGCAACAGTGCGACCGGAAGAAGGCGTGCAAAGTTCGCTTCAAGTCCAAGCAGGCGAGTAAAGGTGTGAAATCAAATAAATACGAGGGGCATCTTCTTTGATGCCACCATTCCAAAACTCTAGAAGGAAAAGGCGTGAATGAGATTTCAAGAGCCGACGTTAAAATTGTCTGAAGAAGAAGAAAAGAAGAGAATGATATGAATGAATTGTCTAACCCTCTAGGTTAGCATGCTCTCATATTTATAATAATGAAGAGGGTACATAGTAATACGGTGGGCATTCCCACACATGATGATGAATAATAAAATAACTTATAACACCCTTCCTCAAGCTGAGACATAAATATCGACCATGCCCAGGTTGTTACATATAAAGCGAACCCGTTACCCAGCTAAAGGTTTAGTAAACACATTTGCTAGTTGTTCTCTAGTGCGGATGTGTGAGAGAGTGAGATTACAACGTGTACGCTCTTGTCGAACAAAATGATAATCAATCTCGATTTGTTCTCTCGTGAAAGACGGGATTTGAAGCAATGTGAATTGCTGAACTACTATCACACCATAACGATGTGGGACCACTCGATCCGTATCCAAACTCATTCAGAAGATGTCTACTCCACATAATCTATGCAGTAGCTATAGCAATGGCTTGATACTCTGCTTCAGCACTACTCCTTGCCACAATATCCTATTTCTTACTCTTTCAAGAAACTAAATTACCACCAACATACAAAGCATATCCAGAGGTAGACCGCCTATCAATAAGGCAACCAACCCAATCAACATTAGTATAGCACCCCATGCGAGCATAACCATGAGCCGCAAAAACAATTCCCTTACCAGGACTACCTCGAAGATATTTTAAAATCCTCAAAACAACATCCCAATGTGATTGTTTAGGTGCTGGCATAAACTGACTAACCATACTAACCAAATATGCAAAATCAGGCCTAGTCATCGTAGTGAGATAGTTTAGTTTACTAACGACACGCCCATATCTTTCAAATGTTCAAACAAGTTACCCTGATCAAGAATAAGCTTTAATTCTGGTTCCATGGGGGACTCTGCGGAGCGAGATTGTTGCATGTTAAATTCAGTTAAGATATCCATAACATACTTACGCTGTGACAAAGAGATACTTTCTTTATTCCGGGCCACCTCGATCCCAAAAAAGTATCTCAAATCACCGAAGTACTTCGCCTCAAAGTGAGTATACAAATATATTTTCAGTTCAGCAATACCATGCTCGTCACCCCCTGCCAAGACAATATCATCCACATAAAACTAAAAAGATACACGCAGTAATAGCACGTCGATAGAATATTGCATGATCCTTTTGAGACTGAAATAAACCAAAACTCCGAATAGTTGAGCTGAATTTATCAAACCATGCTCGAGGAGACAGTTTCAAACTATACAAAGAGCGACGAAGCTTACAGATTTTCCCTCCCTGAATAGCAAACCCCGGGGGTTGCTCCATGTAAACATCATCGGCAAGATCACCATGAAGGAAAGCATTCTTGATATCCAACTGATGGAGAGACCAAGAATGCACATATGCAAGGGATAAGAAGAGGCGAATAGAGGCCATTTTTGTAACCGGAGAAAATGTCTCAAAGTAATCAAGACCATGAGTTTGAGCATAACCCTTAGCAACCAGCAAAGCTTTCAGACGAGCAATAATTCCATCAGGATTGACCTTCACGGCAAACACCCAATGACAGCCAATAACCTGAGCACCAGAAAAAAGATTAACCAAGGATCAAGTCTGATTGCGTTGGAGGGCGCTCATTTCTTCCTCTATGGCTAAACGCCAACCAGCATGCTGAAGAGCCTCGGAAATCGAAGTAGGTAGAGAAACAACATCGATATCAGCCACAAAAGCCGACAAACTTACTGATAAACCTTTGTAGGAATGTGTATAAAGAGGGCGATCTCTGCAAGCACGGTAGTTCTTACGAAGAGTAATAGGTTGTTCGGTAGTATCAGTCTCAAGTGGGTCAGCAACACGAGAGATTATCTCAGCAGGAGGATCCTCCACGGGAGAGACTGGCACATAAAGAGAATTGTCAATGGGGGGCATTGTCTGGTGAAGATGCTGGAGAGATAACTGGATGAGAGACCGTTGGTGGAGAATAAACAAGGATAGGGTCAGAAGATGTGGATTCGGACAATTGCGGGATTGGATAAGAGGAACTACAGCCGCATGCAGAAAAGAAAGGTTGAGACTCTATAAAGGTAACATGATGAGAGGTGAGCATTATTCCTAAGGTAGGAAAATAGCAACGATAACCCTTTGACACTCGTGAGTAACCCAGAAAAACACATTTCCATGCACGAGAATCTAGTTTTGATACACTTATACGATCATCATGGACAAAACAAGTACACACAAACACTTTAGGAGAAATGGAGTGCGCTTAGGAAAGAGGAGCCCATGGGGCGTATTGCCTCCAAGAGAAGAAAGAGGCATGCGATTAATGAGATAGCATGCTGTAAGAACAGCATCCCCCAAAACTTCTGTGGAACATGCATATGTATAAGAAGAGCACGAGCAGTATCCATAAAATGGCGATTCTTCCGCTCAGCAACACCATTCTGTTGAGGTGTGTGAGTACATGAAAGACGATAGTGAATACCATGAGAACGAAGAAATTGATGGAGATGATCCGACATATATTCCCCTCCATGATCAAATTGTAAGGCTTGGATATTATGATGGAATTGAGTGTAGACAGAAAAATAAAACTCACGAAATACAGAAAATAACTCAAAACGTTCTTTTACCAAGTAAACAAATGACATTCTTGTGAAATCATCGACAAAGAGAACATAGTAACGATAACCAAAGGCTGAAACAATAGGACTAGATCCCCAAACATCAGAATGGACCAAGGCAAATGAAACAGTTGCTCATTGAGATACACTTAGTGGTAAAAAAACACGACTATGCTTTCCAAGCTGACATGACTCACAAGTTATTGTAGACACCGAACGAAAACGAGGAAACAATGACTGCAACATAGAAAAAGAAGGATGTCCTAGACTATAGTGAATGTCTAAAACATCAGTCTCTTTCACTAGTGCAGCTGGAATGGAAGTACCATCCAGCTAATAGATCCCACCATTGACGTTTCCCTTACTGATAGTCTTTCGCGTCAAGAGATCACGCAAAACACAATAATTAGTATAGAAAGTAACGGAGTAATTCAAATCCCGCGTGATACGACCAACTGATAACAAAGTAAATGGCATCCTAGGAGTATAAAACAGAAGATAAGAAGATCTCGTTAGTAGGTCGTGCAGCTCCTTGTCCTTAAACTGTCACGGATGACCCGTTCGCAATAGTACTATGGTGTGACGGAAACGAGGACTTATATACAGTAATAATACCTCTATTACCCGTCATGTGAGCACTTGAACCAGAATCAATAATCCAATCAGCGAAAAGAAGAGCTGCACATGCTGAGGTAAAGGAATAATCAGATGACCGATGTAGTTTCGCAACAAAGGCAAATGCAGTTTCACTCCCTAAGGTCTGAAACTCCAAGTATCGAGCATACTACTCTGGACTCATCGTGATAACTTTTTGGTCCATAGGCACAATTTTAAATGCAACATGAGCAGGTGTGGTCCGTGAACTAGAAGCTGCCTGTACGGCTTGTAACTTTCGACAATAGCTGCGAAGATGTCCAACGATACCACAATAATTGCAAGTACGAGTCTCTCGACCACGACCAATAATGCTACCACGACCTCCCCCTCGGTCACGGTCTCCGCTACCATGGCTACCTCCTTTGTTCATATATAGAGCAACAACCTGTTCACCAACTTCTGAAGGGACAGATCTAACTTCCTCACGACTTTCAGTACGAAAAACACGGCGATGAACTTCTCCAAGAGAAGCTACTTGAGCATCTGAAAGAATTTGTGATCTAGCAATATCAAACTGAGTTGACTCCGTTAAGATAGCAGGTGACCAAAAATTGATTTCGTTGTTCTTGACAAGTAGCCCGATTAGATGTAAACGAGACTAACCGATCAAACTCATCAACAAAGGATTTAAATTCCTCATAATATCCATTCAGAGGCCGACCAGCAGAAGCTGGCTTCAATAACCCACAAACGACATCATAGAGTCGCGAAAAATCATTCAGAGAAGAGTATAAATCTGCCAAAACATCCCATAACTCCTTAACAGTATCAGTATTACTAACAACAGTCTGAACAAAAATATCCATAGCATTCAACAATTGACTATAAATACGACAATCAACAGTGTACCATTCATCATAAGTTAGGTCATCCTCGCTCGGAGGAAGCTGGGTAAGATGATGAGATAGCCGTTGCCCGTGCAAATTCTTAAAGACATTCTCCTTCCAAAGTGTGTACGTAGACTGTCCCGTCAAAACACGTTCGACGAGCTTAGATGAAGTAGATATAAAGGTCGGAGCTTGTGATCGCATCATATCAGATTCAGTCACACTAGATCTATTCATGGCTAATCCAGTCTCACCAGATTTAGCAGCAGTTATTTGAGTGTCTGTATTACTCATGACGAATACTTAATATAGATACTAAATTAATCAGAAAGTCAAAAGCTCCACCGTTTCATGGATCTGATTAGATCTAATCAAACCTCGACATGTAAATCAAATCCAAACGCCCTGGGACATGTCCAGCCGAGTTGGCCGAGAGCCCTGGGTCATGGCCGGCTGAGAGCCCTGGGTCATGGCCGACCAAGATGGCCGAGATACCTGGGACATGGCCGTCCAAGCTGGCCGAAAGCCCAGGGACGTGGCCGACCAAGTTGACCGAGAGCCTAGGACGTAGTCGACAAAGCTGGCCGAGAGAGTAGATTAGAGAGAGAGAAGCAAGTGCTAGATGGTGGTTGCGCTGATAGTGGGTGATGGATATGGTTTAGATTGAGGCGACTAGGGTTGAGTGTGATACCATGTCTGAAAAAGAAGAAAAGAGAATGATATGAATGAATTGTCTAACCCTCTAGGTTAGCATGCTCTCATATTTATAATAATGAAAAAGGTACATAGTAATACGATGGGCATTCCCACACATGATGAATAATAAAATAACTTATAACAAAAATATATGTCAAATTTTCTTTAAACTAACTTTTATTATATTTTTTTTGGACCAAAAAAACTTTTTATAATTTTTTTCACTTAAAACTCGAATATATAGTCTTAAAATAAATATATCGAAGCTCAACATGCCCCGCATAATTTTCTAAAATCATAATAAGCTTCTTTGCTATTCAAGAGCATCTACACCTTGACTGGAATTAGATCAGTTAAAATGGGTTCAAAACCCATTTATTAAACCCCCATTGAAGTGGGTTATAAATACATCATCTAAAATCTAGTAGGCTAATTATGAAAAGGATTTTAAGTAAAACGGTCAGACAGTCTCCAAAACCAACTAGAAGCAAATCTAAAAGCAGTACATCTTTCAATGAACACAAATTCATCTACTATGTAGATCGTTTAAGTTGTCTACTAGCTCTTCCATGCTTAGCCAAGACTCTCTTATCTTTAGTGTTTTTTTTTTTTCCGGAAACTTTAGAAGAATTGATAAGCTTTTTGAGCGAAGTGAAACAATGGAGAGAGACATTTCGGTGGAACTTATGAGCATTGAAACTTCTGCAACAACAAAAACAAAAATCTTTTTCTTTTTTCTCTGATTGAGCTATTTCAGTGGGAAAAAAAAGGAACTCTCTCGAGGGAAGAAAGGTGTCGCCTTTGGACCATCTTAAGGTATGCCCACTAAAATCGTACATTTAGTTCTTTTTTTTTTTCTCTGTGTCCTTAGGAATGTTTGGGCAACATCTGTTCGCCAAATTTTTTTATGGATATGATTTTAGGTTTTCACTTGAAATCTGCAAGGAACCTAGAACTGCTTACCCCTTATTTAGACCGCAAAAACATCTATGAGTGCAGTTTCCCAAACAGGAGCAATGTCAATGATAGTGACATACCTAATGCCCCACTAAAACTAAAGCTTCGCGTTCTCTTCTAATCCTTAGCTTGTCATGTTGCCTTATGACTAGGGGTGAGAGGTTCCAGGTCCTAGGTAGGTTCCACCTAGAATCTGAAACCTACCCGCTAATATCGGTTTATTATTTTCGGAACCTAAAACCTACCATATGTATCCCGGAACCTGAAACCGCCTGTCACAAGTTCCACAATCCGATTTCAGGGTACCCCGGAACCGGCCAATTTTAAGAAAAGAAGCTCTGACATGATCATAAAATTCTAGAAAACATATAATGTTCAGAGTCCCGATTTACATAAATAAAACCTCAAAGGAAGTCCTGTGATGTAAAAGAGACAAAGAAACACAAAAGACTAAAAAAAGGACAAAAGAGGACTTTGATAGATGGAAAGGGGCTGGGAACAACTGACCTCACAAGTTGGTAAAAACCAGTAGCACCAAATAGTTTCAAGTTGAAACCAATCAATGCATAAGTATTGGGAAAAAAAAGAAGAAGAGGAAAGTGATTGCCCAAGGCAGGGTATATCAATAGAGGCCACCGAATATAACTGGTGTGGTTGCAATCAAGTGCTCCTTCGTAAAATAGATAGGTACAGGAGATTAATTCTACAGCAAAGCAAGATGACAGCAGCCAAAGCAAGAACTTTATCTTCCAAGATTCTGTTAGCTTGCTGCTGACAGCAAATAAAAGCTATTCTCAAATGACATACCATGAGCTTCCCGTGCTGTTTGCTATCGCATTGAACAATGTTCTCGTGCTAAAACTCAAGCGAGCTTCAAGAACCATTGCCTCCGCTGATGATGCAATATGAACTCCTGCAAGCAATTGGTTAACCATTTTCACGACACTGGAAACGGAATAAACCAAAAAAGCAAAATGTTGCTCTCAAATAAAACAAAACCAATTATTTCCAAAGCCGCACCTGGAAAATTCATTGCTTATGCATTAGAGGGGCAAAAAACTGTTTTACATTCCCAAGACTTGTCAATACAAAGATGTACAAGATCACGGGCCCAAACGAGACTAATCGAGCTACTGTTGTTTGTTGTCTTCTCCTGAAGCACTAAAAGAGTTGCAAGAACAGGGGGAAAAAAAGCCGTCAAATTGATTGCGTAAAAAGCAAAATCGACCCACAAACCAACTAACCTCGGGAGCTGTTGAGGGATGGCCGTCTGCCGTCGGGCGTGGGCGTCGAGGGATGGCCGTCCGACGAGGCGATCGACGCGGGGGAAGGACTGTCGTTGAAGGGTTGGAGAGGGAGCAAAGCCCGGTGGACGGTGAGCGATGGCCGTTCGGCGTGCTGCGTTGGAAGGATTCAGACGTCGCGACTCGCGAGAGAGGAGGAGAAGAGACCGTCGGGCTTGAGGAAGAAGTGCGTGTCGAGTGAGAATACTGGAAACACTGAAATAGAAAGTCGAATTAGGAAATTAGGGTTTTAAAAGAATAGGTTCCGAGTTCGGTTCCATTACGATTTTTTAATATGCAGACTTGAAAATCGGACCATAGCACGTCAAAACTGGAAACCGAAATCAAAATCGGCGATTCTTTAGAATGCAGACTCGAAAATTGTATCCTAGCACATCAGAACTAAGAACCAGCCCAAAATCGATGATTCGATTTTCTGATTCTCGATTTTACCTGAAATCATATTCACCTCTCATTATATTATTTAACAAACTCCTACGATCATTACTTCAATGCTGCCTTTGATCAACTTGGGATATGATATATTTTTTCATATCTCGTGTTTGGCAGGTGTCTGATACAGTATAATATCGGATAGAGGGATTATATAATCGGATAAAAAAAAATCGGGGAAGAGAGTAGGATAAGGTTGGATAGAATATGTGAAATTTGAGAAATTGATATAAAAAAAAATAATCATGCATTCTTTCCCATCTATGCTCGCTGCTCTTCCTCTCTTTTGTCTAGCACCAACATTATCAAGCTCCAACAGCCACTGCTCATCCCACACCGAAGGTCGTTCACCCCGCCTATTCTCTATGTCGCCCAACTCTATCCTGGCGGAGAACTTTGTGATCCCGATCAAAGCCTGGCACCTCCTGGGCGAAGGAGATGATCCAACGAAGGCAGTAGTCAGAGCGATAGAGCACCTTAATTGCGTCACTCAGGAGCTGCCCGCACGCGAACTAGATCTGCTCACCGCCCGGCAGACCCCACAAATTCCTGAGGAATTTCGGCCGCTAGCCTCTGATCCATGGTGAGACTAGGTATGCATGTGTTGCTCCCCATATGAAGATTAATCTTGTTGTTCTTTGGCAGAAGTATTTGGGTGCTTTGTTATTCATAATGAAGAGCCTGTCAGGGACCGTGCTTATTGGAGTAAACTTTCTTTTTCCTTTTCCTTTTTCTTTGTTATTTGCCTTCTTTGCTAAAGTCCTCAAATTTTACGGAAAGGATGAAAGCATGAATTAATTGGGGACATGACCAAATGAGAAGTTTCGTGAATCTGTGATCGAATAATGGTTTTGGAGTGTTGGCAAAACAAGAGAGATGGATTCGCTTAGAGAAAGGTATACAATATTTATTTGAATCTGAGTTATATCGAGATGTCAACAAAGATATTTAAAATCATATCCTTATCCTATCCGACATTATTCTATTCAACAAAATCTCTGGACGATCCAAACGCAGCACTAGGGATAAAGTTCTTAATCTAATGTGGAATTGGGACGGGGAGAAACTCTCTCACGAAGCAATTAAGAAAGGCATCGCTTGGCAGGGGCCAGCCTGTCCCTTGGTAGCCCACAAGCCTAGGCCTGGCCGACGCAACATGATTGGTCGTGCTGTGCCCGGCCCATCCCTAGTCAACTAAGGGCTTTTCCTATGTTGTTAGCAATTATTAACCAGAAAAACTAACTATCAATATTTCAAGTCATGCTAAACCTAATTGTGCTTCCTCGATACTTTTTACAGTCCTTGATATTGTTTAGAGCATGTGCTTCAGTTCCGCGATTCAGGGTTTTTAATCTAGATCAAACCTAGTGCACGACCTCGTTTAGAGGTTAGATGCTGACTAGGCTTGCCGGCAAGCCATGTCAGTCTAAGAAGTTAACAAATTGTGGCTATGTCGGATTTTCGACGACCCCGACTGGAGTTGGCACAATGTTGGCACTAAAATGAATATCGTACGCAAATTTTGACATTTCTAATTACCTTATGTCAGTTTTTTTTTTTTTTTGGCATTGAGAATCATTTCCAAGAAATCTTTCGAAAAAAACGTTAGTGCTGTTACATTCGGAAGCTTGGGATAGACAACATACCCACTTTAGATTTAGGGTGGATTTTGTCTTTGGAGTGTTGAACTATAAAATCGATATATTAAAACAGATTGTAGACTAATTTTGTCGTTAGTGTTGTAATTCTAACGCGAAAGTTACCAGGATCTTGCAAATACGTCAACGCAAAAGCCCAGAAATAATAACGATGAACAATAAAAAACACTAGATATAACGTGGTTCGGTCTGAATGTCGGTACCTACATCCACGAGGAGAGCCAGCAAGAACAATCCATTATATCAGAGAATTGGATTTACAATCGCTCAATACGCTCGTGTTTTCCGCACCTAAATTATACCCAATCTCAAAGTGTTTATAAACAGACAACTCTCAATTGAATATAAAATAAAACTGAAATAAATTCACAAACGAAGCGTAAATCTCGACCGTACTGCTCCTTCTCTTTTCGTGCGGCTGTGTCTTGGAACGAGCAAAGAAGAGAGTCTGCCAAGTCTTCTCTTTTTGGATCTCTATATATCTCGCGGCTATTGCAGGATGCAGACAAGAAAAAAATCCTTACTCTTTTGTTTCCTTTCTTGGATCAAATATCTACCCAAATAATATATAATATTTGAGTCACATTTTTTGTCTTCTAATGCAGATATCAAATCTGCAATTAAAACTTGTCCAAAACATGCCACAATTGTTTCGGTCAAATATTGAATATTTAAACCAAAATATATATATTCGCAGACGATTTAAACTCGAGACATATTTAACAATTCTCCATCTTGATTCGATGTTTGAAAGTCAACTCATAGTGTTCATCATTCATGCTGCTCTCCCATCGCCCCGAAAGGCGGTCACTCTCCACAGACGCCAATAGTGCTCAAATAAAACTTGAGCTTTGCCAAAGTAGCAGACTTAGTCATCATGTCCGATGGATTTTCTGCTGTAACTATCTTTCTCATAACAACCTTACCTTTCGCTAAGATATCTCGGATGAAGTGGTACCTAATATTAATATGTTTCATCCGCTCATGATAAACCGGATTATACGCCAGAAATATCACACCTTGGTTGTCACAGTATATATCAACACTTTTCTGATCCAACCCAAAGTCCAAGAGCAAACTCTGTAACCATATCGCCTCTTTCACTACAAAGGTCAGTGCCATGTACTCCGCCTCAGTCGACGACAAGGCTACGTGGTCCTGTAGGAACGCCTTCCAACTAACTACACCACCTGCAAGCGTAAACAAGTACCCTGCTAAAGACCTGCACTCATCCAAGTCACCTGCATGATCAGAATCCACAAAACCAGTGGTTTCACATCCATCATTGTCCCTCCGGTACACTATGTTAACGTCTGATGTCCCCTTCAAATATCTGAGGATCCATTTCACAACTTCCCAATGAGCTTTACCAGGACGCTTCATGTAACAATTAACTACACTGACAGTTTGTGAAATATCAAGTCTAGTGCATACCATAGCATACATAATACTACCCACTGCACTAGAATATGGAACACGGGACATATGTTCCTCCTCCTCCTCAGTCTGCGCCGATAATTTAACTGAAAGTTTAAAGTGCTTCGCTAATGGTGTACACACAGACTTCGCTGACTGCATATTAAAACGTGCTACAATCTTCTCAATATATTTCTTTTGAGATAGACGTAATAATCCTGCATTCCTGTCACACAAAATCTCCATTCCCAAAATTTTCTTTACAACACCTAAATCTTTCATCTCAAACTCAGTACTTAACTGCCTTTTCAGCGCATCAATATCAGACATATTCTTAACTACTATCAACATATCATCAACATATAGCAATATATATATATATATATATATATATATATATATATATATATATATATATATATATATATATATATCAAATACCCATCATCCAGTCTCCTAAAATAAACACAGCTATCCATCTGACTCTTAGAATAATCCTGACAAGTCATGAAAGCATCAAAACGCTTATACCACTGCCTAGGAGACTGTTTCAGCCCATACAAAGATTTCTTTAATAAGCAAATATGATCTTCCTTACCCGGAATAACAAATCCCTCTGGCTGCCTCATGTAAATCCGCTCCTCCAACTCACCATGAAGAAAAGCCATATTTACATCAAGCTGCTCCAACTCGAGGTCCTGTGCAGCAACTAAGGCAAGTAAAATACAAATAGAAGTATGCCTTACCACAAGAGAAAACACTTCATTATAGTCAATGCTCTCCCGCTGTGTAAACCCTTTCGCCACAAGTCTCGCCTTATACCTCGCTGCCTCGACACCGGGAATGCCTTCCTTCCATTTGTAGACCCATTTGCTTTCAACAATCTTCTGACTCTTTGGTACTTTAACTAGCTTCCATGTCTGATTTCGATGGAGTGATTCCATCTCTTCACTCATAGCCCCTAACCACTGCGACGACTCAGAACTAGCCATCGCCTCAAAATAAGACGAAAGCTCATTGTCTCTACCTTGTCACCTACAGTCAAAGCATAAGCAATATCTGTATAACCATAATGTACCGGTGGTTTTATTTGCCTCCGTTGTCTACCCTCAACTAGAGTATGCTGTGACTGTACCGGTTGTTAACCATCACCATCTTCAAGAACTGCGGCCTCATCTGCAATCTTAACATCTGTTACCTCTGAGATCTCCGGAGTCTCCACCTGAAGCTCCACCTCACTACTGACACCATGATCTGTCTGCTCTGCTGGTAGTGTCTTAGGACTACTCTGTCGAAGTATTGCAGTCTCATCGAAAATTATATCTCTGCTGATTATAAAATCGGGTAATCTGGGATCAGTGCACCACAGCCGGTAGCCTTTCACCCCATGTGCATAACCTAGAAATATGCACTTCTTTAACATCGACTCAAGCTTACCATCACTAGTATGAGCATACACAAGACATTCGAATACTCGTAATCTGGAGTAATCAACAGTTTTTCCTGACCATACTTCCTCTAGAGTCTTCCATTCAATAGCAGATGATGGAGATCGATTAATTAGGTAACATGTCATATTCACTGCTTCGGCTTAAAATTCATTGCCTATTCCAGCATGCGATAACATATTCCGAGCCCGCTCAAGTAAAGTTATATTTTTCCGTTCTGCCACGCCATTTTACTGTGGTGTCCCAGGTACCGTGCGGTGTCTAACAATACCTTCTCTTTCGCAGAACTCGGTAAAATCTTTACCACAGAACTCCACGCCGTTATAGGTTCTTAGGCACTTGATCTATTTATCTGACTGCTTCTCAATAAATGTCTTAAATTTCTTGAACCGGTCAAACATATCAGATTTGTGCTTTAGAAAGTATATCCACACTTTCCTTGAATAATCGTCGATAAATGTGAGCATATAACGGGCACCTCCTTTCGAAGGAACCGGAGACGGGCCCCAGACATCTGAATGAATATACTCGACCGGTTGCTTGGTCGAATGAATACCTGTAGTAAACTTAATCCTGCATTGCTTTTCAAAGATACAGTGCTAACATAAGTCTAACTTACTTATCTTCTGACCTTTTAACAATCCCTTATCACTCAGCATTGTCATGTCTGCCTCACTCATGTGCCCTAAACGCATGTGCCATAAACGAGTTAAATCAGAATCTGACTCACCTGATGAAACTGCAGCGGCTCCTGTCACAGTATCTCCCTGTAGATGATAGAGAGAACTCACTTTCTTTCCTTTCATCACTGTCATGGCACCTCGAGAAATCTTCAGTATTCCACCTTCAGTGGTGTACTTACACCCGATATCATCGAGTGTCCTAGAGAAATAAGGTTCTTCTTGAGCTCTGGTACATGCCTCACGTCTGTCAATGTGCGAACCACACCATCATGCATCTAAATCCGAACTGTCCCTATCCCAACAACCTTGCAAGCTGCATTATTCCCCAACAGAACTCTACCACCATCTGCAGTTTGGTAAGTAGTAAACCAGCTCCTATGAGACGTCATATGATAAGAACACCCCGAATCTAGCACCCATTCGTCTCTTGACGAACCTGTAGTCACACACAAAACAACCTCTGCATCACTAGTGCTCTCCTCAGCAATGTTCGCCACACTGACTGTGGCCTTCCGCTTATCACCTCTGTTTCTCAACTTAGGACAATCTCTCCTGATGTGCCCCTCCTCGTGATATTCAAAGCACTTCACGCGTCCCTTGAATTTTCTATGGCGTGATTTAGACCTGCTTTTACCTCTGCTGCTGCTGGACCCCCGCTGTTACTCTCTACCCCGAATCACTAATCCATGCGCTACATCCTACGCCAGACTGTCATCTCGCCACTTTCGCTGCCACTCTTTAGAAAATAAGGCAGACTTTACCTCTTCTGAAGTAATCATAGTACGCCCCTGCAATAGAGAATTAGTAAAATGCTCCCATGACTCTGGTAAAGAAGCCAACAACATCATGCCCTGCTCTTCATCTTTAAGAGTCTTATCGACGTTCTTCAGATCCATCATGGGTTTATTAAATTCGTCTAGGTGGGTTCTGATAGACGTACCTTCAGTATATTTAAACTAGAACATCTTCTTCAACATGTACAAGCGAATGTTCAAACCCTTCTTTACATAGAGCGACTGAAGTTTTGCTCACAATGCTGCGGTATCCTTTTCTTCGGCTACTTCTATCAACACGTCATCCGATAAATTCAACAGGATTACACTCTTAGCCTTCCTAATCAATACATCTTTATCAGCATCTTTCATCGATTTGGGCAACTTAGCCTTGCCCTCCAATGCTTCTGTCAAACCTTGAGTTGTCAATAATGCCTCCATCTTACAATCGCTCAATACATTAGTGTTTCCCGCACCTAAATTATACCCAATTCCAAAGTGTTTATAAGCAGACAACTCTCAATTGAATATAAAATAAAACTGAAATAAACTCACGAACAAAGCGTAAATCTCGATTGTACTGCTCCTCTTCTTTTCGTGCAGCTGTGCTTTGGAACGAGCAAAGAAGAGAGTCTGCCAAGTCTTCTCTTTTTGGATCACTATATACCTCGCGGTTATTGCAGAATGCAGACAAAAAAAAAAACCCTTACTCTTTTGTTTCCTTTCTTGGACCAAATATCTACCCAAATAATATATAATATTTGAGTCACATCTTTTGTCTTCTAATGCAGATATCAAATCTGCAATTAAAACTCGTTCAAAACATGCCACAATTGTTTTGGTCAAATATTGAATATTTAAATCAAAATATATATATTCGCAGACGATTTAAACTCGAGACATATTTAACAGTTAGTTTTCAGTTAAAAGTTATCAAAAATGGATTTGATTTGCAAAACGTTAAAAAAATTCAGGACTCAACTAAAAAAAAATTGAAAAATTTAGCATTGAATTGATTAAAATGAAATGGGTTACAATTTTTTGGATAATTTTTTCTCAAATAAATCATCCCCAGCCACCGTCGTGCGTGCCATTTCCAGTTTCAACATCTGGAGGTGGTTCTCTTCCACAAATGCGAAGCCTAGAGAATTCTGGAGAGTTCTCTCAATCATTTCAACGTCATATTTCTTGTCGTGCAGCCCTTAAATTGACATGAGAGTTTTCAGCCGCCTGTCGAACGGGGATTAGGTGCAACGCTTGGTCGTCCAGTGTCGTACCGACAGTCTCTTCTGCTCCACATAACTCCTTTCCTGTTCTTGCTCCTCAGGATCCGATCCATCGATTCGAAAGTTCAAGGAAGTGCATTGAGTGTGCAGACAAAAATCTAGTGGGACGCCCACGATCCATGCTCCTGCACTTTTCAATTTCCACGTGGAAGGAACAGAAGTTCCATTCTTGCTGGGAGCACCGGCCATGGCTGACAAGTGAGAAATATGGCTGTATTCTCCTTCTCTCGGTTTGATCATTAGGGTTCAGATGAGGATATGCCGCTGATGCTAGGGACATACAATTCATTAAGATTTTGTGATGCTTAATGTTCCGGCTTAGTTCCAAGCTCATTATGAAACTTCTTATGTAAACTCGACTGCATCGTTTCGCTAAATTTTCTGGGAGCAGTTGATCTCTTTATATCATTGTTGGGTCTTTGATGTTTTTTCTGCAGATAAGCAAAGTAGATGTCGATGCAGACACAGCGAAACTAATCGCGAATCGAGTTAGCGAGAGCCGCATGGTCTGCTTTGTTCCGATAAGTATCTTCAACTTCCTTATCTAAGATTGTTTGACATCTTGGCCGCTTTTATGTCTCGGATAAAGTTGCCCGATTGGCAAGTAGGAGGCATATGCCTTTACTAAAATGCAGCTAACACATTGAATCAGTGCCATGTGATCTTTTCATCTGCCATCTTGCCGAGTGAAAACTAACTGATCGACTTATTTATTGAAGTTTCTTAATGATGGATCATGCATTGATGATGAATCCAATTCCAATCGGACCAACATTTTTTTTGGCTGGGCATGAAAAGGCAGTGGGAGAGAGTTAGATTCAAAGAGGACACCTAACCCATCTTGACGTAGCGTTCAGCGAAAAAAACAAGCAAATCTTGCTTTGAGAGAAAAATCACGAATTCTATATCAAAAAGAAAAATTATGTCTGCTCAAACATCATAAAACACCTTTTATATGAGGTGTTAGACTTAATTCTACTAAGATTCCGGACACAAAACTCAAAATTACAATATTGCCACTAATAATAAAATTTAATCCAAAAAGTACAAAAATAGTTTAAAAATCCATCTAAACGATCGCGGATCTCCAAAATCCATCGCAGTTCATCGCCGGAAGAGGATGAGTACTGATTAGATTACCGTTTCGCTTCAACTAATAAAAGTTAAGCTCAATTCGATGTCATCGCCCGAGTTCGTCTGTTCTAGTCGCATCATCTTTTCGCCTTCCGATTGAATTTTCGATGGTCCAATCGGTCTAAAAACGCATTACTAATAGCTTTCGCATCATTCCCCTCCACTTGAGAAGAACTCGTCCTCGAGTGAGAATCAAAATCTAAATACATCGGCTCAGAATACTCATGAAATAGTGACAAATCAGCAACATTAAAGGTGTTAGATATGCCCATGCTTTGCGGAAGATTGATAACATATGCATTATCATTGATCTTCCTGCTGACAGTGAAAGGCCCGTATTTCTTCGACTGCAATTTGCTGTAAGATCCAGTTGGTAATCGCTCTTTACGAAGAAAGACCATGACTTGATCGCCTACTGCAAACACCTGCTTGCGCCTGTGTTTATCTGCCGCAACCTTGTACTTCTAATTAGCCGCTTCCAACTTCTGTCTCACTTCCTGATGTACCTCGACAATCCACTTAGCCATATGATCCGCAACAACACTCTTGTCTATTTTCTTAGACAAGTAAATCAAATCCAGAGTGTGTTGAAACGCCTTTGTATTGACGACAGAAAAAAGCGACCTGTCAATAGAACTATGAACCGCATTATTATAAGCAAACTCCGCTTGCAGTAAAGCAACATCCCACTACTTCAGTTTATCTCCACAAAGACTTCTAATCAAGTTGCCCAAAGTTCTATTGACCACCTCTGTTTGTCCATTAGTTTGAGGGTGCGCTGTGCTGCTGAAATTCAGGGATGAGTCAAACAATTTTCATAAAGTGCGCCAAAAATGTCCCAGAAATTTGCTATCCCTATCTAAAGTAATAGACTTAGGAACTTCATGCAAACGAACTACTTTCTTTGAAAAATAATTTGGCCACACTTACTGCATCAGAAGTCTTTCTACAAAGAATGAAGTGTGCCATCTTGAAAAATCTGTCAACTACAATAAAAACAGAATCCACGCCTCTTTGAGTTCGTGGCAAACCCAGCACAAAATTCATAGACAGATCTTCCCATATATTGTCAGGAACATGTAAAGGCATATATAAACTTGTATTCTTAGATTGCCCCTTAGCAGTTTAGCAAGCATAACATTTCTGCACAAACATGTTGACGTCTTTACGCAATTGAGGCCATTAAAATCGCTCCCTAACTGCAGCAATAGTTTTGTCTCGACCTAGATGTGCAACCAATTCACCATCATTCAAATCACAAATTACCTTCTCTCGTAATGATGTCCGAGAAATGCAAAGTTGATTGCCATGCATTAGATAACCATCCAGAATATAAAACTTCTGCACAGGTTGATCGGCAGTACACGTCTCAAATTTGCTCAAAATCTTCATCGCCTGCATAACACTCTTTCAGCTGCTCGAACCCCAGAATGTCCTAGCGTAATGTAATCAGCAAGCCAGTTCTCCTGCTCAACGCATCTGCTACAACATTATGCACACCAAATTTGTGCTGCAACCTAAAAGGAAATTTTTGTAAAAACTAACACCAACGCGTATGCATATCTTTGCTGATCTTCTTCTGACTATTTAAGTACTTCAAAGCTTCATGGTCAAAATAAAGCACAAATTCTTTCTCAATTAGATAATTCTCCCATGTCTTCAAAGTCCTTACGACAGAGTGGAATTCTTTATCATAAGTGCTCCATTTTTGTCTTGCATCACTGAGTTTTTCACTGAAAAAGCAAATTGGCCTGAGCTCTTGAGACAAAACAGCTCTTGAGACAAAACAACTCTTATACCCACTCCACTGATATCACAATCTACCTCAAACAGCTTATCAAAGTTAGGTAGAGACAGAATAGGTGTAGTATACAACTTCTCCTTCAAAATAGCAAAACTATTCTCGACTTCCTCTCCCCCATAGAAATCTACCTTTCTTCATACACTATGTAATTGAGGCTGCGATAATGCTAAAATTCCTAATAAATCGCTTATAAAAGGTAATCAACCTATGAAAACTTCTAACTTCGGAAACTGTCCTTGGAGTAAGCCACTCTCTGATGGCTTTCACCTTCGTCTCATCCACCTCTATTTCCTCAGCAATAATAATAAACTCCAAGAATAGCAATTTATTAGTCAGAAAATTGTATTTTTTAAGATTCACATAGAGTTTACTAGTCTGTAAAGTTGTTAGCACTTCCCTCAAGTGCATCAAATGATCCTCCTTAGTCTTACTATAAATCAAGATATCATCAAAATAAACCATGATGAATTTGCCAATAAAAGATTTCAGAACCTGATTCATAAGCCTCATGAAAGTGGTCGAAGCATTAGAAAGCCCAAACGACATCACCAACCACTCGTAGAGCCCCTCCTTTGTCTTGAAAGCTGTCTTCCACTCATCTCCAGGTTGAATATGAATTTGATGGTAGCCATTCTTCAAATCCAGTTTCGTAAACCACGTAACTCCGTGTAGTCTATCCAACATATCATCCAACTTAGGTATTGAAAACTTGTAGCCCACAGCTATCTTATTAACGGCTCTGCTGTCTATACACATTCTCCAACTCTCATCTTTCTTAAGAGTTAGCAAGGCAAGAACAGCACATGAGCTCATGCTATCATGAATGTGCCCCTTTTTCAGTAATTATTTCACCTTCTCCTTTAGAATCTTGCTCTCTTTAGGACTCATCCTGTAATGTGGTAAATTAGGTAGATTAACACCATAAATTAAGTCGATATGGTGCTGAATATCACGCATGGGAGGTAACCCATTTGGGATCTCTTTAGACATCAGCTCACTAAATTCTTGTAGTAAAGGTCTAACTGCTTCAGGCTGCTCCTTCACTTATAGTTCAATCTCTATCTTAATCGTTTGTTTCACTACCAGCACATGAATTTCCCTAATCTCCTTAATTTCATATTCAAATTTCCTTGTAAGATTAAGGAAATTATTATCTGCAACTTATTTTCCTTTATTCTTCAGGGACAACAACGTATACTTCACCCCATCTTTCACCAGATTATACTGGTTGCTCCTTTCTGAATGCTGAGACTCCACATCAAATTGCCACAGCCTCCCAACAACACGTGGCATGCATCCATATCTACCATATCACAATACAGCTTATTGTGATACTTACCAATGGAGAATGAAATTTTGCAACATTCAGTTACCTGAATGCTTTCTGCTCCAGATTTAATCCATCATAACGTGTAGGGGTTAGGATGTTTCTCCACATGTATCCCCAGCTTCTTCACTGTATCCTTTCCAATGACATTTTCCATGCTCCCTCTATCAATGACTACAGCAAAGATCTTCCCCACAATAGTGCATCTAGTTCAGAATAGCTGATGGCGCTGTGCATCATCCTCTCGTTTTGGGGCTAACATCATCCTGCGCATCACACAATTTATCTCTTCCTCTTCCTCATTTTGAAAATTTTCTTCATCATCATCTGGTTCGCAGTAATATCTGTCTTCTTCCTCTTCTTCTCTTGCTGTCACGTTTACTGTCTTTCTCTGAGGGTATTCATTAGAGCGATGCCCAAGCTGATTACACTTGTAACACTTAATCGCCGCTGGTTTAGCATAAGGATTCGGGTTTACAATTTTTTGTGATTGCGACCCCTTGTCCCTTGTCTCGTTCAGAGGGCGTTTTTCTACCGCCTTATCCCCTAAATTCGCTTTGCGTTAAAGCAATTGTTGGTGCTCTTCTCCATGAAACTGCCTGAGCTACTACCCCTATAATTTTAAAAGCCTCTTTTACTCCGTTCTTACTGCATTAATTCTGCCTTTCTAGCCATGTTTTTAGCTTCAGTTAGATTCCGCAAAAACTGCACCCCAATTTTATCCCGAATGAAGGGCTTCAACCCATCGAGATATCTGGCAACCTGTTGTCCCTCTGTTTCTGACAAATTGTTTCGCTCTGCCAATCTCATGAATTCTGCCGTATATTCATGTACAGTTCGATTGCCCTGCTGGCAACGCTGGTATTGCTGGAATATGATCTGCTCATAATCAAGCGGGAGGAACTCCTGCTTCAGCAACCTCTTCATTCTATTACAGGTTCGCACCCTCTCTTTTTCTTCTCATTCCCTCCTATTCTGTAACCTCTCCCACCATGCAAACGCACCCCCTTTCAATCCACAGGCTACTAATTGTATATTTTTCTCGCTAGGGGTTCCCATGTAATCGAAGAATCTATCTACATCGGCAATCCAATCTAGAAATTCTTCTATTCCCAAACTCCCATTAAAATAAGAAATATCGACTTTTAGTTTAAAGTCGTTACCTTCACGATCATCGAAACTTCGTTTGCCATCTCTTCTATCGCGATCGTCATAATGCCGCCTTCGAATTCCTCCATAACGATCTCTGTCTTCATAATCAGCACATCCCTCATCAGAAAATTTGTTCTCTTCTTCTTTCAAACTCTCCGAGAACAAAGGGTTATTCTGCTTGCGAACATGAACTAGCCTATTGACAGGGTCATCGCGAGCAAGATCTGCACCTGGCCTTCTGTCATTTCGCCAATTTCGGTTCACATCAACGCCATGGCCTTCAAATCGATTTGCCAATTCTTCAAATCATTGCTCGTTGCGATGAAGTCTGAGATCAATTCGTTGATCTATGCGTTCCATTAAACGCTGTTCCAAACGTTGCAGCGCGCCGTCCCCAAGGATATGGGCTCCAGTCTCCTGATCATTGTCATGAAGACCACCGTCGGTCATCATAGGCTCTGATACCACCTAACGCAGCGTTCAACGAAATAAACAAGCAAATCTTGCTTTGAGAGTAAAATCACGAATTATATTTAAAAAAAAAATCTGTCAGCTCAAACATCATAAAACACATTTTATATGAGGTATTAGACCTAACCTTACTAGGATTCCAACTACAAAACTCAAAATTACAATATTACCACTAATAATAAAATTTAATCCGAAAAAAACAAAAAAAATAAAAAATCCATCTAAACCATCATGGATCATCGAAATCCATCGCAGTTCATCGCCGGAAGGCGATGAGTACTGATTAGAATGTCGTTTCGCTTCAACTAATAGAATTTAAGCTTAATTCGATGTCGTCGCTCAAATCTAATCCCACCACCTTTTCGCCTTCCGATTGTATTTTCGCCGATCTAATTAGTCCAAAAACGTATTACTAATAGCTTCCGCATCACATCTGCCACTGACATTCGTTTTAAAAATGTAATAAGTCGGTCATTCCTACCAAGAGTCCAAATCCACACTCGAAAGACGTCCAGCTTCCAACCTTCAACAACAACAACAACAACAAAAAAGGTCCGGAGGCCGTTTACCCGGAATAATGTGTAAGACGTGTTTTCGGGTGTCATCCTTTAATGGTTTAAGTTTTTTTTTTTTTAAATGGATTGGGGTTTCCATTCAACACCGACGAACTCGACCTCCTGCCATATCCTGATAGGAACTGATAATCACGTAAAAGAACTCAAATCCAGCTTGACTTCGATCCGCTGAGAAATGAGAGTCACTGGAAACGAAAGCGATAACGACGTGAAAGGAAGTGACGAGAAGGATGTTTAGCGATCGAAAGCTGAGTTTTCATTAGATAGCTTAATCGGAGGATTGGCGGAGCACGTGGGCGACCGGAACTCCTGCATGTCTGAGGAGATTTCCACACGTTTAATTGTGTCCGTGCGCGATTCAAATTGAACAGCAAGTTACGACGTCGTCCGATGACCTAATCCCTGAAGAATATTTCTTCTTCTTCTTACTCATCATTTGCAGGAAGGCAAGGGCCATTAGATTTCCCACAGCTTTGCCCATCTTGTTGATTAATCATGTTTCCACGATCAATGTGAAACGGATCTTCAACATGATGTCATCATCATGTAAGCGGACATTATTCTTGGTCGGGGGAAGTCTGCGTCCCCCCGTTGCGGATCCATACAACAACAACAAGACAAGGGATGAAACTGGCAGATGGGACTGGATCGAAAATTGACTCATTTTAATTGATTTTGACTCATTTTCAAGGGATTTCACAAAAATTTTAAAAAAAATTTAGCGGATTATATTTAATCTATACTCGATCCGACTCACATTAGTTAAATATTTTCATATTTACTCCAAACTAAGAAAATTTGTTTCTTGTTAATTTTTTTTAAAAAAATTAGATTATCAAAACATTATGGACGGTTTTTTATGTAATTTTTTTAAAATTCATTTTTTTTTATTTTTTTTTCTAAGTACGGCGAGGCAATATCCTCGCCGGATTTACTAGAAAAAAATTAAATAAAAAATTGCAAAATAAAAAATAACTTATATTGTCCATTACGCCAGAGAGATGAGACGAGGAATCACAATTCCAAAAGCTTGTCGTTCGTTCTAATCCTAATGTTTGCTCGACCCGTTAACCAAAAGTGTGTAACTTGTTTTGGATTTCGCCTCCTTAAAACCAAACCTTCAATCTCTCCGACCGCACCTACCGGTCTCTCCTATAATCCAAAACCCATGCATCAAAAACCTCATCACGTATATATTCCTAGACTCTTCCCCCGCTTCGTCGTCCTCACCACATACGCACAAACACACAAACGTCACGCCATTTCTCTTCACAGGATGGGGTTTGATCCAGAATCACTGGTTCACGTGCTCTTGGTCTCCTTCCCCGGCCAAGGCCACGTCAACCCGCTTCTCCGCCTCGGCAAGCGCCTCGCCTCCAAGGGCCTCCTCGTCACCTTCACCACCCCCGACAGCATCGGCAACCAGATGCGCAAGGCCAGCAACATCGGCGACGACCCCGCCCCCGTCGGCGACGGCTTCATCCACTTCGAGTTCTTCCCGGACGGCTGGGACGAGGACGAGCCCCGCCGCCAGGACCTCGACCAGTACCTCCCCCAGCTCGAGAAGGTCGGCAGGGTCCTCATCCCCCACATGATCCGCCGCAACGCCGACCGCGGCCGCCCCATCTCCTGCCTCATCAACAACCCCTTCATCCCTTGGGTCTCCGACGTGGCCGAGAGCCTCGGCCTCCCCTCAGCCATGCTCTGGGTCCAGTCCTGCGCCTGCTTCGCCGCTTACTACCACTACTACCACGGCCTCATTCCGTTCCCGAGCGAGTCGGCGATGGAGATCGACGTGCAGCTCCCATGCATGCCCCTCCTCAAGCACGACGAGGTCCCGAGCTTCCTCTACCCGACGACTCCCTACCCTTTCCTCCGCCGGGCGATCCTCGGACAATACAAGAACCTCGACAAGCCCTTCTGCATACTGATGGACACGTTCCAGGAGCTCGAGCGCGAGATAATCGAGTACATGTCCAAGATATGCCCGATCAAGACGGTCGGGCCGCTGTTCAAGAACCCCAAGGCCCCGAATGCGAATGTGCGCGGGGACTTCATGAAGGCCGATGACTGCCTCGGGTGGCTCGACTCGAAGCCTGCGGGTTCGGTGGTGTACGTCTCGTTCGGCAGCGTGGTGTACCTGAAGCAGGACCAGTGGGACGAGATCGCCTACGGGCTATTGAACTCCGGCGTGAACTTCTTGTGGGTGATGAAGCCGCCGCACAAGGACTCCGGCTACGCCGTGCTGACGATGCCCGAGGGGTTCCTCGAGAAGGCCGGCGATAAAGGGATGGTGGTGCAGTGGAGCCCGCAGGAGGAGGTGCTGGCCCACCCGGCAGTGGCTGCCTTCGTGACGCACTGTGGATGGAACTCATCGATGGAGGCGCTCGCGTCGGGGATGCCAGTCGTGGCCTTCCCGCAGTGGGGGGACCAGGTAACCGACGCCAAGTACCTGGTGGACGTGTTCAAGGTCGGGGTCCGGATGTGCCGTGGAGAGGCGGAGGACAAGCTCATCACCCGCGACGTGGTGGAGAAGTGCCTGCTCGAGGCGACGGTCGGGGAGAAGGCGGCGGAGATGAAGAGGAACGCGCTGAAGTGGAAAGCCGCGGCTGAGGCGGCCGCGGCGGAGGGAGGGTCCTCGGACATGAGCATACAAGCGTTTGCGGACGAGGTCAAGAGGAGGAGCGTGGAGGTTGCCCTCGCCAAGAGCAGCAACTCAACGGCGGTCGAATCTCCGGAAGTGGTGGTCAGAGGAGGAGCAGCGACCAATGGGAAGGCGGAGCTGGTCTCTTCCTCCTAAAGAGGAGGACGTGACGTGGCTGGCGCCGCCGACACGTGGATGCGTTGATCGGAAGGTCCCACCGAAATCAGACCAGACCTGATGATGTTGGGGACAAATCTTGGTTTTGATGGAACAGGGAGGGACGGTCTTAAAATCTTGTAGCAATTTGTAATCTAATTCATATGCTCCTCCCTTAAGTTTGATTTCACCATTTCTCCCAATATTGATTCAACTCTGTCATCCGGAACGGCAACACAATGCTTGTAGACCAGAGACGAGTTTTTCAAATTTCAAGCCCCTTGGATAATCTAATTTATTAAATCGAGCCGATCATGAAGTCACGAAGAGGCGAGATCAACACAGCAATGGAAAAAATTCATTCACATTTGTAGAGTCTCTATCTCCCCTCGAACATGACAACTTGCGTCACGTTATAATTTCCAAAGTCCTAGTCTCATACCTCGGTTGCAAGACAAAAGGTTAATTTCCCTAAGCGGGGTGCACTTACGGTACAGTTAAATGATCATTTTTCAAATTAGAACAGACTCATGGATTAAAAACATAGTTATGGTCAAGTGATAAAAATAAAGCCTTCTCAAGTTTCACCATTATGAACCGTTGCCTCACAAGGATACTTCACGTAAAACAAGCTTAACACATAGTAATTTCTTAATGGTTTTTACGTGAGTTTAGAGAAAGATCCCAGTTCGCATCGGTGATCATTAAGTACTCCTTAATCTAGTGGACTAAATTTTAACTGCGGGTTTACTTACCCGGGCAAAGACAGCGCAAATCCCAAAGGACAAACGGCCAACCCAACATCCCAGGATCAGAGGTATCAGTCCCAATATTCGTCCCTAGAAAAATTGATGGGTACTGTGTTTGTTCTTAATTAGTATTTAAGTTCACCCAACACTTGCTGGATTCAGACCGAGACGGATTAAGAAAGCGATCAGCTAAGCACAGGGCTCAAGCACAACCCGAACCCTCCGGACCAAAGGTTCATCTATTTTAAGGAGGGGGTGTAAGGTCTGCTGTCCGGTCTTCAGGAAACGTGACCATCTGAAAGAAGGTGATGGCAACTGTGCCCCCCGCGGCTGCCACCTAATGGTTAGCTTGCCTAAGAACATGAAACTGCGATTAGCTCAAGGCTAGGCCAGGACCGCGTGTCATCCGAAACGACGGCAGGTGGGCCTTTGATTTCTCACGGATTTGTTCTTTTTGGGCATTCATTTCGGCTCATGGTGATCATAATCGCATTATCCTTCCCCTTTTCACGCAACATCCTACTTTTAGCTTCAGTACCGCCTACCGGTGGTTTCGGTGGGCGAAAATCGGCACGTGAATTAATTGATTTAAGCCTATGGATAGGGCGGCGGTATTTCATATAACAGGAGAGATTGTTAATCTGACTGAGATCCATTTAAACAATTGAAGAATTGGCAGATCAAGAAATGTTAAAGGACAGGACAGAGCTATCGCTCCGGGAGAATTTTCAGTTCCCACTAGGAATTCATCTGAGACCCGACACATCTCAATTAGTTTCAACTTGTATGCATTTTCCGGAAACTTAATCATCCAGCATTTGTTTGAACATAAAGGCCTCGTCAGCTTTACAAAGATGAGGAAGTATATACCACTTTACTTCTTTCACACATTTCTGACGAACTATATGACTCTGCGTACTTACAACCCGCAGGGGTCAATCGGTTCAGGAACTCGACGATTTCCCAAACGACATAAAGAATCTAATCATATGGTCGTAAACATCTCCCTTCGCCTTCAAACCGACAAGAAAGTCTGTGTGGCCATAGTTCTCTATGTACAGCAACTCCGGCTTGGACTGCAATTCTTCGAGAGTGAGCTGGACATCCGCCATGTCTGCTAACGCGTCATTGCCTCCATAAGCCATCCACAATGGCAATGTTTGTGGGATGCGTTTAAGATCGTATGCTGGAGGTTTCAACTGACCATATATCTTCATGTTCTTGAAAAATCCATAGTCATACTTGGCAAAACTACCCTTGCGGATCACTGCCAAGCAAAACAAGAAAATGTCAGAAACCGGTCATAAGGAGTAAAAATAGATAAACATGACATTGATGGAACCATATAGAAGTGAATAAACAAGACATAGAAGAGCAAGGGAACGATCCCTTTTATTGAACAAAATACTTGAGGAAAGAATTCATGACCAATTCTACCATATTGACTGAGGCTATTGTCACCAAAAGGTTGAAAGAACCACCCCCGTGAATTAAAGAACCATGATTAAGTCTAAAAAAGCAAAAATTCAAAGTTTTCACTTCCTAAAAGGAAGGAAATCCTACAGACACGAGGGTAGAGAAAATATGCATGCACTAATAGCGTGTTAATTAGAGAAGCCAATCCAAAAGATCATCTTGGAATTAAAGCGAAAAACAGATTGGCTCTCAAACAATGTCTCACTTGGTCAGGAAATAAGGAGCCTTACATGAAAGTGCCAACACTCTGGCGGATCTTGAATTGAGAGGTCGCTTTGATCCGATTCACAAATTATCAACATTCTCTACTATGGCTAAAGCTAAATTAAGATAATCCTATTACAGAGGCAATTAAATGGACAAAAATACTCAAACAAAGGCAGGCAAAAAAACTTGAGAATCTATTTCTGTTGCTAGTACGCTGTCAATTGGAAATTGGTGGCCAGCAATATAGCAGAGTATTTGATAATCATACTTTGGAAAAGATGGCGCAAGTTCTTCGAGGATGATGGCTGGGGTTCATACTTCAAATAGAAGTCCACTCGTGAGTTATTGAAGCAACAATTCTTCCCTGCAGTGTCATCACAACCATGTCAAAATTCAGAAAAGGGGCATTTATACCGCCAATCATATGCTGCACTTTGATGTTCAGCACAAGCCACAAAGGGTATCCTCATGCTCCACAGTTTCAGAAAAGTTAAAACAGCCGTACAAGACACTGTGTTTTTTGTTTTGTGGGGGGCTGGGGTGAAGGTAGGGAGGGACCTGTTATGGAAGTCAGCAAGTCATTGCACTCTATGTGTCCATCGCACACAGAATCCAAGAGGTTGACTCCGATTTCACTATTAGATCACAAGTCAAAAAAACAAAAACCATGAAAGTGAGAAACATGTAATGCTACATACAATTAAACGTAAGAGAAGAAGTGTCGCTAAACCTTCTAAAGTTGAGTTGATGAATGCCCAACGCGACAACCATCTGTAGAAGAAAATAGCATTGTGGGATCATGTATTAATTGTTGGAAAGCCATATAAAACAATATGAGAGAACAACAACTACTTACTTGATCAAGATGCATGCTGACCATTCGAAGAACAAGAGGAGCGCTGACATGTCCCAAGTATGATATTGGACATAGAAGGGCAGCAGCTTCTACCATTTCTGCTATGTCAGGCTGAGTTAAAGCAGCCAAAGACATGATTGTTCCCTACGAAGGAAACAAAAGAACAAAGTTCAAAAGTAAGAGAGCAACATCAAGTGCAGCTAACTCTCTCCCTCTCTCTCTTTTATTTTGTCAGCGAATCAACTTCAAGAGGAGAGATGCATAAACCTGCGAATGTCCAACAAGAAAAACTTTGGAGCTGGTTATTGAACTTATATGGTGTATCATCTCTGCAAGGTCATACAGTGCCAAGTCTTCCCAACTCCAATCCCAAAAATCCTGCAGGAAAAAGGTACTTATCAGTGCACAATGCGTAGAAGTTTACACAGACATGCTTTAAACAGAACAAAAACTTCTCATTCAGCTGCCATGAATAAACTTTTCCAAATTTGGATGCCAAATGCCCCAGGCATGCCTGTCTTTAGATGTGTGGGTACACTCATAGTCTCATAGCACGCAATACATCAAGCAGATTGGGGGAAAAAATAAACAGACACACACAATACCTTATCTTTCTCTGACAATGATACGTGCCCATGGCTCCAGCGTGTTCCACGAACATTTCCAACCCAGACATCAAAACCTTGGTCTGCTAGGATGAAGCCTAGAGATTGGCCTGGAGAATCTAGAAACCACGCATCGCCTGCCTGTTTGCAATTGATTATTGAGGGAAAAATGTAAGTGAATTGGTTATACTTGGTGTTGACAAATATATATTGAAGGTAATAAGAGCATGGACCACAATGCGTTCAGTGTCATAAACAATTTTGCGTTGAGATAGTAAAGTGAACGCATGCAACTTTGGGATGTGCTAGTGAGAAATGTGAGATGACCGGAAAAGGTATAAAGCAGCTATAAGATTTGTATCACGCACAAAAAATACAACTACTGTACAAGACAACTCAATGAAGTAATCATCGGATGACAGAACCTGGACCAGAGAACATAGTGCATTGGAGTCTCAGGCATAATAGAAAGATGCAATGCAGAGTTTTAAGAAACCGTGCATAATCTGTTGGAAGATTTTTCTTCAACAGTTAAATTAAAGTCATATGCCGTAAAAATTTTCCTACATGTTGTAGAAGATGGCCGTTGGAAAAACTCCAGAGGAGATGCATAAGCTAAAGGGGACAAACAGCTAATCAAGTATCTGACAGAAAAGTATTGCCAGCATACTGGCGTACCAATAAAGAATTACTAACGACACGACAAGAAAAGGGGAAACAAGTATCAATCCAATCTAAAGAACGCAGAGTGCATGTAAAAGAGCATGAGCGAAAAGGCACTAATCCAATCTAAAGACTGCAGAGATTTCAGCCTAGAAGACCGACTAAACCTTGAGCAGTCAATTTATTATTTTCTTTAGCATCACAGGTCAGCAATGGAGAAAAATGCCTTTCTCACAGTGAAGTCGATAAAAATGAAAAAATTGGAAAGTGGAAATCACCATGAAAAGCCCGTGCTGGAGTAGAACAGGAGGACCCCGTTGTACCCAGAAATCTCTGCTCCGGGATGAGACGCGCTGAAGAGCCAATAAATAACCATCCTTCGTTTGAAGCTGGCAAACACAAAGTGCAGCGAAGAAATTAGACTCGTCTGACATGAAATTGTGGAAGAGAGAACTGAAATCTTCCAGAGAAGAAATGGTACAGGCTAGCGTAACACAATTGAACTTCAAAAGGGACTGACTCAACAAAATTGCCTGTCTCCGCATCTATGCTCAAGAGTTGAAGCTCATGATGTATTCAACAACCATAAAATGAAATTCTCCAGAATTTGGAATTTGAGATTCGTCGAAGTTCAGGTGAAGCACAGACTTATTCGGTAACGAAGGAAATTCTTCACCTTCAGTTCGAGTTGTTAAAACACGGGAAATCGCAGACTATCGAAGCAGACCTCGAGATATCCGAAGAAAAATAGATGTATGCAGCTAAAACCTCAAACTCTTGCTAAAAGATAGACCAGGCGCCAAACCCTCTCAAACCATACACAAACTCTCTAACTCCCCAGTTTCGCCGGAAATGCAACCAGAAGAAACCACAAATTATTGAGAGAGAGAGAGAGAGAGTACGGTGTGTTCGGCGCAAGGATAACCGGCGGGCTCGATGAGCTGGGAACACAGGGGAGCTGAATCAACGGCAATGCCCTCGCCGGAGTCGGAGCTGCAGAGAGAGACGAGTCCGGTCACCGCCAGCAATGCCACCACCACCACCGACTCCGCGGAACGCGACGGGCACAACACCATATCTACTCCAAGCATCTGATGAGGCGGGAGAGCGAAGCAACGGCCTCGATCGCCGGCGGAATCGGAGCTCATCTCATCATTTTCAATTTCTCCATTTTTTGGCACTTTTTTTTGTCACTTTTTTTTTATGGTTTTACTTTTTCTTGACGGAACATCGTGCTCTTAAATTCCACGTAGGATTTAATTTTGTTTTTCAAAATAATGCTTTTGGGACTCGCGGTATTTAATGGGGTGGGAGTTGGGGCGAGCCCAAAAGTGACAGCGATGTGATGATGAGCCGGGTCGGCTCATATGCTTCGTGATTCATAACCCGTCTGACATTCAATGGTTTTCGGATCCTGATCATGCATGGGGATCACCGCATCATCGCACTTCGCACGTGCGCTTGAAAATTTATGGAAATTGTCCCAAATTAGTGCGCTTGAAAATTTATGGAAATTGTCCCAAATTTTTTATTCAACATACGATGTCGATTTTTCAACTTTTCATTTGTTGGACGGGATATTTGAATTTTTAGCCTATGCATAATGGCATCTCTGAACAATTTAATTTATTCAATTTGATCATTGAACATATTCTATATGTTTGATTTTTTTTTGGTAAGAATTCTATATGTCTGATTTAATTCATTGATTATATAAAAATGTACAATGTTATCATTTCATTGATCCAAGTTAATAAAATTTTACCAATCCGGTACATTTGAATAGTGGAAAAAAAAAACATGTTACGCGTGGATGATCCACATGAGATATTCAACTTAAGTTAGAATATAATAGTCTTCTTAATTTGTTTAATCTGTTCAATTTGAAAAAAAAATACTATTTATTTCGTTTGATGATGTGAGCTATTATATTTTGATTTCAGACAAAATCTTACGAGAATTATTCATGTATAAAATTATTATTTTCCCATCATTTGAATTTACCAGATTGGAAGCTAAATCAGTAAATTTTGTTAACTTAAATTAATGAAAGTATAATATTGGATAAGTTCATGTAGTCTAAGGACTAGATTAAACATAATATCGAATGTTTAGAGACCATATTGCACAAATAAAAATTCAGGGACATACATGACACATTGGGATTAAGTTAATGAATTTTTGTTGTTGTTGAAGTTAATGGATTATATTGAAGTAATTAAAAATTTGTTAATACCATGAAATCCCAAAGTGATACATCTATGGGAAATTTACCCCAAATAAATTTTTTAACCACAAAAAATTTCAAACTAATACACATGTGATAAATTTATTCAAAGTTAATTTTTTGATCTTCAAAACCCTTAAAATGTATAACTGTGACAAATTTATCTTCTGTTAGTTTGCGTTAAATTTGGTTAATACCTTGAAAAATTTCAAACTAATACACTTGTGACAAACATAAGGCAAAAATCTCAAATTAATACATTCGCCAATTATCAGGTCCTCAAACTAATACACTCATGACAAAGATAGGGTAAAAATCTCAAATTTGTACACCCACAAACTGTCAAGTATCATCAAACTCATTAATTTGAAGATTAAAATTAACAAAAATTATTAATGGTAAATTTATCACGAGTGTATTATTTTATGATTTTTTGGGACAGTGAAGAGCTGGAGAGGAGGTGGACAATGCTAGCATAGTGAGTGATGATGGCGGACAAACCTTTATTGTGGATAGCTATTTTAAAGGATCTAGCGAATTCATATCAGGATTTTGAGTTTTTCAATGGTAATAGCCAGCTGACGTACAACTTTTCCTTTTTTACATGCGGTTGTTAATAAATCGATTGGAGGACGGTGATCGTATAATGGTTGGAGTTGACCACGATTAGATGTTGTGTTGTTGGTCCTCACATAATCAAGTTTATCCTGCTGCTATACTGATTTTTTTTTTTTTTTGAATTTGGCATTCTATTCAGCTGTAGTTGGGTTTATTTGGTTCGAAAGATGCCACCAAATGTCGGACATGATATCTATTATACTATACTAGATGCAATTTAGAACTTCCCATTTTCTATTAAGATAACGATAATGAAATGTTTGATTCTTTCGAAAGAGTTAAAGGAATCGAGTATTTATCCATAATTGATGCCCTAATTAATAGCCCGCTTTGACAAACCAAGATGGCGTGGATCATTCCGCTTCCAACATAATCGGAAAAAAATACACACATTAAACAAGAGAAAAAAGGAAAAAAATGAAAAAAAATGGACTTGCACATATACACACAATTTTAGTATCTGACAAAAAAAAAAAAATTTATTTTAGTCAACGAAATGAGGTTAATAGTTATTTGTTCCCAACCTTCCCAAGAAGAAGGCCAGGTTCAGATACGAGAGCATCCTAGTAGCATTTCAACCTCTACCCGTTTTTCATCGTACCTCACAAAATAAGTCCGAGTTCCACTTCAGACCCTTCAATTCTCCGTGCCTACGCCACCCGTGTCGCCGCCGGCGACATTCCGCTTGCATGGATTTCGCGGAGTTCCGGCCGCTGGACGAGAAGTCCCTGGTGGAGTACATCAAGCACACGCCCGCTCTCGCCTCGAAGCTGGGGAATAAATTCGATGACCTGGAGATTAAAGAAGTCGGAGACGGCAACCTCAACTTTGTCTTCATCGTTGCGGGCTCTGGTGGCTCTTTTGTCATCAAGCAGGTGATGCTTTTTCCTTAACGGAAAGGGGTTTTTATTTACAGTGCGTTCGCTTTAACTACGTGACCGGAGGTCTCTCTTTACTATCAATGGAAGTTGGGCTGGTGTTTTAGCTGGTGTTTTACGCAGACATAGAATACTGCTGATTGAAATTCAGATCAGAAGACAGAAAGCATGTTGTTGATTATGGGATTTTAGTTCTCATGTCTTACTTAAGTTTTGACAGAATCAAGGTTTTTTTTTTCCTGGCTGAATGTGAAGAAATTTGGCGATGGGGGTGATAATGAAAAAATGGTATATTTACTTTTCCCTGAGGTTTGGTATGGATGGCGGATTAGCTACATTTTTGGCTGGAAGCACACTGAAGTGATTGATTTTGGAATGATCATATTCTTAGCAGAAAAGGAAATGTTCCTTTGCTTCATACTTTGTTTTGTGAATGTATAAATTCTCCTGGTGCTCATTATTTTTAACATGTACCAATTGGGTTATGTGGCTTTGTGTCGAAGTTCTCGAGTCTTACCAGGAAGATGTTCCATTCTTTTGGTTCAAATCTAAAGGTCCGGTGTTCTTTCCTGTGTGGTAATTATATGCCCACATTTGCAGGCTCTCCCTTACGTTCGGTGCATTGGGGAATCATGGCCAATGACGAAAGAGCGAGCATACTTTGAGGCAGTGGCATTGAAAGAGCAAGGGCATTGGTGCCCGGGTCATGTTCCGGAGGTCTATCACTTCGACCGTACTATGTCTCTGATAGGCATGCGTTACCTAGAGCCTCCGCATATAATCTTGAGGAAAGGACTGATTGCTGGAATTGAGTACCCATTACTCGCGGAGCATATGTCAGAATTTATGGCAAGCACCCTTTTCCGCACGTCCCTGCTGTATCATTCCACCACAGAGCACAAACGTGCAGGTAAATAAGTTCTAATATCAATTGAGCATCTGTAGTGTTACATTATTATCTTCTCTCCACATTACTCCACCATGAGGCCTTGAAATCTGTTGGCCGTTCCCCTGAGAATTACATAGTGGAATGCTTTTGGCTTCTTTAGTTCCTTTTCTATACTAATGCGTGGTTACACTCTTGTCATGTCATTGTCATTGCAGTAGCGGAGTTTTGCGGGAATGTCGAGTTGTGCAGGCTGACTGAGCAGGTTGTTTTTTCTGACCCTTACAAAGTATCCCAATACAACCGTTGGACTTCCCCTTATCTGGATGCGGATGCTGAGGCTGTAAGGGAGGATAATGATTTGAAGCTTGAAATAGCCGAGTTGAAATCCATGTAATGTTACTGTCTAGGAAGCTACTTTTTGCTTCTTCAAAAAAGTTAAATGGAGTGAAATATCATCTGTATGCTGATGATTTTGTGGGACGTACATTTCAGGTTCTGTGAAAGAGCGCAAGCACTGATACATGGAGATCTCCACACTGGTTCGGTCATGGTTACCCGAGATTCGACCCAAGTAATAGATCCAGAGTTCGCATTTTATGGGCCAATGGGGTTTGATGTTGGAGCCTTCCTGGGAAATCTGTTTTTGTCATTCTTCTCTCAGGATGGGCATGCAAATCAAGGGAACGATAGAAAAGTATGCTTTAAATAATGATATATCTTCATGTCTTTATTCTTATGTCACTAGAAGATCATGACCTTGCAAAGTTTTGTAAATTAGTTTCTCTTACTTGCTCCTAATGACCACTCTTGCTTATCATGTCATGATCCTTAAGATCTGTTGCTCATGCAGCGAGAATTTAACTCGAGTTTTGCGTACTTCTATGTATATGAAAGATTTTTTTGGTTTCTTTCATGTGATAATTACTCGTGGTTTATTGCTCTTTTATGCCCCACCCCCCAGGAGAAAAAAAGAAACAAAAAGCTGACGCTGCTGTTTCAGTAATTGTAGATATGAGTGGACAATTGTAATTGGTAGATATTGAGGCAATATAGATGAGATCATATTATGCTCTACCCCCTTAGTCATTTCGTCTCCTTCACGCTCATAGACTACTATAAGACAAGAAGAAAGGAACATAAAAGCTATTTTACCATCGATGATATGCTAATGAATTGTTCCCTAAATAATCATATTATACAGGCATACAAGGAATGGATTTTGCAAACCACTGAAGAGACGTGGAATCTATTCCAAAAGAAGTTTGTAAGCCTCTGGAATGAACATAAGAATGGGTCTGGTGAGGCATATCTACCAGCAATCTATAACAACGATGTGCTGCTTGAGCTGGTCCAGAGGAAATTCATGAAGGATTTATTCCGTGACTCCCTTGGATTTGGTGCTGCCAAAATGATAAGGTGCGACTGGATGATGTGGCATTTCGTGCTCCTTAATGCTTATATGTAGTTTATGAACTTGCTAGATTTCTCTAGTAGCTTTTGGGACTAATGTCACATTTCGAGCATACAGCTGTCTAAATACTCACTGTTCGCCTTCATACATCTTCGATTTCAGGAGAATTGTTGGGGTTGCACACGTGGAAGATTTTGAGTCCATAACCGATGCTGGTAAGCGCGCAGACTGCGAGCGCCGAGCTCTCAATTTTGCCAGGATGCTTCTTAAGGAAAGGCAAAAATTTGAAGGAATCAGTGAAGTTGTCTCATTCGTTCGGAAATTGAGCTGAGCCTTGTGATTAATGTATTGAGGTTCCTTTGGGTCCCCCCTCTACTGTTTGTGTGTCCTTATGCATTTCGAAACTTATGAAGAGTCTGGAATTCCTGACCAATGCACTGCCTGATGAGCTCATCGGCAAGTCTGTGCTGTCTTGGATAGTTAATTCCACTGATGACTCAATGCGCTGGCGATGAATCGAGTTGTGACTTTGTCTACTTTGCATCCATGGATGATGATTATGCTGAGGCCTTTCTCGACTTTGCCTGATGCAGAGCTGATTATGAAACTACAATATATAGATGGCAATTCTTTTTTTTTTTTTTGGCTTTCTTTTTGTTTGTTGATCGGGCGTCCTCACAGTACTAACTGTTGGGTATGTTTGCCGTGGTGATTTTCGCTAATGGTCTTCCAGAATCGAGAGGTAAATTAGTTGGGTGTACAATGACTTTTCGGATGTCCTAGGTAACCTTAAGTTCGTCAGCATTTGCTGGTTACGGAACAATTCTGTACTAATCAAGCACTTGAGCTCCCTGTCGAGGATGTGCTTCCTCTGCAAACTTGCTCCTTGTTATTCGGGGAAGGTACTTGTTTGTTCGATGCCAAGTTTCTTTCATTGTTTTTACCTTTTCTTTCTCTCATATGACACGGTAAATTGAATACTTGAGCAGTAAATAAGGACCGCATTAGCTTTAACCACCCATCACCTCCTTTTGAACTTCCTTCTGGGTCAATACAATACACAGAATGATTTTGCATTCAACATTTTTTTCTTCCTTGGAAAACAATTACGCGGACTTTATTCATTACTGGGTAAGTAACCTAATTTCCATATTTGGCCTTGTAGTCACTCCAGAGCTGATCAACGGTCTTCCCCAGCAACTCAACAAAATACTCAGGGCTATAACCACCCTTCATCTTCTTGTTCATGTATGCTACAAACCCACTCAAAAGACCATCACAATAGTGCAGAAAATGTGCCGTGACATCATAGCCCTGGTCCCACCGGTTTCCCGCGCCTGGTTTCACCCAGTGGCTCGGTGCATACCCCGCCTTCAGTCTCACATAATCCGCAATCCCCTCTGTTAAACCGGTCGGCGCTTCTCGATTTGCCAACCACTGCCATATATGCGTTATCTCGTGATATAAAACCCCGGTTATCTCGTTCCTCACATCACCAGAGTAGCTTCCTATGTACTCCGAGCTGACATGGATTTTGCTTGTGTCGATAACGGCATACGCTATCAATAAATACACTTACATTGTGCACATCTCTTCTGTAGGTCAATTCTTGGAAAAATTGCCAGATGAATACAGTGGAGTTCATTACTTGTTTGGTGTTCTCAAAGCCGATTTCACCATCGAATCTTGCTCCGGCAGCTGTTGAAGATGCTTTGTTAAGGACGTTGTACTCCACGGCATGAGCTTGTTGAAATGCTGCTAAGGTAACTAGATGCCACAGCAACACTACCAAGCGAGCCATGTGCTTGATTAGCTGCTTTTTGCTCTGTAGGAGAATGGGTGTAAGTGCCATCCAAAAGGTGAGGGACATTTATAGAGCGGTGGAAGTTCAGTGATACATCCTTGTAACACATGAATATACTTTTAATGTCACTTGTGAGTTCACTTTCTTCTTGTCCGATAGTTATTGTACCCAAATGGAATCGAATTGCCTAAGAACCAAAACTTATGCTAATAAATTAACGGATTTATATTCGGTCCCAACAAGAAAACGTCCAGCCAATGGTGTAGCAAAGGATTGGATCTACATCTGTTCCAACAACAAAATGTTAAGCTGATGATGCAGCAAGCTAAGGGATTCATATATGTTCCGAATACAAAATGTCACTGATGATCATCTCCACCGCAGACGTTTCGTGCAAAAACCGCTTCTTATGTTGGGGAGGGGTCAAGCGGTCCAGATTGAATAGCCTCCTCATTGACCCCACCCAGCCTGCAAATTGGACCATTATTGGTCCTCATATTTCTCATTGTCTCTTGTAGTCTAATGATCTCAAATGACTTCACCAAAACCTATTTTACTCTTAAAAGGAGGATGTAACATGAAGACCCAACAGTAAAATTTATCCTCCCTCGTCTTCAAGGATCTATGAAGATGACCAGTGCTTCGCAAAACCGGTGCTTCTGGAGCTAAATGTACAAGGTTGACAGATGCCACCGCAAATAATAGCTCGGTCAATGATTTTTGCATACCAAGTAATGCTTAATTTGGTATACAATATCAAACACAAACCAATGTGGAACTTAATTTGTTACAAGCAGTTTTTAGAGCTACAAAAACTTTGCGCACTGTGGTGGCCCCTCAAGAGTGTATTTAGCTTGTGCACTTTGGTCCAACCAGAAGATGGAACTGGCAGCAATGGCATGCTGGGTGGGCTGAGTAGCCCCCAGATAATTCCACGATACATGAGTTGCATGTGTTATGCGCAGATGATGGATTAGGTTGTAGCCACAACATAGAGAGCTGATGCCACCTACTATGAATAGCTCTACCCAAGATGCATGCCTGAAAAGAAAACCGAAGGAAAGAGAATCTGTGAAAACTATGTACCACCTTCAAGCAGGGTCGCCAAACATCCAAACAAGAGCAGACCCAACTTGACTTTTACACTCAATAACTTTTGTAAATCCAGGAGGATGAGGCAGGATCATGACAGGAAGTGCATGCATAGAGTAGACTAATAAGGCTAAAGTCCCCTGCAATATAAGGAATCGAGAGTGAGAAAATTGCTCACTACCACCACTCAGCATGTATGTCAATACCAGTCACACCAACCATCAGCTAATAACATCGTCTGGTTTTTAAGATGCAATTACATGCAGATATAAGAATCATCTTCACAAAAATGGAAATGTCTTAACAATCAAAACAAGGTAACTCTGTCACCATGATACCCGATGTCAGTTTCAAGTTCCTTGCCCATGACCCAGTCCTTGTTCTTCTACATGTTCCTTTGTAGAATGACTGAAAGTAAACCCTCCGGAAATTCTAATCAAATCCGTAGTGCACGTTTTACCATAATATGCAATGTCAGTCTTCAAAACTCCAATGTCCATTTGTAGAGCCATTGAGTAAAAGATAGCAACTCTCTGATGTTAAACGAATGCATCCGAAGCTTACCTTCATTGGAAAATCAAGACGCAGATAAGATGGTTTGGACAATTAGTTACGACGAGCAAGTTGCGAATGATAATCCTAGCTATTCATCTCCCAACAATATCAGCCGCAGATAAGCTAGTCTGGACATACGATGAACCAAGATGCTACTCAATCAAAAGCGGCTATAACAAGCTTGGATATATTAAGATGAAGCGCAATGCAAATCAGGCCTTGTCTTCCTACCAAACCCCCAACAGAACTTAACCACCTAGGAACCGTACAATATGACCGATCCTTACTTTCAAGTTCCTTGTCCCCTGACTGATCCTTGTTCTTCTACATGTTCCCTTGTAGAACCACTGAAAGCAAGCCCTCCTGCCCATGCCAATGACCATCTAAATGACGATGTTTCAACTCGAATTTTGTTTCCACATACCAGGTAGACAGTATGAGACATTGTCGTCTTCTATGTTTATAGAACACAAAGGTCAGCAGGTCTGCTAGAACACCAAAGGATTTGGTCAAGAAAAAGATCAAACTATTTCCTAGTTCCACCAATCTTGTACACTACATGAAGGCAAGTATCTTACACACCGTTGTGAATGACAAAATCCAGATTAGTCTGTCAAGTATTCCAGAGTTCGATAGCTGGCTAGAACCCATGTGATAGAAATGGACTACTGCAGAGAAATATTTAGGTCCCCCCCATATTTTTCACCAACAGATGCCTGAGAGATTGGACACCAGAGAAACAGGAAATAGAGTTGTTATGTATAGGCCAAAAGATGACCAAGGTCAAAGCTGTACAACAGGAATTCATAAAGCAAAATGAAGAACCACCAACTTGGAGGTGAGGAAAGATGGAATTCTGAACTTGGAGAAATAATTTCGACTTCACTGCTAACCTGCACAAAAGCGATGAAGCAATCAACACATGGAAAAAGAAACTCAATCAAGAACAAAATACATACATGTACATTTTTTTTAAGAGTTTGGAACATGCACAAATACAGAATGCTACTGACATATTTTCCCACGAAGCAATGAAAAAATACAGCGAACTAAAAGTGTTGCATAGCTCACTCACAAAAAAAATTATTCAACCACCAAAGAAAAAGAGAGAAAGTGAAGTCTCCTGTCCTCCCTCTAACACCACATCCCACAATTTAGAGAAGACCTATTCTACAGGCGGCAATTCACTTTGCTTCTACGCAAAAAGAAAAGGTGTAAAAGTAAAATCCTCTTAAGATATCTAATCAAAAAAGACAACTGCTTTGGTTGCGACCTTGTTGAAGAAAACTAGTTTATACTGAGAGACTATAAAAAGCATTCATGTTCTGTCCATAATAGAAATCAGAATCTAGCATTGAGGGACAAAAGGAGCCAACTATTTACTCAATTTATCGTGATCTGACTTCACATCGAGCAAGGATGTCCAATACTTGCACCTTAATTAACTACACTTAATAAGACACCACCAACCCCAACTAGTTTGGGATAAAGTTGTTATTGACGTTGATGTTGAATAAGATAATCTTAAGGAGGTTTCTTATACACGAATTTTCATACAAGAGGGATATTTTTTAGTATAGGAAAAGACAACTTATAGAAGCACACTAAGCAAGAAAAACAAACTCTGAAAGGCAAAAGAATCCGAAATCATGCGTATGGATACCTTCTAATATGGCGAAAGCAAATATAGACCTCTTCAATGTCCCATTCTATCTTCAACTTAATGTACTGCTTCAGAAGCTCAGACAAGCTGCTAGTAGCTTCATCCCAATCATCAGATGTTATATCCACATGGGATGGAATTTCGGAAATAAACCTCTGCAGAATTGATGACAATCTTGCAGGTGATCCTGATCTTTGATAAGACTCAGCCAAGCTATTCAACATCAGGCAATTGCTGACTTGAAATCTATCAACCCAACATGGAGGATTCCCTATCCAAAGTTCAGTCTCTCTCAGCACTGACCTTGAACTTTTGTCCGGACTCTCAGTATTTGAGTTAACCGGACATATGTCTGCACTTCCACTGAAGTGCGCAATCAAAGATACATCTTGTCCCCTGCGGGCAGGAAGTTGCTGGAGAATGCCATCTCGTAACTCGTTAGGCAACTCTTGCAGCACAGAGAAGTCTACTTGACTCAGAGATAACGGCATCAAGTCTGTCTTGGTAAGACTAGGCGCTGTAGCCCCCGAATTAGAGTAGCTTGGTTTAGACACACAGAAAACATCTGTTTCCCGAAGAAGAGGCTTCTCTGTCTAAAAAAGTAAACCAAAATAACAATGAAGACAATGGGAAAAGGAGAAGACAGAATATTATTTTTGCTTATCCTTAGAAGTCCGGGAGCAAGTAGTTATGGCCATATACTACCAATATCGGGGTATGTTATGACCACGACACAGCAATAGGGATGGGTATACCACTTGTTATATAAAGTACATAAGGCATAGGGTGGGTTGGATCAGTAATTTCAGTCAGCATGCAGTTAAGCAATTGCCTAGGGTCACCCATTTAGCCTCCTTTATAACGGTTACCTTCTCCTTAACTTCGGGGGGAATGTTAGTGTTGGAATATATAAATATTAAATCACGCATTCTTCTAAAAACTTAAACTTTTAGAACAGTTGATAGTGATCCCACCAAATCACATATGATATTAGAGCCAGAGGTTTTGAGTTTAAATTTTTCTAGGCCTCTATTTGCCTTCCCAATGAATATGTCCACGCTTAGTACTAGGCAAAAGACCAGACTAAGCATGAGGGGGAGTGCTAGAATATATAAATATTAAACCATGCATTCTTCTAAAAAGCTTAAGCTTTTAGAACAGTTAATAGTGGTCTCACCAAATCTCACAGTAAGAATAATTAGATTCTTTCAGTAGCTCTATTTTTGCCGTCAAAGTAAAGTCGATGGGTGTCTACAAAAGCATGCACGACACATTAGTCTGTCAGAACTGCGCAATCAATTGATTGTCTTATTCTTTTTGGAACTTCTCCCTACGAGTATATTTCCATCCATTTGAAATGAGCCTGGAAGGAATAACACAGAAATTGGCTTCAAAAAATTGCAAAGGTGAATTAAATGTGCGCATAAAGATATGTGCTCTTTGTCAACTGGTCTAAAATTAACTATTGGACACTATTTTTTTAATTTTTATGCTCTAAAAGGGAGCTTCACCACCCGAACACAGGATCGTTTCAAAAGAGCTAACCTTTAATATCCTCCTATTTATAGAACATTTTTTATTAATCAATAAATATTCAAGATGCAAAAAGTGGCATTTAAACTTCAGACTACGATCCGACCAAAAAAATAAAAAAAAAACTTCAGACTACACATAAATTGAAAACCAAAATAACAGAGAAGCAACCATGCATCCCAAAGAACTGATCGCTGCCCTTCACAAAAACTTTGCAATTTCTGTGTTTATGAAGTCAAAGAGTAAAGGAACTCCAAGGAAAATCATAAAACTAGGCCAAAACCTTGTTCCAATTAAAAATAGAGACCTTATATGATGCCTTGAGATAAGTTTGGGAATAGAGAATACTGAATCAAATATCACTCTGAAAGTAGGGATGCAGCTTCAGAATTATCCAAAGTCTTTTAAGCCAAACCATGGGGCAAATATTTATTAAACAACCAGTCCAAAATCTGTTTCAAATAGCAAGAAAAATGAAACTACGTATCCACATCACACAAATCCAGAATCTATTTACCTGTTTATCTTGTCGAAACCTGTCCACACGATTGGTACCAGAAAAGTACACCTCTGCTCCATCTCCTGCACCTTCTTGTAAAGTCTAATTAGTAGCCAGACTAAAAGTAGCAAGAAATAAATTTATGTGTAAAAAGCACCAACCTTTCAGTACTTTCTGTGAAGGCATGGATGGAGAACTCCCTCTGACTTCACCATCACCTATGCTGTTAGACTTTCCCTTGCCTTTAGAAACAAACACAGCTAATTTCCCTCCATAAGCATCATTTAATTCAGAAAAGACTTCTGGTGGGAGTGACTCTATGACTCCAATATCCAGATGACATAAAGCCGGTCGTGTGACAGACCGATCCAAAGAGGCTTTACAATCTGACGGACTGTCATCTACTTGATTGGAATTCCGAGCTAAGTGAGGAAAAAGATTACTTGAAACCCCAGCCACATTCTGGACCACAGGACCTGCCATCGACAATTATAAGGAATTTAAATTCTAATAGCTTACTATAAAAAGAGAATATGAATAATATCTGGCAAAATAGAGGAGAAAATGGATTACAGGCAGTATTTTCTAATTTTATGAACGGCATGCAGAATTTTCTACGAAACAAATTTACAAGTGATTTACATTTTCACCTTGTGTAACCAATGATCCATCTCTAATTAGCCATCATTTACCTTATTTTTTCTGGGGACAAAAAAGTGATACAGGGAAACGAGATTAAAAAAAGAAGCTCCATCAAAGAAGTCAGAAATGCTGCTCATTCTGTCCAGCAAGACAAAGAAAACTACATCTAGAAGTTTCAAAGGAAAAAGACAAGGAAAGGATGGTCACCTTTGTCAATTGTCTCTTTCACCACACTGTTGGTGTCACATTGTTCATCTCGATTTGCAGAGGTAGAGCCAAGCCATGACTTCAAGAGATTTCTTTCAAGTCCTGCAGGGAAAACACAAAGGCACTGAAAACTTGAAGGCTGAAATAATGAAAGAAATAGCACTGCGACAAAAATGCACACGTGGTTGAATGTATGTAGTACTTACAAGTATGGGGCACAAAAAAGATCATGATTTTTTTTTGAAAAGGTCATTAACAGCAAGATTTCGCCAGATTATAATTTGTATGATAGTAGCTGAAAGGGAAGCTTTTGCAGGCATTCTTAAGTTAACCTTGTTTAGAAGCATCCACACTTTCTAGGCGGGAAACTTGCAGGCCAACTCCACGAATCTCCTTCACATCTATATGAAATTAGAATACCAAATCTGATCAATCATAATACTCTTGATGAAATTAGAGAAGTACGTTATGGCAACCCAAGGAGGCATGGTCCACCTATATGAAATGATCCAAAGAGCTGCATTGTTATCCTCTGAATAACATTTATATCATCTGTAGCAACTGGAACCTGTAAACCGATATCAATGAAATCATAACTGTTGATGCAAGTACAAAACCAGAGAACTTTGCATGCAAGCAAATATCTTTTTACAGAGAAGGTGCATAAAATGGTGTTGGGCCTATGATATACCGTTATTGTGTGGCTGAGGTTTTCACAATCTCCACAACCCATGTATTTTGCAGGCTCCTGAGCATCCTTCTTTCTCTTTTTGATCTATATCAAAGTCACACCCAGTATGTCCACGTTATGAGATATGACAAAGCAAATGAAGGCTGGATCATCTTTTTTCATGGCAAAAAAGCTGTCCCCAGTTAAATCGCGTTCAAGGTAGATTAGGAGTTAGCTAGAATACCTTAAGAGTAAATTTTCGGCCATGAACTCCACATCCCTGCAACCTCAAATGGACTTCTTTACAAAGGTTCACAAGAAATAATTTGCTCTGGAACAGCATAAACCAATTTGTCAGTTGACATTGCTTTCCAATAAAAGGAACCAAAGAAAATAATGATGAAGCTTATGGAATGTCATCGAGAAACCAACATCTTCTGCATCCTTGAACCTTACACCCCAATTAACTTCAGCACCAATGGACTTGCTTTCCTGCAACTCAGAATAAGAATAGCAAAAAATGAAACTACATCACTAATCAAAAGCAAAGACAGAGACCGGCCTAAACAAGACTGACAATGCTGGACACTTCTATGAAATAGAGCTGATACTCTTGCCACACGAAGGCCTGTTCAGCATAACATAGGCTATATTTTAGGGAAATTCCAGTTCAAGACTCCATAACCCAGCAGAGACCGCAAAAATTATCAGAATACAACAGACAAAGTGAAAGCATCCTCAAATTCCCACCAATAATTCAGGGGCCGAATGGGAAAAGAACTCTGGTAAGAAATGGTTGGCAGGTCAACTGATTAAGCTGCAGATTAGTTTAATTGGCCACTTCTGGTTTAAAATAAACATTGGAGTGGCCTCCATTTCGACATCACAGGTGCTTTAGCTTCAAGGTACAAGCAAGATCCAATGCATGGACACAACAATTTATGTGGAGCTGAAATTACGAGCAAAGCAAGATACGACGAATCATGCGGTAGAAAAATTTCACCGGGTGTACCTGAATTGTGCTGACTATCCTGTTGTCTACTCCTCTACTGTAATTCCACAACATCTCCCCTGTTTTCGCACCAAAATCCTTCTGAAGAGAATCCTATAATGCAAAGAAATTTAGGTAAAAGCAAGACTATCCACATAATTCGAAGGCTTGGATGTCAGCATGATTGTACTTCAAACATTTAGCATCAATTGTTGGGATAGTGGTTCAAATTTCCACCTTCTTAGTAGTTCATCTAGTCAAAGTGAATGAATCAGGAATCGTGATGGATGTGGAAAAAAGCATCTGCAGGTCTAACACGTCTTTACATCTGTGACCAGTCAACTAGGTGTCATGTTGTGACAAGTGGGTGCTAGTCCTATCATTTTCCTAATATACTAAAGGCAAGGTTGCCAGAGTAAAGGAACAGGTATTACTGCGAGTTAACTAACCCTATGTATTTGCTTTGTTGCATCAGTTGTGAGCATTTTTCTTTCAACTTGTAAATAAAATTAAAAAGAGCTTGAAGCAGTTCGAAAGACCTTCGTCACCATACGCAGCTGTCCACAAGTCCAAATATTTCGCTTCTTCAATTTATCCACTAGAACATGCCCTATTCCAGGAAGTGCATTTACAGGAAGCTTGCACAAATATTCATCCACCTGAAATATTCAACGACTTTTTATCTTCCAGAATATCAGCATAAATGGCCAAACAGCAATAATCACAAGAAACCGGTATATAAATAAGAGGTTTAGCTAAGAAGCACTTATTTGTTCAACGCCAAAAAAGCAAACTCATCCATAATACAGAATACACAACACCTCCAATGTGTGATATCAACAGGATCACAACTAATTCTATCAATGTCTTGAATTTACTGTTCAGGCCACAAATCCACTTATTCTAAAAGATCTATCACGAGTAGCACAATTTGCAGAAACAATGACATAATTGCACAAACATGTAGCATGATTTACACTTGGACAGAAATATTGCCACAGAAAACCCCAGCTACGCATACCAACTAAAGAAAACCTCGTGAGAAAGTTCTCATGGGATCATTAATGAACTACAGCTAATTCAAGCATTGAAAATCTCATGCCACCAAAGTGCAACTCTAAAGAGACCAACAAGTCGTTAAAAAGAATCATGTGCACTAAATCAAGATCATTTCAAAGAAAAACACTAGCATTTCTAAGTAATGCACTAAGCTTGAACATGAGTTATGCTTGCCACAAATGCCGTCCCCTTTAATTTGCCAACCAAAGTCTATATAATTAGAGTAATTTCTATGTAGGACTTTTAATTAAATGAGGTTTCTGAAAAGATGAACTTTGTGGAGAACATGACATAGAAGAATGAAGAGTAACAACATGCACTTGACAGATAATCAAAATAAGAAAGTGTACAAACTGTAATTATCTTCTGCAAACCAAAAGTCCCGCTTATTAATAAACTGTACCCTTTCTAAGGGGATGTAGCATTGACCATTTGGCTTAGCAGTCTTGGTAGCTAGGCGAGCCATTAGCATATTCCCAGCTATGCCAGCACTCGCAGTGCATCCAGTGGTCTCAAAAACCTCTCTTCTTATTATAGAAGCCAGAAGCTGAGGATCTTGCACTTCTGAATCTGTGACATCTAGAAATGCTTCGTCACAGCTCACTGCCTGCAAAACCAGTTGCAGTAGTTACCAAAATTACGTTGATGGAATTCATAAATAGAAGCTGCCATGGGTCAAACCTGCACTGTTGCGCAGTGCTTATGCAATATGCTGTAGAAGTGATCAGCCACCTGAAAATTGCCATAAATGATGTCCAAATAAAAAATACACAAACTAAAGGGACTTCATCTCTAAGCCCTCACAAAAGGCATAAGTAAGGAAACAAGGATGAGTTACCTCTGTGTAAGCTTCAAAATTGTATGGAAAAATGACAAGATGAGGACAACATGCTTTGGCATCTCGGACGAACATACCAGCCCTAATTCCTATAGAAAACAAGGTTCAACACTAAAAAGAATATATCAGAAATTCTGCCAATGGCTGAGAGAGATAAGGAAGTACAGACCATAGTCTCGAGCCGGATAGTTTGCAGATGAAATTTCAGCAGTGCCTTTTGGATTGTCTGAGTGGCATATAGCCACAGGTTTATCATGTAATTCAGGAAGGTTCCTGATGACCACTGAAACGAAGAAGCAATCCTGAAGCAACAAGAAGAAGATCAATGACATGCCAAATTGCTATATGTACTAAAGAGAAACAAGTACGCAAAAGGAGTCCGCATAACTATCCAGCAAACTACCATCTCAACTAAATGAGATCGTATCTCCAATAGGATGAGACATGTTTCTGGAGCTTCAGAAGAGAAAATTACCATGTCAACATGGATGACACATGCCTTTTTAGAATCATCTGAAGCTTTAAGATCAAAGCTTGCACACTTAACTTGGTTGAGAGAACTAGGAAACCGCTTGCGATACCTATGTCTCCATGTTCCTATGAAATGTAATCTCGAACTCTGAAACACCAACTAGCAAGTATGTGATAATCAAAAGAGTTTACTGGCAGTAGACGTATCCAATCAAAAAATTGCTCAAATAGCAACAAAAAGCGAACACTGATTCATGGTTCTGCAAGCAGCAGGATCAGACAATGGAGTTTTTTATAATATTTGAAGACAGTGCACTAAAATCAAGATATTCTTTGAGCAGAATATTATCAATCCTTCATTTAACAAATAAATAACCGCAGTGAACTGGAAACAACTGTGCTAGTGACAATAAGCATTGGCGAGGGAATTCAGCTGAAGCAATTGCCTTCTAAACAACTCAAACAACTGAGAAATAGTCACATGAAAGCAAAGCACCACAACGTGATGGTATGAACACAAGCATTGAAAGAAATATTTCTTATATATTTCAGACAAAAATTACCGAATTCAACCAGATTTTGGCATCTTCTATGACTTCGCAAGTATCACTCTTTGCCAAAGAAAAGGGCCAAAAGATTTCAAGAGAAATGCAAGCAAATAGTAAAACCAATCCACAAAAACAATGAAGAGGGTACAAGTTTGCACAGAAGGTGCAGCATGCAAATAATAAGAGGACAGAGCACCTAAAACAACACCTTGAAATAATTCTCTACAAAATTAGGATCCTCTCCAGTTGAATGGCCCTTATTAGGATGTTTCGTGACTCCAGAAATTGGTGAACTCCTCGTTCTTGTTCTGTCTAAGGGGTGATTGCCAGCTGAAGTACTAGGTTCGCTGAGACTGTCTTTAAGTTCTTCCCTGAATATTCCTACTTCTTTACCCATGTCAATTGGTTCAGTCCTACGACTTCCTGCACATTCTCCGGTGCAATTAATCGATTTTGTATTTACTGAAACATCTGCATTCTCCTTGCCTAACTCTTCACTGAGTGGACTTCGGTGTTCTGTTGATTGACCCACTTCAGATGAATTAATGTCCTTCAAAGTCCGACCTTTTGAAGATGAATCCCCAATATCATGCAACTGACAAACTGTGTCAGTCAAAACATCATTAGACAGTAAAGCATCTTTAGTAGCAAAGAATAATGACAACTTTGGCTGATTATCTGCAAGCTGGTCGAGCTGGTAAGGAAGCCCTGCAGCATAAGCAGAAAGATCAACTATACGTAATGTCGATGTACACTCAAGTCTAGGAAATGAAAAATATGACACAACAAGATCTATTAATAAGATTTTTATGAGAAAGCCGCTAACTGGGTAACAAATAAAACAGTCAAAAGAGTGATCTTAACTGAACCCACAAAATGAGCTCTCGTACTCAACTCTAGCGGTTCCTAGATGCCCGCGATTAAAACAAGAACAACACAGGCCATGCACCATAACCAAGAGAATTGCAAATAAAGACAACTCAATGCTGCTGGTCAAACACTTACAACTTAATAGTTTGTTAGCTGCAACAGAATCCACAATCCACTTTGGTTTCACAACTGGAAGTCCACCACTGAAGGACCTGATTTGCAACCGAATATAGCTTTTATACGAGTGAAAGATATCTCTACCATACTGCATATGAAGAGACTAAGATATGGAGGAGCTACCTCAAATTCTTTATTTTACTGTCAGGAAGGTTACTGCAGATGATATGTGTGACATGATGCCTGGAGAAGTAGTTCTCAAATCTTCCACCATACTTCGACATATAGGCTCGCAATTCCTAGTAAGCTCCAAAAAAATGACAGCACCAAAGTCAGAATAGTGGACACATAAAAGATTTACTTCAAATATTAACTGAGAAGAGAGAAGATTCCTCCATATGGCGACCAACTGCGGATATATATACGCCTTTTAATCAAGTTTCAATTCTAGATATCCATGAGCCTCGGTAAAGAAGCTCCATGAAATAGAAAAAATGATAATGAAGTTCAGATATCAGACCTGACTGGAAGGAACAGTGAAACCATCCACGAAAATAGACACTCCATGAAATATAGCTTTCAAAGAACTCGAATCACTGTGAGAAGAAGTCGAAGCTTCTGCATGGAACTGTTCCTGAAGTTTCCTGTTCTTCTCGGCCATGTAACTGCAAACAAATTGTCAGAAACCTCAAAACAAAGGGTCCTTAATTCTAATGTTCACAAACTTATTCTGGTCAAATGAAAATAACTATACACGTGGCAGCAAACATTTAAAAAAAATGTCAAAACTCTAAGCAAAAAAGGTAATTATAGCATACATTGAATGTAAAAAAATAATAATAATCCACAAATGGACTAATTCATCAGTGATTTGATGGTTAGTGAATGAGTGGAATGTTAAAACCCTTAACTTAGTGGTGGATTGGACCAGAACACAACTTACTATGTAACCAGATAAAAATTTGACATTCATTTGAACTGATATACCATTTGTTTCTCAACGATTTTTCTATCCTTTTTCACTTTATAGATGAAAGACCATAGCCTGTTCCAACTGTCTAATTCTTATTACTTATTCAAGGGAATCGACCTTAGCATTCTCTGAGATCTTTTAGTGTTCGAAATGTTGTGACTTAAGACCAAGAATGTCCAAATTACCCGAGCAATGCAACCTTAAATGTTCAGGAATTACTAGAACTTGCAGACACCCTTCGTCCGTTTATTTGAGAAATTGCAACGCCACGCCGTCTAACGCGATCGACATACTCCAGTTCGTCCGAAAATTTGACAAGTACGTAAATGACCGGCAATTCCCAGGCACAAAGATGCATAATCATGACGTGAAGCACATGCCGCGTCAACGAAATCTTGGCCCACTTTCTGATACTTTTTTTTTTAACGAGACTGACCTGCCGAAATCGGAGAAAGGAGAACTGCGGAAGGAGGATCGCGAGGAGGAGAGAGAATTGGCGCCCCAGGCCATGCCTAGCGTTTTCTGCTTGCTGCTCTTCTTCTCCTTCTTCGTCGCCCTCCTGTCGCTCCCTCGGCCACTGCTGTCGCTGTGGCTCCAAGCGGAAGAATTGTCGCGGCTTCGCTTCGACCCGTCGCCGAAATTTGCAGGCCGAGTCGACGAAGGCGTGTTGGACCTCATCGTCTTCTTTAGTTTCGGAAGATTGCCGAGAAAGCTTTTCAACAGGAGTAAGAGAATTTCAGCTGGGTGGCGTGATTTCAAATGAAGCGGCAAATGGCGGGTGGCGTCAATTTATAGGGCAAAGTATCTTACACAGAACGTCAACTGACAAAGGTCGGTTCTTTATTCTTGGTTAAGGGGCGGGCCTAGAGCTTCTCGGGCCTTTTGAGGCCCAGCCTCCGCTGCAACCTGTCGAGTTAAAACAGGAGAAGACAACAAGCACCTGCAACCGCGCGGCGACCGCTCTTCGGAGAAGAGGGAAGACGATGGAGAAAGCGCTGAGAGTGTACGGCGAAGTGCTGAGGCTCGTGAGGCGGTTGCCCAAAGACACGAGGCCTTACTACGCCAAGTACGCCCGCGAGAACTTTGTCAACTACCGAGACGTCGACGCCGGCGACCCAAAGGCCCTGGACGAGCTCTTCCACCGAGCATACAACCACTCCATCTGGGTTCTCAACAAGGTACGCGCGCTCTCCCTTTTACTATTTTTGCTATGCATTTACGCTGTTGTTGAGCTTCTGTGGGTCGCTTGATTAGGGTTCCGCTCGTCTCGTTATCCTCATTCTCTGTCCTTCTAAGTACAGTACTCGGTGGAGGAATCCGCTGCACATAAGCTCAAGGAGATCTGCCTCGGTTGATACGTTCATAACCAGTCCATGTTCTTCTTCGAGTTGAACGATGCTTGCGATCGTGGGCATTGGAGAGATCAAGTAGTGTTTCGTGGTCAATAGAGCTGAGTGGTGTTCAGAAGTTGAAAATCCGTGGACATATCATGCCTCGGTGGATGCGAATTTTGATCCTTGCCATAAAGTTTTGCCAGGTTTTGTTTTGCTAGATAATGTGATGTTGGCAGTCGCTTTGCATAACGTGAATACTTTCATCTACAATGTGAAGTATAAGAATTAATTAGATTGCTGTTATTAAGGGGCAAAAAGCATAGTTAATCACCATTCAAGCTTCCATAACTGCCTTACTAGGCTATAGGCCACTTGGCTTTCCCAGTTTGAGGATGTGATGTACTGAAGTCTCTTTGCTCATTAGTCGATTTACAACCTTTTACAACATCAACATCAACAACAACTTTATCCCAAACTAGTTGGGGTCGGCAGTCGATGAACCCCAAAGAATCATAAAAATAAAAGCAGAATCAAGGGAGGGAAAATAGATAAATGTGTAAAAATAAATAAGTATATATATTTATCTATTTATACACTACTCCTCCATAATACTAATAGCCTCCCTCCACTCCGTCGTAAGATAAACCGTACGCCAATCTATTTCCCACTCCATTAAATCTTATTTTACTGCTTTCTCCTAAGTAAGTTTCGGCTGACCTCTTGCTTTTTTTGTGTTATGCTCTCGATAGCAAACTTCTGTTCGTACCGGTGCATCTAAGGGTCTTCGGAGAATATGCCCAAACCATCTTAATCTATGCTCTCTCATCTTTTCCGCCACCGGTTCTACTCCAACTTTTCGTCGAATCTCTTCATTCCTTATCTTATCCATCCTTGTATGATCACACATCCACCTTAACATCCTCATTTCTGCTACTCTCATTTTATGCTCATGTTTCCTTTGTGCTGGCCAACATTCAGCTCCATATAACATGGCAGGTTTGACTGCTGTTCTATAAAATTTTCCTTTTAACCTAAGAGGAATTTTGCGATCACACAAAAATCCCGATGCACTGTGTCATTTCATCCAACCTGCTCTGATTCTATGGCTTACATCCTCATCAATCTTTCCCTCCTTTTGCAATATTGATCCCAGATATCTAAATGTATCTTTTTTGGGCACCTTCTGTCCGAGCATATTTACGGTTTCTTGATCCTCTATTCCTGCCGTGTCAAACTCACACTTCAAGTATTCCGTCTTACTTCGACTTAGCGTAAATCCTTTAGACTCCAACGTGTTTCTCCATACTTCTAACTTGGTGTTAACCCCAGCCCTGGTCTTATCAATAAGCACGATATCGTCTGCAAATAGCATACACCATGGCACCTCATTTTGAATATTTTTTGTTAGCTCATCCATAACCAGGGCAAAAAGGTAAGGGCTCAAAGCAGAACTTTGGTGTAAGCCTACTGTGATTGGAAAATAACTTGATGTGCCATTACAAGCCTTCACACATGTAGCAGTACCGTTATACATGTCCTTGATTGCCTCGACATACTTTGAAGGTACTTTTTTCTTCTCAAGAATCCACCACAAAACCTTTCTTGGAACCCTATCATACGCCTTCTCGAGATCAATAAACACCATATGGAGATCCTTCTTTCTTTCTCGATATCTTTCCATCAATTGCCGTATTAAGAAAATAGCCTCCATGGTAGATCGTCCTGGCATAAATCCAAATTGATTGACAGAAAACTTGGTCTCTATTCTTAAACGATGCTCAATAACTCTCTCCCACAGTTTCATTGTGTGGCTCATAAGCTTGATGCCTCTATGATTAGAACAATTCTAGATATCCCCCTTGTTCTTGTATATAGGCACAAATATACTCTTCCTCCATTCATTAGGCATCTTATTAGTATGGAGGATCTTGTTAAAAAGACTAATCAGCCAACTTATTGCTACATCCCCTAAGCATCTCCACACTTCAATAGGAATACTATTGCGTCCCAAGGCTTTACTAGTCTTTATCTTTTTTAATGCCTCCCTAACTTCTCGTGCTTTAACTCTACGCACAAACCTTTTATTTGAATCATCAGAAGCATCTTTCAAATCCACCTCACTTCTATCGCTCTCTCCATTAAAAAGTTTGTTAAAATAACTCATCCACCTGCCCTTGACGTCTTCATCTCTTATCAAGAGTGTTTGATTTTCATCCTTGATACATTTAACCCGTGTCAAGTCTTTACTTTTCTTGTTTCTTGATTTTGCAAGTCTATAGATGCATTTTTCTCCTTCTTTGCTCCCAAGTTTGTCGTACATATCGGTGATAACCTTGCCTCTGGCCTCTCGTACAGTTTTCTTGGTACTTTTTCTCGCCAATCTAAACTTTTGCAAATTCTCTTCATTAGGACATTTATGTAGGCATCTGAAACACTCCTTCTGCTTAATTGCCTCCTGCACCTCTTCATTCCACCACCAGGTTTCTTTTATTTGATGTCCTTTCCCTTTACTTTCTCCTAACACCCATTTTGTCACTGTCTGGATGCAGTTAGACATCTCTTTCCACATTATATTTACTTCGCCCTCTAGTTGCCATGGTCCTTCCTGTAGCATTATTTCCTTGAATTCTGTTTGTTTCTCCTCATGTAACTTCCACCATCTTACTCTGGGGTGCTGTGCACTTCTCTTCATCTTCTATACTTTGTTATACCGAACTTCTAAGATCACCAACTTATGTTGTGTAACTACACATTCACCAGGGTATACCTTACAATCTACATACGAAGCTCTATTCTCTCTCCTGGCAAGAAAGAAATCACTCTGGCTACAATTTTGACTGCTGCGAAAAGTGATCAGATGTGATTCTCTTTTCCTAAAAAAAGTTTTTGCCAACATCAAATCATAAGCTATTACCACACTCAAGATGTCTTCGCCAGCCTCATTTCTAGTCCCATATCCAAAACCTCCACTACTCTGACCGACATGTCCATTTAGATCTCCTCCTATGAATACCTTCTCCTCGTGTGGTATCCGTCTTAAAATTTCTTCCAGATCTTCCCAAAATATGCTCTTCTCGGACTCTTGCAGTCCAACTTGAGGGGCATACACACTCAGGATATTCAAAATCAAATCTCCCACTACTAGCTTAACTAAAATAATCCTATCACCTATTCTTTTAACATCAACCACTCTATCCTTGAAATTTTTATCGATCAGAATCTCAACTCCATTTATACTCTTTGTTGTGCCTGTATACCATAGCTTGAATCCTGTGCCATCCACTTCCTTAGCCTTCTCTCCTTTCCATTTGGTCTCTTGCAGGCAAGCAATATTCACTTTTTTTCTAGCAAAAGTATTTGTCGATTCCTTCAATTTACCCGTTAAGGTTCCTACATTCCAACTTCCCAATCTAATTCCTACCCCCTGGCCTTTTCTTGCCCCCCACACTCACCCACGGAAGTGTGAGGACCCTTGCTCATTTATCATCACATCCGGGCACCGATGTGGCGCATCACTTTGGGAATGATGGCCCAAGGCTAGCTTCCTTACCCCTTGCATCCACCTATCTTGGTGCAAAGACCCTTGCTCATTTTTCGCTACACCCGGGCACCGATGCAACGCGTCGCTAAGAAGGGTACGCTCCAACGAAATATCAATAGGGTTCATCTACCGGCTCGCTACGTCTGACGTAACCCTCCTCCTTTACCTGGCTTAGGACAGGCTATGTAGACTACATAGGCGGAGTTGATTTACAATCTTTTACGACGAGTTATAATCTGGCTGCGTTTGTTTTCGAGTTTTTCCTTGCTTCTGTAAAGTCTATTCATCTTGATAGGATGGTTGTTTTCTGCTTCGTGGTCTTTTGCTCAATTGAGCACATGTAACTTACAGGCCAAGCAACAACATTTCAAATCCCTGTGCTCCGCAAGCTTTCGGTTTCAGGAGGTTTTAGATGGATGCATGCACAGTTATTGGGTCTCTCATGTTGCTTTGCCTTTTTCTTTCCGAGCGCTCGATATTCGCTAGAGTGTAGGGAGGAGTGGCCAAGATAACCGCAGCACTCCTCAAAGAATTTGTGGGTTGTCTGTTTTCTGTGGTTATACTACTTTTTACAAGGATCTTTTGGAATGTTCAGTGAAACCGGGAGCTGTGTTATGGAGCAGTTTTGATTTAGATACAACATAAACCAGTAACCAGCGGTACTTATGTTGCCTTGTTCTTTAGAGGTTAGGAACTATGGGACTATTTTTCGTGATGGTCATAGTTGGATGAAGCATGTCATGCCTTTTTTTCTTTTTCAGCTAGAAGGCATTCACCAATTACAGATGAAGAGCAGGAGGGCTAGACAATGTGATAAATGAGAAGCTGCTTTCTCTGAGTCTTTGAGTTGGACTGATCCTCTTAACTACTTGCTGGACTTAAAGGCAATAGTTCAATCGGCTGCTTCTCTCCTACACCACACATGGGTATTGCTTCGTTTTGTGAATTTCATAGGACCATGCTTCTATCTGGGGTAGATGTTGCACCATGGTTCTAGAGTTGTTACTTCTTTGGAATCCAAAAGACTAATTGAAAATGTGGCTGCCGTGTTGTGTGAACTGCTCGGTGCAACTATATTAGTACGGAGTCTGTTACCAAAGCGGGGGTTGTAATGTCCCCTCTCCGTCCAGTAATTATTACATGCTTCGGCATCATTGCTTCTGATTCTGAGGGCATTTGAATCATTTAAAATTAGGAATAAGGCATTTTGATGCGTGACAGTCTTGTGCATCGTCAGGCTAAGGTTCATCACTGAATAACTGTGGAGTTTGGAGTTTCATTTCACGTGTTCATTTTTACCTTTTTGATGTTAAGAATTAAGAGGTTCCTTATGCCGGTTCTTCTGAAGCTCGAGCCGGCATACTTAGATTATTTAGATTTCTAGCAGATGAAATTCCTGCAAATGCCCTTTAGATGCCAGAGTACTTCTTTGGGAGAGCTGACCCTACTCTTTTCACTCTTATGAAAATAGCCGGTTAAGATATTCATTAGTATCTCCAAGTATAGTTGTGAAACTAATTAGAAGCATAGCGATTAGTCACAATGCTTGGGGCCTCCTAAGTAACCCAGCCGATTAGATTTTTGGGTTGCGTTACTAGAAACTTCTTGGTTCTGGTGAATTATAGCATCCAAATCATCGAAAACCAATGTTAGCAACTTGGTTTATGTCTAAGTTGAAGCAATAAGCTAATAGGAAGGAAGGCTGGCCCAGGGGTCGAACCGAAATTCAACGAGGAGTCGGAAGGCACAACGTGCGACGAAACAAACAAAAGCCATATCATCGGAAGTTCGGGATGCTATGAAACTTTGAGCAACCAAGTCAAGTCGTATCGCGTGGCGACTGAGGCACAGATTCTTCCAGCCTCTCGTCCGTGGGTTCTCCTTTCAAGTTGTTTTCGTGAATTCAGGGTCACCCTGGCAAGACATCGCCAACGAATCAAGCTTTGATTTTTCTTGTCAGAAGAACAGAAGCGGGGGCCCAGTGTGATATCCTGGGCAGCAGGTTGTGGACCCGGCCTATGATGGGGCCAATTTCATCGGTTGGAGAAGGCGACAATACACCGCACTCACTACTCGGGAACCTGTCCTGTACTCGTGATAGGGAAACTTCTGGCCCTGGAGTTTTTATTTTTGGGTCGAAATTGCCCTCGCAGTTTGGAAATTACAAACGAAGGACAAGAAAGAGTCTTCGCGAACGCTTTGCCTCCAATCTCCTTTCGAGGATCAAAAGTCCCAGTCCGTGCCAAGCAATAATGCATTCTGCGTCAGCTCGGTCAGGTTTTAAGCAGAGAAGTACAGCGACTGGTCAGTGATCGCATTTCAATTTTCTCGTCCTTGTTCAGGAGAGTGAGCTGCGACAAAGAGATTGCGTTGGAGGGTGTAACGTGTAAAACACAGTGTACCCCTGTTTTCTCGGGCCGGGCGTGGTGGTTTGACTGAACTAAACTCGCTCACTTAATCCAATCTTTAAGCCAGATTACCGAAGCAAAACCCCCCCCTCCCACTCTCCCTCCCTCCTCCTCGGAAATCCCATCACTGCCCTTTCGGTTTCCGATTCCACCACGTTCCGTCTTTAACCATTGACACCTACGTCTTCGCTCGCTCGCTCGCTCGCTCAGAAAGGATTTGGAATTTAAAGGAGTCCAAGGAAGAAGAAGCTTCCGTTGTTTTCTCCCACGTCCCCTCTGACCCCCCTCTCCCTCCCCCGTGAGTGAGCCCCTAGGGAAAAAAAAAATCAATTTTTGAACTGTGAAAGGGTTTTAATGATGGCGGACGAAGTAGATTTTGCAGAGGAGGACAATGTTGATGAGAGCGGAAGTTTCTGTCAGTTGCTTCTGGCGAATGGGGTGGTGGGTCTGGAGCCCGCGATGGAGAAGCAGAGCTTCATCTTCCCCAAGGACGAGAGGTCTTCTAAGATGCTCTGTTTCGGAAGAGACGAAGAGCAAGGCCAAGCTCTTGTTTTCCATCAGAACCAAGAAGCCACTGTCGCAGGCGCTCCTCCTGCTGCTGCTTCACTTCCTCCTCCGTCCTGCACTAAAAGCACAAGTTTCAACGCACTTCCCAAACCCAGAGTAAGCGGCAGTTGCATTCCCCAAACAAGACATCATCGTGGATAGTGAGTTCATCTTGTTTGTTCTCTACTTAAATGTTCTGCCTTTTCTTTTGTCGGATTCTTTGAACAAGCAGAGGAAGAGAGGACGGTCTAGTCAAGAAGCGTTAGTGATTTCCACGGATGATGTCCCAACCCGAAAAACTAGCAACAAGAGCAAAATCCAGAGCCCTTCTTCAAATGCTCTTCCAAAGGTTAGATAAACATAAGCAACATTTGCATGTACCAAATTAATTAAGTTCTCTTCTTCTCTTCTTCTTCTTCTTCTTTTTGTCTCTTTGGGGAATCAATAATGGTTCTGTTTCGAACAACAGGGGAGTAGAGAGAAGCTTGGGGAGCGAATCCTGACGCTGCAGCAGCTTGTTTCACCCTTCGGAAAGGTGAAACTTTTAAAAATTTCTTGAATATCTAATAACGAAATTAATCCTCACCCGAGCAGATCAAACAAAAGAGAGAATATGGGAAGTTGAAGAGTCAATTCATTGCTATTGTTTTGTTTTGTGGGGAACTGGAAAATGCGCAGACAGATACGGCGTCAGTGCTGCACGAAGCGATGGGATATATCAAGTTCCTGCATGAGCAGGTTCAGGTTCTCTGCTCTCCTTATCTACGCCAGCCTTCCACGCCAACTCACCTCTCTGTAAGTTTCTGATTTCTGTCTCTGTTTCTGTTTGCGTGTCCTATCCTCGGTTCAGTTATAAACACAACATTGATATCACTCGCAAGCAATCTTTATGATCGGTTAGAAATCCGGATAGGACAAATTTGTATACGGTTTTCGCATGTGACTTGGATTTCTATGATTTGATTTGTGAGAGTGGAACGTCATAAAGATTCATGGGACAAACTCATCGGACCAATCCTTGTTTAAGAGCATTAGACTGCATGCTTGGCATTTTGTCTTGAGAGTTGTACCACCCGTGCTCGGTATGCCCAGAACCTGTGGACCAGTGACCTGGTCACGGGCCGGGTCGGTCAATGATGGGCTGAGCACATTAGCAGTCTGCCCTTGAATACAGTAGGTCACTTGAACAGCCTTTCTTATGAGAAAAGTAACAGGGGTGCAACATTCCATGTGGAAAAAGGAGCAAAAACTTCAATTGGGAGTTGCGAGCCAAGCCGGCAATTCGCTGTAGCATGTAAATATAGGGAGGGCGGGTTCGACTGAGAATGGCGAGGGTTTGGGGACATGGAACTCTAAAAGTGTATATCATAATGTGAAAATTTGAAGCTTCTTGAGTGATCAGATCTGAATAGCTGCTTGATAGCATTGATTTCCATCTCTAGCGGAAGAGGATTATTCCCATGTGTCAGAGGTTGTGCTTCAACTAACTTCCCTTTTTGTCACCATGAAATTTATTAGGAGGTTGGCGAAAACGGTGGACAAGTAGGAGGATCGAGAATGGACCTGAGGAGCAGAGGACTGTGCTTAGTCCCTATGGCATGCACCTTTCACTTGCAAAGCAGGAGCAATGGAGCTGATCTTTGGTCACCTTCCATGGCCACCAGCTTCTCTCCTTCCACCAAAGATGTAGAGAGAAATGAAATCACCAGCTTCAATGTCCAAGCTTTAGGGCAAAGTTAGGGTACTATTGAAGAGGAGTGATGGGACTCTGCTTGCCTTGACATTTGGAAGGAAAGAGGCCAAGGGAAGACGTGACAAAACTTAGCATGAAAAGGTAGGGGGAAAGAAAAACAGTCCAGGGCTAGAGATAGTACAATTTTCCTTTTTCTTTGAGGGCGAAGAAAAGAACACTACTTGCTGAAATGATGGGCCATGGAGGTGGGAAAAGGAAGAATTTAAGAAGGGGAAGGGGAAATTTTTGGGCGAGTTCTTGTTGTTTTGTGATTGTGAAGAACAGACTCACGAGCAGCTGTCTTTTTGCTCGGCTGCTCTGGCCTTGGGCATGAAATGAAGGCTTTGTGTCTTGGCTGACTGTGTAATTACTCAGTGTTGACTTTTCAAACTTTAACTCCACTCCCCTGAACGTGATGACAATTAGTTTCTGGCAATTATTTTCTTCTTCGCGAAGAATAGATTCGAGCGGTTGTTTGGCATCGTATGTTGGCCGATGTTAAGGGCATAATTACAAGTTTAATGGCCTTTACAATAAGGTACTAAGTTATACATAAACCGCGGTTTGGTAATTCTTATGCAGGGTGTTTTCATCTATCTTTTGCTTAATACTGCTGGATTATAAAATCCTAAGCCTCGCACTGTCAAATGGGTCATCGAATTTGGTTAAAAGAGATTGTCCGAACATGCGTCATTCGCGAATTTAACGTTAAAGTTAACAGTTAGACCCCATTAACGGCCTTGTACCTGACAAGGATCGAATCGCTTTGCATATATTTGGCAAAGAGTTACGGATAAGCAGTCTCCTTCTAAACTTGAACGGGCATTCTTTTTTGTAACGCTAAAAGGTGTTCAACGTCGGTCGACATCAGATTTAATCTTCATTAGATGTGGTAAGCTTCCTGTCCGTCGTATAAAGTAATCAGTGGACCGTATAGGACATGCTTTTCGATACGATCCTAAAAAAGTAGCGAAAAACCAGTGAATCAATTTTAAATTTTGGGAACCAATTGGAACCAGGAGTTCTCAGTTTTAAGTATATAAAAAGTGGACCGATTTTCGAATAGACTTGTAACAACTGTTATAAAAAAAAAATACTAATCTCGCTCTCCTCACATTCTCTGTTTTTTATGAATTGCAATTTATATTGCTTATATTAGCGATTGTTGTTTTTGGCGTATATTGAGTTTTATTATTTATTTTTTACTTTGAATCATTTCATTGCCACTCATATATTTTTGCTGAAAAAAGGAAAAAGAAAAAAAGAAAAACTGGTTCTCGAATAGATACTGATATCGAACCGGAAAAAAAAAGGTGAGTTCTAAGTTTCAAAAATTTAAAATTGATTATAACAATATCGGTTGCGAAACCTATCCATCTAATACATGCTCACTCGTGTCCGGACACCATTCATTTGGACAGTTTTTTTATGATTATACGAGCAACCTCAGAAAAGGCTCACCCTATTGAAGAAAGCCCAGGGTCTGGAAGACGGGTCCGAGCAATTAAAATAATTTAACTGTTCTCTCATCCCATGCAACTCCAAAAGACATCGTAGAATTTTAGTTCCTCGATACAGAGAAGATAAGAAGATTTGCGCTAAAAGCAGCCGCGCTCCGACAGACGAGGAAGGCGAACGATTGATTTGGATTTTTAGCAAAAATCTTTATCGGGGTTCCCGTGATCGCCCAGTTCCATTAACGTTAACTCCGTCAGACACAGAGTTCAAGGAGCCCAAAGAAGAACATGCTCACGCTTGCTGTGTGGGTCCATTCCACCTACAAGACAACTGTCCAATAATACCGCGTGAATTCATATCCCTGCTCTGCTCTCTCTCTCTGAGCCCCACTCTCTCGCTGCGCACCGCGCTTTTCACTCACTCACGTAACAGCTCTTCCTGTCCCTTTCTGCATACGCATTCGCGGGTTCCAGACTCAGAAGTTGTCATTTTTGTCATCTCTTTCACTGGTTCAGCTCTCGGGCATTTCTCTTCTTCTTCTTGTTTGGTTCTTTGTCAGTGGAGGAAAATGGAAGATGAGGGGTGGGTTCTGGTTTCGAAGCCGAGAGAGAAAGATCACTGGAGTCCGAGTGGGTTCTCAGTGGGTTCCGATGCAGAGGATTCTGGGCCCCTGAAAATAACCTCGGGTGAGCCTGCGAAGCACTGGACCGATGCTCTTCCCATCGGGAATGGACGGCTCGGAGCCATGATCTGGGGCGGCGTCGCCTCGGAGACTCTCCAGCTCAATGGTACTCTTTCGCGGTTCTTGCACTTAAATGCAGAGGGTTGAAGTTCTTGCTTGCTTGGTCGACTGACGGTGAGACGATAATTGAATGCTGAAAATGTAGGAGAGGAAAATCTTGGATCTTTGAGCTTGTTAAGATTGTGGATTTGTTAGTATGTTGCTTGACTAGAAGAATTATTGTTGGACGGTTTAGAGTTTGGGAAGTTGAAGTTTTGATCAGTTAGTGGGTGGTTTTTTTATCCTTAGTTCACACTAAACAACATCAAATTTTTGTAGTGTAATTTTCCTGCACTAACGATCATAATTTGGGGGACAATATTGCTTGTGGAGGCGCATTTGCGGATTGTTGTGTTGTTACAATGCAGAATTCACAGCCCGCAGCTGATGTGGACCGTGCCTATTGCCTAGTGCGTGGGTTCACAACTTCCTTGGTTCTATTTATGGCAAACTTGGGTGGGGATATATTTTGATAAAAGTGATGAAGAAGTTGCAGTTATTTGTTTCTGGAAACCTCTGCTGCACCGTTTAATGGACTTAAGTGCTTTGTCATCCATGTTTAATTTGCTCGACTTTGTTTTTCTATCGTCGATCTTTAATAGGCAGGCCATCCTGTAGTTTCAAAAGTAATAGGCTTTCGTCGCTGAGATGTGTAGAGAAAGATTAATATACATTGATAATAGGAACTTGAGTTTTGAGAATAACACCCGGGCATTGATGTTGCTTTGCTCAACTCTGTTTGTAATTGATGACCATTAAGATCTCTAGGCCTGACTCTATTTTTAAAGTAACATGATGTTGTTGTTGGGAAGCATTGAGGTAGATGGACAAGAAAGGATGATTGGATCTAAGTTTTGAGCATTAGTACTCTTCACCCATCCCCAAGACATGATAAACTCAAATCCTCTCTGAGTGTTCTCATCATTTCTTCATGCATGCAGAGGACACGCTCTGGACTGGAGTTCCTGGCAACTATGCTGATCCCAATGCTCCTGAGGCACTATCTGAAGTCAGAAAGCTTGTTGATGAGGGCCAATATGCTGAGGCAACTGCAGCAGCAGTGAAGTTGTCAGATCATCCTTCTGATGTACAGATCTTTCTTAATTTAACTATCATTTTATGCTTTTGTTGTCTACTGAGTTTGCCGTGATTTGTGGAGAAACATTTCATTTTTACGTCACATTCAAGGTTTGCCCAACCAAGTGCAAGGTCGATTCCACAGAATGTGTCGTTGGTCATGTTGTTTAGTCTGGTCCTACTTCGTTGGTTTTAGGTTGGATCTGGCTAATGTCTCAGGCTTAGTCTAGAAATGAAATTTGCACGTTTTCCTTAGCGAGGCATGCATACTCACTATATTCTTTTCGCAATGCCTTTGAAGGTCTACCAACTTCTCGGGGACATCAAGCTTGACTTTGACGATTCCCATCGTTCATATGCAGAAGAGACATACCACAGAGAGCTAGATTTGGATACTGCTACAGTTACCGTAAGGTATTCGGTCAATGATGTGGAATTCACAAGGGAATATTTTGCTTCTTGTCCTGATCAAGTTGTGGTAATGAAGGTCTCTGCAAACAAGCCAGGATTTGTCTCATTTACAGTTTCTCTTGATAGCAAGTTGCACCATCATGCATATGTAGATGGCAAAGTTGAAATAGTGATGCAAGGAAGTTGCCCTGGTAGAAGGCTTTCTCCAAAAGTGAATGCAAATGATAACCCTAAGGGAATTCAATTTGCTGCAATTCTTCATCTGCTGATTAGTGATGGCCAGGGGACCATAAATGTTCTGGACAACAAAAGGTTGGTGGTTGAGGGTTCAGATTGGGCTGTCCTGCTCCTGGTTGCTTCATCTTCATTTAATGATCCATTCACTAAGCCCTCGGACTCTCCCAGAGATGCTACGTCAGAGGCCATCAGATTTATGGAATCAATGAAGAAGTTGTCATATTCTGATCTTCTTTCTCGCCATCTGAATGACTACCAGAGTCTTTTCCATCGAGCTTCTTTGCAGCTTTCAAAGAGTGCTAAAACTGCCTCGAAGGACAAGTCTCTTGAAATAAACAGAGTCCTGTCTTCCACTTCTGTTTCCTCGATCCAGGGCAGTGATACCATTTCTACTGCTGAGAGAGTGAAATCTTTTCAGACAGATGAAGATCCTTCTTTGGTGGAACTTCTGTTTCAATATGGTCGGTACTTACTTATTTCTAGTTCACGGCCAGGAACCCAAGTGACAAACTTGCAGGGTATTTGGAATAAAGATATCGAGCCAGCATGGGAGTATGTCACTATTCTGTATTCTGCATCATTTTCATCATCGACATTGTCGTTGTCATCATTATCAATTTATCATCTCTCTCTATTTTGCCAATTAACTATTCTATGCTTCAATCAGTGCTGCTCCTCACTTGAACATTAATCTCCAAATGAACTATTGGCCTTCACTTTCTTGCAATCTCAAGGAATGTCAGGAGCCCTTATTTGATTACATTTCTTCACTATCGGTCAATGGAAGTAAAACAGCTAAGGTAAGGAGGATCTGTCTTTGTTATTATTTTTCTTTTTTCACTTCTGGTATGCGCATTCTACTATTGCTTAAAATGTGCTACCAAACCTGTCATGTTTTCCAGTAAAACCTCATTATCTTTTTATGTGATGCCCTGCTGATGTAATTAAGGGATCTTTTTGAGTGTGTATTTTGCCAAGGTGGACTAGTATTCGATTCTATTGCTGCATGGCAGCACAGTACATATGGCTTTTGGCCATGTTAGCAATCTAGTTCCTTTCTTAATGAGGTTGTGGGAGGAGGACATAACTTGAACTTCAAAATCATTGCACGTACTTATATCATGATAACAGGATTTTCTAGTTGGTGGTTCCCCCATAGTTGAAGTCTTGATGAATAATTATAGGTTATAAGTTTCTGCTTGAGCCTCTATGGCCTCCAATAGTTCAATCATCCTAATCAATGTTATGAACATTTTCTTTAGGGTAATTTGGTATATGCTTATTGGATGATTTAGGTTAATTATGAGGCAAGTGGTTGGGTTGCACATCAAGTGTCTGACATATGGGCGAAAACATCACCTGATCGAGGTGAAGCAGTTTGGGCTCTGTGGCCTATGGGTGGAGCATGGCTTTGTACACACTTGTGGGAGCATTTCGCCTATACGATGGACAAAGTGAGGGTCTCATCTTCACATATCAGGTTTAATGTAGTCATTGGCATGGGCTGTTCATTTGTAGGATTTGAATGTTTGAAAGGCTTATGATTATGAAGGTTTTTCACGCTTCTTAATATTGCTTGTCTTTCTGTATTAAATGTTTGAGAGTTGCAAAGGTCACAACCCACACATGCATCCTCATCCCATTCTCTAGTAATTAAGGAATTGCTAATACTTTCTGCGACGTTAGGATTTTCTAAAAAATAAGGCGTACCCTTTGTTGGAAGGATGTACATCATTTCTGTTGGACTGGTTGATTGAAGGTCGGGGGGGTTACTTGGAAACCAACCCCTCGACTTCTCCGGAGCACACTTTTACTGCTCCAGATGGTAAACCCGCTAGTGTGAGCTATTCAACAACTATGGACATGGCCATCATTAAAGAAGTCTTTCTGGCAATTGTTGCTGCTGCCGAGGTGACTCTGTTATGCTATAGCCAGACACCGTTGATTTAGAATCTGTGTTCTCTAGTCATATCCTTGTTAATCTGTATGCACAGATATTGGGAAAGAACGATGAAGACCTTATTCTGAAAGTTCGAGAGGCTCAAAAAAGGCTTCCGCCAACAAAAATTGCAAGAGATGGTTCCATCATGGAATGGGTATGTAAAGTTCTATGATGTCAGCTCTTTAGAACGTACCGTATCTTTTTCCCATACTGTGGTGTAGACACACTGGAGCCCTTATCCATGTGGGCTGAGGATTTCTCTGTTATTTGGTAGGCGGAGGATTTTGAAGACCCCGATGTCCATCACAGGCATATGTCGCATCTTTTCGGTCTGTTTCCAGGACACACAATAAGTGTTGAGAACACTCCAGACCTCTGCAGAGCCGCGGAATATACCCTCTATAAAAGAGGTTTGATAGAATGACCTATTTGCTTAAGGTGTTTCCATTTATTTACGAAAGAATGGTATGACATTAGAGAAGGGTTGTTCAGAGATTAATTGAAGAAGTAGGTCCAATCAATATGCAATTATTGTGTTCGAATTTTCATGTGGTCTGAATAATTGTACTCGAGTATGAAGCAGTGGCATCACTTCATATTTGGAAATACAATACAGGGGAGGACGGCCCGGGATGGTCAACTGTGTGGAAAATTGCTCTCTGGGCACGTCTCCACAATAATGAGCATGCGTATAGGATGGTGAAGCACTTGTTCAACTTGGTTGATCCAGATCATGAAGGCAGCTTTGAAGGAGGATTGTACAGCAATTTGTTCACAGCACACCCTCCATTTCAAATTGACGCAAATTTTGGGTAAGCAAGTATGCTTCTATATGTCCAACTGCACAAGGTCAATTCATTTATACGTGTTAAGAGCTTCGGATTCTCTGGATGTGCAACTTGTCTGAATTTGTGATGGTATATTCGAGGAAAAAAGTAGAATGCGGACAAAGATATTGGCATTCTTGGAGATATAGTATACCTAGTCTTGCTCCTTGAGAGAATTTCCCTGTACTAACTCTTTCTACTTCATCAGCTTTTCCGCCGCAGTTGCAGAGATGCTTGTCCAGAGCACAGTGAAGGACCTGTACTTGCTTCCTGCTCTTCCCCGGGATAAATGGCCAAATGGTTGTGTGAAAGGATTGAAGGCAAGAGGTAGAGTTACGGTCAACATATGCTGGAAAGAAGGAGAGATGCACGAAGTGGGTCTTTGGTCGGAAAATCATGATGCTATCAGACGATTACATTACAGAGGAACTACCGTCACGGCGAAATTGTCACCGGGCAAAGTCTACACGTTCAACAAGCTACTAAAATGCACGAGGATGAACTCTCTTTGAGAGCAGACCCTTTTCAGTAGAAGAGAGTTGTAGAATTTCTTTGTTGCTTGCGGTCCATCTCTTTTCGTTTGTGGGAGTTTTGAGCTTTCCCTAGTGTAGACTGCCTTGGCAACCGGCATGTCAGTACTATTCTTTTGGCATGTTACCATGTGAAACGGGCAATAAAAGTATCAGATAAATGGGCATTGTTGGATCATCTTTGTGCCAAGATTAGCTCTAAGACCTTGTATGCGGATGCGGGTATGGCGCTGCCGAGAATGGACAACTGCAAGTCTGCAATCCAGGTGAAACTGTAGCGGACTGCCGGTATCATTCCGAGTATCCGAGTGGCGGCTTCTTCTTCATCTCTACTTCAAACTTCGTTCGGGAAAAATATTCCAGGTCGATTGACGATGAATAAGTAGATAAGGTCATTTCATGGCAGCTTCCTATTGGCAAGAATTTAACGAAGGAAAATTAACATAAATAATTTCTAAATTTTAGCTAAACATGCAATAATATCTCTGAACTTTTAATTTTTTTTTTGTGATCCATGAACTTTTTGATTCGTGTATTATTTCATGAACTATCGGAATGTTCAGTATTGTCCTAGGACAAAAAATTTTGGGACTAAAAAAATGAAATTGTATATTGGGGTAAAGTTTATAAATTTTATTAAATAAATAAAACGTTTAGGAACGCGCTGCAATTCGGCTCAAAATTTAAGTACCATTTTATATGATTATCACTTTAATGAATATAGTAACTTATCAATTATTTTTTTCGAACGCGACGTGGAAGGGCATGGAACCACTAATCATCGGATCGGATTCGTCCAGACGGGTGCTCCGACGAAAGGTCATTGTCCGCCTCTCGCGGGAATTTGTCCGATCATGTCATGTCTCGTTCTCGGCGATTATCGTATGAAGCTTCTTCAAGACTATGAAGTGCTCTTTCCCGTTCGGAGGTGCAAAAGAAGTTTCACGTGCTTCATATATTACGGTCGCCTCGTCCACACTTTTTCTCAACGAGCACTGGGTCTTCTGCGACCGTAGGGCCGAGCAAGAAAGGCTCGATCTTGATGGAGCACACGGACGAGTCTGAGCCATTGAAGGTCACTTTCAGTGGGCCCGCCAAGCACTTCACCGATGCTGCTCCGATCGGCAATGGCAGGCTCGGAGCCATGGTGTGGGGTGGCGTGGCCTCGGAACTTCTCCAGCTCAACGGTGAACCACTCCTCTGTCTTTTTCCTCTGCAATTTCGCTCGCCGGAACTGGATTCAAGAAGCTCTATGAAAGCTTCGTCTTGGTACTGGCGAAGTTATCGGCCTTCTCCTTTCCGCGGAAATGAAATTTATATGCCAAATACGAATTTTAGAAGGGCAAGTAATGCCGAGGGAACAAGAAAGCTTCGATCTCCAACCCATTGAAAAATTGCAGCTTTTCGGTGTTTGATTGTTTTACAAGTACTTCGGACACTCTTTGGGAGATATTTAGACAGTTCTTTCTTATAGACAGTTCTTTCTCAGCAAGACAGTTCACTGGGATTTTTTTTTTCCCGTTTCTGGGAAGGCCTGATGTTCGGCAGGTACTCAATACAGTCACCCTCTAGTCTTGGAGGAGAGGTTCATTAGTGCTTTCTTGTGCTACTTATAGGAATTTGCCACATCTGAGATCAGCGTTCTTTACTTGGTTTGTCAGTTTTTCTTGTGTTGATTGAGTCTGGCGTTGTCCTCCTCGTCTATACCAATTGCGAAGCTAATTGCCCTGACGTACAGATTGTAAGTGTCTCGTGCTGTATAAACGAAGACCGGAGTCTGATTGATTGGTCAGCTCATGCGCCTGCTAAAGTTTGATACACGGATACATCAAGCTGATTGAATGTTGACTTTTGTGTAGAGGATACTCTCTGGACTGGGATTCCGGGGAATTACACTGATCCTCATGTACCAGCAGCGTTAGTAGATGTCAGGAAGCTTGTGGATGATGGTGAATATGCTGATGCTACTGTGGCAGCTGTCGATTTGCTCGGAAATCCTTCTGAAGTACTCTCTATCTACTCTAATGATGATTTTTATTTTCATGTTGCTACAGTGTTGTACTTGTATCGCCGTTAAATTTCCTCATTTGTGGTTGTTTGTGAGCTTAGTTAGGTAATTGTGATGTCATGTGATAGCCTGATAGGATGCTCTTCCACCAGAATTTGAACTATAGGATGCTCTTCTCCCAGAATTTAGACTTAAAAAGTTCACGGATTCATGAATTTGTCTTACCTAAGTTACTCTCATAGTTGCTTTTCCACGAATTAAGAGCGCGATCAACATTACTGGTTGATTGTGGCTCCTTGACATGACTCTTGTAGTTGCTTTTCCATGATGAGTCTCCTCTATTCTATTATCCACCAAAGTTGAATTTCATCCCTTTATACTCAACCAAACTATGCATGCTGGAATAAGCATGGAGTTAAAGAGAATGCAGCCATTCCTATGGCCTTTGAATCATAAGGAACCCCAACTGCAGCTACTTATCAGGTGTTGAAATATATTACCGATTGGATATTAGCAAGTTCTTTATACTAATCTTCTGGCATTTGTCTGGTGATTGATACCTTTACTTTTGTTCTCCATACATGATCATATAAATGATCTCATCTCATTCATTACTTATATTCACCAATCCCCTTCTAACCTTTTCAATGTTGATGCAGGCTTACCAACTTCTTGGGGACCTCAAGCTCGATTTTGATGATCTCCATCTTACATACACTGAACAAACATATAGCAGGGAACTAGATTTGGATACTGCTACTGTGAGAGTTGGGTATTATGTAGGTAATGTAGGATTCTCGAGGGAGTATTTTTCATCTTATCCTGACCAAGTTATTGTGATGAAAATATCTGCAAGCAAATCAGGATGTGTTTCATTTACAGTGTCTCTAGACAGCCAGTTACACCATCATTCGTATGTCAAGGGAAGTAGCCAAATTATTATGGAGGGGGCTTGTCCTGGTAAAAGAATTCCACCAGAAGTAAATGATAATGATCCCAAGGGAATTCAGTTTTGCAGCATTCTTGATCTAAAGATTAGTGAGGAGAATGGCATGGTAAGTATCTTGGATGACAAGAAATTGAAAGTTGAGGGCTCAGATTGGGCTATTCTGCACCTAGTTGCTGCTTCTTCGTTTGATGGACCTCTAACAAACCCTGTAGATTCTAAAAAAGATCCCATTGCAGATGCAGTTCATGCGCTAAAATCAATACAAAATCTTTCATACCTTGAGCTCTATGCGCGCCATTTGAGTGACTACCAGAACCTTTTCCGACGTGTTACACTTAAGTTAAGGAAAAGTTCCAGCTCTTCTAATGCCATGGAATATGCGTCTCTTGTGACTAGTGAACCTTCTTCAATTAGTGGTCTGTGCAATAAGGAGAGTAAGACTGGTAAAATATCTACTGCTGATAGGATTAAGTCTTTTGCAATTGATGAAGATCCTTTTCTGGTGGAGTTGCTATTCCAATTTGGTCGTTATTTACTTATTTCTTGCTCAAGACCTGGAACCCAGGTGGCAAATCTACAAGGAATTTGGAACAAGGATATTGCACCAAAATGGGAGTATGTTTTGCGATCTCATTTTATTGCAATTGCTTTTCTTTCTGACGTGATCTCTACTTTTGATATATAAATCTAACATATTACCTTATGCAATTTGTTACTTTCACTTAATTTTGTCTTGTTTTTTCTCCACCTTTGATTCGTCCTGCTTTGTTCTTTTCATATTGTTGCGTTACTTTTAGGGTTTATTTACATGACTTATTTCTTTTAACTTAAATAAGGGTATTTTGGTCAATTAGGTTTTAAGTCTTATAACGACGGGTAGGGTTTCTGTAATATATACACAGATATCTCTCTACTAAAAGATTACGATGTTTCTTGCCTCACCTCATCTCTCGTTCCCCTCTCTCCTTCGCCTCTCTTCTTCTCTTCTCTCCTCCCTATTTCTTCTTTTCTTTTGACTATATATTGCGGATTCTTTAATCAGCCTCACAACATGGTATCAGAGCTAATCTGATCATGTAATTCCTTCATCCAATTGCTGGTTTGAGAGTCCCCCAAGTAAGCTTTTTTCCTATTCTGGTGTGCAGCCACCTAAAGCTGTAAGTTCTACTTGTTCTCTCTCCTAATCTTGCCAATAGATATCAAATCTATCAAAATCTGGTTGTGGCTATGGATTACAACACTTATTGATCGCGGAATCAAGAATCAGAATGTTTCGTTGATTATATAGACTGAGATTTCAGCATCCGGTATATCGATTTCAGCACCATTATTTTCTTTTTACTTCGTGAAATTAATGGAGCAAATTGCTTTGATCATACGTCGGTATTGATTATGTGGAACTTTGAGATGTTTATTTCCTTGCACTAAAGTTCCAATCTTCTTGATTTGTGGTATATACTTCTATCGAGATTATCACCATGAGTGATGCGAAGTCTTCTATAGATAGTGTCAATGTTCAGATTACCACCATTAAGTTAAATGGGGCCTCAAATTACTTGTTATGGGCTCAGGCGGTCAAGGTCTATATAAATGCCAAAGGGAAACTTACGTATCTTACGGGAAACCCTCCTAATGTAGATGCTAAAGACTATAGTAACTGGATGAGAGAGAATGATACTCTTTTAGTATGGTTATGGAATAGCATGGAACCACACATTGCCGCTAATGTCATGTTTCACAAAACTGCCAAGGGAGTGTGGGATGATCTTAGAGAGAGCTACTCACAAGACAAAGATATGTCTAGAGTTTATGAATTGTATGATAAAATATTCAATTTCAAACAAGGGGATAAGTCTCTTGGAGAGTATTACAGTGCTTTGAAAGGCATGTGGGAAGAGCTCAATCTTTATCAGCCCATCACTACTGATCTTGAGAGACTAAAGACACAAAGAGCTTAATTTCAAGTGGCTAAGTTTCTGTCTGGGCTGAGTACTGACTTGCAGCCTATGAAGTGCCAGCTTCTTGCTGGAGAGCAAGTTCCTTCTATGAATGAAGCATTTTTTCGGATTCAACACATTGTTCCACCATCTTCTACATCATCTAGAGACTGTTCGGCACTTTTGGCTACTAGTGGTGGTCGTGGTCGTGGTGGATTTTCTAATAGAGGCCATAGTTCATGGAGAGGTCGCGGTCGTATTGGTGGACGTAGTGGACAGAGTTATGATCGAGATAGTCGTCAGTGGTGGCAAATCTGGTCATAATGTTGACTCTTGTTGGGCTAAGCGTGGCAAGCCTAAGTGGGCTCAGTGATTAGCTACTGCAAATGTTTCTGCATCTGAAGGAAGTGTTAGAAGTGTGTCTTCTGGCGGCATGAATTCATCTATCCCATCTAGTAGTAGTTTATCCGAGTCTTCGTCTCGAGATGATTTGGTTACACAACTTATGAAGCGGGTTCAGCAATTAGAGGCTTCCAATTCCTCATCCACTGCTACTCTTGCACGTACAGGTAACATGGCTCTTCTCTCTACTTTGTCTCCTAGCACTTGGGTCATTGACTTGGGAGCTTCTAGTCATATGACGGGTAAGCGAGAACTATTATCTTCTCATCATAACTCTAGTTCTGTATCTGAAGTAATTTTAGCTAATGGTTCCTCTACTCAGGTGCTTGGATCAGGGGCTATTTCACTCACACCTTCCTTGTCATTATCCTCTGTCTTACCTGTTCCCCAACTTCCACCGAATTTGTTATCTGTTAGTCAGTTAACTAAAGCCCTTGGTTGTTCTGTTACATTTTACCCCTCTTCTTGCACTTTCCAGGACCTTCAGACAAAGAAGACGATTGGTGGAGGGCATGAAAGTGATGGACTCTACTATTTGGACGGTGTCTCTACTGTTGATGCCAATGGTTTAGCAGCTGGTTCTACTACTCCTATATTATGGCATTCCCGTTTAGGACATTTATCTTTATTTAAGTTACAACAAATAATTCCCGCGTGTAAATCAGTTTCTACTCTTGAGTGTGAGGCTTGTGAATTTGGGAAACATCATCGCAGTTCTTTTCCTAGACGTAGTGATTCTCATGCATCTACTTGAACTTTTTCATTCAGATATTTGGGGACCTTTACGTGTTGCTAGTAGGAATGGTTTTAAGTATTTTGTTACTTTTGTGGATGATTATTCTCATCTAACATGGCTCTATATGCTTCACGATGGTTCCGAATTTTTATTTGTTTTTCATTTATTTCATTGTGAAGTTACTAATCAATTTAATACCTCCATTAAAATTTTGCGAACTGATAATGCTCTAGAGTATTCACAAAAATCAATTTCTTTGTTTTGTTCTAATTTGGGCATTATACGTCAAACAAGTTGTGCTTACACCCCTCAGCAGAATGGTGTAGTCGAGAGAAAGTACCGTCATCTTCTAGAAGTTGCTCGTTCACTCTTGATTGGTATGAATGTCCCGAAATCTTTTTGGAGTGATGCTGTCCTTACTGCATGTTACCTCATAAATCGTATACTTTCTACTGTCCTTAACAATCAGTCACCAATCAGTGTTGTGTTCCCTGACAAGCCATTATTTCCTATAACTTCTCGTGTCTTTAGGTGTGTTTGTTTTGTCCATAATTTGTGTTCCGGTGCTGATAAATTATCCCCTCGTGTCACTAAATGTGTTTTTCTCGGGTATTCACGTACTCAAAAAGGATATCGATATTATGATCCTATGACTTGTACCCAATATGTTAGTGTTGATGTTACTTTCTTCGAGAGCACACTATACTATTCTGCTGAGGGTAAAGAGTATACAACTGACACTGTGGCCAATCCTCCTGTCCCACAACTTATTCCCTTAGACTTGGTTAGTCCTTCTCCTGTATCTCCTCCCTTGCAGGTGTATCAATGGCGTAAGTAGTCTACGGCACCGCCAGTCTCCAGCTCTTCTATGCCCTCTATCCAATCTTCCTCCTTGTCTTCTGGTCCAGACGATCTTCCAGTTGCCCTTCGTAAAGGTACTCGTTCTTGTCAACAGAAATCCTCTTTCGCTTACCCTATTGAGCATTATGTTTCTCTCTCACATCTTCCTTCCTCATTATATAATTTTGCTTTATCATTACATACTCACACAATTCCTACTTCTACCACTAAGGCCTTATCTCGTCTTGAATGGAAGAGAGCTATGGATGTGGAAATGGAAGCTCTGATTTCTCGCCAAACCTGGTCTTTGATTGATTCTGCTCCTGGGAAAGATGTGGTGAAGTGTCGGTGGGTGTACACTATCGAGTACAACCCAGATGGCTCAGTTGAGCGTCTTAAAGCCCGGCTCGTTGCTAAAGGTTTCATTCAAACTTATGCGGTGGATTATTTTGAGACATTTTCTCCCGTGGCACGTCTTAATTCTGTTCGTGTTATTAATTCCCTTTCTGTGAATTTTGATTGGCCACTATATCAATTGGATGTGAAAAATGCTTTTCTTTACGGTGATTTATCTGAGGCAGTATATATGGAGCAACCTCTGGGGTATGTTGCTTAGGGGGAGAATCATAGTAAAGTATGTCGGCTTCATAAGGCTATTTATGGGTTGAAAAAGTCCCCAAGAGCATGGTTTGAAAAATTCAATTTAGTGATTTCTAGGTGTGGTTTTCAACAGTGTTTTTCTGACCATTCTGTTTTTCTTCGCGAGAAGGCATCGGGGGTGGTCATTCTTGTTGTGTGCGTGGATGATATAATTGTCTCTGGTAGTGATGTAATTGGCATTTCTGAGGTCAAGTTGTTTCTTCAACAGCAGTTTCAAATTAAAGACTTGGGAGCTCTTAGGTATTTTCTGGGCATTGAGGTCTTACGAAGTAAGAAAGGTATTAATTTGTCTCAACGAAAGTATGTTCTTGACCTTTTGTGTGAGACCGGTACACTAGCTTCCAAGCCGGTCAATACTCCTATGGATCCAAATCAAAAGTTTGGAGTTGATGATGGAGATGATATTGAAGATAAGCATCAATATTGACGTCTAGTTGGGAAATTAATTTATCTTACTGTGACACGTCCCGATATTTCCTTTGCTGTTAGTGTAGTGAGTCAGTTTATGGAGTCACCCAAGAAGGCTCATTGGGATGTTGTTTGTCGAATTCTTCGATATCTAAAAAATTCTCCTAGTAAGGGACTGATTTATAAGCCGAACGGTTCTTCCACTCTGATTGGCTATTATGATAATGATTGGGCCGGGTCAGCATGTGATCAGCGGTCTACAACTGGTTATTGCACCTTTCTTGGTGGTAATTTGGTTACTTGGAGAAGCAAACTACTGTTGCTGGATCTAGTGCGGAGGCTGAATATTGTGCTATAGCACATACTGCCGCTGAATTGTTGTGGTTAAAATCCCTTCTTCAAGAGCTTGGATTTTCTATTAATCAACCTATTGATAAGATGTGTGATAATCAGGCAGCTATTTATATTGCTAGAAATCTTGTTTTTCATTAGTGCACTAAGCATATAGAAGTTGACTGCCATTTTGTTCGGGATGCTATGAAGCGGGAGTTGGTTGCTACTCCTTACGTTGCCTCTAGATATCAGTTTGTTGATATCTTCACTAAAGTGTTGTTTCGTCCTGCATTTGTTGTTGGCTGTTCCAAGCTGGGCATGGGTGACCTATGTACTCCAGCTTGAGGGGGAGTGTTGTGTTACTTTTAGGGTTTATTTACATGACTTATTTCTTTTAACTTAAATAAGGGTATTATGGTCAATTAGGTTTTGAGTCTTATAACGATGGGTAGGGTTTCTGTAATATATACACAGATATCTCTCTACTAAAAGATTACGATGTTTTCTTGCCTCACCTCATCTCTCGTTCCCCTCCCTCCTTCTCCTCTCTTCTTCTCTTCTCTCCTCTCTATTTCTTCTTTTCTTTTGACTATATACTGCGGATTCTTTAATCAGCCTCACAACACATATCACCATCTTTTTTTTTCTTTCCTATTTTGTCTCCCTCCTCTGCCGTGATCGAATGAGAATGGGTAAGAGGCTTGTGGGATTGACGTGAGGGGGTAGGGATTCTGATCTTTTCTCTCTAGATTATGATGTAATGAGAGAGGAAGATGAAAAAAGAAATGGATTGCATGTAGTAGATGTTACTTCAAATGCTTGTCAACAAACAGCATGTATAATATTGCGGATGGATTCCGATTGATAGTACTTCTCTAATGCAGGATGCTCTTAATATGATGTGCTTGCAGCTACTTTTAGGGAAACTATGTGTGGACAGTCACTGACTGAATCTCCTCCTTTTGCTCAGTTCCGCTCCTCACTTGAACATCAATCTTGAAATGAACTATTGGCCTTGCCTTCCCTGCAATCTTGCTGAGTGCCACGAGGCTTTGTTTGATTTTCTTTCCTCTTTATCAGTGAATGGGAGTAAAACTGCAGAAGTGAGTATTCAACTTTAATGGTTCTTGCACGAATCTACATTCTGTGACCGCACAGTTTATTTCTGTCTGTCGGATAGCTGGAAAATGAAAGCTAGTTTCACTCTTTGGAAGCCAATATAATCTGTGGCACCAGGCATTCTGTTTGAAAGTTTTAAGCATATTGACTCGGAGAATTATGAAATAAGATGATGAGTACGTAAGTTCTCCAGATATTTGCGAGATTCCTTTCTTTTTGGTGAGGTAGATTCCAGCAGATAAAAAAAAATTGAATTTCCACAATAATGCTTGGCAGACCATTCCATTGCAAACGTTCTGTTAGCATATTAGGTGATAAGATGCGATCACGTGCAAAACGGAACACGTGATATCTGTCTTGATCCTTCAGTCTGTTTGATTTTTCTAATTCTAAACCCTTCCTCAATTTTTAGAAAATTGTTGAGCATATTCAAATTTTCAGTGGTAAAAGAATCAGTTTGACCATGTATTAGCTGAATGTTCTTGACTGCATATCAAAATAAAATCCTCTCTTACCTTGTCAGAGAATGTTACAGGTTAACTATGGGGCAAAAGGATGGGTTGTACATCATAAAACTGACATATGGGCAAAGTCATCGCCAGTCCCAGGTGAAGTTGTGTGGGCAATGTGGGCAATGGGTGGCGCATGGCTTTGCACGCATCTCTGGGAGCACTATAAATATACAATGGACAAGGTAATTCCAATGCCACCTTGTTCAGTGGAAATCTTTTTCTGATTTATCTTCTTCCTTTCCTGCTAGGCAGAAATGGGTCTATGCTTATATCACGTCCTTGCATTAAATAGCAGAGAGATTCTTTGACCTGAATGCATTACATAATTTCTCATAGGTCACTATGCTATCTCAAGCTTTGTTCTCTGTTCTCTGAAGGTTTCGTTAATTTCTTTCTTTCTTTTCCTTTAGATTACCAAAAGTTGCCTTCCTTTGCAGTATGAGAGGTTGCAATAGATAGTGTTAGCTTTGAGTGTGAGTCAAGCCTAAGCATAAGTTCTGGCCTTTGTATTTTTCAGCTTCATATTGACTTTTGGGCCCTTCTCTGGTTTTCTTTAGCTATTCCTTTTGCAGATGGGAGTTTTTTTTTTCAGAACTGACATAATAGCTGTTCTGCACCAATAGGAAAAGCAATTATCATCTTAAAAAATGTACAGAAATTCTCTTGCTTTATCTTGAACAGCAACATATTTATTCTTTAGCTGTGCAATGTGCATCTCTCTCTGCTTATATCGCATTCACTATTTATTAGGTATGATCTGAAAATTTCCGATGCTTGATACTAAGCAGGAGTTTCTCACGGACAAGGCTTATCCTTTGTTGGAAGGATGCGCACTGTTCCTGTTGGACTGGTTGATTGAAGGCCCTGATGGATACCTTGAAACCAATCCATCAACATCTCCCGAACATAGCTTTATTGCTCCCGATGGTAGGCCTGCTAGTGTGAGCTACTCAACAACAATGGACATGGCAATCATAAAGGAAGTGTTTTCTGGAGTTGTTGCTGCTGCTGAGGTGAAGCCTCATCCAAATAGGCATAAAAATTTAGCTTTCTCGTGCTTCATTTATACCTTTATAATGAAGTTCAAAATAAACAGGTTCTGGGGTATTCCAATAGGGATCTTGTCAATAAAGTGCGGAAGGCTCAGACAAGGCTTCGTCCAATTAAAATAGCCATGGATGGTTCTATCATGGAATGGGTATGTGGTGGCCTAAATGCTTTCTGCTCTTCCTGAAGTTCAGCTCAAGAACATCGTTGTGATTGTTCTTTTTCAATACAAAGACCGCCTATCTTTGTGGGCTAATCAGTACTTCCTGTGAAGGCAGGCACAAGATTTCAAGGATCCAGAAATTCATCATCGCCATCTTTCTCACCTTTTTGGCCTGTTTCCGGGACACACAATTACTTTGGAACTTACTCCTGATCTCTGTGCTGCTGCAGAGAAATCCCTCTATAAAAGAGGTGGGCTTCTTGTGGCCGGATCATCATTTAAATTTTGTGGGCATCATTGTCTGGGGGCTGCGGGAGTGTTTTTTTTATTTATCTGTTTTGGGTTGGGGGTGCAGGGGGAGGGAGGGGGAGGAGGTTGGTGAATGCTTTATACACCATTTTAAATGCAAATATTGGTCAGAGGAATATGCTCATTCACTGGACATCTTTCTTGGTCCATACAACAGTTGTTTATTTGACTATTGTGTGACAGTAATTAAGAACAGTCTAGCACATTCTCTATGCAGCATCTTTCATAAGCTCGATTAAATGAAAGTCTGTAGTGGGCTTCTTCTTGGAACTCTAATGCTGTGATGCTGCTAGCGGGATGAATGGTTTTCTAACATTTTTGTGATCGGTTCAGGAGAGGATGGTCCAGGATGGTCTACAACATGGAAAATTGCTCTCTGGGCACGACTCCATCGCTGCGAGCATGCGTATCGGATGGTCAAGCATTTGATTACCTTGGTGGATCCAGATCGTGAGGTGCCCTTCCATGGAGGATTATATAGTAACTTATTTGCTGCACATCCTCCTTTCCAGATTGATGCTAACTTTGGGTAAGAAGATATTGTATCTCTTCTATAGGGAAAGATTGTGGCTTGAGAAAAATCTCAGGACCAGTATATGAAGTGATTTATTGAGAAAACCCTTTATTTTTCAAACATCTCTTCTTCAACGACAATGTTTCTCAAATTGGAACTCGGGAATATGGCTGTGACTGTCTCAAAATTGGCATTGATATATATATAATTGGTCCCATCAGACATTGTAAAGAAAAATTTCAATTTGTACCTCGCGGCTATAGAAAATTATGTGTATCTCTCAGTGCTCGCACTGTGTGACTGCATTTCTTGGGCGTCAAATTCTAATTTGCAAAAACCATAGTCTTTCTTTTTCTTTTATGAATTAACTACGTGATATTTAACAACCTGATATCTACTTCATGTGACTTGAGAGAGTTTTCCCATAGAGTTCGTATGACACATTTCTTACCTTGAGTCGACTCTAGAAGAGATTCTTCTAAGTTTTTATCTCCCATAGAGTTCGTATGACACATATCTTACCTTGTGTAACCCGGCCTTTATCTTTCATCTTGAGTCAGTTTTATAGCGGCGGTTTCGGAAATGCTCATGCAGAGCACCGTTAAGGATTTATACTTGCTTCCTGCTCTTCCCCGGGACAAATGGGGGAATGGCTGGGTGGAGGGACTGAAAGCGCGTGGAGGGGTCACGGTCAACATCCGCTGGAGCGATGGAGACCTCAATGAAGTTGATGTATGGTCGAAGGATTGGATCTCTTTTCACAAGTTGCACTATAAGGGAACTTCAGTGACAGTAGATATTGCATCTCATACGGTCTACACATTCAATGGACGGTTGAGACTCATGAAGACATGCTCCCTTTAGGACGCTTTGCGTCATGTCTTCGCAACAGGAAAAAAATAATGAAAGGAGGATGTAAGGAACCTACAAAAGTTTGGGACCGCCCTTTCTTTTTGTTCACGCTGTTGTTTTTGAGTTCTCTCAATCTTATATGATAATGTAACCTGAGTACCGAGTGATTTGCATATTTGCTTTACTCGTGCCATGCTTTGTCGGCTGGGATTGTGCAAGAGAACCTTCAAGAGGCATGAGAAGAAAAAATAAGCCCTTTGTTAGAAGTTCGATTGCGAAGTCTGCCTGTTACGATCATAATTCGCACTCACCATTCGATGCTTTTCCAAGTATATTCACGCTCTGAAAGTGCTTGTGTTTCTCTGTCATGCATGAGTGGTCCTCTTTCTATAACCCCCACAAGAATTGGCCTGGATTCTGGATACAACAGTTCCAGGGGCCAGAGAATTCTCATCATTGTAAAACAGCAGCATCTGTAATTCATGTATCAGGGAATCCAGTTTGGTCCTTTCGATGCTTGGGAAGCCGACCAGCCTCGGCTTCATGGTCCCCTTGGCGAAAGGGCGCCGCCGCTCTATCCGCAAACACATTGCATGTATTCCTCGAAACACTAAAAATTCCAGATAGTTCTCTAATCACGAACCGAAACAGCAAACTGAACAGAACTTGGCTTCCGAGTCACAGACAAATAATTTAAAGCCGACCATCTGGGCGATGCTGCTAAAAGGTGCAAGCTTTGGTATGGTTGTAACACTGTAAGCGGCATCATTCTTTCGTAGAATGAGTATATTCAAAATCTTCTTCTGCTCCATGTCCGCATCAACGGGGATATTTAAACTTTGCATGCGTCACAGGAACGTCCAAATATAAGCAGCAGCTGGCCATTTCTTCCCCCTCACGGGCGTCTGTTCTGCGAATCTTTTCTGCCGAGAGTTTTCATTCGACATCGCTCCAAGACACGATGGTCCGCCTCGTCTCTCTCGTTCTTACATGTATGGCCGTTTGCGAGCCTCCTCACTCGTGCTTGCTGATAAGGGTGCACTTTACCGCCCGCGTCACCGACGCTCCTCTCGTTCTCTGCAACCGTAAGCAATCAAGACGAGAAAGACGCGATCTTGATGGAGCGCACGGACAATTCTGAGCCGTTGAAAGTGACGTTCAGTGGGCCCGCAAAGGACTTCACCGATGCTGCTCCGATCGGCAATGGCAGGCTCGGAGCCATGGTGTGGGGTGGCGTTCCCTCAGAACTTCTCCAACTCAACGGTGAATCACACTCTTCTCCTCTCTTCTGATGAATACGTGAAATGAGGAAGCAGTTTCTTTGGGAAAAAACCGAGGAACAACGAAAAGTTGTTCTCTTTTGGGTTTTCGGAGTGGTGAAGGTTCGAGGCCAGCTAAAGTTTGAACAATTCTAGGTGTACCCAGACCGATTTACTATATTGGTTTAACAAGTGAGGTAGACCTTCGATGTTGAATATGATCCACTTGTTTAAAGGGTCAACTGCAATTTAGCAGAGCGGTTTTAGTATACTTATCGTTGCTCGGATGTACATCATGCTGATCGAATGTCAACTTTTGTGTAGAGGATACACTTTGGACGGGGATTCCGGGCAACTACACTAATCCTAATGTACCAGTGGTTATGGCTGAGGTCAGGAAGCTCGTGGATGATGGTGAATATGCTGATGCTTCTGCAGCAGCAGTCAATATGTTAGGAAATCCATCTGAAGTATGTGTCTTTATCTAGTTTATGCATGAATTTTATTTTGTTGCCGTGTTGTGAAGATGACTTGTTTGTACCCATGAATAGTCTCATGCTTTGTGGTTTCTCTGAGCTTAATTGGGTGTTGGCAGTGTCAGGTGATAGGATACACATTAACAATCCTTAAGACTTAGCAAGCTTATGTATCAATGAATTTCTAATAATAATTTGCTCGCTTATTTGCTTTTCCATGAAAAGATTGTACATAATCAAGATGTCCGATTTGTGAGGTACTCTGATTCTCAACAGAACCAAGCATGCTGGAATCAGCTTGTAGTCCTAATAATGTGGCCCTTCTATGGCCTATGTGTTTAAGATATTAGCAGCTTCTCAAAGACTAATCTTCTAGCATTTCTCTCTTTATGCGTGATCATCATTCCTGTATTCCTTTCTTCAGATACGTTAGTTTAATGCATATAAGATTTTCTGCACATTGTATTTCTCATTTTGAAGTTCGTCTCCTTTGGTCAGCGATCCCTAGTGAGCTCAAAGCATTCTTTTTGCAGTTACACCCTCTAACCTTTTTCATTTGTGATGTAGGTTTACCAGCTCCTTGGGGACCTCAAGCTGGACTTTGATGATCTCCATCTTACATATGACGAAGAAACATATAGCAGGGAACTAGACTTGAACACTGCTACTGTGAGAGTTGGATATTCTGTGGGCGATATACGATTCTCAAGGGAGTACTTTTCATCTTATCCTGACCAAGTTATTGTGGTGAAACTGTCTGCAGCCAAATCAGGATACGTTTCATTTACAGTGTCTCTAGGTAGCCAGTTACGCCATCATTCATATGTCAATGGAAGTAGCCAAATCATTATGGAAGGGGCTTGTCCTGGTAAAAGAATTCCACCAGAAGCAAACGATAATGATCCCAAGGGCATTCAGTTTTGCAGCATTCTTGATCTGAATATTAGTGAAGAGAATGGCATGATAAGTGTCTTGGATGGCAAAAAACTAAAGGTTGAGGGTTCAGATTGGGCTATTCTGCACTTAGTGGCTGCTTCTTCGTTTAATGGACCTCTAGTAGATCCTTCATATTCTAAAAAGGATCCCAATGCAGATGCAGTCCGTGCGCTGGAAACAATAAGAAACCTTTCATACCCTGAGCTCTATGCACGCCATTTGAGTGACTATCAAGCCATTTTCCAACGCGTTTCACTTGAGCTTAGAAAAAGTTCCAGCTCTACCAGTGCCACGGGATTCAGTTCTCCTGAGACTGGCGAACCTTCTTCAGTGACTTGTCTATACAATAAGGGGAGTGGCAGTGGTAGAATATCTACTGCTGATAGGATTAGGTCTTTTGCAATCGATGAAGATCCTTCTCTTCTGGAGTTGTTATTCCATTTCGGTCGTTATTTACTTATTTCTTGCTCGAGGCCTGGAACCCAGGTGTCAAATCTACAAGGAATCTGGAACAAGGATATTGCACCGGTTTGGGAGTATGTGATCTTATTTTCTCCCAAATGCTCCTTTCTTCTCTCCTCTCCCATTCCTCCACCCTTGATACATTCTGCGTTGATCTCATCACCCTTCGATTGTGTTCAATCTTAGATATATGATTGGAATTTGTGTCAATTGTGAGATAAAATGATGATGTGGTGCTTTCTCAATGCCTTAGGCAACATCTCTTAATGTGGTTTTTTCTTGCTCAGCAAATGTGGCTTCTAGGATAGTAAGGTAGAAAGAGCTTGAGCATGGTTAGCTTAATTTGTTATACTCTCTTCTGCTATATGCAGAGTGGAATCTCCATATTTGCCGTCTTTACCCAAAAAAAAAAAATCTCCATATTTGCATCAGAGTTCAAGTTCCTTTTTCGAGGACTAACTTTTGATGTGGGATCATTTGTGTCATTTGTTTGCTCATAGTCCCCAGTTACGTTAAATGTTTCAGTGCTCCAGTGTTCATCCCACTACATGCAAAGAGAGTGGAAGATGTAAAAAGAAATGGACTAAATTAAGTAGATATCACTTCAAATTCTTGTTGAGTTGTATGGAAAGCTTGCGTCTATTTTAGGAACACTATGTTTGGACAGACTGACCGAACCCCTCCTTCTTCTCAGTTGCGCTCCTCACTTGAACATCAATCTTCAGATGAACTATTGGCCTTGCCTTCCCTGCAATCTTGCTGAGTGCCAGGAGCCTTTGTTTGATTTTCTTTCCTCTTTGTCCATCAATGGGATTAAAACTGCAGAGGTGAGAATTCAACTTTAATTGTTCTGCAAGATCTTGATTGGCGATAATTGTATTTGTCTGTCAGTTTTCTAGAAAATGAAAGCAAGTAACTTCACTCTTCAGGAGCCAATTTCATCTGTACCACTATGCATTCTGTTTGTGAATTCCAAGTAATGGACTGTTAATTCTGAGATAAGATAATCAACATCAATATCAACAACACCTTTATCCTAAATTAGTTAGGGTCAACGGTCGACGAACCCCAATGAATCATAAAAATAAAAGCAGAATCAAGCGAGGGAAAAGAGATAAATGTGTGTAAATAAATAAATCTATACACTACCCCTTCACAACACTAGTAGTCTTCCTCCACTCCGTCCTAAGATAAACCGTACGCCAATCTATTTCTCACTCCATTAAATCTTGTTTTATTGCTTTCCCTCAAGTAAGTTTCGGCCGATCTTTTGCTTTTTTCGTGTTATGCTCTCGATAGCAAACTTATGTTCGTACTGATGCATCTAAGGGTCTTCGGAGGATATGCCCAAATCATCTCAATCTATGCTCTCTCATCTTTTCTGCCACCAGTTCTACTCCAACTTTTCGTCGAATCTCTTCATTCCTTATTTTATCCATCCTTGTATGACCACACATCCACCTTAACATCCTCATTTCCGCTACTTCTATTTTATGCTCATGTTTCCTTTGTGCTGGCCAACATTCAGCTCCGTATAATATAGCAGGTCTGACTGCTGTTCTATAAAACTTTTCTTTTAACCTAAGAGGAATTTTGCGATCACACAAAAATTCCGATGCACTGCGCCATTTCATCCAAGCTGCTCTGATTCTATGGCTTACATCCTCATCAACCTCTCCTTCCTTTCGCAATGTTGATCCAAGATATCAAAATATTTCCTTCTTGGGTACCACTGTCTGAGCATATTTACAACTTCTTGATCCCCTCTCCTTGCCGTGTCAAACTCACACTTCAAATATTCCGTTTTACTTCGACTTAGCGTAAATTCTTTAGACTCTAACGTGCTTCTTCATATTTCTAACTTAGCGTTAACCCCAGTCCTGGTTTCATTAATAAGCACAATATCGTCTGTAAAAAGCATACATCACGGCACATCATCTTGAATATCTTTTGTTAGCTCATCCATAACCAGGGCCAAAAGGTAAGAGCTCAAAGCAGAACCTTGGTGTAAGCCTACTATGATTGGAAAATAACTTGATGTGCCGTTACAAGCCTTCACACATGTAGTAGTTGTCACGTCCCAACTCTCGAACCCGCGACATCTCTTGCCAAATCACCACCAGGTCATAAAAGATAGCGTCCCAGGCAACTGCTATCGACCTAAGAATATATTGCACATACGAAACGTGCAATCTTCCATCCAATAAAATCAACATGGGATAGGTAAGAATAAAAGCCAAATAACAAAATACTAAAATAAAACTGCTGAAAATAGATGATCTATAACTTTACAGAGCCAACAGCTGATAAATACAACCCCATGCTTCGGGGCGGCCCTCTAGGACTGGCAAAAAGATACATGAGTCAGGTAAGGTTAACTCTCATTTACTCCAAAACAGTATCCCCACAAAAACATCACAAATTTCTTGACCACAAAAGAAACCTAACCCTCTACTGGGTAAAATCGGCATCCGGATCGTCATAACCAATCGGGGGAGCCGGGTCGTTCGGGTCGTCACAGGAACTCTGGTTAGAATGCACAGAGGGGGCTACTGACTGCTCGGGCTCGAGCTCAGGCTGCATACCGGGTGCAGGATCCACCACCTCCCCATCAGGCGTATTGATGTCCATCGGATCCCAGGCGGGGACATTAAGGACTCCCTGAAGAGGTGGCCCCTCAAATCCTCTGAGTGGACCAAAGAGATCCACCCCATCGCAAAGATACGAGGCCTTGAAGAGGTGTGCCACCAGCTGTGGCATCCCCTCATCGACCCATATCGTCATGATGTGGCGTTCCCACATCTGGTCCGTATCTGGTACCGGGTGGAGACTGACATCGTGTGATGAGTGGGTGGGAGTACCAAATCGCACCGGTCTCTCCATTATTTTAGACCTGAAAAGTTGTCCCACGACGGGGTGAGAATTTAATCTCAGTAAATCAAGCCTAATCTCGATTAGGACACTGATTCGCCCAGGATATCTAAGCACCACAATAAACCACAAGATATAAGCAGATATATATCAATAAAATATATACGCCAAATCAGCAATCAATTGAGACACCACCACTCAGGCGTACACAAGACATCACACAAGTCCATTATTAAACAATGACCCACGCGACTGGCGTGATAAAATCACTAATAGTGCGATCCCGCACTCATCTGGCAGGATCATGCTACGTCCACTTTACCCTCTCAGCGACGGCTACTACAAGCGGTGTATCCAGTGCACCCGGCACGGCACTGCAAGTAGGCATTCCTTATAAAGGAGCTTCAGTCTGTCACAAGCTGCGACCGGCATCCAATAATCCCTTAAAACCGTACGATTGGCACGGGGCATGGATTATCGTGCTTCTGACAAGTCGCGAGTTTCCATACAATAGGTACGGCACGAATACCAATGGTACAATGTAACCTTGCCAAGTAACGTCATTAATCATTTAAATGACCACACAAATTGCATTCGGCAATCAACTCATTGTTTATGTATGATTAATGCCAAAATCCATACAGAAATACAACCAACTCGGCCTCAAGGCCCACAAGACTGTCAATCGAGCATTTCAGCCAGGCAACCAAACCAATCAAGCAATTAACGCACTTGCGGGCAATAAACTCAACCCAGCAATTTCGAGCTCAATTCATATTGTAAATCTTAATTCTCAGTCGAATTATAGCAATCAATCGCTAGCTCGTCTCTAACCTGTCACTCGCTTGCGAACAAACACAATCAATCAATTAATTGATAAATTACCACAATTAGCCATAGACAAATAATCGATCGGCCATTTATCCTAACCATCGTTTCTATCTAAATCGGTTCCGATCGATTTTTTTTTTAAAATAATTAATTAAAACTAATCCTAAGCGCAATTAGCGCCCTAACAAAGATTTAGGGTCAACTCACAACGTGAGTTAGCTCGAGCGGCGGCGATCGAATTAGGGTTTATCGTGCGGCGGGCAGAGCTCAAATTTTGGCAACACCCCGAGAAACCGATCTATTTTGGCCTTTTTCCGGCAACACGGGCCGGGACAAGGCCGGCCAAGGGTCGGGAGCTCACCTAGGGGTCAGTGGGGGTCGGCCGAGACCGGTGGATAGCGGCGGAAGGCGGCCGGCGGCAGCGAACGGCCGCGATCAGAACCAGCACTTCCCGGCGCCAAAACAGGAGAAGTGTTTGGCGGCCGATTCCGGGCATCACGCGAGGCGGCCGGCAGGGGTGAGCTCGGTGGTGGTAGTGGGGACTCAGGGGAGTCAATCAGCGGTGGCGGTGAGGCACGGCGGCGGCCGTGGTAGCCGGATCGAAGACCGAACCAAACCGGGTCCGAAATAGGACACCGGAACATCGGGGCGAACGGCCTGTGGGGCTGGGTCGGATCGGTCGAGGGGAGGTCGGCGGTTAGCTGAGGAGCGGTGGTCAGCGTCGGTGGCGGCCGTGGTGGCCAGAGGAGGCCGAGAAGCTCTCGGGTTCTCTGACCCGAAAACAGGGCAGAGTTTGCCACGGCGTTTCCTCGGCCGTTCGACGACGATGGCGACTCGGCTTGGGTCAGGGCGGCGGCGGGGAGTGGCTGAGGACAGTGGCTGTCGATGGTGAGGCGTGGTCGCACGAAAAACAGCGGTGGAAGGAGGAGGAACGGTCGCCAAGCTTCGGTCGTCCACGGCCAAACAACGAAGAAGAAAAAGAACAGAGAAGAAAAAAAAAAAGATGAAAGAAGCGATGTGCGGCGTTGGGCAGAGAGAAGGTGGGGCCAGGACCAAGACTTCCTTGGCCAAAATTTAATTCTTTTTGTCCTATGTGTATAAATAATTGAGGGGGGGTAAAATAGTAATTTGGCACGTCAGGACTAAAACGAAATTTTGGTATACTGAACGAAGGGTAATTTCGATAATTTCATTGGCCAAGCTCGGTCAGAGTTAGGATCGATTGCGAAAACGGCAATTCAAAATCACCGTGGATCAATTTCGAAACTCAATCCGAAATATCTAAATTTTAGAATTCGTCCAAACTTTCGTCTCTTCGGTCCTCATAATCCAAAATAGGTGTCGACTATGATTATAAATTCATATCATTTCATCGACTTCCAACGCTTACAAAGGTTGAATTTTCAGGACGTCACAGTAGTATCGTCATACATGTCATTAATTGCCTCAACATACTTTGAAAGTATTTTTTTCTTCTTAAGAATCCCACACAAAACCTTTCTTGAAACCCTATTATACGCCTTCTCGAGATTAATAAACACCATAAGGAAGTCCTTCTTTCTTTCTCGATATCTTTCCATCAAATGTCGTATCAAGAAAATAGACTCCATGGTTGATCTTCCTGGCATAAATCCAAATTGATTGACAGAAACCTTGGCCTCTATTCTCAAACGATGCTCAATAACTTTCTCCCACAGCTTCACTGTATGGCTCATAATGAGGCCATAAATTTACGAGATGATGCTTTTTGGTTTCCACAACAATGCAAGGTGGACCACTCCATTGCAAATGTTATGGTTATATATTAGGTGATAAGAAGTTTCCAGGGGCAAAGGGGAACACATGACAGTCTTTCTCAATCCTTCAACCTCTTTGGTTTTTCTCATCCCATTCTCCATTTGGATTATATTGAGCATATTCAAATTTTCAGTTGTACAGCAATCAGTTTGACCATGAACTAGCTGTTGTAGAACGCAAAACGTCAAACAATCTCCTCTTATGTTGTTAGAGAATGTTACAGGTTAACTATGAAGCCAGAGGTTGGGTTGTACATCACCAAACTGACATATGGGCCAAGTCATCGACAATTCCAGGTAAAGTTAAGTATGCTGTCTGGCCAATGGGCGGCGCATGGCTTTGCACACATCTCTGGGAGCACTATACGTATACAATGGACAAGGTAGTTCTAATGCATCTGGTTGGTTGACCAAGTTTCTGCTTTATCATCTTCCTTTCTTGCTAGCCCTGACATGGATCTCAAGCTGTATACTCTAAAGCTTTCTTTCATTTTTGTGTTTCTTTTCTTTCTTCAAAATTTTCCCACCTCTTGCGAGAAAGTAGAGATGGACAGCAGATAGCGATCGCCTAGAGCCTCAGTCAGGACTAAGCAGAAGTTCTGGCCTCATGCATTTTTCAGTTTCATATAGATTTTTAGGGCCTTTACTAGGATTCTCTGGTTTGTTCCTCTTGCGGATTGGAATGTATGAATAGCTGAGGGCATAGTCTTTTTGCACAAAAAGGAAAAGCAGTTCCTGCCCTTTAAACCTTTGAAAGTTTCACAAATAAACAAAAGAAGTCTGTTTCTTTGATCCTGAACAGTCGTATTTGAGCTGTAGCTCTGCAAGGTGCATCCCTCTCTTACTTACCAGGGATTGCACTGTTTGGTAGGCATGCTCTAAAATCTTTCAATACTCGACATTAAACAGGTCTTCCTTAAAAACAAGGCATATCCTCTGTTTGAAGGATGCGCAACTTTCCTGTTGGACTGGTTGATTGAAGGACATGATGGCTATCTCAAAACCAACCCATCAACATCTCCAGAACACAACTTTATTGCTCCCGATGGAAGGACTGCTAGTGTGAGCTACTCAACAACAATGGACGTGATGATCATAACCGAAGTGTTCTCTGCAGTTGTTGCTGCTGCTGAGGTGAAGCCGCATCCATAAAACAGGCGTAGACACTTTGCTTTCTACTGGTTCGTAACTTCTAAACCCCGTAACTGAGTTCTGAATAACAGGTTCTTGGGTATACCGACAGCGATCTAGTCGATAAGGTGCGGAAGGCTCAGACAAGACTTCGTCCAATAACAATAGCCATGGATGGTTCTGTCATGGAATGGGTATGTGGTGGCTTAAAGGCTTTTTCTGTTCTTCCTCCCAAGTTCAACTTAAGGCCAAGTGGTATGATTTCTCCTTTTAAGTACAAAAGCAGCCTGCATTTGATAGTCTAAATTGTAATTTGTATGAAGGCAGGCCCTAGACTTTCAGGATCCAGAGGTGCAACATCGTCATCTTTCCCACCTGTTTGGCCTGTTTCCGGGGCACACAATGACTTTGGAAGGAACTCCTGATCTATGCACAGCTGCCATTAAATCACTCTATAAAAGAGGTCTGCAATTCTTAAGTAGCTGGACTATTGTTGCAATCTTCACGTCACGTGATCTTTCCGGGGTCACAAAGGCTCCACTTTTACATAAGATTTCTGTTGTAGAATATCGGTTCAGTGAATATTCCCAATCATCGGGCATGTTCTTTTCTTGGTATAGCAGTTATTTATTTTTGTCTTGGATTTCTTCTGCTTTGATGCTGCTCGCGATGGTTGAATGGTTTCTAAACTTCTTTTTGATGATGTTCAGGAGAGGATGGTCCAGGATGGTCCACAACGTGGAAAGTTGCTCTCTGGGCACGTCTCCACGACAGTGAGCATGCTTATCAGATGGTCAAGCATTTGATTTCCTTGGTGGATCCAGCTCATGAGGTGTCCTTCCATGGAGGATTATATAGTAACTTATTCACTGCACATCCTCCCTTCCAGATTGATGCTAACTTCGGGTAAGAGAAATTCATGCGATTCATCTTTACAGCGAAGACTAACAATCTGACATGCTACTACAATATGTCTGGCTTTCCCTTTATCTGTTGCCAGATTTATAGCGGCGGTTGCAGAAATGCTCGTGCAGAGCACGGTGAAGGATCTGTACTTGCTTCCCGCGCTTCCCCGGGACAAATGGGGGAACGGTGGAGTGAAGGGACTGAAAGCGCGCGGAGGGGTCACTGTCAACATCAGCTGGAGTGACGGAGACCTCCATGACGTTGATGTCTGGTCCGAGGACCGGAACGCTCTTCGGAAGCTGCACTACCGGGGAACTTCGGTGGAAGTAGACATTGCTTCTCGTAGGATCTACACGTTCAATGGACAGTTGAGACTCCTGAAGACGTCCTCGCTCGCTGTAGGACACATCGGATCCATTCTTCCCAATCGACGAACCAAGGAGGAGGATGTCCGGAACAAAACTTACATTTGAACACAATGTCTCCATGTCGAGTCTAAACCGAGTGCTAAGATATTTTATTGTCGAGCAAGGTGCAATTTTTACATCTCTTGAGCTCATTTACACAGCTCGAGTGCCCGATTGATAATTTAGACGAATCACATCGAGGGTATTATTACATAAGACCCGATATGGATTTGAATGGATAAATGGAATAATTTTACATTTTACTATAATTTAAACAGCAATTAAACCCCGAAATAAATGGGATTTCAAATAAATTACATTTCAAATGTGCAAGCACATTAGGTCTTTTAAGTCTATTCTCTGAGATGAATATAGATGTTGACTCGAACTCAATTTTCCTGAATGATTAATTATTCTTTCTATAAGAATAGACTACATCAAACTCATATCGAAAATTTTTAGAAATGTGGTTGTCTTAGGTTCCCTGAAGAGTTCACGGGCCCTGTGACCGGCCCAGGACCAAGAGGCCTAGATGGGAAAATGGGCGGGCTACGGAGAGGTCGCTCATCGGGTAGGCCCGACCCACGTACTTGGGTCGGGCCTATCCGAACATCACGCATGATGACATCGAATCTGACGTCTCTCTACCCATTCGGATGGAGCCTACCTACTCCTGCGCAGCACCCTAACGGGCCCAAATCCAAAACCCTCGCTAAAACCTCTTCTGGTCATCTCCCTCCGCCTCACTGATCTGAGCCATGGCTGGGCGTTGTGGATCGCTTTCTCGCTCCCTGATTTCGTCGGCGAGGGCTTCCTCCTCCCCGTTTCGCTCGTCGCCGCCTCTCTCCCGCCTCCCCCGCCCGCCTCCCGTGGCATCGCCGCGCCTTCAGTCTCGCCGCCTGTCCTTCGCCGCTCCCAGGTCACATTTCCCCCTTCATTTTCTCTATGCTTCCTATTTTCGCCGTCCTTCGTTCTGGACTCGTAATCAGCAGTTTCAGTGGAAGATGCTAGACTTTTGATTGGATTTAGTAGTCCGCGATTCTCGAGAAACTGAGGATTGACAAAACGACCTGGAAGCATGTACCATGATTCCTCTTTATATGGCGAAGTAGTTGATCTAAGAGATTAGGCTTTCTGTTTGACGAAGGAGCGACGGACTTTGAATTGGAACCAAAGTCATTTTGACTACAGAACCAACTGTAAATAATTTAGATTTGAAAGCTCTATCTATCCATCTTACTTCTTAGAGCAGTGCTGAATGTATTCTTGCTGCAGTAGGAGCATGGGTGAACTAGGATGCACTCAGTCTCTTCTGCCTCTGCATTGCACACCCAGGCTTACGTCGCATCTCAGTGTAGCTGTGCGAGCATGCTGCGAGCTGTATCACGGTACCTTCTGCCGCACTTGTCAGGATCGCTAGTATTTTCTTTGTGAGTCTCATTGTATCTAGGACGCATTGCCATTGGATTATCTGAAGAAATTTTTATTTCTCGTCCTTGACTTTTTCTTTTTATTTTGCAAAGCACTAGTTATTTGTTGGAAGTTGTAACATCATCTACTATGTAATTACCACAAAAAAGATATGAATCATGAGATGATGGTTCTTTCTTAGAGTCTCTTTGGTAAATGTCGAGTTGATAAGAAAGGGATTGGGTTTGGTAGGGAGGATTGGAAAAGATGGGTGATGCACAAGGACTTTCAATCATCCAAAGGCACAGTAATCGTTCTGAAAATTGTAGGTGCTTCTCTTTTCAAATATATTGTTTCTTTTCTTTAAATCTTTGTAATTCTTGAAGATACTGAGCTACGGACTCGTCCTGGTTGAGGAATGGAAAGCAGTCTTTTTTCATTTCCCATATCCCCCCTTTCCCTCCAATTGGTTATGAAGAAAATAAATGCATGTTGCTGGGAAATGGTATTCCTTGTGATTGGAAGCAGATTAAAACCTATGACTATCTGTGAGTACGCCTTACTCTGAAAACAGCTGTCCATTGACAGTTGTCCTACCTGAAACTTTCAGTAGTTGCTGGTTGTGCTGGAGATTAAAATGTGCAAAGCTATGTGCTTAATAACCTGGTAGTTATATATATATATTTGTTGGCCACTCCTGGGTAATGTCCATGTTTCGAGACATCGAATGCTTGGGCTTCTTTGGGTTTATTATGAAATTATTGCACTGGTTGCATTCCTTTATGGATGACGTTGAATTCACGTCTCGTTTCCCTGTGTGTAATGGCCCTAATTAGATTTTCATTCTTTAGGATGTTATCTTTTTTCGCTATAGAAGTGCTGTGGATCTTTGATTTAAGCGAAACCTTTTTATTGAGGTAAAATAGAATTTTGATTGGCTGAAGAAAAGGCAAAAGTAAATCCCGGGCCTCCACTACTTGATAATTACAGACTGGTTCAATTTTGTTGCAAGAAAGTCTTCCAGTTTGACAGGTTGATCCTTTCATGTTTTATCGTGACCTTGAGTTTTCCTGATTAATTCGTGGCTATAATCATTAAGATGCTAATCGATTGTATGAAGTGGACAATGAAATGCTTATTTGGAAAGGCTAAGTGCAGCTGGTGGTGCGAGGCTAAATGATTATTCTAATGAAAATGAAGATGATACTCAAGGGCTACTTGAAACCACTCTTTGTAGAAACCTGCTTTCTCAATTGTCTTGGAGGTGCCTCGCCCATAGTCGTTCTCACATCAAGTGCAAACGGCTATATTGCAGGTACTTGAGCAGCTCGTGGATCAGCACAACCTTGTGCTAAAACATTAGATGGAACTTGCAGAAGGTGGATGTTGCCAGGATAGACAAAAGTTTTGGACCTAAGAAATAAAGTGTTGATTAATTTTATTGTCAAGAGAGAGCTTGAGGACTTGTTGGACGGGCATTCTTCCCTGTGCAGTTTGTATTAGATGCTTCGTTCACTGCTCTTCCTTTTGAGCACAATGGCTTTCTAGTCTTTGAGATCACCCTCAGGATGAGAGGTTATATCAATTGGCATAATAGACCTATATATAATGTTGGATTTTACTTCTATTGTGTGACGATACTGATATTAGTCCCAGGAACGTGCACTAGCGACGGCTAACGTGCGAGTCACCACCGTGATTCTCTGTTTACAAAATCATCCGTTGAGCATCTGTATTAGATATTCCCAGTTGATCTGATTGCAATGCTAAACTAGAGAATCTCAGGGTACAATGAGGCGCCACCGGAACCTGCTGACGGTCTTGTGAGGAGGGTGGTCTAAGCATATGATGTGTCGGATTCCAACAGTGTTTTTTTATGGCCCACGTTGATGCTTGTATCAGGCAATTATCATAAATCACTGACTGTTACTATTTGTAGGTATATTAATTTTTGCCTTTTCGTATGGAAATTGTCCTGAAGATAAATTACTATTTTACCTAGATCTTACTTTCCTATAATTCGTTCTTAACTAATTTGGGAAATTGCTAATCATTTTCGGAAAGATCGAAGTCGTACATATGTTGAAAATTGCTTTTTCCCTTATGCGGATTTGCTAATTAAGTAGAGAAATCAGGACTGATGATATGTACTATAGAAAACATATTAATAATGAGAGAAAAGTCAGATAGTTTAGTTACCGGTATTTAATTTTTACTTGTCAAGATGAAAAGTTACTAGTCGGTTCGGGGAATTTCTAATTATTGAGTAGTTGAAGAAACTCTTAAAAAGAGAAAAATTGCTCTTAAAATGAAGAAGTTACATATCATAACTTAGGTGAAGAGAATACTTTGATGAAGTTTCAACATTACCACTCGTACTAACTTTGGACAATTTTCCAAAATAAGATTTTTTTAAAAAAATATTTACCAAATTAATATAAAACACATTGGGTGACGCTCGACATATGGGTCGTCGAGTGGCACCCAATGGCCGGAGTTGGGCCCCGCTCAGCGGCCCAAATGCCGAGCGGGGCGCCGGCCCTCCCCAACTGGTAAATGGGCCGCCGGCGGCCCATTTATTTATTTTTTAGTTTCTTTTGTATAAATTAATTAAAGTGTAAATAATATTGTTATCCCCATATTTTTACCTTATTGGTTTTCATTTGGGCAAAATACTTTGGTGGTCATGGGTTCAATTCCTAGTTTGCTTACTTTCTTTTGTTTTTGTTTTCTTTTTCTTTTTTCCAACTTCACCTGAAAAAAATTTGAGTAATTTAAAATAAAATAAACTTTATAATTTATTATTTTATTGATAATTTATTTTATGAATACTAATTTTTTACATTATTCCAATATACTTTATTATCTAATTGATAATTTTATAAAAATTGTAAATAAAATAAAAGTTATAATTTATTATTTACATAATAATTTATTTTATGAATTCTAATTTTTTACATATTTTAAATATTGAAAATTTTATAAAAATTAAAATCAGGCTCAGCTCGGAAGCCCAATAAAATTTTCAATTAAATAATAAAGTATATTGAAATTATATAAAAAAATTAATATTCATAAAATAAATTATCAATTAAATAATAAATTATAAAATTTATTTTATTTTTAATATTTTTTAATAAATTAATTTTTTATGAATGCTAATTTTTTACATAATTCCAATATACTTTATAATCTAATTGATAATTTTATAAAAATTATAAATAAAATAAACGTTATAATTTATTATTTACATAATAATTTATTTTATTAATACTTTAGATAATAAAGTGTATTGGAATTATGTAAAAAATTAGTATTCATAAAATAAATTATCAATTAAATAATAAATTATATATTTTATTTTATTTTAAATTACTTACTTTTTTTCAGGTGAAGATGGAAAAAAAAAAAGAAAACAAAAACGAAATGAAAGAAATTGAGCAAACTAGGAATTGAACCCATGACCACCAAAGCTTTTTGCCCAAATAAAAATCAACAAGGTAAAGATGTGGGAATGGCAATATTATTTACACTTTAATTATTTTATACAATAGAAACTTTAAAAAAATAAATGGGCCGAGCCGCCCATTTGTCCGTTGGGGCGGGCCGGCGCCTCACTCGGCTAGGCGGCCCAAATGCCGAGCAGGGGCGGCACCGCACCCCACTAGGTAAATGGGCCGCCGAGTGGGGCCCAATCCAGCCATTGAGTGCCGCTCGGCGGCCCATATGCTGAGCGGCATCTAATGCGGTATTTATTTTATTTTTTGTATTAAATTGATAAATATTTTTTTGAAAAATATTATTTCGGAAAATTGCCCTAACTTTTTCCTGATAAGTTACTAACTACTGTAGAAATTTATTTATAATTTGATTCAGCATTTGTCCATTTTTCTTTATCAAAGTTGGTCGAACTGTATACTTGGTTCCATATGTTGATCCAATGATCTAAATGGCACATGGATGTACTTTAAAATTTGAAGCCAACGTGGCAGATGGTGGATTTCTATAGAGCTTATTCCGGATATTTGACATATGTGGGTCAGATGTCAGGTAATGGGTCAGATATGGGTTAGTAGAGTTATTAGAAATAGATTATTAATGGATATCAATTTTAGGTATCATAAAGGGAGAGAGATTGATAAGAATGTAACCCATAAAATCAGATAAGGTTGGATGAAATAACGCAGTGTATCAAAATTTTTGTGTGATCACAAATTCCTCTTAGGTTAAAAGGAGAATTTTATAGAACATTAAAACCTACCATGTTATACGGAGCTGAATATTGGCCAGTACAGAGGCAACATAAACATAAAATGGAAGTATCATAAATAATGATATTAAGGTAAATGTGTGGTCATACAAGAATGAATAAGATAAAGAATAAAGATATTCGACGAAAAGTTTGAGAAGAATCGATGGCAGAAAAGATGAGAGAACATAGATTGAGATGGCTTGGGCATATTCTTCGAAGATTCCTAGATGCTTTGGTAAGAACAGAAATTTGCTATCGAAAATATAACACAAAAAAAGACAGATGTTGGCCGAAACTTACTTGGGGTAAAGTAATAAAGCAATATTCAATGGAGTGAGAAATAGATTGGCATATGATCTGTCTTATGATGGAGCGAAGGAAGTTATTAGTATTGTGGAGGGTCAAAATGCTTATGTTTCTAATTCTCATTTTTAGTCCTTTCCCATATATATATATATATATATATATATATATATATATATATATATATATATATATTGTGTTTAATTATTTTTACGTATTTATCTCTTTTCCCTCGATCGGTCTTGCTTTTATTTTTTGTATCTTTGGGATTCATCGACCGCCGACCCAACTAGTTTGAGATAAATGTGGTGTTGATATTGATGTTGATAATATATGGGTTGTAAATGGGTTTATTTTTTAACCCATTCACAATTTGGCTTATAAAATTTGTCAGTTTATATTTTTTTGTACTTTTACTATTATTTTGTTATAAATAAAAGAAAGAAAGAAATATTAAAATATAATTAAAAATATTTGTAAAAGATGTTCAAAGAAGTAGAATGTCGTCATCCGCCGCCGCCGGAGAAAAAGGAAAATCAAATAGAAAATAAACATAAAAAATTTAAAACAATGAATAATAAATTTTCACTAGATTTTAATTGCATCAAAGCATTTTAGTAATATAATTTTTCTTACAAAATTATGAGATACAAATATTCCAAAATTTGATTAAATATAGATATGTTCAAATAATACGGGTCGGGTCGGGTATGGATTGGGATGAGTTGGATATGAATCGTTAAATTTTTACTGCATGAAAATTAACCAAAACGATTTAAATGAGTCAATGTGAGTCGGAACATATTCGACCCAGCCCACTCGTTTAACACTTATATCTAGACAATGTCTAGGACGATGTTCACGTAGACCCATTTGACCAACGGTTGCTATGAAATTGGTCTAGCGGACCTAGATCAGGGCGGGTATTTCCCGCCATGACGGATCTCTTCAGAAAATTAGGATATCTGTCACTGTAGCCACACCTAGCATCTCGACTCACTGCGAGTGCTCAGGGCTTCCACACTCGAGAATCATCAATCACGAAAGATAAGCTTAAATTTCGCCAGGGTGAGCACATGAGGCTGCAGGAACTTTGTTTTTGACAGTAATTGGACCGGGAAACATGGGCACGAGGGTGGTTGCTGCTAATCGATGCAGCATTACCTACCCACCATGTTCCTTCCTGCGTGGAAGAATCAAGTCAGGGCAAGAGCAAGAGCAAGAGCAGTGGCCATGTCTGTCCGGTTTGTTTTCTCTCGGAATGGCCAAGCAGGTTCTTTATGTTTTTCACTTGATGAGATCAACATCGGTTTCTTAGGCTCTTCCCATCAGTGAAAACTTTTTGATAGTACCCTCTTACTGTTCTCTCGGATCGGCGGTACCGGCTTTTCTATCGAGACATACTTAGGTACTCTTGAACACGTTCTTTGTGTAGAGGAAGTCGATACTGCTCCACATGGTAGCTTGTAAACAACTCTGTTGTTTTTTCCTTTGTGGCCAAATGACCCTGTCTTTGAATTTGTTTTTGAGGGGGTGGGAGCACAGAAATGGATCTCCACTGAGGGAGTGATGGTAACTCGCGTTATTTTGTAGGCTGGCCACTGAGAAAAGGGAAAGGAGAGAAAAAGGGAAGAAAGCGAAATCGAGGCCGGATTGGCCATTGGGTGACGCAAGAGGATAATGCCGGGGCCTCCTTCAACTTGTCGGATATCGGAAATGTAGATTACTATTCGAGGAGAACTGATCCAAGGAAAAAGCAAAGTGAAGCACAGTGCTTTGCATATTTCCTTTAGGGGGAGTGGTCCTGTTCGTCCACACACTTGACGTGATTCATGTGACCATGTACCGAAAATCTTGGGCGCCATGGGCATCTTTGCTCCTTGTGCATTGACTCGAGTCTCGTGTTGAGGATCAACGATCACCTACACGGAAAGTGCGACTTAGATAAGGTTGAGCAGAGTCACAAATGTTGGAAAGACTGTTCAACCATGGACGTTGATTGAACTGAGGTAAGAATCTCCCTCTATGTTCTCCAAAGTATGGAGGGCACGAGAAAATGAAAAATTTGTGGCAGTGCATGCGAGCCCAACTCATATACATCGTCGGCTCAGGCCGGCCTCACACGGGACTGTGCGTGTTTGGCTCGCATGAACCGGGATCATTCAATAATAGCTCCCAAATAATGCCCGGCACAGTGTAATTGCTCAAGCAATTCAGGGTCCTTTTCCAAACTCTCCCTTTCTTTCAATTTTCCTGGGGGCGGGGTGAGGGAAGCATTTGACGAAGCAGTGGAAAGTTACAGCAAAAGCCTCCAAAAGGGGGGACGATATTGTTCAATCACATCACGACTCACGATCACCTGACAACATTCTTATCTGTTTGGAATCAACGATCCAAATCTCCTTTCGATTGGATTTAAACGCGTATAATGGATAGAAGGAAGCAAGATAGTGGAAAGCTTCGTCAGTTAGGGTGCGCATAAAAACAATTCTCGTCCGAGAGTTGATTCTAATAGGAAAATGAATTTTTCAATTTTTACCTTGGAATAAAATTTAAATTTTCAGCTTCTACTTCATAAGTTAATTTATTATAGATAAATGCGTTGACAATGATCAAGAAATAAAATATTTGAAATATTATTAAAAAGATATTCCATGGTGACAACTGGTGACAGCGGAGGCTGCGGTAGCCGACCAACATCCGGTGACTAGCGATGGTTGATCGACATTCGGCAGGGCGACCGGCCGGCGGCTAGCAGCCGCGGCGGGGCAACGGGCCGGCGATTGCGGTCAGCCTCGCGAGAATGACTTCCCGAATAGAGAATTAAAAATTTTGCCATAATTAAAAAATCTTGCTATAAATAGAAAATCCTATCAGAACTCTATTTTTTTTACCAGACGGCATTCTACTTCAAATTGAATTTTACCAAATATATTTCACTACCAGAAGTAGTTCTGGTAGGGAAATGGAAAAAAAAAAAAAAAGTGCTGTCACGCAAGCACTTACTTCCTTCTTTTGCTTTGGGTCGTACATACGTTCACAAGTGGTCTGATTGCAGGGTTTAAAAAATCACGACCATTCGCTAGCTTAACTTAAGTCTTCCGTTTGCCACACTGCGCATTTCTTTTCATCTGCGAACGGTTTCACTGAAACCAAATCATCGTAGTTCCTTTTCGCCCTTTCGGTCTCTAAGTTGCAAACTAGGATTTTCATCCTCGCCGACGGCTGATGGGCCAACTAACGTAACATTTTCTTGGCCATTTAATTGACGGGAGGACTCGGGTGTGTGGCATACCGATCACACGATCATAACACCAATGAGACGCTCGTGTCATGCAGGCATGCTTAATTCTACTGGACGACTTTATATGGCCGTGAATGCTCTCCACTTGCATGATGTGCACGAATTAATCCTGGCCGTTGGTCCACACAGGTTTACAGGTAACCACGTAAATCTGTAGAAAGCCGGTCCCTGTTTATAAATAATACTGAGATGCTGAGAATCTGATTCAGCCTCAACCTGCCTCCAATTAAACAATCCCAATCACGTCCTGCTTGTACACCATGGCATCCAACTATTTTTAGTCCACTCAGCATGATTAATGCAGTTCACCTTTCTCATTTTGTTCATCCATGAAATGAACAGACGGAAGCTATTGATAGCTGATACCACTTTTGAAAGTGAAAAGGAAGACCGACACTCTATAGCATCTGATAACAACTCTGTGTCAAAAGATAGAACCCAAAAATGGCCTGGCCTGATAAGATCGACTTCTAGGGAGAGAGATTCTGCAGGAGGGCAAGAAGGTCACTATGTGCCACTGACAATACAAGGTGCAAAACAAAGTACCCTTTATGGGGAACTGACCAACTTGGCTTCCCCACAGATTTTCATACCCAAAAAGTGGGGGAATAAAAAAGCCTCCAACTTGCGCTTTAATGCACATCTCCTGCTGTACACATACTTTGCCCAGTGCCCACTAAAGTGATCACGGGAGAGAGAACAGCAAGAAGCCCCAACATGAAGACAGCCACGTAGATACTCTTGCTCTAAGAGGGAACACCACATTAAAATTGGTAAGATACCACTCTTATCTCGTCCCCTAACTTTCATCACCATTATTGGCAATTGTTGGGGCCCTATGTGGCCCCCCTCAGAACATTAAATCAAACAGCATTTGGCAATAATAATACAGACCAGTCACCACTCCGCAGCATTCAGAGGCTCAAGCTTATCTTTCACTCACCTGCTTTTAAAGTCTCATCACCACCTCAGGCTCCATGGTTCTTCACACCCCTTCTTCTTTCTGGGGCTGCACAGACGACAAAATGTGATCTGAAAGCACAAACCATTCACAACAACATAAGTAGACTAATCGAGAACTTGTTCTCGATTCAGATTCTTAAATTGCTTGGCGGCGCTCTTTCACAATGGGCTATTGTTTATCCTGATGTCGATCAGAGGAGCATTTCATGACAAGCATCTCAAACAAGGCACAGATATATTGTCAACTAATTGATGGAAATGTTGGTGAACTGTCAACAGAGCAATTCCTGTGTCGTCTAAACAGAACAAAACATAAAGTTAACATGATCCGAGAATAGAGATAAAGGCGAAATGTGAAAGTGGGGAATCCCAAGCTTGACAATAGAAACAGTATAGGCGACGTAAGCGTTGTACTCTGGAATAATAAGCAACTTCGCCAGATGGCCACTAGACACAAATCAGATAAATATAAAAATAATATCTAATCTCTCTCACTGCAGACCTGTTTTCTCCATATATTCCACTCTTCTTCACTCATCAAAGGGTCTTTCTAAGTGTCAGCCATAGTCATTTTGCAAAAGCCCTCCATTTTTCTTTCTAAACTTCCCGCAACACCTCCCCACCAGATCCCTCGGGATGATCTCCAAAAATGAAGACCAGATTTTGACCATTGACGAAAGGCAAGATGGATTGAATCCCAGTGACAATTACCAGGAGGAAAATGAAGAAGATAATCAAGAAGAGTGGCTGAATTTGAGCTTGGGAACAAATTCAGCCTCAACAGCTGGAGACTCTGAATCACAATCAAGGCCAGCTTCAACCAAAGTTTTTTCATGTAACTTCTGTATGAGGAAATTCTACAGCTCACAAGCTTTAGGAGGTCACCAGAATGCCCATAAGAAGGAGAGGGGGGCAGCAAGAAGATACCAATCCCAGAGAATGATCACGATGTTGGGTTTAAATACGAATGCTCCTATCATCCGATCACTCGGTGTTAGGCCCCATTCTCTAGTGCACAAACCGAGTAGAGATGGGGCAGCAATGGTAGCAAGATTCAGTGACCATAATATAGGAAATGCACCAGGATGGCCACCCTTCATGTTTGAGGATGCATTAGACTTGATGTGGCCGGGCAGCTTCCGCTTGGATGTGCAACGATCGAATCCTCCATCAGAGCCAGTTAAGCTTGACCTAAACCTCCGGCTCTGATCAATTTGTTCATCCTTGAGCGGCATTTGAATGCTCGTGTCCAAAGAGATTCCCAGTTTTTTCACTTTCTATAATGTAAGACAGCAGATGCCGCCCAACAACATCAAGGTTGAGTCGGTGCTTCTGCCCAATAAAGTCCATAGACCGCGAATATCTTGTACGCTTCTTGTGGGTATAGTGCAAAACCAGAATCTACGCAACAGTCTCATGCAACTACTCATTCCATTTCAAATCTCCAAAAAATCGACCAATTCTTGAGGCGCGTGATGACTCGATGATCATGTGTAAGCAAGTTTTGCAGAGAATTTCTGCCATGCTAAGCTGCACCCTGGTCCCTGTTGCTAGCCAGAAAAAGCTACATCCTAATTCACCTAGACCACACAATCAATTCCGGGAAACTGAAAATGAATAACATTCTTCTAGGAGAACAAAAACTACGTGGAAGCACTCTCCATTAAAATCTAGCTAGTGTGAAGATCTGTGGGGAAGAAAAAGCAATCTACTAGCACGATGACACAGGTTAATGACTGATCTTGTAACAACAGATAGATCTAGTAAAACTAGCAATTGCGAAGATTTGTGGGCAAGAAGTATTCCACTAGCACCACGACAGGGGGACTGATGTTGTATACACCAACAGATGGAGCTAGTGGTAGCTCGATGTTCAAATTTCGATGCACTTGCATTTAACTACGTGGCTCGTATGTATACTCCTTTCGTCATTTGAGAAGAATGAATACCCACACCAAAAGTGATTTTACCCTTAAATGAAGTTATTCATGCAATGTCATGCGAAGCATCACAATGTTTCACCATCTCTAAATCATGAATCACACCGCTCAGAACATATCGCAAAAACAAATTCATGTCGTTCTTTGCATTTAACACCTATACATGATGTACCAAGTCTAAGCAACATAAGACAAACATTATAAGTAAACTATTATCAACACAACTTCATCATATAAGTTGTCAAACCCAATTGAAACTACAATAATGTTAAGACATATTAAGACTCATCTACTGAGTTCACTTATCAAGTGACGTGGCAAGTTTCTCTTGGGTGCTGACAGGCCCCATTAACATAAATAAACACTCGGACAGAATAGCACATCTTTTTAGTAAACTAATTCAGTACATGGACCTTGGTATCCTTAGCACTGCTCTTTAGTGACGAGTTTCTTTCCAATAAACTCCAGCGCCATGGGTAGGAGTCAGGCAACAACTTCTACCATGCCGCATACATCAACATGCTGCTTACGTGGGGGAAAACAGTAATAATAATGTATATGCCAAATAGTTCCAGCAACGCCATAGCAGAAGAAACAAGATTACCAGCGGAAGATCCTTCAGCTGCTTATTGCTACAGGAGGAAAAAAAAATCATCGTACCACTTGAAAAGCTCCAAATCTAAAGTCTGCTATCCATTTGGCCGTAATTTCTAGAGAAAACCTGGCAAGGTATTCAATCACTTGTACATAAAATGCACTATTCTTCTTCCAGCGTACTGCCTTCAGTTACATCAGGAGTTTTCTAATTCGAGTACATTTCTATATGTACCGAGATTGACGTGCCTCCATCTAACTAGCTCAACATCTTTAGCGAAGCATGAAACAAGAAAACAAAAGAAACATATCATAGCAATGCAAAGACACAAAATTGAAGTATAACCGGAATGATTCTCCAGGAGAATGACTGTTCATTGCATTATAAAAATTAGTTTGTGTATAGGTACAACTCCATTCCACCTTACAGAGGTTCAAAGATTTCTCTAAAATCCCCGCTATACAAAGTACCATACTACCATCAATCATTCAAACGGCCAGAAACTTGTAGCTTATAAATTATCAGGGATTACAAGCTTTTGGGTTTTATGCATGATAATAGGCAGCTTTTGGCTGATGATGCTCGGGTCACTGTATGAAGAAGCATCAGATGGATATCCTTTCTGCAAAATCCAAATATCAATATCTGAATATCAGCAACAGAACAAGCGATCTTATAGAGCTCTCAGCGAATAGTCTGTGCCATTGTCACAAAATGGACTAACTGCATGTCATATTCTTGGAAAAAGTTAACATGCCATTGATCTTCATGCAGTGGCCATTTTGGCAGACTACAACATATCTATAATGGCCATGAACATATGCTAATATTAATTTCTAATGAACTAATATAACAGTGCCTTGGCACTTTGCAGTTCAGTAACCGCTAGAGAATGAAATGCTTTCACACCATGCAACGCAGAAAATCTGAATACATAAATTCTGTATCTAATATGTGGAGACATGAATCAAATGCACAAAATTTCGTCAAGGGGATAAAGTCAACGAGAATTCATATGATCAATCATAATAGATTGCGCAAATTATGATCAAAGGCCCTTTTTTAAATTTAGGAGCCACAAAATATTCTGGATAGGAACTCGCGCTCCGTGACTCAAGGTGGGGTCGCGACTGGTGGTTGTCGTGCTAGTCCCCCCGAGGAATAGTCGAGATGCGCGTAAGCTTGCCCAGACACCTCGGTTATCAAAAAAAAAAAAAAAATCTGGATAGGCATCTGTGTTGGCAAAATTAAGTTAGTGAGAAGCCAAAAACCTATTCCAATGAAAGACCAGCAGAGACTTACAAGATAATCTCATTTCTATCGGTACATATGCATTAATAGAGGATCAACTGCAATGGCACTTATAATTAGCCGTTACTCACACTAACTGCAAGAACAGATTATTGTGCAAGACTTTCAGCAAGCTAAATTAAATACTGGCATTGGCTAGCTTGACTGTACCTCGCTAGCAGCAAATTACTAGACATCATTAAGTAATAAACAAATACACATTTTATCCCTAGTAAGCAGTAGGAATTTCAGAAAAACATTATTTCTAACACCACACAGAAACCAATAAATCAATGCCTCGACAATGTCCACAGTAACAACCAAATTAATGATCAGGGTCCAACATCTCAAAGCTCCAAAAATAGGGAAAGCAAGATGTGTAAAAAATAACCATCAGTGACTGCACAAGAGATACTTACAGCAGCTAAGGCTTTGAATGTTGCCTCTCTCCAACAGCTTTCTCGTAGGATAGAAGGGCAATTTTCGCCCTCGAAGCCACAATACACGCGGGTATCCCTCAATCTCATTAGCACTCCATCAACTCTAAGCTGTAGGATTGAAAGAATGATCAAACAAGATACTTTTCACTGAGCAATCAGTTAATAAACTAAGCTAAACATTGTATTGCTTCTTTTTTCAGTTTGCTAGATAAGCATATATTATTCCCCAAATAGACAAAATCTGGAGGATTAGACCTGGTACAAATCCAAGGAGACAAATGCAGTCACCATGCTGTCAAAACAGACAATTTATACATGCTCTGTAACTATCAGATCAATTTCCAATGCCTCTAGACAAACAAAGCATAATAATCATCAATAAGCATAAGAAAGTGGTTATTTTCCAAGTGCTCAGAACATAAATGCAAAAGAAACGCATTTATTAGCAAGCGACAGAGTAGGGATTTCCATAGGGCAGGGATTCCCCAGGATCCGGGGATCCTACCCCAGTTTGGGTGGGGAAACAGGGCATAAGGACAGTTGCAGGGAAGATGAGCAAAACCCTCACAGGGCCAAGTGTTGGACGGAATTTCGTATGCCCTGCCCATAAAACCACCCATGGAGATTTCTAACAAAAAAGTGGTGTTTAAATACCTAAAGCATTCTGACCAAAATACACACAACCCAAACCCCCCCACCCCCCAAAACACCCACACCCAAAGCATAGTATCCTACTATAGCTTCACAATGCCCTTTTCTCTTTCCTGAAAACCTTCAGAGTAGTCTTAGATTTCTCTCCTCCAGCATCTTGACGGCCACCAACCATCCTACCATCTTGCCTCACCCCTCTTGACACCACAACCGAACCTCAGCATCTTGACAGCCACCACCGCCACAACTAACCCACCAAACCAGGGTTTGCTTGACACATTTGAACAAGCTAGTGAGATCATAAATTACTGTTCTGATTGAAATAGGAACAGATCTCCCACTTCCAGTATGTAACGTTCCATGTCAGACTGACATCCAGAAATTATGCTTTTCCCAAAACAAATTGCCCCTTAGTTTTCGGCAAACAATTTTTTTGGATAAATCCTTTGCTGTCTCGCAAATGGGATGACTGTTATTGCATTAACTCTCTTTCTCGGTACAACTCCATTATAGAAATTACTTTGCTGTCTTGCAAATTAGTTTGTGTACAAGGCACGTTAATCTCGGTACAACTCCATTCCAGTGGTGCTCCGCAGGGAAACAATGTGCTCAGCGGGGAGCGTACAGATGTCGGGCAGAGATCATTGGCCCACGATAGGGCAACTCTCTTTCTCGCAGAGTGGGGTGTGGTGTGTGTGTGCGTGCGTGTGTTTTATTTTTTACAGGAGAAGACAGATAGTATTCTAACCCTGCCCTTTTGCAAAACCACAGAGAACTCTGCTTGCATTAAAGCAGATTGTCAACAATAAAAATTGGTGATATGGCATATGAAGACATATAAAGTAAACTCACCCAGAATCGCAAGAGAAGAAACCAACAGCTCGGCATGATCCTCTAAAAAAACAATCACAGATTTCCATCAGCTGTTATGAATACTGATGCTAATGAAAAAGCCTCAGAACTACATTTAAAAGATGAAGAACAAGAACAAGATAAAAGAGTACCACTTTTACTGTTAAGAGTGAAATTCCATTATCAGCAAGTTCATCTTCATATAAAATTATCTGCAGAATTCATTAATTATGATCATTATCACAAGATAATAATAGGCAGATACTCGTAAACGTCCATGTTTCGTGTGATCACGGTTACAATTTTACTACCTCATCGTAGAAGAGAATAGGCTCTTTTACCGCCAAGGCAGCCATATCAATACGTTCCTCGCAATCATTCCACTGAAGGCTACCAGTCACCTTAGGGATGGCTTCTGTTTCATCCTGATCAACGAGAAGGGGGAAAGGAGAATGGCACAGATCCAGGAAAATGGTACAATCAGTAGTCCTCAAATGGGATCTTTATATTCATCCTCACTATTTATTTGACTAAAATTTGGAGTCTCACAACTCTCTGTAAGTTGGTAAAGAAATTAGGAGATAAGAGTGTTTACCTGATCCGCTTCTTTTTTTACTTTTTTTCCGAGTTTTAAATATTACCCAGATGCATGGTATGAGATAGCAACTAGGACATACCTCAGTATTTATCTTAATTGGATCGCTTCCACAATAAGGTGTTGTAAACGTATAATCATAATCCAGTATCACCTGCTGGAATGGTTTGCTGTAGATCAATAAATTCCCAGTAAGAATCAATACATCTCTCACCCCAAGCACGAAAGCTTCTTATCCTTTATGTTTTCAGACCATGCAACTGGGTTGCCAATGATAGTCATGAGCAGGATTGAAAATATACAAAAGAGCCACCCAGCAGCAAATTCATGATGAACTTTCAGGAGATAACTCATTAGACAGTCAAACTGACCCACAAAAAGAGGGATTGAACAACATCATTTAGGACATGAATACACCTTAAAATTGGTTTAGCATCAGTTAGTTTTGCAAGTTAGTGTTGTAACAAAACCATTATAAAGAACCAGTCAGCAAATGTGAAAGTAGTCCTGAAGCAATATGATATACCTTCTGAATTTCCATTTTGCTGCGGCAGGAACTTCAACAGGTGGCAAACCCTCCTGCTTCCAACCCGCGAGAGCATCAAAAGCATTGAAATTGATTGACGTCCCACTACTCAAGTGTTTAAGAATAAGGGCACTCTCCCCAAATATCATCTCTGGCAAATGGGATGTCCCCAGCTTTTGTTCCCACCTGCAAAGGTACTATGCAAATCAATCGTTTGAGATAAAAATCCATCTCCAATGACAGAGTGCCAACAATGAGGCAACAGATAAAGAGCAGACAACCAACACGATAATCACTGATAGGAAATACAATTTCTCAAAAGCAAGGGGTACTACCGCAACAAATTTGAGAGTTATCAAGACGAAGCTTGCAATTCGTCGCTAAACTCCACTCTGCACTCTCAGCTATCCTAACCACGTTAATCGCCAGCATGCCCGATGATTCAAGACAAAGCAAAATGGCTAAGATTCAAACTTTTGATAGAATTAACTTGCGGCGTCAACAATACGAGAGACAAATTGGCAAAACAGATCAAGTACTAATCCTCGGTCCAAAAAATTCTTACACCCGATAAACACCAGCTACCCGCAATGTCAACACAGAAAAAATAAACGAGTTCATTGTTGCACGAGCGAGTTTACAAAAAAAAAAAAAGGAGAAAGGAACTCATCAGAGTGAATAAACGCGGATGAACAACACCGTAAACATGCATAATTAGATAAGTTCAGCTTGAAATAAGAGAGTAATGCACACGTCTACGCGAGATCGAGAGAGAGAGATACTGTTGGAGGGTGGAGGAGTTGAGGATGGAGCGCTTGCGAGTTTCGATCTCCCAACCACGGATGCGGAGGCCGCATCGGCCGTCGGTCAGAGGCTGAGCACCGACGGATTTCAGCTCCTTCTCGTCCACCACCACCTCCATCGCCGCAACCCTCTCGTCTCGTCCTCTGCCCAAAATCGCAATCAGTCCCCTGCGTGTAGGCGGTATAACTCTGGCGACCGCAGCCCGTCGCGAATCCGCATTTGGGCGGATCATCCTGAGCCCATCAATTAGGCCCATTTACGAAAACTGGATTGGGAAAAATCAATGAACTGTATGGGCCTCGGCCCATGATGTTCCTTCGGGCTCCAGCCGCGTGCTCTTGGTCGTCATCATCAACTACTTTTGATTTAGTTCCACTTTTGCCCCTCTCGTAAGCTCTCTTTTAAAGACGCACGTAAACAGTAAAACACCATCTACCGATAACATCTGTCCCCTGCCTAGGTGAAGTTACTCTTGTTCAAGCGGAATGTTTGATGGAAAGATGCCGACGGCAAGCCTCTGTAAAGCAAGAAATCTTCGTGACGACCGCCAAGAATTCGTTATATCTCCGTTACTCTACACTTGCAAAACTCGAGGTCGGGTTTTCTCAAATCCGAGAAGAAGAAGAAGGAACATCAAGTTACTAAGGACTATAGGCAATAATAAAGGAGCTAAGGAGGGGGAAACTTCTTGACAAATGAAGGGCAAGATGTCTTGTTAGGTAATCCATTTTATTTTTCAATCGAGGATGAACCCATGCCTCTCCTCGAGAAATAGTTGTCCATACATTGATAAGGAATATATGGTTTCTCAAGAAGAGAGAAGCCCTGGTGGTCCTACAAGCTGTCACGATCCGAGGATGAATAAAAAGTTGGGGCTCCAATTTTTTATTTTATTTTTTGGGGTCTGGACGGGGGTCCATTTATTTCAAGAAAATTAATTGATATGGAAAATATTTTGATAAAGATGATCGATTACATCGTTTATAAAAAAAATAAAAAAATATGTTTAGATAGTTCACTCGAGAAGATCATCAAGAGGGAGCCAAGTCCGAGTTAGTCAACATATCTAATTTAACCCATTATTACTTAAAAAACTTAAACAAATGAATTATGGGCCAAATGTGTTAAACTAACCGTTCCACGCCACATTAAATTCTCTGGTGTGGGACTTTACTCTTCACTAACACAATTCACACGTGGATGGTAACATTAAAGGTGGCATTAAAACCAAAATATCAAATCCGATGGACAAAATAATGATGCCACAAATCATACGCGAATCCTAAATTGAGTGGACCGACTCATGCATGCAAGAGAACACAGCACGTTGTTTTATTTGTGGATCGACCGGTACACCGATTACCCTGTCCCCCATTTACCGTTGCATCGATTGGATCCAACTCCACCGGCTCAGAACTCCCCCACTACCCCCGGTAGTGTTGTGTTTCACGGTGGTGCCAGACCTACCCACGATCATGATGGGTTGATCCTGGTCTTTTGACTTCACCATCCCGGCTGTGGTTTTCCTTTCTTCCTTTCTTTACCAAACTTTTTTTTTCTCCAGCAATTTCCATCGTCACTAACAAGACCAGAAAGGTCTTCCCTTGAGTTCGCAGACAAAACTGTAGCAGAAATTCTTGCGGGCACTGCCCAGAAGTTTCCCTCCTGTCTCTCTCCTTTTTCCGACAGTGGTGCTCGGAAAGGATCGCCCTCGGCAGTCAACAGACTGTTCGCCAGAAAGACAAGCACGAGTGTGTCGTGGACTCATGGGTTTCCCTCGAGAGAAGCTTCGGAGCAACAGCACGCAGATATTTTCGCTGGAATCCATGGGGGGGGAAGACCGGAAGGAGTCTTGCTTCCGCCCGCTGACCCGCTGTTAAATTTGGACCGAGGAGGTAAAAAAGAGAGGAAGGAGTAACAAGGTTGACTGGAAAGTGGCAAAAGCAGTAAATCAAAGTGGCTTGACCACCCAACACTCATAATCTTTCAGAATTTTATGGTCGTCCACTTTTCTTACCGGTAGAGTTGATGATATCATTCAAATTTTGAAAACCTGTGAAAAAAAAATAACAGTTGAATTTGCGAGTCAACATCTGAACATGGTGAAAAGTTTCTGGTGTTTTGGGTTGAGAAGAAGTCAAAATTAGCTCCCCGCAAGATTAAGATCAAGCAAAATGTAAAATTCTTTAAAAAGTTTCTAGCTGCTTCAAAAATCCATTTTTAACCCGTCGAACGCGAACTCGTGAAAATTCTTCACTAACCTCGCCGACGGATAGTAAGCGCGCCAAAGTTCACGGGGAATTGTTTGCGCCGACGAGGGCAAACAGACTCATGCATGCGTTGTTATGTGCGCGGAATATCGTACCCCGTCCATGTCTCTATTTAGGGTATCATCGATCCAAACCCATTAACGTTGGTGAACAAGAGTGGGTTGTAAAATTCAATTACGACTTAGATGTCAAAAATTGAGATCCATCGCAACAAGAAGAGAGGCAAAGCATCCTCTCCAATACTACGTATACAACTTTCACATGAAATTACATGCGTCAACTATTGGATTAAGTTATCTGACCGAAAAAAAAAAGAAACTTTTGCATTACGATCTCTTATACTCATGTAGTTCCCCTCCTCCTAGGATCTAGGATATAAGATTTCGTGATACCATTGCTAACGGTTCTAAAAGTTTGAAGTTTGTTTATATAAGAAGATCAAATAAAATATAAATATCATTTAGGATCCCTTATCAAGCGACAAGGGATAATACTTTTAATAAATATTTTGAAAGTTGTTATTTTTCATTAGGAAAATGATTCTTTGACAGTACAGTCAATTATTTCTGAATGTATATTCACACATCATCACCGCGTATTTTGCATAAAATACTCATTAATTAGAAAATCGTGAATACAGAAATAATAACAGGTTAGCTAGAATCTATATTTTCACTTTTGGTGACATGACTTTTTTTTTTCTCTCTTTTTAGTAGACATGGCAAGCACCTTAACGCGAGTGGGTCCAAACTGGTTCTTACCCGGGTCGTGTAAAGGGGGAAAAAGCACCATATTTATCACGTGAAGATGCAGGGAGGAAACATCCTCGTTCGTGCAACTTGCCTTTGCATGGGAGAAACTCGATAAGCTTTTCTTCACGTGCCACGATGTCTCTCTCGAGGAGCTCGAAAATTCCCCCCGTCCCAAGGTCAAACCAGTCACCACGCGAAAGCCTTTTGGACTTTCGAGGTTTGAGGCCACCCAAGGACGAGACGCGTCACTGCCGGTTTTCACCTTCCACGCCCCTTCCTTCCCTCCTCCTTAAATTAAAATTCGCACGTTTCACCCACTCTTCGGGGACTCCTTTCTTCAAACCATCTTAAATAAATCAACAAATACATCACATACTCGATGTGGGTGCATATATATATATATATATATATATATATATATTAACGGGGTCATGGCACAAAATACAGGTTGAATATGATGGCGCCCCGACGGTTTTCATTTTGCTCTGCGTCTGATTTTAAATCAAAATCAGAGAAATAAGCATAAAAATATATCGCTTCGAGCAGCAATAGGTTTTGCATGCTCTTTTGCGTATGCATACAGGGGCTCTCTCCACATATTCGTTCAAGTATTCGGGATTAGGCTTTCTGACATGATATCACGAGAGCCGAGTCTACCACTCCCGCAATTGCGTTCACCCATTTTAGACAAATTCCTCTCGACTCTCCCAATTCAAATCCCATATGAGAGGGGGTTTACGTCCCACCCATGTCGGTCAAATTCCATCATTGATTGTCAATCGCACGAGAGGGAGGACCAAAACCAAGTCGCATCGTGCGGTCGTGGTACCGAAGAGCGGCAAAGTACAGACCAGAGAAATGGAGCGTTTGTGGTTTCAAGTCGCGTAACATAGGATTTGAAGAGTGTGGGAAACAGGACGAAAGAAGGTGAAAGGCCGTGTGTGTGATTTTACATGTCGTACGAGTCCTGAGAGTCTGGTCGATTTGTTAATTCTTGTTCAGCGTCATAAATATGTTCTGGCATATGATTTGATTTGATGGGGATCCAAGGTTGTCGTCCCGGTGCGCCAAGGCTTAACGTGAAGTTGAGACATTCTTAATGATGGAAAAATAGTATTCTTGCCCAGATTCCTGATTCGCTTCCCGGTCTAATGATGTGAGAAATCCATCCACAAGGAAAAATTTAAGAGACTATAAGAAATTTTTTTAAAGTAGTTGATGATCATCTATCCTAATTAAATTTCAGGCACTATATAGTTTTGTGTATCTGTCCTTTCCACATGATAATTTTCCCTATGGGATACTTGGATATTTCTCACTTTTTAGAAAACAATTACTCGTGGTTTGTGATATGAGTAAAAATTCCAATTTATAAACCCATTTCTGGGATCATTCAATTTGGCTTTAGAGAAATGCCTTTGGAAAAATGCAAAAGTCTTTAGGCTAAATGGGTTTTTTAAAATACAAGTAGTGTATGATATATTGTAATTTTAAAGTGTATTGCAAAACAACTTTGACTTAAATGGTGTTTTGCACTCTAACAAAAAAAAAAGGTGTTTTGCAAAACCACACTTTGAGAATCATTTTTTGTCTTTTTATGAGAAAAATACTCAAAATTGGCAAGAATTTGCGATCGGCAAGCAACCAGCTAAGCTAAATTTGGATGCTGTTAGCCTTGCCTAGGTCGACGATCCTAGGCCGCGTCGCTTAAGGTCGGCTGTCGACGCTAGATCTGGCTCGCCGATAGCAACATATGACCTCATTGGAAGCTGGTGGTGATGTCGTTTTAGGTGGGGACATTTTTCAGAATTATGAAAGTTGAACAAAGGCAAAGTTAGAAGGAAAAAATTGTATTTGCATTCTAGAAATGCGTTATTTCAAAGTACTCGGGAACCTATCTCAAGCTAAAGGCCTTTAGAGACCTTTGGAGATACGATTGTATCTCTCCAAAGCTCCCTAAAAAATTTATGAAACGTTATTTGCTTTGATCCCATGAACTTTGGCAATGCCAAACCAAATGCATCCATCTGTAAAACACACCCTCCCTAAACAAACCCCACCGTTTGTTTTGTTTTGTTTTTTACATATGATGGAAAAACCTTTTTGATAATCCAGATAGGTAAATCACGAGTAGTGAAATTGTTGGAATATTAAATATTAAAATATATTCTTCTAATAGCTTAAGCTTTTCGAACATTTGGCAGCGATCCCACCAAATCTTTCATGGTATCAGAACAATAGGTCTCGAGTTCAAATCTTTTCAGGTCCATATTTGTATCCCCAATGAATATGTCCACGCTTAGAACTAGACAAAAAGATCAAATTAAGTGTGATTTGCATATCCCTATTTGCAGTACTAGGTAAGTCACCAAATCTTTCATAATATCAGAGCACATGAGGTAAAATCTTTCCGTATCCCTATTTGCAGTACTAGGTAAGTTCAAACTTTTCCATACCCCTATTTACAGTACTAGGTAAAAGACCAGATTAAGTGTAAGAGGGAGTGTTGGAATATATAAATATTAAACCATGCATTCTTCTAATAATTTAAGCTTTTGGAGCATACTAATTAACCTCGTATTATGTGCAGTTGGTAATATCTTTCCATTACATACATAATATAGAGAGGCCCTCTGTGTCAATCCAATTTCATGGCTATTGATAATTCAACAATTGCCCCTTGACAATCATATCTTAATCAATAGTCAATTAGCTCCAAAGCATGCCACGACTACACCGAATTGATAACTCTCCGGTCGTCATCAACCTTTCTCTTTTCTTATTCTTGGTCGGAACTTGAAGTGATTATCGACGTCAAGCAAAAGGTTTTACTCAGCCAAAAAAAAAAAACAAGAAAAAGGTTGAAAAATAGATAAACGCATCAAGTCTGCTTGGACCGGACGTTCAAAAGCGACGTCGCCGACGGAGCCTAAACTTGTGCCAATTTTCAAGCGACATCTTTTTTTTGTCAAAGTTCCTGATCTGCCTAAACCGCCCACGATTACGTGTCAAAAAATGCAAAGGAAACCACGACCCACGATCCTCTCCCAACACAGCGGAAGGAGCCATTTTCCGTCTCGATACGACCGGACACGCCGTCGTTAGATGTCTGGCCATTTTCGGCGCAAAGACATCGCCACGAGACCAGATTATTGGTGAAGCCACACCCGTCTCGAGCTCGACGCGTGTGCGTGTCGGTCGAAGCTTCAACTGAAGGCGAAAAGTGCGTTTCAACTAGAGTTTTTTTTTTTTTTTCCTTTCTTCACTTCCGTTCCTTCTCCGGAGTTGTTGGGGGCGGGTGGTGAAGTCAAGTGTCTCGCCTTTCGGAAGCTCGGGATTACACCTAACCCCCTTGAAATCATAAGTAAAATCCAAGAGGAAGATGAGAAGTCGCCGCTAATTTCCAACTCTTCCTCTTCGAAGCCGGCAAGAAAGAAGTTGCCGTGGCCTTTGGGACACGCCATTGCCGGGTCTTCTCTCGGGTTGGAAATTACGAGCACGACTGCGGCGTTAGTCCACTAAAGATTGCTTAGATTACTATTATTTTTTTAATCATGAATTAGCCACCATCCTCAAGGAGGGGAAATTATTGAAAATGTCCAAAATCTATTGTATTCTTTTTCAATTCAGGTTTAGATATTTCAACTCTGCCGATTGAGTCCTAACCCATTTCACACAGCTAAATTCTTCATGGTTTATTTTTATTTTATTTTTTCCTTTCCGTCTCTTCTTCCTTTTGTCGATGGCTGGCCACTGGCCACGGGTGATGGCTGGCCAAGACCTGGCGAGTTGGCCTCGCCTGTCACACGTGAGGCTCGGCCGAGCAAGGGTTGGCCTCGCCCATGCTAGATCTGGTGAGGGGAGCCCTCATTCGGGCTCGCCCTCGCCTAGCCGGACCTCACTAGTGGCGAGTGAGGGTAGCCTTCACCCAAGCGAAGCCAGCCACCCGACCACTAGCAAAAAGGAAGAGGAAGAAGAAGTGAAAAAAAGAAGAAGAAAAAATTTACAAAATATCAAGGTATTATTAAAAATTATGCACATCAGTGCCAGCCATACCACATACAACGATCAATGTCCACATTAGTGAATTCCGATCAAAATTGACCAAATGAACTTAAGAGGAAGAATGTGAAAATATTTAAGATTCAATAGGCAAAGTTTAAAGGTTTAAGACTAAATTGACAGAAGGGCAATAGATGTAAGATTCTTCGAACAATACTCCCACCTCGAGGACCCTACCTAAGTTCTCGTTGTCATTACATCATCCATCCCTATCAACTTAAGTTAAAGGTTTATGCTAGGCTTTTCTCCTTGACATCATTACGTAGCTTTGAATTGTAAGCTGCATATTTCATCCGTCCGTATGCAGCGACCCAAGATACACACATGCAGATACACAAATCACTAATACATAGAGTTAAAAAATTAGTACACCTTCAGATTCATCGTTCTTGATACGGAATTACGAGGAATTACGAGAATCCGATGCTCAAGAGCTTCTCCTATATGGACAGCCCCTTACTATCGCTTCAGATGATTCTATATGTGAGGTTATGTGTATATTATGATATAGAGGAGGGACTTGAGAATGAAACATATCCCCTTATCAAAGATTAGATTTATCTCAGCTTATACTATTCAGCCCCATATCTGACTAGAATAGAAAACTGTATATATATTTCCTTTATTAGATCAATTAATAATTACAGTAACAATTAATAAAGCCCACAATTGAATATATCCAAAAAGAATATATTCTAACATGAAACAATTAATAAAGCCTACAATTGAATATATCTAAAAAGAATGTATTCTAATGTGAATATGAACTGTTTGAAACAAAACCCTAAACTAC